>JAWDJE010000003.1:17630416-18895000 GCA_035047345.1 Bradypodion ventrale | reverse complement strand
TGTCCCGCCGCAGCTGTCTCTGCCTCCGAACCTGTCCCGGGGTGGGGAGGCAAAGCTGGTCTGGCGGTGGCGGCAGGGGTGCTCCTAAGAGTCCTCCGGGCACGTCCTGCCACAGCTGTCTCTGCCTCCATACCTGTCCCAGAGCGGGGAGGTGAAGCCGGATCAGCTGAGGCGGCGGCGGTGTTCTCGGTGGGCCAGGGGCTCGCCGCTTTTACCCTCTCCCAGGCTGGGAGGGGCAGCCCCGGATCAGCTGCGGCAGCAGCAGTGTTCTTGGTGGGCCGGGGACTGGCTTCATTTACCCTCTCCCAGGCTGGGAAGGGGTGGCCCCGGATCAGCCGCACCAGCGGCGGTGTTCTCAGGGGCCGGAGGCTCACTGCTTTTACCCTCTCCCAGACTAGGAGGGGCGGCCCTGGATCAGCTGAGGTGGCAGTGGTGTTCTCGGCAGGCCGAGGGCTCTTCACTTTTACCCTCTCTCGCCGCTTTTACCCTCTCAAGGGTGTTCTCTGAAGGGGAGCAGATACGTGGCATTCCGGGCTGTTGTTGGTAGACAAACAAATTTGTGTTCTGTGGGGAAATGAAACCTAAATTTTGATGAACATGGCGTACTGTGTAGTGATTGGCTCAATTCCTTCAAAGAAAGGGCCAAATTATCTGAGGGGATAAAAGGAAGGGGAGAGAAAGGAGTGGTCTCTGTCTTTTCACCATGCTTCATACGTAGTTCTTTGGGGTTCTTTGAACTCAGCACTCATGTAGTCTTCTGAACTAAAGGAGGAGGCCCTGGCCTTTGGGCTTCGAAACTTAGAAAGGTTTACATTATTTTAATGTGCTGTCTGAACTGAAGATGCTTCATCTACCTAGAATTATTTTTGCTTTCTGAAACTTTGAATTGTAACCTACTTTTGCTAAAATATATTTTTAAAAGACATGAAGTGACTGGAGTTGTTTAATTTTCTATCCACTACCTAACTGCCTGACTCAGGTCAGGATTTATAAGAAGGATAAACTAAATCCTGGATTGCTTAGCTTCAGGGCGTCAATTCAGGTGAATTCCCACTAACTTGTAGGCCAAGGCCCTACTAGGAGTAAGGGGAACATTACACTCTCCTAGTCCAAATGGAGGATTTTAGTGGAATTTTAGTCGGAAATTGAATTTGAAGGTCCCGATGAGAGCATCAAGTCCAACCGTCTGCTCAGTGTATGAATTCAAATTCAAGCAGATCTCCAATGTTGGAGAACTCTCTCCTCCCAAGGTAATTGGTTTCATTGTTGTACTGCTCTAACAGTTAATTCGTTAAAGTGTTCCTGTATGGTGTAGCCAATGGTAGAAGGTGTTACTTATTCAATTGTAGTTGTAAGCAAAGTTAATGAAGCTGGGGATGGGTTTGAAGAAAGAAGACTAAAACTCACCCTTTAGCATTTTTCATTCCTGCTAACTTACCAAATATAATTCTATATACATAACCCTAAGGGCAAGTCTTTAAAGGTAAGCTTTAAATAATTCATCAGTTGTTGGACATTTTCTTTGTATAGTTGCACAGGCTTCCACTTGTATCATTGTTGACCAACTTTTTTTAAAAAAAATATGTCAACAGTTATCCAGGGTGACAATGTCTTGGCTTTTTGAGGTCAGTCACTTAGTTCATTTATCTTCAATGAAAAAAGCCAAGCCATAAATAAAAATTATCCCCTTTTCAAAATTAAAGTGTTAAGGAATCCAGAGTCTGAACTTTCAGATATATTTTATGGAATTTTGAAACAAGGTCTTGCAAAGTCTCCATCGTCGTCGTCGTCATCATCATCATCATCCTATATCCCCTTACAGAAACATAAAACAAAAAAGACTCCTATTACAAGCTAAGGAAGAGCTCAAGACTGTTTCATTTCTCCTCATACAAAACAGCCTCTGTTAGCAGCTATTCCTCTGAATATATTCCTCCAATGACCATTTTTCTGTTATCATAAGGAACTTTGTTGTATAACTGTATTGAAGGCTTTGCATTTGAGTTTCCCTGTCCTCCTTTTATTTTCTCATTTATTCCCCTCCCTTATCATATCATTCAACTGTAAAAACTTATTTTAAATTGTGAAGTGTGTTGGGTGCTTTGGCACAAAATAAGATTTTTAATGAAAACATGCAAATAACCAAAGTATAACTATACCATATTGTGCTGAAATTTCAATATCTTTTAACTCCCTAAATTCCCAAGCAAAATTCAATTATTTGTGGGGGCATGTTATCAGCCCCAACATTGTTGGGGGCTTTTTAAATTGCTTGTGCCTGCTGTGCTAATATATCATCATCCCTGATTTGTCTTGTTTGCACAATCCCTAATATAGGCCATGATGTCTAAAATAACCCCTCCATCCATAGAGACTGCCATTCCTGGGAAGTGCATTTGAATGTAGACCAACTTCCATAAGTTTATTTTAAATTCCTTTTGGAACAGCTGGCCACAATGGTATGACCACAGCTTTTCCTGTATATTGACAACACTTTCCTAAATATCTGCTTCAGCTGCTTCCTTTAAAACTCATTCTCTGTCCGTGGTCCATTTTATCTAGCTAAAGGAACAAAAGCTGATACAGAGCAAACACTCTGTGAATAGATCAGAAATTGAAAATATATTAGTGGCGTTTTCAGTTCCCTAAAATAATATTTCTTTTTTATCAATAAAGAAAATACAAATCAATTTATGAATTTACACAATAAAGTCAGTTTGAGAAAGCCAAAGAGAATATTGGAAAATATGATGAAAACTACTGCTTGTATTCATGTGTGCACACACATGCATATACAGACATACATATTACGCTGGGCAGAGCTATGGGTGGAGCCTGGGCAGAGCCCGGGCAGAGCCTGGGCGGAGCCTGGACTGGCATTTGTTTTTGAACATTTATAATAATAATAATAATAATAATAATAATAATAATAATAATAATAATAATAATAATAATAATAATAATAATAATAATAATAATAATAATAATAATAAAGTTTAATTTCTATCCCGCTTTCCTGACACAAGTGCCACTCAAAGCGGCTTACAACATATATAAATACAATAAACAGAGCAAGATATACAATAAACTACAAAAGGCAATACACAATTAATACAATCAAAACATCAGAATATGCAAAAATACAATACAAAATATAAATAATTAAGCAATATCACAATGAGAAATTACACAAAGAATCAACCTCAACCATCCGGCAGCCACAAAGGCACCATATAGTTCAACGTCTGTGAGGGCAGCTGCATCGGCGGCGGCAATGGCTCCCACCTGTCTCTCCCCAACGGGGCAGGTGGCGTGGGCTCCCGGGGCGAGACAGGGAGCTGCTCGAGGTGGCATGCGGCGGCGTCCTTTTCTGCTCTCCGGGCGGGCCGTCCCGGAGAGCGAGGGCAGCTACTTTATGAGGAAAGTAAACGGAAGTAATCTGTTTTTTCATTTTTACTCAGACTGCAGTGGCTCAAGTAGGTAAGATACTGACTGGGAAGCGGAAGGTCAGCAGTTTGATTCCCGAATACTGCAGGATGGAATAAGCTCCCATCTTTGTCCCAGCTCCTGCCAACCTAGCAGTTCAAAAGCAAGAAATTGCAAGTAGATAAATAGGGACCACTTTGGTGGGAAGGTAAACAGCATTCCGTATGCTCCGGTGTCTAGTCATGCCTGCCACATGACCACGGAAATGTCTGCAGAAGCAGACAGCGCTGGGCTCTTTGGCTTTGAAACAGAGATGAGCACTGCATCCTAGAGTCGGATACGACTGGCTTTCAAGCAAGGGAAACCTTTACCTTTACTTACTCAGGACGGAACTGGAAATAATCTTTTTTATTATTATTTTTCAAAATTACTGAAAATTACCGTACATCTCCGTACGGTAGTCGTACATCATACGGAGGGCCAAATTACCGTACAGGTTGGCAACAGCGAGTGTTCTTCTCTACACCAAGAAGCCTGCCAAGGAATTTTCTGGCAATTTAAACAGAGTTCTTTTATTGGTAAGAATAAAGTCTGGGGTGGGGAAATGCAACTTGAGTGCACCATTTCCCATTATTTTGCACAAGACCTCACAAAACACCCAAGTGAGAAATTGCACAGCTTTCAGGAATTGCCAAACTAGGATGGCTGAAGCTTTGTTTAATGAATTCAAGCACTAGATAGGTTGTTTGCACCCTTCACTCAGTACTTTGTTTGTTTATGTGTTGTTGTTTTTGTTTCTGACAGAGGAGGGAAAGAAGGAACATTCTGTGCAAATTAGAGATGTTAAGAGCAGGGAAAAGGACTCTTACCTGGAGGAGAGGAAGTCTACAAGGTTGTAAGATTCCCTGTCAAGATGTCTTGTCAAGACAGCCTAAGTCAATGAGAAAAAGGTATATAGTGAATATATCCCATCCCTACAGTTGACTCACTGGGTCTCAAGGTGTCTCTTGATATAGTTTAGGATCACCTCCCAATAAAACCTATAGATGCTTACTGAGAGATTCAAGTCAATATTTGAAAATCTAAGATGAAGTCTGAAAAATGTTAAATAAAATACATAGTTCCTTAATCCAAGAGAAACTGCAGACATGCATTAAAAGTTTTGAGGTTGGCATATTAAAAGGTCCCCTATTCAAAAATTTGCTTTTGGCACTCCAGCACAAAATCTATGTGCTCCTGGACTGGCAAAGAGCGAGAACTTTTGAGAAATATGATTATCTAGGTTCTAGTCATAATTGATCCATTTCTGCGTTTAGAATGATTGCTTGAGTCGTCTTACTTTTTGCAAAGCACAACTCATCTCCCAGTGTAATTCATAACTGCTGCTTTTATTTCTTCAGCATCAGCAGATTGCTTAACCTTGAAGTCAGCCTCTGTGAGACTGTTGATGTCTAATGTATAAATGTAGGATTTTGTAATGCAGGCTCAGTGCTTGCAATGGGCTGCCTTCCAGATTACATTATATTTCTGAAAAGATAAAGCAAAGTGTTCCAAGCAATTTGTGAGACATGCCATATTCCAGAGAGGTTTGTGCATATCAGGTTCAAAAGAATGCATATCATTTAAAATGTCAAAAGAAACTGGTGTTAGGAATATAGACTAGGCTTTTCCTTAAGGAGTTCTCTGCCCAATTGTTCAGGATGACCAGGGAAAGATCATTTAGTAGGAGATGATGCTGTGGAATAGTTGTACGCTCCTCTAGAATATTCTCAACAGAGAACATTGGGCTTAGTAGCATCCAGTGGTGGGATTCAGCAGGTTCACACCAGTTGGCCAGAACCGGTAGCAGAAATTCCAGCTAGCTCCGCCCATCCAAGTTTTGAAATAAAGTAGTCCTAATTGGGTGCAACACAGGGCTTTTCCCCTGCCCATGCCCACCATACCACACTCACAGAGTAGGTAGTAAAAAAAATTGAATCCCACCACTGGTAGCATCCCAAGCACATGAAAGGGGTGTCTTTTATGTATTTACTGTCCGCTATGTAAACCGCCCTGAGTTGGGTTGTACCTGAATGGGCGGTATATAAGCGTGAAAAATAAATAAATAAATAAATAAATAAATAAATAAATAAATAAATAAATAAGTCAAGGACAGTCCAGTAACCATACAGGTAATAATAAAAATGGGAAATATTGTGTTTTATTAGACAATTATGTTAGCATATCCCTCAAGTACAAAAGATGTTTGCCATAGCATAGATCTCTGCACCACACATTTACATGAGTTTTTGCTTTGTGATTGGTCACTGTAAGGTAAATTAAATTGCATGTCAAAATACACAGTCATCTCTTTGACACCTGATGGGGTAAAAGAGGAAGCAAAGAAGACGACGACACAGACATAGGTGCTAGCATTTTGCTAGGCAGTGCAAAAATAAAATAACCAAAGAAGTAAATGAACAGTTGAATATAAACTGAACTGAAATGAATTCTTCCCATTTATGCATACCCAATTCATAAGTAGAACTGTTTCCAGATTTCAGGGCACCATTGGGCACCTGCCTGCCAATACTGTTGTCGCAGATAAAAATCATCTCAAGAAAGAAAAATAAAATTAAATAAAAAATGGTAAATCTAGTTCAGATTTGAATACATAGGAGGATGCTTAGATGTGGGACACAAAACCTTTTGCTGCTTCTGGTGACTTCTTTTTGATACCCCTGTTTGTTAGCAAAGTTCTCTGCACAGGTGCAGCCATTAAAACATGGTAAAGGACACGGGTGGAGTTTTCTAAGTTTAATGACAGCTGTAAAGCATTACAAGACTAGTAGCATTTCTTGCTAGTCATTGCAGGCGCACCCCCCAATAACGGACACAGACAACATTGAAAGTGGATAACAGCATCGGGCCACATTTATTGATTCAATGCCCTAGTCCGAATTATAAATTTGTATTGGCAAAACGACCAATCATAATTCTTAAGGCAAGCAGGCCGAAGTAACACTGGTAAGGTACCACCCCAAAATTGCCAACGGCAATTGGTTACAATGTATCAATTTGTATCAATTTGTTTGTTGACAACAAACAAATTGTTGACCGTAGTCAATATCTAACTCATGACCCCACCCTCTGACACGTATCCGTGAAATCACGGGGTGATGCATGCTGGTTAGCTATCGCCATCACCCCGTCGCCTGGTTTGTCGTTGACCGGACAACGTTTAACTAATTTATTCCTGTCTAGTGTTGTCCAGTCAATTGCGAACCTGCCGGATACCTGTGGGTCATACTGTTTACCTTACCAGTGCTACCCGCCAATGTGACCAAAGTCAACAGTAGGAACATAAGAAAAAACCCCTATATCAAACCATAGCCACAGTGTGGGATGGGCAAAAAAGCCAGGACCCGAAAGCCAATGTGGGTCCCAGCCAAAAATTCCCACCCGGCCCCGAAGCGACCAAAATATCACACTGTTAACTAGGGAGGGGGTGGAGGGGAAAAGACTTCTCCGCTCCGTCGCTGAGGTAAAATGGCAGCTCGGCTGCTTCGTGGCCACCCTTTTTATAAGGGAGCTGGCCACGCCCCTAACTACCCGGATTCTCTGTCCTGTGGGGGGGGGCCCGCAAAGAGCGTGGCGGCCATTTTGGCGCCGCGCTTGCATTGCAGGCGCACCCCCCAATAACGGACACAGACAACATTGAAAGTGGATAACAGCATCGGGCCACATTTATTGATTCAATGCCCTAGTCCGAATTATAAATTTGTATTGGTAAAACGACCAATCATAATTCTTAAGGCAAGCAGGCTGAAGTAACACTGGTAAGGTACCACCCCAAAATTGCCAACGGCAATTGGTTACAATGTATCAATTTGTATCAATTTGTTTGTTGACAACAAACAAATTGTTGACCGTAGTCAATATCTAACTCATGACCCCACCCTCTGACGCGTATCCGTGAAATCACGGGGTGATGCATGCTGGTTAGCTATCGCCATCACCCCGTCGCCTGGTTCGTCGTTGACCGGACAACGTTTAACTAATTTATTCCTGTCTAGTGTTGTCCAGTCAATTGCGAACCTGCCGGATACCTGTGGGTCATACTGTTTACCTTACCAGTGCTACCCGCCACACGGAGGGGCTTCAAAGAAGGCCTGACGCCCCCCCCCCAGACCGTCAGCTCGGTCAACAGGCCTGCTCGCCAATCACCCAACAGGAGGTCCATACCTCCTCGCGACAGATGGACCCCATCCCCTGCGTACAAGTCGTAATTTTGTAGGCTAATAGCGGGGTGATGACTGACCCGTCCCCAAGCCCTGTCGGCAAGAAACCGCGCCACCGCCCTGTTGACCGTGCGCCTAGCGGGTCAAGGGCCAGGAGGTGAACGCCCCCTCTATAATAAAGGTGCGGGATAATGTCCGACCAAACCAGGGTTGTGGCAGGCCAGACATAATGCAAGTAGGCGAGGTCCTCGCAAATCACATGCTTGAGCGATAAGCCGGTGACCTGGCCCAAATCATTGCCCCCCAGGTGGATGATGAGAATGTCAGGCGGGTCAGCACTCAGGCCAGAAAAAAGGAAAGGCTGCAGCTCCCGCCATAACATCCCAGGCTTACCATGCCATGTGAGACTGGCATGTTCACCCAGTCCCAGTCGGGGTCCCCACTCTGTCGCCGCAGCATAACGCGCTGCCCTGTGCACATAGCTGTGGCCCACCAGCCATACTGTCACCGGTGTAATACAACACCCAGGGTCTGTAAGAAAATTGAGAAAAATTGAGAAAAAGACGGTAAGGTGACTGGATTGGTACTCATGGCGGAAGTGGGCGCACATAAAACTGAAAACATTGTGAGCCCCACCTCCCCATGCTGCGTATGTCAGCCCCAGAGTACCCAAAAGCAGCTGCTGTAGAGGCTGCACCAGTACGGAATGAATGCGTGCCATAACGGGCACCTGGTAGGCCCACCCTGGTGAGGGCTCTGCCTGTCACCTTCCAAAACTGAAATTTAGTAAGGGGAGACCCATCTTGGTGACAGAAAAACGGGCCGTGGTGCATGCCACGCAGTGCCAGGAACTCCTGTAGGGCACCAACCGGACAGATGTCTGCCAAAGAACACCGTAGCAGTCTTACACCACTGCCTACGCCATGCTGATCTGTCTTAGAGGAGCGTATCCTCAACTGGGCCCAGTCTTTGGCAACATAGACATCCTCGAGTTCCAGTGCCCTACAACTTGCATCCGCCTTATACAGCATCTCAAGCTCGCTGGTGCGGAGCGCTCCAAAAAGGCCACCGTTGTAGCCGCATGAAGTGGGCTGCCTCATTTCCAAAACAGAGGCCAGGCCAGCCCCGGGCCAATTGGGTAAAAACCCTGGGAAAATCTTGCATCCGCCTTACTCAGCATCTCAAGCTCGCCGATGCGGAGGGCTCCAAAAAGGCCACCGTTGTAGCCGCATGAAGTGGGCTGCCTCATTTATCAAAACTGAGGCCAGGCCAGCCCCGGGCCAATTGGGTAAAAACCCTGGGAAAATCCTGCATCCGCCTTACTCAGCATCTCAAGCTCGCCGATGCGGAGGGCTCCAAAAAGGCCACCGTTGTAGCCGCATGAAGTGGGCTGCCTCATCTATCAAAACAGAGGCCAGGCCAGCCCCGGGCCAACTGGGTAAAAAACCCCTGGGTAAATGGGGTGGCGGTCGCCCGGGAAACGCCCGCGCACGCACACCCACCCCTCCCAAACATGTCTCACCCGGAAGTCATTGGTGCTGTCCACACGACCTCCCACTTTGGCCATAAAAGCCAACCCTACAGATGAGATGCTATGGTGCGTGGTGCAAGGCCCTGGGCATACAGGTAAACCATGAACCGCAGAACATGGGCTACTAGGATCGGCCAGGTTCCTGGCAGTCGGAATCGGGTACATAATACTCTGAAGGAACTAAATGCGTGGTGATACGCCTTACTCATGGATGGCGCTAGTGACAGGCCAATCGCCCGGTTCACCTCTCCTTGCCAACGTTCCATCTCTCGTCCGGGAGTGGCGAGGGAAATTCCTCCGCATCCGGGGGCCGAGGCACGGAACCGGGAGATCTGCAGGCGGGACAAAGCAGCAGCAATATCATTATCAACCCTTGGGACATGCCTGGCCCTGAAGGGAACGTTGAGGCACAGGTTGCATAACACAAACCAACGCACTAGCTCCATAACCCCGGGCGATTTGGAAATCTGTGCAGTGACGATGCGGACAACAGCCGCGTTGCCATGCCAAAATCGCACGACCGAGTTGGCCCACTCCTTGCCCCATAGCATCAAAGCACCCAGGATAGGGAAACATTCCAGATACGTGAGACCATGCAGGCGACCCTTGCCTGCCCAGGATGGTGGCCACCCACCATAGGCCCCCTTCCAATTGAAGTACATCCCATAAACCCAGGAATCCTGAGGCATCGGACTGCATCTGAAAGCAAGGGGGAGCCAGGAGATCAGACCCCAAAATGACACCCCGTTGAACTACCTCTGGATCTATGGCCAGACAAGCACGTCTGCCCCGATACCCCGGGTAAATCTGAGCCTGTGGTGGGGCCTGGAGAATCCCGCCATGGCGTCGCACCAGCGCAGAGCAAATGCCCTGCCCGGTGCGACGACCCTGCCAGCGAAACTGGGGTGACCATGTAGCACCAGAAGTTCCCTCAGTGATGCCATGCGCTCGGCCAGCAAGACCGAGACAAGGGCCACTAGCCTTGACACCTTATCCCGCTGCAACCTAGAATCCTGCGCTACCGTGATACTCTCCACCCCAGGAATACTAGCTGTGGAGATGGGCCCTCGGTCTTTTCGGGCGCTAAAGGGACACCAAGTTCCTCCATTAGCGTCTGAAATGTGTTGAGGAGACGTGTGTACGTGTCCCAGCCCCGTTCAGCCCCGAATAAAACCATCCAGGGAATGGGCTACAGACCGGGACCCTGACCTGCGGACAAAAGCGCAATCTAGGAAAGTGGTGAAACGCTCGAATACCGAGCCCCAATGGAATAGCCAAAAGGCATGGCATCATTGAAATAATATGCTCCCCGGGACGGGGGTGCAGGGACAGGGCCAACGACCCTGCCCGCATAGACCTTATTGTCAAAGCTGGCAGCAGCCACCTCCTCCCTCCCCTTAAGGGATAAAAGATTGGGGGCATCCTGAGGGGACCTATTACCCATGAAAGGGATCCGGAACCCCTGCCTAGAACCCTGAAGGAGAGAACTCGCATCCTCTCCCTTCGGGTACCATGTGAGCCAACGCTCCAACATGTCCCCCTTGACTGGGGAGGGAGCCCTTCGGCGAACTAGATCCATCTGCGGCAGTCTTGCCAGCCCCCTGTCTGCCCCACCCTCTGCCCCGCATCCTTCTAGGCCTGGGACAGGCAGAGGCCGCATGGGGGCCAACACAGGTGGGACACTCCTGTCTGTATTTGCAAGTCTTCCCATTAGAGGAGCCATTGGACAAGAAAGTCCAGCACAGCAGGCGGGCTGGAACCCCCCGCCCCGCCCCCTGGCAGGTGACCTATGCTGGGGCCGCCTGCTGAACCGCATGCCCACAATGGTATATCTCCCCGGGCGCAGGGCGCGTGGGCGTCACGTACAAAAGCCGCAGCCTCTGGCCTGGCTCATCCCGCCTAATCTCGGGGTGCGGGGAAATCCGCCTACGGCATTCCTCGTCACAAGCCAACCACGCTGGGCCCGGAAAATAAACCATCGCCCGGTAGACGTTGTCCAAATACTGGACCATCAGAATTGCCAGATCCGGCCGGGCCCTAAGGTACACCGCCATGCATATGATGCAGGCCGGCAACCATTTGGCCCACATACTTGGTGGCTTTCGACAACATGCCTGCCACTATCCTTCTCATTCTGCCCCTCCCTCTCTCCTTGGTGGGCACCCTGTTTAGAAGTGAGAAGATATCCAGGTACTCCCCCCGCCACATTTACTCTCTGGCGGCCTGTGCCAAGTGGTCACTCAGCGGTAAGGAATAGGGGCTTGGACCAACCCAACCCAAAACATTCCCCTCAGGGTAGGGAACACCCCCCACCGCGGGGCCCTGGGTGTTAACTGTCATCGCCGGGTGAGGCGTCAGCGGGTGCACCGCCGCACCACCCGCGCGAGGCCAAGGCCATTGAAAAGCCCCCCCCCATATTGGGAATGTGTGTGGATGTACTCGCTTACACCGTATACTCACATGCTGCACCCCCGCGGGCCGCCCCCACCGGGGGTTCCGGCCCACTGGGGGCGTCGGAGCTCACGAGCGACGTAGAGCTCATCACCGGGGCCTGACCTGCACCTGGCTGCTGGCTGGGGAGCTGCGAGGCAGTGGCCGAAACCGCGCCACGCGCCTGCAGCAGCTCAACCCTCCCTGTCGGCTGTTGTCCTCCTGCCGACAGCGCCGCAAAAGGAACCCCAAAGGGGGCCCCCGCCTGACTGGCCCGAGCCAACGACGCTTCAAGGGCCGCAAGGCGGGCCAGTAAGGCTTCCACGTTGACCAGGGGCCAAGGGCCGGCCGGCCCGCACGGTCCAGGCGTGGGTACAGGTCCCTGTACCCCAGGACCCGAATATGGCCATTGGCCAACACCGAAGCCCGGCAGGGTCGGTGGAGAAACCTGCCAAGGCAGGGGGCCGCACCACCCCCCAAGGCTAGAGGGCCCCGGGGGAGGCTGCGACCCAAGAGCAGCAGGCCCAACCTGGTGGGCAGATGCAGGAGCGGTGACTACCGCTCGCGGGCCGCGGGCCGGAGCCCCTACCGCGCCCGCACTCTGTTCACCCGCTCCGGGCCAAGGGGCGATAGACCCCATTCCGCCGGTCCCGGCAGGGGCCTGCAAAGGTGGCTGCTGGGGAGGCGGCACCGCGGTCCTCCGACCCGGGTTGCGCCTCCTAACAGCGCGAGCCGCACTCGAAGCTGCCTTCTTCTTCGAAGGCGTCTCCACCGGAGTGAAGGGAAGCCGAAAGGAAAATCGCCGCCAAAAGGCTTCCCGGTAAGTTAATGAGCGACGGAGACACAGGGGAAAAGACTTCTCCGCTCCGTCGCTGAGGTAAAATGGCAGCTCGGCTGCTTCGTGGCCACCCTTTTTATAAGGGAGCTGGCCACGCCCCTAACTACCCGGATTCTCTGTCCTGGGGGGGGGGGCCCGCAAAGAGCGCGGCGGCCATTTTGGCGCCGCGCTTGCAATGTCCACATAGCCTATGAACACAGAAACTACTGTCTTCTAAAGCTCTGCAGTTCTCATGGAGCTTAGAAAGTCCTACCCATGTCCTTATATATGTTTTAATGTCATTTTGTCAAACCTTAGGAGGCAATTAATAGCTAAAATGAGAAATAGAAACATATATTCAATTGTTGCTTGTGGTGGTGGGGATAATATGAGGTTATTATGAGTCAACAGTATGAGAAAGTGTCCTTGAACTGTGAAAGCCAGACTTGTTTGTGTCTGAAAAATTGTACAGGTGTTATCAGTAGATAAAAAGAAGTCTTTTTTCTCACAGAAGAAGAGACAAAAAGTGACCATCTGCAAGACAAATGTTCCTTTGTGACTGGAAATTTGATCATGTAAGTCTGTTCCATTAAGTCTATGTCAATTTGATATTGTTGTTGTTGTTCAGTCACACAGTCGATTCCAACCCTTTGCAACCCTATGGACCATTGTTCTCCAGGCGCCTCTGTCCTCCACCATCCCCCTCAGCACTCCCAGTTCTGTGCCCACTGTGTCTACAATACCATCCAGCCATCTCATCCTTGGCCTTCCCCTTCTTCTTTTGCCCTCCACCTTTCCCAACATCAAGGCCTTCTCAAGTGAATCCTCCCTTCTCATTTGATGTCCAAAGTACTTTAGCTTCATCTTTACTATTTAACCTTCCAATGAGCAGTCAGGGTTGATTTCTTCTAAGATTGACCTATTTGTTCTCCTCGCTGTCCAGGGTACTCTCAAAACTCTCCTTCAACATCACATTTCAAAGGCATCTATTCTTCTACGTTCAGCTTTCCTAATTGTCTAGCTCTCGCATCCATACATTACCACTGGGAATACCATTGCTTTGACTATTCTAATTTTTGTTTGCCATGTGATGTCTCTACTTTTAACTATGTTCCCCATGGCTTGTCTCCCAAGAATCAGTCGCCTTTTTATTTCATGGCTGCAATAAGTGATTCTTGTCTACATGCAAGCAGAACATCTGTTTGATATTGGGTGTGGGGAGACATATTTATTTAATCCTGCTGTTGGTAAGACCTATTATAAGATGTGTGATGCTTTACTGTTTTTGCTTATAATGCTTTGTATTTTTAAGTTAATATTGTTATAGTGTATTTTGGAAATATGTTTTGCTAAGAAGCATTTATAAGTGATCTGAGTTTAGAACATTTTGTAAAAAAGAAATTTAGACATAATAGGAAAAATTATAGATCTGTTGAAGTATTG
The DNA here is from genome assembly GCA_035047345.1 of Bradypodion ventrale. Taxonomy (NCBI): domain Eukaryota; kingdom Metazoa; phylum Chordata; class Lepidosauria; order Squamata; family Chamaeleonidae; genus Bradypodion; species Bradypodion ventrale. Next base: position 18,881,133 of record JAWDJE010000003.1, on the reverse strand, counting down.
TTTTCAGACGATTTTGAAGGTTAAGATATTCTTCATATTATAGAAGAGGTTGTGTTATGTAATGTTTGTACTTCATTAGGTTCTAAAGACCTATTTTGTTTTATTCTGTTTTATTTATTTATTTATTTATTTATTTATTTACTTATTTATTTATTTACTTACTTATTCGATTTCTTCACTGCCCACTCGGACGAGGTCGACTCAGGGCGGTTCACAATCATATATAAAAACAACATAGTTAAAACTGAATTTAAACCACCCACCACCTAAAAAAGGGGTGCAGGGACCAAAGGTATCTGAGGGGGAGGTTTTCCACTAAACCAACCACCCAGCGGAGGTCACCCTTCCACCTGCACCCCATACTTGGCCGGTCAGCTATGAGTGAATTTTTTAATCATATATACACTCATATTCATTTGATCTAATAAAGTGCTATGCTATGCTTTGCTTGCTTGCTTGCTTGCTTGCTAAATAAATAAATAAATATTAAAAAGGAGAAATCTCTTCTGCACTTTCAGTTTAACATGCTGGAAATATAATACCCCAAATTGGAAAAATTCTAATCTAAAAAATATTTTCCTGAGAACCATACCTAACAAGCATCCCATTTTGTCTAGGAAAACCCTGTAATTTAGAGGCTCTCTTCCCACCATCACATTTTTTTATAATTTCCTGTATTTTTTTTAAAAAAACAAGGGCACGTAAATTTCCCATATATTATTGTGTTATATGCAGCTCATACCAGAGCAGAGGAGTGTTGGGCTCCCCCTGGTAGAGAAAGAACCACCCCATAGGCATGACTGTTTTCCATCACACGGAAAAGGGCAGCCAGCAAGCCAGGCTTACTGCAATAATTCTAATCTAACCCCCCCCACCCCCCCACTATTTGACTGCATTTCACATTATGGTAATTTTTCATGGAACTGTTTTTTACACTTTAATCAGTTAATTGTCTACTGTCTTAGCATTATGTGCCTCAATTTCATTTTGTTAACTCTGTGTTTAAGAGAAAACCATGGAAGTATCCTGTTTATGCTGTATGCAAATATACTTGAAGCTGATTAGCTCATTGACTTCCCTTTGACACCCTCTTTCCCAGGAGAGATGGCTTTAAGTATATTTGCATCAGCCTCAAAATGCATGCGCCCCTCGCCATTCGTGCGACATGCCAACCGCCACCACTGCTGAGCCAGCACACCCAGGACGGGTTGGGAAAACACGCAGACACTGAAACAATGACACCACACTGGAGGACTGGAGGCGGCGATGGCGTGAGTGACCCTCTTTCTTTTACTTCCCTTCTTTACCTCCCTCACTCTTTCCCTTCCTCCTTCATTCCCCCTTGCCTCCTTCCTTCCCTCCCTCTTTTGTTCCCTCCATTCCTCTGTCCCCCCTTCCTTCCTGCCTTCCCTCCTGCATTCTATCCCTCCCTCCTTCCTTCCCTCCATTCCCCCTTCTCTCCTTCCTTTCTGTCTCTCACTCCTCCCTCCCTTCCCCCTTCCCTCCCTCCCTTACCTCCTTCCCTTCTTTCTCTGTGTTGCAAGGTTTGAGAGCCCTGGCGAGACAGGCCAGCAGCAGCGTGCCAATGCACTGAGGGGCGGGACCACAACATCACCAGAGGAGGAGGAGGAGTGAATGACTGAGGTGAGAACCTCCTTCCTTCCCTACTGCAGGACGGAATGAGCTCCTATCTCTGACACTACTCCTGCCAACCTACCAGTTCAAAAGCAAGAAATTGCAAGGTAAAAAGGTACCACTTTAGTGGGAAAGTAAACAGCAGTCCGTGAACTCCAGTGTTTAGTCATGCCTGCCACATGTCCATGGAAACATCTTCAAATGCAGACAATGCTGGTTCTTTGGTTATAAACAGAGATCGGCACTGAACCCTAGAGTCTGATACAACTGGCTTTCAAGCAATGGCAACCTTTACCTTTACCTATCATGCCCTTTGTAATGAAAAGGGAAATGTTAATGTTCTCTCTTGATTTTGAGGATACACGACACTCAACTCTGCCTTTGGCTGAATGCACATCCTCAGTACGGTGACGTTCTTATAGCTGGAGGTGCAAATTCTTCCTTGTCTCACTCTTCCATGAGTGGATGAGGAACTAAGAAAATATTTTTCATGCTCTTGGGTATTTTGTGGCACTTTCAAGGACACAAGAGAATCATTGGTCATGCAAATTAAGCAAAACTACATAAATAATGCAAATAAGACATTAATGCAACAAACCTAAAATTAGATCACTGCAGCATTAACTTTAAGAGACCAGAAACATCAGATAGATTGTTTGTCCCCTCTTAAACAATCAACCACTTGTTCTGAGCTGGGAATCAAAAGAAAACGGCACTATCTTTGTGCGAATCATCACAGTGTTGATGAGAAGAAAAACGTAGTGTTTCATATGGAGGCAAATAAACTGATGGGACTTGGAAATTCCTTGGAAAGTTGAAAATTCCTCATTGAGAAATCTGCTGCAGTCAAGATAGTCTGTAACAAGAACAAGGGATGTAGTGAATATTCTGTATATTCCTGTTTACAGTTAGATGGTGACATTTATATTTTGAGGAGCTAGGCCATTTCTGTTTATGAAAAAACTAAGGCATAGGAGAAATATTTCAAAGGGTAAAGGTAAAGGTTGCCCTTGCTTGAAAGCCAATCGTATCTGACTTTAGGGTTCAGTGCTCATCTCTGTTTATAGCCATAGAGCCAGTGTTGGATGTGTCTGGAGACATTTCCATGGACATGCAGCAGGCATGCCTCGACACCAGAGTGCATGGCACACTGTTTACCTTCCCACCAAAGTGGTCCCTATTTATCACTCACTCCATCATACTGTACCCAGGAATCGAACTCCAACCTTCCAGTCAGCGAGTTTAGTGTCTTAACCACTTGAGCCACTGCAGTGGTCATGCTTCCTTTAAAAAAGTGATATAGCATGGAGCTTCTTTGAACTGGTGTGGGTCCCCAAGCCCTACATGAGCAGGGGGACATCAAAGAGGTTAATCATCAGTATACAGTAGAGAAATCAAGGCAGCAAATCTAGAGCTTTATTTATGAAATGTGTTCAACAAAACCAGTTAACTTTACTGACATTTCTGGTTCCATAAATAAACTGCCCCTTCGGTCCAAGTCTCATATGGCAAGGGTGATGGCCTCCCACTCACAGATGGGGGCATTATTTTTTATTTAAATGAAGAAAATATGGTTATACTTATTTAGCCTATATTCCTGCTGGATGATCACTTTTCAAAAATCATATTTCATCCTTTTTTCAATGGTTCCCAGCCTTCCATATCTTACATAAACCGACAATTCCATGAAAAATATCTTAATCTCAAAATGACTGGGGAGAAACCCCCAACTTTTAAGATAAGTATATTTATATGTTTACATGTGCTCTCCGTTGACATATTTTTGTACATTTACGGTAACTGGTGGGCGGGGAAGATGAGGTTGAAGAAAAATTCTGGAACCTAAATGACTACTACTAGTGTACCAAAAATGATACAAACGGATTATTGTTGGCATGGAATAGTTGGCACTTCACACTTTTGGAAAGACATGGGAATTTAGGTGACATTTTGTTACAGTCATTAAATGCTTGCTTCCCTTCAGTGTCTGAAAAGCACTCATTTGTTTCAGAGAGGAAAAAAATACATCAAAACATGTCAAACATGGTCAGGATCCAGTGGTAGACCTCTTTTGGTGGGAATGATGGAACACAGTAGAATTGGGAATTTTAAAAGGCCCTCTCTTGTAAGTATATTACCCCATGTGACTACAAAAAACAGCTCTGGACTACTGAAAACTCTTTAGAGTCTGTTCTTTGTTAGTGCAAAGAATGCAGAGGAAGAGAAAAGCAGAAGAATGAAATGTTGGAATAATAATTGCCCCACCACCCCCGAAGTAAGGAGATGGACAAACTTGTTGGTTGAAAATAATGGGCCACTTTGTTAACATCAAAAGAACTGTAAAGTAACTGTGCAATAACTGCTCTGAAATGGACCGATGTAGCACTGGTAAGGATCTAAATAATGGACAAGTATCAAACCAATTAGCTTTATTTGCTTTAAATTATCTTTGTTTAATTTTATTAATTTACTTAACGTCCTTGCCAGAAGTGTACCTCAGTTACTATCACTTCTGGCCTCCAATCGGGTGAACTACATAAGTGACTGCCAAGCTGTCAAACTTCGGCAGCCCCTTGTTCCTGGGCCGCATTGTAATTAAAACAGCCGTGTTTTCTTTCTCTTTGACTCGCAACCTGGCTGATTAATCAAATGTGTCCCTTACCAGATTTTCTAGGGCTCAGTTCCATAGCCTTACCAGAGCTACCTGCTAAAGTGATCAAAATAAATCCTCTGTATCTCAACCGTCCACTCCAGTGTGGGATGGGCAAAAATGCCAAGAAGTATACCTCAAATGCCAAACAGGGGTTTAAGCAAAAATTCCCATCTGGTCTAGAACGCAACCAAAAAATTCACACTGCAGCTTCAGGGAGAGAGGGAGGGCAAAAAATGCCCAAAGGGAAAGGAAAAGAGCATGAAATGGAGGAGTGAGCCCCTTATAAAGGGGCGGAGAACTCCTCCTCCATTGCTTGCACCCGTTCGCTGTCTCCCTCCCATGGGTGAAGGGGCAAAGCACATATTTGAGAGGTCTGGAAATGTTTAACCTGGAAAAGAGAAAATTGAGAGGTGAAGTCATGGTGATCTTCGGACAGTTGAAAATCTGCTTTTCTGCTGTTCCTGAGGATAGGATACAACCCAGTAGATTCGTGATACCGAAATGGAGATTCAAACTAAGTATTATGAAAGCGCAGCACCAAAATGGCCGCTGCGCTCTTTGCGGGGGGGGGGAACCCGGACTCGGACATCCGGGTAGTTAGGGGGCGTGGCCACTCCTCTATAAAAGGGGTGGCCACAAGGCAACCGAGCTGCCATTTTAAGAATGCGACGGAGCGGAGAAGTTTTCTCCATTGCGTTTTTGCTTAGATTTTTGCCCTTCGTACCTTGGCTTAGAGTGGAGTTTCTTCGCTCTTCGCTACTGTGGTACTCAGGGCTCAGGATCCAATCCCTGGCCAGGGATCCCTCACGAGGCAGTCTCTCCGGGAGCCATTGCTCCCAAGCGCGTGGCTCCAGTGGTCAAGCTGCGGCCGAGGGGAAGGGCTTTCCCTACCCTTCATAGAACATTGCTTGCCTCTTTGCAAGAGGCCTGATTTCATTCCGGACTGCAGTGGCTAGGTGGCTAACTGACTGAGAGGCTGAAAGTCAGCGGTTCGATTCCGAGCACTGCAGAAAGGGATGCTTCAATGTGTTGGGCTCTGCCCACCCCTTTATTTTGCGGGAGTTCCACCGGGCCGGAGGGCTCGGACGGCTACCCCGCAGGTCCTACGAGCCCAGGCTGTCATGCCACTATTATGGCCGGGGATTATCATGGGTTACCCCATATCAATTACCCGGCCGGGCCATCCGGCCCATCCGGCCCACCTCGTCTTGGTGGGTTAGGTGTTGCGGATGCTCCCTTGCCTCCACTTAGGCAATGGAGGCATCTATGGTCATTGCTCCACCACCTCGGATGGTGGGCGCGCCAAGTGGGTGGTTCCGGCCCACGTGCCGGCCATGGCTACACAGTGGGCCGCCAACAGGGTTGAGCTGCCGGAGGCCTCAGGCCAGCGTAGGCTGGTACCTCGCAGCTCCCCATCCGGCCAGGGATGCACGGGAACATGGGGCAAGAGGGACATCGCGGACTCCGACGCCCACCACAGGCCGGAACCCCCAGTGGGGGCGGCTCGTGGCGGTGCACCGAGTGAGTATCCTGGTCAAGTTAGCACACCTCTGACACTAGCTTGTCACGCTAGGTGTGTGTGTGTGTAGTGGCCATAGTTGCAGCAAGACAATTACACTCTGGTTCTTATTTGGGTTACCGCCCCTATGCCTTTATTTACTTCCTCTGGGCCCGTGGGGCCGGTTATGTGGTTATCACTATAATCAGTGCCAACGGTGGTTCGGCTGTTGGCCACTTGCTCTGTGCCCCTGGGTGCCCTCTTGTACTGGGCTATTAGCTGGGCACTGTGGTCTGGGGAATATATTCAAGTTTTCTCCCTTCTGCATTGTGAACACACTGATTAGGGGATCAGAGGTAGGACGACAGGGTCAAGGAGTTGCCCCGTTGCCGCACCCTGCCCCCCCCCATGGGGCCGATTGCTTGCCGGCCTATTCGGCATCCATGGCAGGATATATGAGGGCCCGTCCTCATTTGGCCGTTCCAATGGTGCGGTGCTGGGACAATGATGGCAGAGCCGTGGTTGTTTTCCCTGGCCTGTCATGGTTACCATACATCAAGACCTTAGGCTTAGGGCAGCCCCTTCCCCTATGAGGCCAGCGATGACCCCTGTTAGCGAGTGTGGTTACTGTATGTGACTCTTACACGGCAACGCTTATGCTGCGTGCGGTGAGTCCACTTTCGGGCAACCACTTGTACCTTTATCTGGAGCTCCCAGATTGGGTTAGCTGCTACTACCTTTAATGGGGGACATGTTTTGCAGGGCACTGGCACTGGATCACGGGTTGTGCGATCAGGAGTGGCTTTAGTGAGGCTTCACTCCTCAGGGGCCGATTAGCCGGAAGAGGCTACTAGCCTGGCGCTGCCATATGTCTGGTCGCTCCCCCACAGGTGTTTGTGGCAGCCCTTGGTTCGCTTCCCGGCCTGTCGTCTGCCACCAAGCCGGGTCTACCCTGACTGAACTGAAATTGGTACCCATTCCTCCTGGTTGGGTGCCGCATCAGCTGCGGCTCCGTTTGGGTGCCCAGAGCCCGACATATGTTGCTGGGGCAGGTGTGGATTTGCCCAATTTCCTCTGTCCATTCGTCCCTGCACTGAATGAGTGCCTTGTCTGCCCTCTATTCTCCCTCCTTATTTTACAGACACAGTGTGTGGTAGTGTGGCTGGTGGGACACAACTCCGTGCACTTGGGTGGCGCAGTATGCCGCTTTGTTAGAATGGGGACCCCATCTTGGACGACGTGTAACCGCGCGTATGCAGTGGTATGGGTGCATGGCATATAGGTGGCGGAAACTGTTGACATTCCTGATGTCCATTAGGGATGCTGGGCCGCCACATGTTTTAATGCTGCTTTTCAGAGGCAGTGATCTTACCAGATTGCTGGCCCGGACTTAAAGACTTCCGAGTGCAGTGACCTGGCGTTTCTTTGCCACTTATGGCCGGCTACATGATTGCTATGGTCATATATCATGCCGATGCAATATCATGGGTGACACTTTGTCCCAGCGTTTGGACCATGCCCGACGGTCAGTGAACAGGGCTGCTGCCTGGTTCTTTATCTAGAATGGCCCGGGGACAGCCATTTGTAGTCTAGGGATAGGGTTACAGGAATTTGGCCTGTATTCTGGAGATGGGGTTCACCAGTCAACAAGTCGAGGAACCTCTCTTTTGAATGACGTGCAAGAGGGCCAGGTGACCGAATTGTTGGTCAGGGTGAGCGGCCCCTGCTGCAAGGTGGCAATGTTGCCAAGTGGAAGGTGCCTCTACGAGAGTCACATGTGATGCAGGGCTGCATCAACTTCGCCTGCAGAGTGGTAATACCAGGCAGTGCTTTCGCCTAGTGTCTGGGTCACGCTAGGGCGGGTCTCGTTAAACGAAGCTGCGGGGTACAGCTGATTAGGGGTTTACGAGCGGACCTGTTGGTTTAGCTCACATTACCGCAGGACTTCCATGCTGTCGCATCAGGAGGTCTGAGCTTCTGGTCAGCCCAGTTACAAGTACAGTCGGATGCCTCCGGCTCCCCGGGTGGGGGGATTTAATTAAGGACAAGGTTCTATGGTCATTGGCCCCAGGGATGTCAGGGCACGGATCGTTTACGCGATCTTATGTTTCTAACATATCTTCTCAATTCTGGGTACCCTTTATGCTCTGGGGGACAGGCGGCCTGATTCTGTGCTTCACTTTTGGCATGGTAATGCTGCGGTGGTGCACATTGTCAATGCCCGAACGTCTAAATCACCTGAGTCATGGCCTCAGCTTGCATATTGTTCTGGGGTTCATGCGCTTTAAGGCGCTTCTTTGGGCTAAACATGTGCCAGTCATTTATAACGATATTGCTTATGCTTTCCCCCGCCTGCAGATCGCCCGGTTCCGCGGCTGGGCTCCAGACGCTTGTGAGCTACCCTCTCCACTCCTGGCTGTGGTATGGTCATTTGGCCAGGAGACGTGAACCGGGTGAATTGCATGTATTGGTAACTCGCAAGCGCACTGTGCATCGGCATCCAATCCTTCACTTTAGAGCCTTTTTGTTGGTAAAGGCAATTCCCCAATATGCAGCCAACATTGGTCGACTGGGTTTTAGATTGTATAGTCTGCCCTATGATCTGGGGTTGGCTCCACGCACCATAGCCACCAGGCTTTGCGCATTGATACTCATCGCCAAAACACGGGGCTTTCCCAACTATGCGAGGGTCTTCTGAATAAGCCATGTATTAGGGGGGTGGACACGTGTATGTGGCTGCCGCCTGACACATGTCGCCCTATTCTCACAGATATTCTGATCCACCTTGCATGAGGTTGACATAGACTATATCACAGTACGTAGGAGGAGTCTCTTTTCATGCAGCTACCGATGTAGCCTTTTTCTGGAGCTCGACGACTCAGCGAGCTGGTCCCATGGTCAAAAGGGGACGTGTTTTGTAGGGCACTGGAACTCGAAGATGTCTATACCAAACAAGAGTGGGCTCAGTCGGGGATTCGTCCCTCGAAGGCCGATCAGCATGAGTGGGCAGTGGTGTATACTGCCATGACGTACATTTGCTGACATCGTTCCGGTTGGTGCCCTACATGCGATTGGCAGTGCCTGCTGCATGACCTTGCCTGTTTTTCTGCCACCAGGATGGGATCTACACTTACCAAATGTAAGTTCCAAAGGGTGACCAGTACCGTGCTTCCCAGTGTGGGGCCCGTTATGGCACCCATTTACTTAGAATAGGCATCGCATTGACCACGGCTGCGTTTGGGTACTCGGAGGCAGATATAGCTGGGCACGTGGGGGTGTGCACGTAATTTTTCTATATGTACGTCCCCTCACTGTATGAGTACCTAGTTATGTCCTTAACCCCTTCTCCTCTTTTACAGATCCTGTGTGTCTCCGCACACCGTTGGCAGTGGGGCTGGTGGGCTGCAGCTATGTACACTGGGCGGCAGTATATGCTGCGGCGACAGATTGTGGACCCCAGCTCGGGCTGCGTGCATCCACACGTATGCGGTGGTATGTATGCACGGCACGAAAGGGCAGGAACTGTTGCCATTCCTGATGTCCATCTGGGATGCTGGACTGCCTGATGTTCTGCACCTAGGCAACAATGATCTCACACGCATCACTGACCTTTCCTTAAACTGTCAAGGTGCAGTGACCTGGCGTTTGATATCATTTATGACTTACACACGGTCGCCATGGTCTCACATCGTGCCGAGACATCAATTTAGAGGAGACATGGATCTCCGCAGTTCGGACTGTCACGGCAGTCAGTGCACAGGGCTGTTGCCCGGCTCCTTGCTGAGAATGGCTTGGGGGACAGCCATTAGATATCTGAGAATAGGCTTACAGAATTTTTGACCTGTAGGCAGGATATGGGGTCCACCTGTCGGCTAGAGGTATGTACCTCTTTCTTGATGAGATGAAAGCAGGCATGGTGACCGAGCTGACGGTCTGGGGGTGGTGGTGGTGAGCCATCATGGACGCCTCCCCGTGTGACGGGTAGCACTGGTAAGGTAAAGATTTATGACCCATAGGTATCCAGCAGGTTCACAATTGACTGGCCAACACTTAGACAGGTACAGGGGAAAGAGGTTTGGCCGGTCAAGGGCGAACCAGGCAAGGGGTGATGGCAGGAGCTGCACAGCCTGCATCACCTTGATATTTAACGGATACACATCATAGGGTGGGGTCAGTAGATAGTTTATTGACTCCGGTCAACAATTTGTTTGTGTCAACAAACAAATTGATACAAATAGTTACATGTAGCCAATTGCCGTTGGCATTTTTGGAGGAACCTTACCAGTGTTACTGTGGCCTGCTTGCCTTAAAGAATTACAATTGGATGATTACACCAATTGAAAGTTGTAATTCGGACTAGGGCATTATTCAATAAAAGTGGCCCAATGCCTTTATCCATATACCGGTGTCTGAGTCTTTCTTTGGGGGGTGCACCTGCAATGAAAGTGTGGCACCAAAATGGCCGTCACGTTCTTTGCGCCCCCCCCCACCTGGACTCGGACATCCAGGTAGTTAGGGGGCGTGGCCACTCCTCTATAAAAGGGGTGGCCACAAGGCAGCTGAGCTGACATTTTAAGAACGCGATGGAGCGGAGAAGTTTTCCCTCCACCCCCTCCCTAGTGAACAGTATGAATTTTTGGTCGCTTTGGGGCCGGGTGGGAATTTTTGGCTTGAACCTACAATTGGCTCTTTGGTTCTCGCTTTTTTGCCCACCCCACACTGTTGCTAGTGTTTGAGAAAAGGGGTAAGTTGACTTTGGTCACTTTGGGCGGGTAGCACTGGTAAGGTAAAGATTTATGACCCATAAGTATCCGGTAGGTTCGCAATTGACTGGCCAACACTTAGACAGGTACAGGGGAAAGAGGTTTGGCCGGTCAAGGGCGAACCAGGCAAGGGGTGATGGCAGGAGCTGCACAGCCTGCATCACCTTGATATTTAACAGATACACGTCATAGGGTGGGGTCAGTAGATAGTTTATTGACTCCGGTCAACAATTTGTTTGTGTCAACAAACAAATTGATACAAATAGTTACATGTAGCCAATTGCCATTGGCAATTTGGGAGGAACCTTACCAGTGTTACTGAGGCCTGCTTGCCTTAAAGAATTACAATTGGATGATTACACCAATTGGAAGTTATAATTCGGACTAGGGCATTATTCAATAAAAGTGGCCCGATGCCTTTATCCATATACCGGTGTCTGAGTCTTTCTTTGGGGGGTGCGCCTGCAATGGTATATATCCTGACTGTAAGAGCTGTTTGGAGGTGAAATAGATTACCTGGAAAGGTTGCATTCATTGGAAGGTAATAAATACAGATAGCACAGCCTTCTGTCATAGATGCTTTAGCTGTGAATTTCTGCATTGAAAGGGGCTTGACCTAGATGACCTGTGGTTTTCCTTACAACTCAATAATTATATGAGTATTCTGTGAGTTCAGAAAGGTGGTTTTCCCCATTTGTGGGGTTGCCTCGGGTTATATCACAATTAATCCAGTTCACAAATTAAGTTCAGATAATTTGATAAATTTGTCATTCTCAGTCAATTTAACAGCAAAATGAAAAGGTTAAAGTCAGCACTCTAAAGGCCAGGTCCAGCCACCTAACCACTAAATTACATTGGCTCTCAAAATGCAAAATAAAATGGAGTAAAATGGTGTCAAACTCGTGGCACGTAGTCACTCCATTACGCTTCAGATTGGCTTCGGAGGGGGGGGGAGGATGTTACATGCTTCAAATGCAGTCAGGACTCTTCCTCCTCACCTCCCTCAAAGGTGAATAATTCATCCATTTTTATGGCCAAACTCTTAAAGGGGCTGGGAAGCTGTTTTGTAAAATGTAATCATTCGTCTAATCAAGGTAGCAATCTCATCTCATGGAGTGAGTCTGATTACCGAGGTAACAAAAGAATGATTCTGGTGTCCGAACAGCAGTTGTCTTTGAATTTGGAATTATTTAATTATGTTTGGCACCACATGATCTTTTTCTCTCTTTCTCTGTCAATAGTCTATTGAAATATGTTGCTCCTTGTGTGAGTAAACTTTGGATGCTACTGTGGGAGAAAGCAAAAATGGCCACTCTACTCATCTTTTTCACATTGTGATGGGAATGTATCTGATTGGCTATGTGATTATGTCAATCCTGATTAACCAGCGACACCAAAGAAGGATTGTTTAGCTCAGCAATGTTGTAAGTGATTGGATGCAATTCAGTTTACTCTCTAGAATGTGCATATTTTTGGATGGTGAAGTGGAGGAAAGAGGAGAACCTTTGGTTTCCTAGATTGTTCTTTGCTTACTCTGACCTATACAGACATAAGACTGCTGTTCATGGGGCAGGTAGTGTCACTACCCTCCCTCTCACATATACAGTGGTACCTAGCTTAAGGAGCATAATGTGTTCTTTAAGTGAGTTTGCTTTTTAAGCGAAACATCCAGACTTCTGGTGGGGGGGATTACGAACCCCAATTTAGTTGTTAAGCAAGGCGACTAGTCAGAGAAAATTCTGCTCTTTAAGCGAATTAGTCTCTAAGCGAGGCGCTCTTTATGCGAGGTTTTATTGTACTTCTTGTCCTTCTGAGTAGGAGATATCTTGACTTTGTTCTCTAGAGATGAAAAGAGCAGCAACTGCTCCTGACATCTCCAATTTAGCTGGAACTAGGACATCTGTCACATTTTCTTTCTGCAGTGTATATCTCTAATCCACTGCAAATTCCACCTCATACCTCAATGTGAAGCAACAGTGACCCTGGCTGTCCGACAGCTATGGTGGTGGGGGTGTATCCCCCTGGCAGGTGTCAACTAGCAGTCCAGAATGGTCCTCCATTCTGAAACTGCAGGTCAGTTAAGTGGCATTGGGTACTCAGGCAATGTACCTGTTCAGTACATTCCTCTAACATGGCTGACTTTGACATGATCCCAGCCAGCTGTGTCGTTGTCTTTAAAATGGCTAAAGGAGCATCGAAAACATGGGCCTCCATTCCCCACATGCCATCAGAGCCTTGTACGGTAGCGGTAGGACCACCTAATGGCGAGAGGCTGCTAAAATCTTATGGGAAACAATACTTCAATGTGCCACATCAAACTCGATGTGTGAAGTACGGATCAACCAAGCAACCAAGTTAGTATATCTCAAATAACTATAGGTGTTTCTTATGGCCGCCGCACGCTTTGCTGGCCCTGCCCTTGAGGTGTGGGCACAAAAAAATGGAGAGGGGGCATGGCTGGCTTCCTTTATAAGGGGTGGCCAAGCCAACGGCCCGCTCTCCTTAATTCGGCTGGGCCCTGGGCGCGTTTGCCCACCACCCCCTCCCATAGGTCACAGTGTGATTCTTGGTCACTTTGCTTGAACCTGATTGGCACCTTGGTTCTTGGCTTTTTCGCCCACTCCACACTGTGGATGATGGGTGACTTACAGTTCATGTTGCCAGATTTTTGGCCACTTCTGGTGGATAGCACTGGTGAGGGGCAACTGCATTACTACTTAATAAGGCAAATCCATTTGGTTGGCCGTAGTGAGGGCAAGGTTAGCCAAACTTGTATGGCCAGCCAAATTACTTATATAGGTTAACACCCAGATTGGATCAACAACACGTTTACGCAGAAGCTGGTTGTTGACGGAGCTTCTCAACTGTTACCGCAGTAACAAGTGGTGAGAAGCAGTTAATTAGGGTTCTAATTGGATTTGGCCCTTACCAGTGCTATTTCGTCCCATTTGATCCTTAACCGTTGTTAAGGTAGGACCATTTTGAATCTAATTTCAATCCAGTATTTGTGTCCATGTCGTTATTGGGGTGTGGGTATAGCAAAGAAATATAGCTATGATTCCTTTACAAAGTAGGAGTTCTGTTCAAGATTCAAAGGTTTGGATCCACAAATTAATGCTGCTCCTGTACCTTTGTGTAAGTACGAGTTATAGCCTAGCATATTTCCACTGGGAAATAGGATCCTAAAATGTTTCCTATTCTGGAAGATGTAACACAGCAGTGATGATCTTGTAGGCTACAATATGTAGAATTGAAACTATCATCAGTCCTAACCAGCAGAGTCAATGATGAGGAATGATGGAGAAAAGGTCTAACAAAATCCATTCATCCGTATTGGAAATAATCATCAAAGCTGTCCTTATTTGAGGGGAGAATTCAAAAATCCAACTGTGTTGGTCTCTTTCTTCATGTATAACAAAAATAAAATTGTCACCTCGTAGACTTACAGGTTTATTATATTATGGTGAGCTTTTGAGGACTATAACACACTTCCTCAGGATCCTCAGAGAGCAACAGAACATCCTTTCTTAGAACCTGACCTACAAGGTGAATTAAGCCAGTGAAGTAGAATTCAAGATTTTTTTAGTTTGCTAAAGCATCTTGTTATTCCATTCTATGAAAAACTTAAGATGATTGACAGCCAGCTGAATTATTCCTCCCTCCCTCCCTCTAAATAAGTAGGCAAATCAAATAAATAGCACATGAAAAAAGAGTGTTTTATACAGTATCTGGATGGAGGTGTGAACACAAGACAAATGAGAGCTGAGTCAAATGGAAATTTTATTTTCTATACAATTGGTCAGGTGGCTTGGTTGGATTATTGCTTCAACTAAGCAAAGTTTGTGCAGTTGGAAAGTGTTAATATTTAATAAAATTCTGAGCATATACCTATAATGTTATGCACAATGATAAAGTTTGCTTTTGGGGATTTCTCTTTCCACCTGTGTATCCAGTTTTCCATCCATTCATATTTTTCTGCCTTTCTTCCTATAAAAGAACTAAATGCAGTTTACAAAATGTTTAAAAGACAAGTGCAGCTAAAAAGAACAAATTACAATATTTGAAAGCAATGAGACATATGATTATATTAAAACAGCCTCTGGGTTAACATAGTTTAAAACAGTTTAAAAACATAGCAAGGCTCCATAGATAATTCCATCTTTTTATCATCATCACCATCATCACCATCACCACTAGGCAAAATCCACCGCTAATTTTCCCACCAACATCAAAATATATGATTGTTTAAATTTCACAGATTGCTTGAGCACATTCCTCATTAACTAAGCATGTTGTGAGACCTTTTTTTTGTGCCCCAACTTCGTAGGCACATCAACAGCAACCCATAAAAGTACAGATTCTGGAGGTAGTCTGAGATATGTTGAGAATCGGCTGTAGCTCATTAAATTTTTTACAAAGTAAACCTTACCTACATGCCCACCAACAAAACTATCTCACAATGGTCAAGAGTTTCTTGAACATAAACTGCTAACTTCAGAGAACATTTAAGCACACACCTACAAATCAGTCTAATCAGCTTGAATGCTGAGCAAACATGTACAAATTTTCATTTTTATAGTAATAAAGAAAGAACATATCACCCAGCTCAAAACACAACCAAGTATTGCAAACTGGATAGCTATATTGAAGGGGTATTAGTGTGCCCCTCTGCTTATTGTGTGATGAGCAAAACAGCATTCTATAGAGCTGTTCTAAAAATAGGGGCAGACCAAACAAAAAATTATAGTACCATTCATATAGAGACATCAAGCAAGGAAAAATCCCAGAAGGTGACTGGATCAAGCCCTGACCTACACAAAATATTGTCTAAACACCAAATGGAAAAATGATTTTCCAAATGGAGAAGTAAAAATCATAACATTAGCTGGGATTGCTCCTGAGTAAAGACTGATAAGGACACTTTGCTTCTGTATTTGTGATAATGATAATAATAATAATTTTGTGTCAGAAATTATTATGGGTTTCAAGGATTTTTGTGGAAGAAACCCTGCTCAGGGGATGCTCAAATGTGGCTCCTTTCATGTCCTCAAGAGCTGGGACAGAGATAGGCATGCAATCTGTCATGCAGTACCTGGGTCTCGAACTGCCAACTTGCCAGCTTTTCAGCTAACAAGGTGAGCTTCTTAAGCACTGAGCCACCACAGCCCCTTAATAATGATAATTATGTGCTGTCAAGTCAAGTCAGATTTATGGTGATCCTTTTCAGTTTTCTTTCAGGTAAGCAGTATGCAGAAGTGGAATACCAGTCCGTTCTTCTGGGGTCATTTTGGGGCTTTGCAGGTTATGCATGACTACATCGTCTGACTCTTTGGGGATTCATACTGAGGAATCAAACTCCCAATCTGTGGCTCTGCAGACAGATATATAACTCACTAGCATATTTTGCCCGGCGGTGCCGGGCTTTGTAAAATTGTGTTGGATAGTAAAGGGTTTCGTTTTTTTTCTTGAACCAATGGTGCTGGGCTGTTTTAAATGGTGTTGAAAGGTTTTGTGATTTTGTGGCTTCGAGCCGCTGCGTCCACCTGCGGCGGACTTGCACTCCCAGTGTGTGTTCTATTTTTATTTTTTGCGCACCGGCTTCCTCAGTGCCGGGCTCTTTAAATTGGTTTTGGAAGGTTTTTGTTTCATATTTATGCAAATTTTATTTTATTTTAATTTATTTAATGTAAATTAATTTTTTTAATGTAAAATTTTATTTTGGTTTTTTAAATCTTTATTTTTACGCATATTTTTTTGTTTTTTTTTTTGTTTTTTTAGTGAATAGTGATTTCTGGGTTTTTTTTGGTATTTTTTGAGATTAGTGTGAATATTTTTGAATATTTTGATAACTTATTTGATTGATTTGGGAATTAATCTTATTAGTTTCAATATTTTTGAATGTTTTTTTTCTTTTGTAGCGTCTGGGTGGGGGTGGTGAGCTTTTCTTCCTCTCTACAATTTTTCTCTTCTGTCCTCTGGGTGTCGCTTCCGGTAAGTATTTTCATTATTTTCTCAGTTGAGTTCCGGTCATCATGGAGTGAAGACGTCTCCTGGTAAGCTCTCTGGTTGTTGTTGGGGTTTTTTTTTTTTGGGGGGGGTGTCTTTGTGATGTTTTTGTGGTTACTTTTTGGATGTTTTTGTGTTTCTTTTTGATTGTTTGTGTGACTGTTTTTGAATGTTTTTGTGTGTACATTTTTTTTGGGGGGTGTCTTTTTTTCACGGGCCAGGCTCGAACCCTGGCCCATGGAAAGAAAAGGGTGGGGGTGGTCTTTTTTTGCACACTGGCTGGCCCGTCGAAAGTAAGGGCAGCGGCGGCAGGGGGGTTTGTTCTTTTTTGCGCATGCCAGCTGGCCCATCGAAAGGAAGGGCAGTGGCGGCAGGGGGGTGTTTCTTTTTTTTCGTGCACCAGCTGGCACGTCGAAAGGGCAGTGGCGGCAGGGGGGTTCATTTATTTTTTTGTGCACTGGCTGCCTCAGCATTCTGCACGCTAATGGCATGCAGGACACTGGGGCTTGTAGTTTTGCATGCGTGTGTTTGGTTACTGCAGCGTTTTTTTCCTGCGGCTTTTTTTTAATTTGCCTCGGCGTATTTCTGAATGTTCCTTTTGCTGTGCCGCTCAGCCTGATTGGCTCTGGTGCAGTGTGGCGCAAGGAATGTTGTTGAATTGAAGTTCCCTTTTTTTTGTTTGCATCCGGGGGGCCCCTGCCCCCCGGCCAAAAATTTCAACCCGACAGTTACCTGCGAACCCCATTCGGGTGAGTGCACGGAGGCTCGGACGTCGCTAGTGGGATCTGGTGCAACATCCTTTGTCACATTCCAATGGTTAATGCACCATTTTATAGGTATAGATTGAGCTATCCAGCCAGCTACTCATTTGTTTAGGTGTTCGAAATAATGGGGCTTACAAAATTATGGGACTTTTCTTCGGCTCAAAGGTGTCAGAAGCCAAGATACTTATCTTAAAAAATATGTTTTTAAAAAGTTCTTAGTTATTTTTAGTCATTACACTTACGAAAGAGCTAAATTCTAAAATATACTATTTGGGAATATATATATTTTTGAAGTATGGAAGAGAACCTTGTCAAGAGAATATGGGGTGGATGGAAGACAAGTATTTTCACCTTTCCTTTTATAAGAACTGTATTATAGCAGAGAGGAAGTGATGAATGGAAGTCTTTGATCAGAATCAGTACCGAAAGGAATAATTCACAGTGAACCAGCATGTATGAAAGAGACCACATTTCTCTCTCTCTAATATGAATGGATTGTAGTGTCAAAAGTAGTCAACAAGATGCATGACTAGCTTGTAATTTGCTTCTGTGGGTTTCCAAACCTGATGACGGGGGTGGGTTAAAAATACTTTAGTGAATCCTAATTGAATTTGATTTCTCATGTAATAACTACTTGGAAGAAATTTCCAACTAGCATGGCTGTAATTTGCTACCATGTAAAGGTGTATGGAAGTAGACTAGGTTAAGCACTTGTTGTAAATAATGGACAAAGAGGGGGGAAACCAGTCATAGCACACTGATTTCAAATTGTATGAAAATTTTGGTAGGAGGACAACCCATTTAATGTCTTCTCCATGTGTCTACTCACCTCTTAAGGTCAACAAGAGACCTTCCTCTCAATTGCATTGCCAACAGAGGTACATTTGATCGGGACACAGGACAGAGCCTTTACTGTGGCAGTTCCCAGGTTATGGAATGCTTTCCCTTGGAAGGTTAGGTGGGCCCTCCTCTCCCTTTTATATTTCTGCAGACAACTGAAGACTCATCACTTCAGGCAGGCTTTTAATAATTATAATTGAGTCACTTGGGGTACACAGAAAGATCCTCCTTGAAGATTGTGATATTTTTAACTTCAATTGGGCGTACCCTGGTAATAGCAATCTTGTGTTACCGGCTAATCTTTCTCACATTGGGTCAGGTGAAAGGAACTGCAGAATGAACTCACCAAAAGGTGTCTTCACGTCTGGCCTAGACACGGAAGAAGATAATTGACACACTTGATACTGTTGTTGCTGTTTTTTAGCCAACTTATTGTCTATTTTAATATTTTGACTGTTTTTAAAGTTTTTAATGTTTTAATCCTGTTTTAATTATCTAATATATTTTAATTATTATGCAAGGTTAATTCTTTTTAACTGTACAAATATTGTGTTTTAAATTGATTTTTTTAAGTCTAAAGCCACCTTGAGGTCCCTATGGAGAGAAAGTCGCTCTACAAGCAATCAAGCAAGCACATTTGAACCAGTCATAGAAGGTTCTAAGCCCTATAGTTTAACCAGTGTTTCTGTTGTTAAAAATAGCCTTCAGTCCCATTTTATAATGTTGGAACATTTAGTTAAAATTACTTATCCAAATGATTTCTTTTGTGGCTACTTCCTAGTTTTTTACTGTCTTAGTCTATAACTTTCCTAATAGCACATTTTTATTGTGAATTGCATACTGATGATTTTATAGAGGATAGATAATGGATAAAGTGGCCACAAGGTTCTATCCTTTCTGTTTAGAAGCTTTCCTTCTAGCTAATTAGAGTACTTTTGAAATTCTATGGCTGTGTCAAGCAGTGTTTCACCGATGAACTTCCTTACCATGGCAGTTGTTGGCAAAGTGGATTTAAATTGTTATTGTTATCAATGATTATATTAATTTTGACCAAAGGGACCTGTCCCTCTTTTAGGCAATGCAGTTATGTCATTTCCATATTTCGCTAAGCAATTGTGCAAACTGATTTTAAAACAGGGAAGATTGCAAAAGAGGCTTCAAAATGGGTTACTTTGAAGAGAGGGTAGGAAAAAAGAAAGAATAAGCTCTTCCTAATCCTCTAAAGAAACGTGTTTGGCATCTGCCTTCCTCTGTTGCTCTTGTAGAGATAAAATATATCTCTACATATAGTGTATATAAAGCGCTGCTGTGCCATTGCTGTTCATGTTTGGTTTGCTTACAATAAAGTTGAGTTTCACCCTGTTATGCTGGCTGCTTCTCTTCAATTCCCGAACATCAAATATACACACTCTTATTTTAAATAGAGAAGTTTCAGAGAAGTGGAGTTTTCTGCAAAGTAGTGAAGGAATGGGACCCTCTTCTTTAAGGAAGTAGGGAGGAAAAAAGTCCCCATCCAAAAGTTAAGGTAAGAAAGGATTGGCCCTCCTTCATTAAAAGGAAGAATGTTTCATCACACGTGTGGGTCTGGAAAGATGAGACTTTGTACGCACATATGCAGCTCTCTTCTGATAGGGTAGGGTGACAGATTGCTGCTTATTGCAGCTCTGTCTTCTTCTTTTTAACAAATTCTAGATCATGTGGCTGAGGACAACTCTTGGAAAGCTCCAGGTATTGTGTTAGTACAGCTTTTGTGCCAATATAGCTTTTCTTTCCCTCATGGCCTTCAGTGAGTAGTTTAGTACTTCACTCATTCCACCCTTCTTGTCGCTATACAATTTCTTGGTCATATAAAAAGAGATATTCTTATGAGCTGTCAAGCTGCTTTTATGAATTTATGAGCTCCAAAATGTCCTATCATTGCCATTTGGGCTGAGGCCTTGTAAACAGCTGCAGTTTTCTTGATGGAGTCAAACTAGCCTAATTGAATTAAGAATAGATAAGGATTATGTTTGTTTTACTCTTTGATATGAAAAGCTTGCAGACAGATTAATGAGGAAGAACCTTTCATTATGAATAAACAAGACTCAACACTATCAGCAATGACAGTAACAGCAATATTTGGATACCTGAAAGATTTAAAAGTGCCCTTATGTAGGTTGAACTCCCTCACACCTTAGTGACACCATTTCAGTGACTCAGAAACAACCTTTCAAAATATTTGGGCACATAAAAGATTGCAAACAAATCCCATTTGTTTTAAGTTCTTCTCTGAACTCTCAAAACACCACAGTACAGATAATATGGGAATCGTTAGCCATGGGTATGTCTGTATGAGAGCAACTGCTGCTTGGAATGTGTGTGTAGTATATGTATATTTGAGGGCCATGGTTGCTTAGTGGTTAAGATACTAAGATTGATGATTGGAAGGTCAACAGGTCAGCAGTTTCAGACCTCAGTGCTGCACAACAAAATGAGCTCCCATCGTCTGCCTCAACTCTTAACAGTCTATCAGTTCAAAAGGGATTGCAAGTAGATAAATAGGTACCGCTTCAGTGGGAAAGGTAACAGTGTTCTCTGCACTCCAGTGTATAGTCATGCCTGCCACATGACCATGGAAATGTCTGCAGATGCAGACAGGACTGGCTTTTTGGCTGAAAATGGGAGGTGAGCACAGTCCCCTACTGTCGGACATAACCGGCTTTCAAGCAAGGGAGAACTTTACCTTTACTGTATATGCATACTTACACAATAAACCCTACTTTTTCAAACAGGCAGATAATTTGTCAAAAAGCAGACCTGACAATTGTTTCCAGTTTGGATGAGAAGTGGTTAACTGATGAAGAAAAGGAGTCAAGTTCTGGGATCTTCCCATGATGGGTGCCTCTTTATGGCACAAGAGGGCATTCTATAAATCATCTTGATTGCTGACATTGTTGTCATCAACCTTCAGACGGGCCTTCCATATCTAAAGCTTGGCATCTTTTTTCCTGTTGGCAACAGTGATATGATTTGCCTCAATGTTGGGACATTTCTTGACATTTTGAACTGTGGGTACAGAAGCACAATATCTCATGTTCTGTTGAATCCGGCCCTTATAAGCACCAGTCCAGGACAACATTGGAACAAACAGCAACAGGCTTTATTTAACAGTCAAATACAGATGAGCTTAAAAGGTGTTCCAGATCCCGAGATAGCTATATGTTCCTAGCAGATTCAGTCCTTCCAGACTCTTACCCGGCAATGGGTAATAAATGAGCTACCATAGAAGCGTAGCACAGTGCAGGGGTTCGCGCCACTTTAGGCTTCTAATTATAATGACGGGAACCACCATTTCCTTTTTGCAAGAGCACTTCCTGTGCTTCCTGCAATGGTGCCTCAATACACAACACGTTCATAAACAGATTTTTTTTAATGGACTGAATATTCCTCCCACCTACATGAAGAGGAACTTTTGTAATATCTCCAGTATGCAATAATCAAAAAGGATACCAAGAAATGCTTTTTAAACATCATTACTCTTTTCCATAATACTATTTTGAAAGTTGTTTCTGTCCATTTGGTGGAGCTATGAGAATGGAGTCACAAGGAATTCCAGGTATAGATAAACATTGGATAGGTTGCAATGCGCACCAAAGCATACTCGTAACATACAAATGACATTGGCAAACCTGAACTTTAATATTAATTGAACTATAATTTACTTTAGTCATTTTCTTACTGTTATCCAGTGAACATCAATAGTATAATTTTCAGCAGGATTACTAATTGGCCTGCAAGGTGTGAAATTAATTCATTTGAGCCAGGGACTTAAAATTCGAGATAATGAAAAGGAAACCCAAAAGGCCAATGCTGAAAGCACTTTATAGAATGATTGATTATAGACAGCAGAGACAAAGACACAGAAATTAGTTGTCCTAGTTCAGAGGCTTCCCCTAAAAAAAAAAATCCACAATGCACCCTGTGTTGTTGTGTTGGAAGTTCTTAAATTATAGTTACACTCTGTTATTGGTATTTATAAAAACTGCTTTTTGAATACTTTGACTCAATGAGCAACAACTATACACAGCAGGAATTAAGGAGGACTGGAAGCAATCATTACCATTTTTACTGTTCAAGGAGCAATTTCAGAAAATGAGTCTTTAAATTGTAAGATTCCAATTGAAGTAAAACTTGGATAGCTAAAGGCTTTGTTCCATTAATGATTTTTGTTTTCTATTCTTTTTTTAATTTTTAGAGACTGTCTTTGCCTTTTACTGCCTTTCTTTGGTAAAGAAGTTTCTGTAAAAATTGAATATTGGCTTTCCGCCCCTTTTCATTTCATTATACTAGATGAGCAAGGAGCAGTGTATGTGATTTCCTCTCTCTCAAGCTTTTTCAAAGACTACTCAAACTTTTCTGATGCTTTTCTGAAAAACCAGACAGAAATAAAGCTCAGGAGAGAGGGTCACCTACCCTACTTACTAATCCCCTTCTTTTAGAATAGACATTCACTCATTGGGGAGGGGGACAAATGTATCACTTAAAAAAGAGGACAAAATTAGACACAGAATAGCACAAAACTGCTAGGCATTGATTTAGACATCTATATAAGGAATGTAAAAATGCTCCCTGGATACTTACAATTCATTGAGGCCATCTCGTTCTGAAGGACTTTTCCACAGCCCCAGGTGACAATGAGGAAAGGTCTCCATAATTTGTGCTAACTGTCTCTGAAAAAAGAAGAAAACACCCTCAAAATGGAACGAACCAATATGTGAAACGTATTTAATGTTAAAACCACAAAGTCCCCAGAGAATTAACACAATCTTAAACAGAATACAACGCTGAAAATACAAAAAGTTGCAGTCTGTGGTAGAAATCGCCAGAAATCCGTAAAGTCCAACATGAGTTACTAAAAGTCCAAAAAGTGATGAAAAAGTCCAACAACCATGAGAACCGGAATCCAACGGAATGAAAAGGAGCAACTTATATATCAGTGGCAAATAATGATTCTAGCAGGAAACGATGAGCGGAACAGAACTCAGTCTCGATATCCATCCGCGGTAATGAGATATTTCATTGACTTTGTCAAGAGTCTGTGAAAAAGTTAAAAACTCACTAATATAGCAAGAAACATATAAGAACAATACAATTGAGCAAATATAAACAAAGTCCATGGAATGAACAGCAGCATAATTCTTTTTTTTCTTCATTATTATCTTCAGGTTTTTGCAGTGTTCCATCCAAAATTGTTCAAGTTTTCATTCTCCTATTGAGAGTTCTACAAAATATAATACATCTTCACAGGAATGAAAATAAAATTGTGATTACTCATCCTTGCTTATGATTGTCAATCTTGGAGAGACAGGCATGGGATGTATGGATTCCATCCACTTTCATTCAGACTAAATATTTTGGTTTGCAACAATCAACTAATTTATAGCTTATCAATTTCGAATTTTAATCAAAGTATCCAAAAGCATTTGCAGGCGCACCCACCCAAAGAAAGACTCAGACACCAGTATTGGATTAAAGGCATCGGGCCACTTTTATTGAATAATGCCCTAGTCCGAATTATCACTTTCAATTGGTGTATCATCCAATTGTAATTTTTTAAGGCAAGCAGGCCGCAGTAGCACTGGTAAGGTTCCACCCTAAATGCCAATGGGAATTGGCTACATGTATCAATTTGTATCAATTTGTTTGTTGACACAAACAAATTGTTTACCGGAGTCAATATACTATCTACTGACCCCACCCTATGACATGAATCCATTAAAATATCAAGGTGATGCAGGCTGTGAAGCTCCTGACATCACCCCTTTCATAGTTCGCCCTTGACTGGCCAAACCTGCTTCCCCTGTACCTATCTACATGTTGGCCAGTCAATTGTGAACCTGTCGGATACCTATGTGTCATAAATCTTTACCTTACCCAGTGCTACCCGCCAAAAGTGACCAAAGTCAACTTACCCCATATCTCAAACACTAGCGACAGTGTGGAATGGGCGAAAAAGTCAAGAACCAAAGAGCCAATTGTAGGTTCAAGCAAAAATTCCCACCCGGCCCCAAAGCGACCAGAAAATCACACAGTCTAGTAGGGGTGGAGGGAAAAACTTCTCTGCTCCGTCACTTCTAAAATGGCAGGCAGGCTGCCTCGTGGCCACCCCTTTTAAAGAGGGTGACCACGCCCCCTAACTAACCCAGATGTCAGAGTCCGGGTGGGTGGGACCCCTGCAAAGAGCACGGTGGCCATTTTGGCGCCCCGCGCTTGCATTGCAGGTGCACCCACCCAAATAAAGACTCAGACACCGGTATTGGATTAAACGCATCAGGCCACTTTTATTGAATAATGCCCTAGTCCGAATTATCACTTTCAATTGGTGTATCATCCAATTGTAATTCTTTAAGGCAAGCAGGCCGCAGTAGCACTGGTAAGGTTCCACCCTAAATGCCAATGGGAATTGGCTACATGTATCAATTTGTATCAATTTGTTTGTTGATACAAATTGTTGACCGGAGTCAATATACTATCTACTGACCCCACCCTATGACGTGTATCTGTTCATATATCAAGGTGATGCAGGCTGTGAAGCTCCTGACATCACCCCTTTCATAGTTCGCCCTGCTTCCCCTGTACCTATCTATGTGTTGGCCAGTCAATTGCGAACCTGCCAGATACCTATGTGTCATAAATCTTTACCTTACCCAGTGCTACCCGCCACACGGGGAGGCATCCATGATGACTCACCGCCCCCCCCCCCCAGACCAGCAGCTCGGTCACCAGGCCTGCTTGCACCTCATCCAGAAAGAGGTACATACCTCTAGCCGACAGGTGGACCCCATATCCTGCCTATAGGTCAACATTTTTGCAAGCCTATCCTCAGATGTCTACTGGCTGTCCCCAAGCCAATCTCAGCGAGGAACCAGGCAACAGCCCTGTTCACTGACTGCCGGGGACAGTCCAAACCACGGAGATCCATGTCTCCCCTAAAATGGTGTCTCGGCACGATGTTAGACCATAGCAACAGCTGTACGGCCATAAATTATGTAAAAAAGCCAGGTCACTGCACCTCGACATTTTAAGGAAATGTCATTGATCCGTGTGAGATCATCGCCGCCAAGGTGCAGAATAAGAACATCAGGCAGTCCAGCATCCCTGATGGACATCAGGAATGGCAACAGTTCCTGCCCTCTCATGCCGTGCATACCATACCACCGCATACGTGCGGATGCACGCAGCCCGAGCTGGGGTCCACACTGTCACCGCAGCATATACTGCCGCTTAGTGTACATAGCTGCGGCCCTCCAGCCCCACTGCCACCAGTGTGCGGAGACACACGGGATCTGTGAAAAAGTAGAAGGGGTTAAGGACATAACTAGGTACTCATACAGTGAGGGGACGTACATATAAGGAAAATACGCGCACACCCCCACACACCCACATATATCCGCCTCTGAATACCCAAAAGCTGCCGCGGTCAATGCGACGCCTATCCTGAATGAATGGGTGCCATAACGGGCCCCACACTGTGAAGCGCGGTACCGGTCACCGTCCAGAACTTAAATTTGGTAAGGGGAGACCCATCCTGGTGGCAGAAAAACAGGCCAGGGCGTGCAGCAGGCACTGCCAATTGCGTGTAGGGCACCAACCGGAACGATGTCAGCATATGCACGTCATAGCAGTATACACCACTGCCCACTCCATGCTGATCGGCCTTCGAGGGACGAATCCCCAACTGAGCCCACTCTTGTTTGATATAGACATCTTCGAGTTCCAGTGCCCTACAAAACACGTCCCCTTTTGACCATGGGACCAGCTTGCTGAGTCGTCGAGTTCCAGAAAAAAGGCTACAGCGGTAGCTACATGAAAAGAGACTCCTCCTGCCTACTGCAACATCGTCTATGCCAACCTCATGCAAGGTTGGTCAGAATATCAGTGAGAATAGGGCAACATGTGTCCGGGTGGCAGCCACGTACACGTGTCCACCCTCCCAATACATGGCGTATGCAGATGAACCCCGCATAGTCAGGAAAATCCCGTGCCTTGGCCATGAATATCAAGGCGTAAAGCCTGGTGGCTATGGTGCGTGGAGCCAACCCGAGATCATAAGGGCGGAGTAGACATTATAAAACCTAGTCGACCAATGTTGGCCACATTTTGGGCAATTGCCTTTTGCCCACAAAAGGCTCTAAAGTGAAGGAGTGGATGCTGATGCGCATGCGCATGCGAGTTGCCAAGACATGCCACTCGCCCGGTTCCCGTCTCCTTGCCAGATGACCATATCTCAGCCAGGAGTGTAGGGGGTAGTTCCCAAGCGTCTGGAGCCCAGTCACGGAACTGGGAGATCTGCAGGCGGGATAAAGCATCAGCAATATCGTTATAAATGCCTGGTAAATGTTTAGCCCTAAGGAGTGCCTTAAAGCGCATGGACCCAAGAACAATAGGCGAGCTGAGGCCATGACTCCGGGGGATTTAGACGTTTTAGGCCTTGACAATGTGCACCACCGCAGCATTGCCATACCAAAAGCGAGGCACAGAATTTGGCCACCCCTCCCCCCAGAGCATAAGGGATACCCAGAATTGAGAAAAAGTTTTAGAAACGTAAGATCACGTAAGCAATCCGTGCCCTGCCATCCCTGGGACCAATGACCATAGGCACACTGTCCTTAATAAAATCCCCCACCCAGGGAGCCGGAGGCATCCGACTGTACTCGGAACTGGTGGTGACCAGAAGCTCAGACCTCCCAAGGAAACAGCAGGGAAGTCCTGCGGGAATGTGAGCCAAACCAACAGGTCCGCTCGTAAACACCTAATCAGCCGTACCCTGTGGTGTCGTTTATCGAGACCGGCCATAGCGTGACCCAGACACTAGGCGAAAGCACTGCCTGGTATTACCACTCTGCAGGCGAAATTGATGCGGCCATGCATCACCTGTGACTCTCGGAGAGGCACCTTCCACTTGGCAACATTGCCACATTGCAGCAGGGGCCGCTCTCCTTTACCGACAATTCGGTCACCTGGCCCTCTTACACGTTATTCAAAAGAGAGGTGCCTCGACTTGTTGACAGGTGAACCCCATCTCCAGAATACAGGCTAAATTCCTGTAACCCTATCCCCAGACGACAAATGGCTGTCCACGAGCCATTCCAGGCAAGGAACCAGTCGACAGCCCTGTTCACTGACCGTCGGGCACGGTCCGATCGCTGGGTCAAAGTCTCGCCTATGATATTGCACTGGCATGATGTATGACCATAGCAATCGTGTAGACGGCCATAAATGGCAAAGAAATGCTAGGTCACTGCACTCAGAAGTCTTTAAGTCCCGGCCAGCAATCCGTGCAAGATCACCGCCTCCGAGATGCAGAATTAAGACACGTGGCGGCCCAGCATCCCCAATGGACATCAGGAATGTCAACAGTTTCCACCACCTCTATGCCGTGCACACCATACCACTGCATACACGCGGTTACGCGTAGCCAGAGATGGGGTCCCCATTCTGACGAAGCAGCATACTGCACCGCTCCAGTGCACAGAGTCATGGCCCACAAGCCACACTACTACCAGTGTGCGGAAACACACAGGGTCTGTAAAATAAGGAGGGAGAATAGAGGGCAGAACAAGGCACTCATTCAGTGAAGGGACGAACAGACAGAGAAAATTGGGCAAATCCACACCTGCCTATGCAACATATGTCAGGCTCCGGGCACCCAAACGCAGTCGCAGCTGATGCGGCACCTAACCGGAAGGAATGGGTACCAATTCTAGTTCAGTCAGGGTAGACCCGGCTTGGTAGCAGCACCACGTGCTGCCACAAACACCTGTGGGGGAGCAACCGGACATATGGCAGCGCCAGGCTAGTACCCTCTTAGAACCAGAGTGTAATTGGCCTGTTGCAACCATGGCCACTATACTCCCCCAGTGTGATGAGCTAACCCAGATGTCAGAGTCCGGGTGGGTGGGGGGCCTGCAAAGAGCGTGGCGGCCATTTTGGCACCGCGCTTGCATTGTTGGAATTTGTATGGGTCTGATAGTGAAAAAAAAGATGAAAATTGAGAAAATGAAGGTAAATCTCAGACCCATCCCTTCTTTCTTTCTTCCTTTCCTTCCTTTCCTTCCTTCCTTCCACAAGGGATTGTGTAATTTAATCAACAAAAATGTTTGTTGAAGAGGGGAATGAATACCATTAGCAACTTCACTGACCCAGTGGATAGAATACATGATTGCTGCCTTGTGTCTGGAACTCAAGCAAATAGGAGAAAAGGACGATGTTCTGCAATAATAAAAGATTGCTTCAGGCATAAAAGCACAAAATGGAGAAGGGGGGGTAGCTTATGTCCTATTCCTAATGCTAATGTGTCCTACATCAGTTGAGACTGAAAGCTTCCATGGCAAATTCAGACTCAACTAATGTGAGTTTCAACTGAATTCTGCAGCTGCTGATATAATAGCAGTAGCAGTTGTTCTCCAGTTGATACCCTCCGTGCTGAAAATGAAGGTAAACAAATTGCAATCTCTGATAGATGGACATCCTTACCTTTCCCTGTCAAGATATGAATGGTGGCTAATTGTGGGATCCACACACACAATTGGCACAGCTGTCCCTGACAGAACCCCGGTTTGGCAGATCACTCCTTCGAGCTGTAAGGTTTCGAGGGGACAGAAATTGGGGAGCGGATATTTGATATAGCTTGATTCACTTATTGCTGACCTGACAGGCAGCTAGGACAATGGAAAGCTGAAGAGCACAGATGGTTAACTCGATAGGCATGTAATGGGTAATCTTGCATCTGCAGAAGCCCTAAAGTCTAAGAGTCAACTTTGGCCACTTGCTTGCCCCCGATAACGAGGAACAATGCATGTCCCCGGTAGTTAATTAAGTTAGATAAGAAACTTCCCCCGGTGAAGACTTCCCCAATTAACTTGTGTAAACATGATGTGCAGACTCAGGGCTTCCTCTGTATCGCTACGCGCAACGTATGCACGCAGCCAGATCAGGCAAGGCATAAATGCTTCTGATTTGTCATCATTAAACACTGGTCTTCGCTCCATCTTGCCTCACATGTCTTGCTTGACCAGTCTCGTCCGGGATCCTCTGGCCCACATCAGGCCCCGATCCAACAGCTAATCATAAAACAAGAGGATTTAAGTCAGTGCCTCCCAGGGGCTCCATGATTTTGTTTTCCAGGAGAGCTTGCATTTTTATCAGTGCTTAAACTGTTGATGTTTTGTATGATTTGGGCTTCCTAGTGTGATTTGATTTGTTCAATTTGTATGCCGCCCACTCAGCATACACCGACTCAGGGCGGCTCACAAAAATCACAACATATCAAACATTACAGTACAATAAAATATAACTACAATAAAATGTAACAGTGCAATAAAACATAAAAGACCAACACATACATTGACAACAGGGGCAAAGGGACCATCACCTCCTAAATCATCCACCAGCCCTCCCCAGCTGTTCCTCCTTCCTCAGGCTGGGTGGGCAGAGCAAGCTGTTTTTAAACAGGCTCTGGCTAGCTGTACCTGTTAAAATGTAAGTTTTGTTTTCCAAGTGAGGCCCACTGGTGCCAAGTTTTTTTCGTTTTTTTTTTTCTTCCTTGTTTAATTATTCAGTTTTTTAAATCAAAGTGATGAAGCAATATTTGATGTTTTGGAAAGCCCTGTTTTGATTTCAGTGCCACTTGGGGCTTTCTCATTTTGTTTCAGATTGGTTCAGAAACTGACAGACACTCTACTTTGCTTTGGGTTCTGATTAATTTCCAAATCTGGAGTACATGGCCAATCTAGACAGATTAAACAAATCTGGAAAGTGGTCAAGCTGGGGGTATGACCAGGGACTGATGGAATGAGTGCTGTTCAAAGAGAGCATGTCCTTTTACTATTCAGTCTCTACAGATGATTAAGCAGATGCAATCTTTATTTTTAAGGGCACTAAACACTGCAGAGAGGGATTTTGATTGTGATCTGACTTTGCTTCCTGCTGTGTGGTTTCCTGCATATTATGTTCATAAAGGATGTAGTCTGTTTTCAGGTGTTTTGTTCCAGCCTCGTTACCTTACCTATTCCAGATATTAAATTTCATAAATCTACCAGAAGACTCCTTGTTGATCAAATCATGAATTTTATTGCCCTCTCCTTTCATAACCATTCAGCTTTCCATCCTCACCTTCTCTTAATGAAAAAAAGGCAATTTCCGGCTGGGTATTCTTGTCATTTTCTCTTCTAATGTGACCTCTATTTCCATTGCAGTTGAGCATGATACACCTATTTTCTTCAATGTTTGCTGTACCCATTTCTCTTAGGAAGAAGCTTCAGATTGGGAAGACGTTTGTT
This sequence comes from Bradypodion ventrale, assembly GCA_035047345.1. Lineage (NCBI taxonomy): Eukaryota > Metazoa > Chordata > Lepidosauria > Squamata > Chamaeleonidae > Bradypodion > Bradypodion ventrale. The sequence goes on along the minus strand of JAWDJE010000003.1, from coordinate 18,850,654 downwards.
CATTAGGTGATAGAATATAGTGTCCATGATTCTCCTGGTGTTTGTACAGGGTTTGTTTAACTTTCCATGGCTAATGGTGACTAACTAGCAAAGTGCAGTGGTAGATATACTTGATCACACAGTGAATGCACAACTTGCTGTGACATTGTATTTTGTTAATTAGCTGTAGCTAGTTACACAAACCTTAGACAAATACCAGTAGGATTCTGGCTGGTGTGTAATGTGATCCTCCATTGTTGGATTGACGAGCTAGCCTAGTCAATGATGTTGGATGATGAAAACTGGAATCTAACAATTTCCCTTAATGAAGATAGGTGGACCAGATTTCTCCCCAACCTCTCCTTGATTTTTGATTTCTTTTTAAAAAATTCATTCATGCTTCATTTATTAAACATACATCTTGCCTGATAGCTGAAAAGGTAATATCCCAGCTAGCAAAATAACAACATATCAATAATGTTCAATAAATAATCACCATAAAATATAATATAAATTAGGTGTGTGTACAGGTCCCCCAATTTGGTTCAGATCCTGCTTCTGCTCTTTGGATACAGAATTTAGTTTAAAGTAGTCCAGACACCCACCCACCCTCCACTATCTGATCCAGACCCAAATGTGAGAAAAACACGTTATTTGTTCATTTTTATCAGAGAGATGAAACTGGTACCATTTGAGGGCTCTTCTTTAACCCTGTGAAGTTAGGCTAATCATGTGGTGAGCAACAAATTTGATTTTGAATTGATAGGTGCTGAACTTCACAAGAGTTCTCAGAAAGGGAGTTTCCTGAGATGAATGAATGAATGTAAAACATTTCAGAGTTCCATGTCCTATAGATAAGAATTCCTCTATGTGATGCTCTTGAGAGAATTTATAACATGCAACCACACAAAATTGCCTGATATAGAACTTGGCATCCTTATGTGCAAATTTTAGCCAGGAAAGGGTATAGATGATAGAACAACTATGTAGTAAATGGATTGTCAAAGAGTAAGGACTTGATTTGATCTTGATACCTCAAAATCTCATCTTTTTTTATAAAAGGTGGTATAAAATTGCAGCTTAAAATATGATGACTGCTCTTTTAAAAAGAAAAAAGTGTGCAGGATTATTTAAATATACCAAAATGCATTATTTCTGGTATTCTCTTCATTTGAGGTGACAGACTAAGGGAACAGTTGGGGATGACTGTTCTAAAAATATGGATGTGGAAGCAGGAGTGTATTGGCAAAATCAGGTATAATTACATAGGCTTGGCTGTTCAGGTTATAACATCCTCGTTAGAGTTAGACCTCTGACATTGGTCAGAATGATTGAAAAGTTTAAATAACTGTATTGTATTATGTGACAGGTTTACAGAGTTTTTAGTAGTTTTCTTTTAATACTGCCTTGTTGATGGCACTGACAGGCATGAGAAACTTGAAACTAGCTTTCTCTTGCTTCATTTCCTCCCGATCTTTTGAAGGACAACTTCCAGAATTGTTGACCCATTGCCATGTTGATAGATGGGAACTAAATTCCTCCCCAGATAAGAATGTGATAAAAAGGCTGGTTGTTTTTTCAAAAAAAAATCAAGGTCTGTATCTTTTACATAGACAGTTTTTTGCACAAAACTATCATCATTTGCCTTTCAGAAGGAAAGTACACATGATCTCTTGCTCTCTCACACACAAACGCACACAGCATATATACACACTCACATTATAGGCAGAGAGTGATGTTCTGATTATTTGTTTCAAAAAAGATACAAAGAATCCTGCCGAAGATACTAAACCTTAAAAATCTATGCGACAAAGCAGTAACCATAGCTATTTTGAGCAATTTGCATTAGTGATATTAATAACTATAACTATAACTATAACTATAACTAAACTCTCTCTCTCTCTCTCTCTCTCTCACACACACACACACACACACACCAGAGTAAAATAAAGTAAGTAAAATAAAATAAAATAGCGGGTGTCTGAGGGCATAGAGGGTCAAATACCTGGCTAATTTATTGCTAAAGAGACCATGCCCTGGAAGGCCACCTTGAATAAAAAAAAGTAAATTGTGTTGTTTTTTTAAGCTATCCAGTGATGGGGCCTGGCACAGCTCCACCGGTAGTGTATTCCACAGTGTTGGTGCCACCACTGAGAAGGCTCTATTTCTAATTATAGACTTTCTAGCTATCCTCAGGGGCGGCTCATGGAGCTGCGCTGACAGTGATGAATGGGTGGTGTGGGGAGTTGTTCTGAGGAAGAGACGCTCCAACAGATAACAAGGTCCCAAACCATATTAGACCTTATATGATAACACTAACACTTGTATCTGACATGGAAGGCAACAGGCAACCAGTTGAAACTCACTTGAACTGAAGAATTATTTGGGTTATTTGTAGTTTGCTTTATCTGTGATCCCCACTTCCCCCACCCAATCATTCTCCTGCCCTTTTCCTGTTGAAAGCATTCCAGTGTAACTGTAACCGTCATAAGGCAAAGAGAACAATTTTTGCATGCAGGAATATAACAAAGATTTAAGTCCTTAGTGTTGTGCAACAGAGAGGTAATATTAATATTTTTAAAATTAGTAGTTGGTTCTCATCCTTTGTTGTAGGGTTGACAAGCCTGAAATTATGGACATTTGATAGATACTTTAGAAGCAACTTGTTTTCTAATGCTTCACATTGATCTATTGTTACCAAGATTATATCATTATAGAGTTACTGGTTTTAACTTACTTTTTTAAATGGAAAACCACCCTGACAATGCATTTAACAATGCATCTAAATAAGTATGTGAATAAAAATCACACAGAGGCTTTGTGGATATGAGAACCATTATCTAACATGGCAAAATGGATGGTTGCCATAAGCCAGTGATGGGCAGTCTTGGCCCTCCAGCTGTTTTTGAACTTCAATTCCCAGAAACCCTGACCAGCTGGTGTGTTGACTTGGGCTTCTGGGAACTGAAGTTCAAGAAGAGCTGGAGGGCCAAGACTGCCCATCACGGCCATAAGCCCAACTAAAGATAAAGTGCTGGGATGAACAAAATGGTTTGAGTTTAAAATGTAGATGAAAGAATCATCACAGTTCTCATTGACACCATAAGGAGCAATGCCTGGAGTGTTGTTGTTTTTTAAAAGACACACTGGATTTTAAGTACCAAATGTTTTGCAAAATCCAGGAGAGTGTATCACCAACTGAAATAATATGTGACCTGTATAGACATCTGTTTGGTCTGGACTAATTCTGAAGGAATTGTCCCTACAAGGATGATTTTTCTTTAAAACATGCTTATCTTTCCTTTTTCAATCTTCAGGGAATTTACTCTGCACACATATGTCTGTCTTACAAATGTGAGCAATGCCCAAATGATTCTGAGATGTGACCTCGATTCTAGAGATACTGCAGAGAAAAAAGTCATGTAGCACAATCACACTGGATTGAACCAGTGTGCAAAGAGGTAGCAGGAAGCAGCAGACACGTGCATGGCATGTCACAACGGCTGGAAAATACAATAATGTTGGGGGAAGTTGAAAACAGGAGGAAAAGAAGACCCTGAGATGGGTTAATTCAGAAGCAATGGCCTTCAGTCTGCAAAATTTGAAGAAGTCTGTTAACGCCAAGCCTTTCGGGAAATCATTAATTGGTAGGGTCCCCATATGTCAGAAGTGATGTAATGGTTCATAAGAATAATAACATATCACAGTTCAATGCTATGCACACTAACTTGGAAGTAAGTGGGTGTTCACAGGGTCGGGGGCCAATGTGCAGAGAACATGTGTAAAACTACAGCTGTAAACTCTGTCTCTCATCTGTTGGCAAGAAATCTCACACACCTTTAATTTTGCTTACTGACATTTTCTGTTGTACTGGAACAAATCAGGAAGAACTTGAAGATGAGAATATCTGTCTGCATTTACCACCAATCAGTCCTTACAGTTCACAGCAGTAAAACATTGAGACCTAAACTATGCAATCCAAAAGTTTTCTTTTGGAAATCTCATCAACAACGATCCATCCTTGGTACCTAATTAATGTTTAAATAATTGATTGTGTAATTAAAGTCTAATACCATAAAAACACTTTCAAGCAAATGCAGAACCTAATGAAAATCTTTACTTCTCTACAGATTACTTATGTAATGCCAATATATTTATTCAGAAATAACAAACTCAGAAATTTCCGTAACAATTATACCACCTTTTTACTGCAAAGTTGCATTGAAAACATTGCTTGTTAAAAGGGAATAGGCAAGAAACGTTGTAATTGGATGGAGAAATGTTGAATTGGGGCCGTGAAGCGGCCCTTAGGGCCCCAGAGGAGACTGGTCAAGGAACGACACGAGACAAGATGGAGCGAAGACCAGTGGTTTATTGAGGGAAAATCATCATCATATATAGGAATTCAAGGCAGCGTGTGATAGAATCGTCATCTGACAGAAAATCACATCACCCATTTACCCGGGTTAATTGGGAACTTCTCTTGGGGAAGTTAATTAACTAAGGCAAATACTGACAGGGGAAATCCATTGTTCCTGGCTTGCTCAAGAGTAAACATGGCCACTATTTGCACTAAGGCTTGGGCTGATCTGCAAGTGTGGAATTACCTAATTCCTAACGTGAGTTAGTTATTTAACTTCCTCCTGCAGAACTGCCGGTCAGGTCAGATATGGGTGAATCAATCTTATGACTATTAATCCGCTCCCCAATTTCTGTACTCACAGCGGTCAGTGACCAGGGGTCTTCCTCATCCGGTGTAACCACTGTCAGGGACAGTTATGCCAATTGTGCTCACGGATACCACATGTCCCCCTTTATTTGTTGTGGACCTGACAGACGGCCCTGCGTAGGAGGGGCATCAGCTGGTGTGGGGGGATGACGTTTTGGGGCTCCCTCCATGGGGGACATCTCGATATCAGTGAGGGAATACATTGCACGAAACAACACGCAGCTGTGCCCAGTATTATCACCCCCACGATCACCTTGAGTGTCGTCTGAAGCCAACCCCATGGGAGCCACGACCACAACGAATCCCACCACCCCCATGAAGCATCCTCCTTGATGTTCTTGACCAGGGTGTGAAGGTCCGTGAGCTGGCTCTGCACTTTACGGGTATTGTCTGTGAGATTAAAGCAACACATGCCGTGGACAGATTCGCAACCCAAATGATGTAACAACAGAAGGTAGTCTATAGCTGCTCATTTGTCTAGTATGGCATGGCGAGGTTCCGCCTGCTCCTGGTTGAGCAGCGCTATCGCTGAGGAGGTGTGGTTAATGGCTTTTGCTAATCCGCAAGCCAATTGACCAATTCTCCGAGCATTGCCGACGGCTAAGCCTGGCACACCGAGTATGCTGACTGCCAGCGAGACGTACTCAGCTGGACTCAGAACCCTAATGTTGCTATCACATGAGCTGTCTAGTTGGGTGGCGCGAGTGCGCCGTATGGGTGAGGAAACATTTGTGCTTGGAACAATCATATCCCTAGTGGGGAGTAACAATATCAAGCGACTGATACAACATGTGGAATCTGATACATTTGCGGGAATGTAATTCCAAGTGTACTGATTGCATGTGAAGAACCAACCTGAAGGTAGGGTAACATGAGCATACATTGAACCAAGTGTCTCTGGGTTATTACAAGTCCAGTTGCCACTGCCAGTGTCGAGGCAGCGGCGCCGAATCCGACCAACTGCGGAGCAGCCAGTCATTCGAGCACAAGTAGAGTTCGGGCTGACCGCCACTCGAGGGGTGTGGAGAGTGGCTGCATCAGCCGGCAAGGTCATGGTTAGCTGCATTCCCCAGCAAGCGTATGCTGAGAAACTTGTTGGGAGAAACGGACCGAAAATCCGCTTCACCAGCCAGTCGCCATCCCTGGTGTGCGCGTCTGGAGTGTGGCACACTGGGATGAGACAGGTGCTCAAAATTGAGGCAGAACCGGTGTCCTGCTTCAGGCAAAAATCGGACTGGTTGACGAGACCCCCCAACCTTTCCCATAGGTTGTAGTGCATCCGGGCAGAGAGATCTCCGCCTGGCATCAGATCGCTGGCCTTCAGTGAAGCTGCCTGAAAGCCTCCCCCCGCAAGTAGGGAGAGGGTCAGGATGATGGTGACCGCCACGGAGTTGGCGGTAATCAGGGCAAAGACTGCAGACACGATGTTCTCCGGTGTCGGTTCCCCGCCCTCGCGTTGGACGACGTCCTTGGCCTCATAGCAAAGGGCCTTGACCATCCCCCAGGTGATCTTCGGAGCTGCCATCTGCTGTTGCCGCTTCCTCCGCCAGGTCCCCTCGGTCAGGGTGAGGTCCTCCATCTCTGGGATCGGGATCGGGTCAGTCTGGGTCCCCGCCATGTGGTTCCAAGTGAGGCTTGACGCACCGGGCTGGAATCCAGATGACACCTGTAGGAGACATAACTGCAACATACCCTCTTCCCCAGGTTATTAGTGGTGCCAGGCCCTTCCAAGAAGGATCCGGTGGCACTCGGTAACGAACCAGCAGCCACGGGAGCGCTTCCGAGCGGCGGAAGTGTTTCTCCTGCAGCGTTCAATCGGAAAAAACATTAAGGTGATTGTACGTGAACAATACCTTGTTCAGACAATGCTGTGCCTGACCCTGGGACTTGGGGAGGGCTGGTGGCTCCCCCCTTTCTGTTTGTTTGTCAATGTAGGACTTGAGTGTCCGATTGACTTGTTCCACAATCGCTTGCCCCTGCGGATTGTAAGGAACGCCAAAGGTATGCTTGATATCCCAGGTGGCCATGAAGTCAGCCAGCTGCCTAGAGCTGTAGGCCGGGGCGTTATCGGTTTTCACGTGCCGTGGTTTGCCCATCGCCGCGAAGAAGGAAAGGAGATGCTGCTCCACGTTGGAAGCTGTCTCCCCCTTTTGTGCCGTTGCGCAAACGAATTGTGAAAAAGTGTCGATGCAGACGTGCATGTACTGCCATCTGCCAAACTGTGGGACATGTGTGACATCCATTTGCCACACCTGGTTAGCCTCTGTCCCTTGTGGGTTGACCCCCCACGAGGGCCCCCCGGTGCCCCTGCACAATGCTGGCAAGAGCGAACTATGCCTTGGGCTTGAGAAAGTGGCAGATTAAACTGCCTGGCGAGTGCTTTGGCATTCTGATGAAAGAATGCATGACTCTGAATTGGAGTAGTGAATACACCTAAAACTGATCGTTGCTGAATTTCCTTTGCGGCCGCATCCGCTCTGCTATTGCCCGTGGAAATCGGACCAGGTAGGTCCTGGTGACTTCGGATGTGGGCAATATAGAGCGCTTCCGTGCGGTTCCGCAAGTGAAATTGAGCTGTGAGGAACAGACTCAGCAAATTTTTGTCTATCGCGGGAGTGATGTATGGTCCCGGTAGACTGTGAAGCAAATTCCTAACGTACTGACTGTCAGTAATAATGTTGAGGCGCTCTTTGGCGAAGGTGCGCAAAGCAAGGTTCACCGCTGCCAACTCTGCCCGCTGTGCGGACTTCTGTGGAAGAGTTAGAAGCGTGCGCCAAGCCTGGCCCTCCTGCCAAGTTAAGACATCATATGTGCGACCCCCATCCGTAAAAACTGTTCTGGCCCCCTGAAGTGGAACCAGCGAGATCAATTCATACAAGGTGATTGTCTGCGTTTGAAGCGAGACGAGTCTGGGGTCCTTTGGCAAGTGGTATGCCAAGCATCTGGTGAATCCCTCCAAGGCAATCGGGAGCGAGTCACCGAGCTGCATCAGCTGCTGAACTTGCTCTTTGGTGAATGGGATCACGATTTTTGCTAAGTTGTGCCCTGAAATGTCCCTTGCTCTTAGCCTTCCGCGGTAAACCACCGCGGAGACCAACTCTTGGGGAGGAATGATGTTTCAGGAAGAGGTATTCCGTAAATACACCCATTCCACGATACTCGCTCCTCTCTCGGAGTCCACTCCTAGGGCTCCGGTGAACATGGATCCGGCCCGAACGATGTACAAGTTCAGGATCGGGGCATATGGCCCCTGAGTAATCCTGTCCACCCACCTTTGGCTGAGAATTTGGTTGATTTTCTCGAGAGTCAGACATGCCTCTCGAGGAATTTGTATCCGGTCTGCCGGCTGCTTACCTAGCGTTAGCAGCGAGAAGAGCGGCTTTAGAAGATCCGTATCCAATCTGAAATACGGTCTGGCCCAATTAATGTTACCTAAAACCTGCTGCAATTCTACCAAGGTGACTGAGTCTTTTAAGTTGATCTGGGGCAAAACTGGTGCTGCGAAAGAGCGGAGAAGCCGATGACCAAAGTATGAGAAGGGCTCGGTTCTCTGCACTTTCTCTGGGGCAATGAGTAACCCTTTTTCCCCCAGGCTGGCCTGGAGGTCCTTAAACATTTCGCTGCCGAATGCGGCGCTGCGACCAAGATATCGTCCATGAAATGGCATACTAAAGCTGTGGGGTGAAGGTTTCAAAACTTTGCCAGTGCGTTGTGAACATAAATTTGGCACAGGGTGGGCGAATTGAGCATGCCCTGTGGCAAATACTTCCACGCGTAACGCTGCGTGGGCTCACTGTGGTTCACAACTGGCACCATAAAGGCGAACCTTTCCCGGTCCCTCGGATCTAGGGGAATGGTGTAAAAACAATCCTTAAGGTCTACGACCAGGATCTCCCAACCCTCGGGAATCATATTTGGATTCGGAATGCCGCATTGAAGTGGACCCATTGGCTGTATACATTTATTGATCTCTCTGAGATCGTGGAGGAGTCGCCACTTCCCCGACTTTTTCTTGATGACAAAAATGGGCGAATTCCAAGGACTAGTGGACTGCTCTATATGTCCTGCATCTAGCTGTTCTTTAATCAGTTGCTTTAGGGCGACTAATTTCTCCCCCACTACCGGCCATTGTTCTACCCAGACTGGCGTGTTGGTGAGCCATTTAAGTGGCAGAGCCATTACCCGAAGATAAGAGTGGCACGGTATTGCTGCAAAATGTCTCGCCCCCAAAGATTGATGTGCACGTCCAGAATGTGCGGCCGAATGACCGCTGTGCCGTCAGCCTTAGGGATCGTGACTTCCACCCACTCCTGGCTTCTAAACGCTTCTTGGATGCCGCCTACCCCCCACACATCGGAGACCGGCTCAATAGCCCATTCCTTCGGCCACTGACTTCGGCTGATAACGCTGACGTCAGCTCCAGTATCCAGCAACCCTGAGAATGATTTTTTATTCAAAAATACCTCAATAACTGGCCGCTGTTTCCATTCTATGTTGGTCTCCACTGTCGCTAACACCTGGTATCCTTGCACTGCCTCACTTGCGCTCGAGCGGTCTGCCGACCCAGGCTCTGAGCTGCCCCTGAGCCTTCCCTGGCTATCTGCTGGCGAGTTACAAGGAACCATAATCAGTTGCGCTAACGTGTCTCCCTTGTGAATGGTCTGGGGTAGGTGCGTCCAGAGTTGAACTTGGAGAACGCCCGAAAAATTGGAGTCAATGACTCCCAGAATTACAAGAATTCCGCGTGCTCCTGTGACACTATGAGGCAAAACTAAGCCTATGAAGCCTTTGGGTAGGGGTCCCATGTACTGGGAATCCACCAGATAGACTGTGCCTGGCAAGTCGCATGTGACGTCTGCCTGGCAAGTCAATTCTAGCCCTGTACTACCCTTGGGGCTGGCCTGCGCATTTGCAATGCCTGGAATGTGATTAAAATCTAATCCAGCTCTGGCGCACCCAGAGCGAGGGAAGCCTCTGTTTGGACCGGGGCCAGAGACATGCCCGCGTTCCGGTTTCCTGAATTCGGACAATTCCTGGCCCAGTGAAGGCCCTTGTTGCATTTTGGACATGGGGTGGTTGGAGCCTTGGGACGGCCGGTGCGCTGGCCGCTGCCTCTGGATCGGCATTCCTTAGCGAAGTGACCGATCTTGCCACAATTGTGGCATGCTCCTTTGATCTGGGGTCTCCTGCCTCCTTGCACCGCTGCTGCCAACAGACCCATTTTGTAGGAATCTGTGCCAACGTCGGCGCATGCCCTAATCATATCTGTGAGTGTCAGGTCGGGACGATTTCCCAGGGACTGCAAGATCTTATGGCAGTCGAGATTGGCGTTGTCTTTGGCCAATTTCATCATGAGCTCTTGTTGGGCTTGCTCATTATTGATCTGTCTACTGATCGCTTCCTCTAATCAATTGATAAACTCCATGTAGGACTCCTGGGATCCCTGTTTGACCACTGTGTAATTTTTGGCTGCTTTGCCAGCTGCCGGGACTTTGAGGTAAGCCTTAAAGGCTGTCTCCGCTGCGATGTGGAGCGTGGCGAGCGGCAGGGCGACTTGCGCGTCAACGGATTCAAACGGACCTGAACCATATAGCTGGTCAGGAATTACTGCTCCGCCCATCCTGGCGGCCCTTGCCTGCACTTCGAGACGATACTCGCTGTCCCATAGCAGATACTGGCGGGGTTGAGCATCATTCGCATGACGGCTTTCCAGTTGTACGGAATGAGCATCATGGTCTCGCACACTTGCTGAAGCGTGCCCCTAGTGAATCGGCTCTGGAGTCCTGTCTCTGTGATGGCTTTCCGTATGGCCATGAGTAGCTTATACGGAACTGGTGAATCAACTGCTTGCTGCTGGCCCGTGAGGGCATCTACCTCTATGCGAACTGGGCATAGCTGCCTAAGCTCAGCTAGATCTTCTGCTGGCAATTCCCCCTTGCTGATTTCTGCCTCAGCCATGTGCTGAACCACACTCTTGGTAGCCAGGGAACCTGTAACTGTCAGTGAAGCGCCAGCGCTTCCCATCTCACGCATTCTGTCGGTGACGTCTGCAGCTGTCACCGAGGGAAAGCTCCCTACACTACTCTGCTTGAGCTGGAGTGACGGATAGAGAGCCGTTGGGGCTGATGGCTCTGCCCGCGCTGGGGGTTCCTGGGTCTCTATCTGGACTGGGTCATCCTCTGCTAAGAGCTTTCTACATTTGCTCCATGTGCCAATTATGCTGTCTGGAGCTTTTGGTGCTTGCCAAATGCAGGCTCCTATCCGATCCCAAAGTGTGAGGTCAAGCACGGCCGCTTCTGGATAAAGCGGACAATTGACCTCCAGGTACGCTAAGAGTTCCGCTAACTTCCCGCTGTGAAGGCGTAATTTATATACCCTGGCCAGGGCCTTGAATTCCATTATATGAATTCTCTGGTTAGCGGATGGACATTGCCGCTGAGGACAAGTCCCCATATTACCTGCTGGGTCCTTCGAAGGGCTTCTTCTCAGGACGAATTCGATGCGTCCTTTTAGGCAATAGGTCTCAGCGTGACGAATCTCTGGGATGGCGCTCAGAGCGTGGTCTCCTGCCACGGGCCCTCGGTGGCCTCTGCGCTGGAATCAGGGTTCACAGCCTGCCCCTGAGCGGAACATGTTTCCGCGATGCAAGCCATAGGATGCCTCTCTGGAATGCCTCACCGCGTAGCTGTCACCCCGGCCGGATGGCTTTCCGACCGGAGCTGCCGCGCTGCCCTCCGGGACGAATCGGACACGGTTCTAGCGTAGAACCGGACCGTGTAGATCGCTTACTCACGAGTAGAATGACGTCGGGGTCACCAGATGTTGGATTGGGGCCGTGAAGCGGCCCTTAGGTCCCGGAGGAGACTGGTCAAGGAACGACACAAGACAAGATGGAGCGAAGACCAGTGGTTTATTGAGGGAAAATCATCATCATATATAGGAATTCAAGGCAGCGTGTGATAGAATCATCATCTGACAGAAAATCACATCACCCATTTACCTGGGTTAATTGGGAACTTCTCTTGGGGAAGATAATTAACTAAGGCAAATACTGACAGGGGAAATCCATTGTTCCTGGCTTGCTCAAGAGTAAACATGGCCACTATTTGCACTAAGGCTTGGGCTGATCTGCAAGTGTGGAATTACCTAATTCCTAACGTGAGTTAGTTATTCAACTTCCTCCTGCAGAACTGCCGGTCAGGTCAGATATGGGTGAATCAATCTTATGAGTATTAATCCGCTCCCCAATTTCTGTACTCACAGAGGTCAGTGACCAGGGGTCTTCCTCATCCGGTGTAACCACTGTCAGGGACAGTTATGCCAATTGTGCTCGCGGATACCACAGAGAAAATTATTGGAAACAGTCTTTATTGAATGTTTTGTGTGTACAAAATTCCATCTATTTACCTGCATTTTGTACATTGGGTTATAGTTGCATAGTGAGCAATAAAACATGCTTCGAAATGAAAGCTCTGTAGCCCCGTTTCACCATCAGACAATCATTGTAAGGGACTTTTCTTTCATCAGGGTGAGATAGTAATCTTAGAAATGAAAGTTAGTTGGCAAATTGGTTACAGCAGGTGCTAGAAATCTCTGCCTTAACAATTTGGCCCTCTCTAAGTTGTGGTGGTTTGGGGAAATTAATAATACTGTTTCTTGCAAGCCCAAGCACATTTCTTTGTCCTTCATTCATTTATTTCTGGGTTAAAATTAAATTAAAACTTTATTTTATGAGGAAGGGACTCAATTACCAAAGCCCCTGTAGGAACATGTACTAGTGAATAAAGGCAAAGGTAAAAGTTTCCCTTGCTCGAAAGCCAGTCATATCCGACTCTAGTCGTATCTGACTCTAGGGTTCAGTGCTGTCTGCTTCTGCAGACGTTTCTGTGGTCATGTGACAGGAACGGAATGCTGTTTACCTTCCCACCAAAGGTATTTATCTACTTACAATTTCTTGCTTTCAATCTGCTAGGTAAGAAATACTATACAGGGTGGGAAAATATTATTTATAAAGAAACTAAAGTGCTAGCAATCAAATAAACTACCCAGATGGGTGGTAATTTTTTTTTGAAAAAGCTATGGTAAAATTTTTTTGATATGGACATCCCTTTGCTGTTCTGTCCTGAATATTATAATGTCCAGGTTTGGAGTTTAAATTTGCAAATTGTATTGCATACTTAAAAATTTACATGGGATTGGATGGATTTTTTCCTACCTAGAAAAAAATGGGGACAACGAGATGCAAGACAGATATTACAGTGAGCCGATCATTAGAAGCAAAGTTTTCTTAGAAATTAAAGTAATTTGTCTATCTTTGTAATTTTCTCAGCTCAGCAAGATGCAAATTTGCTTTGGTATAGTGTCCAGCCATCAGGAGATTAGCACCAGCTTCATTTGTAAATTGATTTTACAGACACAGCAGCTTGGAAGAATTGTGTCCTTGGAGGGAGAACAGGTTTTCATCTACTAATTGCAAAAGTTGTATCTCATCTATCTTATTTACTTACTTATTCTATTACTTTCTTCTTTTCAAGGCAGCATACAATAACTTTAAAATACATGTTTGTAATGGCAATACATTAAAATATCCATATTAAAATAGGATTAAACCTAAACAATGTTAAAAACATATTTTAGTTAGTTTAAAACAAATTTAAAACACTTGATAGAAACTTTGTGCATCCCTGAAATACTACAATCCTACAAGTGCATTTAGAGATGATGATGATGATGATGATGATGACGTGCCATCAAGTAAATTCTGACTTATAGCAACACCTTTCAGGGCTTTCTAAGTAGAGAATACACAGAAGTAACTTACAGTTATTGGTTTTTTTTGGGGGGTACCCTGAGATGGTGCAGCAGTGCAGCTTGCCCAAGGTCTGTCAATAATATGCTTATAGTCAGTGAGGCAAAGTGCAGAGATAATAATAAGGTCAGGATAGGGTCAGTTAACAAGGAACAGGTGCAAGCAATCATCTAGCTCAGTTCTGCTGTGATTGATAGTTAATAAGATGCATTGTAACCTTAAGTGTTTTGCTTCCTGTATAAATAGAAGTTGCTTGCAAAGCATGTTTTGCAAGGCTTTCATAGCAGAAGCATAGAGCAGAGCAGAAGCATAGATTACACAGAGGCTTGCAGAGCAGAAGCAGACTGCACAGCAGAGCAGAACAGAACAGAGCAAAATAATGCTGAATGTAATGTTTATTTACTTGGACTGTAAATGTTAATATACCAGTTTGATTTAACCAAGCCTGGTGTATAGTCTTCTGTTGGATTGGGGCCACGAAGTGGCTGTTGGGTCCCAGAGGAGACTGGTCAGAAGAAGACGCGAGACAAGATGGAGCGAAGACCAGTGGTTTATTGAGGGAAAATCATCATCATATATAGGAATTCAAGGCAGCGTGTGATAGAATCGTCATCTGACAGAAAATCACATCACATGTTTGCACAGGTTAATTGGGAATCTCTCCCGGGGAAGTTAATTAACTAAGTTAAACACTGGCAGGAGAAGTCCATTGTTCCTAGCTTACCCAAGAGTAAATATGGCCACTATTGACGTTGTGGCTTGGGCTAATCCACAGGTGCGATATTACCTAACCGCTTAGTTAGGCATTCAATTTCCTCCTGCTTGGACTGCCTGTCAGGTCAGATATGGGTGAATCAATCTTATGACTATTAATCCGCTCCCCAATTTCTGTCCCCTCGGAGCCCAGAGGCCTGGAGCGTTCTCACATGGCATGGCCTCTGTCAGGGACAGTATGCCAATTGTGCTTGCGGATTCCGCAGTCTTCTTTCTTGGACCTATTGCAACTCAGACTGCTACAACACTCACTCAAACTAACAAGGTCATGAAGGCTAAGCAAAGCAATCACACTTCTATACTGCCCCTTAGCACTTAGTGCATCTCTGGGCAGTTCACAACTTAACTAGCATTTTGCTCACAACATGCTGGGCACTCATTTTACTGACTTCAGAAGGATTGATGGCAGAGTCAACCTTGTTTTCTGGTCAGGATTGAACTCACAACCTTTGGGTTGCAGTATAGCAGCACCTCAAGGGCACCTAGCTGTTCTGGAATGCACATTGGGAAATTGAACTCTCAGCATCTGGCTTCATCATAAACAGATATCTAACTCGCTGTGCTATTTTGCCAGCTTCAGATGCCATAGTAAAGGTAAAGGTTGCACTTGCTCGAAAGCCAGTCATATCCGGCTCTAGGGTTCAGTGCTCATCTATGTTTATACCCAAAGAGCCAGTGCCGCCTGCATCTGCAGATTTTCCCATTAACATGTGGCAGGCATAACACGAGACTAGAGCACATAGAACACTTTTTACCTTCCCACCAAAGTGGTACCTATTTATCTACTTGCAATGTCTTGCTTCTGAACTGCTAGGTTGGCAGGAGCTGGGACAAATACAGGAGCTCACTCAGTCATGCAGCACATGATTCTTGAACTGCTGACAAGCCAACCTTCCAGTTTTCAAGTTCAGTGGCTTAACCACTAAGCCACCACAGCCTTTTTTTCAGATGACATAGGCTAGCTTAAAATGAAGCTTTTTGGCTGACCACTGGAAGAACTGTAAGGAGGGAGCCAACCTAGCTCCATCATACCTGTCAAGTTTTGGATTTGAAAATAAGGGAAATTTTGGGCACACCCCACTGTGGGGATGGCCAAATCTGTGGGTGTGGCCAAATATAGCCATGTGACCCGCTGGGCTCTAGTCATGCCTGCCACATGGCCATGAAAATGTCTGCAAACACAGACAGCACTGGCTCTTTGGCTGTAAATGGAGATAAGCACTGCACCCTAGAGTTGGATACGACTGGCAGATTTTACTTTCTTAGGATCAAAGATCACTGCAGATGGTGATTGCAGCTGTGAAATAAAAAGGCGACTGATGCTTGAGAAACAAGCTATGAGAAACCTGGGGAACATAGTTAAAAGTAGAGGCATCATCTTACAAACAAAAAATTGCATAGTCAAAGCAATGGTATTCCCGGTGGTAATGTATGGGTGTGAGAGCTGGACCATTAGGAAAGCTGAGCGCAGAAAAATAGATGTCTTTGAAATGTGGTGTTAGAAATAAGTTGATCTTAGAAGAAATCAACCATGACTGCTCATTAAAGGTCAAATAGTAAAGATGACGCTAAACTACTTTGGACATCAAATGAGAAGAGAGAATTCTCTTGAGAAAACCTTGATGCTGGGAAAGTGGAGGACAAGAGAAGGGGGTAGCCAAAAATAAGATGGCTAGATGGTATTGTAGATGCAATGGGCACAAAGCTGTGTGGGCCAAAGAATCCTTTTCCCATCTTCTTGGGGGACTTTTGTTTTGTTTTCTTGTTTACTCATTTTTAATTTTAAAAAAATTATGGGAAGCAAAGGGCAGAATAGTAAACCAGCCCCCTAGGGTGAACTAGCCCTGCACGTGGCTAGACACCCCCTCCCAATTAGGGTGGAGGAGCAAGGGATTAATTCCCCCAAATTAACCAATCTATTTGTTCCTCACTGCAACCAGTTGAAGCACCAACACCTGAGAATGTTGGATCCAGCTTAAGGAAGGGAATTAGTAAAATAAAAAGCAACCTATGTAGTTTCCAAGCCTCCCAGCAGCTGAGGAGTTAATCTCCATATATGAAATATCGCTCACCTAGAGTAGACTCCCGTCCCATGGTGGCTCCAACCAACCTGCAGCAAAAATGAAGCCTCTATGACCATGTGGCAGGGAAATGAAAGAGAAACTACAGTGAGGGCCCCCACCACCTTCTCTCTCTCCTTCCACAAGCAAAAAGCCACAGCGACCTCTTGTGGCAGGAAAAACATAATGCAGCTTCACCTGTGAGGGCTCCGGTCAGGATTTTTTTTTAAGGGATCTTACGGGGAAATTAATAAAACAGGAGGGGGCAGGAAGAGGGGTAAAAATAAGGGGTTTCCCTGGGAAAAACAGGATACTTGACAGGTATGAGCTTCATAATGTAGAAAATTTCATAAACTGAGCAGCCACTGTACGGGCATGTTTTACTTCCGCTTCCAGGAGCAATGAGGGTGGTGCAGCATGGGCCAGATAAATTGCAGCAAACCCATTCGTGTGGAATCACAGGGGCTTGGGCTTCTGAGAATTGAAGTCCAAGAACATCTGGAGTGCCAAGGTTTGCCATCATGGACCTAGGGTATTATATGGGGAGAGATGGTCATTCAAATAGCCTCAGCAAAAGCCACATAGGGTTTTATAAGTCATAATCATCTCTATGAATTAAGCAAGGAAATGGACACAGTCTTGTCTGTAACAAAGGAGTTATGATCTTTGTAACTGGCTCCAGTCAGCAATCTGACTGGACTGCAGCATTTTGAATAGTTAAAATTTCAAAACTGTTTTTAAAGGTATCTCCACTTAGAGTGTGCTACAGTAATCCAAATGGGATGAAACTAAGGCATGTGCCAATATAGCCAAATTAGACATTTCCAGGAATGAATGCAAGCTGGTGCTAATACATTCTTAGCCCTCACTGAAACTATGGATTAATCCAGAAGTGCACCTAAACTGTGAACCTGAATTTTGAGAGGACTGAGGCAGTGATTTAGACCCAAGACGGTTCCCTTGTAATTAGAAGGAAAGGAGAGAGAGAGAGTCTCAAACACTGGACAACCTATCCTGGCAATTTCATATAGGCATTTGATTAAAATCTAGTTTGCCAAAAGATTTAAGTTAACCGTGACTTATTTATATCTGATTCCACTGCATCTGTTGTGTCTATTTTTTCTTAGACACATATAGATGAATCCAGTCTGCATGTTTTCCATTTCTCCTTGACCAGTTGCTCCTGGTTCCATTCGGTGTGTTTTAAACAAGATGAGATCTGTCCCTTTCTTTACTCAAATTTGTGTGTGCTTTTATGGATGTTTTTAATTCTATGCATTATTTGAGTACATTCCCCCATTGACTAAACTCACTAAAGTACTGTGTGTTTAAGCAGCATCTCACCCACAGTTTAGAAGAGCACATTTTAAACATATGCTTTTAAAATGTGCACATTTGTTACCCAGATGCTTTAACATATGACTGTCAAAGTATACATTACAGAGTAAAATATTACACTCATCCAACTGGCAGACAGACCTGGAAGTGCATCTCACAGAAAGCTAATTGGGCATATTTTGGGTTCCTCACACTTCCCTGGTCTGGAATCACATAATTGTGTGTGATGGGCAAGTATGTCAACTTCCAAACATTTACAGATATTTTGAAAGTTTTGGTTTATTCCCATCTCTTCTGTGGTTTAGAACAGCTGCATCTAAATTGTTTCCATTTTATTGGCTTCATATCATTATGGCTGCTATAAAATGCAGCTGCACCTTAGGGTCAAACATATTGCTGCGTGGTATAGTAATTAGAGCATTAGATTGGGACTTGGTGTATGTGACTCTGATCCCCAGTGAGCAATGAAACTCATTGGGTTATCTTGGGTCAGCCAACTGTCTTTGCCTGTCTTAGCATTCTTAGGAAGATATAAAGTAAGGAGAGCTCCATGAGAAATGTTGAGGTCACTGAAAGAAATGCTGGATATAAATGTAATACTGTAGGAGATACAAGTGGCAGAGTTCACATATCTAGGAACAACAGTTACTGAAGATGGGGAAATAGATTAACATAGGGTGCAGTAAGGAAAACCAAATATTGGGACAGTTCGCTCCACTCTTACAACACAAGGAAATAACACCTCATTCAAAGTATATTCATTTCCTCCTTATGTTACCAGTGCCAAACATGGACACTTACATCAAAACACAAACAAAAGTTGCTCACCATGGAAATGAGATGTCTGAAGAAGGCTGCTAGTGTGACTAGAAGGAATAAAAGTAGGAATGATGTTATAAGGGAAAGAATTGGAACAGAACCAATCTTGTACTACATGCAGAGACAACAAATAAAGTGCCCATTTGGAGAGAATTTCTTGGAATTCCATGCAATGCAAGGCATCTATGAAAAGAGGAGAAGGAAAAAGAGCATGAGGCAGACCCAGAAGATGGAGAGATAACATCAAAAAAATTACAAGAACACAAAATAAAGGTGGAAGCCGATAGAAGTGCCAAAGCAAGAACCTAGTATCTCCCTCGACACCCGAAGGGGTAAAAGAGGAAGTGAAGAAGACGACTGTGGAAGATCACTCAATATGCTCTGCCTTTATCAAAACATATGTACATTAGCAGGCTGTTATTTTGGTTTAAGATATATTTTTTGTGACTTAAAATCTTGATCCAAGGGGTGTGTGGCTAAGATGGCTGACGAGTAACATCTTGATTCGGATGCTCGCGCTTAACAAAGTGGTAATTAATGTGTTGGAGTGAAATGGGAAACTTTTAAAGTGGCAACTTCTGTAGATAAGAATCTTGCTTGTCTTTTTGGAAAATTTTGGGAGCTTTTGAAGTTGGATGGTCGAAGTTCGGGAGGTTTTCCTGGGCGGGTGAGGCCTGCGATGGCAGTCGCGGCTTTTCTGCCGAGGAGCCGAGAACGGGACCAGCGAGACTGCGAGAGAAGCTTTGGAGCTGGCAAGAAGTTGTTTGGCACGAAAACAGCTGCATGTAAGTGCATGAATGGAGTACTAAAGGTTAAACTCAGCTGGAGATCTTGTTTAATGAGCCCGGGCTTTGAAATGGAAATGGGTGGAAGTAGATGAAAACAAGTGATTGTTTCGTTAATGGCGGTGATTCTGGAAAACGAAAGTGATCGTGTTTGGGTTTATGTTTTTTTCGCACACCAGAAGGACCACGCCGTGTTTTGACGATAACAAAGTGGTTTAAAAAAATACTTGTCTGGGCTATAATATTGGAAGGTAACAGTGAATTTCCCAGCTCAAAGTGTTTGGAAAAAGTTTGCCGTTCCACAGAAGAAGAAGGGGGGCTTTTACCCAGAAGTTAAAGCAGCCGCTGGAAAATGGCATTTTGACTTGTCCGCTTCAAGAGAAGGATTAATTGGGCTTCTTTTTGCTCCTTCACCGTGTGGATTATAAATATTTAATTTTTTTGGAAAATATTGCTTCTCACTTCTCCTGCTTTCCTGTTTGGATTTTGGGCTTTTTCTCCCTCCAGTCTCCCCTCCCTTTTTTTTCTTTTTACTTATCGGCGGCTTGGATTTAAAGGAGAAGTTTTGGGTGACTGTTTCCTTGGAGCGCTTACATTGCAGTGTGGAAGACGACTGGCTGGACTGATTGCTTTGGGGAAACGGACCCGCTGTGGATTATTATTTTCTTTTTTTCCCTTCTTTTTTTTCTTCTCAGCTGCCTGTTGGGAGTATTGGTTCCTTCTGCCCTTTTTTGTGGATTACAATAACTCTTTGGACTTCTGCTTAATATAAGTTTCCCTGTTGGACTTATGGAACCAGGGGTTGCAGCGTTATAGGCTTATTTGTTTGACTAATTTTTACAACAATCTGCAACTTTGGGATTTAATACTATTATGGATAAAGCTACAAGAGGGAAAGCAAAGGAAGAAGATCCAGCTGTTAAGCCTAAGAAGAAGGAAAAAATACCAATGGAGGAAGCCCCTCAGTCTTCATCCCCGCCCACAGTGCCCTACGATCAAACCCAAATTATGGTGGAAATTGGCAAGCTGTTTCAGAAATTGGAGAAGAATGAGGATTCAAGGGTGAAAGACAGAAATGAAATGATGAAAAAGCAAGATAAGGTGGTATCATCTGTTGCAGATTTTTCAAAAAAGGTGGACTTAAGTTTGAAAAAAATTGAGGGAAATGTGAAATTGGTTCAAACTGAGGTAACTGCCATAAAGAAGGAAATAAAAGGGACTCAGGAGGTGGTGCGGGAGAATAAGCTGAAATTGGAGGAACAAGAGAGAAGGATTGATGCTGTGGAAGATATGATGAGAAAGCAGAATATTGTGATCCGTCAGGTCGTGGAACGAACTCTGGACTTGTTAAGGGAAAGAGTGGTTCAGTGGTTAAATGGTTTGAATATGGGAAAAGAATTTGTCCAGGAAGATTTTGTAAGTGTATTCCAGGTGGGCCCAAGAAGAGGGAGGGTGGTTCAAAGAAATGTGTTGGTAAAATTCGCAAATTGGGCAGACAAGCTAAAAGTAATGGCCCATTTGAAACGCGCTGGTCCTGATGCTTTGAAATTTGATGGCTCTGACGTAGAAGTTTACAATGATATTTCGTTGAAAGAAAGAACCTGGAGGTATAAGATGAGGCCTGTAACTAAATTATTGATGAGTAAAAATATAAGGTACAACTGGAGATTTCCGCAGCAACTGCGCTTCTTTTATGATAAAAGAATGCAAGTAATTGATGAAGGGACCAATCCATTGGAGTATTTGAGCTTGTTGGAACTGGTAAAAGTAGATTCGGAAGAATGGATAAATCTTAAGAAGGAATTGATGGAATCGGGAGCATTGGGGAGGGAATACGGGAGGGAGGAGGCTGGTGGGGCAACAGGTGGAACACCGCAACGAAGGGAGGAGGAGGAGGAGCTGTCGTTGATCATGGTGGAGGAGGAGACAAGTAAGGAGCAATGAGAATCAGATTATAACAATTTAAAGCATTTAATCGATATAGAATGGTGAATAGCGCGTAGCACCGGTAGGAAGGCACATCTTGCATGTCCCCCCTCTCCCCTCTTTGGTTGTCAAAGGCGGCTTTTTTTGTAAGAAAGTGGGGAGAGAGATAGTGTGTGTTCTATGTAGTTTTGTATGTTATAGGGGTAAAGGGTGGTTGGTGGCATGCCTGATGGAGAGTTTAGAGCTTGGAAAGGAAGTAGGTTATGGGAAGTATTAAAATAATATCATGGAATGTGAAGGGTACAGGTTCTGTTCTTAAGAGACGGAGACTGGAATTGGCGTTGAAGAAAGATAGACCAGATATTTTGTTTTTACAGGAAACCCATCAGAAGTCAAAAGATACGAATAGACTTTTTTTAGGATGGATGCAACATTATGGAGATGGCGTTTGGAACATCAAAAGCAAGAGGGATGGCAATCATGATTTCTAAAAAATTAGGATTTGAGATTACAAAAAGGGTTGTTGACCAAGAGGGTAGATATTTGATAGTAAGAGGAAAATTGGAGGATGAGGAAATCATGTTGGTAAATATTTATGCTCCAAACGATCATCAAGCGGAGTTCCTTGAAAAAATTCGGAAAATAGTGGAATCAGAGAACGTTGCAAAAACTATTGTGGCTGGAGATTTTAATTTGATAAGGTCAGGGTTAGATTGTACAAATATATCGAGAAGTGGAATTGGCTTGAAAGGGAAGGTTCTGGATAAGTGGATGGATGTTATGAAGGATTCTTGGAGAGAGTTTAAGGGCTCTGAAAGGGCATATTCTTTTTTTCACATGTTCATGGGACCTACTCAAGAATAGATTATGTTTTTCTTACCGAAATTTTGATTAAAGACATAGAAGGAATGGAAATTGGGATTATCAAGGAATCGGATCATGCTAAAGTATATTTGGAATTGAAAGTACAAAAAGATACTCAAAGAATTAGAAATTGGAGGTACGATCCTAATTTGTTTAAAGATCAGAAATGTAAAGAGCAGATTATGGGAAGATGGAAAGAAAGTTGGCAGTGGAACGATAATAATGAGGTGAATTTTAATGTGGTATGGGATACCATGAAGTCGGTCTTTAGAGGGGAAAGTATAAAATTGGCAAGTTTTAAATATAAAAAATATAAAGCAGAACAGATAGAAAAAGAAAGAGAAATAAAACAATTACAGGAGGATGATGCGAAAAGTAAAGATAATTTTTTTTTTACGAAATTACAAAGGCTTAAAGCAGAATTAATGGGTAAGGATATTGATAAAGTTAAACGAGATTTAATTTATTTAAATAGAGAATATTTTGAATTCAGTAATAGAAGTTCAAAATTATTAGCAAGAGCAGCTAAGGCTAAAAGTGAAAAAAGAGAAATAGGGGTATTGGTTGATAAGCAAGGTTCAAGGTGTAATAAGAACGAAGATAAATGTAAAATTGTCAGGGAATTTTATCAGATATTATATGCAAAAAAGGAAGTAGACCTGGAGAAGCTTAAAAAGATATTGGAGAGACAGTTAGGGAATGGAATAAAACAAGAACATAGGGAGAAATGGAGGAAAAGATTAATGATAAAGAGGTTAAGGAGGTGATCAGTGGGTTGAAGACGGGGAAAGCTCCGGGGGATAATGGATTATCGACAGAGTTTTACAAAGAATTTAAGGAGGTAGTGGTTCCAAAATTGGTGAAGCTATATAATTATATCTTAGATGGAGGATCAATTCTGACTTCATGGTATAACACCACAATCGTTCTACTGCCAAAGCCTGGCAAGAATCTCGAAAGAGTGGAATCGTACAGACCAATTTCACTTATAAATCAGGATGCTAAGATCTTTACAGCAATATTGGCTAATCGATTAAACAGTTTTATGGGGGAATACATAAATGTAGATCAAGTTGGGTTCCTAAAAGGTCAGCATATGGCGGATTTGACTAGAAGGGTATTAGATTTAATTGATAATGTTAACCAAACTTAGGAAAAGGTGGGCTTATTATCACTAGATATTTTTAAGGCATTCGACTCATTACAGTGGTCTTCAATTAAAGAAATAGTTAAAAAATATGGGTTTGGGGATAGATTCAATAGGGTAATAGATTTATTATATCAAAAAGGGAACGCTAGGGTTAGAGTAAATGAGGAGCTTACTGATGTGGTAAATTTAGAGGCTGGTACTAGGCAGGGCTGTCCATTATCCCCTATCTTGTTTATTATGGCAATGGAGATTCTAGCTAAAAATATAAGGGATGATTTAAATATAGAAGGGATTATGGGTAACAAAGTGAGCATGTATGCGGATGATACATTGCTTATGGTGAAACACCCGGAGCTGGTAATGGACAGGATCAAAGATCACTTACAGGTATTTGAAGCTATAACTGGATTAATGATAAATTGGGATAAATCAGAATTGATGTTGTGTAATTTGGGAGAAAGTGAGATGGGCAGGATTGTGGAGACACTTAATATACAAATTAAAGATAAGCTGAAGTATTTGGGGATAATTATCTCAAATAAATTAGAAGAACTTAAACGATTGAACTATGACAGCTTGAGAGTGGAATTTAAGAATAAAATACAAGAGTTTCAGAAGTTAAAGCTGTCATGGTTCGGAAGGATCACTATTTGTAAAATGATATTGTTGCCAAAGATTAATTTTTTATTTGATGCACTAGCGATCCATCTGAAGGAGAAGGAAATTAATGAGTTTCAAAAGATGTTCAATGGCTTTTGTAATGGTGGTAAAAAATCTAGACTTCCAAAGAAACTATGGTACTTGTCTCAGAAAAAAGGGGGTTTGGGTATGCCAAATTTGTTAGCATACTATCGAGCATTTCAAATTAAGAATGTTGTGAAGATCTTGGCAAGAGAAAAGACAATTTGGGAGCAACTGGAGATGAAAGAATATAGAGACATTGGTAGTATGATTTTTTTGGGAACAAAGGACAAGGTGAAAAGGTCAAATAATATTATGATGAGAGGTCTCATGGAAGTGTGGAAGAAAGTAAAGAAAGATATAGTCCCAAATCTCTCTCCAATTTTGGAATTGACGGATATGGGGTGTTTCCTAATAAAAATAGATAAGGAAAAAATGGAAATATTGGATAAAAATGGGGTGCTTTTATTGAAGGATTGGTTAAAAGTGTGTGATGATGATACTAAGAGGAAAAAATTTCTGAGAAGTTAAATTTGGACTGGTTTCAGAAATTGAAGGCGGATAACTGGAATAAAAAATATAAAAGAGAAGCAGGGTTAGATAGAAATAAGACGGAATTTGAGGATTTGGTAATAAAGATTAGAAAAGGGGAAAGAGGCATTAAGGGTCTTGTAAGCAAACTTTATACTATATTGAACAAGGGTAATGATCCACAGGAAGACTTTTGCAGGCGCACCCCCCCAATAATGGACTCAGACACAAATGAAAGTGGATAACGGCATTGGGCCACATTTATTGATTCATGCCCTAGTCCGAATTATAAATTTCTATTGGTAAAACGACCAATCATAATTCTTAAGGCAAGCAGGCCGAAGTAACACTGGTAAGGTACCACCCAAAATTGCCAAAGGCAATTGTTACAATGTATCTATTTGTATCAATTTGTTTGTTGACAACAAACAAATTGTTGACCGTAGTCAATATCTAACTAATGACCCCACCCTCTGACGTGTATCCGTAAAATCAGGGGGTGATTCCAGCTGTCTAGTGGTAACCATCACCCCCTCGCCTGGTTCGTCGTTGACCGGACAACGTTTAAACAACTTATGCCTATCTAGTGTTGTCCAGTCAATTGCGAACCTGCCGGATACCTGTGGGTCATAAATGTTTACCTTACCAGTGCTACCCGCCCATGTGACCAAAGTCAACAGCAGCACAGAACAAACCCCTATATCAAACCATAGCAACAGTGTGGGATGGGCAAAAAAGCCATGACTCAAGGGCCAATTGCGAGTCCCAGCCAAAAATTCCCACCCAGCCCCGAAGCGACCAAGAAATCGCACTGTTAACTAGGGAGGGGGTGGAGGGGAAAAACTTCTTCGCTCCGTCGCTTCGCCAAAATGGCAGCATGGCTGCCTCGTGGCCAGCCCTTTTATTAGGGTGCTGGCCACGCCCCTAACTACCCAGATGGCTTCGTCCGGTGGGGGCCCGCAAAGAGCGCGGCGGCCATTTTGGCGCCACGCTTCCATTGCAGGCGCACCCCCCCAATAATGGACTCAGACACAAATGAAAGTGGATAACGGCATTGGGCCACATTTATTGATTCATGCCCTAGTCCTAATTATAAATTTCTATTGGTAAAACGACCAATCATAATTCTTAAGGCAAGCAGGCCGAAGTAACACTGGTAAGGTACCACCCAAAATTGCCAACGGCAATTGTTACAATGTATCTATTTGTATCAATTTGTTTGTTGACAACAAACAAATTGTTGACCGTAGTCAATATCTAACTAATGACCCCACCCTCTGACGTGTATCCGTAAAATCAGGGGGTGATTCCAGCTGTCTAGTGGTAACCATCACCCCCTCGCCTGGTTCGTCGTTGTCCGGACAACGTTTAAACAACTTATGCCTATCTAGTGTTGTCCAGTCAATTGCGAACCTGCCGGATACCTGTGGGTCATAAATGTTTACCTTACCAGTGCTACCCGCCCATGTGACCAAAGTCAACAGCAGCACAGAACAAACCCCTATATCAAACCATAGCAACAGTGTGGGATGGGCAAAAAAGCCAGGACTCAAGGGCCAATTGCGAGTCCCAGCCAAAAATTCCCACCCGGCCCCGAAGCGACCAAGAAATCACACTGTTAACTAGGGAGGGGGTGAAGGGGGAAAACTTCTCCGCTCCGTCGCTTCGCCAAAAATGGCAGCACGGCTGCCTCGTGGCCAGCCCTTTTATTAGGGTGCTGGCCACGCCCCTAACTACCC
Organism: Bradypodion ventrale; assembly: GCA_035047345.1. Lineage (NCBI taxonomy): Eukaryota > Metazoa > Chordata > Lepidosauria > Squamata > Chamaeleonidae > Bradypodion > Bradypodion ventrale. Next base: position 18,824,470 of record JAWDJE010000003.1, on the reverse strand, counting down.
GGATGGCTTCGTCCGGTGGGGGGGGGGGGGCGCAAAGAGCGCGGTGGCCATTTTGGCGCCACGCTTCCATTGCAGGCGCACCCCCCCAATAATGGACTCAGACACAAATGAAAGTGGATAACGGCATTGGGCCACATTTATTGATTCATGCCCTAGTCCGAATTATAAATTTCTATTGGTAAAACAACCAATCATAATTCTTAAGGCAAGCAGGCCGAAGTAACACTGGTAAGGTACCACCCAAAATTGCCAACGGCAATTGTTACAATGTATCTATTTGTATCAATTTGTTTGTTGACAACAAACAAATTGTTGACCGTAGTCAATATCTAACTAATGACCCCACCCTCTGACGTGTATCCGTAAAATCAGGGGGTGATTCCAGCTGTCTAGTGGTAACCATCACCCCCTCGCCTGGTTCGTCGTTGTCCGGACAACGTTTAAACAACTTATGCCTATCTAGTGTTGTCCAGTCAATTGTGAACCTGCCGGATACCTGTGGGTCATAAATGTTTACCTTACCAGTGCTACCCGCCACCCGGAGAGGCTTCAATAAAGGCTTGACGCCCCCCCCAAGACCGTCAGCTCAGTCGACAGGCCTGCTCGCCAATCACTCAGCAGGAGGTCCATACCTCCTCGCGACAGATGGACCCCATCCCCTGCATAAAGCCCGTAATTTTGCAGACTAATGGCCGGATGAGGACTGACCCGCCCCCAGCCCTTGGTCGAAAGGAATCGGGCCACCGCCCTGTTCACCATGCGCCTAGCGCGGTCCAAGGCCTGAAGGTCAAGGCCTCCCCTATAAGCATGCCGTGGGACCATATCTGACCAAACAAGGGTTGTGGCGGGCCATACGTAATGTAAGTAGGCGAGGTCACTGCAAATCGTATGCTTAAGCGATAAGCCAGTGACCTGTCCCAAATCATTACCCCCAAGATGTATGATCAGGATGTCGGGCGGGTCAGCGTTCCTTGCTGAAAAAGAGGAGTGGCAAGAGCTCCCTCCACAACATACCGAGCTTACCGTACCATGTGAGACTTGCGTACGCACCGAGTCCCAGTCGGGGTCCCCAATCTGTCGCCGCAGCGTAACGCGCTGCCCTGTGCACATAGCTATGGCCCACCAGCCATACTGTCACCGGTGTGATACGACACCCTGGGTCTGTCAAGGAAAAAACAGGGAAGGATGAAATATGTGGTGACTAAAAGCGGTACTCACGGTGGGAGTGGGCGAACATAAAACTGAAAACACTGAGATCCCCACCTCCCCATGCTGCGTATGTCAGCCCTGGAGTACCCATAAGCGGCCGCCGTAGATGCCGCACCAATTCTAAACGAATGGGTGCCGTAACGGGCCCCAGGGAGGCCCACGTTAGCCATCGCCTTCCCAGTCACCTTCCAAAACTGAAATTTAGTGAGGGGAGACCCATCGTGGTGACAGAAAAACGGGCCATGGTGCGTGCCACGCAGTGCAAGGAACTCATGTAGGGCACCAACCGGACAGATGTCTGCCAAGGACCATCGTAGCAGTCTTACACCACTGCCTACACCGTGCTGATCTGTTTTAGAGGAGCGTATCCTCAACTGAGCCCAATCATTGCAAACATAGACATCTTCGAGTTCCAGTGCCCTACGACTTGCATCCGCCTTAGTCAGCATCACAAGCTCGCTGATGCGGAGCGCTCCAAAAAAGGCCACCGTTGTAGCCGCATGAAACAGGGCTGCCTCATACCTATTGAAACATAGGTCATGCCAGCCCCGTGCCAGTTGGGTAAGGACCCCCGGGGAAATTGGGTGGCGGTCGTCCAGGCTACGCCCACGTTCCCGCACCCACCCCTCCAAAATGTGTCTCACACGGAAATCAGCGGTACTGTCCGCATGACCTCCCACCTTGGCCATAAAAGCCAGTGCTGATAGCCTAGATGCTATGGTGCGGGGTGCCAGGCCCTGGGCGTGCAGGTAAACCATGAAACGAAGGAGGTGGGCCACTGGGATCGGCCAGGAATCTGGCAGGCGAGATTGGGTACAAAAAGTCTGAAAGGAAACCAACGCGTGGTGATACGCCTTATGCGTGCGTGGCGCCAGAGACATGCCGATCGCCCGGTTCACCTCTCCTTGCCAAAGGTCCATATCTCCTCCGGGAGTGGCGAGGGAAATTCCTCCGTATCCGGGGCCAAGGCACGGAACCGGGAGATCTGCAGGCGGGACAAAGCATCAGCAATATCATTATTCACCCCCGGGACATGCCTGGCCCTGAACAGTACATTGAGGCGCAGGCTGCGCAAAACAAACTGGCGTACGAGGTCCATGACCCGGGGAGACTTAGAGGTCTGTGAGTTGACAATGTGGACAACGGCCGCATTGTCACACCAGAAATGCACCACAGAGTTGGCCCACTCCTCACCCCATAGCATCAAGGCACCCAGTATGGGAAAAAATTCCAAATATGTGAGATCCCTCAGGCGACCCGTGCCTGACCAGGCCGGTGGCCATCCACCATAGGCCCACTTCCCATTGAAGTACATCCCATAACCAAGGGATCCCGAGGCATCAGACTGAATCTGAAATTGAGGTGAAGCCAGGAGGTCGGACCTCCAAAATGAGACCCCATTAAACTCCCTCAGGAATTGGAGCCATATGTGCATATCTGCCCTGATGCCCCGTGTCAATCTCGTCCTATGATGGGGCCTGGATAAGCCTGACATGGCGTCGCACAAGCGCCGAGCAAATGCCCTGCCAGGTGCGACCACCCTGCAAGCGAAATTAAGGTGTCCATGTAGCACCTGCAGTTCCCGAAGGGATGCCTTGCGCTTAGCCAGCAAGTCCGATATAAGGGCCACTATCCTTGACACCTTGTCTTCCGGCAACCTAGACACCTGCGCTACCGTGTCAATCTCCACCCCCAGGAATACTAACTTATTAGACGGGCCCTCGGTCTTTTCGGGCGCTAAAGGGACTCCGAGTTCCTCCATTAGCGTCTGAAATGTGTTGAGGAGACGTGTGCACGTGTCCCAGCCCCGTTCACCCCCGAACAAAAAGTCATCCAGGTAATGGGCTACAGACCGAGACCCTGACCGACTGACAAATGCCCACTGCAGGAATGTACTGAAATGCTCGAAAGCCGAGCAGGATATGGAACAGCCGAATGGCATGGCTTTGTCAAAATAATATTCACCCCGGAATTTGAAACCCAGCAACTCAAAGTCACCCGGGTGCACCGGCAGGAGACGAAAAGCCGACTTAATGTCACACTTAGCCAACAGTGCACCCGGGCCACATGAGCGCACCATGCGCAATGCCTGGTCAAAGGATGTATACCTGACAGAACAAAGGTCATCAGGGATAGCATCATTGACCGAATGACCGGCTGGGTAGGACAAGTGATGAATCAGTCGGAACTCGCCCGGGGACTTCTTGGGCACTAGTCCTAGAGGAGACACTTTAAAGTTGGGGAAAGGGGGCGCGGGGAAAGGGCCAGCAACCCTGCCCGCAGCGATCTCCTTATTAATGCTGGCGGCAGCCACCTCCTCCCTTCCTCTAAGTGACAAAAGTTTGGGTGCGTCTTGGGGTGACCTATCCCCCGTGAAAGGGATACGGAAACCCAGTTGAAAACCCTGAAGGAGGTACACAGCGTCTGCTTTCTTCGGGTACAATGCGAGCCAACGCTCCAGCATGTCGACATTAATTGGGGAGGGAGCCTTTTGGTGAACCCGCTCCCTCCGTGGCAGTCCTACCTGCCCCTTGTCCGCCCCTACCCCTGCCCCTGTATCCTCCCGGCCTGGGACAGGCGGAGGCAGCATGGGGGCCAGAACAAGAGGGGCACTCGTGCTTGTACTTGCAATTTTTCCTGTTGCAAGAACCATTGGACGAGAAGGTCCAGCACAGCAGGCGGGCTGGAACCCCCTGCCCCGCCAATTGGCGGGGAACCTGTACCGGGGCCGCTCGTTGGACCGCATGTCCACAATGGTACCTCTCCCCAGGCGCCGGGCGCGTGGGGGTCATAGACAGAAGCCACAGCTTCTGGCAGGGCTCATCCCACCTCATCTCTGGGTGCAGTGGAATCCTCATGCGGAATTCTTCATCGTAAGCCAGCCACGACGGACCCGGGAAGTCAACCATAGCCCGGTAAATGTTGTCCAGATACTGGACCATAGGGATGGCCAAATCCGGCCTAGCCCTGAGGTAAACAGCCATGTAAATCAGGTACGCTGGCAACCGATTTGCCCACGTGCGTGGCGGCTTACGACGACGTGCCTGCTCCTTATCCTTCTCGTCCAGCCCTTCCCTCTCTTCCTTGGTCGGCTCCCTATTAAGAAGGGAGAAGATATCTACATACTCGCCCCTCCAGATCTTTTCCTTGGTGGACTGGGCCAGATGGTCCCCCAGGGGCAAGGAATACCCTGCCGATGGCAATGCCGACACCGGCACAGAGGGAACTGCGGGCAAAGCAAAGGGGGCCTGTACCAGCCCGGGGGTCCCCAACACATTCCCCACCACATAGGGGGCGCCACTCGGACCCGGGCCTTGAGTCAGAGGTGAAGTCGCCGGGTGGGCCGGGGGCAATTGGACCGCCGGGCCACCCGTGCGAGGCCATGGCCATTGGAAAGGCCCCCCCCCAGGGAAATCAGTTGTGTGGGTGCACTAGCTTGAACTGCATACTCACCCGATGCACCCCCACGGGCCGCCCCCACCGGGGGTTCCGGCCCGCTGGGGGCATCGGAGCTCACGACCGAAGCTGAGCTCGTCGACGGGGCCAGACCAGCATCGGACTGCTGCACCTGTTGAGTGGGGAGCTGCGAGGCAGTGGCCGCCACCAGCCCGCGCGCCTCAGGCGGCTCAACCCGACCCGTCGCCGGCCGCTGCTCGGCAACCAAGGGGGGCACCTGGAATCCTAGAGGCACCCGTTTGATTGGCCCTCGCCAAGGATGCTTCAAGGGCTGCTACACGGGCCAGAAGGGCCTCCACGTTGACCAAGGCCCCAGCCCCAACAGGGGGCAAATGGGCAGCAGGCCCATAGGGCACAGGTACCTATCCCGGCCCCTGAGTCCCACGGGCCAGATAAGGCCAAGAGCCCATGCTCGGCCCTTGGGGAGCCGTGGGCATGCCCTGCAAAGGCAGGGAACCCAACCACCCCCTGTGGCTCGCGCCCCCCATGGGGAACTGCGCGCCCGTGCAAGAGGGCCCGGCCGCACGTACCATGGCGGGGGCAGTGGCCCTCGTTTGCGGGCCAAGGGCCACCGATCCCATCTCACCGGTCCCGGTGGGGTCCGTTAAAGGTGGCTGCTGGGCGGGCGCAGTCGCGGTCCTCCGACCCGGCTGTCGCCTCCGCGCCGCTCGAGCCACATTAGCAGCTGCCTTTTTCTTAGAGGGCATAGCTGAGTTAGCTAGGAAGCCTAAGAAGAGAAAAAGCTGCCTAAAAAGGCTTCCCCTGGAAGAATACGAGCAACGGAGGTAAGAGGGAAAAACTTCTCCGCTCCGTCGCTTCGCCAAAATGGCAGCACGGCTGCCTCGTGGCCAGCCCTTTTATTAGGGTGCTGGCCACGCCCCTAACTACCCGGATGGCTTTGTCCGGTGGGGGGGGGCCCGCAAAGAGCGTGGTGGCCATTTTGGCGCCACGCTTCCAGAAGCGGAAGTGGGAACGAAATTTGAATATAAAAATTGGGGAGGTTGAATGGAGAAACAAATGGAAAAAGAGGATCATGAGAACAATGTCTGTAAGAATTAAAGAACATAATTTTAAAATGTTGTGGCAATGGTACTTGACACCACTAAGGCTTTATCAGATGGATAATAAAAGAGATAAGTTATGTTGGAGATGTAAAGAAACAGATGGAACATATGAACACATGTGGTGGAGTTGTAAAAAAATAAGGGATTTTTGGGGAAGAATAGAAGGGGAGTTCGGTGAAATATTGGGTAAAAAGGTCAAGTTGGTGTCAGGTACCATTCTTTTAACAAATGTGGAAGGTTTGGGTTTGAATAAGGAGGAAAAAGAATTATTGGAAATTGTATTGACCACAGGTAGACAATGTATAGCTAGAAATTGGAAAAATGATGTAGATATACAGATCGGAGAATGGTACAAGGAAATGTGGAGCCTAGCATTGAATGACAAATTGACATGGGAGATTAAAGTGAAACGAGATAATTTAAAAGAGAATAGGTTTTGGAATATATGGAAACCGTTTGTGGATCATTCTCTTATGGTAAATGATAGTTCAGGACCTGCACCTTCGCAAAGAGGTTTTTGGAGTTGAAATAGCAACTAAACTCTCCGGGCATTGTATATATTCACAGGGTGATTTGTAATTATTAAAAAATTATTATAGAGGTAGCTTAGAAAACTTTTATTGTTTGATTGAGTAATATTTTATATTGTGGTATCTAATATTGTGGTTAAATGGTAGACAATCAGTATAAGTACTGTTATGTGCTAGCCTCTATGAATGTGAGTTAATATTGTATTGAGGTTATCTTTGAGGTATTATTGTATTGTAATTTTATTGTTTTCTTTTTTTTTCTGTATGTCTGTTAAATTTTTTTTAATAAAAATCATTTAAAAAAAAAATCTTGATCCAAGTATTTTAAAGGCCAGCTCTACTTATGACTCCAAGGACGATACAGTGAACGGTAACTTTGTCACAAACGGTTGTGTGTTTCTGTCAGTACCTTATTTTATCCCCAAGGAACTGCAGTCTGTGAATTCTTGGGAGCCATCTGTATACAGCAGTAACTATAAATCAATATGCATCTCTGCTAGGTACTTAACTTGCTCAAGTACTCCATCCACGCACCATCTTTCCTGGAACTGTCAATGGAACAGATGGATGAAGCAGCCCCGTCTGCCAGGTTGCAGACCATCCCGTCCAAGTGCAAGGCAGGTAACATGCTTTGATTTTCCTTGCAGATAGAGGACTTTGGAAGGGAATTACAAATGTTAAAACAAAGTTTACGTGACTTAACACCTTGAACCTCAAGGACTGATGATCACACAAACTGTGCAGGCAGAATTAATGTAAAATGCTTTGACAGGAGAATGTTCACACTCAGTAGGCATACACAGCTATCCTTTAAACCAGGGGTGCCCAAAATTTTCAGGTTGTGGGCCGGTCATGTGGTTCTTCTCACCTGGAAGCGGAAGTAAAACCCCTATGTGCACTACACGCACAGGTGCATTTTACTTCCTCTTCCAGGAGCAGTGAGGGCAGCATGGGCCAAATGATTTGGCACTGTGGGCCAGATTTGGCCCATGGGCCGTAGGTTGGGAACTCCTGCTTTAAACTTACTAGCTGGCTGGATGGCTCAGTGGTTTAGAGATGAAGTGTTCAATTCCCCACTGGAGAAAGAGCCAGCCTTTGTAGTTGTTGACAAGCTGCACAGTCCCATGGCACTCTGGGGGTGGTGGTGGTGGGGGTAAATCACTTTTGTATATAAACTATATAAAACCCTGGAAATGTTTGATATAACTCAAAATTGGCTTGATGGTACACAATTAATATTATTACTTTATTTATTATTAAACTTACTCTACTGGTCATCTAAGTTTTATATTTCTGGTTCCATGCTGGCGACCCACACATGCTGATTTATTTCCCATCCACCCCTTTTTAACTGGAACACAGACACAAAAACACTGGAAGTATAATATATTCTCATATATCCTCATTCTATGAATCCTTACAAAGCTGGAAAGCTACTTTTAAAAAGGGCACATCACTTGACACAAGTTTTACAATAATTTATTGTAATCTGTGACAGTTTTGAAAAAAATATTTAAGTAGAAAACACTGGAAATATAATATTCTATGAATTTTTACAGAGCTTGAAAGCTACTTTTAGAAAGGACACATTACTTGACATATTTTTTATAATAATTTATTGTAATCTGTTGCAATTTTGGGGGAAAAGTATTTCCATAGAAATACTGATTACACTGCTCTTTGTTCCTTTAAATAAATAAAAAAGTCAGCCTAAAAGAGTAAGAAAATGGCCAAACATTTGGAAGGGAAGAAATCCTTTCCAAATACTCCCAAATTTTTTTTTACTACCTGTCCACACTTGCAAATTCTCTGTTGGTAAAGGTGTGTCAAACACTTCCACAGGTTCTGACATAAGCAGGACTAGGAAAAACTGTTCAATTCCACTTTCTTAACCAAACCAACAGTGTAACGTCACAAGATTTCAATTGCTTAGGAACCTTTGTTCTCCTGTAAACTTATCTAGACTCAAACTCCTTTCAAGGCCCCAGTTTGGGGTGTGGTTACTAGCATCCCTTTCTTCCCCTCCACCTTCTTTCTAGACTCTGCCAAACCATGTGCCCTACCTAATCAAAAGGAACAAGGTCATATCAGTACCTCAAACTTCACGGCAAGATGGGATCCACCTTAAACAAATTCACATCATTGGAATTTTTCCTGCTTCAGGAAAAAAATGCATTCTCAGATATGAGTTGCAGTCGATGACCTCAAACAGCAGCATGTGGTTAGTAATATTTTCCTTGGGATATGTTACTCCCATATTCTGGTACAAAACCCTCAAGCCTAATAGTAGATGACTGACTTTGATGAGGCTCGCATGGGACCTTTGAAGTGTGTATGGAGTTGGGGCACTTACACAAAGTTAAAGAAACACTAAAGCCCTATTGAGTCATTATGGATACATATTGAAGGGAGCAAATAATCAATTTGAACATGTGAACATGTCTATGTGGAAGGCTGAAGAAGCAGAGGCTGCTGTATTTCTGTAGCTTTTCTATGTGAACTGGGAGCTTAAAAAGTCAGGGTTCAAGCATTCATATAGACATTTCTCAGACAGAACCTACCCGTTTAGTTTTTTGCTTTCATTTGTTGAAAACTGAAATAGAAGGGAGAGGATTAGAAGGCTCATCCCAGTGCATGTAGGCTCTAAATATTCAGCAGACTGTGGCTCAGATCATAATCTACTGATTGCAAAATCCAGGCTTCGACTGAAGAAAAGGGGGAAAACAATAAGGCCAGAAAGGTATAACCTAGACAACATCCCTAAGAAATACACAATGAAGGTGTGGAACAGATTTAATGGCCTAGACTTGACAGACAGAGTGTCTGAAGAATTATGGACAGAGGCATGGGACATCATACAGGAGGCAGCAAGGAGAACCATACCAAAAGAAAAGAAGTGCAAGAAAGCAAAGCAGTTGTCTGATGAGGCTCTTAAAATAGCACAGGAAAGAAGAAACACAAAAGGCAAAGGAAAAATGAAAACATTCAATCAATTGAATACAGAATTTCAAAGAAAAGCAAGGAGAGATAAGGAAACCTACCTAAATGAACAATGCAAAGAAATAGGGGAAAACGACATAAGGGGAAGGACTAGAGATCTTTTCAAAAAAAGTTGGGGAATCAAGGGAACATTTAAAGCAAAATTGACCATGATAAGGGACAAAAACGGCAAGGAGTTAGCTGATGCAGAATAGATTAAGAAAAGATAGCAAGAGTACACAGAGGAACTCTACAAAAAGAACCTCAACACCCCTAATAATCACAATGATGAGAACATTGAACTTGAGCCAGACATCCTAGAGAGTGAAGTCAGAAAGGTCCTAAAAAGCACTGCAAACAACAAAGCCAGTGGAGATGATGGTATCTCAGCTGAATTTTTCAAAGCCCTAAAAGATGATGGAATCAAATTATTGCATTCTACATGCCAGCATATTTTGGAAAACACAACAATGGCCACAGGATTGGAAAACATCAGTATAGTATACGTTGCAAACCCAAATAAAGGGTAATGCCAAAGAATGTTCAATCGAACAATTGCGCTCATCCCACACACTAGCAAGGTTATGCTCAAAATAATACAGGATAGACTTCAGCAGCACATGGAGAGAGAATTACCAGAAGTGCAGGCAGAGTTCCAAAGAGGCAGGGGAACTAGAGACCTGTTATGTATGTTAACTGTGTTTTCTGACAGGAGCGGAATGCAAGCGCGGCGCCAGAATGGCCGCCGCGCTCTTTGCGGGCCCCCCCCACAGGACGAAGAATCCGGGTGGTTTAGGGTGTGGCCAGCTCCCTTATAAAAGGGGTGGCCACGAGGCAGCCGTGCTGCCATTTTAGCTAAAGCGACGGAGCGGAGAAGTTTTTCCCCTGTGTCTCCATCGCTCCTTACCTTGCGGGAAGCCTTTTGGCGGCGAATCTTCTTTTCGGCTTCCCTTTCCTGCGATTGAGATGCCTTCGAAGAAGAAGGCAGCTGCGAGTGCGGCTCGAGCTGTGAGGAGGCGCAACCCGGGTCGGAGGACCACGGTGGCGCCTCCCCAGCAGCCGCCTGTCCAGGCCCCCGCCGGTGCCGGCGGAATGGGGTCCATCGCCCCTTGGCCGGACGCGGGGGATCGGGATGCGGGCGCGGCAGGGGCTCCGGCCCGCGGCCCGCGAGCGGTGGACACCGCTACTCTCTCTTCCCCTGCACCGACCCTACCGGGCTTCGGTGTTGGGCAATGGCCCTATTTGGGTCCTGGGGTACAGGGACCTGTACCCGCGCCTGGACTTGGCGGGCCGGCCGGCCCTTGGCCCCAGATCGACGTGCAGGCCTTACTGGCCCGCCTTGCGGCCCTCGAAGTGTCTTTAGCTCGGGCCAGCCAGGCTGGGGCTCCCTTTGGCGCCCCTTTTGCGGCGCCGTCGGAGGGAGGACAACAGGCCGCGGGCAGGGTTGAGCTGCCTCAGGCGGGTGGCGCGGCTTCGGCCACTGCCCCGCAGCTCCCCAGCCAGCAGACGAGTGCAGGTCAGGCCCCGATGATGAGCTCTACGTCGGTCGTGAGCTCCGACGCCCCCAGTGGGCCGGAACCCCCGGTGGGGGCGGCCCACGGGGGTGCAGCACGTGAGTATACGGTACAAGCCAGTACACCTGCACACATTGCTTCTATGGGGGGAGCTTTTCAATGGCCTTGGCCTCGCTCGGGTGGTGCGGTGGCACAGCAGCCGGCACCCCACTCGGCGACGGTAACTGCCACCCAGGGCACCGGGGTGGGTAGTTTTTCTTACACTGCGGGGAATGTACTGGGGGTGGCTGGGTTAGCTCAGGCCCCTTTCCCGGTGTCTGTGGTGCCTTTTTCAGCCTTACCAACTGCGGGGTACTCCTTGCCACTGGGTGACCACTTGGCACAGGCCACCAAGGAAAAGATTTGGCGGGGGGAGTATGTAGATATCTTCTCACTCCTGAACAGAGAGCCCACCAAGGAAGAAAGGGAGGGACAGGATGAGAAGGATAAGGAGCAGGCACGTCGTCGTAAGCCGCCACGTACCTGGGCCAACTGGCTGCCGGCTTATTTAATTTACATGGCAGTGTATCTGAGGGCGCGGCCGGAGTTGGCTATTCCGATGGTCCAATATTTGGACAACATATACAGGGCAATGGTTGATTTCCCGGGCCCTTCGTGGCTGGCTTATGACGAGGAATTCCGTATGCGGATTCCCCTCCACCCGGAGATGAGGTGGGACGAGCCGTGCCAGAGGCTTTGGCTTCTGTACATGACGCCCACGCGCCCCGCGCCAGGGGACAGATACCATTGCGGACATGCGGTCCAGCGGGCTGTCCCAGCACAGGTTACCCGCCAAGTGGCGGGGCAGGGAGTTCCAGCCCGCCTGCTGTGCTGGACTTTCTCGTCCAATGGTTCCTGTAATAAGAAGAATTGCAAATACAGGCATGAGTGTCCCACCTGTTCGGGCCCCCACGCAGCCTCTGCCTGTCCCAGGCCTGGGGGGACGCGGGGCAGAGGGAGGGGCAGACAGTGGGCTGGCAAGGCTGCCACAGATGGAGCTGGTTCACCGAAAGGCCCCCTCCCCAATTAAGGTGGACATGTTGGAGCGTTGGCTCACAGTGTACCCGAAGGGGGAGGATGGGGAGTATCTCCTTCAAGGCTTTAAGTACGGGTTCCGCATCCCTTTCATGGGTGATAGGTCCCCTCAGGATGCCCCCAATCTTTTGTCCCTCAAGGGGAGGGAGGAGGTGGCTGCTGCCAGTATTAGGAAGGAGTTAGATGCGGGCAGGGTCGCTGGCCCTTTCCCTTCACCCCCGTTTCCCAACCTTAAGGTGTCGCCCCTAGGCTTGGTTCTCAAAAAGTCTCAAGGCGAGTTTCGCCTTATTCATCATTTATCCTACCCAGCCGGCCGGTCGGTCAATGATGCTATCCCTGATGACCTTTGTTCAGTCAGGTATGCGTCTTTTGACCACGCGCTGCGCATGGTGCGCTCGTGTGGCCCGGGTGCCCTGCTGGCCAAGTGCGACATTAAGTCGGCCTTTCGCCTCCTGCCGGTGCATCCGGGTGACTTTGAGTTGCTGGGTTTCAAATTTCGGGGCGAATATTATTTTGATAAGGCCATGCCTTTTGGCTGTTCCATATCATGCTCGGCCTTTGAGCGTTTTAGTACCTTCTTAGAGTGGGCTTTCGTCCGCAGGTCAGGGTCCCGGTCTGTAGCCCATTACCTGGATGACTTTTTATTCGGGGGTGAACGGGGCTGGGACACGTGCACACGTCTCCTCAACACATTTCAGACGCTAATGGAGGAACTCGGTGTCCCTTTAGCGCCCGAAAAGACCGAGGGCCCATCTACCAAGTTAGTATTCCTGGGGGTGGAGATTGACACGTTAGCGCAGGCTTCTAGGTTACCGGAGGATAAGGTGTCCAGGATAGTGGCCCTTATCTCGGAGTTGATGGCCAAGCGCAAAGCATCACTGAGGGAACTGCAGGTGCTACATGGTCACCTAAATTTCGCTTGCAGGGTGGTCGCTCCGGGCAGGGCTTTTGCTCGACGCTTATGCGATGCCATGGCACGGTTATCCAGGCCTCACCACAGAGTTAGACTTACCCGGGGTATTAGGGCAGACATGTTTGTCTGGTTACAGTTCCTGAGGGAGTTCAATGGGGTTTCATTTTGGAGGTCTGACCTCCTGGCATCCCCCAATTTTCAGATCCAGTCTGATGCCTCAGGATCCCTGGGTTATGGGATGTACTTCAATGGGAAGTGGGCCTATGGTGGGTGGCCACCGGCCTGGGCAGGCACTGATCGCCTGCGTGATCTCACATACCTTGAATTTTTTCCTATACTAGGGGCTTTGATGCTATGGGGCGACGAATGGGCCAACTCGGTCGTGCATTTCTGGTGTGACAACGCTGCTGTTGTCCACATTGTTAATGCACAGACTTCCAAATCGCCCAGGGTTATGGACCTAGTGCGCCATTTTGTGCTGCGCTGCCTGCGCCTCAACGTTTTGTTCAGAGCCAGGCATGTCCCAGGGATTAATAATGATATTGCTGACGCTTTGTCCCGCCTGCAGATCTCCCGGTTCCGTGCCTTGGCCCCGGATGCGGAGGAATTTCCCTCGCCACTCCCGGACGAGATATGGACCATTGGCAAGGAGACGTGAACCGGGCGATTGGCCTGTCACTAGCGCCACGCTCGCGTAAGGCGTATCAACAAGCATTTAATTCTTACAGGGCATTTGCTGCTCAATTTCACCTGCCAGAGACCTGGCCTATCCCGGTTGACCATGTTCTGCGGTTCATGGTCCACCTGCATGCTCTCGGCCTCGCACCTTGCACCATAGCATCCAAGCTCTCGGCGCTGGCTTTTATGGCCAAAGTAGGGGGTCATGTGGACAGCACCTCTGACTTCCGTGTGAGACATGTTTTGGTGGGGTGGGTGCGCGAGCGCGGGCGTTGCCCGGACGACCGGCACCCTATTTCCCCAGGGGTTCTTACCCAGTTGGCCCGGGGCTGGCCAAGCCTCTGTTTTGATCATTATGAGGCACCCCTTTTTCATGCAGTCATAACGGTGGCATTTTTTGGAGCGCTCCGCATCAGCGAACTTGGGATGCTGTCTAAGGCGGATGCAAGTTGTAGGGCACTGGAACTCGAGGATGTCTATGTTGCCAAAGACTGGGCCCAGTTGAGGATACGTTCCTCCAAGTCAGATCAGCATGGCGTAGGCAGTGGCGTAAGACTGCTACGGTGTTCTTTGGCAGACATCTGTCCGGTTGGTGCCCTACAGGAGTTCCTGGCACTGCGTGGCATGCACCATGGCCCGTTTTTTCTGTCACCAAGATGGGTCTCCCCTTACTAAATTTCAGTTTTGGAAGGTGACAGGCAGAGCCCTCGCCAGGGTGGGCCTACCAGGTGCCAGTTAGGGCACACATTCATTTCGTATTGGGGCAGCCTCTACAGCAGCTGCTTTTGGGTACTCCGGGGCTGACATACGCAGCATGGGAAGGTGGGGCTCGCAATGTTTTCAGTTTTATGTGCGCCCACTTCCACCGTGAGCACCAATCCAATCATTTTTCTTACAGACCCTGGGTGTCGTGTTACACCGGTGACAGTATGGCTGGTTGGCCACAGCTATGTGCACAGGGCAGCGCGTTACGCTGCGGCGACAGAGTGGGGACCCCGACTGGGACTGGGTGAACACGCCAGTCTCACATGGCATGGTAAGCCTGGGATGTTATGGCGGGAGCTGCTGCCTTTCCTGTTTTCAAGCAGGAGTGCTGACCCGCCTGACATTCTCATCATACACCTTGGGGGCAATGATTTTGGTCAGGTCACCGGCTTATTGCTCAAGTATGCGATTTGCGAGGTCCTTGCCTACTTGCACTACGTCTGGCCTGCCACAACCCTGGTTTGGTCGGACATGATCCCGCGCCATTCTTACAGAGGGGGCATTGATCTCCTGGCCCTTGACCGCGCTAGGCGCGCGGTCAATGGGGCGGTGGTGCGGTTCCTTGCCGACAGGGCTTGGGGACGGTCAGTCGTCACCCCGCTATTAGCCTACGAAATTATGACTTGTATGCAGGGGATGGGACCCATCTGTCGCGAGGAGGTATGGACCTCCTGTTGGGTGATTGGCGAGCAGGCCTGTTGACCGAGCTGACGGTCTGGGGGGGGGGGGCGTCAGGCCTTCTTTGAAGCCCCTCCGTGTGGCGGGTAGCACTGGTAAGGTAAACAGTATGACCCACAGGTATCCGGCAGGTTCGCAATTGACTGGACAACACTAGACAGGAACAAATTAGTTAAATGTTGTCCGGTCAACGACGAACCAGGCGACGGGGTGATGGCGATAGCTAGCCAGCATGCATCACCCCGTGATTTCACGGATACGAGTCAGAGGGTGGGGTCATGAGTTAGATATTGACTACGGTCAACAATTTGTTTGTTGTCAACAAACAAATTGATACAAATTGATACATTGTAACCAATTGCCGTTGGCAATTTTGGGGTGGTACCTTACCAGTGTTACTTCGGCCTGCTTGCCTTAAGAATTATGATTGGTCGTTTTACCAATACAAATTTCTAATTCGGATTAGGGCATTGAATCAATAAATGTGGCCCGATGCTGTTATCCACTTTCAATGTTGTCTGAGTCCGTTATTGGGGGGGGGGTGCTCCTGCAATGCAAGCGCGGCGCCAGAATGGCCGCCGCGCTCTTTGCGGGCCCCCCCCCACAGGACGAAGAATCCGGGTAGTTTAGGGCGTGGCCAGCTCCCTTATAAAAGGGGTGGCCACGAGGCAGCCGTGCTGCCATTTTAGCTAAAGCGACGGAACGGAGAAGTTTTTCCCCTCCACCCCCTCCCTAGTTAACAGTGTGATATTTTGGTCGCTTCGGGGCTGGGTGGGAATTTTTGGTTGGGACCCATATTGGCTTTCGGGTCCTGGCTTTTTTGCCCATCCCAAACTGTTGCTATGGTTTGATATAGGGGTTCTTTTCGTTTCTACTGTTGACTTCGGTCACATTGGCAGGTAGCACTGGTAAGGTAAACAGTATGACCCACAGGTATCTGGCAGGTTCGCAATTGACTGGACAACACTAGACAGGAACAAATTAGTTAAACGTTGTCCGGTCAACGACGAACCAGGCGACGGGGTGATGGCGATAGCTAGCCAGCATGCATCACCCCGTGATTTCACGGATACGAGTCAGAGGGTGGGGTCATGAGTTAGATATTGACTACGGTCAACAATTTGTTTGTTGTCAACAAACAAATTGATACAAATTGATACATTGTAACCAATTGCCGTTGGCAATTTTGGGGTGGTACCTTACCAGTGTTACTTCGGCCTGCTTGCCTTAAGAATTATGATTGGTCGTTTTACCAATACAAATTTATAATTCGGATTAGGGCATTGAATCAATAAATGTGGCCCGATGCTGTTATCCACTTTCAATGTTGTCTGAGTCCGTTATTGGGGGGGTGCGCCTGCAATGTATCTTTTCTCAAGTATCTATTCTTATGCAAATAAGTGGATCAAAAATGTGCACACTCTGTTGGCCAATGGGCTTGTTGTATTATTGTTACTGTTACTGTTTATAGGAGAGGAATGTATCTTTTCTCATGTATCTATTCTTATGCAAATAAGTGGATCAAAAAATGTGCACACATTGTTGGCCAATGGGCTTGTTGTATTATTGTTACTGTTACTGTTTATAGTGTATATAAGTCTGAGTTTTGCCCCATCCAAACTGTGTTCAAACCCCACTAATAAAGAGCTGAATTTCACTACTTCACTCATCTGCTTCTTCATTCCCTGAACACGAAAAGACCACATTACCAACATACATTGGATCATGGAGAAAACAAAGGAATATCAGAAACAAGTCTACTTCTGTTTCATTGACTACACCAAGGCTTTTGACTGTGTGGACCACGACAAAATGCGGCAAGTAATTAAAGAGATGGGAATACCAGAACACCTTGTGACAGATAGGCTTTAACCTGACACTTGCCCTGGGGCTCTCCCCATTCCTTCCAAGCTCTGTGGAACTCCCCAAGGCTCCAAGTACAGGAGGCCAAAATGTCGTCCTGCAAACCCTGCAGCAAACTGGGGCTTACCTGTATTAACAGAGCCCAGCAAGTATTGTGGAGAGTATTATGTGTGGTAGCATTTGGCTTAAGACTTAACTCTTGTCTTACCCCCTCTTCCAAAGAACAGACGTTGATGAATTAAAGATGTTTATTGTTCTCCAAGCATATTGTAGAAATAACAGTTCATTCGTTGGTTGAGGATACACGAATACAGCAGAAAAAATACTAATCAAACAGTACAGGTAGGGAAATCTGCACTCAGGACTTCCCCCAGAAATAAAAGGAAAACCTGACTAGTCTAGGTAATCAAGACTAAGCTTGGGTTGGAGTCATGACTCAGTATTAGAGTCCTTCTCCCCTTCCTGAGGTGTAGCTCTCAGTAACCCCAAACTTGAATCTCATCCCAAAATGCATGTGCCTAAAAGAAAGAACATGAGTTTGGCTCTCCTAATTAGCATACAGCCAATTAGGGCCCAGGGATTGTATAAACTCACCCTGGTTCGCATAACAAATGTCTGGTATTCTCAGGATCGGGATGTTGATGAAAGTGAACACTCCAGGCCTGGACGAAAAGAAGTTCTGAGAAGCTTCTACTAAGCACACCTGCTTGATAAGCGCAGCACAAAAATTATGAGTCCTTTGCAAAGAGATAAAGCTCCATTCAAAGACAGTTTAAAAACCAAAGAGACTCCGTATTGAATAACTTGTGACCCATTTTATCACACACCTTATATGCCTCATAAGAAATCTGTACATGAGTCAAGAAGCAACAGTTAGGATGGAATACATAATGATGGAGTAGTTTGGAATAGGAAAAGGAGTAAGACAAGGCTGTATTTTGTCACCCTGCTTATTCAACTTATACACAGAGCACATAATGTGCAATGCAGAGTTGGACAAATTACAAATTGGGATCAAAATTGCTGGGAGAAACATCAACAACTTGAGATATGCAGATGATACTACCCTAATGGCAGAAATGAGGAAGACCTAAAGAAGCTCCTGCTTAAGTTGAAAGAAGAGAGTGCAAAAGCTGGCTTGTGACTCAACATAAAGAAAACAAAGATAATGGCAACAGGCCCTATCAGTCCCTGGAAAATAGATGGGGAAGAAGTAGAAGCAGTGACAGATTTTACTTTCTTAGGATCAAAGATCACTGCAGATGGTGATTGCAGCCATGAAATAAAAAGGCAACTGATGCTTGGGAGACAACCTATGAGAAACCTGGGGAACATAGTTAAAAGTAGAGACATCACAAACAAAAATTCGCATAGTCAAAGCAATGGTATTCCTGGTCGTAATGTATGGTTGTGAAAGCTGGACCATAAGGAAAGCTGAGTGCAGAAGAATAGATGCCTTTGAAATGTGGTGTTGGAGGAGGGTTTTGAGAGTCCCCTAGACAGCGAGGAGAACAAATAGGTCGATCCTAGAAGAAATCAACCCTGACTGCTCATTAGAAGGTCAAATAATAAAGATGAAGCTAAAGTACTTTGGACCTCAAATGAGAAGAGAAGATTCACTTGAGAAAGCCTTGACGTTGAGAAAGGTGGAGGGCAAAAGAAGGGGGATGCCAAAATGAGATGGCTGTATGGTACTGTAGGTGCAATGGGCACAGAGCTGGATGGGCTGAGGAGGATGGTGGACAGAGATGCTTGGCGGGCAATGGTCCACAGGGTCGCAAAGGGTCGGAATCAACTGTGCGACTGAACAAGAAACCTATGGCATGCGTGCCAGACGAGGCACTCCCAGCCCTCTCTGTTGGCATACGCACCATCACACCAGCACAGAGTTTGCCCTGCCCCTCTGCCCAGCAGCCCAATTGGTGCTTCCTCCCCCCAGCATTGAGTTAATCCCACCCCTCTGCCCAGCAGCCCAATGGGAGCGCTTCCTCCCTCCCCCCAGCACAGAGTTCACCCCACCCCTCTGTTTGGGCACTTGGTCTCCAAAAGGTTCGTCATCACTGAGGTAGTGGATGTGCCTAATCAGAGGCCATATATTTAATGAACTGACAGCTATGCTGCCTAGCCAACTAGGAATGACTTCATGACAAGGTCATCCAGGACAAATCAAGCCAATTTAAAGTGAGGATCATACTTCATGATGCATATTTCCTTTACTGTGAATGGGGGTGGGGGTGGGGGGGAGCACACTGTCACTCTCAAAATGCATCCATGTCTCTGATTCCCATTCCTACTAAAAGAGGTCACAAAAGACTCACTAACATACCCACTTTTACTCAACCCTCAGTGTTCAAGATATTTAAACTGGGACATGTACAAAAAAATTAAAGAATTCTACTCAACTTCACAGGAAAGCTTTTAATTAATGCTGGAGGCAATGGCTTTTGCTAATTGAAAAAGATCTGATTATAACTTGTTTTGGTTTCAGTGGTCCTATTTGTGAGAAAGGTGACAGAAGCATACACAAAGCTGGACAGTCAGCAATAAAGACGACACCATCCCTGTGGGCCATGATTTAGTCTGTCAAAGGAATTTTTCCCCTTCCATGAAGGACAATAATTTGTTTTGCAATTGGAATTTTTAGCTATGTGCTGCTTTGCAGTCTGTAAATCTGAATCCTTGAGTTTTGACATGCAGGACTATCATTCTTTTTCTAATATAATCTCCCCAATTGATTTCTTCCTATATTAAAAAAAATGACATTTTCTTCTTCTTTTTAACCATGACAAGGACCATGTTTATGTTTGCCAGTTTTCTGCATTATTTGAAAACTGTAGGGGTTTTTTCCTCATAGTTTCCCCCTTGTCTACCATAAGGAAATTGATTGTGTTTTCCTTTTCTCTTAGAAAGTTTAATTAAAAAGATAATCTTTCAATACATGATAAAGACATCTCTCATTCTTGAAGCAAACTTCATTCTCCTAAGGCATAAGATAGCCATATGTTGCACAACTATTTTTCAGTGGATCTGTGGGAACTGCTTCAGAAAAAAGTTACATCTGATGATGTATTTTTAAAAAAGAAAGTTAGCCAAAGAGCCACAATGAATAAAAAAATGTAAGAGCTATAGGAATAAGTTGGAGAGTCTCTCAGTTTTGCTATTTCCCACATTCCATTTAAAAAAAAGAAAACCTGCAGCTCTTTCTCTTGCAAAAATGGGAAAAATAAGAACATTTTGATCAAATGAGTTGATGTGAAGTTCCAGCTGGCTTTCACTTGCTAGATACTAGAGGAGTCCCACTGGAAGATTCCTTACCCTTTGGACATGCAGGAGAAGCAACTTCTGGTGCTATAGTGTCCACTTCCTCATGATATGTTACTCCCAACTGTATATGTTCATTCGACCTTTGGAGGAACATCATAAACCCTTTTCAACCCAAGTAGAGAGTAAATCAGAAGTGATTTAGCAGTCCCTTCTTTTGGGCAGCAGTGGCCATCCTTGACACTCCAGGTATTCTTGGACTTGAATTCCAATGAGCCCAAGTCAGCACACCAGCTGATCTGGACTTCTGGGAATTGAAGTTCAAGAACACCTGGAGTGTCAAGGCTGGACACCACTGCCCTAGGGCTATATAAATGATCCAACGTCCACATAGGCTGGCCCTTCTCAAAGGAGGCACAGTGAGGAATTGAACTCCCAACCTCAGTCTCCACAGCCAGATACCTAAATCGCTGAACTAACCAGCCAGCAATATATATGTTTGGGTTATTGCATAAAACCAAGAAAACCCACTTGGAGACTAGGACTCAGGACAAATATTCTTAATATTCTTAAAAACTGAAGATTTGATGCCACTTTCCCTCTAGCTTACCATGCCCATTTAAAATCTGAGGCCTGTTGTTCCATATGGTCGCCTATTAAAGTGCAAAGTTTTGTTGGTAGCATAAGGTTTTCTTTCTTATTTTGCTCAGCTTTTTCTCTAAAGAACAAAGGAAAGTGGCCAGTCTTCTCCCTCCTCCCTACTGCGAATGACAAAAAACCTGAGATAGTGGTACATTAATACAGAGCACAGCACTTTGACAATCTGTGAAATGTCATTCCCTGGACAGCCTGCTGGGCAAAGCTTGGAGTCATGGTGCCAAGGCTGCTAATAAAAAGGAATAAAGGTTAATGAAGGCATTGGGTTATTTATTAGCTGGGGAAAAATTGGCTATTTTTAATCTGTATTGTTTGTTCGAGGAAGAAAGTCTGGTCTTTGATTTTTAACAATGAAGGCTCAGCTTCTTGGTAAAGACTTAAAATTCTTTCAACACTTTCTCCCACTCACCCCCACCACCACCACCACCAAATGCACACATTGATTTTGTCAGGTCACCTTGAGTGATGTATCATTGCAAAACATCCTGTCTCCTTCTGAAGGAGGTTCTAGTAGTCAGGCTACCAGCCACTTTCTTCAGATAGGCAGTGAGACTAACTGGCTCAGAACAGATTTTTCTCACCTTATATTTTCTCTAATAGGAGTATAGTGGCTCAGAAACAGATCAGCCAAGTCTGTGAGAAAGCAGTGAATTTATTGATGCTCCTTTTAAGGTGGTGATACACATAGTTTATATAGTTAAAGTGATGGTCTTCCAAGTAGTAAAGTATGGCTGTGAGAGCTGGACTATAAGCACAGAAGAATGTCTTTGAACTGTGGTGCTGGAGAAGACTCTTGAGGGTTCCCTGGACTGCAAGGAGACCAAATCAGTCAATCCTAAAAGAAAACAACCCTGACTGCTCCTTAGAAAGACAGATACTGAAGATGAAGCCCAAATAATTTGGTCACCAAATGAGAAAAGAAGACTCACTGGAGAAGGCCCTGATGCTGGGAAAGAATGAAGGCAAAAGGAGAAGGGGGCGGCAGAAGATGAAATGGATAGAAATCATCATTGACAAGAGTGGGTGTAGATCTGGGCAAGCTCCTGAGGATGGTGGATGACAGAGGAGTGTGGCGTGCTGTGGTCTATGGGGTTGGGAAAGGTTGAAACCAAGGGGACAAACATCTCTTATATGAGTTCCAAATGCAGAGTTGTAATTGGGGCAGAGCAACAAGGGTTTTGCCTCGGCGCAACCAAATTTAGCAGTGAGTTGGTTGGAGAACACCAAGACAATGCAATGACTGTCAGAGATGACAGTAAACAGTCGATTTCCTTCTGTGTGGCAAAATGTGCAATAGTACTTCGTGTACTTTGAAACAGAAAGTAAATTTTGTTGTTGTTGTTGTTCAGTCACACAGTAAATTTTGTCCCTTTGCGACCCCATGGACCACCAGGCTCCTTTATTATCTGCTATCCCTTCAACATTGTTCCACTGTGGTATCCTCTTCCCTCAAAAAAAAATAGAAAGAAGGAAAAAGCTTCTGCTTTCAAAGGTGGTAAAGAGGATACAATGACACCATGCCTGACCAAATGACATGGACTGGTGCACTTCTGGTACCCACATGCCTCAAAAGAAAGAAGAGATTGCAGCAGCAGCAGTGACATTATGAGGCCGCCGCATCATTCTCTCAAGAAAAAGGAAGAGGAACCTAAGAGTGATATGAGTTAGTGTCTTACTCTAGGTACCAAGATTGTTAGACAATGGTTCTGTATGTTTTGCATAAACATGCTCTATGCTAGGAGTAAAATAGTGTTTAAAAGAAAGACCCACCCTTAACCTCTTTGGATTATTTTAGCACACTTTTTCAACTGTACCTAACACATTCTGGAATCCTGCAAAATTAGGCTTTCATATGTCACAGAAAGCTTCCACAGATAATAGAAGATGTCCCCCTTCAGACTTCTCACCTTCTACTTGCTGATGGAAATGGGGATGGAAATGGAAGAAGTAGCATGGTGGTTCCCCCTCCCCACTGCATTTGTTCAATATACTTCCACAGCACCTGAATGTGGCTTGGATTGTCATTTGATGAGTTATAACTCACAACTGAGACCTTAGAATCTGATCTGCCAAATATAATTAAGGGAAGTGTAAGAAGTGCTACCCTGAAAATATACACTGTGCCTTTAAAAATGAAGTTTGAACAGCTGTGTAGTAAAAGTCACTGCAAAATAATCAGCTAGCCCTCTGTTCCAAGCCATCACAGGGAGAAATGAGGTCAAGATAAAATAACATTGACTTGCAAAAGTATCTCTTCCTTAGCCAGCTGACTCTTGAGCATGTGTAAACAAATGATAAGGAAATACGAAACATTGAAGGGAAATGAAGGGAATTGTAGTCTAAAACATCACATTCACTATGTGAAATTGAGAAACTGAGAATGTAGAGAAGAGGTGACAGTAGTTGCTCCTATTTAAGCATATTGATAGCAAATGGGGATGTGATGACTGAACAAAACTTTTTCAGTGCCTGAATAGGGCTCCTGATGGAATGTATCCTTCATACATCTTCAACTGGGAATTTACAAAAGTCTAATTTCATTCTCCCTCTCTCTGCAGAGAACTTTAAATACTCCAGACTAGATATAGTTCAGTAGCTTCCTAAGGGCATTTTTATATCAAGGAGAAGACGGACAATGAGAAATATAATCCACAAAGACATACAAGTTTAATATAATGAGCACAAGATAAATTTGTGGAGATTTATTAGGAATACAGTTGTGGGTCCATCAACACCAAAGTTCAAAGAAGCCTAACATCAAGAATTTGTTGCAAATACTCAGAAGAGATAACAAAATGAAAGGAAAAATTGATAGAAAAGAATATGATAGAAAAGTAAAATGAGAAACAGTATCATGAGCAAATGTAAAGGAATGTCTTGTATTTCTTCTCATCCAACATACCTAACATCTGTCTGTGTATGGTTTTTTCTCTTCACTGAACAAGATTGTAAACATTTTTGCTTTTTTTGCTTTGTTTTGTTTATATTTCAGGACATTTTTGTGAAAACATGGAAATTAGTTTGTGTAAAAATGATGAAAAATGTTTTGCACAGCACATTGTATTTTCGTAAAACAGGTTTTTTTTCTTTTGCAAAATGCATTGATTTTCTACTGATGCTCCTCATGTCAAAAAGTACCATCTTCTCATCTTTATGCTGGTGCAAAAGAAAACTCACCATTGTTGACAATTTGCCTAACAGAATAGATTAATCAGTTAAAACATTGTGGGATATTTGGGGAGGGGGTTAAATATGAGAAAAACTGAATATTCATTACATCCTTTTATTTCAGATACAATACAGGAGGCTTTAGAAATTCTAGTAACAATTTACCTGATCTGCAGCTCCTGAGTAAAAGTGATAATAATTTATTTATCCATCAGATTTTGAAATGTTACTGCATATTTATTATTTAAATATTTTTTATTGAAAACATCTCTAGAAGAACATAGTTTGAGGGGACATTCTTTAAAAGCATATGTTTCAAAGTGAATTTTCATTTGGATTTCTTTTTTAAAAAATGTTGAATAACCATGAGGAAATCTCAACATGTCAAGATTTTAGTTTAGCCCAGTGGTCTTAGCATAATGCAGCACCTCAAAGAATCTACAAATTCCTCAGAGAAAATGTGCCTCCAACTCAAAACCAATAGATAATAGATAAATCTTTATTGTCATTGTCCTGCACAGAACAACGAGATTGGGGGGAAAAAACACTTATCAACCCAACAAAACCTAAACAAAATACAACTACACAAAACTATCAACATACTCCCACCCCACATATACACACCTAACCCCTAAAAAGCTCTAAAACTCTAAAAAGCTCTAAAGCTCTAAAAACTCTAAAAACTATATACAGAAGCTCCCTCATAGACTGCATTGCACTGCATTCAAAGCCAGAACCGCTTTTGGGTAGAAACTATTTCTCAAGCGGCTGGTCCTGGTCTTTATGACCCTATACCTTCTTCTAGAAGGCAGAAACTGAAAGAGATCATTTCCAGGGTGCGTACTATCTTGCGCAATCTCTACAGCTTTCTTATAACACCTGGTGGCATAGATTTGATCTAGAGTGAGAAGAGTACGCCCGATTATCCCCTCTGCAGTCTTTACGACCCTGCACAGCATTGTTCTTTCCCTAGCTGTACAACTCCCAAACCATACACACAGACCATAGGTTAACACACTCTTTATGGTACAGTGGTAGAATGGCAACAGCAGGTCCTTTGAAAGATTGTTCTTCCTGAGGATTCTCAAGAAGTATAACCTCTGCTGTGCTCTCTTCATCAGATCTTTGGTGTTTGCTCCCCATGTTAGATCATCCCTCAGCTCCATTCCCAGAAATCAAAACACCAAGACCTGTTCCACACAATTCCCTTCAATAATAAGTGGCTGGAAGTTCAATTTGCATTTTCTAAAGTCCACAATGATCTCTTTTATCTTTTTTACATTGAGGAATAAATTGTTTTCCCTACACCACTCCATCATCATCTCAACCTCCTTCCTGTAAGCCAACTCCCCCTCCCCAGCAGTAATCAGACCCACCACCATTGTGTCATCTGCAAACTTGATGATCTTATTGCTCGGGTAACTGGGAACACAATCATATGTGTAAAGCGTGTACAGAAGTGGGCTCAGCACACACCCCTGCAGCGTCCCCGTACTTATACCGAGATCCGCAGAGACATGAGAGCCCATCCTGACCTGTTGGGAACGATCTGATAGAAAATTTAGTATCCTCCGGCATAAGCATGGCGGAAGCCCCAGATCTAATAATTTGGGCACCAGTCTATGCGGAAGAATAGTATTAAAAGCAGAACTAAAATCTACAAATAACAGTCTCGCATAAGTCCCTTGTTTCTCCAAATGGGTCAGAACAGCATGTAGGGCCATAGCCACAGCATCCTCCGTGGATCTCTTTCTCTTATATGCAAATTGACAAGATGCTAAATGATTTAATTGTGTTTTTGCCATTTGTGCAAAATATACTTTGAGTTAACAGGGATATACAGGCTTAAGAAAATCCACAATCCCACTGCAGAGAATTTCTTCACTCACATTCTGAGAAAGATTTGTGTATGGCCCTTTCCCTCTATTTTCAAACAATTCTGTTTAACATTGGCCTTTTTGCATCTGTAAAAGTCCAGTTATGCTAACTAGCGGTCATCAGATGATGTTAATTTGGCATCATTCTGTAAAGCTAATGCACAGACAGTGTTTTTAAATTTTAAAAATCATTACTGTATTAGAACAAAAAAGTCAAGAAAAAACATTATCATAGAAAATGTTATGTGTTACCATGGTAACAAATGAAATGAAAATATCAAAAGTTTAGTCCTATGGAAAGATGGAAGTTGTAGCTGAACTACTTCCCCCATGACAAAGCACACATTTCTTATAATACAGTGCAACTCTTTTGTCCCTGTTCTTTCAATGAAGCAGAATTTTAAAATGACGGCCCCATAGCTACTGCTGTTAAACTCATTATTTTTTGATGAAGAAAGAGCAATTCATAATTTTTAAAAAAAAACATCGTTGTCAACTATCCACATCTATCAATGTATCTATTTAACAATCCTTTAATACATTGTCAAGACTCCAGTCTTTTCTCTGCCAGCAACTTCCTGTGCCTAAAATGAACAAAAGAGGCTTGGAGAATAATGAGGTTTTAGTTCATGTGTGACATTGGCTGAAATTATGTTTGTAGAAAAAGCCAATTTGCAACTGCCTGTCCACTGACATGATACATGTGAACTCCCTGAGGAAACTTTGTTTGCTAGGGAGAAACAGACTGATAATTACATCTTGGCTTACAATTTGAACAGGATTTCAGCCTGCATATCATGTCATAATAGAATATTAGTTAATGAGAATTGCACCTGAAATCTGTGTTGGTGTCCATGATACCTATGAATGTTTAAATGGGAAGAAAGTCTTCTGGGGGGGGGGGGGATCCATGTTTCAGAACATGAGGTGATTTGTGGTTTCTGAACATTCCTCACATATAAATTATTCCTACAAAGCTAGTATGTTTTCCTTGTGAAACTAAAGAAACATGCATCATAACAAAAATAGGATAAGTTGATCAAAAAGAATGCAAGCGCGGCGCCAAAATGGCCGCCGCGCTCTTTGCGGCCCCCCCCCACAGGACAGAGAATCCGGGTAGTTAGGGGCGTGGCCAGCTCCCTTATAAAAGGGGTGGCCACGAGGCAGCCGAGCTGCCATTTTAGCTCAGCGACGGAGCGGAGAAGTCTTTTCCCCTGAGTCTCCGTTGCTCTTTCACTTACCGGGAAGCCTTTTTTGGTGGCAATTTTCCTTTTCGCTTCCCTTTGCTCCGGTGGAGATGCCTTCGAAGAAGAAGGCAGCTTCGAGTGCGGCTCGCGCTGTTAGGAGGCGCAACCCAGGTCGGAGGACCGCGGTGCCGCCTCCCCAGCAGCCGCCTTTGCAGGCCCCTGCCGGGACCGGCGGAATGGGGTCTATTGCCCCTTGGCCTGGAGCGGGCGAACAGAGCGCGGGCACTGTAGGGGCTCCGGCCCGCGGCCCGCAAGCGGTGGACACCGCTCCTGCATCTGCCCACCCTGTTGGGCCTGCTGATCTTGGGTCGCAGCCTCCCCCTGGGCCCTCTAGCCTTGGGGGGTGGTGCGGCCCCCTGCCTTGGCAGGTTTCTCCACCGACCCTGCCGGGCTTCGGTGCTGGCCAATGGCCATATTCGGGTCCTGGGGTACAGGGACCTGTACCCACGCCTGGACTGGGCGGGCCGGCCGGCCCTTGGCCCCAGGTCAACGTTGAAGCCTTACTGGCCCGCATTGCGGCCCTTGAAGCGTCGTTGGCTCGGGCCAGTCGGCCGGGGGCCCCCTTTGGGGTCCCTTTTGAGGCGCTGTCGGCAGGAGGACAACAGCCGACAGGGAGGGTTGAGCTGCTGCAGGCGCGTGGCGCGGTTTCGGCCACTGCCTCGCAGCTCCCCAGCCAGCAGCCAGGTGCGGGTCAGGCCCCGGTGATGAGCTCTACGTCGGTCGTGAGCTCCGACGCCCCCAGTGGGCCGGAACCCCCGGTGGGGGCGGCCCGCGGGGGTGCAGCATGTGAGTATACGGTGCAAGCGAGTACATCCACACACATTCCCAATATGGGGGGGGCTTTTCAATGGCCTTGGCCTCGCGCGGGTGGTGTGGTGGCCCCGCTGTCGGCACCCCACCCGGCGACGACGACTGCCACCCTGGGCCTTGGCGTGGGTACTTGTTCTTACACTGCGGGGAATGTTCTGGGGGTACCTGGGCTAGCTCAGGCCCCTTTTCCTATGGCTGCGGTGCCTTTTTCGGCTTTGCCGACGGCGGGGTATTCCTTGCCACTGGGTGATCACTTGGCACAGACCACCAGAGAAAAGATATGGCGGGGGGAGTATGTAGATATCTTCTCACTCCTGAACAGAGAGCCCACCAAGGAAGAAAGGGAGGGACAGGATGAGAAGGACAAGGAGCAGGCACGTCGCCGTGAGCCGCCACGTACCTGGGCCAACTGGCTGCCGGCTTATTTAATATACATGGCGGTGTACTTGAGGGCGCGGCCGGATTTGGCTATTCCTATGGTCCAATATTTGGACAACATCTATAGGGCGATGGTTGATTTCCCGGGCCCCTCGTGGTTAGCCTATGACGAGGAATTCCGTATGAGGATTCCCCTCCACCCTGAGATGAGATGGGATGAGCCGTGCCAGAGGCTTTGGCTTCTGTACATGACGCCCACGCGCCCCGCCCCGGGAGACAGATACCATTGCGGACATGCGGTCCAGCGAGCGGCCCCAGCGCAGGTTACCCGCCAGGCGGCAGGGCAGGGGGTTCCAGCCCGCCTGCTGTGCTGGACTTTCTCGTCCAATGGTTCCTGCAATAGGAAGAATTGCAAGTACAGGCATGAGTGTCCCACCTGTTCGGGCCCCCACGCAGCCTCCGCCTGTCCCAGGCCTGGAGGGACACGGGGCAGAGGGAGGGGCGGACAGTGGGCTGGCAAGACTGCCACGGATGGAGCTGGTTCACCAAAAGGCCCCCTCCCCAATTAATGTGGACATGCTGGAGCGTTGGCTCGCATCGTACCCGAAGGGGGAGGATGTGGAGTATCTCCTTCAGGGTTTTCAGCAGGGATTCCGTATCCCTTTCATGGGTGATAGGTCCCCTCAGGATGCCCCCAACCTTTTATCCCTCAGGGGGAGGGAGGAGGTGGCTGCGGCCAGCATTAAAAAGGAGTTAGATGCGGGCAGGGTCGCTGGACCTTTCCCTGCACCCCCGTTTCCCAATCTTAAGGTGTCGCCACTGGGCTTGGTCCCCAAAAAAGTCTCTAGGCGAGTTTCGCCTTATTCATCATTTGTCCTACCCAGCCGGCCGATCGGTCAATGATGCTATCCCTGATGACCTTTGTTCAGTCAGGTATACATCGTTTGACCATGCGCTGCGCATGGTGCGCTCGTGTGGCCCGGGTGCCCTGCTGGCCAAGTGCGACATCAAGTCGGCTTTTCGCCTCTTGCCAGTGCATCCGGGCGACTTTGAGTTGCTGGATTTCAAATTTAGGGGTGAATATTATTTTGATAAGGCCATGCCTTTTGGCTGCTCCATATCATGCTCGGCCTTCGAGCGTTTTAGTACCTTCCTAGAGTGGGCTTTCGTCCGCAGATCAGGGTCCCGGTCTGTAGCCCATTACCTGGATGACTTTTTATTCGGGGGTGAACGGGGCTGGGACACGTGCACACGTCTCCTCAACACATTTCAGACGTTAATGGAGGAACTCGGTGTCCCTTTAGCGCCCAAAAAGACCGAGGGCCCATCTACCAAGCTAGTATTCCTGGGGGTTGAGATTGACACAGTAGCGCAGGCTTCTAGGTTGCCGGGCGATAAGGTGTCCAGGATAGTGGCCCTTATCTCGGATTTGCTGGCCAAGCGCAAGGCATCGCTGAGGGAACTACAGGTGCTACATGGTCACCTCAATTTCGCTTGCAGGGTGGTCGCACCGGGCAGGGCTTTTGCCCGGCGCTTATGCGACGCCATGGCAGGGTTATCCAGGCCCCACCATAGAGTTAGGCATACCCGGGGTATCAGGGCAGACATGTTTGTCTGGTTGCAATTCCTGAGGGAGTTCAATGGGGTCTCATTTTGGAGGTCTGACCTCCTGGCTTCCCCCAATTTTCAGATCCAGTCTGATGCCTCAGGATCCCTGGGTTATGGGATGTACTTCAATGGGAAGTGGGCCTATGGTGGGTGGCCACCGGCCTGGGCAGGCACGGGTCGCCTGCGGGATCTCACATTCCTGGAATTTTTCCCTATTCTGGGGGCTTTGATGCTATGGGGCGAGGAGTGGGCCAACTCGGTTGTGCATTTCTGGTGTGACAATGCTGCTGTTGTCCACATTGTCAATGCACAGACTTCCAAATCGCCCAGGGTTATGGAACTAGTGCGCCAATTTGTGCTGCGCTGCCTGCGCCTCAACGTCTTGTTCAGGGCCAGGCATGTCCCAGGGATTAATAATGATATTGCTGACGCTTTGTCCCGCCTGCAGATCCCCCGGTTCCGCGCCTTGGCCCCGGATGCGGAGGAATTTCCCTCGCCACTCCCGGACGAGATGTGGACCATTGGCAAGGAGAGGTGAACCGGGCGATTGGCCTGTCACTAGCGCCACGCACGCGTAAGGCGTATCAACAAGCATTCAATTCTTACAGGGCATTTTCTGCTCAATTTCACCTGCCAGAGACCTGGCCTATCCCGGTGGACCATGTTCTGCAGTACATGGTTCACCTGCATACACAGGGCCTCGCACCTCGCACCATAGCATCCAAGCTCTCGGCGTTGGCTTTTGTGGCCAAAGTGGGAGGTCATGTGGACAGCACCTCTGACTTCCGTGTGAGACATGTTTTGGAGGGGTGGGTGCGCGAGCGCGGGCGTTGCCCAGACGACCGGCACCCTATTTCCCCAGGGGTTCTTACCCAGTTGGCCCGGGGCTGGCCAGGCCTCTGTTTTGATCATTATGAGGCAGCCCTTTTTCACGCAGCCACAACGGTGGCATTTTTTGGAGCGCTCCGCATCAGCGAACTTGTGATGCTGTCTAAGGCGGATGCTAGTTGTAGGGCACTGGAACTCGAGGATGTCTATGTTGCCAAAGACTGGGCCCAGTTGAGGATACGCTCCTCTAAGACCAATCAGCATGGCGTAGGCAGTGGTGTAAGACTGCTACGGTGTTCTTTGGCAGACATCTGTCCGGTTGGTGCCCTACAGGAGTTCCTGGCACTGCGTGGCATGCACCACGGCCCGTTTTTCTGTCAGCAAGATGGGTCTCCCCTTACTAAATTTCAGTTTTGGAAGGTGACAGGCAGAGCCCTCACCAGGGTGGGCCTACCAGGTGCCCGTTATGGCACACACTCATTCCGTATTGGTGCAGCCTCTACAGCAGCTGCTTTTGGGTACTCTGGGGCTGACATACGCAGCATGGGGAGGTGGGGCTCGCAATGTTTTCAGTTTTATGTGCGCCCACTTCCGCCATGAGTACCAATCCAGTCACCTTACCGTCTTTTTCTCAATTTTCTTACAGACCCTGGGTGTCGTATTACACCGGTGACAGTATGGCTGGTGGGCCACAGCTATGTGCACAAGGCAGCGCGTTACGCTGCGGCGACAGAGTGGGGACCCCGACTGGGACTGGGTGAACACGCCAGTCTCACATGGCATGGTAAGCCTGGGATGTTATGGCGGGAGCTGCGGCCTTTCCTTTTTTCTGGCCTGGGTGCTGACCCGCCTGACATTCTCATCATCCACCTGGGGGGCAATGACTTGGGCCAGGTCACCGGCTTATCGCTCAAGCATGCGATTTGCGAGGACCTCGCCTACTTGCATTATGTCTGGCCTGCCACAACCTTGGTTTGGTCGGACATTATCCCGCGCCATTCTTATAGAGGGGGCGTTCACCTCCTGGCCCTTGACTGCGCTAGGCGCACGGTCAACAGGGCGGTGGCGCGGTTTCTTGCCGACAGGGCTTGGGGACGGGTCAGTCATCACCCCGCTATTAGCTTACAAAATTACGACTTGTACGCAGGGGATGGGGTCCATCTGTCGCGAGGAGGTATGGACCTCCTGTTGGGTGATTGGCAAGCAGGCCTGTTGACCGAGCTGACGGTCTGGGGGGGGGCGTCAGGCCTTCTGTGAAGCCCCTCCGTGTGGCGGGTAGCACTAGTAAGGTAAACAGTATGACCCACAGGTATCCGGCAGGTTCGCAATTGACTGGACAACACTAGACAGGAATAAATTAGTTAAACGTTGTCCGGTCAACGACGAACCAGGCGACGGGGTGATGGCGATAGCTAACCAGCATGCATCACCCCGTGATTTCACGGATACGCATCAGAGGGTGGGGTCATGAGTTAGATATTGACTACGGTCAACAATTTGTTTGTTGTCAACAAACAAATTGATACAAATTGATACATTGTAACCAATTGCCGTTGGCAATTTTGGGGTGGTACCTTACCAGTGTTACTTCGGCCTGCTTGCCTTAAGAATTATGATTGGTCGTTTTACCAATACAAATTTATAATTCGGACTAGGGCATTGAATCAATAAATGTGGCCCGATGCTGTTATCCACTTTCAATGTTGTCTGTGTCCGTTATTGGGGGGTGCGCCTGCAAATAAACATGTTTGGCATGCTTACTAGAAAGCAACAGATAATGGCTGGAGATTCTGTCATTAACGGCATCTTCTCCATGTGAACTGCTATAAGTCAAGAAGCTTTGTTCAGCTGGATGGGAGGTTAAGCTGGTTTTCCCCACACAGGATTTCTATTGAGTCTGTTGCCTTCGACTTGGGGAGTGGACAGCCGTCTGGAGCCAAATGTGAGGTTCCCGGGGCCCACATCTCAGTAGTGACGGGCAAGGGGCGATATAGCGGGAGCGGTGGGGCGGGCCACACACAGGGAACGAGGGACCGATGCTTGTTACCTGTCCCTTGTTCTAGCCCCTCCACTCAATCTCTGGGTCTTGGTCAGCAGGCTGCTGTTGTTGAATGCTAGGTCGGTCTGCAACAAAGCACCCCTTCTTTGTGATTCGATCGTAGAGGAGCGGGCCGACCTGGCATGTATCACTGAGACCTGGCTGACACCCGAGGATGGGGTTCCTATATCAGAAATGTGTCCAGCCAGGTTCGGGGTGTGGCATCAGCCTAGGGATGGGGAAGGGCGGTGGCGTCGCGATTGTAGTCCGGGAATCATGGGGAGTTACCAGGGCCACCGCTCCACAGGTGCAGGGTTGTGAGCTGCTGCTGCTTCTGTTGGGCCTCAAGAGTCAGTTGGGAATCCTACTTCTGTACCTGCCCCCTTGCAGAGTTGCAGATTCCCTGCCTGACCTGCTTGAGGCAATTGCAGCATTGGCATTGGAGCTCCCGGGGCTTATGGTCCTGGGGGACTTCAATTTGCCATCACTGGGATCGGCTTCTTGGGTTGCTCAGGAGTTCATGGCTTCCATGGCATCTATGGGCCTGACTCAAGTAATTGGGGGTCCCACCAGGAGTAGCGGCCACTCCCCTGACTTAGTTTTCCTTTCGGAGCGGTGGCTGAGTGATCTGATATTACATCATATAGAGATAACACCAGTGCCATGGTCAGATCACTATCTGGTCTCTCTTGATTTTCGGGGAGTGATGCATCACTGTAGGGAGGCTGGACCTACTAAATTGGTCCGACCCCGGTGACTTATGACTCTGAGAGATTTCAGACTGAGACCTTGGTTGCCCTCTGGGAAAAGGAGGTGGCATCAGTCTTGAATAGAATCTCACCAGTGCGGCCTCTCCCTTCTCGCAGACCATGTTGCTCTCCCTGGTATACTGATGAGTTGAGGGAGTTGAAGTGGGTTACGAGATGCCTTGAGCGCCGTTGGGTGAAGACCCGGTGTGAATGCGACCAAACACAAGTTAGAGCTTCTATTAAAGCCTACCTCGTGGCGATGAGGGTGGTGAAGTGCCAGTACTTCACCTCCCTCATTGCCTCTGCTGATAATCGTTCAGCAGCCCTGTTCCGGGTTACCAGGTCCCTTCTGGGTAAGGGGGGCCTGGTCCTGGGTGGCAGGGAACAGCTGACAATTTTGCTGACCATCTTGCAGAGAAAGTAGCTCGCATCCGTGTGGGGTTTAATCCTGACATGGAAACTGATCGCCTAGGGTGGGCTGGAGCGGAGTCTAGCCATGTTATCTTGGATCGGTTTGATCCCGTTGCCCCTGATGAAGCTGTGCGTGATACCACTTGCTTACTTGACCACTGCCCGGCCTGGCTGGTTAGAGCTGCCAAAGCAACAACGGGCAGTTGGGTTGGTGCGATGGTGAATGCCTCTTTGCGGGAGGGGGTGGTTCCGGCAGTTTTCAAACATGCACTGGTTTGCCCCCTCCTGAAGAAGCCATCGCTCGACCCTACTGTTATTTCTAATTTCAGACCTATCTCCAACCTTCCCTTTGTGGGGAAGGTGTTGGAAAAAGCAGTGGCTCGGCAGCTCCAGGGGGTTCTGGATGATACGGATTATCTGGACCAGTTTCAGTCAGGATTCAGGCCCGGTTATGGTACCGAGGCGGCATTGGTCACACTCTTGGACGATCTTTGGTGGGAGCGGGATGGAGGCAACCCCTCTGTCCTGGCTCTTCTTGACCTCTCAGCGGCTTTCAATACCGTCGACCACGGTATCCTTCTGGGCCGGCTCCGAGGATTGGGGGCCCAGGGCATGGTGTTGTCTTGGTTTTCCTCATTTCTGGTGGGCCAGACTCAGTCGGTGTCTTTAGAGAGTGGGTTGTCCAGCCCTAGGTTGCTCCCATGTGGGGTGCCTCAGGGCTCGGTACTCTATTGTTTAATATCTACATGAAACCGCTGGGTGAGATCATTCGTTCCCATGAGGTGAGGTATCATCAGTATGCAGATGATACCCAGCTGTACATCTCAGCTCGTGGGGACCCGAGTGATGCTGTTGAAGTCCTGACCAGGTGTCTGGAGGCTGTTCGGGTCTGGATGGGGGACAACGGGCTTCAGCTAAATCCTGGCAAGACTGAGTGGCTTTGGGTGCGGGGTCCCGTGTTATCCCGGGAGTTACCATCTTTGGTTGTGGCTGGGACATCTTTGCCACAGTCAGATCCGGTGCGCAATTTGGGGGTCCTCCTGGACTCGCGGCTACTGCTCGAAGAGCAGGTGGCAGCCGTGGCTAGGAGGGCCTTTGCACAGCTTTGTGTCATTTACCAACTGCACCCATTCCTGGACCGGGACTCCTTGCTCATGGTCACTCATGCTCTGGTCACCTCCAGATTGGATTATTGTAATGCGCTCTACATGGGGCTGCCCTTGATGACCATTCGGAGGCTTCAGCTGTTGCAGAATGTGGCTGCCCGGGTCGTGATGGGGTGTGGGTGTTATGCTCATGCCTCACCACTTCCCCGGGAGCTGCACTGGTTGCCGGTGTGCCTCCGGGTGCAATTCAAGGTGCTGGTTTTGACCTTTAAAGCCCTTCATGGCATTGGACCAGGTTACTTAAGAGACCACGTCGCCACAAGGAATTCAGCCCGTCCTACTAGGGCAGACAGGAGAGGTTCACTGGTGGTCCCATCAGTGAAAGAAGTACATCTTATTGGGACCAGGAAAAGAGCCTTTTCCATGTCTGCCCCAGCCCTGTGGAACCTCTTACCACCTGATTTGCGTCTCCAGATGGATCTACTCCCCTTTAGAAAGAGGCTGAAGACATGGCTCTTTCAGCAAGTTTGGGGCACGCTTGACTCTACCAGTCAGGCCCGGTGACTGATTTAGCCTATGTGAGGGGCTGCCCCCCAGGCTTGGTTATTTTGTTTTAACAGGGCTAGGGTGGGGGTGGGTTGTTTTTTTAATGACGATTTGTTTGTGTTTTAATGCTGGTTTTAATTGGGGTGTTCGGTTTGTTTTTAGTTATTGTCATTGAATTGTTTTTATTGTAATTTTTATTATATTGTTAGCCGCCCTGAGTGGTGTACCCACAAGAAGGGCGGGATATAAATGTGCAAAAATAAATAAATAAATAAATAAACTTCCAGAGACATTGTCTGTTGTACATCAAGTCATGCAGCTCAGTATACCACAGACAATGTCTACCCAGATTTCTTAATTTATGGCAGTTTGCTTCCAGGTGTGACACCATGTGTGCAACTGCTCAATTGGATTTCAGCAATTGCATTTTTAATACTTAATATTGTTTTTGAATGTCCTCCCCCCCACAAAAATCCATTTACAAAATGAAAGCTTCTCTCTGAAACCAACCCCCACCGACACGCACAAAACCTTATGCCATCATACAGGAAGGAATGTGATTTTTAAAGGTGTTTCAATACATGGGAATGAATGAAATCTGGATTTACACCCCTCATACCAAAATAATATGGAATGGATGTCTGAGTAAGCAAAATGTGACATTGACATGCACTGACAATAGACTTGTCTGTCTATCCCTAGATAAAATACAAGAATCAACAGCAAGAAGAATTGTTGGATTGCACAATCATGGAATCTATTGCATTGTTACCCACACAAAGTCTTTTGAAATACCTTCTTTCTTTGTCCTAAGTGTTACTTTCTATCCTCACCACACACACATTGTTTGCTTTTCATTCTACAGGTATGCATCATTCATATTCATTTTGCAAAGTCAATATATCCTCATGTATAGAACGTTCTGCCACTGATATAACTTGATTACAATAGAGAAGTTACTAACTGCAAGTTCTTGTTTGCTCAGACATCTATTGATTGCCAATTCAAAGGTGACAATACAGCCAATGCACTGGTGACAGTAGATAGATTAGGAGTTATTTTTATAGCTGCAGGCTCAATAATTGTTTCCTTGCTTTTGCAGATGTACCAGATAATTATTCCCATAGGGGCTATCTGATGAAAAGTTTAAGGAGAAAATATTAACTCTTCCTAATGTATAAGATATGGCAAAAAAAATTGGAAGGGCTTTGGATACATGTCTTTTCCGACTACAGAAGAGGCCTCAAGCCTAAATACCTGTACCTAGAAAGTTAAGTTGATTTGTCCTCTGAGATGCTAGTTTTCCATGTGAAATGTTTTCTTTTTCAGTGAAAAAACACTGATTCACATTAGCCTCTAGTTGCAGTCTAGAGGCTCACCTAGATTCTACCACTTTATTTAGAACTGAACTGATATTGTTTATACTAACATTAGTACAAAAAACTTTCCTCAATCGATCACCCTAAAAATGTCTATTAGAAAACACTACTGAAGAATAGTTTTTCATAAAGCAATTGATAGTTTTCGTCATATCCAAAACTGAGCAATTACTATCACAATCTGATATTTAGGTTTTTCCTGAGAGTTAATGTTTTTAGTATGTTTTACGATAATAAACTCCATATTGATATTTCTGCTCTTTGAAATAGAATGCAATTTTATGCATGTGTAACTGGGAGTAACTCCCATCTATGTGCCAGCTCCAGCCAACCTAGCAGTTTGAAAGCAAGAAATTTCAAGTAGATAATAGATACCACTTGGGTGGGAAGTTAAACATGTTCCATGCACTCCAGTGTTTAGTCATGCCAACCATATGTCCACAGAAATGTCTGCAGAATCCAACAGTGCTGACTCTATGGTTATAAGCAGAGATGAGCACCAAACCCTAGAGTCAGAAGTGACTGGCTTTCAAGCAAGGGTGACTTTTCCCTTTACCTAATTTGGAGTAAAGCTTACATGTGGAAGGATTGCAATGCATGGTAAGGTTTCCCTTGCTTGAAGGACAGTCGTATACGACTCTAGGGTTCAGTGCTCATCTCTGTTTATAGCCGAAGAGCCAGCACTGCCTGCTTCTGTAGATGTTTCTGTGGTCATGTGGCATGCATGACTAGACACTGGAGTGCATGGAACACTGTTTACCTTCCCAAAGAAGTGGTCCCTATTTATCTACTTACAATTTCTTACTTTTGAACTGCTAGGTTAGCAGGAGCTGGGACAAAGACGGGAGCTCATTCCGTCCTGCAGTACTCGGGAATTGAACTGCTGACCTCCTGCTTTCCAGTCAGCATCTTAGCCACTTGAGCCACTGCAGTCCCTGCAACGCATGATAGTGATTTTATTTTCCACCTCTCCTTCCCCACCCCTTCTCTCCCTCCCTCTTGCTCTCTCGTTCTGTCTCATTGAATAAGACTCCCCATGTTGGTTTCCTAATGGAGGCAGCTGTTAAAAATGAAAAACTTAGCTTTCTCCCCAAATGATGGATAAACCTTTTAAGAAAGTTGACAACAGCAGACAGATACATTGCATATGCAGAGGTAAAAGGGAAATCAGACACAGTGATAGACAGTATGATGGTTTAAAAGCTTATCCAGATTAATTCAAGAATTTCATCCTTTTAATCAATGTATTGGCTTTGCCACTTGCAGTAGGTTATCCCATATCCAGTTGACATTTCCCCCCTCTTATAACTCTGCATTTCAAGAAATTCTTCCTGCCATTACTGGAAAGGCTAAGGTGAAATGAAGGACTAGAAGTGAGGAGAAGTGAATATATATTGGTACCACTGGAAAGATTGTGTTCATTTGGAAGGGCAGAGTTTGGAACATAATGTTGTCCCCAGCCCTTCAGAATTCCCAACTCTTCAGGCTCAACTGGCCAGTACCACTATGTTTACTACTAAACTAATTGAAAGCTTGTTTGCATCACACCTTTATGGGACCCTGTAACTCCAGACCTGCTCTCCAGATTCAGCTCTGGAAGTGCCATTGTAAAGAAGAAGAAAAAGAAGAATTGCCTTACTGTATGGCCTTCTATTCATCTGCTTCACATAAGAGAAATCCCAAGATGAGTCCAATGGCCTACTGGATTTCTTAATGGCTCAAATCTTCACAGTTTGTACATATTTCCAAAAGTTTTGGATTCTTCTCTCCATATAATTCTACTCTAAAAGCATTTTGCTGGATAGACTTTTGAAGAGTTGGTCTAGTAAAGGTTAAGGTCAAAAACAAAGTTTTGTTGCATTATATTGATAAAACACAGCACCAAAACATCAGCCTGCTATGGGTGCCTATGAGAACAAAAAATCACAATTCACAACCTGGTAGTGCTAATAATTCTAGAAACAGTGGAAATACAGTATTATTTATCTTGCCAGCTGTCCATTTGTAGCTTTTAGGTCCTTACAATTACCATCCACAAAGCTCCAACTTTACCTTAATTTCTCTTTTTGTCTTAATATTTGTTTCTAAAATACTGTATTAGAGGACAACCGTAGCCATCTCCCCTGCTCCAGCAAGTTCAGCCATAAAAAGCTTTGGAGACCCAGGGCTCCAGGAACACCTACCCCATATTACTCATCGTCATCTCAGCCAGGGCATCCTCCTCACCTGAAAGGGTTTTCAGTACCTAACCTTATCTTAAGGCTCTGGAGACACATGTGTCAAGCAAAGAAGGCTCTGGAAGGAGCAGTCCTCTATAGCATAGTTCCTGCTACCTTCCTTTACCAACCCTGGACTGGGACATACCTCCCACCCACTTCTCTGGACCTGGGCTTCCAGGGGCCCCAGTGGAATCAACTGAGGCCCCAGTTGGGAGGACAGAACTCCCAAGGGAGAAACTCAGCCCTCTGAGAATGTGAGGGAAGGGACAGTGGTGGCTGATGTGGCACCTTTAATAAAAGCACCTGCAAGTAATAATAATTTCATGTCAGAAATTATTCTGGGTTGAAAGAATTTTTGCGAGAGAAACTCTGCTCAGGGAATGCCCAAATGAGGTGTGGAGATTCCCTGTGGGATGATGTCATTTTATGTTAATTACCTGTTAGTTTAATAGGATTTTACTTAGAGATGCTAGCATTGCTTTTATTTAATCTTTATCACTTATCCCACTTAGCCTAACTGAAGCCATCTTAGAAAGCACACTCCACCATTTTACCCAGTCACTAGGAAATTACTTCTTGTACTTTTCCCAAGGTCATGCTCCTAGGAACAGTACCAAGAGATGGTTCAATCTCAGATACTGAGATGAGAACACTGATAGCCAGCCATCTGCTATCCCCAAGTATGCACGTAACTGTCATTTTGAGTAATTAATTAGCACAATTTGGAGACATTTTCCCATACCCAAAGGTATAAAAACCTATCCAATTTCTTAAGAGTCGGTCGGAGTTTTCCAATGCTACGAGGACCTGTGTTGCTTGTCATCTTGACCGGTCCCAATCTGAACCATTTCATATGGGGCGGTGAACGCCGCCATGAAATACTCTATGCAAGTGATATCATAATGCTTTCTTTTATTTTAAAGGGAAAGTAATGTTTTAGTTTAGTCAGTGATTTTTCTATATTCTGCATTTATTGGACTTTTGATACTTTTACAATAAAACCATAAAATGACTTAACATAACATAAGAACAGCCTTGCTGGAACAGGCCACAGCCCATCCAGTCCAGCATTCTGTCTCACACAGTGGCTCACCATTTCCTTCATTCCCAAGGAGATGCCTTCCCCTGCTTAGGATTTCCTGGAAATGGCATTGAGAGACCGTGCATGATTTTATAAACTTCAATCAGGTCACCTCTTAGACGCCGTCGTTCAAGAGTGAAAAGGCCCAACCATTGCAGCCTCAGATGGTAAGGAAGGTGTTCCAGTCCCCTAACATTATGTTTGCCCTCCTCTGCACTTTCTCCAACTCCATAATATCCTTCTGGAGGTATGGCGACCAGAACTGTACACAGTATTCCAGATGGGGCCTCACCATAGATTTGTAAAGAGACAAAATGACACTTGCTGACTTATTTTCTATATCCTTCCTAATGATCCATAGCATTGAGTTTGCTTTTTTCACTGCTGAGGCACACTGGGTTGACACCTTCATTGAGTTGTCCACCAGGACACCAAGGTCCCTTTCCTGGTTTGTCGCAGAGAGTTCAGACCCCATCAGTTTATAAATGTAATTGGTTTTTTTTTGCCCCAACATGCATCACTCTGCACTTACTAGTGTTGAAGCTCATTTGCCACTGTTTTGCCCACTCCCCCAGTGTCAAGAGATCCCTCTGGAGCTCCTCACAATCTCTCACAATTTTCACTACCCTGTATAATTTAGTGTCGTCAGCAAATTTGGCTACCTTGCTATTTACTCCTACCTCTAGATCATTTATGAAGAGGTTGAAAAGCAGGGGTCCCAGTACTGAACCTTGGGGGATCCCACTCTTTACTTCCCTCCACTTGGAGAAGTGTCCATTTAGTGCTACCCTCTGTTTCCTGTCCCTTAGCCAGTTGCTGATCCAGGACAAGACCTGTCCCTTTATTCCATTACTGGCAAGTTTATTCAAGAGCCTTTGGTGTGGGGTCTTGTCAAAAGCCTTC
Source organism: Bradypodion ventrale (assembly GCA_035047345.1). Taxonomy (NCBI): domain Eukaryota; kingdom Metazoa; phylum Chordata; class Lepidosauria; order Squamata; family Chamaeleonidae; genus Bradypodion; species Bradypodion ventrale. The sequence continues at coordinate 18,783,481 of JAWDJE010000003.1, read as the reverse complement.
TGAAAGTCCAGATAAACAATGTCAACTGGATCCCCCTTATCCACATCCTTGTTGACACTCGCATAAAAATTCCAAAAGATTAGTGAGGCATGATTTGCCCTTGCAAAAGCCATGTTGGCTCTCCTTTAGCAGCGCCTTCTCTTCTATGTGCCTATTAATTCTATCTTTTAGGATGGTTTCCATCACTTTACCTGGGACACATGTCAAACTGACAGGTCTGTAATTTCCTGGATCACCCCTGAATCATTTTTTGAAAATTGGTGTTACATTCGCTACCTTCCAGTCATCAGGCACAAAGCCTGATTTGAGGGAAATATATATTTTGGCTAGGAGATCAGCAATTTCATCTTTAAGTTCCCTGAGAACTCGTGGATGGATGCCATCTGGTCCTGGTGATTTGTTAGTGTTTAGCTTAACAAGACATGCAAGGACCTCCTCCCTGGTTATTTCTATCTTGCTTAATTCTTTGGTTTCCCTCCCTACGAAGATAGGCTCTGTATTGGGCATGTGGTCTCTGTCTTCTTCAGTGAATACTGAAGCAAAGAATTCATTGAGTCTTTCTGCAATCTGTTTCCTCTTTAATAACCCCTTGCCTTCCATTGTCATCTAATGGTCCAATGGCCTTCCTAGTTGGGTTCTTACTTCTAATGTACTTAAAGAAGTCTTTGTTATTTCTCTGAGTATTTTTAGCTATACGCTCCTCAAAGTCTTGCTTTGCTTTCCTGATTGTTGCCTTGCATTTGTTCTGCCAGAATTTATGTTTCTGCCTGCTGTCCTCATTCGGACAAGCCTTCCATCTTCTAAATGAGCTTTTCTTGCTCTTGATCACTTCCTGAACAGCTCCTGTAAGCCACATCGGAGTCCTCTTGGACCTGGCAGTGCCCTTTTTCCTTTTGGGTATGCATTCCAATTGGGCCTCTGTTATTGTTTTTGTAAACAGCCTCCATGCCTCTTGGAGTGTTTGGACTCTCTCAATTTTCCCTTTCAGCTTCTTTTTTACTAGTTTCCTCATATTTGGGACATTTCCTTTTTGAAATTTTAATGTCTCTGTGTTAGATTTATCAGTGACTTGCGGTCTATGATTAAATTAAATATAATTGAGTTGTGGTCACTGTTCCCTATTGGATCAGTCACATTAACATCTTGCACCAGATCCTGAGTATTACTCAGGATCAAGTCAAGGATTCTTGTACCTCTAGTTGGGTCTTCAACCATCTGTCCCAGGGAACAATCATTTAGCATATCTAGGAACTTTATCTCTTTATCATGTGCTGAACAACAGTTCACCCAGTCCATGTGAGGGTAATTGAAGTCCCCCATTATAACCAGGCTTCCCTTCTTGGATGCCTCCTTTACAACATTCTCCAACTGCCAGTCTCCCTGAAGAGTTTGGGTCGGAGGCCAATAGTATATGCCTACTGTTAGACCACCCTTGTGGCCTGGTACTCTTACCCACAGAGCTTCTAATGGTGACTCCAAATCACCTAGATATTCCAATTCATACGATTTTATCACTTCTTTGACATACAAGGCCACACCACCTCCCGTTTGCCCCTTCCTATCCTTCCTGTACAGTTTGTAGCCTGGGATAACTGTATCCCATTGGTTATCATCCGTCCACCAGGTTTCAGTGATACCAATAATATCAATATTCTTATCTATTGCTAAGTATTCCAGCTCCCCTATTTTGTTCTGGAGGCTTCTGGCATTTGTATACAAGCATTTATATATGCTTTCCTGATATAGTTTTTTGAGACCAGTTGCATTGTTAGACTGCCTCTTGCATCCTTCTGCTAGAGTGCTGGTGACTAGCTCCTTGCTCTGCTCAATAATTTTTGCATCCTCCTCACTACTCAAGTACACACTTTCCCAAACTGGATGCTGCCCAGCTCCTGTCGGCTTTCCCCCAGTTATCAGTTTAAAAGCTGCTCTGCAGCCTTTTTGATGTTGAGTGCCAGCAATCTGGTTCCATCATGGTTCAAATGCAACCCATCCCTCCTGAACAGATTTGGCTTGTCCCAAAATGTTCTCCAGTTCCTGACAAATCTGAAGCCCTCCTCTCGACACCACCGCCTCATCCACACATTGAGGCTTCTGAGCTCTACCTGCCTGGTAGGTCCTGCGCAAGGGACAGGCAGCACTTCTGAAAATGCTACCTTGGAAGTCCGGGACTTCAATCTTCTTCCTAACAACCTGAATTTGGCTTCCAGGACAAACCCCTTGGCCTTCCCAACATCATTGGTACCAACGTGTACCATGACAACTGGCTCGTTCCCAGTTCTCTCTAACAATCTATCTAGATTTCTTGTGATGTCTGCAACTTTTGCACCTGGCAGGCAAGTCACCATACGGTTATCATGTGCATCACAAATCCATTTCTCTGTATTTCTAATTATTGAATCGCCTAGTACAAGGAGCCTCTCTCCTGCAATCTGTTCATCTACATGCACCTCATCAACCATATTAAGGGAGAGAACCTCAGTTTGTTCCTGTTGTTTATCTTCCTGGATCTCATCAAGTGTGATGAAGGAGAGATCATCAGGTGTGATGAGGGAAAGAGCCTCAAATTTATTCTGTAATTTCAGACTCTTAGAGTGATCCCCTACTCTTCTCCTCCTTTGAGTCACATTCCTCTAAACATCTCCCTCCTGAGTTAGTGAAGGGCCTTCTCCCTCAGAACTGTGCCCTGTCTCTTCTTTGTTCAGCATAGTCTGCTCCGCTCTGTCCAAGAACAGCTCAAGCTCCTTAATTTGTTGATGGTTAGATATGTGGGCCTCTAGCTGCTGGACCTTCTCTTCTAGTAGTGCAACCAGCTTGCACTTGCTGCAAGTGTAGTTCTCCATATGCTTTGGCAAGAACACAAACATGGCACAAGTATTACAGGTAACTACAGCTGTTCCCTCAGAATCCATTTTAACAAGTGCAGTATTCTGGGCCTCAAAAATGTACTTGGTTTGTCGAGCTTACTCTTGTTTGTTCCTGCTGCCAACGGAGCAAATTGGGGGAAAGGGGACTTTAATAATAAGGCCTTATTTGTGGAAGGAGAACTGTGGTGATTTTGTAACAACTTCATAGAGTTTGTTGCCCAGGAGAAGAAACTTTGCCCGGCATCCAGGAGACAGCAAGTTGCTGCAGAGTTAACAGAATTACTCCCCCAGACCTTTCACACCACCAAGGCTAAAAGTTCCCCATAAAGCAAGATAAGGGTGTTTTTTGCATGAGAAAGTGGCTTCCATCCAGGGGTCTTTGCAGCTCAATTTCCCCTGCATAGTCTGTCCCGAATCGCCATTTCTCTGCAAACCTATGAGCCAGAATTATCTGGACCTAAAGTCTTCCTCAGCCAAGCCTTGAGGAAGCCACCCTCAAGGAGCATAAGGAGCCTACTGGCAGATGGAAGCAACCCTGATATATTATAGGCTCCTTTCATGGCCCCAAGCGCTGGGACAGAGATGGGCACTCAACCCGTTAGCCTTCCAGCTAACAAGGTGAACTTCTTAACCACTGAGTCACCTGCAAGTTATAAAACCAAGATGGACTCTGCCATTGCCTCAGAAGTGTCTCAATTTTTGAGGCAAGATGTAGTTCATCTCATTGTCACTCATATAACTGCCAAGAAGGAAGAAACTAAGCCATGCTTCATATGCAGAAAACCTACAACACTTTCTCTAAATAACAACGAAGTCTGTTTTATTCTTTTGAAATATACCCACTAGGACAATTATTATGATAGTGTTATTGTGGTTTTTTCCTTCAGAAAAAGATGTTCCACATTAATCCAGTATGCTTAAATAAATCATATCCAGAGAGTGACTGGAATTCTAAATGAAATATCTATTTATATATATTTCCTAACTGCCTGGCAGATTTCTCAAATGCAGACAGAGGGTGTTTTGTCATTTACGAATGAAAATTAATTCATAAATCTTTTTCATATTTACAGCAGCCCTGGCAGAGCCTATCAATAAATGGCTTTCCTTATGGAACTATCAACAGATTGATATTTTTTGTTTTATCTTATTTTAAGGAGAAGAAACTGATCTCATATTCATGACACAACAGAGACAAATGGTAAATGGTATAGCAACTTTATCTTGTATATATGTTTGTGTGTGTGTGCATGTGTGTGTGTGTAAAAGAAATGCTGCCCCTCCAATCCATAACATTTCCTTGTAGATTTTGTTTTCTGATTCCATAACTGCTTTAACAAAAAGACTATGCCATCAATTTTACCATGTTGCATTATTCATGCCAATGAGATTCAAAGCAAATGGCAGAGGATGAAAGACAAAATCTGGGGCTGTTGAGATGAAAAGCAGAAATCTTGTGGTTTCATTATAGTCAGGTAAACATGTTATTGGGTAAAAAAAAATCTGTGCACAATTGGTAATACCACAACAGGTTTAGCAGCTTTTAAAGGCCCTGACTCTTCATTTTCTTTCTTTCAAACAAAAGTGGACTTTCCATTGAGGTTTCACATGTAACAAATCAGGGCAAATTTGGGTAATGTTCCTTTTGGGGGACAACAGCATCTAGATTTCTCCGGCTAGCATGACTAATAATGCAATTTTTCTCAGGCACTGGCCTAGGTCTAGGCATGAACACGCTGAGAAATATTCTATATAATAAGATTCCATAAAATATCAGTTCAGCACAAATAATTAGATACAGTATTGGGATGTGTGTGTGTGCATGCCAATGTGTGTCAATCAGTCAATCAGTCCATCTATCTGTCAGTCAGTCAGTCAGTTAGTTAGTGGCTATTTCTTGACAGAATTGAAAGAAATGTGTAGATTTGCAGAGGAATTCACAATATCCCTTGAGGACCATTGTTCGGAAGGGGCATATGGAGGGGGAAAGTAAGAAAGGAGAACTTGTTACAAAATGGCACCACTGATGGAGATGTCCCCAGTTTACAGAACTGGAAAGTTTCAGAATGAGAGACATGGAGGTTAGGGAATTATACTGCCTGAAATCTTGTTTAAGGCATTTAAAGTCATGAACTAAGGCATAAAGAAGGAAGAACTGTCAAAAATTTTGCTGCACCAAATGCATGCACATACACAGACACCATACAAATTCAATTCAAAAATTACAATTTCTTTTTCCTAGGGAAGGACAATAAAAGAGGTGTACAGTGAATATATTTATCTGCACCACAGAGAACAAAATATCAGCCATCCTAAAGGTTAAGTGGATACAAGTCTTGAGTCCTACAAGAATGCTTAGGCAGGGAAAGGAAAAAAGAACTAAACAAAGAAATGTAATAATGTGAAGCCACAAGTACAATGTCGTTGTACCCAAAACAATATAACACAAATACAAAATGTTCTTGCTATTGCAGAGAAGCAATAGAATCAAGCAGAAGCTCTTGGGTATTTTTACAAAGTCACATCCCTCCCCAAATATACTCCACAGATCACCTCCTGAAGTCTACCCAGTGTGATGTAGTGGATAGAATGATCCCTGCTCACCCATGAAAACTTACTGGGGCTGTAGAACTGGTTAAGATCACTCATTAAATATCTCACTTATTTTGAAAGCCCTGTTTGGGTTGCTATAAGTCAGTTCTGACTTGATGGCACATAACATAACACCTCTTGAAAACTGAAGGTTCTCGTCAGGCTTTGTCCAACTCATTTTGACCAGCTTATATTTTAGCTTCATAGAGAGGTGGCTTCATCTTAAGAAGCACCAAACTGGCCCGTAGGAGCACATTTTGCTTCACAATGGAGTTATCTATGTGGATGAAACAGCCACCACAATTTAAACCATTTCAGAACTAGCACCAGGGAAGGATCAGAGCCATTGTAATACAAGGCCCAATTCCTAACCCTGCCAGTCTCTCTAAAAGGATTATTCAATGGCTGATGCTATCAAATGCTTCTGAGAGATCGAGGAGCACCAGGAAGAATTAAACCCCTTGGTCTGATTCCCAGATAAGGTCATTGTGCAGGGTGACCACTGCAGTCTCAGTGCCAAGCCTATGCCTGAATTTTGACTAGAATGGATTGAGGCAGTTGGTTTAATCCAGAAAATCCAACAGTTGATCAGCCACCACACTATAAATGGGAAACTGGTTAACAGTATGAGGTTATTTACATTGTTGGTTGCCACATTCAGCTATCTTTGAATGGGTCTTTTTTAAGCAAGAGGGGAACATATCCCTCTTCCAATTCATAGAATTATAGAATCAGAGAATAATTGGTTGGAAGGGGTCTTTGAGGCCATCAAGTCCAATGCCCTGCTCAATACAGGTATTCAAATCAAAGCAGATCTGACAGATGGTTGTCCACAATCTTCTCTTGAATGCCTCCAGCATTAGAGCTGGAGTTCTGAGTGGTTCCATTGTCATACTGCTCTAGGTTTCCTGATTTTCATTCTATATTTGTCTTTGTAATGAGAATCTGAATGGCTTTTACCATTTAAACAGGGACATGAATGTGCCAATGTGATTTACTTGGTCTGCTGAGTTACACTGTGAAGAAATGAAACAGTTTCGAGCAGTTATTGTTTAGAATTCCTGAAGAGGAGGGTATTGTGCCAAGTTTAAACAGATCCTCTGGTGGCTCACTTTATTATGAATAGAAGAATTGAACCAGAGATACCTCACGCAGGTTCACACACTTTGACCCCAAGGGTTCACCTACCCATGAGTGGGGGAAGGGTAGCCTTGAAGAGTGGAGAGGGGCAACCTTGACAGCGATCTTGAGAGTGGGGAAAGGGTGACTTTGATGATGGGGGAGGGGGTAATCCTTAGATAACGATCTAATCCCAAGGATATCACTTTACCATGGTAAAACAGATGCAACTCACCTAGTAAAATCCTATAAAAAGGGCAGTCAGAGCAGAGTTAGAGAGGACTTTTGGAGTAGCTGTGGAAGCCTTTGAAGTTCAAGGGAACACATTCCTGAGAAGCCGGAGGATGGACATCTGAAGCGAGATGCGGCCTAAAGAGGCCGTCTCATTGATGCTTATCAGAGGAAAGGAGGCAAGCTGCTGGACTTAGAAGAAATTCTGCAACCTTGACACTTAGGGTATTTTCCAGCTATCACACTTAGACAAATTTCCCAAAGCTTGGAACTTAGAATTTCTCAGCACGCAGAGTGAGAAGTTACTCTTACAAATATCGCCTTTTTATTTTTCCAGTTAAAGTGCTAGGTAGGGCATTGCACTTAGGAACAGGTTAGCAATAGAGAGAGTCTTAGAAGCTTAGTATCTTAGATTTTACCCAGGAGTGGGATATTTCATTTTGTTTTGCTGGGCCAAATGTCATTCTTAAGTTTTGCTATGCTTTGCTTATTGGAGCAATATTTTGCCTTATGGACATTGTTTTGCTTTTTATTCAAATAAACACATAATACTGTCCTAGGTCTTATTCCCAAGGAATTTGGGGGATTTGCTTACCAACTGTTCTACTAAAATATTTTTCAACACTACCACACAAACCTTCCATGGCTCATCATTTAGAGATCGTAGACCAGGAGGGGTGAGAGGCCGACCCAGGGGTAACACACTAGCTACAGGGGTGGAGATTTGAATCTATGGAAGTCAAAACAGCCATTATTCTGGACGAAAGAATTTCGGCAGATGCTGACACTGTCTCACTGACCCCGTTCTCCCTCTCCTGTGGTTCCGACAGTCTTCCTGTATTTTGAGCCCATTATTCTGTGTCCTGCACTCTGGAATGATCAATAACAGATCCTCCCCCACCTCTTTATGACTATATTTCAAGTATTTGCAGATTGCAATCATATTCCCTTTTAGTCTCCTTTTCTCAGGGCTAAGCATGCCCAGTTCTTTCAGTCTTTCCTCATTGGGCTCTGTTTCCTCATCATCCTTGTTGTCTTCCTCTGAACTTGTTCCAGTTCATTAACATCCTTTTAAAAGTGTGGTGTCCAGAAACGGACACAGTATTCTAGATGAGGCCTAACTAGTGCCAAATAGAAAGGGACTAGTACTTCATAGGTTTTGGAGATTATATTTCTGTATAGCCTAAAATAGTGTTTACTATTTTTGCAGCCACATTGCACTGTCTCATATTCACTTTGTGATCTACAGCAATTCTGAGATCCTTTTCACTTATATTATTACTGAGCCAAATATCCTCCATCTTATAACTGTGCACGTTTTTGCCCTAGGTGTAGAACTTTGCACTTATGTCTGTTAACTTTCATTCTGTTGTTTTGAAATTTAACACATTCTTACCCTGTTTCTTTTCTATTGCTGATATTTTTGTCTTAATTACCAGACTGATCTTTTTTTTCTCCACAGTTGAGAAAATCTTTCAAACCCCCTGCTTTCAATTCCCATTAGTCTTTTGGAATATAAAAGAATGCTCTTTCCTGCACTTGAATGAGAGATTTGTCATATGCTTTAAAAGCCTGCAAATGTATCCAAATGTGTTGCTCTTTTCTAATTACATTTGTGGAGAACAAAGCCAAGGATGGACAATTAGTGTCAAGATTTGTTAATCAGCATACTAACTGGTACTATGTTGAAAATTTCTTCCTGGTTTTGGCACCATTCTTAATCAATTTGATAGGAAGCAAGCACTTTTCAGAGGCAAAAAAATTCTTGTGAATAGAATGCACCCTCTGTACATCTGATTGCAATGTGACCTGGAGAGAGCAGAGACTTTAAACCCTTCCATCTGAAGTGGAAGGAAGGAACAGTGGACTCTCTAGTGCAGGGGGCTAGTCATGTGATTCAGGGAGCCAGCCACTGCAGCCCAGGGGCCGAATCAGGCCCCTGACACCAATTCATCTGGCCCGTGAAGCCCTCATCGCTCCTGGAAGTGGAAGTAAAATGTGCCCATACAGGTGCATTTTAGTTCCACTCTCAGGAGCGACGAGGGCTTCGCGGGCCAGATGAATTGGTGTTGGGGGCTGGATTCAGCCCCCGGGCTGTAGTTTGGGCACCCCTGCTCTAGTGGACTAAGAAGGGGCAGGGTTGAGGGGCATTTTAAGGCCTGCCCCACATTGGTTCAGACCCCTTTGGTGCCTGCTTGCAGTGGCCCACCCACCCTGTGGCTAGAACATTAGTGGGTCACCTTCAGGGGCAGAGTTTTTTAGCCCATCTCCCTGATTAGCATAAGAAAGGAAGATGGACATTTTTCCCCGTATATGCAACTCTGGATCATGGGACATCATTTAACCTAGAGTAATCTCTGACATGAAATAATAATAATAATAATAATAATAATAATAATAATAATAATAATAATAATAATAATAATAATAATTTTATTATTATTATTATTATTATTATTATTATTATTATTATTATTATTATTATTATTATTATTATTATTATTATTATTATTATTATTATTATTATTTCATGTCAGAGATTACTCTAGGTTGAATGATGTCCCATGATCCAGAGTTGTTTAAGTTGCATATAATAATAATAATAATAATAATAATAATAATAATAATAATAATAATAATAATAATAATAATAATAAAATTATTATTATTATTATTATTATTATTATTATTATTATTATTATTATTATTATTGATGGAGTTGGTTAAATAGGTCACATTTGCCACACCATCCCCCCCCCCCAAAAAAAAAAGAGATGGACACTAACTATTTGGAAAAAACTGGGCCTTTATTAAACAATAACCGAATTGCAGGTGCCTCAAAAACACCAAGAGACCAGAACTAGCCCAAGAGGAGGGGGCCTCCAGGCAAGGGACCCCAACTTACACCCCCCAAGCTGGTGGAAAGGAAGGGGGCCCCACCCAGCCCTGGTTCGGAGGAAAGACCTCCCCCTCCCTGGTCTCTCAGTGCTTTCCGCCTAACCACGACCAACACCCTCTGATTTGCCCAAACCAGCTGTTCGGAATGAAGTGGGTGAAAACAACTCTAACTGGGGCCAATCTGTTAGGGTCCAAAATTCCCACCTGACTCAAAATATTGCAGCCAGCTATCCCACTCCAAAGCACTGGGAGGGAGGGTGGTTCGTTGCAAACCTACACCACAAGAAACTTCCAGAATTATAACCGAAGAAACCAACTCCTATTCTAACTGCCCAATCCCTAATCTCCCTGTCAGTGACCCCCTCCCACTCAAGGGAGAGGAGGCATGGCAAAGCACCCTCGCTCCTCACAGCCATGGTCATGAAGATTCCCTTGTCGCACCATCCCTCCCCCAAATAAGAGATGGACACCGACTATTTGGAAAAACCTGGGCTTTTATTAAACAATAAACAAGTTGCAGCTGCCTCAAAAATGCCAAGAGACCAGAACTACCCCAGGAGGAGGGGGCCTCCAGAAGAGGGAATCCAATTTACACCCCCCAAGCTGGTGAAAAGGAAGGGCCCCCCCCACCTGGCCCAGGTTCGGAGGAAATCCCCTCCTCCTCCCAAAGACCCCTGGTCTCTCAGCGCTTTCCGCCATGGCCTGTGGGGATGGTTCAGTACAAAAGCCCCCCCCCCTTCCAGGCACCTGCAGATCCCTGGCCGGATATCCTTCAAAATATATATATTTCCCTTTTGCACTGAGACTGCTCCCATCCCGCTGAAAATAGGATGTGTCCGTCCTCTGGATGGCAGGGTGATTGATGATAAATTGCCCTCTCCGTAACAAAATTTCCGCTATCCGGGAATTTACGAAGAGCCTCGACCGCTCCATACTACCGAACATCAAAACAAGCCAGTCAGTCCCCACAATGTCGTGATGCTGAGGCAAAATTTCTGAAAAGAGGAAAGCAGAACCGGGCCATGCCAACCTCAACAAGGCAAAGGCATGGTAAGCCCAATCAATGATGGAATTTTCTTGAACTCTTGCCAGCACATTTCCCCCCAAGTGCACCACCACCACCACAGGTGATCCTTTGTTCTTAAAGCCGTGGTCGCAAAGATTCCCTTAGGCAGGTAATGCCAGGCATCATTGGACAAAGTAAAAGTTAAGTGCCTTGCAAAATTTGGGCAAATCGGTTGGAGATGTAGGAGACACTATGAGCCAGCTCCACAGCACATCCAACATCCATTAATGTGAATAGAGTTGGAAATGCCCATGGAGATGCCTCCCAAATTAGCCAGCCTGGGTAGTAGCTGTCAAGATACAGCACTGCACAGGGGCAAGGGATTGAATTTAATTAATAAATGTGGCCCAAATTTAGCACCAATTCTTGTGTCCTCCCTCTTTATTTGGCTGGTCGGGGTAATGAGGGGTTTTTGTGATTATCTTACCAATGAGGAAAGTTTCCTCAGGACACAGGAAGTTTAATACCTTTCCCCCCCATTTTTCACCCATCTCTGCAGCCTTCCCATCTTTCTGGACTTCTGCAAAAGCCCAGAGAAAGATACTGTGAAACAACTCCTCCTGCCAGGGTCTTTCAGATCAAGTTACATGGGCAGTCAAGGAGGCTGTAGGAAAATGAATAACAATAACAATACACTGTACCTCCTCAGCACTGTTCATGAGTACATTGTGATTCTTGACCAAGCACTTAATGTTTGCTGTGAAGAGATACAGCTAGACAATTACTATTCAGTTATTGCAGCTTCATTAATTCTAAGGGATAGATGAAGCTGCCCTATATCTCTGCCCTACTCTAGAAAGCAAGAGGGAGGATGGGAATGCTAATCAACAAGTGAGATAGTCTTGTCTTCCCTCTTTCAAAGTAGCCAATAGTGCCTCCTTGTTCTAGTATTTGTTGGAAAGGGAGAAAGATGCAAAAAGATGGTGCATTATGTGTGCCTAAACTGGCTTGAAAGCCAAGTGTGTCCAACTCTAAGGTGTGGTTTCATCTCCATTTACCGCCAAATAAGCCAGTGCTGTCTGCATCTGCAGACATTTCCGTAGTCATGTGGCAGGTATGACTAGGCACCGGAGCACAAAGAATACTGTTATCTTCCCGCCGAAGTGGTACCTATTTATCTACTTGAAATTTCTTGTGTTCGAACTGCTAGGTTGGCAGGAACTATGATAGAGACAGGAGCTCACTCTGTCATGCAGCACTTGGATCTCGACCTGCTGACCTGCCAACCTTCCAGCCATCAAGTTCAATGTCTTAACCAACAAGCCACCGCAGTCTCTATGTGTACCAACTGGAAGTTTAATAGAGGAAGGTAGGACTCTTTACCTGCTTCGTCTCTTGGTCAGGTGGTTTGTCCCTTTGGATGTAGAGTCATATTTTTGGAAGTCACTTTTAGTTCCTCCCTACTCAGTCCTATTCCCTATTTGTAATAATCATAGCAAAGCATCCTGAACATCTTTTGCAACTGAGATGGAGCTCTTTGTAATTCTTCTTTCTCTGAAGCCAGTATTTGCCTTTTAATCACATTTAATCACTGCAGTCCCCTCTATTAGCTTTCTAACCTTCTAAAAAGCCCACCTTGTGTGAAGGAAACTTCTTCTATTAAGAAGAATTTTTGAAGGGCACATCATCTCTTTCAATGAATTTCCTCTTTAACTTTCTTCCTTTTTCATTCATTTTGCAATTAGTAGGGTGGAAAAGGTGAAAAGAAAATATAACAAACATTGGGATCAGTTATTTGTTATTTTATTTTTACTAGTTATATGCTGCCTTTCTCCCCATAGGAGACTGAGGGTGGCTCTCAAGAATTCAAACTATACAATGATTGTTGTTGTACCATCACATAGTCAAGTCCGACCCTTTGTGACCCCATGGACCACCACATGCCAGGTCCTCTATCATCTGCCATCCTCCATAGCCCGCCCTGATCTACACCCACTGTGTCAATGATGCAGGGTCGTGGCCAGGATTCTAGATGTGGGTGGGTGAATGTTTTTTTCAGGATGGGCAACTATGTCATATACTATATATATCACATACAGTATATATAAACAGTCAGGAGATTGAGGGTGGGCAAACTGCTAACTCAGGGTGGGTGATGCCTGGCCACCCCCTCGCTATGGCCTTGCAATGATGCCATCTAGCCATCTCATCCTCTGCCCCCCTTCTCCTTTTGCATTTGATATTTCTCCGCATCAGGGCCTTCTCCAGTGAGTCATCTCTTCTCATTTGTTGGCCAAAGTATTTGAGCCTCAGCTTCAGTATTTGTCCTTCTAAGGAGCAATCAGGGTGGATTTCCTTTAGGATTGATTGATTGATTTGATCTCCTTGCAGTCCAGGGGACTCTCAAGAGTCTCCTCCAACACCAAAGTTCAAAGGCGTCATTTAACATGATGATACTTTTTTTAAAAAAAATGTTGTTTAAGCTCAATGATGTAGATATCTGCTGGCAGAGCCAGAGGTTGGGAGTTTGATTCCCCGCTGTGACTCCTAAAAGAATAGTCAGCCTATGTAGCCTTGGACAAGTTACACAATCCTGGGATGCTCCCCGAAGAAGAAAATGTTACATCATTTCTCAGTACTTTCCACCCAGAAAACTCTGGAAAGAGTCAGCATGTTAGAATTGACTTGACAGTACACAATTATTACTTTTAGAAAAATGCAATTGTTACTTATAGAAAAATGCTATTAAAACAAGTTACATATTTATCATTTGTCAATATTAAGACCAATATTTATAAATAATTATTAAGACATGTTTAAAAACATTTTAAAGTCTCTACATTTAATAACGTCAGCACTTGGTGATGGCGGGCAGCAGAATTCTTAACAGAGGGTCAGGAGAAAACCTGCTGCAATATTTAGTCCTCCTCTCATCCCCAGTCATCATCAAGACTCCATGATTCTCCATAGAAGCTCCTTAAGGAGGAATTCACATCTGAAAGTACCACACAGTGAAATGTCAAGAAGCATTTTCTATACCTCTTCTGACTGCAGGTCTTATACAACATATTTCTACAGTTTCCAAGAAATCTCCCATTCCCTCCTTGTATGCTTCAATCACCAACATTAATCTTCATCAGCGCTTATGCTTCCTGTTGTTTGTTTTATTCCTGTTCTTTATCTTGCAGAAATATCTCTTCTTTTGCCCATGTTATTTATGTGGTTTTACTGCTTGTCTCGTTTGCAATTTATCTTATTTCCATTTCATATTACTGGCAACCCAGGCAGTCCTCCCACTCCCCCAGAAATCTGTCTTAGAACTATATTCATTTTATTATCCTATGCTCTTAGCTTCCTCAGGGTTAATCATTTATCAGCCACTTGCAGAGGGAGAGAAGGGAAAGCAAGGCAGATTGTCCCCTAAAATAAATTACCACATGGCTTTACTTTTGATCACTATCGTAAGTTAGAGAAGCACGATTGTGCCCATCATGCTGCCTTCACATCACATCTTTTTCTTCTATTAATTTCTTTTATTAATTTCTTTTTCTAATTTTATATTTTTCTGATTTTATATTTTAGTAAACCAAAGGAGTAAACCAGCTCAGAATAGACCATCCTTCACACAACTGTTCCAGTTTACAAGATTTAGCTCTATGCACACAATGAGGTTGCTTGGCAATTCCCTTATGCATCAACCTTATCTTCGCAAGGGTCAATGTTCATTTCAGGATGTAATTTGGAGTTTGCTCTACTTGGGCTTCTTGCCACCATTCCGAAAAGCACTCATGGAAAGAAAGCATCCTGGCAGGAATGACTAAAGGCAGGAAGCAAACAGAATGAAAGCGCGGCGCCAAAATGGCCACTGAGCTCTTTGCAGCCCCCCCCCCCCGGACTCAGACATCCGGGTGAGTTAGGGGGTGTGGCCACGCCTCTATAAAAGAGGTGGCCACGAGGCAGCCGAGCTGCCATTTTAGAAATGCGACGGAGCGGAGAAGTTTTCTCCGCCGCGTTTCTTGCTCTCTTGCCCTTCGTACCTTTTCCTTTGAACGGAGTTCGCTCCTCTTCACTACTGTGGTACTCAGGGCACAGGAACTGATCCCTGGCCAGGGATCCGTCGGTAGCTTCTTCGGGAGACATGGCTCCCAAGCACAATGCCCCGGTGATCAAGCCGCGGCCAAGGGGAAGGGCTTTACCTACCCCTCCCTCTACTGGGGGGCAGCCATCGGGTCGGAGGACTCGGGCTGCACCCCCCCAGCTGGGCAGCTGGATGGCCTTGCCCACCGCTGCCAGTGGGGCTGATCAGGCTTCTACTGGTCAGCCCGGCACAGGCCTCCAGGCTGGGCTGGCACAGGCTGGCTCCTCGGGGATCCTTGCCCCTGGAGGGCAATTTCTCGGCTCGGGACAGGGTGGCCCACTTGGACCTGGTGGAGGTTTCCGCCCCACCATTCCTCCGGCCCCCCATGGGCTGGAGTTTTGGGCATGGCCCTACTCGGGCCCTGGATCCCCATTCGGGTTTCCTGTCCAGCAATTGGCCACAGGGCCATCTGGCCCATCCGGCCCACCTTATACCGGGGGCTCGGAGACTGTTGATGCGCTTCTTGCACGTATTTCGGTGCTAGAGGCATCACTGGGCATTGCCCAACCACCTCCCGATGGGGGTTTAGCTGCCGCTTCTATTACGGCCCCTTCGTCGGTCCCGGCAGACACGTCGGCCGTGACTCTCCAGCGGGCCGCCAACAGGGTCGAGCTGCTTGAGGCCATCAGGCCAGCCCAGGCTGGCGCCTCGCAGCTCCCCACACGTTTGGATTTGCCGGTGGGGAGCAGTCAGGTGTGGCCCCAGAGCTCAATGCCTGTCGCGAGCTCCGACGCCCACCGTGGGCCGGAACCCCCAGTGGGGGCGGCTCACGGGGGTGCGACTAGTGAGTATCCGGTTCAATTTAGTGCACCGACACTGTCCAGTCACACTGGGGGGGGGGTACAGTGGCCATGGCCACACCAGGTTACTGTGGGTGGGCAGTTGCTTCCACACTGCCTTGTTAACTCCTGGTTGCCAAATGGCCCCTCGGTTAGGGCAGGGGTATCCACCCCCGGGGGTATGCCAAGCATCGCAGGGGCTATTCAGGGCCTGCTGCGCATACCCTTCATCCAACATGTGCCAATGGCGGCTCTGCCAACGGCTGGTTATTCCTTGCCCCTGGGTGATCATCTTTCGCAGGCCACGAGGGATAAGATTTGGCAAGGGGAGTATGTTGATATTTTCTCCCTCCTGAATCGTGAGCCCACCAGGGAAGAGAGGGAGGGACAGGATGACCGGGACAAGGAATTGTCCCATCGCCGTAAGCCACCGCGTACCTGGGCCAATTGGTTGCCGGCATATCTTATATACATGGCGGTATACCTCAGGGCCCGGCCTGATTTGGCCATTCCGATGGTGCAATACCTCAACAATATTTATAGGCCGATGGTTGATTTTCCTGGCCCATCGTGGTTGGCTTACGATGAGGAATTTAGGATGAGGGTGGCCCTACATCCTGAGATGAGGTGGGATGAGCCCTGCCAGCAATTGTGGCTCTTGTATATGACTCCCACGCGTCCGGCGCCTGGTGATAGGTACCATTGTGCCCATGCCATGCAGCGGGCAGCTGCGACGCAGGTTCCCTGCCAGCTGGCGGGGCAGGGGGTTCCAGCCCGCCTGCTGTGTTGGAGCTTCTCAGCTAGCAGCATGTGCAACAAGCATCAGTGTCATTTCCGGCACGAGTGTCCCTCTTGCGCTGGCCCTCACGCCGCCTCCGCATGCCCGCGGGCTGGTAGGTCACGAGGCAGAGGCAGGGGCGGTCAGGGGGCGGTCAGAGCTCCCTCTGATGGTGCTGGCAATGCAAAAGGCCCCCTCCCCAATTATTATCCCCATGCTAGGACGATGGCTTTCCGCTTATCCTAGACGGGATGATGCCAGGTACCTGCTATAAGGTTTCCAGTTTGGCTTTCGTATACCATTTAGGGGTGTTCGGGGACCGCAGGATACCCCGAACTTACTTTCTCTAAAGGGCAATGAGGAGGTCGCTGCACAAAGCATAGCTAAGGAGTTGCAGGCTATGAGAGTTGCTGGGCCCTTTACTGAACCACCATTCCCTAACTTGAAGGTCTCTCCTCTGGGGCTGGTCCCGAAAAAGACCCCAGGTGAATTTTGCTTAATCCACCATCTCTCTTACCCTGCGGGTTCCTCGGTCAATGATGCTATTCCTGATTACCTTTGCTCAGTCTGGTACAAGTCGTTTGATCAGGCCCTACAGATGGTATGTGCCTGTGGTCCCGGGGCCCTCCTGGCAAAGTGTGATATCAAATCGGCATTCCGATTACTGCCAGTGCACCCTGAGGACTTTGAGCTGTTGGGTTTTCATTTTCGGGGGAAATTCCATGTAGATAAGGCCATGCCTTTTGGCTGTTCTATTTCATGTTCGGCATTTGAACGATTTAGCACTTTCCTCCAATGGGCCGTTGTTCGCAGGTCAGGATCCCGGTCTGTAGCCCATTACCTCGACGACTTTTTGTTCGGGGGTGAACGGGGCT
Source organism: Bradypodion ventrale (assembly GCA_035047345.1). Classification (NCBI taxonomy): domain Eukaryota; kingdom Metazoa; phylum Chordata; class Lepidosauria; order Squamata; family Chamaeleonidae; genus Bradypodion; species Bradypodion ventrale. Next base: position 18,766,198 of record JAWDJE010000003.1, on the reverse strand, counting down.
CGGACACGTGTACACATCTCCTTACTACATTTCAGTCCCTTATGTGGGAACTGAGTGTCCCCTTAGCACCTGAAAAGACCGAGGGCCCAGCCACCAAGCTCACCTTTTTAGGCATCAAAATTTATACTGTCGCACAGGCTTCCAGGTTACCCATGAACAAGGTGTCTCGGATCTCTGCGGCAATTCGGGCACTGATTTCCAAGCGTACGGTGTCCCTTCGTGAGCTACAGGTACTTCACGGCCACCTCAACTTTGCCTGCAGGGTGGTGGCACCGGGCAGAGCTTTCGCCAGGCATCTGTGTGATGCCATGGCTGGCCTATTAAAATGCCACCACAGGGTCCTTCTCACCGGGGGTATACGGGCAGACCTTTCGGTTTGGCTCACATTCCTCCAGGAATTTAATGGGGTTTCTTTTTGGAGATCAGACCTTATGGTCTGCCCTAAATTTCAAGTACAGTCAGATGCCTCCGGCTCTCTGGGTTATGGGATTTATTTCGAGGGGCGGTGGGCATATGGCCGATGGCCTCATGCATGGCAGGGCACGGATCGTCTCCGCGATCTTACTTTCCTGGAATTTTCCCCCATTTTGGGGGCTCTGATGCTATGGGGCGATAAGTGGGTCAACTCAGTGGTCCATTTTTGGTGTGACAATGCTGCAGTGGTGCACATTGTTAACGCTCAGACGTCCAAATCCCCTAAGGTCATGGCATTGGTCCGTCAATTTGTCTTGAGAAGCCTATGCCTTAATGTGCTGTTCAAGGCCAGACATGTACCAGGCATTAATAACGATATTGCTGATGCTTTATCCCGCCTGCAGATCTCCCGGTTCCGTGCCTTGGCTCCAGAAGCAGAGGAATTCCTCTCGCCACTCCCGGCTGAGATTTGGACATTTGGCGAGGAGAGGTGAACCGGGCGATCGGCATGTCTTTGGCACCTCGCAAGCGTAAGGCGTATCAACATGCTTTCATACAATTTAGAACCTTTTGTGGGCAACTGCGGTTATCCGAAGTGTGGCCAATACCAGTGGACCAGATTTTACAATACATGGTTTATCTTCACGGTCAGGGGCTGGCCCCCCGTACTATAACCTCTAGGCTTTCGGCACTAGCATTTATGGCCAAGGTGCGGGGCTTCGCCGACTGCGTGAATGATTTCTGCATACATCATGTTTTGGAAGGGTGGACACGTGAACGTGGCCACCGCCCAGACACACGTCACCCGATTTCACCAGAGGTTCTTACCCACCTTGCACGAGGCTGGCATAACTTATGCTATGATAGGTATGAGGTGGCTCTTTTTCACGCAGCTACCACTGTAGCCTTCTTTGGAGCGCTCCGCATCAGTGAGTTGGTACCATTGACTAAGGCGGATGTGTCTCGTAGGGCACTGGAACTCGACAATGTCTATGTTACTCAAGAGTGGGCTCAGTTGAGGATACGGTCCTCAAAGGTTGATCAGCAAGACGTAGGCAGTGGAGTCAGACTGCTACGATGTTCCATTGAAGACATCTGTCCGGTTGGTGCCCTACATGAGTTTTTGGCAGTGCGTGGTACGCACCCTGGCCCGTTTTTCTGCCACCAGGATGGGTCTCCCCTTACTAAATTCCAGTTTTGGAAGGTGACCGGCATGGCACTTACCAGTGTGGGCCTCCCTGGGGCTCATTACGGCACCCATTCATTTAGGATAGGCGCCGCGTCTACTGTGGCTGCGTTTGGGTACTCTGAGGCTGATATACACAGGATGGGTAGGTGGGGATCCATACACTTTGTATTGTACGTACGCCCCCTCCATGCATGAGTACCAGTTATGTCATTATTCCTTTTTTCTTTCTTTTACAGACCCTGTGTGTCCCCGCACACCGGTGGCAGTATGGCTGGTGGGCCACAGTTACGTGCACTGGGCAGCGCAGTATGCTGCGGCGACAGAGTGGGGACCCCATCTCGGGCTACGTGCAGCCGCACGTATGCGATGGTACGGTAAGCGCGGTATGAAATGGTGGGAACTGTTGCCATTCCTGTTTTCCATCAGGGATGCTGGACCGCCTGATGTCCTCATCCTGCATCTCGGTGGCAATGACCTTGCCCAGGTCACTGGTCTCTCTTTAAAATTCACGATTTGCAGGGACCTAGCCTATTTGCATTACGTATGGCCATCCACGCAGCTGCTATGGTTGGACATGGTGCCACAACATACTTACATGGGAGGCGTTGACCTCTGTGCCCTTGACCGCGCTCGCCGCTCGGTGAACAGGGCTGTCGCCCGGTTCCTGGCAGACAAGGGCTTGGGGACAGCCATCTGGCACCCTAGGTTAGGCTTGCAGGTTTATGATCTCTATGCAGGAGATGGGGTCCACTTGTCGGCCAGAGGTATGAACCTCTTTCTTGAGGATATGCAAGCAGGCCTGGTGACCGAGCTGACAGTATGAGGGGGGGGGGGGCGCGGTGAGTCATCATGGACGCCTTCCCGTGTGGCAGGTAGCGATTTATGACCCATAGTTATCCGGCAGGTTCGCAATTGACTGGCCAACACGTAGACAGGTACAGGGGAAATAGGTTTGGCCGGTCAAGGGCGAACCAGGCAAGGGGTGATGGCAGGAGCTTCACAGCCTGCATCACCTTGATATTTAATGGATACACATCATAGGGTGGGGTCAGTAGATAGTTTTTTGACTCCGGTCAACAATTTGTTTGTGTCAACAAACAAATTGATACAAATAGTTACATGTGGCCAATTGCCATTGGCATTTTGGGAGGAACCTTACCAGTGTTACTGCGGCCTGCTTGCCTTAAAGAATTACAATTGGATGATTACACCAATTGAAAGTTATAATTCGGACTAGGGCATTATTCAATAAAAGTGGCCCGATGCCTTTATCCATATACCGGTGTCTGAGTCTTTCTTTGGGGGGTGCGCCTGCAAAGCAAACTGTACAAATAACCCAAATAATTCTTCAGTTCAAGTGAGTTTCAACTGGTTGCCTGTTGCCTTCCATGTCAGATACAAGTGTTAGTGTTATCATATAAGGTCCCATTGATACAACGGTATCAATGGGTATAATTATGGATAAGAACATAAGAACAGCCTTGCTGGAACAGGCCACAGCCCATCCAGTCCAGCATTCTGTCTCACACAGAGGCTCACCATTTCCTTCAGGGTATTCCCAAGCAGATGCCTTCACCTGCTTAGGATTCCCTGGAAATGGCATTGAGAGATATCCTGCCTATCTCTCCAACCCGGAGGTTGTCCTTAAGTATCCATAATTATAGCCATTGATACCCTTGTCCTCCATGAACTTGTCTAATCCTTTCTTAAAGCTGTCAAGATTGACAGCTGTCACCACTTCTTCTGGCAGGGAGTTCCATAGACCAGTAATCCTCTGGGTGAAAAAGTACTTTCTCTTATTTGTTTGAGAACTAGTACCCAAAAGTTTCATCGAGTGTCCCCTAGTTCTAGTGTTGTGCGATAGGGAAAACAGTTTTTCCTTATCTACTTTGTCCACACCGTGCATGATTTTATAAACTTCAATCAGGTCACCTCTTAGACGCCGTCGTTCAAGAGTGAAAAGGCCCAACCGTTGCAGCCTCAGATGGTAAGGAAGGTGTTCCAGTCCCCTAATCATTCTGGTTGCCCTCCTCTGCACTTTTTCCAACTCCATAATATCCTTCTGGAGGTATGGCGACCAGAACTGTACACAGTATTCCAGATGGGGCCTCACCATAGATTTATAAAGAGGCAAAATGACACTTGCTGACTTATTTTCTATACCCTTCCTAATGATTCCTAACATTGAGTTTGCTTTTTTCACTGCTGAGGCACACTGGGTTGACACCTTCATTGAGTTGTCCACCAGGACACCAAGGTCCCTTTCCTGGTTTGTCGCAGAGAGTTCAGACCCCATCAGTTTATAAATGTAATTGGGGTTTTTGCCCCAACATGCATCACTCTGCACTTACTAATGTTGAAGCTCATTTGCCACTGTTTTGCCCACTCCCCCAGTGTCAAGAGATCCCTCTGGAGCTCCTCACAATCTCTCACAGTTTTCACTACCCTGTATAATTTAGTGTCATCAGCAAATTTGGCTACCTTGCTTTTTACTCCTACCTCTAGATCATTTATGAAGAGGTTGAAAAGCAGGGGTCCCAGTACTGAACCTTGGGGGACCCCACTCTTTACTTCCCTCCACTTGGAGAACTGTCCATTGAGTGCTACCCTCTGTTTCCTGTCCCTTAGCCAGTTGCTGATCCAGGACAAGACCTGTCCCTTTATTCCATGACTGGTAAGTTTATTCAAGAGCCTTTGGTGTGGGACCTTGTCAAAAGCCTTCTGAAAGTCCAGATAAACAATGTCAACTGGATTCCCCTTATCCACATGCTTGTTGACACTCTCAAAAAATTCCAACAGATTAGTGAGGCATGATTTGCCCTTGTAAAAGCCATGTTGGCTCTCCTTTAGCAGCGCCTTCTCTTCTATGTGCCTATTAATTCTATCTTTTAGGATGGTTTCCATCACTTTACCTGGGACACATGTCAAACTGACAGGTCGGTAATTTCCTGGATCACCCCTGGATCCTTTTTTGAAAATTGGTGTTACATTCGCTACATTCCAGTCATCAGGCACAAAGCCTGATTTGAGGGAAAGATTATATATTTTGGCTAGGAGATCAGCAATTTCATCTTTAAGTTCCTTGAGAACTCGTGGATGGATGCCATCTGGTCCTGGTGATTTGTTAGTGTTTAGTTTAACAAGACATGCAAGGACCTCCTCCCTGGTTATTTCTATCTGGCTTAATTCTTTGGTTTCCCTCCCTACGAAGATAGGCTCTGTTCTGGGCATGTGGTCTCTGTCTTCTTCAGTGAATACTGAAGCAAAGAATTCATTGAGTCTCTCTGCAATCTCTGTTTCCTCTTTAATAACCCCTTGCCTTCCATTGTCATCTAATGGTCCAATGGCCTTCCTAGTTGGGTTCTTACTTCTAATGTACTTAAAGAAGTCTTTGTTATTTCTCTGAGTATTTTTAGCTATACGCTCCTCAAAGTCTTGCTTTGCTTTCCTGATTGTTGCCTTGCATTTGTTCTGCCAGAATTTATGTTTCTGCCTGCTGTCCTCATTTGGACAAGCCTTCCATTTTCTAAATGAGCTTTTCTTGCTTTTGATCACTTCCCGAATAACTTCTGTAAGCCACATCGGAGTCCTCTTGGACCTGGCAGTGCCCTTCTTCCTTTTGGGTATGCATTCCAATTGGGCCTCTGTTATTGTTTTTGTAAACAGCCTCCATGCCTCTTGGAGTGTTTGGACTCTCTCAATTTTCCCTTTCACCTTCTTTTTTACTAGTTTCCTCATCTTTGGGAAATTTCCTTTTTGAAAATTTAAGGTCTCTGTGTTAGATTTTATCAGTGACTTGCGGTCTATGATCAAGTTAAACATAATTGAGTTGTGGTCACTGTTCCCTATTGGATCAGTCACATTAACATCTTGCACCAGATCCTGAGTATTACTCAGGATCAAGTCAAGGATTCTTGTACCTCTAGTTGGGTCTTCAACCATCTGTCCCAGGGAACAATCATTTAGCATATCTAGGAACTATATCTCTTTATCATGTGCTGAACAACAGTTCACCCAGTCTATGTGAGTGTAATTGAAGTCCCCCAATATAACCAGGCCTCCCTTCTTGGTTGCCTCCTTTACAACATTCTCCAACTGCCAGTCTCCCTCAAGAGTTTGGGTCAGAGGCCGATAGTATATGCCTACTGTTAGACCACCCTTGTGGCCTGGTACTCTTACCCACAGAGCTTCTAATGGTGACTCCAAATCACCTAGATATTCCAATTCATACGATTTTATCACTTCTTTGACATACAAGGCTACACCACCTCCCATTTGCCCCTTCCTATCCTTCCTGTACAGTTTGTAGCCTGGTATAACTGTATCCCATTGGTTATCATCCGTCCACCAGGTTTCAGTGATACCAATAATATCAATATTCTTATCTATTGCTAAGTATTCCAGCTCCCCTATTTTGTTCCGGAGGCTTCTGGCATTTGTATACAAGCATTTATATATGCTTTCCTGATTCAGTCTTTTGAGTCCAGTTGCATTGTTAGACTGCCTCTTGCATCCTTCTGCTAGAGTGCTGGCGACTAGCTCCTTGCTCTGCTCAGTAATTTTTGCATCCTCCTCACTACTCAAGTACACACTTTCCCGAACCGGATGCTGCCCAGCTCCTGTCGGCTTTCCCCCAGTTATCAGTTTAAAAGCTGCTCTGCAGACTTTTTGATATTGAGTGCCAGCAATCTGGTCCCATCATGGTTCAAATGCAACCCATCCCTCCTGAACAGATTTGGCTTGTCCCAAAATGTTCTCCAGTTCCTGACAAATCTGAAGCCCTCCTCTCGACACCACCGCCTCATCCACGCATTGAGGCTTCTGAGCTCTGCCTGCCTGGTAGGTCCTGCGCGAGGGACAGGCAGCACTTCTGAAAATGCTACCTTGGAAGTCCGGGACTTCAATCTTCTTCCTAACAACCTGAATTTGGCTCCCAGGACAAACCCCTTGGCCTTCCCAACATCATTGGTACCAACGTGTACCATGACAACTGGCTCGTTCCCAGTTCTCTCTAACAATCTATCTAGATTTCTTGTGATGTCTGCAACTTTTGCACCTGGCAGGCAAGTCACCATACGGTTATCATGTGCATCACAAATCCATTTCTCTGTATTTCTAATTATTGAATCGCCTAGTACAAGGAGCCTCTCTCCTGCAATCTGTTCATCTACATGCACCTCATCAACCATATTAAGGGAGAGAACCTCAGTTTGTTCCTGTTGTTTATCTTCCTGGATCTCATCAAGTGTGATGAAGGAGAGATCATCAGGTGGAACCAGTTGTTCCTCTGTGTGTTCCTCATCAGGTGTGATGAGGGAAAGAGCCTCAAATTTATTCTGTAATTTCAGACTCTCAGAGTGATCCCCTACTCTTCTCCTCCTTTGAGTCACATTCCTCTAAACATCTCCCTCCTGAGTTAGTGAAGGGCCTTCTCCCTCAGAACTGTGCCCTGTCTCTTCTTTGTCCAGCATAGTCTGCTCCGCTCTGTCCAAGAACAGCTCAAGCTCCTTAATTTGTTGATGGTTAGATATGCGGGCCTCTAGCTGCTGGACCTTCTCTTCTAGTAGTGCAACCAGCTTGCACTTGCTGCAAGTGTAGTTCTCCATATGCTTTGGCAAGAACACAAACATGGCACAAGTATTGCAGGTAACTACAGCTGTTCCCTCAGAATCCATTTTAACAAGTGCAGTATTCTGGCCCTCAAAAATGTACACGTTTACTACCTTTCTACCTAGTAAGACTATAGTCTTCCTTTGTTACTAGTTTGCAATCTCGCGCGCCGTTAAGGACAACCTCTGGGTTGGAGAGATAGGCATGATATCTCTCAATGCCATTTCCAGGGAATCCTAAGCAGGTGAAGGCATCTGCTTGGGAATACCCTGAAGGAAATGGTGAGCCACTGTGTGAGACAGAATGCTGGACTGGATGGGCTGTGGCCTGTTTCAGCAAGGCTGTTCTCATGTTCTTATGTGCCCCCTCAAAGGCATTTGAGAAACAAAATGGCCACCCCCTTTGAAGCTGTTGGGGCAAAATGGTCATCCCATCATGCAGGCAGGGCAAAATGGCCATCTGGGCCTCAAAGCTGACTGAGAGAGCATGACCCGGCCCCTGGCTTAAAAAGGTTGGGAACCCCTGTTTTAAAACATTAATTATTGCTCTTGAAGTCTTCCAAGTAAGGCAGTTCAACTTCTGCACTCATAAGAAACCCTTTGCAAGGCTGGTAGGACTTGAGTATTCAAGACATAACTAGGTGTGATAATGACAGCATCTTCTGGAACGCACTAATTCATAAGGTCACCATAATTCAGAATCATTTCTTATACTTAATAAGAACTGATGGGGCTAGAAATTGAAAAAGAGCCTCAGACAGATTGCCCAGCCCAGCGATCAGTTATCACATCTGTAGTGTAGTTAAGCATATTCAGATCCACATGTTACCAAGTGGTCTTGAGCCAAATCCTTCTCTTTGAGCCTAACATCACAAAACAATGACATTGTAAGTATAAAAACTAAGAGCAGGAAAGGAAATACCTGTTGGAACAATAAACAGATCTGATACCTACTGGGGCCCCTGGTGGCGCAGTGGTTAAGCTGCTGTCCTGCAACCAAAGGTTTGTGAGTTTGATCCTGACCAGGGCTGAAGGTTGACTCAGCCTTCCATCCTTCTGAGGTTGGTAAAATGAGTACTCAGCATGTTGGGGGCAAAACTTATGAACCACCCAGAGAGTGCACTAAGCACTATGGGGCGGTATATAAGTGTGATTGCTTTGCTTTTACATGGGAAATAAATCATATTCCTCCTTCAGTAGTACTTAGTCTGAGTTTTGTTAGATGCAGGAATTCGCAGAATTTTCCTGAGATTTCATTTGGTACCCTGAGATGTTTCTATACTTTGGTTATATAGTTATATTATGTTAGTTACTATCTATATAGTTATGTTATGTACCTTTTTAAAAAGCTGTGATAAATCTGTTTCCTAAGTTTTTAACAAGACAATATACCTTTCCTTCTAATTGTTTGGGTTACACTTATACTAGATTCTTTCTCCCATGTGTCATGCTGACCTTGTGCAAGAGGATAATAGGGCAACAGATGGGAGATACTTTTTGTCATTCACAAAAACAGGGGTGAAACAGGATGAATCTTTTCTTCTCAGCCTAGTTCTTGACTCAACATCTTACATCACAACAATTTATCTTTGTAGTTACATGTCAAAACTGAACTAACAAGATGGATGGAATAGTGTTAAACTGTCTAATTCTTGATGCAGTCTAAACTCAGCCTGTATTGCTCAAATTAATTAAGGCCACATCATTATCTTTAGATTGCAGGCAGATGTTAAGGTTATGGTGTTTGTGAACCCTGCACGCTTGTTCTTTGCAGATTAAAAGCAGTTGCTTAATAATTGAGAAATCAAGGTCTAGGCCTACTGGCAATGAATTGGTTTTGTAATTACCTTAGTAAAAGGCATCAGTTATTATTCTGTGAGGCCCTTCTTTTCTCAGCTGATGGGTCATGGCAACACCCCAGGATCCATATATGGTCCAGTTCAATTTGTCGCCTGTAAATAAATTGCCATCTGTGAGCCATTCAAGTTCACCTATTGCTGTTCCAGAAAACCCAATAAATTAATTTCTGACTTGCAGGGTAAAGTAAAAGCATAAAATTGATTTAGGCTCTGTCCTTTGTGGAGTTCCACCACCCCACTCTGAGATGGATTTGAACAGCAAAAAATGATAATAATAATCAACCCTACTTGGCAATGAAATGAAGTTCAGAAAATTTTATATTGGCTTCCAATAAAGATGTGGTCTGTGCTTACACAAGGTCTGGACTGATTGATAAATTAGGTGCTAAACCAATAGCATCCCAGATTCTGGATTGCACTGTTGTAATCTGTTTGTTAAATGAGGTTTGGGAGTTTTGAAATACAGTGGTACCTTGCTTAAAGAGCATAATGCATTTCATGGGATTGCTCTTTAAGCGAGTTTGCTCTTTAAGCGAAACACCACTGTAAGTGACCGATTGTGACTTCTGGTTGGGGAGGGGGATTGCGAACCCCGATTTAGTTGTTAAGCGAGTTTTTGGTTGGTTTTAATTGTTAAGCGAAGCAACTATTCAGAAAAAGTCCTGCTCTTTAAGCGAGTTAATCTCTAAGCGAGGTGCTCTTTATGTGAGGTTTTACTGTACTTTACTGTTGTTCTTTGTTACTTTCTCCATCCCCAATTGTTTTTCCCCAAAGGCATTATATCTTGGGACATTTAGTGCTTCTTGGGTTTTTTTCTTCCTTTTTGTAGTTACTGTGGGATACTAGTTAGAAGCTTCTGCCTATGTGAATATTGATTGTGCTGCACAGTGGGTTGTAGGGAAGGTTTGTAGGCTCTGGAACTATAATCAGTACTATGTGTAAGACTGCAACAAAGGGCATTTCTGGAGGCTACCCAAATAATCCCTGCTGTGTTCAGAGCAAACTATTTGCTTTAAAGATTCTTGGTGGATTTTTTGAGCTCTTTTAAGCAGTTCTGGTGTGAAAAGAAATCTAGGCAGAAGTTTAGAGAACAGATCTACCTGTGACAAAACTTTGCGTTTTATCCTGCTGAGTGAAATTCTAATAGGCTATGCCTCCAGAGAACCTACTCATGAATTTTTGTTTGAAATCCTTCTTTTTTTCATGTAATGAATTTTAGAAGAAGAATCAGCACCAGACAGTAAAACTAATAATTTCAGTTAAAATGTTTTAAGTCAAGTAATCAAAACACAAACAATTGGCAAACGCCCCTGTATACCACCTCTGCAGTTGGTCAGGAAAGACCAAAATGTGGGTACTGGGCACCATGTATCAATTATTTTAATGCTGTACACCACCCAGAGTGAGTAAATCATCCAGATGGGGAGTATATAAATGTAAATATATAAATAAGTTTCATATGATTTCTCAGGAGCTGATTTCAATTATCTACTGAAGCAGAAGCATATAAAATGAAATGTCTTGTCAAACTAACTGCAGTCAATGTCATATATCTGCAACACTCACTGCTTGACAAGTTCAAGGAACTAAGTCAGATTCCTGAAAAGGCATGAGAACTTGATTTGATTCAAACAAATGACAGATCAATAAAGTTTTTGATCAAGCAAAGTCCAATTAACAACACACAATCAGGGTGGTTCACTTGGGGATGAAATAAAATATCCAGGGCACTAGGGTTCTGAAAGCTGCAGTTTTCTGGTAGTAGCATTTGAACAGTGATCTCCTGGGGGTGTGGTTTAGAGTACAAAAAGTGCAGTTCACACTGGTCTCAGTTATGTTCTTTTGGCTTTTAAAACACATTTTCTTTTCAGCCATTCTCAAGTCAGTCTGTAAATACAATATTTTCTGGTGTTGCAAACAGCTGATTACAGTAGTGAAGATAAAAGAATGGTATAAATAAGAATGGTGTGGTGTCTTCAGGAACAGTGAAATAACTGTGTGGAGGGTCTAGAAACCTCTGCCCACCCCCACCCCCACCCTTCAAAGTCCTTGTTCTCTCTCTTCATCTGGACGAGGAGAAATTAAGCCATATCCATAAACTGTTTATTTTGCTAGCATTTATGCAGTGCATGAATCAGTACTCGGGACAACACAAATATTCTATGAATAAGACTTAGAGTAACGATAACACAGCATCACACAAAAATAAATATTGTCTACAGGGATGGGAGCCACCTGTGCCTGCCGCCGCCCCCTTTCCAAGCCACACCGGGCTGGAAGGGAAGAAAAGCAGCAGCACCCACCGCACGAAGGTCCCGCCCTCTCCCTGGAGCCACGCTATTGCTCCAGGGATGGGAGCCACCTGTGCCTGCCGCCACCACCGCCCCCTTTGGAGCTATGCCTAGCTGGAAGGGGAGAAAAGCAGCCGCCGCCATCTCACAAGGGTCCCGGTGGAGGCAAGACTGACGATACTGGTCGGCGCAGCTACTATAAGAAGATCTGCCGCTGCTGCTTCGGACCCTCCAGACACTGCCTCGCCCCAGACACTCGACCACCCTGGCAGGAGGGTGGAGGCAAGACCATCGGTGCTTGTGCTCCACTCCTGTTGGTACTTTAAAAAACTGTAGAGGCAGGAATGTTTCTCTACCTCTATTCCCCACCTTTGGTGCCCGTATTTATTGACATATTGTAATCTCCTCCTATGTTGTAAATGTTGATATTGCTTGTTGACATATTATTTTTATCCCTGCGCAGTGCAGGGATGGAGGAATCACAATATGGGATTAAAATCGCTGGGAGAAACATCAACAATCTGAGATATGCAGACGATACCACCCTAATGGCAGAAAGTGAGGAAGACCTAAAGAATCTCTTGATTGGGCTGAAGGAGGAGAGTGCAAAAGCTGGCTTGAGACTCAATATCAAGAAAACCAAGATAATGGCAACAGGCCCAATCAGTTCCTGGAAGATAGATGGGGAAGAAGTAGAAGCAGTGACAGATTTTACTTTCTTAGGATCAAAGATCACTGCAGATGGGGATTGTAGCCATGAAATAAAAAGGTGACTGGTTCTTGGGAGACAAGCAATGAGAAACCTGGGGAACATAGTGAAAAGCAGAGACATCACACTGAAAACAAAAATTAGAATAGTCAAAGCAATGGTTTTCCCAGTAGTAATGTACGGATGTGAGAGCTGGACAATCAGGAAGGCTGAACGCAGAAGAATAGATGCCTTTGAAATGTGGTGTTGGAGGATGGTTTTGAGAGTACCCTGGACAGCGAGGAGAACAAATAGGTCAATCTTAGAAGAAATTAACCCTGACTGCTCATTGGAAGGTCAAATAGTAAAGATGAAGCTAAAATACTTTGGACATCAAATGAGAAGGGAGGATTCACTTGAGAAGCCATTGATGTTGGGAAAGGTGGAGGGCAAAAGAAGAAGGGGGAGGCCAAGGATGAGATGGCTAGATGGCATTGTAGACACAATGGGCACAGAGCTGGGAGGGCTGAGGGGGATGGTGGAGGACAGAGGCGCCTGGAGAACAATGGTCCATAGGGTCGCAAAGGGTCGGAACCGACTGTGCGACTGAACAACAACAACAATATTATTTTTGCTGATTGTTGATTTTTGATATTTATTGCTGGTATTGTATTGTTTATTTACATTTTGTATTATTGTATTGTTATTTGTACTTGTATATCAATTGTATTGCTTTTGCTATTGTTGTTTTGCCACTTCGAGTTGCCTTCGGGCCAAGGGAAGTGGGATACAAATAAACCTTTGAATGAATGAATGAATGAATGAATGAATGACTACTTGGTCATGTGTTCTATACTAAATCAAGTGCACTAAATCCAAATCTAAAGTCCGATTCTGCCTAGGACATTGGGATCTTAAGTCAATTACATGTATAGATGTGATTGTTCAGTTTATTAACACAGCTGCACCTACTCATCTTTAGCTCAAAACAGACTCACCATGCCCTAGCTGTGCTATCCAATAAGATGGTTTCACACTAGAGACAAGCCCTTGGTTCATCTCACCTTATATACCTATTTCTGATGTCAGCTCACTGACTAGCCCAGACATGCCTGACCGCTGCTAGAACATGCATGCCACCAGGGGATATGATTCAGCTAAGGCGGCAGCAGGAATAGTGGTAGCTGCAACTGTTATAATGATCCCATATAAAAATACATTACCCAATTGCCAACCATTTGAACAGATATAGCACACCTATAACTTAAAATCTATATGTGATAGGCAAATTCTGAGTTCAGATTTGGAATCAGCACACTCGATCTCATGTAGATCACATGTGTTATTCCCAGCAGCAAAATAATTGTTGTGCAGAACAGAGCTAAGGTCTGAAGTCAGCAGTGGTGGGCATCAAAAAAACTTCTCTACCACACTGTGGGCATGGCCATGTGACTGGGTGGGCATGACCTATTGGCCATGTGACTGCTCTTTGCTATAGAGCTATGAAAATACTGTGTACTGGCCCGATCCAGCTCATGCCCATCACTGGAAGTCAGTAATGGGATTGTAGAAAGCTACAGTATCAGGTCTATGTCACAGGAAGGGCATCTAACATGATAAACAAAATTACACTCTTGCATCAAGATTATTCAAATGCAAAGACTCTGGGAGCAAGATTTCTCAGTTTGGTATTTATCCCTATGGCCATTTTGCCCTGCCTGCACAATGGGGGTGGCCATTTTGTCCCAACAGCTTCAAAAGGAGTGGCCATTTTGTTTCTTGAATGCCATTTGAGGGATGGAGGGCCACATGAAATGGTGATGTGGGCCGAATCTGGCCCACAGGCCTTAGGCTGGGAACCCCTCCTTTAAATGAAGCAGTTATAGCTCTAGGATCGTATTTGGGGGTAAAGTGACCCAGAAAATGTTCCAGATGAAGCATGTCAATTTATTTATTTTTCCTACATGGTGGGTATTTTCCTCCTTTCAGCTTTTAAAAAAGAATACTGTTTGTATGATTAGTTGTTTTATATTGAAAAGAATTAAACTTCCCCTCAGGCAGAGAAATAAAATGGACCAGTCAGCCTAGCAGAAGTGGGTTAGATTAAATTGTACTCTACTTAAGTACAAAGCAAACCACATGGCTGGAATCCCTTTTGTTTCTACTGCATGCACAACAGTCCATTGCACACACAAGCTTGACATTTCCCCATGTTTCTGCAAGGTATAATTGCTGCATCTTCCTGTATTTTGCTTCAGCAGGATGCTATAAACTCACACCAGATTGCAAACCAGAGGTCCTGCTGAGCCCCATGCTCCCAGGGCATTACATTCCATTTCCTCCTAACAGGATAGTAGCCCATGGTTTTACCTGGGCAAGGAAATCAGAAGAATTATTTCAAATCAAGAGATCAACTGACCCCACCCAAAGGGATCCTGTTTATTTTTGTAAAGGTTGGTTTAGCTCACAGGTAACCAGCTGTGCTCACCTAGTGTATATTTTACTGTTCCAAAGTTGCCGAATGAATTCAGCCACGTAGATCTCTGCTTTTCACCAGCAATGTACAGCATGCTTCTTATTTGGCATGGATATCGTGTGCTGTTTGTTGTTCTTTAGCAAGGTGTATGTCCCCACTCCACCCCACATCACACCTTTTAAGTGAAGAAAATGATCCATCTGCATATAAACTGACTTTCCTAAATGCCCAGAAGAAATAGTATATGTATTCCCTGCCAGGACAACAACGAGATGAGCAAATTCTGATCTATGAGTTCTTGGGACTTTTCAAAGCTCTTTTGTTGTTTCCTTTACTTATTCCCAAGGAAAGGCTGAGCATTCTTAGACATTGCAAGTGTGGCGCCAAAATGGCCGCTGCGCTCTTTGCGGGGCCCCCCACTGGACGAAGGCATCCGGGTAGTTAGGGGGCGTGGCCAGCACCCTTATAAAAGGGGCGGCCATGAGGCAGCCGAGCTGCCATTTTGCGAAGTGAACGGAGACGAGAAGTTTTTTCCCTTAGCTCCGTCGCTCTTGCCTATCGCCGGGAAGCCTCTTTGGCGCAGCGGTTTTTCTTCCTTCTTTCTTCGGCTTCCCTGCAAATTGAAGCAATGCCCTCTAAGAAGAAGGCAACGGCGAACGCAGTTCGCGCTGCTCGGAGGCGGCAGCCGGGTCGGAGGACCACGACTGCGCCTCCCCATCAGCCTCCCTTGCCGGGAGAGCCCACCGGGACCGGTGGGATGGGGTCGATTGCCCCTTGGCCCGAGCCGGGGCGGCCACGTACTGGCCCGGCAGGGGCCACGGCCCCCGGCCCGCAATCAATGGCCACTGCCCCTGGCCTGGTTCATACTACGGGGCCTTCTCCCCTTGGTCCGCAGCTTCCTGCGGTGGGCTTCAGCCATGGGGGGTGGTTGGGTCCTCTTCCCTGGCAGGGCATGCCTCCGGCCCCCCAGGGGCCGGGACTGGGCTCGTGGCCGTATTCGGGCCCCGCGGCCCAGAGACCTGGACCGGCGCCTGCTACCAGTGGGCCGGCTGGCCCTTTGGCCCCCCTTAGCGTTGGGGGCTATGTGAATGTGGATGCCCTTCTGGCCCGCGTAGCGGCCCTCGAGGCATCGCTCGGGATGGTCAACCCCTCAGGGGCGCCTTTTGGATCCCAGGTTGACGCATCGTCTGCCGGGCAGCGGCAGGCGGCAGGACGGGTCGAGCTGCCCGAGGTGCGTGGGCCGGCATCGGCCACTGCCTCGCAGCTCCCCATACAACAGGCACCGCAGCCGGGTGCTGACCAGGCCCCATCGATGAGCTCAGTTCCAATCGTGAGCTCCGACGCCCACAGTGGGCCGGAACCCCCGGTGGGGGCGGCCCATGGGGGTGCAGCGCGTGAGTATATGGTTCAATCTAGTGCACCCACACTGTTAACCACATTGGGGGGAGCATTCCAGTGGCCGTGGCCTCGCACGGGTGGCGTGGCGGTTCAGACGCCGCCGGCCCACCCGGCGACTGCACCTCTAACCCAAGGCCCTACTTGGGGTGGGGCCTCCTATTCTGTTGGGAACTTGCTAGGGGTTACGGGGTTGGTTCAGGCTCCTTTTACTATGCCCACCGTTCCCACCGTGCCGGTGTCGGCATTGCTGACAGCAGGGTATTCTTTGCCCCTTGGGGATCATCTGGCCCAGTCTACCAAAGAGAAGATCTGGCGGGGGGAGTATGTGGACATCTTCTCCCTTCTGAACAGAGAGCCCACCAAGGAGGAGAGGGAGGGGCAGGACGAGAAGGATAAGGAACAGGCACGTCGTTGTAAGCCGCCACGCACGTGGGCCAACTGGTTGCCAGCGTACCTCATATACATGGCGGTTTACCTCAGGGCCCGGCCGGATCTGGCCATCCCGATGGTCCAGTATTTGGACAACATCTACCGGGTGATGGTTGACTTCCCGGGCCCGTCGTGGTTGGCTTACGACGAAGAATTCCATATGCGAGTGCCCCTGCACCCAGAGATGAGGTGGGACGAGCCCTGCCAGAAGCTGTGGCTTCTGTACATGACCCCCATGTGCCCCGCGCCTGGGGAGAGATACCATTGTGGACATGCAGTCCAGCGAGCGGCTCCAGCACAGGCACCCCGCCAGGTGGCAGGGCAGGGGGTTCCAGCCCGCCTGCTGTGCTGGACCTTCTTGTCCAATGGTTCCTGCAGTAGGAAGAATTGCCGGTACAAGCACGAGTGTCCCTCTTGTGCTGGCCCCCATGCCGCCTCCGCCTGTCCCAGGCCGGGGGGAATGCGGGGCCGAGGTAGGGGTGGACAAGGGGCCGGCAAGACTGCCGCAGAGGGAGCTGGTCCAGCGAAAGGCCCCCTCCCCAATTAATGTGGACATGTTGGAGCGTTGGCTCACATTGTACCCGAGGAGGGCAGACGCAGCTTACCTGCTTCAAGGTTTTCAACTGGGTTTTCGCATTCCTTTCACGGGGGACAGGTCTCCCCAAGACGCACCCAACCTTTTGTCACTCAGGGGAAGGGAGGAGGTGGCTGCCGTGAGCATTACTAAGGAGGTTGATGCGGGCAGGGTCGCCGGCGCTTTCCCTGCACCCCCGTTTCCCAATCTTAAAGTTTCCCCCTTGGACTTAGTGCCCAAGAAGTCACCGGGCGAGTTTCGCCTAATACATCACTTGTCCTACCCAGCCGGCCGATCGGTCAATGATGCTATCCCTGATGAACTTTGCTTGGTCAGGTATACGTCTTTTGACCAGGCGCTGCGCATGGTGCGCTCATGTGGCCCGGGTGCGCTGTTAGCTAAGTGCGACATTAAGTCCGCCTTCCGTCTCCTGCCGGTGCACCCGGGTGACTTTGAGTTGCTGGGTTTCAAGTTCCGGGGTGCATATTATTTCGATAAAGCCATGCCTTTTGGTTGTTCCATCTCATGCTCGGCCTTCGAGCGTTTCAGTACCTTCCTACAGTGGGCTTTTGTTCGCAGGTCAGGCTCTCGGTCTGTAGCCCATTACCTGGATGATTTCTTATTTGGGGGTGAACAGGGCTGGGACACGTGCACACGTCTCCTCCACACATTTCAGACACTAATGGAGGAACTTGGTGTCCCTTTAGCGCCCGAAAAGACCGAGGGCCCATCTACTAAGCTCACATTCTTGGGGGTGGAGATTGACACGGTAGCCCAAGCATCTAGGTTGCCGGGGGATAAGGTGTCACGGATCGTGGCCCTCATATCGGACTTACTTGCTAAACGCAAGGCGTCCCTTCGTGAGCTGCAGGTGCTGCATGGTCACCTTAATTTCGCTTGCAGGGTGGTCGCACCTGGCAGGGCATTTGCTCGGCGCTTGTGCGACGCCATGACAGGCTTGTCCAGACCCCACCATAGGGTAAGACTCACCGGGGGCATTAGGGCAGATATGCTTATCTGGCTCCAGTTCCTGAGAGAGTTCAATGGGGTATCATTTTGGAGGTCCGACCTTCTGGCTTCTCCATGTTTCCAGATACAGTCTGATGCATCTGGGTCCCTGGGTTATGGGATGTACTTCAATGGGAAGTGGGCCTACGGTGGGTGGCCGCCAGCCTGGTCGGGCACAGGTCGCCTGCGCGATCTCACGTATCTGGAATTTTTTCCCATTCTGGGGGCTTTGATGCTATGGGGTGAGGAGTGGGCCAATTCGGTGGTACATTTCTGGTGTGACAATGCAGCTGTTGTCCACATTGTAAACTCACAGACATCTAAATCTCCCAGGGTCATGGACCTGGTGCGCCAGTTCGTTTTGCGCAGCCTGCGCCTCAATGTGCTATTCAGGGCCAGGCATGTCCCAGGTATCAATAATGATATTGCTGACGCTTTGTCCCGCCTGCAGATCTCCCGGTTCCGCGCCTTGGCCCCGGATGCGGAGGAATTTCCCTCGCCACTCCCGGACGAGATATGGACGCGTGGCAAGGAGAGGTGAACCGGGCGATCGGCATGTTGCTGGCGCCGCACACTCGTAAGGCGGATCACCACGCATTCATTTCCTTCCAGGCCTTCTGTGCCCAATTTCGGCTACCCGAGACTTGGCCTATCCCAGTTGCCCACGTCCTCCAATTCATGGTTTACCTGCATGCACAGGGCCTTGCACCTCGCACCATAGCATCCAGGCTGTCAGCGCTGGCATTTATGGCCAAAGTGGGCGGTTATGCGGACAGTACTACTGATTTCCGTGTGAGACATGTTTTGGAAGGGTGGGCGCGGGAGCGCGGGCGTAGCCCGGACGACCGCCACCCAATTTCCCCAGGGGTACTCACCCACCTGGCACGGGGCTGGCATGACCTCTGTTTTGACAGGTATGAGGCAGCCCTGTTTCATGCGGCTACCACGGTGGCCTTTTTTGGAGCACTCCGCATCAGCGAGCTTGTGATGCTGTCTAAGGCGGATGCAAGTCGTAGGGCACTGGAACTCAACGATGTCTATGTCTGCAATGATTGGGCTCAGTTGAGGATTCGCTCCTCTAAAACGGATCAGCAGGGCGTAGGCAGTGGAGTAAGACTGCTATGATGTTCCTTGGCAGACATATGTCTGGTTGGTGCCCTACAGGAATTCCTTGCACTGCGTGGCACGCACCATGGCCCGTTTTTCTGCCACCAAGATGGGTCTCCCCTTACTAAGTTTCAATTTTGGAAGGTGACCGGTAAGGCATTGCCAGTGTTGGCCTCCCTGGGGCCCGTTACGGCACCCATTCCTTCAGGATAGGGGCGGCTTCTACTGCGGCTGCCTTTGGGTACTCCGGGGCTGAAATACGCCGTATGGGGAGGTGGGGATCACAATGTTTTCAGTTTTATGTCCGCCCTCTTCCGCCGTGAGTACCAGTTTAGTCACCGCACCTTTTCTCCCCTTTTTCCTTGACAGACCCTGGGTGTCGTTTCACACCGGTGGCAGTATGGCTGGTGGGCCATAGCTACGTGCAGAGGGCAGCGCGTTACGCTGCGGCGACAGAGTGGGGACCCCGACTGGGACTGGGTGCATACGCAAGTCTCACATGGTATGGTAAGCCCGGTATGTTATGGCGGGAACTGTTGCCATTCCTTTTCTCAGGCAGGAATGCCGACCCGCCTGATATTCTGATCATACACCTTGGGGGCATTGATTTAGGACAGGTCACTGGCCTTTCGCTGAAGCACGCGATTTGTGGCGACCTCGCCTACTTACATTATGTGTGGCCTGCCACGACCCTCGTTTGGTCAGACATGGTACCGCGGCACGCTTACAGGGGAAAGTTCGACCTCCAGGCCCTTGACCGTGCTCGGCGCATGGTGAACAGGGCTGTTGCCCGGTTCCTTATCGACAAGGGCTGGGGGTGCGTCATTCGGCACCCCACCATCAGTTTGCAAAATTATGAGCTTTATTCAGGGGATGGGGTCCATCTGTAGCAGGGAGGTATGGACCTCCTGTTAGGTGATTGGCGAGCAGGCCTGTTGACCGAGCTGACGGTCGGGGGGGGGGGCGTCGAGCCTTTATTGAAGCCTCTCCGTGTGGCGGGTAGCACTGGTAAGGTAAACATTTATGACCCACAGGTATCCGGCAGGTTCGCAATTGACTGGACAACACTAGACAGGCATAAGTTGGTTAAACGTTGTCCGGTCAACGACGAACCAGGCGACGGGGTGATGGCAAGAGCTAGACAGCATGCATCACCCTGTGATTTTACGGATACGCGTCAGAGGGTGGGGTCATTAGTTAGATATTGACTTTTTGTTGTTGTTCAGTCGCACAGTCGGTTCCGACCCTTTGCGACCCTATGGACCATTGTTCTCCAGGCGCCTCTGTCCTCCACCATCCCCCTCAGCCCTCCCAGCTCTGTGCCCATTGTGTCTGTAATACCATCTAACCATCTCATCCTTGGCCTCCCCCTTCTTCTTTTGCCTTCCACCTTTCCCAACATCAATGCCTTCTCAAGTGAATCCTCCCTTCTCATTTGATGTCCAAAGTATTTTAGCTTCATCTTTACTATTTGACCTTCCAGTGAGCAATCAGGGTTAATTTCTTCTAAGATTGACCTATTTGTTCTCCTCGCTGTCCAGGGTACCCTCAAAACCCTCCTCCAACACCACATTTCAAAGGCATCTATTCTTCTGCGTTCAGCCTTCCTAATTGTCCAGCTCTCACATCCATACATTACTACTGGGAAAACCATTGCTTTGACTATTCTAATTTTTGTTTTCAGTGTGATGTCTCTGCTTTTCACTATGTTCCCCAGGTTTCTCATTGCTTGTCTCCCAAGAATCAGTCGCCTTTTTATTTCATGGCTACAATCCCCATCTGCAGTGATCTTTGATCCCAAGAAAGTGAAATCTGTCACTGCTTCTACTTCTTCCCCATCTATTTTCCAGGAACTGACTGGGCCTGTTGCCATTATCTTGGTTTTCTTGATATTTAGTCTCAAGCCAGCTTTTGCACTCTCCTCCTTCAGCCCAATCAAGAGATTCTTTAGGTCTTCCTCACTTTCTGCCATTAGGGTGGTATCGTCTGCATATCTCAGATTGTTGATGTTTCTCCCAGCGATTTTAATCCCATATTGTGATTCCTCCATCCCTGCACTGCGCATTATGTGCTCTGTGTATAGGTTGAATAGGCATGGTGACAAAATGCAGCCTTGTCTTACTCCTTTTCCTATTCCAAACCACTCTGTCATTCCATGTTCTGTCCTAACTGTTGCTTCTTGGTTCTTGTACAGATTTCTCAGGAGGCATATGAGATGCTCTGATATTCCCATCTCTTTAATTACTTGCCACATCTTGTTGTGGTCCACACAGTCAAATGCCTTAGTGTAGTCAATAAAACAAAAGTAAACTTGTTTCTGGTATTCCTTTGTTTTCTCCAAGATCCAGCGTATGTTGGCGATGTGGTCTCTAGTCCCCCTGCCTCTTCTGAAACCTGCCTGCACCTCTGGTAATTCTCTTTCCACATGCTGCTGAAGTCTATCCTGTATTATCTTGAGCATCACTTTACTGGCGTGTGGGATGAGCGCGATTGTTCGATAATTTGAACATTCTTTGGCATTGCCCTTTTTTGGGATTGGGACGTATACTGATCTTTTCCAATCCTGTGGCCATTGTTTTGTTTTCCAAATCTGCTGGCATATTGAATGCAGTAATTTGACGCCGTCGTCTTTTAGCGCTTTGAAAAATTCAACTGGGATACCATCATCTCCACTAGCTTTGTTGTTTGCGGTGCTCTTTAGGGCCCTTATGACTTCGCTCTCCAGGATGTCTGGCTCAAGTTCTATTTCTTCATCAACGTGATTATCAGGGGTGTTGAGGTCCTTTTTGTAGAGTTCCTCTGTGTACTCTTTCCATCTTTTCTTAATCTCTTCTGCATCAGCTAGCTCCTTTCCTTCTTTGTCCCTTATCATGGTCATTTTTGCTTTAAATGTTCCCTTAATTTCCCCGATTTTTTTGAAAAGATCTCTGGTTCTGCCTCTTTTGTTGTTTTCCTCCATTTCTCTGCACTGTTCTTTTAAGTAGTTTTCCTTATCTCTCCTTGCTTTTCTTTGAAATTCTGTGTTCAAATGATTGTAGTTTTTCCTTTCTCCTTTGACTTTTGCTTTCCTTCTTTCCTCTGCTATTTTAAGAGCCTCATCAGACAACCACTTTACTTTCTTACTCTTCTTTTCTTTTGGTATGGTTTTCTTTGCTGCTTCCTGCATGATGTCCCTCATCTCTGTCCATAATTCTTCTGGCACTCTATCTATTGAGTCTAAGCCATTGAATCTGTTCATCACCTCCACCGCGTATTCTTTAGGGATGCTGTCTAGGTGATATCTTTCTGGTCTCCGTGTTGACTACGTATTGACTACGGTCAACAATTTGTTTGTTGTCAACAAACAAATTGATACAAATAGATACATTGTAACAATTGCCGTTGGCAATTTTGGGTGGTACCTTACCAGTGTTACTTCGGCCTGCTTGCCTTAAGAATTATAATTGGTCAAATACCAATAGAAATTTATAATTCGGACTAGGGCATGAATCAATAAATGTGGCCCAATGCCGTTATCCACTTTCACCAGTGTCTGAGTCCTTTATTGGGGGGTGCGCCTGCAATGCTAGTGTGGAGAGGTTTGCTAGCTTGTTTTGGCACCTAACACATTGGGGATCATTTGCTTTCCCACAGATTTATTCTCCACTCATTATTTCCATTTTTACATATTTATTCATTTCTGGAATTGTGTTTTCACTCTTTGATTTTTTTTTTAAAAAAGAAGAATTAGTTGACTTTGAGTCTCCCAAAAATAATAACAACAATAACAACCCATCTAGTACATTCTGGTTCTTAAATCCATAAAATAATAATCATAGGAGACCAAATACCTTACAAACGCCTACAGCCATGAATAAGGACATTTTAGCAAACTGGAATATAAATAAATACCAAATAAATAATTCAGGCCATCATGTAGCTGTTTGTTTCCTTCTTCCAGAAGACAGCAATGTCTCTTGAGTGACAAAACCCAAAACAATGGCAGTGGATTTTTTTAAAAAGGAAAAGGAACCACGCAGCAACTCATTCTTATGTCTGTTTTTAAAAGAGAATAATTTTTTCAAAGTCATACATTCCAATGTTAAATTAATATGGCTGGCATGCTTTGTTTGATCAAAACTACCAACTGTGAATGATGAGAATGTTTATTCAGGAGGTGAAGACATACTGGATCAAAATATGCATGGCGGGTGAAAAGTCAGGCATAGCAATGAAAAGCAAAAAGAGCTAGGGCAGGGAATGGATAACTGTACTTTCAAAGATCTGGGGACCATCTTCTTGCCACCGGGATTACAGAGACTGCTAAAAATGCACCACACAAAAACACAACCAGAACTGGCGAGAAGTTCCCTTCTGTTTTTTTTTTTTTAAAGATGGGTTCCATTGGGTGTTAAACTATGCAAGGGGCCTCTGTGATATGTGGAAAAAGTGAACTACCACTTCCAGAGGAATGCAGAGATGCAATTCATCTATTTTTGCTGGGAAACAGTACGTTGAGTGCGGTTGAAAGAGAGGCTGCATCATATCACAGCTCTTCTCTGTACAGCAAAGTGGCCATCTGCATATGAAGAAGAAGAAAAGACGAAATGTATCATTAAAATGGGGGGGGGATAAGAATACCAACATATTTCCTCAATTGACCAGACCCGTGATGGTGAACCTTGGCACTCCAAATGTTCTTGGACTTCAATACCCAGAAGCCCAAGCCCCATGTGAATCCACATGAATGGGTTTACTGTGATTCATCTGGCCTGCGCTGCCCTCATCGCTCTCAGAAGTGGAAGTAAAGCGCACCGATATGGTAGACTACTTTGCTTGTGGTCATGACATAGCAGCCGTATGGGTGTGTTTTACTTCCGCTTCTGGGAACAACGAGGGCAGCGCAGGCTTGATGAATGGCAGTAAACCCATTCATGTGGATTCACAGAGGGCTTGGCTTCTGGGAATTGAAGTCCAAGAACATCTGAAGTGCCAAGGTTCACCATCACGGGACCAGACTATCAAGGGATGAGTTCCTGATGGTTGCAACTCACTTTCCATTCCTTTTGCTGCCCCTCTCTTCTTTTCCAGTTCAACCAAAACTTTTCACGGTTGAATCTTCTCATCTTTTTTTTTTTGGGGGGGGGGGGAGGACTGCCACATATTTATGCTGCTTTATACGAAGTGCACATTCAGAAGCCATTCCAAAAATGTACTGAAAGATCCCAATTGGTCTTTGTACTTTCCAAGTCTTATATCCTGATATGAAATGTCGGTAGCAACCAGGGATGTGGACAACTGCTTTTTTAACTTTTCTTTTGCTTTCCTATTTTTGTGAGTCATTCCTTTCACTTAACACAAAAAAGGAAAGCCTCTTCTAGATTATTTTGTTTTAGCAAAGCAAAGAAATCACACTTATATACCGCCCCATAGCACTTATTTATTTTATTTATTTATTATATTTATACCCCGCCCTACTGGTGCAAGCACCACTCAGGGCGGCTTACAGTGTGAAGCAAATACAACAATAAACATCTATGACGGAGCCTGGGCTTAGTGCACTCTCTGGACGGTTCACAAGTTAATTAGCATTTTGTCCCCAACATGCTGGGTACTCATTTAACCGACCTTGGAAGGATGGAAGGCTGAGTCAACCTTGATCCCTGGTTGGGATTAAACTCACAACCTTTGGGTTGCAGGACAGCAGTTTAACCACTGCGCCATCAAGGCTTCTCATTTGGGCTTCCAGCACACGCAATGTCCTACAGATCCTTTTAAATCTAATCCAAAAGAGGAGAGAGGTAAGGCACACAGTCGAGTCTTACCCTTTGCAGCCCCATGGACCACAGCAAGTCATCTGCCATCCTCCATAGTCGAGCCAGATCTACACCCATTGTGTCAATGATGCCATCTAGCCACCTCATCCTCTGCCACCCCCTTCTCCTTTTGACTTTGATCTTTCCCAGCATCAGGGACTTCTCCAGTTAGACCTCCCTTCTCATTTGGTGGCCGAAGTACTTGAGCTTCAGCCTCAGTATTTGTCCTTCCAAGGAGCAGTCAGGGTTGATTTCCTTTATGATTAACTGATTTGATCTCCATGCAGTCCAGGGGACTCTCAAGACTTTTCTCCAGCACCACAGTTCAAAGGTATCCTATTCTTCTGCACTCAGCCTTCTTTATGGTCCAGCTCTCAAAGCTCTCACAGCCTGGGAATATCATTGCTTTAACTATGCGGACTTTTGTTGGCAGGGTAATGACTCTACTTTATATTATGCTACACTTTGTTATATGTTTTTTTGCTAGTCATGGAGCATAATAAAAGGAATTGAAAATCTGAATTTGAATAAAGCATTAAAAATAGGAAACAACATTATGAATCTATCGCTACCCATCCAGAAAAACAGATACCTTCTAGATCTGGGCAGCACAATACAGAAAGAAAGAAAGAAAGAAAGAAAGAAAGACAAACAGACAGACAGACAGACAGAGACATTGTCTGGTATACAGCAATTCAACTACCAACAACAGAAAACAGTCCCCATTCCCTCTAACAAAATCTACACCTTTAACAAAAAAAAATCATAACAAAATAATGAAATAACAGTTTTTTAAAGAAAAATCAAACAGGGAAAGCACCTTCTCTCACACAGGGAAAAATTGCAGCATCACACACAAGAGAGAGTGGGGCAAGAGCTATAGCACAAACAAGGACAAGTAACAATCAAGCAACAGCAAGGTGGAATGGAAGTAGTGAGATGTTGAGTAAGCAGCATAGGAGGGGAAAGGAACAGGAAATGAAGTGGCAGTTGCATACTGCAGAGGAAGCATTTATTTTATTTTATTTCAGATGTAGGGCACTTTTCTGACAGGGTACAAGCTATCTCTCAATGATAAAACAAATAATGATAAAACAATAAATTAAAGATTAAAAAGTAATTATATTAAAATAGTAACTAATAGCAATTGGTTAATTAAAATCACTAAAACCTTCAAGAACAAACTTAGAAAAACGGGGCTAGTTACTGCTCTATTCTTCTGCCTTCTGAGTCGGCCTTCTCGTTCTGTCTATTACATGGTAAGCCTTCTTGGGAAGAATGGTAGATCAAAGTTATCAGGAAGTTTTAACTTTTCTCATATAATTTGGGTAAAAAATGCTTATTGCTTTTGTTGCTTTGGAACTAGGCTCTAAACATGTTCTTTTCTTGTCAACGTTGAGGTGGGACCTGACATGGGATGACAAGGTGGCATTTACAAACAATAGTGTTCAGCATTTGCTTTGTGATGTAATGCTAAGTGACGTTGACTTTAATGCAATTAAAAATTTAGTATTAATTGAATAGTTAATGTGCAAAACCAGACTGTATGGAACACAGGAGTATAGCTCAGTCAGTACAGCCCAAAAGCTCAGTCTTTCAGATGCACACACAGAAAGAGACAATAAATTTATGCCTC
Source organism: Bradypodion ventrale (assembly GCA_035047345.1). Lineage (NCBI taxonomy): Eukaryota > Metazoa > Chordata > Lepidosauria > Squamata > Chamaeleonidae > Bradypodion > Bradypodion ventrale. The sequence continues at coordinate 18,739,725 of JAWDJE010000003.1, read as the reverse complement.
CTGTGTGTAAACAATGCTTTTTAACAAGAAATAAATCCCTTCAGTGTTATCAATCTGTTGGAAAATGGCTTTTTCTTTACTTAAAAGAAGGTCAACTGGTAGAACCAGTGCAGCTGAGCCTGAAGCAGACAACTAGAGGAATATAAGGAGTTTATTTATAAGGACCAACTGAAACAAACCATGAAGGTGTCAGGTCCAAAACTGGGAGGCAGTGACTGTAGCATCTCTGCTTCTACAGATCACTTTGAAGGAGAATGCTGCAGTCATGAAGAGGCTAAGCGACAAGCGTGGAAACTTTGTCAAACTCAACTACGCCCTCCACCATCTATTCAGTGTAATGTGTGTGGTTGCATGTTTCATGCCAGAATCGGTTTGAGTCAACTGAGAAAATGACTTCCAGGAAAAATGTATGCATGGATACAAGTAGCAGACGACAATGATGATTACGATTTATCTATTTACCACACTTCCATTCTGCTTCTGCATGAAAAAAAAAATAGCTCTAAAAAATAACCAGTGCTAGCAAATATAATTTAGGTGCTTTAAAAACAATAGAATGGAAGCGCGGCGCCAAAATGGCCGCCGCGCTCTTTGCGGCCCCCCCCCACCGGACGAAACCATCCGGGTAGTTAGGGGCGTGGCCAGCACCCTAATAAAAGGGGCTGGCCACGAGGCAGCCGTGCTGCCATTTTGGCGAACCGACGGAGCGGAGAAGTTTTTCCTCCTTACCTCCATCGCTCGTGTCTTCTTGAGGGAAGCCTTTTCGGGCAGTTTGCTCTTTTCTTTAGACTTCCTAGCCATATTGGCCATGCCCTCGAAGAAGAAGGCAGCCGCGAACGTGGCTCGATCAGCGCGGAGGCGTCAGCCGGGTCGGAGGACCGCGACTGCGCCCGTTCCACAGCCACCGCTAGCGGATCCCACCGGGAACGGTGGGATGGGATCGGTAGCTCCTTGGCCTGATGCGCGGAGCATACCCGCAGCCTCGGACGGGGCCTTGGCCCTTGGCGCGCAAACGACGACCACGGCCCCTGCCATGGTTCGTGCGGCGGGGCCTTCTTGCCCGGGTGCGCAGTTCCCTATGGGGGGTGCGAGCCACGGAGGGTGGTTGGGTTCCCTGCCCTTGCAGGGCGTTCCTACGACTCCCCAGGGGCTGAGCATGGGCTCTTGGCCTTATCTGGCCTCTGGGGCTCAGGGACCTGGACAGGTACCCGTGAATTTTGGGCCCGTTGCCCAATTGCCCCCTGTCGGGGCCGGGCCCTATGTCGACGTGGCGGCCCTTCTTGCCGGGGTTGCGGCCCTTGAAGCATCCTTGGCGAGGGCCAACCAAGCAGGGGTATCTTTAGGTTTTCAGGTTCCCCCTTTGGCTGCCGAACAACGGCCGGCGATGGGTCGGGTTGAGCCGCCTGAGGCGTGTGGGCCGGTGATGGCCACTGCCTCGCAGCTCCCCACCCCACAGGTGCAGCAGTCTGGTGCTGGTCTGGCTCCGTCGACGAGCTCAGCTTCGGTCGTGAGCTCCGACGCCCCCAGCGGGCCGGAACCCCCGGTGGGGGCGGCCTGCGGGGGTGCAGCGGGTGAGTATGCAGTCCAAGCTAATGCACCCACACAACTGACTTCACTGGGGGGGCTGTTCAATGGCCTTGGCCTCGCTCGGGTGGCACGGCGGCCCTATGGCCCCCGGCCCACCCAGCGACTTTGCCCACGACACAGGGCTTGGGGCGGGGTGGTGCCCCCAATGTGCTTGGAAATGTGTTGGGGATCCCCGGGCTGGCTCAGGCTCATTTTACCTTACCCGTAGTTCCCTCGGTCCCGGTGTCGGCTTTGCCAACAGCAGGGTATTCCTTGCCCTTGGGGGACCATTTGGCCCAGTCTACCAAGGAAAAGATTTGGAGGGGCGAGTACGTAGATATCTTCTCACTTCTAAATAGGGAGCCGACCAAGGAGGAGAGGGAAGGGCTGGACGAGAAGGATAAGGAGCAGGCACGTCGTCGTAAGCCGCCACGCACGTGGGCAAATTGGCTGCCAGCGTACCTGATTTACATGGCCGTTTACCTCAGGGCTAGGCCGGATTTGGCTATTCCCATGGTCTAATATTTGGACAATATTTACCGGGCTATGGTTGACTTCCCGGGTCCGTCATGGCTGGCTTACGACGAAGAATTCCGCATGAGAATTCCGTTGCACCCAGAGATGAGGTGGGATGAGCCCTGCCAGAAGCTGTGGCTTCTGTATATGACCCCCATGCGCCCGGCGCCTGGGGAGAGATATCATTGTGGACATGCGGTCCAACGAGCGGCCCCAGTACAGGTACCCCGCCAAGCGGCGGGGCAGGGGGTTCCAGCCCACCTGCTGTGCTGGACCTTCTCGTCCAATGGTTCTTGCAACAAGAAAAATTGCAAGTACAAGCATGAGTGCCCCTCTTGTTCTGGCCCCCATGCTGCCTCCGCCTGTCCCAGGCCGGGAGGATACAGGGGCAGGGGTAGGGGCGGACAAGGGGCAGGCAAGACTGCCATGGAGGGAGCGGGTTCACCAAAAGGCCCCCTCCCCAATTAATGTCGATATGCTGGAGCGTTGGCTCGCATTGTACCCGAGGAGAGCAGACGCTGTGTACCTCCTTCAGGGTTTCCAACTGGGTTTTCGTATTCCTTTCACAGGGGATAGGTCGCCGCAGGATGCACCTAACCTTTTGTCACTTAGGGGAAGGGAGGAGGTGGCTGCCGCCAGCATTAATAAGGAGATTGCTGCGGGCAGGGTCGCCGGCCCTTTCCCCGCAGCCCCATTTCCCAACCTTAAAGTGTCTCCGCTAGGACTAGTGCCCAAGAAGTCACCGGGCGAGTTCCGCCTGATTCACCATTTGTCCTACCCAGCCGGCCACTCGGTCAATGATGCTATCCCTGATGACCTTTGTTCTGTCAGGTATACATCCTTTGACCAGGCATTGCGCATGGTGCGCTCATGTGGCCCGGGTGCAATGTTGGCTAAGTGTGACATTAAGTCGGCGTTTCGCCTCCTGCCGGTGCACCCGGGTGATTTCGAGCTGCTGGGTTTCAAATTCCGGGGTGACTATTATTTTGACAAAGCCATGCCATTCGGCTGTTCCATATCCTGCTCGGCTTTCGAGCGTTTCAGTACCTTCCTGCAGTGGGCATTTGTCCGTAGGTCAGGGTCTCGGTCTGTAGCCCATTACCTGGATGACTTTTTATTCGGGGGTGAACGGGGCTGGGACACGTGTACATGTCTCCTCAATACATTTCAGACGCTAATGGAGGAACTCGGTGTCCCTTTAGCGCCCGAAAAGACCGAAGGCCCGTCTGATAAATTAATATTCCTGGGGGTGGAAATTGACACGATAGCGCAGGCTTCTAGGTTGCCCGCAGACAAGGTGGCAAGGATAGTTGCCATTATATCGGACTTGCTGGCTAAGCGCAAGGCATCACTTCGTGAATTGCAGGTGCTACATGGCCACCTCAATTTCGCTTGCAGGGTGGTCGCACCTGGCAGGGCCTTTGCTCGGCGCTTATGTGACGCCATGGCAGGCTTATCCAGGCCCCATCATAGGGCGAGACTGACACGGGGCATCAGGGCAGATCTGCACGTATGGCTCCAGTTCTTGAGGGAGTTCAATGGGGTCTCATTTTGGAGGTCTGATCTCCTGGCTTCGCCCCACTTTCAAATTCAGTCTGATGCCTCGGGATCCCTAGGTTATGGGATGTACTTCAATGGGAAGTGGGCATATGGTGGATGGCCACCAGCCTGGTCAGGCACGGGTCGCCTGAGGGATCTCACATATTTGGAATTTTTTCCCATACTGGGGGCCTTGATGCTATGGGGTGAGGAGTGGGCCAACTCTGTGGTGCATTTCTGGTGTGACAATGCGGCTGTTGTCCACATTGTCAACTCACAAACCTCTAAATCTCCCAGGGTCATGGATCTTGTGCGCCAGTTTGTATTGCGCAGCCTGCGCCTCAATGTACTGTTCAGAGCCAGGCATGTCCCGGGGGTGAATAATGATATTGCTGACGCTTTGTCCCGCCTGCAGATCTCCCGGTTCCGTGCCTTGGCTCCGGATGTGGAGGAATTTCCCTCACCACTACCGCAGGAGATATGGACCATTGGCAAGGAGAGGTGAACCGGGCGATAGGCATGTCACTGGCGCCACGCACGCGTAAGGCGTATCACCACGCGTTGGTTTCATTTCAGACCTTTTGTTCCCAATATTGCTTGCCAGATACCTGGCCGATCCCAGTGGCCCACATCCTCCGTTTTATGGTTTACCTGCACGCCCAGGGCCTGGCACCACACACCATAGCATCTAGGCTATCAGCGCTGGCTTTTATGGCCAAGGTGGGAGGTCATGCGGACAGTACCGCTGATTTCCGTGTGAGACATGTTTTGGAGGGGTGGGTGCGGGAACGTGGGCGTTGCCTGGACGACCGTCACCCAATTTCCCCTGGGGTACTTACCCAACTGGCACGAAGCTGGCATGACCTATGCTTCGATAGGTATGAGGCAGCCCTGTTTCGTGCGGCTACAACGGTGGCCTTTTTTGGAGCGCTCCGCATCAGCGAGCTTGTGATGCTGTCTAAGGCGGATGCAAGTCGTAGGGCACTGGAACTCGAAGATGTCTATGTTTGCAATGATTGGGCTCAGTTGAGGATACGCTCCTCTAAAACAGATCAGCATGGCGTAGGCAGTGGAATAAGACTGCTACGATGTTCATTGGCAGACATCTGTCCGGTTGGTGCCCTACAGGAGTTCCTTGCACTGCGTGGCACGCACCATGGCCCGTTTTTCTGTCACCAAGATGGGTCTCCCCTCACTAAATTTCAGTTTTGGAAGGTGACAGGGAAGGCACTGGCCAGAGTTGGCCTCCCTGGGGCCCGTTACGGCACCCATTCATTTAGAATTGGGGCGGCCTCTACTGCGGCTGCTTATGGGTACTCCGGGGCTGACATACGCAGCATGGGGAGGTGGGACTCACACTGTTTCCAGTTTTATGTTCGCCCACTCCCACCGTGAGTACCTTCTGAGTCACCATGTATCTCTCCTTCCCTGTTTTTTTCCCTTGACAGACCCTGGGTGTCGTATCACACCGGTGACAGTATGGCTGGTGGGCCATAGCTACGTGCACAGGGCAGCGCGTTACGCTGCGGCGACAGATTGGGGACCCCGACTGGGACTGTGTGCATACGCACATTTCACATGGCACGGTAAGTCCGGTATGTTGTGGCGGGAGCTTTTGCCATTCCTCTTTTCATCGAGGAGTGCCGACCCGCCCGACATTCTGATCATACACCTTGGGGGTAATGACTTGGGCCAGGTCACTGGCTTATCACTGAAGCATGCGATTTGCGCGGACCTCGCCTACTTACATTACGTATGGCCCGCCACAACCCTTGTTTGGTCAGATATGGTCCCACGGCACGCTTATCGGGGAGGTTTCGACCTGCAGGCCCTGGACCGCGCTCGGCGCATGGTAAACAGGGCGGTGGCCCGATTCCTTTCGACCAAGGGCTGGGGGCGGGTCAGTCATCATCGCGCCATTAGTTTGCAAAATTTTGGGCTTTATTCAGGGGATGGGGTCCATCTGTCGCGAGGAGGTATGGACCTCCTGCTGGGTGATTGGCGAGCAGGCCTGTCGACCGAGCTGACGGTCTTGGGGGGGGCGTCGAGCCTTTATTGAAGCCTTTCCGGGTGGCGGGTAGCACTGGTAAGGTAAACATTTATGACCCACAGGTATCCGGCAGGTTCGCAATTGACTGGACAACACTAGATAGGCATAAGTTGTTTAAACGTTGTCCGGTCAACGACGAACCAGGCAAGGGGGTGATGGTTACCACTAGACAGCTGGAATCACCCCCTGATTTTACGGATACACGTCAGAGGGTGGGGTCATTAGTTAGATATTGACTACGGTCAACAATTTGTTTGTTGTCAACAAACAAATTGATACAAATAGATACATTGTAACAATTGCCGTTGGCAATTTTGGGTGGTACCTTACCAGTGTTACTTCGGCCTGCTTGCCTTAAGAATTATGATTGGTCGTTTTACCAATAGAAATTTATAATTCGGACTAGGGCTTGAATCAATAAATGTGGCCCATGCCGTTATACACTTTCATTTGTGTCTGAGTCCATCATTGGGGGGGTGCGCCTGCAATGGAAGCGTGGCGCCAAAATGGCCGCCGCGCTCTTTGCGGGCCCCCCCCCCCACCGGACGAAACCATCCGGGTAGTTAGGGGCGTGGCCAGCACCCTAATAAAAGGGGCTGGCCACGAGGCAGCCGTGCTGCCATTTTGGCGAACCGACGGAGCGGAGAAGTTTTTCCCCTCCACCCCCTCCCTAGTTAACAGTGTGATTTCTTGGTCGCTTCGGGGCCGGGTGGGAATTTTTGGCCGGGACTCGCATTGGCCCTCGAGTCCTGGCTTTTTCGCCCATCCCACACTGTTGCTATGGTTTGATATAGGGGTTGTTCTGTGCTGCTGTTGACTTTGGTCACATTGGCGGGTAGCACTGGTAAGGTAAACATTTATGACCCACAGGTATCCGGCAGGTTCGCAATTGACTGGACAACACTAGATAGGCATAAGTTGTTTAAACGTTGTCCGGTCAACGACGAACCAGGCAAGGGGGTGATGGTTACCACTAGACAGCTGGAATCACCCCCTGATTTTACGGATACACGTCAGAGGGTGGGGTCATTAGTTAGATATTGACTACGGTCAACAATTTGTTTGTTGTCAACAAACAAATTGATACAAATAGATACATTGTAACAATTGCCGTTGGCAATTTTGGGTGGTACCTTACCAGTGTTACTTCGGCCTGCTTGCCTTAAGAATTATGATTGGTCGTTTTACCAATAGAAATTTATAATTCGGACTAGGGCTTGAATCAATAAATGTGGCCCATGCCGTTATACACTTTCATTTGTGTCTGAGTCCATCATTGGGGGGGTGCGCCTGCAATGATTAAACATCATTGCAGTAAAGTACTAAAGTTTCTGAGACCAATTTTTCCATGCCAGTGATGCAGTGATAAGTTACCCAGCACCAGGAGTTCATCGAGATTATCACTGTGGCTGGGTTGGCCCTACCACTAGTCTAGATATGATGAATGCTTTAGGTCAGGGTTTCTCAACCTTGGGTCCTAGGTGTTCTGGACTTCTGTTCCCAGAAGCCCAAATTAGTATACCTGCTGGTCAAGGATTCTGGGAATTGAAGTCCAAGAACATCTAGGGACGCAAGGTTGAGAAATCCTACTTTAAGTGATGATGTGCAGTATATGGTCAATTCCCTTCTGTCCACCCCCAATGTTCAGTAGCATCAATGGGCTCCTGCTTCTGTGGCTCCTCCTGTACACATTGTACCAAATGCTGGTCCAAATGTCAGTGAGTTTTTCCTTAAATGCCTGCCCCAAAGATACTGGAAGTGAAGGTAAAGGAAAATTGCCTGTGCTATGAAGACTTCAAGCAAGATCAGAGGGAACATGATTTCTGAGCAGAGAAGAGTAGATCATTGTCCCTGGTGCTTTGACCTGCTGAATCTATATCCTACAGGGCTGCTTTCTCTGCCCTCCAAGAATAAGAGTAATTACTTCTCCTGACCATAATGAGGTTCAAGGGGAGGGACTGGCAATTTCTAATGGATCATTTCTGTGAAAAGTAAGGCAAATGACAAATCTCCATTTTAAAATCAGCACAACATCACTGACTGACCTATCAGAAACAAAAGCCCACCCAGAATGTGTTTTCTCAGAAAACTTCTTCAAGTGTCTTGTGGCATTGGTTGTATCAGATAGAGTTAACCTTAGTGATCTGTTCGAACATGCTGAATAATTGTCAGAAATGTGCTAGCTGTTTGCTAAGGGGTTTACAGGAAGATATGGAACGAAATCCACCAAAACTACATTAATTTGGGATCCTGCATATCCAGGACATTAAATCTATTAGTTATATAGGTTGTGGGAATCCATTATACATTTAGCTTATAATAATTAGCTGTGTAGCATTTAGTTTCCTGAGTTAGCAATTGTGGTTAGCTCTTCCTGCGCTCAGCCACAGTTTCCTGAACTAGCAATTGTTTCCTGCCTCTGTGCAGAGCAAAAGTTTCCTGAGTTAACAGTTGCCTGGCAACTTCATGTATTCTATGTGCTTTTGGTATCAGCTTTTTACTGCTGAAATTATATCATATCTACTGCTGAAGTTACAGGTAACAGCTTTTGCAAGGGTACCGCCACCAAGAATAGGCTTTGGGCCTATTCTGGCAGGATATAGCTACTGCGCATGTACTAGTAAAAGATATAGGTCATGTTCCATATATGGTAATGCTGTAGATAATGTAATATCATTGGCTGAATACCACTCACCTATGCTTTCGTATACATCCTGTGGAACTTGTAAGTTCAATAAAAACTTGCATGCTTGATGCGGCAGCAGACATAATTTTGCATCAGATATCTTCTCAGACGGCAGTCATTTTCCTTCTGATCTTTTGGTTTCTTACACTTGCTGAGCTGGATCTCAGCAAGGATTGGGTCTTTTCCCCAGAATTTTCCCATAATAGGTAATGGTGGTATTATTTCTGAGAAAAAGACAAAAGATCTGCTGTAGCTTATTTTACTTTATGGGAAGTACATAATAATAATAATAATTTTGTGTCAGAAATTATTCTGGGTTGAATGGATTTTTGTGGGGAAAACTCTGCTCAAGGAATGCTCAAATGAGGCTCCTTTCATGTCCCCAAGAACTTAGACAGAGATAGACACCCAATCCGTCATGCAGTACCCGGGTCTCAAACTGCTGACTTGCCAGCCTTCCAGCTAACAAAATGAGCTTCTTAACCACTGAGCCACCACAGCCCCTATAGGAAGTACAGATATACAGCCTTCAGAGTGAGGATACTTTATCCTTATTTTCCCTGACCCCACTACTGAATTCCACAAATTAATTTTCATGCTGTATAAAGATGCTCTGACTCTGGTGTTAAATCTGTCCTGGGTTATATGAGGATTTAGGGTCATTTGGTTTCTTCCTCCCTGATCAAGTTTATACAACATACCTCCCAGAGGCCAAAGCCAATGAGCCCTACCTGACATATACAATTAATGAAGAAAGAGTTATCAAATCCAACCACTGTCTTGTGGAACTCAAGAGGGATTCTGTACAGCTAAAAACATGAGCTGATTAATACTTCTGTTAAAATTCCTCTTTGTTACCAAGTACAGGAATATTCTCCCAGCTTCAGTGCACTGAGATTATTATTCTTGTGTACACTTGATAGTCAACATGATTGTTTAAACATAAGTCCCCATGAGTCATTTTAGTGCTTAAACAATCACCTTGATTTTGACATTTAGAAAAGGTAAATAGTCATTTACAGCAATCATATTGAATAGTTGGGCATGATACCATATAAGAAGGATTTTGGGGCTTTGGGATTTTGGTGTACAAAAAACTAGGTGATTAAATGGACTTTGATTCTGTCAAAGTCAGTGGCTGAAATCCTTTTGCTCAGTTCAGCACATGCAATGATGATCCGTTTTGCTCGTCCTCGTCGGCTGCAACTCATCAACATGCAATGATGATGATTGCTGGCATCAGCAGCAAATCACCACTGCTAAAACGTGATTTCAGGGTGCAAACAACTTGTACACAAAGCAGTGAATTCATATGTGTCCAAAAATTACCAAAGGCTGCCTTTAAGCAACAGCAATTTGCCACTGATGATGGCATTATAAACATTGCATATGCAAATATTCATACAAGGATCTTAACCACTGTTTTTGATTAGCAAAATGAAATGATTAAATCCAATTATCCCATACGCCCCATGAAAATTTTGTGTGTGTTCTGAAAAAGTAAAGGTAAAGTTTTCCCTTGCTCGAAAGCCAGTCGTATCTTACTATAGGTTTCAGTGCTCATCTCTGTTTCAAAGCCGAAGAGCTAGCATTGTCTGCTTCTGCAGACGTTTCCATGGTCATGTGGCAGGCATGACTAGACACCAGAGCACACGGAATGCTGTTACCTTCCCATAGAATTAGAATTGTTCTCTATTCATCTACTTGCAATTTCTTGCTTTCAAACTGCTAGATTGGCAGGAGCTGGGACAAAGACAGGAGCTCATTCTGTCCTGCAGTATTCAGGAATCGAACTGCTGACCTTCCGCCTCCCAGTCAGCATCTTAGCTACTTGAGCCACAAAAATAAATTTGTTAAAAGTAAATTTGTATACAGACTAACTATACGGCTTTAATGTTGACAATGAAACAGAAATAGCGAAAGATTTTGTAATCTTGTTCCAATCTTCTTCTCCTTCTTGTGCCATATCCAATTCTGAATATTGGCAATCATCATGATGATCAGCCATGAAGACTGTCCTGAGAATATAACGCAGTGGCCTTTCATCTGCCTTATGCATTATACCTATACAAATGATCCAGTTCTGTGAGCTCTTTTGGCACACAAAGTCCTCCTCAGCCCCAGGCCTGTATTGATGAAGTTGCTGCCCTCCATCATGATGGATTCAAGTGGGATTTAATCCACTTGTGGACCATCACCTTTCCCTGTGGACTTCGGCACCCAAGGCTGTTAGTCCTCAGGGTTGTAAGGTTAGTTAACTACCGCCTGACACTCGGCGTTGAGTTGCTGGCAGTATGGTCTACTCTATTACCATAACAGGGTAACCTGGCCAGCCTGTTTTCATTCAATGAGCAACCCAAATGGAGACTTCATCCAAGAAATTAGAAGACTCAGAAGAAGACTGTGGCTGATGGCAGCAATGAAACAATCAGAAAAGATCATCAAGTATAAGGATATGTCACCAGAGATCAAAATCATCTACAGTTTTGTATTCCCAATCACTATGTAAATGTGTGAAAGCTGGATTGTAAAGAATGCGAGCGCGGCGCCAAAATGGCCGCCGCGCCCTTTGCGGGGGCCCCCCCATCGGACGAAGGCATCCGGGTAGTTAGGGGGCGTGGCCAGCACCCTTATATAAGGGGCGGCCATGAGGCAGCCGAGCTGCCATTTTGCGAAGCGACGGAGCGGAGAAGTTTTTCTCTCTTACCTCCGTCGCTTTTACTCTCACCGGGAAGCCTCTTGGCTGCTGATTTTCCTCCTTTTTCGGCTTCCCATTGGCTAGCTGCAATGCCCTCGAAGAAGAAGGCGACTGCGAATGCGGCTCGTTCTGCGCGGAGGCGCAATCCGGGTCGGAGGACCGCGGCTGCGCCTCCCCAGCAGCTTCCTCTGCCTGAGCCCACCGGGACCGGTGGGATGGGGTTAATTCCCCCTTGGCCGGAGGCTGGGGGTCCGCGTGCGGGCCCAGTAGGGGCCGCGGCCCTCGGCCCGCAAGCGGTGGCCACCGCTCCTGGCGTGGCCCATTCCGCTGGGCCTTCCTCCGTTGGGGCGCAGCTTACTGCGGGGGCTTCCAACCTTGGGGGGTGGTGTGGCCCCCTTCCATGGCAGGGTACTTCCCCGGCCCTACCGGGCCCGGGCTTAGGATCGTGGCCCTATTCGGGCCCCGGGGTACAGGGATCTGTACCGACGCCTGTAGTTAGTGGGCCGGCTGGCCCTTTCCCCCCCTTGGTTTAGGTGGCTATGTCAGCGTGGAGGCCCTCCTGGCCCGCGTTGCGGCCCTTGAGGCATCCCTGGCCCGGGTTAGTCACCCTGGGGTCCCTTTTGGGGTGCAGGTCGATCCATCATCTGCTGGGCAGCAGCAGGCGGCAAGACGGGTCGAGCTGCCTGAGGCGCGTCGCCCGGCTTCGGCCACTGCCTCGCAGCTCCCCAATCAACAGGCCGGTGCTGGTCAAGCCCCGTCGACGAGCTCTATGGCGGTTGTGAGCTCCAACGCCCCCAGTGGGCCGGAACCCACGGTGGGGGTGGCCCATGGGGGTGCAGGATGTGAGTATGCGGTCCAAACTAGTGCACCTACACACATGGCCACGTTGGGGGGGGGGGCTTTCCAATGGCCTTGGCCTCGCACGGGTGGCGCGGCGGTCCTGGCGCCTACGCCCCACCCGGTGACTTCAACCATCACCCAGGGCCCCGTGGTGGGGGGTGCTTCTTACCCAGTCGGGAATCTCCTTGGGGTGACCAGGTTAGTCCAGGCTCCTTTACAGATGCCCGCAGTTTCCACCGTGCCTGTGTCGGCTTTGCCGACAGCAGGGTATTCCTTGCCACTGGGGGACCATTTGGCCCAGACCACCAAAGAGAAGATCTGGCGGGGGGAGTATGTGGACATCTTCTCCCTCCTTAACAGAGAGCCCACCAAGGAGGAGAGGGAGGGGCAAGATGAGAAGGATAAGGAGCAGGCGCGTCGTCGCAAGCCACCACGTACTTGGGCCAACTGGTTGCCGGCCTACCTCATATACATGGCGGTCTACCTCAGGGCCCGGCCGGATTTGGCAATTCCGATGGTCCAGTATTTGGACAACATTTACCGGGCGATGGTTGACTTCCCGGGCCCGTCGTGGTTGGCTTATGACGAGGAATTCCGTATGCGGATTCCCCTGCACCCCGAGATGAGGTGGGATGAGCCCTGCCAGAGGCTGTGGCATCTGTACATGACTCCCACGCGCCCTGCGCCCAGGGAGAGATACCATTGTGGACATGCGGTCCAACGAGCGGCCCCAGCACAGGCTCCCCGCCAGGTGGCGGGGCAGGGGGTTCCAGCCCGCCTGCTGTGCTGGACTTTCTCGTCCAATGGTTCCTGCAACAGGAAGAATTGCAAGTACAGGCATGAGTGTCCCTCCTGCGCTGGCCCCCATGCGGCCTCCGCCTGTCCCAGGCCTGGAGGGATGCGGGGCAGAGGAAGGGGCGGACAGGGGACCGGCAAAACTGCCGCGGAGGGAGCTGGTTCACCGAAAGGCCCCCTCCCCAATTAATGTGGACAAGTTGGAGCGTTGGCTCGCATTGTACCCGAGGGAGGAGGATGCGGTTTACCTACTTCAGGGTTTTAAACAGGGGTTCCGTATTCCTTTCATGGGTGATAGGTCCCCCCAGGATGCCCCCAACCTTTTGTCCCTTAGGGGGAGGGAGGAGGTAGCTGCTGCCAGCATTACTAAGGAGGTTGATGCGGGCAGCGTCGCTGGCCCTTTCCCAACACCCCCGTTTCCCAATCTTAAGGTATCACCCTTGGGTTTAGTGCCCAAAAAGTCACCGGGCGAGTTTCGCCTGATTCATCACTTGTCCACCCAGCCGGCCGATCGGTCAATGATGCTATCCCTGATGATCTTTGCTCAGTCAAGTATACATCGTTTGACCAAGCCCTGCGCATGGTGCGCTCATGTGGCCCGGGTGCGCTATTGGCTAAGTGCGACATCAAGTCGGCGTTTCGCCTCCTGCCTGTGCACCCGGGCGACTTTGAGTTGCTAGGTTTTAAGTTCCGGGGTGAATATTACTTTGATAAGGCTATGCCTTTTGGCTGTTCCATATCATGCTCGGCCTTCGAGCGTTTCAGTACATTCCTACAGTGGGCTTTCGTCCGCAGGTCAGGGTCCCGGTCTGTAGCCCATTACCTGGATGATTTTTTATTCGGGGGTGAACGGGGCTGGGACACGTGCACACGTCTCCTCGACACATTTCAGACGCTAATGGAGGAACTCGGTGTCCCTTTAGCGCCCGAAAAGACCGAGGGCCCATCTACTAAGCTAGTATTCCTGGGGGTGGAGATTGACACGGTAGCGCAGGCTTCTAGGTTACCAGGGGATAAGGTGTCAAGGATAGTGGCCCTTATCTGGGACTTGCTTGATAAACGCAAGGCATCGCTGAGGGAACTGCAGGTGCTCCATGGCCACCTCAATTTTGCTTGCAGGGTCGTCGCGCCGGGCAGAGCATTTGCTCGACGCTTGTGCGACGCCATGGCAGGCTTATCCAGGCCCCACCATAGGGTTAGACTCACTCGGGGTATCAGGGCAGATATGCTTATCTGGCTCCAGTTCCTGAGGGAGTTCAATGGAGTATCATTTTGGAGGTCTGACCTCCTGGCTTCCCCTCGCTTTCAGATACAGTCTGATGCTTCGGGATCCCTGGGTTATGGGATGTACTTCAATGGGAAGTGGGCCTATGGTGGATGGCCACCAGCCTGGGCAGGCACGGGTCGCCTGCGTGATCTCACGTATCTGGAATTTTTCCCTATCCTGGGGGCTTTGATGCTATGGGGCGAGGAGTGGGCCAACTCGGTTGTCCATTTCTGGTGTGACAATGCGGCCGTTGTGCACATTGTCAACTCACAGACTTCCAAATCGCCCAGGGTTATGGACCTAGTGCGCTAGTTTGTGTTGCGCAGCCTGCGCCTCAATGTCCTCTTCAGGGCCAGGCATGTCCCGGGGGTCAATAATGATATCGCTGACGCTTTGTCCCGCCTACAGATCTCCCGGTTCCGTGCCTTGGCCCCGGATGCAGAGGAATTTCCCTCGCCACTCCCGGACGAGATATGGACCATTGGCAAGGAGAGGTGAACCGGGCGATTGGCTTGTCCCTAGCGCCACGCACGCGTAAGGCGTATCACCACGCATTCAATTCTTTCAGAGATTTCTGTACCCAATTCCAGCTGCCAGAAACCTGGCCGATCCCAGTGACCCATGTACTTCGGTTCATGGTTTACCTGCATGCCCAGGGCCTTGCACCTCGCACCATAGCATCTAGGCTGTCAGCATTGGCTTTTATGGCCAAGGTGGGCGGTCATGTGGATAGTACCGCTGACTTCCGTGTGAGACATGTTTTGGAGGGGTGGGTGCGGGAGCGTGGGCGTTGCCTGGACGACCGCCACCCGATTTCCCCAGGGGTTCTTACCCAATTGGCCCGGGGCTGGCCTGGCCTCTGTTTTGATAGATATGAGGCAGCCCTATTTCATGCAGCCACAACGGTGGCATTTTTTGGAGCGCTCCGCATCAGCGAGCTTGTGATGCTGTCTAAGGCGGATGCAAGTCGTAGGGCACTGGAACTCGAAGATGTATATGTTGCCAAAGACTGGGCTCAGTTGAGGATACGCACCTCTAAGACAGATCAGCATGGCGTAGGCAGTGGTGTAACACAGCTACGGTGTTCTTTGGCAGACATCTGTCCGGTTGGTGCCCTACAGGAGTTTATTGCACTGCGTGGCACGCACCATGGCCCGTTTCTCTGTCACCAAGATGGGTCTCCCCTTACTAAATTTCAATTTTGGAAGGTGACCGGCAAAGCGCTGGCCAGTGTTGGCCTCCCTGGGGCCTGTTACGGCACCCATTCCCTCAGGATAGGGGCGGCTTCCCCGGCAGCTGCTTTTGGGTACTCCGGGGCTGACATACGCAGCATGGGAAGGTGGGGTTCGCAATGTTTTCAGTTTTATGTTCGCCCTCTTCCACCGTGAGTACCAGTTTTGTCACCGCACCTTTCTCTTCCTCGTTTTTTCCTTACAGACCCTGGGTGTTGTATTACACCGGTGACAGTATGGTTGGTGGGCCACAGCTACGTGCACAGGGCAGCGCGTTACGCTGCGGCGACAGAGTGGGGACTCCGACTGGGACTGGGTGCATACGCAAGTCTCACATGGCATGGTAAGCCCGGGATGTTATGGCGGGAGCTGTTGCCATTCCTTTTTTCTGGCCGGAATGCTGACCCGTCTGACATTCTGATCATATACCTAGGGGGCAATGATTTGGGCCAGGTCACCGGCTTATCGCTAAAGCATGCGATTTGCGGCGACCTTGCCTACCTGCATTACGTGTGGCCCGCTACGACCCTCGTTTGGTCGGACATGGTCCCGCGGCGCACGTACAGGGGAGGTTTCGACCTCCAGGCCCTTGACCGCGCTAGACGCATGGTGAATAGGGCTGTGGCACGCTTCCTTGCCGACAAAGGTTGGGGGCGGGTCAGTCGTCACCCCGCCATTAGCCTACAAAATTACGGCCTTTATGCAGGGGATGGGGCCCATCTGTCGCGAGGAGGTGTGGACCTCCTGTTGGGTGATTGGCGAGCAGGCCTGTTGACCGAGCTGACGGTCTGGGGGGGCGTCGAACCTTCTTTGAAGCCCCTCCGTGTGGCGGGTAGCACTGGTAAGGTAAACATTTATGACCCACAGGTATCCGGCAGGTTCGCAATTGACTGGACAACACTAGACAGGCATAAGTTGGTTAAACGTTGTCCGGTCAACGACGAACTAGGCGATGGGGTGATGGCTACAGCTAGACAGCATGCATCACCCCGTGATTTTA
The DNA here is from genome assembly GCA_035047345.1 of Bradypodion ventrale. Classification (NCBI taxonomy): domain Eukaryota; kingdom Metazoa; phylum Chordata; class Lepidosauria; order Squamata; family Chamaeleonidae; genus Bradypodion; species Bradypodion ventrale. The sequence goes on along the minus strand of JAWDJE010000003.1, from coordinate 18,723,536 downwards.
CGGATACGCGTCAGAGGGTGGGGTCATTAGTTAGATATTGACTACGGTCAACAATTTGTTTGTTGTCAACAAACAAATCGATACAAATAGATACATTGTAACAATTGCCGTTGGCAATTTTGGGTGGTACCTTACCAGTGTTACTTCGGCCTGCTTGCCTTAAGAATTATGATTGGTCAATTACCAATAGAAATTTATAATTCGGACTAGGGCATGAATCAATAAATGTGGCCCAATGCCGTTATCCACTTTCATCAGTGTCTGAGTCCTTTATTGGGGGGTGCGCCTGCAATGCGAGCGCGGCGCCAAAATGGCCGCCGCGCCCTTTGCGGGGGCCCCCCATCGGACGAAGGCATCCGGGTAGTTAGGGGGCGTGGCCAGCACCCTTATATAAGGGGCGGCCATGAGGCAGCCGAGCTGCCATTTTGCGAAGCGACGGAGCGGAGAAGTTTTTCCCCTCCACCCCCTCCCTAGTTAACAGTGTGATATTTTGGTCGCTTCGGGGCCGGGTGGGAATTTTTGGCTGGGACCCACAATTGGCTCTCGGGTCCTGGCTTTTTTGCCCATCCCACACTGTTGCTATGGTTTGATATAGGGGTTTCTGTTGCTGCTGTTGACTTTGGTCACATGGGCGGGTAGCACTGGTAAGGTAAACATTTATGACCCACAGGTATCCGGCAGGTTCGCAATTGACTGGACAACACTAGACAGGCATAAGTTGGTTAAACGTTGTCCGGTCAACGACGAACTAGGCAATGGGGTGATGGCTACAGCTAGACAGCATGCATCACCCCGTGATTTTACGGATACGCGTAAGAGGGTGGGGTCATTAGTTAGATATTGACTACGGTCAACAATTTGTTTGTTGTCAACAAACAAATTGATACAAATAGATACATTGTAACAATTGCCGTTGGCAATTTTGGGTGGTACCTTACCAGTGTTACTTCGGCCTGCTTGCCTTAAGAATTATGATTGGTCAATTACCAATAGAAATTTATAATTCGGACTAGGGCATGAATCAATAAATGTGGTCCAATGCCGTTGTCCACTTTCATCAGTGTCTGAGTCCTTTATTGGGGGGTGCGCCTGCAAAGTAACATTGGAAAAAGCTATGTGTTTGAAATATGGTGCTGCAGGAGAGCTTTACAGATACCCTGGACTGCAAGAAAGACAAACAAATGTGCCTAGAGCAAATGAAGCCTGAACTGTCTCTGGACTTCAATATTGATTGACTCCCTAAAGCAGGGATAGCCAACCTTTTTTCATCGTTGGACTGACCATGTACCCTGGACAGCTAAGCCGGCCAGACCATGCTTCCCAGAAGTTGACACATTTATGGCTGATGTAAATGCAACCATTTCTGTGTTTACGACAATCGCAGGTGACTTTTATAGTGACATCTATAGGTATTTCAAGGTGAATGAAATCATTAATTATTAGTGGTTTTACCAATTCCACACCCACAGAGAGCTTCCATGGTTCAAACCCAAGTCCAAACCTCCTGAGTTCTTGTCTGTCACTCTGTTCACTGAATCATTATTGGATATCCTCATTGGGGCTTACACATTAGTAAATGTGTAGGATTGCAAAACTAACTTGTTTGAAAGGACAGTTCCCTTGGGGGGGGGAATCTTAGAATGCAAATCTTATGTGTAAAAATAAGAAGCCACAAACATTTTATCTGATTTGTAAGAAGGCTAGATATTTTCTATCAGTCTGGCTTGGAAGGTTTGTTTGTTTTTGCAAATAACCCATTGTGCAAATTTGTGATAACTGCTGCCTTGTTGCATGTTGTTGTTGTTTTTTAAATAGAAATAACATATAGTCTATTTGGTTTCTACACTGGTCTTCCAGTAACTGCTATGTGTTAACTTGCCTGTAGCATGTACGTAAAGTAAACGAATTGCCTAATGAATAAAAGCTATAATAAAAAGGTTGCAAAAAATAATAAAAACACACCATTCTTTTTCTACAGGAGAGCTAACATAGAAGCTTGTCATTAGCCATAAAATAAATAAATAAATAAATAATAAGGGAAAGCAATAAGCATTGCTCTAAGTCAGAGGTTCACAACCTATGGCCTGTGGGCCAGACCTGGCCCCCAATACCATTATATCTGGCACACATCAATGCCCCCAGAAGTGAATGCGGCCACACATGCACAAACACACCCATCACTGTTGCATTTGGCCTGCGGCTCAGTCTGAATGGGAGTTGTCCGGCCCATGGTATGGTAAGGTTGAGAACCCCTGCTCTATGTATATGTGTGGGGAAAGAAAGAATAGAAATAACACACACTCAACCCAAATGACTGATAAGTTTCAAAAGAGTTAAGGCAAATTTGTTCAAAATGTGCTGGCACATCTCTTTTGGTGTTAAAAGGATTAAAGAAATTATGAATTGCCCTATTGGCACATGATCTGGGCATGGCAGTATACCCTGTATGCTGTTTGCAGCTATCCTAGCTCGTTTAGCAATACTGCTGCTGAGCTGTTGCCAGTGAGCCAGAAAATAAATCGCAACAAGAAACTTCATCTCCATTTTTTTCTCCTTGTTTTCCCCCTCCTTTATTGATTGATGGTGTCTCATTTGCTTGCTTTCAGGCCAGATTGCAATGTCATTAAAGAAAAGATCTGAAAAAGAAAAGACCTCACATCAAAATCAGCTGATAATTGTAACTGAAAAGCAGAGAAACTGCCTGGCAGTTCCTGTATGATTTTGCTTACCAGTCATTTCTGAGATTTAGCAATGAAACTTCTACATGACAAAATTAGATGAGTGCTTTGTCATTCCCCAGTAGTCTTTATTTAAAGATCTCAAAAAGCTAGAGCAGCAATAAATCATGCGCCAATTGCACAGGTCACCAGCTGTTACTCTACAGAGACGAAGGACTTCAGAAGAAATGGTATTTATATAATCAGGACTTTGGTGCAGTGCCATGACTTAGTGTCACTAAAGGGTCCAGCTCTAGGGGTGTGCATTTGGATTCAGAAATGTTCACAATTCATCAAATAATGCCATTTTCAGACAGTTTCCAAGTGTAACTTGATCTGAATTTGATAAGTTTTTAATATCTGTAATAATAATTCTTAATATTCATAGTTCCACTTATTTCTATAGAATAAAAAGCAAATAGCTAAGTTTCTGCTTGTAGGGGAATAAGAGAATGTGAAACCTCTTTGTCAGACATCTTGGAGTGATTTCTTGAGAAATTATACTTAAAGATATTCTGTCAACAAGGGGAGTAGGGACAGATAATTCAGTGTCTCCTGATAGGGATTGTTATCAGTTTCCCAAAGAAGGAGGGCTGGGTGAATGCCTGTCTCACCAATGACATCAAGGAGCAGTCACAGACATCAGAAGGAATGTTTTCACATTGGTTCTTTTCAGGAGAAAGGTCTGTAAACTCAGTGGAACTCCACTTTCCACCTGCTTGAAAGAGTAAAATGCAATCCATTATTAACCCCTGGAGACTTCCATTGGCATGTCTGTTCTTCTGGGCAGAGAAGAGATTATGGGTCAAGAGAAGAGATTATGGATCAAGTGGTCTATGTTCTCCAAAGTTTTGAGAGTACAATATAGGTCCTTACTGGAGGGATAGTCATCATTAGCTAGGTGATCCAAAATGGTTCAAGGCTTGGTTGGCATGATAGAGAGGATAATGAAGGGACAGTCAAGGTCAGTGATGGTGAACCTTGGCACTCCAGATGTTCTTGGACTTCAATTATCAGAAACTCAAGTCAGTACTCCTGTTGATCAAAGCTTCTGAGAATTGAAGTTCCACAACCCCTGGAGTGTCAAGGTTTGCCATCACTGGTATAGGTGGGTGGAGGATTCCATAGAGGGACAACAGTATTTTACTCCAACCTGAACTGGTGGCCATGGCTATTAGGATCCACTACTAGTTTGCCTGCTTATGAAAGAAGGAACCCCAAATTAAACAGCAGGCTAGCCAACTTTGCATCACATGCAGCAGCTAGTGAAGAGGGTCTTGCTAGCACTGAGAGGCTACACAGAGCAGGGAGAAACTAGCAATGTTCATAGCACCTCAAATAGCAGTTCTATAGTCAACGTATCTCACCCCTGCCAAAAAAAGGGGCATATTATCTGCAACACTGTCTTGACAAGCATGGTGAGGGCTTATCCTCCAAGATGACACCCCGGTGGAAGGACATAGCAAAGACAGAAGAAGAGTTGTCCTCTTTAAGTGAGAATGGCATACTCTGCTCACTGTACTCACCATTTGCCATCCTTCAGTATGCTGTCCATTCCTTCTACCTCTTTCATTCTTCTAACTACTACTCCAAGATTTAACTCACTTACTCAATTGTGTTGCATCTCATGATGTTGACATAGTTTTCATTTTTTTCCCCATTTATTTGATTTGTATGCCGCCCACTCAGCGTACGCCGACTCAGGGCGGCTCACAACATATCAAACAATGATACAATACAGGAAAAAATAAAGTACACAATATAATGGAATACAGTAACACAGTAACATCTCAGTAATGCAATAACATCTCACACATCTCTCTCTGGCCCCAACAAGTCCAAAAGTGAAAAGTGGCAGTGACGAAGGTCCTGCCACCTCCATGGCTTTTCAAGCCCTGGCCGAGGGCATAGCCTGGGACGCCGGTGGTGGTGGTAGTTCCCGGTGTCCGATGCTGCAGAGGTCTCTCCGCCCCATCCGCAGGAGAGACCGGAGGCGGCGACCAAGTCCTTCTGCTTCTGTCCCCACTCCCGGGGCCGATGGCGCGGGCTCCCGGGCGAGACAGGGAGCTCCTCGAGGGGCCAGCGTCGGCGGCATCCTCTTCTGCTCTCCGGGCGTGCGGGCCCGGAGAGCAAAGGCAGCTGCGATGGCTCCGGCGGCTCCCACCTGTCTCCACTCCCGGGGCCGATGGCATGGGCTCCTGGGCGAGACAGGGAGCTCCTCGAGGGGCCGGCGTCGGCGGCGTTCTTTTCTGCTCTCCGGGCGGGCGGGCCCGGAGAGCGAAGGCAGCCCCGGCGGCTCCGGCGGCGGCTCCGGCGGCTCCCACCTGTCTCCACTCCCGGGGCCGATGGCATAGTTCACACCCACCTCAGGATATTTGTTGCTTTGATTTGCCCTTCAGATCTGCTATGGGTGTTTGCCCACTTCCCAGTATCACCTCTACTTTTCCAATGCTGTCATCTTTCCTGCTGGCATCACCAATGTCCAGGTGCAATCAGTATGCCAATTACTGTCATTCCCTAATACCTACCCATTGCTGGTGGTTGGTGTGCACTCTTCATGCTTAGCCCAATCCTTGAGAAGGTGACACAGGGAAATCCTTTACATCTCAAGCATGGAAGAATCAACTACCAGAGGTGTATGATGCTGAAATAAATATAAATCCTGAAGAAATTTCTGATGAAAAACTGAATTTACTGGAACGGTTTTGATATTTTGATTTATCTACAATTTGGATTGTGACAATAAAGAAAATAAGACTTCGCACGCATTCATAAAAGATAACTTTATTTGTTGAAATTCCTATATAGTGGATTCTATCAAATTTCAACTTTGTCTACTTATCAACCTATATCCACGCAATTGCCTCAGACGGTATCCATTGTTTTTCCTTAATCTATTTCACCGTTTGGCCCTTGTTTTAGTTAACCTTTTTTAAGCAGTAAAAAAATTGACTGACTAATGGAATTTTTTAATATTCTGATTTCTGAATCTGAATTCTGCATCTATATTTTGGTGCTAGTGTAGATACCTACTTGTATTTGATTGGTTGTAATAGAGCTATGGATATCTGGAAAGCAAATTTTTAAACTCTAAATCCAAAGGGCTGCAATGCTGAATTCCAAATCCAAATCTGAATTTTGGTGCTAGTAAGACCCATTCAGCAAAGGGCCCTACAGACATAACATATTAATTGCTTGCTGGTTTAGGCTTTTTCTTTCTTTTTGACAATCTGATCTGGGGGATTTCTAAGTTGCTTCCCTTTACAAAGCCTCTGTGTGAATTGCCCCATGTCAATTTCTTCTCCTCAGGGCGAGGAAGAATAGTTAATTAACAGTTTTCCCTCATTGTTAATTATCTTCTGAAATTGTGCAAAACCTATTAAATACTATTATTGGCAGATGTTCCATTAGAGTAATGCTATCTCGTCCATTACCATGTTAATTATAATGTTCCAGGCATTGTATATGTTTTCTTTTTCTTTTTTCTTAGCACTCATTAACCTCTGTCCATTGGAAGAAAGCTCCTTGCTTATTGAGTTTCGCTTCTTCCTGTCTCGTTTCCTCCCACCACAAATTTCCCATCTCAGTTTTACTGTTTGTGTATAGATCAGAAGAATTGGGGGGGGGGGCATGTCCACTTAACTAAAAGGGGGAAATAACTGTCCATTTACTTTCTGATCAATTGAGGCACTTTTTAAAAAAATAACCAAGAGGAAGCTTTAAAGAAAATCATTCAAATGCTGTGTCAATGTTGAAAACAACAAAGATGGCAGTTACAGCCATTGTACTGTATTTGGGGCTTTGTGCTTAGAATCCGGGCTAATACTCTTTATCCTTTCTCTTTGAAATAGCCTGTGAACAAACAGATGATAAACCATCCCAAATATACATGTTGTCTTTTCACGAATGGAAAAGTTCTTAGAAAAATCCACCAGGTAGAATCTTCAAAAGACCTCTGAAGCTGACAAATCATCTAAAAGAAAAGAGATTGCCTACACAGTGAAAGGCGCCTGCTGTTTCTCTTGCTGAAATCAGAAACAAATGCCAAGAGGGGAAAATGTAACTCTCTGAGACTACTTAAAATTCCTGTTGGACGATTCTCCCTGAATTCCAATTTACTCCCTTAAATATAAAAGAAAACATTTGAATGTTAGAAAATCACCAATATAACCAGGTTCTTTGACAATTTATTTAGACCACCCTCAAGAAATTCAAGAGCAGTTTTTCTTTCCAAATGTTGCTACTGAAAGCGCGGTGCCAAAATGGCCGCCGCGCTCTTTGCGGGGCCCCCACCCACCCGGACTCAGACATCCAGGTAGTTAGGGGGCGTGGCCACCCCTCTATAAAAGGGGTGGCCACGAGGCAGCCGAGCTGCCATTTTGTAAAAGCAACGAAGAGGAGAAGTTTTTTCTCCGTCGCTCTTCGTCTCTTAGAGGGAAGCCTTTCCTTGGCTGCAGCCCCTTAGTGGGATCTTGGCTGCTTAATTTTTGGCTTCCCAGCCAGCGGGTTTTCTAATCCCTGGAAAGGGATCGCTCTTGATTTATGCCTCCTAAAAAGAAGGCTATGGCGATGCAGGCTCGCCTGCGCAAGAGGCAGCAGTCGGGTCGGAGGACCGCGACTGCGCCCCCACAACAGGACCCCTTACCGGAGGCACCCACCGGGACCAGTGGGATGGGGCAGCTCAGGCCATGGCCCGCGGCTCTCCAGCCTCAGACCGGCCCTACAGGGGCTTTGGCCCCCGGCCCGCAGTGGCTGGCCATGGGCTTTGAGCAGGGGGGAGGGCCTGGCACGGTTGGGGCTTCGGCCCCCGGCCAGCAATTACTGGCCATGGGCTTTGAGCAGGGGGGAGGGCCTGGTGCGGTTGCACAGCAGGGCTTACCCCCGGCCCCTCAGGGGCCGGAGTTTTGGGCATGGCCCTATTTGGGGCCGGGCTCTCAAGTCGGGGGACCTGGGCCATTGCCCAGTGGGCCGTCCGGCCCACCTGGCCCACTTTATGCAGGGGGATCTGCGACAGTGGATGCGTTACTGGCCCACATGGCGGTGCTAGAGGCATCCCTAGGGATCACCAATAACCCCATCGGGGGGGCTTCATTGCCATCTGGGGCTCCCTTTTGCCAGCCTGCTACCACGACAGCTGCCACTCTCCAGCAGGCAGCCAGGAGGGTCGAGTTGCTTGAGGCGCGCAGGCCTGTGCCCGCCGTGGCCTTGCAACTCCCTGTGCATCAGGCGATACAGACAGGTAGTGGTTGGATGTGTCCTCAGAGCTCGATTTCGGTCGCAAGCTCCGACGCCCGCCATGGGCCGGAACCCCCAGTGGGGGCGGCTCACGGGGGTGCACCCAGTGAGTATCAGGTTCAAGCTAATGTGCCCACATCACACTCCACTTCCGGGGATAGGTTCCAGTGGCCGTGGCCTCGTAATGTCGGGGCGGGTGGGCATCAGTTCCTGGCTTACCCAGGTGCAGCCTGGTCGCATACAGGCGTAGCATTGGGTAGGGGGGTTTCCGCCCCTGGGGCTGCGCCGGGTGTCGCAGGGACGGTCCAGGCTCCTCTCCTGATACCCCGTGCCAATACTGTGCCGGTGTCGGCACTTCTGACAGCCGGGTATTCCTTGCCCCTCGGGGATCATTTGGCCCAGGCCACGAGGGAGAAGATTTGGCGGGGGGAGTACGTCGATATTTTCTCCCTATTGAACAGGGAACCCACCAAGGAAGAGAAAGAGGGGCAGGATGAGAAGGACAAAGAGCAGTCTCGCCGTCGCAAGCCACCACGCACATGCGCCAACTGGTTACCCGCATATCTCATCTATATGGCGGTGTACCTCAGGGCTCGGCCTGACCTGCCCATTCCTACGGTCCAATATTTGGACAATATTTACAGGGCAATGGTGGATTTTCCTGGCCCGTCGTGGTTGGCTTACGACGAGGAATTTAGAATGAGAGTGCCCTTACACCCAGAGATGAGGTGGGATGAGCCCTGTCAGAAACTGTGGCTTTTATATATGACCCCCACGCGCCCGGCGCCTGGGGAGAGGTACCATTGTGGACATGCGGTCCAGCGAGCTGCTCCAACACAGGCCCCCCGCCAGCTGGCGGGGCAGGGGGTTCCAGCCCGCCTGCTGTGTTGGAGCTTCTCGGCCAATGGTGTATGCAATAGAAAACAGTGCCGATACAAACATGAGTGTCCCTCTTGCGCTGGCCCCCACGCCGCTGCTGCGTGTCCGCGAGACGGTGGGTCATGGGGCAGAGGTAGAGGTGGACAAAGAGCGGGCAGACCTGCCGCTGATGGAGCTGGTCATTCAAAAGGCCCCCTCCCCGGTTAACGTAGCTATGTTGGAGCGATGGCTCTCAACTTACCCAAGGAGGGAGGATGCTAGGTACCTCCTCGAAGGTTTCCAGCGGGGCTTTCGCATCCCATTTAAAGGGGAGCGGTGCCCCCAAGATGCCCCTAATTTACTCTCCCTGAAGGGCAGGGAGGAGGTTGCCGCTCTTAGTATTGCTAAGGAGGTTAATGCAGGTAGGGTTGCTGGCCCCTTTCCTATGCCACCCTTTCCCAATCTGAAGGTTTCCCCTTTAGGGTTGGTGCCCAAAAAGACCCCTGGGGAGTTTCGTTTAATTCACCACCTGTCATACCCGGCGGGCCATTCGGTCAATGATGCCATTCCTGATGACCTTTGTTCAGTCAGGTATACATCATTCGATCAGGCCCTGCGCGTGGTGAACTCTTGTGGCCCGGGTGCACTTCTGGCAAAATGTGACATCAAGTCGGCATTCTGTTTGTTGCCTGTGCACCCAGGTGACTTTGAGTTATTGGGTTTTAAATTCCAGGGAAAATTTTATGTTGATAAAGCCATGCCTTTTGGCTGCTCTATTTCCTGTTCAGCATTTGAACGTTTTAGCACTTTCCTCCAGTGGGCCTTTGTTCGCAGGTCTGGGTCCCGGTCTGTAGCCCACTACCTCGATGATTTCTTGTTCGGGGGTGAACGGGGCTGGGACACGTGTACGCGTCTCCTCAATACATTTCAGATGCTAATGCAGGAACTCGGTGTCGCTTTAGTGCCCGAAAAGACCGAGGGCCCATCAACTAAGCTCACATTTCTGGGTATTGAAATTGACACGGTCTCGCAGGCATCCAGGTTACCCATGGATAAGGTTGCCCGGATCACTGCGTTGATTTCGGCCTTACTGGCCAAACGCAAGGTGTCACTTCGTGAGCTCCAGGTTTTACATGGTCACCTTAACTTCGCTTGCAGGGTGGTCGCGCCTGGCAGAGCTTTTGCTCGACGCTTATGCGACGCCATGACTGGCCTATCCAGGCACTATCACAGGGTCCGACTGAACAAGGGCATGAGGGCTGACATGTTGGTTTGGCTTAAATTCCTGAGGGACTTCAACGGGGTGTCATTTTGGAGATCTGACCTTTTGGTTTCCCCTAGGTTCCAGGTTCAGTCGGATGCCTCGGGGTCCCTGGGATATGGGATTTACTTTGAGGGGAGGTGGGCCTACGGCCGATGGCCTCCAGCCTGGAGGGGCACGGATCGTCTACACGATCTTACATTCCTTGAGTTCTTCCCGATACTGGGAGCTTTGATGCTATGGGGTGAGGAGTGGGCCAATTCAGTGGTTCATTTCTGGTGTGACAATGCTGCGGTAGTGCACATTGTCAATTCCGAGACATCTAAATCACCCAAGGTCATGGAGTTAGTTCGCCAGTTTGTGTTGCGTTGCCTACACCTCAATGTGCTCTTCAGGGCCAGACATGTACCAGGTATTAATAACGATATTGCTGATGCTTTGTCCCACCTGCAGATCCCCCGGTTCCGCGCCTTGGCTCCGGACGCAGAGGAATTACCCTCACCGCTTCCGGACGAGATTTGGATGTTTGGCAAGGAGAGGTGAACCGGGCGATCGGCATGTCGCTGGCGCCCCGCACACGTAAGGCGTATCACCATGCATTCAGTCAATTTAGAATATTTTGTGAGCAACTCCGGTTGCCCGAGGTGTGACCCATTCCAGTCGCACACCTTCTCCAATTTATGGTCTACCTAAATAGTCAGGGCCTAGCTCCCCACACCATAGCATCCAGGCTGTCAGCACTGGCATTCATGGCCAAAGTGAAGGGTTCTGCTGACAGCACGAATGATTTCCGTATACTACTAGTTTTGGAGGGGTGGACACGGGAACGTGGATGTCGCCCGGACAATCGCCACCCTATTTCCCCAGGGGTTCTTACCCACCTTGCACGAGGCTGGCATGACCTGTGTTTTGACAGGTATGAGGCAGCTCTGTTTCATGCGGCTACCACGGTGGCCTTTTTTGGAGTGCTCCGCATCAGTGAGCTGGTGCTACTGTCTAAGGCGGATGCGGCTCGTAGGGCACTGGAACTCGAAGATGTCTATGTCTCTAATGAGTGGGCTCAGTTGAGGATACGTTCCTCAAAGGTTGATCAGCAAGGTCTAGGCAGTGGTGTTAGACTGCTACGATGTTCCCTACAAGAGTTCCTTGCAATGCGTGGTACGCACCCTGGCCCATTTTTCTGCCACCAAGATGGGTCTCCCCTTACTAAATTTCAGTTTTGGAAGGTGACCGGTAAGGTGCTGTCCAGTGTTGGCCTCCCCGGGGCTCGTTACGGCACCCATTCTTTTAGAATAGGAGCTGCTTCTACTGCGGCTGCATTTGGGTACTCTGAGGCTGATATATGCCATATAGGGAGGTTGGGATCGAAGTGTTTTGAATTATATGTTCACCCTCTTCAAGTATGAGTACCAGATAAGTCACGGTCCTGTCTCTTTTTATTTTACAGACCCTGTGTGTCGCCGCACACCGGTGGCAGTATGGCTGGTGGGCCACAGCTATGTGCACTGGGCAGCGCAGTACGCTGCGGCGACAGAGTGGGGACCCCAGCTGGGACTACGTGCATCCGCATGTATCAGGTGGTATGGTAAGCGTGGAATGTTATGGCGGGAACTGTTGCCATTCCTTTTCTCCATCAGGGATGCTGAACCGCCTGATGTCCTAGTGCTGCACCTCGGGGGCAATGACTTGGGCCAGGTCACTGGCCTTTCTTTAAAACATACGATCTGCAGTGACCTGGCTTATTTGCATTATGTGTGGCCTGCCACAACCCTGCTATGGTCGGACATCATACCACTTCACGCTTACAGGGGGGGCATCAACCTCCAGGCCCTTGACCGTGCTCGTCGCTCGGTGAACAGGGCAGTGGCCCGGTTCTTTGCTGACAAGGGTTTGGGGCGGGTAATCCGACACCCCACCATTAGTCTCCAAAATTATGAGCTGTACACAGGGGATGGGGTCCATCTGTCGCCCAGAGGTATGAACCTCTTTTTGGAAGATGTGCAAGCAGGCCTGTTGACCGAGCTGATGGTCTGGGGGGGGGGCGGTGAGTCTTTATTAAGCCTCCCCGTGTGGCGGGTAGCACTGGTAAGGTAAATATTTATGACCCACAGGTATCCGGCAGGTTCGCAATTGACTGGCCAACACTAGATAGGTACAAGTTGGTTAATGTTGACCGGTCAACGACGAACCAGGCAATGGGGTGATGGCAGGAGCTTTCCAGCATGCATCACCCCGTGATTTTACAGATACACGTCAGAGGGTGGGGTCAGTAAATAGTTGATTGACTACGGTCAACAATTTGTTTGTTGTCAACAAACAAATTGATACAAATGGATACATTGTAGCCAATTGCCGTTGGCAATTTTGGGAGGAACCTTACCAGTGTTACTGCGGCCTGCTTGCCTTAAGAATTATAATTGGCTGAGTACCAATTGAAATTTATAATTCGGACTAGGGCATGAATCAATAAATGTGGCCCAATGCCGTTATCCACTTATACCGGTGTCTGAGTCCTTTTTTGGGGGGTGCGCCTGCAATGAAAGCGTGGCGCCAAAATGGCCGCCACGCTCTTTGCAGGCCCCCCCACCCGGACTCAGACATCCGGGTAGTTAGGGGGCGTGGCCACCCCTCTATAAAAGGGGTGGCCACAAGGCAGCCGAGCTGCTATTTTGTAAAAGCGACGGAGAGGAGAAGTTTTTCCCTCCACCCCCTCCCTAGTGAACAGTGTGATATTTTGGTCGCTTCGGGGCCGGGTGGGAATTTTTGGCTGGAACCTACAATTGGCTTCCTGGTTCTGGCTTTTTTGCCCATCCCACACTGTTGCTATGGTTTGATATAGGGGCTTTGCTATTGACTTTGGTCACATGGGCAGGTAGCACTGGTAAGGTAAATATTTATGACCCACAGTTGATTGACTACGGTCAACAATTTGATACAAATGGATACATTGTAGCCAATTGCCGTTGGCAATTTTGGGAGGAACCTTACCAGTGTTACTGCGGCCTGCTTGCCTTAAGAATTATAATTGGCTGAGTACCAATTGAAATTTATAATTTGGACTAGGGCATGAATCAATAAATGTGGCCCAATGCCGTTATCCACTTATACTGGTGTCTGAGTCCTTTTTTGGGGGGTGGGCCTGCAATGCTCTAATTGAAAGATTACATAAAGGTGGCAGATTTCCTTTTGACTAAATACTATTCCAAGCATATTTCTAAGATGGAGCACAAAGGAAAAGAATGCATTATATCTTATTACTTGCAATACAGCAAGCCACATCATCATAGAGCGTGGAGACAGACTTTCTATAGGGTGAGCATGTTTGCTTTGGGAAGTGCCCATTTCTCTAGGGCAGGGGTTCCCAACCCCCAGCCTACACGACAAATCTGGCCCATGAATATCATTAATCTGGCCTATGGTGGCCACCCAGGGACTGCTAGGACCGCCCCCACCTAGCCCCCACTGCCAGAAGTCACGTTACATCACTTACCTTGGCAGTGGTGGGAATTGTGTGGCTTTTGCTGCCTCATGCACAGCCTCTGCTGCTTCCCAGGGCAGCGGGAGGCTTTTCAGAGTAATTTCGTGCCAGTTTTGTAATTTTCCAATGCTCCTCCACTGAGCTTCAGCAGCTAGAGTGATCTGATGAACTAATTCTGGTGCTGGGTGGAGCTTACATCAGTGCCTGGGATCACAGCGTACAACCAGGAAATACTTCACCAGATGGCTCTAGCTGCCGAAGAGCAGCGGAGAAGTATCAGAAAATTACAAAACCACCGCAAAACTGCTCCAAAAAGCCTGACGCTGCCCACCAACATTTTCATGCTCTCCATGGTGTGACAGAATCATAAAGTCATAGAATAACTGAGTTGGAAGAGGCCTTTTAGGCCATCATATCGAACCCCCTGTTCAATGCAGCAATCCAAAACAAAGCAGATACGACAGGTATGAGGGATGCTGTTCAACTGCATCTGAAAATGGAGGTTACTGATACAACACCTTGAATAGACTGAGATACTGGTGGAACACAAAAGGGTGTCAGTTTGCCCTTTCACAACCAAACTAAATGAGTGTGTTTGCTGGTACAGCTGCTGAGCTTTAGAACGCATTTCTAAATTTGACTAGACATGAAAATTTTGCCCTGCAGTGACACCAAGAGGGAGAAAAACATAACATGGATTATCTGTACTATCTTTACTCTCAGAATGCACATATTTGCTTTATTTGACGTTTTCACACAGGACACTGTTGTGTTCTATTACTGTACCTTTTACAATGTATCCATTCATATGTATCCAATGTAACCATGCTTGTGCAACATTATAACCAGCAGCTGCTTAACTGTAGCCTTTACAATAGGACGCGAGCTAATGACCACCTGGTGGCAATAGCGAGCGTTCAAGCTCTCCTGGCCCAGACTCACCAGCAAACAACAGCGCGGGAAGATTCCCGCCATCACCTACACCTGGACAAGAAGGGCGTGACCGTCCATGACGTCATGCGGACAGTAACCAATAGACTGTCAAGGAGCCACATTCAAATGTATAGCCAGCTGTATATATTGAGCTACCCATCCGCCATTACCACATGTTCCCCCGGATCATCATGCAATAAACCTGTGTTAAGCCAACCCTTCGGCTGTTCATTGTCTTTGGTCCCATACACTAAAGACACGTTGGTGGTTATTCTGGCCTTTGTACATACAGACATACCTCATACAATGTCCAAACTTGGTTGCACGAGTTTGGACTTTATACGGATTTGGATTTTGTATGAGGCATGAAAAATCCTAGCTGAGATGCCTCATACAACGTCCAAAACCTTGCCGCAATGCCTCGTACAACGTCGTTTCCATAGAGATACATTGTACTGTAACAGCACAGACTTCAGGGCAAAGTCAAGGAAACAGACAGGAAACTGACAGAACTTTAAGAAAGCATTGTCTAAAGGCTAAATACATTACAAAAACATGTCAAACAACCCTGATTTTAGGGGACAAACCATACAACAAGTTTTTAACTTTTGAAAACTTTATGAAGTGCAGGTTTAAAAGTTAGCATGTCCCATCATGCAGCACAGTGTTAATCTGCAGCCATGCGGCCGATCATCCATTTTGTACAAGCTAGTACTGTAAACAATTACTGTATGGAAGCAAGGACAAAATGGATGCCAACATGTCCCATCATGCAGCACAGTGTTAATCATCCAAACAGCAGCAAACACCAAACAATTGCCCACCCCACCAAACAGTGCACCCCCAAAAAGACCAACATAAGAAAAATTATGGAGCATGCAATGTTTTTAAAAACCACAGCAGCAAACACCAAACAATTTCCCACCCCATCAAAAATTGCCCTCCCCGATCCACCTCCCCACCCCAAGCTAATCGGAAACAGAAAACCTCATTTACCTACCTTTCCACTGTGTCAAAGAATGGTCCGATAACATGAAGAAAGCTGCAAAAATCCCAGAAATGCTTCCAAAAATTCTGACAAAAAAATCCAAAAAAATCCAAAATCGTGCTCTAAACCACTCCTAAACACTCTTCACCTCATGCAAAACCCACAAGAGTGATGCACGCATGCGTCCTGCCTTTTATACTGCCCAGGCACAATGCAACCTGGGAAAAACCCCAATGCTTCATACAAAGTCGCAGTGACTTTGTATGAGGCAACATTTTTCAAGGAATTAGGCGATGTTGTATGAATTCGATGTTGTACAAAGCGGACTTTGTATGAGGTATACTGTAGTTATTTATTTATCATGCAATGTCAAGTGTTACGAACATGGGGGCCCTGTAAAGGATCTTTTGCTGTATATTTTCTTCTTCATAGCTTTTGACTGGGAGGCCAGATGTCTCATCTTTTTCTAATGTGTAGACTATTTAGACATGATGTGTCATGTTGCCCGGGATGCAACATGTGGAGGCTAGTCTTCCTGTACATAGTAAAAGCGTGTATTTTCTTGGTCAATTTTCTGCAGAGTCAGTGCACTGCATGCAGAAGACTATCCTATTTCACTCAGAGCCTAGTCATGGCGAGGGCTGAGCATCAATTAACACCTTGAGATCAAGGATACAGCGCATTCTTCATGCATATCTTTCACATCCATGTCTTTCGGCAAATCAGGTTTAGCTGGATTCTGAACAGTCAGAATTCTCAGCAAGGCAAGAACAGTACACTGGAGAGCTGAGTATGTGCCAGTATGTTAGGACAACAAGTGTGCCAGTATGTTAGGACAACAAGACAGAAATGACTTTTGAGCCTTAGGGATGGTGTTGACTTACATTCAGCTTGTCACCCGCTTGCCCCAATTTGGCTGAGGCCGCCTCCCTTGAAGGGGCCTGATCTGTTTAAGAGAACCATGCTGCAGAAATACAGAACTGGCTACAGTTTGATAGTAGCTGAAGTCATCAGAATCTGAGCATGGTGATGGCACCTCTTCTGGACATGAGAGTCTAGTCTCTGGGAAATTCATAGGACGTCTGGTTGTAAGAAAGTGAAAATTTTGAGCTATCTTTCTGTAGCTGAGGCCTCTTCTCATCCATTAACCAAGAGGTTTCTTCATTTAAAGAAAAGGGTCTTGAAACATGAGGGCAGTCCTGGCTCCTGCTTCCATCCACACCTTCAGTTTAGAAAAAAGAGGTCACTCCTGTCACTCCTAGTGAAAAACTGTACTATTCCCTAGAGAAAAATGACAAAACAAAAACTGTAATACTTGGGACAGATTATGAAAAAAACAAGGTCTATGGGGTGTGTGATAATGATGAGAAACACTGAATGCAGCAAAGAAAGAAGATATAACATGGATTGACTTCCTAAAGTAAGCCACAGGCTTGAGCTTACAGGAGATGAGCAGAGCTGTGGAGGACAGACTATTCTGGAGATATCTAATTCAAAGGGTTTATGTAAGTTTTAGATGACTTGATGGCATGTCACAACAACAATCCTCCAGAGGACAGAAGTTGTGCACCCAGCCCTCAGTGGTCCTGGAATGCTTTGTCAAGATTGTTTATGTGTTGTTAAGTTGGAACTGACTTACAGAGACCCTAATTAATCTTTCAAAGACAGCGAGGTATTTAAGGAGTGGTTTTACAAGTTCCACTCACCCAGTGAGCTTCCATGGCTGGTGGTGAACCTATGGCACACATGCCAGAGAGGGCATTCAGAGCCCTGGCCTATCTGTGAGCATGCATGCCATCACCCCAGCACAGAGTTCACCCCACCCCTCTGTCCAGCAGCCCAATGGTTGAGCTTTCTCCCTCCCCCCCCCCTGCCCTTCTGTGGCATGGACGGCAGTCTGTTGAGTTTGGGCACTTGGTCTTTAAAGGTTCACCATCATTGTCTTAGTCTGTCACTCTGTCCACTACACCAAGATTTCTAAACATTGGGTCCATAGGTATTCTTGGGCTTCAATTACCAGAAGCCTAAGTTAGCATACCTGCTGATCAGGACTTCTGGAAATTGAATTCCAAGAACACCTGGGGGCCCAAGTTTGAGAAACCCTGTGCTACACCATACTGTGTACCTTTAGAACCTTTTCAAAGTGCTGAATTTTAAATCCCCTTCCTGTTCTCTTAGTTCAGCTCACCTGAAGTGTCCTGGATCAAGATGAAGAGGAAGTCCTTCAAACTGAAAATGTGAACACTAGATGCATAAGAAATCATTTAGCACATGCTCAGAAAAGCTCAAACAAATCAAAAGGGCTGGAAAAGCAACAGCACGTAGGCTTTTGAAAAGTCTAAGTGTTCCAGAAAAAGAACAAGGAACAAAAATTCTGTCACTCCTACTGCTATGAATCTGTCAAAATGCCCCAGAGCAGAACTCCTATCCCTGTCTGCAGTAGAAGCAGCAGTGGTTGCAGTGATTGTTATAGTCTCTAGACAGCAAGTATTTTTGGAAAGATGGCATCTGTTTTGTCAGATGTTAATGCTTAAATACTTGGTGTTGGAATATTGCAACAATAATGTGCTGAGCATTTATTCCCACGTTACTGCACATAGAGCTGCAAAACTGTCTCCTGAAGAATGGAGGGAAAATGAAGCCAGGCTGTGTTATTTTTGTTTCTTACCAGATTCTCACCAAATGTAAATTACCTTTGTGCTTCTTTTTGGTCTTATCACACAAGCATCAGTGCAAAACTCTACTGCTTGAAACATATGAACCATTAAGACTTTTGGGCCACTATGATTCCCCAAATGGGGTGGATGTGTGGAAATGTTGGTGATGGCAAATATAAATGAAACAAATACAGAAGTTGGAACACCTTTAAAACTGACATATTTCCTTTCGTGTGAATTTTGATGGATTATACACTTGAATAATTACATTAGTCTTAAAGGTTCCACAGTTGTTGTGTCTTAAGCTTTTATAATGAAGAGTCCAAACGAGCGGTGATTCATACAACGATGCAACGGTTTATTCACAACTCTAGGAACAATATTACAGCTTAATAGACATGAGTTTATACATGAGTTGCTATGCTCATTCCGCTATTCTTCTACCTGGGATTAGTCCTGCACCTGCGCCTACTGGAAGTAATCCACAGCATGTGTGTGTGTGCCGTGCAAGTGTGTGAACTAAGAGCCAACACCCTATTTGCAAGCGACACTTAAATAGCATCTGAGTGGCCATTACCCAATGTTACAAGGTAGCAACCCTTTTGGACAACATTGATTAACCAATCAGTAGAGCTATATTTAAGCAATGGCGAATCCCTGCTATGATCCAAAATAGTACCCAATCAGGTGTAACCTATTTGCATAAGAGCACGCCTTGAACCAGAGAAGGCGCGCCAAAATTACCTTTAACTAGAATGGCGTGAGTCACCATTTTAACAAGCAATGATAAGTAATAATAATACTAACAATGATCTCAATACACAACAACAGCACAACAACAGTACTTTGTGGATTACTTGTTCATCTATTTCTTTGCTTTGTCTCAACCCTTCTCCAAATGGTGCATACTCCAGCAGATGAAGAAGAAGGCGGAGGAGGGAGAGGAAGAAGGACGGAAGATGTTGTCCCCCAGTGCAGGATATTCACTGCCACTGTTTACTTGACTCGATTCCTCCTGTATCCAGTGGATACAGGATATCCTCCCCTTCCTTTTTGTCACTGGGTAGGATTTATAAACTAGTGACTGAGAGGTAATATTTTATATAAACTTTTTTTCATGATATACAGTAGCTCTATTACTGTTTTTGACTCACAACCTTTAGTCCTATGGTTTTGTGGCCTTTAAGATTTTCTCCCCATTGCTTTTCTCTCTCTTGCCTTCCAAAACTGGAAGTTGACATCTCCTCCACTAGCAGATCATTCCTCCACTAGTCCAGCATAACTTGCATATTCCTGCTTCTTGGAGCAAGAAAGAGGAGCAATTTAAGAACATAAGAACATAAGAACAGCCTTGCTGGAACAGGCCACAGCCCATCCAGTCCAGCATTCTGTCTCACACAGTGGCTCACCATTTGCTTCAGGGTATTATTCCCAAGCAGATGCCTTCACCTGCTTAGGATTCCCTGGAAATGATATTGAGAGATATCCTGCCTTTGCAGGCGCACCCCCCTCCAATAACGGACTCAGACAACATTGAAAGTGGATAACAGCATAGGGCCACATTTATTGATTCAATGCCCTAATCCGAATTATAAATTTGTATTGGTAAAATGACCAATCATAATTCTTAAGGCAAGCAGGCCGAAGTAACACTGGTAAGGTACCACCCAAAATTGCCAACGGCAATTGGTTACAATGTATCAATTTGTATCAATTTGTTTGTTGACAACAAACAAATTGTTGACCGTAGTCAATATCTAACTCATGACCCCACCCTCTGACTCGTATCCGTAAAATCACGGGGTGATGCATGCTGGCTAGCTATCGCCATCACCCCGTCGCCTGGTTCGTCGTTGACCAGACAACGTTTAACTAATTTGTTCCTGTCTAGTGTTGTCCAGTCAATTGCGAACCTGCCGGATACCTGTGGGTCATACTGTTTACCTTACCAGTGCTACCCGCCAATGTGACCGGAGTCAACAGTAGAATGAAAGAAACCCCTATATCAAACCATAGCAACAGTGTGGGATGGGCGAAAAAGCCAGGACCCGGAAGCCAATATGGGTCCCAACCAAAAATTCCCACCCGGCCCCGAAGCGACCAAAATATCACACTGTTAACTAGGGAGGGGGTGGAGGGGAAAAACTTCTCCGCTCCGTCGCTGAGGTAAAATGGCAGCGCGGCTGCCTCGTGGCCACCCCTTTTATAAGGGAGCTGGCCACGCCCTAAACTACCCGGATTCTTCGTCCTGTGGGGGGGGGCCCGCAAAGAGCGCGGCGGCCATTTTGGCGCCGCGCTTGCATTGCAGGCGCACCCCCCCAATAACGGACTCAGACAACATTGAAAGTGGATAACAGCATAGGGCCACATTTATTGATTCAATGCCCTAATCCGAATTATAAATTTGTATTGGTAAAATGACCAATCATAATTCTTAAGGCAAGCAGGCCGAAGTAACACTGGTAAGGTACCACCCAAAATTGCCAACGGCAATTGGTTACAATGTATCAATTTGTATCAATTTGTTTGTTGACAACAAACAAATTGTTGACCGTAGTCAATATCTAACTCATGACCCCACCCTCTGACTCGTATCCGTAAAATCACGGGGTGATGCATGCTGGCTAGCTATCGCCATCACCCCGTCGCCTGGTTCGTCGTTGACCGGACAACGTTTAACTAATTTGTTCCTGTCTAGTGTTGTCCAGTCAATTGCGAACCTGCCGGATACCTGTAGGTCATACTGTTTACCTTACCAGTGCTACCCGCCACACGGAGCGGCTTCAAAGAAGGCCTGACGCCCCCCCCCCAGACCGTCAGCTCGGTCAACAGGCCTGCTCGCCAATCACCCAACAGGAGGTCCATACCTCCTCGCGACAGATGGACCCCATCCCCTGCATACAAGTCGTAATTTCGTAGGCTAATAGCGGGGTGACGACTGACCCGTCCCCAAGCCTTGTCGGCAAGGAACCGCGCCACCGCCCCGTTGACCGCGCGCCTAGCGCGGTCAAGGGCCAGGAGGTCAATGCCCCCTCTATAAGAATGGCGCGGAATCATGTCCGACCAAACCAGGGTTGTGGCAGGCCAGACGTAGTGCAAGTAAGCAAGGTCCCCACAAATCGCATGCTTGAGCGATAAGCCGGTGACCTGACCCAAATCATTGCCCCCAAGGTGTATGATGAGAATGTCAGGCGGGTCAGCACTCCTGCTGGAAAACAGGAAAGGGAGCAGCTCCCGCCACAACATCCCAGGCTTACCATGCCATGTGAGACTGGCGTGTTCACCCAGTCCCAGTCGGGGTCCCCACTCTGTCGCCGCAGCGTAACACGCTGCCCTGTGCACATAGCTGTGGCCCACCAGCCATACTGTCACCGGTGTAACACGACACCCAGGGTCTGTAAGAAAAATTAAGAAAAAAGGAAGGTAAGGTAATAGGATTGGTACTCACGGCGGAAGTGGGCGCACATAAAACTGAAAACATTGCGAGCCCCACCTCCCCATGCTGCGTATGTCAGCCCCGGAGTACCCAAAAGCAGCTGCTGTAGAGGCTGCCCCAATACGAAATGAATGTGTGCCATAACGGGCACCTGGTAGGCCCACCCTGGCGAGGGCTCTGCCTGTCACCTTCCATAACTGAAATTTAGTAAGGGGAGACCCATCTTGGTGACAGAAAAACGGGCCATGGTGCATGCCACGCAGTGCCAGGAACTCCTGTAGGGCACCAACCGGACAGATGTCTGCCAAAGAACACCGTAGCAGTCTTACACCACTGCCTACGCCATGCTGATCTGACTTGGAGGAACGTATCCTCAACTGGGCCCAGTCTTTGGCAACATATACATCTCCGAGTTCCAGTGCCCTACAACTTGCATCTGCCTTAGACAGCATCACAAGTTCGCTGATGCGGAGCGCTCCAAAAAACGCCACCGTTGTGGCTGCATGAAAGAGGGCTGCCTCATAATAGTCAAAACAGAGGCTTGGCCAGCCCCGGGCCAACTGGGTAAGAACCCCTGGGGAAATAGGGTGCCGATCGTCCGGGCAACGCCCGCGCTCGCGCACCCACCCCTCCAACACATGTCTCACACGGAAGTCAGAGGTGCTGTCCACATGACCCCCTACCTTGGCCATAAAAGCCAGCGCCGAGAGCTTGGATGCTATGGTGCGAGGTGCAAGGCCGAGAACATGCAGGTGGACCATGAACCGCAGAACATGGTCAACCGGAATAGGCCAGGTCTCTGGCAGGTGAAATTGAGCAGCAAATGCCCTGTAAGAATTAAATGCATGTTGATACGCCTTACGCGTGTGTGGCGCTAGTGACAGGCCAATCGCCCGGTTCACCTCTCCTTGCCAATGGTCCATATCTCGTCCGGGAGTGGCGAGGGAAATTCCTCCGCATCCGGGGCCAAGGCACGGAACCGGGAGATCTGCAGGCGGGACAAAGCGTCAGCAATATCATTATCAATCCCTGGGACATGCCTGGCTCTGAACAAAACGTTGAGGCGCAGGCAGCGCAGCACAAAATGGCGCACTAGGTCCATAACCCTGGGCGATTTGGAAGTCTGTGCATTAACAATGTGGACAACAGCAGCGTTGTCACACCAGAAATGCACGACCGAGTTAGCCCATTCCTTGCCCCATAGCATCAAAGCCCCTAGTATAGGAAAAAATTCAAGGTATGTGAGATCACGCAGGCGATCCGTGCCTGCCCAGGCCGGTGGCCACCCACCATAGGCCCACTTCCCATTGAAGTACATCCCATAACCCAGGGATCCTGAGGCATCAGACTGGATCTGAAAATTGGGGGATGCCAGGAGGTCAGACCTCCAAAATGAGACCCCATTGAACTCCCTCAGGAACTGTAACCAGACAAACATGTCTGCCCTGATACCCCGGGTAAGTCTAACTCTGTCTTGAGGCCTGGATAACCCTGCCATGGCGTCGCATAAGCGTCGAGCAAAAGCCCTGCCCGGAGCGACCACCCTGCAAGCGAAATTCAGGTGACCATGTAGCACCTGCAGTTCCCTCAGTGATGCCTTGCGCTTGGCCATCAACTCCGAGATAAGGGCCACTATCCTGGACACCTTATCCTCCGGTAACCTAGAAGCCTGCGCTAACGTGTCAATCTCCACCCCCAGGAATACTAACTTGGTAGATGGGCCCTCGGTCTTTTCGGGCGCTAAAGGGACACCGAGTTCCTCCATTAGCGTCTGAAATGTGTTAAGGAGACGTGCACACGTGTCCCAGCCCCGTTCACCCCCGAATAAAAAGTCATCCAGGTAATGGGCTACAGACCGGGACCCTGACCTGCGGACGAAAGCCCACTCTAAGAAGGTACTAAAACGCTCAAAGGCCGAGCATGATATGGAACAGCCAAAAGGCATGGCCTTATCAAAATAATATTCGCCCCGAAATTTGAAACCCAGCAACTCAAAGTCACCCGGGTGCACCGGCAGGAGGCGAAAGGCCGACTTAATGTCGCACTTGGCCAGCAGGGCACCCAGGCCACACGAGTGCACCATGCACAGCGCGTGGTCAAAAGACGTATACCTAACTGAACAAAGGTCATCAGGGATAGCGTCATTGACCGACCGGCCGGCTGGGTAGGATAAATGATGAATAAGACGAAACTCGCCTTGCGACTTTTTGGGAACCAAGCCTAGGGGCGACACCTTAAGGTTGGGGAACGGGGGTGAAGGGAAAGGGCCAGCGACCCTGCCCGCATCTAATTCCTTCCTGATACTGGCAGCAGCCACCTCCTCCCTCCCCTTAAGGGACAAAAGATTGGGGGCATCCTGAGGGGACCTATCACCCATGAAAGGGATGCGGAACCCGTACTTAAAGCCTTGAAGGAGATACTCCCCATCCTCTCCCTTCGGGTACACTGTGAGCCAACGCTCCAACATGTCCACCTTAATTGGGGAGGGGGCCTTTCGGTGAACCAGCTCCGTCTGTGGCAGCCTTGCCAGCCCACTGTCCGCCCCTTCCTCTGCCCCGTGTCCCCCCAGGCCTGGGACAGGCGGAGGCTGCGTGGGGGCCCGAACATGTGGGACACTCATGCCTGTATTTGCAATTCTTCTTATTGCAGGAACCATTGGACGAGAAAGCCCAGCACAGCAGGCGGGCTGTAACCCCCTGCCCCACCGCTTGGCGGGTAACCTGTGCTGGGACAGCTCGCTGGACCGCATGTCCGCAATGGTATCTGTCGCCTGGCGCGGGGCGCGTGGGTGTCATGTACAGAAGCCAAAGCCTCTGGCACGGCTCGTCCCACCTCATCTCCGGGTGGAGGGGAATCCGCATACGGAATTCCTCGTCATAAGCAAGCCACGAGGGGCCCGTATATGTTGTCCAAATATTGGACCATCGGAATAGCCAACTCTGGCCGCGCCCTCAGATACACTGCCATGTAAATTAAATAGGCCGGCAGCCAGTTGGCCCAGGTACGTGGCGGCTTACGGCGACGCGCCTGCTCCTTATCCTTCTCATCCTGTCCCTCCCTTTCCTCTTTGGTGGGCTCTCTGTTCAGGAGTGAGAAGATATCTACATACTCCCCCCGCCAAATCTTTTCTTTGGTTGCCTGTGCCAAGTGATCACCCAGTGGCAAGGAGTACCCCGCAGTTGGTAAGGCCGAAAAGGGCACCACAGACACCGGGAAAGGGGCCTGGGCTAACCCAGCCACCCCCAGTACATTCCCCGCATTGTGAGCAAAACTACCCACCCCGGTGCCCTGGGTGGCAGTAACCGTCGTCGAGTGGAGTGCCGGCTGCAGTGCCACCGCACCACCCGAGCGAGGCCAAGGCCATTGAAAAGCTCCCCCCATAGAAGGAATGTGTGTAGGTGTACTGGTTTGGACCGCATACTCACATGCTGCACCCCCGTGGGCCGCCCCCACCGGGGGTTCCGGCACACTGGGGGCGTCGGAGCTCACGACCGGCGTAGAGCTCGCCATCGGGGCCTGACCTGCACTCGCCTGCTGGCTGGGGAGCTGCGGGGCAGCGGCCGAAGCCACGCCACCTGCCTGAGGCAGCTCAACCCTGCCTGTCGCCTGTTGTCCTCCCACCGACGGCGCCGCAAAAGGGACGCCAAAGGGAGCCCCAGCCTGGCTGGCCCGAGCTAAAGACGCTTCGAGGGCCGCAAGGCGGGCCAGCAAGGCCTGCACATCGATCTGGGGCCAAGGGCCGGCCGGCCCACCAAGTCCAGGCGCGGGTACAGGTCCCTGTACTCCAGGACCCGAATAGGGCCATTGCCCAACACCGAAGCCCGGTAGGGTCGGTGCAGGAACCTGCCAAGTTAGGGGGCCACCCCACCCACCCAGGCTAGAAGGCCCAGGTGGAATAGAGGCAGGCCCAACAGGATGGGCAGGGAGAGTAGCGGTGTCCACCGCTCGCGGGCCGCGGGCCGAAGCCCCTGCCGCGCCCGCATTCTGATCCCCCGCGTCCGGCCAAGGGGCGATAGACCCCATTCCGCCGGGCCGTGCAGGGGGCTGGACAGGCGGCTGCTGGGGAGGCGCAGCTGTGGTCCTCCGACCCAGGTTGCGCCTCCTCACAGCTCTAGCCGCACTCGAAGCTGCCTTCTTCTTCGAAGGCATCTCAATTGCAAAAGAGGGAAGCCGAAAAGAAGATTCGCCGCCAGAAGGCTTCCCGCAAGGTGAGTAGCGACGGAGACACAGGGGAAAAACTTCTCCGCTCCGTCGCTGAGGTAAAATGGCAGCGCGGCTGCCTCGTGGCCACCCCTTTTATAAGGGAGCTGGCCACGCCCTAAACTACCCGGATTCTTCGTCCTGTGGGGGGGGGCCGCAAAGAGCACGGCAGCCATTTTGGCGCCGCGCTTGCAATCTCTCCAACCCGGAGGTTGTTCTTAAGTATCCATAATTATAGCCATTGATACTCTTGTCCTCCATGAATTTACCAGTGGGAATTTGGAGAATATGTGCTAATGGATGGTATAGAAAAGTGAGATGCAGTTGAGGGAAGCCCATTTGTGAATTATATCTTTTAAAAGCTTATGAGCAACAGAAAGGCATCAGACAACTCACCATTGGATTCTTCCAGCAAAACACTATTATGTTGCAGGATTTCAACCAAAAATGGACAACTTTGCTGCCCCAAGACAATCCATGCTCCATGTCTGAATTCTGGAGAAAAATCCAAGAGAAAGTAAGCATGCAAGGAGGTTAAACTGTAAGTCTATACACAGTACTGTGTGCTATGTTGTACATTACAACTGTTACATCTGTTAAGTCATCAATAACATCAATTTTCATGGCTTTCTGGAGTCTGAATTCCCACGGGATATCTACAAATCTGCTGTTAAATGGTAGTTTCATATACAATTATATTACAGTGGAACCTCATACAACAATCATTCCATATAGCAATGAAATGGCATAACAATTACGTTTTGGGGGGAAACGGTGTCTCGCATATCAATTTTCCCTATGGAAAAAACCGTACAACAATTTTTCAATGGGAAAAACCACTTAGCGAAAAAAATCATTGTACGATGCATCCCATAGGGAAAATCAATATATGATGCATGCATTGTATAGCAATTATTTTGTACAACAACGAGCCCCATGGATCGGATTGAAATTGATGTTTGAGGTACCACTGTACTATAAAATGTTAAGGAATAACACAGCACATATCATCACAATGAGAAACAGTTTCATCAGGCAAACTGTTTTCATGTTCAGTCTGCAGCCCAAATGCTCCTGTTGATACCCAAGTTCAGAAACCTGATGCTCGCCTTTTTAAATGGTTCTTCGTCTTTAAACCTATTTTGAAGAAGTCTCCATATAAAGTACACTTTTCAAAAGAGGTTACTGCTCTAAAACACAGGATATGGACCTGAGGACTTATCAGAGCTATTCATAGGCCCCCCAATTCACTTTAGAAGTGGGTTTGAGTCTTCAGAATGTGTCCAGATCAAGTCCTGAGCAATCAGTTCCCCTTCCATTCCATCAGTGTTTGGTATTTGAGTTGATATGTAAAAGCAGATGGCTGGATTTCCCAGATTGTCACTGGAGAACCACAGTACTGACATCTTCTTTGTTGTTGCACTTCTACATATGAAATTTGGAGCAATGCTAGTAGCTAAAGTGTATAAAGCACTTGCCACAATTCAGACAGCTAGATTTAAGGGTTTACATACAAGGCACTTTTAAAAAAGAGAGACAGATGCAATTTGTGCTGCATCAAATTCAATTTACTCTGGATCCAAAGTGATTTCTAGATTCATTTTTCCTTGCCCTGGAACTAAATATGGCCATTCTGCTTTGAGTCAGGTCTCGCACAAATCAGTATGAATCAGGCTGATTGCACAACCTTGCTTTCTAGATTTTTCTACCTATAACCTTACAAGTCCAATTAAGTTCTCTTCCTCTGCAGGAGTTCAAATCGATCAAGACACAAGCATACAGCTTTGGAATCTCTATTATCTACTGTTTTTGCAGTTTGTGGTTCATCCATTTTGTTATCCAAGCAGTATATTTACATGCAGGGCATAAAGAGGCCCATCAATAAATCTACAAGCAAGAAAATATGAAGGAGAACCAACTTCTTTGAAACTCAGGCCTTACAGAAATGAATAAGAATGTCTGTTGTTCAAGCTGTGCTAATTTGCACCATTTTATTTTGAGGCAAGTCAAAATCAAATCACACAGGAATAAGGGAATTTTAAAAGTAGTATCAGAAATTTAAAAAGTAATAGCAGTTCCAATTGGAACTGCAGCTTGCAGAAAAGGGCAGGTTTAATATTTCCTTTGCAGTTGTGCTCTCAATGAAAACCATCCTTCTTCAGAGCACTGCTGTTGTCCTTAGGGGGATTTTAAAATTGGGATGGTTTTCTATTTACAGGCATTTATGCTCTTGTGTGTGAATGCCATTGGTGCTATGGCTAGTGAAACATCAAGGGTAGATCTAGTCTGTTTTGTTCCACTTACACATGAGTGGAGTATATTCTTTTAAAATGTTCCCTTTCAAAAATCAGACTCCCAATGACCAACAAAAAATAAAAGCAAGCTGATTTGCAACATGTAGAGTTGCAGCTCTAAACTAAACTTGACAGGCATGTGAGGGAGTGGGGGACAGAGCTCAGATAGTGCTGAAAATACTCTGGGATTTCTAGGACATGACAAAGTTCCCCAGAAAGAAAAAGATCAGAAGAAAGCTGCAGCCCCTTTCAAAAAGCAGGAAGAGGCCAAATCTGGTCTGTTGTAAGTAGTCGAAGGGGACAGTAATGTCCTCTCAGATACCAGCATGGCTCCATCTCATAGATATTTCAATACAGACTATACTACATGTGGTCATTCTCCAATGTCTTCATCCCTGAAATGATGTGGCAATCATCTGATCATTTCCCTGAGAGCAAAATTTTCCATGAAATGAAGCAGAATCGGATTTATTAAACTGAAAAATGGAAGGTAATCTCATTTGCTGGATTATCAATTCTGAATATTTGCTAATTACACTTAAATTTGAGGGTAAGAGGCCTATTCCAAAGGCCCATTCCCACCCCAGAGGGAGGAAGCATCCAGGGAAGAAAGGCCTGGCAGAAACCACTGAGGGTAAGAGGCCTATTCCAAAGGCCCATCCCCACCCCAGAGGGAGGAAGCATCCAGGGAAGAAAGGCCTGGCACAAACCACTGAGGGTAAGAGGCCTACTCCAAAGGCCACCCCCACCCCCCGAGAGGGAGGAAGCATCCAGGGAAGAAAGGCCTGGCAGAAACCACTGAGGGTAAGAGGCTTATTCCATCGCCTGCAGCAACAGACCCACCATTGCCTGCTGCCACCTCCGCTCGCAGAGATGAGGGAGGCGGAGGAGGGAGGACCTGGCAGGCTGCCCACCGCCAGCCATAATCAAAGAAGCATGCAAGTAACTTAACTAAAACAATGTAGTCTGCAACTATAGCAATGTAGAGACTTGATAGAGTGGACTTTTCCTTCATACTAAGTTTTTACTTTTACTTTCATAACAAATGAAGTAGAAGTGTGTTTTTTTAAACTGATAATATGCATGATGATACTTTGTTTTGAACTGTAACAACATGTATGATGTGAGGATACTGGTGTAGAAACCGGCAAACCACGCCAGAAATTTTTGCCAAGGGAACCCTATGGACCAGAACAAAAGGCAAAACCAAAGAGGCAAGTGAGATGAAACAGGATGCTTAACACAGATCAAAAGAAGGGGAGAGATGGGGGGGGGAGAAATACAGTGTTGCAAAGAACAATACTGCATAGGAACATGGAATGTGAGGTCGATGAACCAAGGGAAACTGGAAGTGGTGAAAAATGAGATGGAAAGAATAAACATTGACATCTTGGGAATGAGTGAGCTAAAATGGACAGGGATGGGTGAATTCAACTCGGGAAACCATCACATCTACTACTTCAGAAAAAACGGAGTAGCCATAATTGTCAACAAAAGAGTGAGAAAAGCAGTAATGGGATACAATCTCAAAAATGATAGAATGATGTCAGTCAGAATACAAGGCAAATCTTTTAATATCACTGTAATCCAAATATATGCACCAACCACGGGCACAGATGAAGCCACAGTGGACCAGTTCTATGAAGACCTACAAGACCTCATAGAACAGACACCAAGAAATGATGTCCACATTATCTTGGGAGATTGGAATGCCAAAGTAGGAAATCAAAAAGTAGATGGAATAACAGGCAAGTTTGGTCTTGAAACGTAGAATGAAGCAGGGCTAAGATTGATATAGTTCTGTCAAGATAACACACTGGTCATAGCAAACACCCTCTTCCAGCAACACAAGAGGCGACTTTACACATGGACATCATCAGATGGCCAACATCAAAACCAGATTGATTACATACTCTGCAGCCAAAGATGGAGAACCTCCATACAGTCAGCAAAAACAAGACCTGGAGCAGACTGTGGCTCAGATCACAACCTACTAATAGCAAAATTCAGACTTAGACTAAAGAAAATAGGGAAAACAATCAGGCCAGACAGATATGACCTAGATAACATCCCTAAGGAATACATAGTGGAGGTTAGGAACAGATTTAATGGTTTGGAATTTATAAACAGAGTGCCAGAAGAATTATGGACAGATGTGCAAGACATCATGCAGGAGGCAGCAAGGAAAACCATATCAAAAGAAAAGAAGCATAAGAAAGCAAAGTGGTTGTCTGATGAGACTCTTAAAATAGCAGAGAAAGAAGGAATGCAAAAGGCAAAGGAGAAAAGAAAAAATACAGTCACTTGAACACAGAATTTCAAAGAAAAGCAAGGAGAGACAAGGAAATCTATTTAAATGAACAGTGCAAAGAAATAGAGGAAAGCAACACAAGAGGCCGGACTAGAAATCTTTTCAAAAAAAATTGGGGAAATCAAGGGAACATTCAAAGCAAAAATGACCATGATAAGGGACAAAGATGGCAAGGAGTTAGCTGATGCAGAAGAGATTAAGAAAAGATGGAAAGAATACACAGAGGAACTTTACAAAAAGGACCTCAACACCACTGATAATCACAATGAGGAGAACATTGAACTTGAGCCAGACATCCTAGAGAGTGAAGTCAGAAAGGCCCTAAAAAGCACTGCAAACAACAAACCTAGTAGAGATGACGGTATCCCAGTTGAATTTTTCAAAGCTCTAAAAGATGACGGAATCAAATTACTGCATTCGATATGCCAGGAGATCTGGAAATCAAAACAGTGGTCACAGGATTGGAAGAGATCAGTATATGTTCCAATCCCAAAGGAGGGGAGTGCCAAAGAGTGTTCAATTTATCGAACAATTGCGCTCATCCCACATTCTAGCAAGGTGATGCTCAAGATAATACAGGATAGACTTCAGCAGCATGTGGAGAGAGAATTGCCAGAGGTGCAGGTGGGTTTCAGAAGAGACAGGGGGACTAGAGACCACATTGCTAATATACGGTGGATCATGGAGAAAACAAAAGAATATCAGAAACAAGTATACCTCTGCTTTATTGACTACAATATTGACTGCTGCCGACAGAGTCCCCGGGAGCCGCCACAACACCTTCGGCTCCCTCCCCCGCCAGCCGGGCTGGGGGAGGTGGGAGCGCAGCTGTGCCTCGTTCTCTGCGGCGGGGCCATCAAAAGCCACCGCCGCCGGAGCTACTGGGAGCCGCCGCAACACCTTTGGCCTGGGCCCCTGCCTTAGCTGTGGCTCGAAAGGCGGCTAGACCTTGTCGCCGCCCAGGAGCTCCGTAGCCAGAGCGAAGAAGCTTTTGGCACCGGGACTATCCTTTCAGCAACGCCAGAGGGGAAGAATGTGGTGACAGCTGCTGCACTGGCTGGGCAGTGGAGAGTCACTTCTGCCCTCCTTCTCCGTGCTTTGTTCCCCCGTCACCCGTTTAGAACTTTAGAAGCTGCCGAGATTGGACTTGCCTGGGGTTGGGGTGAGTGGAGTGGGGTACTGCCGACGTGATATTACGTGGGTTTTTTTTATTGTATTTTGTATTATGTTTCTGTAACTATTGTATTTTTACTGTACTTGAGATGTCTGTGTTTTTGCTGCTGCCTTCGGGGTGAGGTTAAGCGGTATATAAATAAAACTTTATTATTAGTATTACACCAAGGCCTTTGACTGCGTGGACCACAATAAAATGTGGCAAGTACTTAAAGAAATGGGAATACCAGAACACCTCATATGCCTCATGAGAAATCTATACAAGTCTCAAGAAGCAACAGTTAGGACAGAACATGGATTGACAGAATGGTTTGGAATAGGAAAAGGAGTAAAACAAGGCTGCATTTTATCACCCTACCTTTTCAACCTATACACAGAGCACATAATGTGCAATGCAGGGATGGAGGAATCACAATATGGGATAAAAATTGCTGGGAAAAACATCAACAATTTGAGATATGCAGATGATACCACCCTAATGGCAGAAAGTGAGGAAGATTTAAAGAAGCTACTGATTAGGTTGAAAGAAGAGAGTGCAAAAGCTGGCCTGAGATTTAACATCAAGAAAACCAAGATAATGGCAACAGACCCTATCAGCACCTGGAAAGTAGACGGGGAAGAAGTAGAAGCAGTGACGGATTTTATTTTCTTGGGATCTAGGATCACTGCAGATGGTGACTACAGCCATGAAATAAAGAGGCGACTGATTCTAGGGAGACAAGCCATGAGAAACCTGGGGAACATAGTGAAAAGTAGAGATATCATCTTGCAAACAAGAATCCGTATAGTCAAAGCAATGGTATTCCTGGTGGTAATGTATGGATGCGAGAGCTGGATCATTAGGAAGGCTGAGTGCAGAAGAATAGACGCCTTTGAGATGTGGTGTTGGAGGAGAGTTTTGAGAGTACCCTGGACAGCGAGGAGAACAAATAAGTCAATCTTGAAAGAAATCAGTCCTGACTGCTCCTTAGAAGGTCAAATAGTAAAGATGAAAATGAAGTACTTTGGACACCAAATGAGAAGAGAGGATTCACTTGAGAAAGCCTTGATGCTGGGAAAGGTGGAGGGCAAAAGAAAAAGGGGACGGCCAAGGATGAGATGGTTGGATGGCATTGTGGATGCAGCGGGCACCGAGCTGAGTGGGCGGAGGAGGATGGTGGAGGACAGGGGTACCTGGAGATCAATGGTCCATGGGGTCGCAAAGGTTCGGAATCGACTGTGCGACTGAACAACAACAACAACAGAGTTGCAGCAACTCAACGCCGAGTGTCAGGCGGTGGTTAACTAACCTGTAAACCCCGAGGACTAACAGCCTTGGGTGCCGAAGTCCACAGTGAA
The DNA here is from genome assembly GCA_035047345.1 of Bradypodion ventrale. Classification (NCBI taxonomy): domain Eukaryota; kingdom Metazoa; phylum Chordata; class Lepidosauria; order Squamata; family Chamaeleonidae; genus Bradypodion; species Bradypodion ventrale. The sequence goes on along the minus strand of JAWDJE010000003.1, from coordinate 18,690,657 downwards.
GGGTGATTGTTTCCAAGTGGATTAAATCTCTCTTAAATCCATCTTGATGGAGGGCAGGAGCTTCACCAATACTGGCCTGGGGCTAATGAGGAATTTGTGCTCAGGATCAGAAAGTGACCCACGGAACTGGATCAGTGGTACAGGTGTCATGCTATGATGCACAAGGCAGATGAAAGGCCACTGCATTATATTCTCAGGACTAGTCTTCATGGTTGATCACCATGGTGATCGCCAATATTCAGGTTCGGATACAGCAGCAGCAGAAGAAGTGTGAATGCAATTGGTGCCATGGCTAATGAAACATCAAGGGTGGATCTAGTTTTTCTTGTTCCCCTTACACATGAGTAGAGTATATTCCTTTAAAATGTTGCATTTTAACAATCAGATTCCCAATGGCCAACAAAAAATAAAATCAAGCTAACTTGTAACATGTAGAGTGAGGTGTGTTTGCATGAAGGTAAACCGAAGACTAATTTTAAAGAAGTTCTGCTTCTAATGATGTAACAAACCATATAGCTTGGCACTGAGACATCCTTTTAAATAAAGTTTACGACAAATTGCAAAGTATTTTTGAAGTTTGATTAAAAAAAACTCCCACACCAAACAGTCTGAGATTTTTTAAAGATGAACTCATCTTCTTTAAACAATAGTCAAAATTCTTTTTAAAAATATTTTTCTTCTTGATAAAGTTTTCAACAAATCCTCATTTTCCTTCTCATTGGGAAAATGCATAGTCACAATTTTGAAAAGGTTGTGTGAATAGTAAGAGATAATGTCTACTAAAAGAAAGGGGCTGAGTCTGCATCTATGGTGGAGGTAGTCACACATTTCCCCTCTCCAATTATTCAAATTATTAAGAATTTCTGCACTTTCCTTAGCGAATAAGCTATGATATCTGAGATCAGAACACTGTAAGGAGAGTTAAGCAACTAGCACTTTGTCATTCACAGAGTCATTAGACATTAAGATCACACCAACAGAGTATCAAGATAGTCAAATGTAATTAGAAAGTTTTCAGTTAAATTTTCTTTCCCTTCTAAAACTTAAAGCCACTGCAGTTCCTTTTTTTAGATCCCTAGACGTTCAATATCTAGGTGTTTATTCATTGAAAAGATTTTTAAGCTACCTGGCAGGTAATCTATTTGGTTAACATACTAGAAATGAGAATACATAGGCTATAACAAATCATTAAAAGAAATCACCTTAACAGTCTAAAATCACAAAGCAGCTTTGAGTGTTTTTCTCAATTACAGGGTGAAATTATAGCTGGATCAATTCCTATTTTCCAGACATTACAGTTCATTCTGGTAGGGGCTTCTAGTTGTAAGCTTAATATTTTTTTTAATTTTCCTAACTTCTAATCTGTCCCTTTCTGCTCAAATCTCAGCAATAGGACCTATATAAGTGCTTTCTTAAAAGACTCATAAAAATCAGAAGAATTATAGCACTAGAATGAAAGCGCAGCGCCAAAATGGCCACCGCGCTCTTTGCGGCCACCCCCCCACCCGGACTCAGACATCCGGGTGAGTTAGGGGGCGTGGCCACCCCTCTATAAAAGGGGTGGCCACGAGGCAGCCGAGCTGCCATTTTAAAATAGCGACGGAGAGGAGAAGTTTTCTCTGTCGCTGTTCCTTTGATTCTTCGGTTCTTTAGCCCTTACTCTTTCCCGGATGGGAAGGAAGGATCTTGCACAGAGCCTTTGGCTTGCTGGCTGCTCTGTGTTTTGGCGTTAGGTTGATCCCTGGAAAGGGATCCTGCTCTTTTTCTCAGATACACCTCCCAAACGGAAGGCCCCGGCGACGAAACCGTGGCCAACGGGGAGGACTTTTGCTGGCCCTGCGCAATGCGGGGGCAGCCCTCAGGTCGGAGGAGCAGGGCTGCGCCCACGCGGCAGAGCACTACCTCCACCGATACCAGTGGGGCGATACAGGCTGCTTGGCCCTCGGCTGGCCAGCCTTCAACCGGCCCTTCTGGGGCTTCGGCCCTCGGCCCGCAGTTGCCGGCCATGGGTCCGGTCAGCGGGGGGGGCGGTGCTGGTGCACAGCACGTTCCCCCTCCGGCCCCTCATGGGCCAGAGTTTTGGGCATGGCCCAGGCTCTCATTTTGGGGTACCTGGTCAAATGCCTGGTGGGCTGTCCGGCCCACCCGGCCCACTTTATACTGGGGAATCTGTGGCAGTGGATGCATTGCTAACGCGCTTAGCTGTGCTTGAGGCATCCTTGGGGATTGCACACAACCCCATGTCAGGGGGCCCTTCACTCTCTGCCGGGGGCCCTTCGTGTTCACCACCTATCTCGACGGCCGCCACATTGCAACAAGCATCCAGCCGGGTTGAGCTGCTTGAGACGCTCTGGCCTGCCCTTGCCGGTGTCTCGCAGCTCCCTGTTTGTCCAGAGCTACAGCAGGAGAGTGGTCAGGTGTGGCCCCAGAGCTCGATTCCGGTCGCGAGCTCCGACGCCCGCCGTGGGCCGGAACCCCCAGTGGGGGAGGCTCACGGGGGTGCACCTAGTGAGTATAAGGTTCAAGTTAATGCACCCACATCACAGTCCACTTCCAATGGTGGGGTTCAGTGGCCATGGCCTCGTCAAGTCGAGGCGAGTGGGCATCAGTTGCCAGTCTATCCCAGTGCCCCTTGGTTCCATACTGGTACAGCGTTGGGGGTGGGGTTTTCCGCCCCTGGGGCAGTGTCGGGCATCGCAGGGACTGTCCAGGTTCCGCTGCATATGCCCCGTGTACCTAATGTGCCAACGGCTGGTTATTCGTTGCCCCTTGGTGATCATTTGTCCCAGGTCACGAGGGAAAAGATTTGGCAGGGGGAGTACAGTTGATGCGAGCGGGCATCAGTTACCATCTTATCCCAGTATCCCATGGTGCTAAATGGTCCCTCATTAAGGGCGGGGGTGTCCGCCCCCGGGGCAGTGCCGAGCATCGCAGGGGCTGTCCGGGTCCTGCTGCGTATGCCCTTGATACAGAACGTGCCGTCGATGGCTTTGCCGATGGCTGGTTATTCCTTGCCCCTGGGTGATCATTTGCCGCAGGTCACGAGGGGTAAGGTCTGGAGGGGGATATGTGGATATTCTCCATATTGAACTGTGAGCCCACTGAGGAGGAGTGAGAGGGACAGGACGACAGAGACAAAGAGCTGTCCCATCGTCATAAGCCACCGCGCACCTGGGGCCAACTGGCGGTCGGCATACCTTATATATATGGTGGTATGCCGCAGGGCCCGGCCTGGTTGGGCCATCCCGATGGTTCCATCTATTGCTAATATTACAGGGCGATGGTTGATTTGATGGGCCCATCGCAGTTGGCTTACGACGAGGAATGTGGATGAGGGTGGCCCTACACCCTGAGTGGAGGTTGGATGAGCCCTGTCAGCACTTGTGCTCATGTACATGACTCCCACGTGACTGGCGCCTGGTGATATGTACCATGGTGGTCATGCTGTGTAGCGGGCTGCTCAGACACAGGCTCCACGCTAACTGGTCGGGCAGGGGGTTCCAGCCCACCTGCCGTGTTCGACCTGCTCAGCTGGCGACGGGTGTACTAAGCGCCAGTGTCGTTACCGACTTGCTGTCCCCTTTTGCGCTGGCCCTTACGCCGCCTCCGCGTGCCCGTGGGTTGGGGGGTTATGGGGCAGAGGTAGGGGTGCACAGGGGGCGATCAGAGCTCTGTCTGAAAGAACTAGCCTTGTCAAAGCCCCCCCTCCCCAATTAGTGTACTCAGGCTGGAGCGATGGCACTCAGCTCATCCAAGAAGGGATGATGCGGGGTACCTGCTGGAGGGTTTTCAATGGGGTTTTTGTATTCCATTCGGGGGTGTTAGGGGTCCCAGGATGCTACTAATTTGGTTACCTTGAAAGGTAACGAACAGGTTGCTCCACTGTGCACAGCTAAGGGAGTTGGGGCTATGAGAGTAGCGGGTCCCTTCTTGGAACCACCTTTCCTAAGTTGAACGTCTCCCCTATGAGGCTAGTACCGAGGTAGAACCAGGGTGAATGTCATTTAATCCTCCATTTCGCTCACCCTGTGGGTTATCCGGTTAGGGATGCCATTCCTGATGACCTTGTTCAGTCAGGTACTCGTAGTTGGTTCAACCCCTATGAGTGGCTCGCTCATGCAGTCCCGGTGCTTTCCTGGCACAGTGTGCTATGCACTCGGCTTTCAGATTACTGCCAGTGCACCCAATGTATTTAGAGCTATTGGGTTTTTAGGTTCCAAGGTGAATTTACTTAGATAAGTCCAACCCCTGCTGACTGAGTTAATTCATGTTCAGCATTCGAACGATTCGGGACTTTCATTTAGTGGGCCTTTGCTCGCAGGTCTGGGTCTCGGTCTCTAGCCCATTACCTCGACGACTTTTGGTTCGGGGATGAACGGGGCTCGGACACGTGCACGCGTCTCCTCACTACATTTCAGACACTCAGGTGGGAACTGGGTGTCCCCTTGGCGCCTGAAAAGACCGAGGGCCCAGCTACTAAGCTCACATTTCTAAATCGACTCTGTCGCACGGGCATCCGGGTTACCCATGACTAAGGTGGCTCGGATCTCCGCAGTGATTTTGGCATTGATTGCCAAACATAAAGTGTTCCCTTGTGACCTGCCCTTACTTCATGGCCACCTTAATTTTGCCTACAGGGTGGTTCCACCCAGTAGAGCATTGGCCGGGCGCCTGTGTGACGCCATGGTTGGCCTGTTAAAGCGTCAACACAGGGTCCGGCTGATCAGGGGCATAAGGGTGGACCTTACGGGCTGGCTCAAATTACTCCTGGGTTTTAACGGGGTTGCTTCCTGGAGATCAGACTTGATGGTCTGCCCTGGATTTCAGGTACGGTCGGATCCCTCCGGCTCCCGGACTTATGGGGGTTTACTCTGAGAGTTGGGGGACTTACGGCCGATGGCAGCACCCATGTCTTGGCATGGATCGCCTCCGCGATCTTACCTTCCTTGAGTTTCTTCCCATTTTGGGGAGCACTGATGCTATGGGGCGATGAGTGGGCCTACTCAGTGGTCCATTTTTGGTGTGATAATGCGGCAGTGGTGCACATTGTCAACACCCAGACATGCAAATCCCCCAAGGTTATGACATTAGTTTGTCTATTCTTTTGAGAAGCCTACGCCTAAATGTGCTATTATGGGCCAGACATGTTCCAGGTATTAATAACGACATTGCTGCTTTATCCCGCCTGCAGGTCCCCGGTTCCGTGCCTTACTCCGGAACCAGATGAATTCCACTCGCCACTCCCGGCCGATATTTCGACGATTGGCGAGGGGAGGAGAACCGGGCATGTCATTGGCACCTCGCACGCGTAAGGCGTATCACTACTGCGTTCATGCATCGTGTTTTGGAGGGGTGGACATGGGAACGTGTACGCCGCCCGGACACGCGTCACCCCAGTTCCCAGAGTTTCTGACCCACCTTGCACGAGGCTGGCATTACTTATGTTCGGATAGGTGTGAAGTGGCTCTTGGTCACGCAGCTACCACGGTAGCCTTTTTGGAGCACTCCGCATCAGTGAGTGGGTGCCAGAGTTGGTACCATCTGTGTAAGGCGGATGTGTCTCGTAGGGCACTGGAACTCGACGATGTCTCTGTCACACATGAGTGGGCTCAAGTGGGGATACGGTCCTCACAGGTTGTTCAGCACGGCGTAGGCAGTGGAGTCAGACTGCTACGAAGTTTTATTGGAGACATCTGTCCGGTTGGTGCCCTACATGAATTTTCGACAGTGCCTGCTGCGTGCCCCAGCCTGTTTTTCTGCCACCAGGATAGGTCTACCCTTGCCGAAGTAATGTTACTGAGGGTGACCGGTGCCACGCTTCGCGGTGTGGGGGCCCGTTTTGGCACCCATTTATTTAGGATAGGCGTCGCGTTGATCGCGGCTACGTTTGGAGTACTCGGAGGTGGACATGCGTGTACGCGCAATTTCTTATATGTACGTCCCCTCACTGTACGAGTACCTGGTTATGTCCTTAACCTCTTCTCCTCTTTTACAGATCCTGTGTGTCTCTACACACCGGTGGCAGAGGGGCTGGTGGGCCGCAGCTATGTACACTGGGCAGCAGTATATGCTGCGGCGACAGAGAGTGGACCCCGACTTGGGCCGTGTGTATCCGCACGTATGCGATGGCATGGTATGCGCGGCACATGGGGGTGGGAACTGTTGCCATTCCTGATGTCCGTCGGGGATGCTGGACTGCCCGATGTTCTTAATAGGCACCTCGGCGGCAACGATCTTATACAGATCACTGCTGTTACTAAACTGTCGAGGGGCTGTGACCTGGCTTTTTATATCACATATGGCTTACACACGGTCGCTATGGTCTAACATCATGCCGAGACACCGATTTAGAGGAGACATGGATCTCCGTGCAGTCAGTGGACAGGGCTGTTGCTCAGTCCCTTGCTGGGCATGGCTGGGAGACAGCCATTGGACACCTGAGGATAGGCTTACAAAAAAATTTGCCGGTAGGCAGGGGAAGGGATCCACCTGTCGGCTGGAGGTATGTACCTTGTTCTGGGTGTGGTGCAAGCAGGCCTGGCGACCGAGCTGACGGTCTTGGGGGGGGGCGGTGAGTCATCATGGACGCCTCCCCGTGTGGCGGGTAGCACTGGTAAGGTAAATATTTATGACCCATAGGTATCCGGCAGGTTCGCAATTGACCGGCCAACACTTAGACAGGTACAGGTGTAATAGCTTTGACCGGTCAATGACGAACCAGGCAAGGGGTGATGGCAGGAGCTTTTCAGCATGCATCACCCCGTGATTTGACGGATACACGTCAGAGGGTGGGGTCAGTAGATAGTTTATTGAGTACGGTCAACAATTTGTTTGTGTCAACAAACAAATTGATACAAATGGATACATTGTAGCGAATTGCCATTGGCAATTTTGGGAGGAACCTTACCAGTGTTACTGCGGCCTGCTTGCCTTAAGAATTATAATTGGATGAGTACCAATTGAAAGTTATAATTCGGACTAGGGCATTATTCAATAAAAGTGGCCCAATGCCTTTATCCATATACTGGTGTCTGAGTCTTTCTTTGGGGGGTGCGCCTGCAAAGCATAATCTATCCATTTGGTGATTGAGGACAACTTAAGGTTCATCCAAGCTCTTGATTATTCAGGGCCTCCAAAACAAAAGCAACCTTGAGAGTTTAAAACCTCTAGCAAAGGGAGTGTACCATCTTGTGAGATAGCCCATTCCATTGTTGAACATCTCTCATGCCTCACCTGTTCATTTACTCTTTATTAAACACAATGACATACCTGTCAAGTTTTGGGAAATTTCTATCAAACCACCTTATTTTACACTACTTCCCGCCATCATCTCATATTAGTTAGACTGCAATTAGACTGGAGTTAGACTGGAAGCCAGCACAGGATAAGCATAACTGTCTAGTTTCCCTTTTTGGCTGGGAAATTTCCTTTATTTGACAGAAATTTCCCGAAACTTGACAGGTATGCACAATGAATGAACTCAGATTCTGCCCATGTTCTTCATGATTCTTCCCTGCTATTTCATTCCTGTCTGTGTCCTTCCTTCTACCTTAACATCATCCAAAGTGACAAAGTGGAATAGGTGGAATCCCTCCCTTTGAGTAGTTTGCCACCCATTACTTATCATTTTATAGATGTTTGTCCAAGACTCCTCTATTCTAGAATGGTTTCACACTGTTCCAATGAATTTTCTTTCTGTTACTGAGCAACCAAATAGATGTTTTGAAGTTAATTTCAAAATGTGGTATTTCATGTGATCAAAGCTGTTTGTTGCTGTTTGGAGGGTTTTAAGCAAAAGACAGGTTAAACAAATATGTAACGTGTGCTTGCATATTGACATAACATGCATGCATACATAATACATAAACCAATCAGTTTGTCATACTGCAGCAAACTGGGCATGCATGTGACAGCAGAAACAACTCCCCATGGCATACATTCTGAGGCCAATATAATCCCTTGTTTGAAAACATCTGGAATGCCTAGTCACAAGAACAGTTGAACAATGCAGAAAAATTGAGATGCATCATATTTATCCCCCTCATTTCAATGAATGTGTTTCAGCTCTTGAATAATGAGCTGATCAGATGTATAAACTTTTTAAAAACCAATAATTTTTCAGCTGATGTCTGATACCATAAAGGCAAAATGTTTGGTAGAAAGGGGATATTATAATCATCATGCCAACCTCAAGAGAATAAGCATAATCAGAAGTGGAGCTTTTTGTTGCCTTACAATGGCAGTTCTGACAAAGCTCTATGTGCCTTGTATGTGATTGTCAGAGTCTGAAGCAGAATTATCAACCTGTGTGAGATGGTCCTTTTACAAAGTGAGCAGTCTCCTTGTTAGGTTCTTAGCTTATTTTGAATTTGGTTTCTTTGCACACCAACTTCTCCAAATTCAAAATAAGATAAGATCCTAACAAGAAGTTGTTGTTGTTGTTCACTCGCATAGTCGATTCCGACCTTTTGCGACCCTATGGACCATTGTCCTCCAGGCGCCTCTGTCCTCCACTATCCCCCTCAGCCCTCTCTGTTTTGTGCCCATTGTGTCTACAATACCATCTAGCCATCTCATATTTGGCCTCCCCCTTCTTCTTTTGCCCTCCACCTTTCCCAGCATCAAGGCTTCCTCGCTTTTTAAAAGGACCATCTCACACAGGTTGATAATTCTGCTTCAGACTCTGACCAACCACATATAAGTCCTAAGTAAACTATATGTTGTATATCAATATCCGAACCTTTGATTTCTCTCTTGCCTTCTTTCTCCCTTTCTCTTTCTTTTTGGTCCTTTCTTTCTACTTTATCATGTCAATCCAAAATAAAACCATTGCCCTGATAAGATGACATGAAGGAGAAAGAGGACAGTTGGGAAACATTAAAGCAAGTCATTTTTCCTTTCACTCTCACTGCATTATTCCAGTCCTTCAAAAAAAGCAAAAGACATGACCTCACTATGTTCATTTCCTTAGACAATGATTTTTCCATTCAGATGAAGAGAATCTAGTATTTCCATTAAGCCTAAACAAAGTGCTAATATAATTCTTCAAGCAGTATATAAAAAATTCATTATCCCTTTGAAGGCTAAACAAGTTGGAGTGCCAGCAGAATAATGCACTGGATGTTACTTACGATCAGCATCTCTCCTGAATTGTGTGCTTCATGCACAGATGGTATTTATTGACAACAAAACTCAAGAAAATGCCTGGCTGGTATTCAGTGTTTATTAAAGTGGACCCTGGAGGCATTAAAGCAGAGATCGCTGTTCTTTATCTGAGAGAAAATGCCTTATTGCATACATTGCATAAGATTAATTTCATTTCTTCATATGCCAGGCCCCTGGTATGATTGGGATATATATTTTCACAGTACAGGAAATGCCATAACATTTTTCACTGCAATGTAAGAGTCCTTACTGTGTGTGAAATGAAGGATCCTGGAATCTACGCTAGAGTTCTGCAATTATATTCTGATGGCAACATGAAATTAATCAGCTATAAAATGGACCAACTTATATCAGTTCCTCCAGGGTATCAAATGTTTTCGATCCATCTATGATCAAAAATGTACTTCTAATCCTAAAGATTTTACAACAAAAACTAGTATTTAATAGAATCTGAGAAATCTTAAAGGGGGCATTGAACATCATCCAAGCAGAAATAGAAACTGAAGATGTCCCAGAAGTGTAACCTGTTTTTCTGGCCTTATGGGAACCTTGAGTTTAAAAAGAAGATAATTACGAAGGGTGATAATCAGGTCTTACATTTTAGGATACAAGGGTACACTCGACAAAAAAGATGTGGACTGGACTGATTTACAGATACATGGTCTATGGACTGGATTACCAACCTATGAAATATCCTGCTGATTTTTCTTCCAGCTTGCCATCTACCAATCTTCTTCTTTGTCGAGGGGCCATTTACCAATACATAACTGCATTTTAGGAGTGAAGATAAAGAAACCAACCTGAATTTGGGTGGGGGAGATTAGAGATCAGTAGAAAGAGAAGCAATTGGTGGCTGGGAAAAGTCTCAGAGTCACACTCATGTCAAGCTCACCTGTTTTTCAGTTGACTTTTTCTCATGTAATTTTTAATTTTGCAGACCGTGACTGCTCCAAGACCTTGGGGTCTTAGTTTGCCTTGATTTCACACACATGTACACACACAGAGAGAGATTTCACTACTTTGTTTTACATTTTTGCTTCTGACTTTTCCAGTCTAGATTCTCCTGGATCAATTCTTATGCACAATCCTCATAGTCTTTAGGAATATATTAATTGGAACAGGTGATGTAGCTGTATGTCTTCCTTTCTCAATCATTAGGCCAAAAACTGCTGAACATTGTGAGCTTCAAGTAGAGGTCTGGGACAAAATTAAAACCAAGAATAGTGTTTTATAGCGTTTTATAAAGGGATAAACTGTGGCTAATTGTGCACAATTGTAATTTTCTCTCATACTTAAATCCCAATAATTCTGCATTGTACTTTTCATTTTATCATTGCTTTGTATTGTTGGAAATTAATTGATTTTCCTTTGTTATTTTATACTGTGCCTTCATTTTTCTAGATCTCATTCCATTTATCTGCTGTGGTTTAAATAAATGTTCAAATCAATTGCACTTGTGAATAAACTCAGATCATTTCTAGTTATTTCTTTCACTCCTGGAGCAAATAAAGGACCTACTTTTCAGGGGGAAATTCTGCATATCTGGCAGGTCTTTGTTTCATGCCTTAAGAGAAAGAATCCAACCATTGGCCACCAGGGGCAGAATTTGAAACCAACATTCCTGAGATAGGTTTTGAACATCTGCCATGACTTGATTCTGTCATGCTTTTCTCCCTGCACTGGCACAGTATATTAGTGTACAACCTGATGAAGACTGATACACACTGAAAGCCAGCATTTAAAAATAATAAGAGTATCATCTTCTCTTGCTTTTGCAGTGAAATTCTATGTTGCTTAGTTGAAAGAATCTAACCCTAATGACAGTAAATTTACTTTTGACAGAAAATTTACTTTTGACAAAGGTAACAAAGTGATGGATGGGAATGAGCTGGTTTCATGCTAAACAAATGTTCCACAGACTGATAATTGGGGGTCCTGGGACTGGATGTTGCAAGTGCATAATTAAATACGATAAAGAGCATAATAGCTCAAAAACAAGGAGGAGGGGCCCAGCCACCTGCCAGCCACACCGTTCAACTTGGGCAGTGAGGTATCACACTGTACACAGGCAGGGAGTGGAGTAGTTAAGCAACATGGAGGAAAGGCCCAGCCACCTGCCTATCTGCTGTGTCTCAAGCCTATGTTCTCGCTCCATTTGCCAGGCAGAACCAGCAAAGCATGCAGAGGACAGAAGGCTGCCATCAGGGCTCCCATCACCACCCATCACCACAGCCTGGTTCAGGCCAGCCCGTGGCCCAGTACTGGTCTGTGGCCAAGTGGCTGGGGACCCCTGAGCTAGATCACAAAAGCCTGGAGCAGCCTGGCAGGTGTGCCCCGGAATCATCACAGTGTGTTATCTGTGAAATATCAAAGTCTAAATCTCACCTCAGTTTTATGTAGTCAAAAGAAATGAAGGGGGAGGGGGGAGAGTCCGACACAAATTGCTACAGTCACCATGGAATCTAGGAGCTTTAGGGGAATTCTTATTTACTTACATAAAAATGTAAATCCAGGTCTTCTTAGTCATGATAGTTCATAACACTTTAAAATTACAGTGCAGTAGAACCCCGCATAACGAAATAACTCCGTTCGGCAAGTTGCTTCACTATGCGTTTTTTTGTTATGCGAAGCTAATGGGAGATGCTCCGGATAATGAACAAAAATGTTCATTATCCGGAGTTCCCATTGACTGGGTATACCCCGGTTACCAAAAACCCAGCATAATGAACTTTTTTTTCATTATATGGGGTATTGCCTTTGCATAACGAACGGTTCATTATGCGAATTTTTCGCTATGCGAACCATTCATTATGAGAGGTACCACTGTATCATAAAATGCAATAAAATTCATTTTAAAAATACAACATACAGTAAATATGCCCTAAGGCTATAATCCTACATATACTTATTTGACAGTGGTTCTGAGCAGAAATTCATCTGAGTCAGCATTAAAGCTTCACCAAGGGCAAACCACATATAAAATATATAGCCTTTTGGTTTTTTTTTTTAAAAAAACTGATACACAGAAGAAAGAAATCAATGGCATTATCAACCACTGAGAGCAGCCAGATGAAAGTGCTGCAGAACAAAGAGAAAACCATGGTGCCATCAACGTCCACCAAAATTCTGAACTTAATAGCAAGTGGGCTAGTATGCGTGAGATAGATTCTCAAGATTTCAAGATCCAATGCATTTACAGCTGTAAAAGTAGCCATCCTTGTTTGCAAAAGCAGATGTGCAAGCCGGGTAGCCACAGTTGGATTAGGCTAACATAGTCCCACAGTCAAGTAGTCACCATCATCTTTGCAACCACTTGCAGGACCAATGGAAACGTCTCATGACTCCTCAAATGCAGCCCCATGTAGAGTGCATTGCAACACCTTTCTGGATGCAACCAAAGCGTATGTTGCTATCGCAATGTCTGGCCTCTTCAGAATAAATACAGTTGTCACCTCAGACTCAGTTGGCCGTCATTGCCTCGTGATGACATTTGCCACTTGGTCATCAAAATCCTATGCCTCAGCACAGTAACTTGCACTAGAGTAGTGCCACTGAAACAAAGGAGATTGAGTAAGTCAGCTCCTTTATATGTTCCATTGTTCCCAATGGGCCTGTTCTAACTGTGACTTACTGTACAATAATGGAGTGTGTAGTTACACAACAAAAATGAGGCAATTATTAGGGTTTGAGTTGTTTGCAAGTTCCCCCTGAAATTCTCCTCACACACAGCATGCTTCCTAGCCTAAAATAATTACTCAGAGCAAATGTTTGAGATAAAGGAGAAAAAGATATTTACTTGCTATAAGCTCAGAAACCTTAATAGGTTGGTTTCAGGTTAATTAGAAGAAGATAAAAATGTAATTTAATTTAATTTAATTTTCACACTTGTATGCCGCCCAATCAGGAAAACCAGCTCACACGATAAGGGCTGGCGTCTGGTGGCCACGGTGGTGAGGTTCTTACAGCTGCCAAGCCCCGGCAGCTGAAGCCACTTCTCCCTCCAGCCAGGCAGGCCAAGGGCAGGTGTCTGGTGGCCATGATGGTGATGTTCTTCAAGCCACTGAGTGGCAGCTGAAGCCACTTCTCCCTAGCACCAGGCGGGCCGAGGGCAGGCATCCCCTAATTAATTTAGATTAATTAGAAGGGGAAAATGAAGAGGATTTTCCTCCATTATAGCTGTGAGGCTGAAAATACATAGAGAGTTCAAAATGGCTGCCTTTCCCTGAAGAACAAACATCCAACTGCTCCCAATAAAACAGGAGTCAAGGAATTAGGGTTAGACACTCAAATTTCAGGCAGAAAGGCAGGGCCTTTTTCTCTTTCTCTGTTATGTGCTGTCAAATCAGAACTGATTTACTGTGACTCTCATAGGACTTTTCAAGATAAATGAGCTATTTGAAGTATAATTTTACCAGTTCCACCCCACTTCCCAATGAGTTTCTGTGATCAAATGGTTATTCAAAACCAGGTCTCCTAAATCTTTTTTGTCCATCTACTACACAAAATCCTTTAGTTTAAAGCCTTTCAAGTAATAACATGTATATAATAAAATGGTGATATATCTTTCGTCCATCCCTACTAGATGTTAAAAAGATACAGCTGTGTCTGCATCTCCATTAATATTGGACATCAGCAGGAAACCTGTCCTGTTTGTTTCTAATTCCCAAGTAGTATCTACAACCAATTTAACTATAGAGGTTACCCCCCTCAGAGTTCTTGAGTTCTTCCTTCCAGATTTTTTTTAGCTACCTTTTGTTTCTCTTTTTTCCCTTCATTTTCTTCCCTACAAAGAAGAAAGGTATGTCCAAATCAATGGTGGTCCAGCCCAAACATGGAATGACAGCTATCTTAGCTTCATAAGAGGGAAGAGTCTTGAACCTATATCTCCTGAGATTTAACTCAACTCTCTCCCAGTAGCACACTAGCAATTTATATGTGAGGCCAAGTCTTTCAGTCAATTGTCTCAAATCTCAGTATTATTTTATTTTTATTTTTTGCTGTAATAGTAATGACATGCCAATAAGACAATTGCAACTTATGGTGATCTTTTCTAGGGTTTTCTAGATCTAGAAAGTAACCCTGAGCATAGGAGATCATACACACTTTTGCACTTTAATATGCTACCACTGGTATTCAGAGAGGGGCTATTTAAGAAAGTACCAGTTCAGGAGCATCTATGTATCTGTCAGCCAGGGAAGGTGGAGACATCCGAACATGTATTTCTAGAATCCTAATTATACGACAATCTCAGTTGTGACCTTACTGCTGCCTTCCCACAAATCAAGCTGAACAAAGACATGTTTCGAACGGTGCTCTCAGAAAAAATCACTGAACTGGCTGCTGCTGTTGCCAGATTTGCTTGGAGGGCAACCAAGGTATGGGGCACTAGAGAGAACTATCTACAAAGGGGACAAGTTAAACAGCAGCTATAATCAATTTAACCTCTCAGATTTAATCTTATTTTAAATGCTACCGATTTATATTGCTTTGAATCCATTGTATCCATTCTATGCATTTGTATATAGATACATGTTATTTGATTATGTACTGTAAACAAACTGTTTATGTTCATGTTTACCATAATAACTTTTAAACTTTAGTCAGTTTTTAGAGATGCTAGGTGTCCTAATTGTGTAAATGTGCCCTGTTTTATTCTTTTACTAGATACTAGATACAAAGAAGTGCTGTTGCATTGCCTGATTCAAATGTAGTAACAGTTATTGTATCACAAAGCTTAAGAACAGATTTTATTTTAATTCAAATAGATATGTTGGTGGGTAGTACACTTTAACTGTATCTTAAGCATTTAATTTTTTTAAAAAATCTCTTATTTTATTGTGCTGGTCATTGACTGTAATAAAGTGGTTGCAATATTATATGCAGAGGTGGTTTGCCATTTTATTCTATTGGGAGTGCCTTGGGATTGTGCAAATTGCTTATAGCTACATATGCTGGCTCTTCTCCCAGGAGGCACAGTGGAAGCTCAAACTCTCAACCCCAGATCTGCAGCCACATATCTAAACCACTGAGCTGTTTAGCCAAATATCATTGACTAAACAGCTCTATGGGTCAAACGCAGCCCAAATATTCCCTGTAATGTTCAGACATCAAAATAGGCATCACTTACATTCTTCATGAAGAGGGTGGCACAGTTGTAAAAAAAAGTAAACAATGTGCATACAACAGTTGCATTATTCCCTATAACAAATAGTAACGTGTGTGTGTGTGAGAGAGAGAGAGACTGAGCACATAGCTCTATAATAGACGTTGACCTAGAAAAATCACTGTGCATTGCTTTTTATGTTGTTGAATTAAAGCAATTTATTTACTGTGAAGTGTCCACCTTATTGAATCCTACTGTTCTCAAGCTGTGCCTATAATAAAATGAAAGGCATATTACTTAATAAAGTATCAGAATGATATCACCCCTGTAACTCAAATTGTTCAAGCTAGGAAAGATGTAAATACAAATCCAATAGTTGTTTCATGGACAAATGGAGTTTGTGGATCCATGTAATAGTCAAGAGAGTCATACAATAAGCTGTTCTCATATTGCCATGTTCCTTATGCTCCACTGTATGTCGGGTTGTAGGGAATGAGACAAAGCATGGTAGAATAATCTGCAGAAAGTGTTCCTTTTGGCATAAAACTATTTTGATGACTCCCTCAAGTTCTGGTCGGTTGAAAATGAGAAGAGCTACTGTACTATTGTTTTGTACATTTTCGTTCAAACCACCAGAAGACCATTTGTCATGTCCCAGTAGATTTCAAGTAAATCTGTTTTCCAGGAAGATGTTCACTTAATATTAATATTATATGCTATGTTCAACCACACCTGATCAGTGCGGAAAGTTATGCTGGACAGATCCCCCACCCCCACCCCCAAATGACTATCCACTACTCCATCTTATTGTTTGCCACAGTATCCCTGGCAATGGTAATGACATGGGGCATGCCAATAGGGTCATGGAGTCAATATTCATCTTTATTAAAAATTTTCACAATTAGATCCCATTAGTTATCCACTAGGCCAAGGGAGAACCTTTTAGAGACAGAGTGCTCAAATTCAACAACTGCCATCCATGCCACAGAGGGGTGGGGTGAACTGTGTTGGGGGAGAGGAAGCGCTCCCATTGGGATGCTGGGCCAAGGGGTGGGGCAAACTCTGTGCTGGGGCAACAGCTCACGTCCCCACAGAGAGGGCTCTGAGTGCCCCCTGTGGCACATGTACCATAGGTTTGCTGCCACTGCACAAGGGCTATAAGGACATAGAACTGCACTCCCCCCCCCTCTCTCCTTCTAAGAGAGAGTGAGACCTTTTCTGGTGCTTTCAATGACACATCCTATTGAAAACCATTATGATTGCTTCTTTGTTGGATGTCTAAGGATCAGGAGCAGCAGACAGGTTATTTTCATATTTTTGAACAATTGTGTCAGTCAGTGCCAGATTAACCATATAGCAAGAGTAGCAAATGCTACAGGCCCCATGTCTCGGGGGACCCCACCCACACCATACTGTCAACCTACTTTCCTTTCCTTGCCTGCCACCTTGGAGGGGGGAAGAGAAGGGGGGAGGGAAGATGCCTCCTTGTTCAAAAGCAAGCTACTCCATTACCATAGCAGGGTGTCTGGCCAGACACATACAATGTTAAATAGATAAGGAGTAAAAACAGTTCATGTTAAATGGGTGACAATCTGAAAATGCAATGGGGGAGAAATTCTAATAATTAAAGAAAGACAGAGAAAAAAGTTCTACCAGTTCTGGATAACTGGAAACCATTCAGGGTTTTATATATCATTAACAACACCTAGAATCTGACAGGGAAGTGGACAGGGAGCCAGTGTAGACAAGCCAGGATTGGGGAGATATGATCAAATTTACCAACCCTAGTGATCAACTTGGCTGCTACGTTCTGGATCTGCTGAAGCTTCTGAATCAGCTTCAAGGGATGCCTCACATAGAGAGCTTTACAGTAGTCCATTTTTGAGACTACAATTGCATGAACCCCAAAGTTGCTAGAGACCTCCCAACCAGATAGGGGTGCAGTTGTTCGACATGCCTGACATGGGAAAAGGTGGAACAGCTACCTGCTGCTCTATCATAAGTGCTGGGTTGGGGTGGGGATCAAAAAATCTACAAAGTCTTGTTAAAACATCACTATACATTTCACATAAAGTAAAACAAGTACTTTTGTCCTTGAAGTGCAAGAGACAATGTTTGGAATCCTAAGGAAGGCATTGTACTCCCCCCTGTTTCCTAACAGTCAGCTTTAACAGTGACGACATATAACTAGAATCTATCAACAATTACTGTGTGCTACATGGCCTCTTATTCCTCTATGAAAAGGATTTCTCAGTGGCAGCAAAATTTAATATCTGTAGATCCATGTCTCTAGCTGTACTGTTATTACTTCACAGTATCAGCTGCCAACTAAAATAATACAAAGAAAGACTGTAAGATTCAGTATCAAGGTAGAGTTGGAAAAGCAAATGACCACCATTACTTTTTAAAGTACTTCTACTTCCTGCTCCTCTCATTTATGTATTGCTACATTATTCTTTTCACACGTTAAAAGGACAGTATATTAACTTCCTTGCTTCCACCCATCACTGCAGGATTATAGAATTTACAAATCAGTATTCACTGCCAGAAGAAATTGCAATGTGACCAAAATGGTCAAAAGAAAATCCGATTATGATGCTGACAGATCATCATTGACATATTTCTCCAGTTCCTAAGCTAACTGGACAAAATCTAGACCCATTTGAGATCCCCGATACAACTGGCTTTCGAGCAAGCATGACCTTTACCTTTACAGCCTATTAGATTCAAAAAGACAGTTGACTTCCCATTCTGATTAGTTTTGTTTCTGCAAAAACAACTGGAAGGGTGAGTGATTTCCTAATCTTAGATTGGGGCATGTTCAACTTCTAATCCTAGGGTACATCTTACAAGGAACTATACATCAAGCATGTAATGCACCTATTTCTAACGTCACTATGCTTCACTATTTAAAAACTTTAGAGGAACAGTATCCACCGCCCTACATCTATCCAGGTGAAATCCTTTTTTGCCTCACTCCTATCAAAATGAAATCTGTCCTGCCTTGGGAATCATTTGGGATATATACATTGTTCATAAATATTTCCAAACAAAAACTAGGTGGGGGAGAAAAGCAAATTATTCCCACTCACCCAAATACACTGAATCCATTTCCACATAATCCACCTCATATATCCTTGTGAAAATCCCACTGGAATGACAACACTGGAGCCAGACTGAAGAATGCAAGACAATATACTATTTTAGTAGCAGCAGACGAGCAGCTGGAGTCTACAATCTAATGAGTTCATCTTCTCTTTTGTACTTTCAGCAGAAAGATCTATGGACTAAAATTGTATGTATAAAAGATTGTTTTTTATTACACACATTGTCCAATCTACCACAGTATTAAATGTCTCAAGTGAGAGGGGAAATAGATTTTCTCACTTACTGGGAAGTGAAAGTGTTTCAGCTTTAAACCCATAAACGTCTTGGTTTGGGCTGTGACATTTACAAGTTGCCTGTTCCTCTCTGCACAGAGCGCTTGAGCTGATGGCGTACATTTGAAAATTGGTGTCTTAATTGTCATGCCATTCTTCCTGCAGTATTCTCAGGAACCTTTGTGATGAGATTCTAGACAGACATGACCACCAAGACAGGAAAATGGTGTACAGCGTTCAATAAGTGGTAGGATTTTTTCTTCTTTGGCGAGGCCGTGGGAGGCAACACTTAATAAAGGCTCTGTGCACTTGATAATAATGCAACACTTGTTTCAAAATATAATGTCATCTCAAAAGGTCTATCTGACACTTGTTTCCTTGAGGGAGAACTGGTTTTTTTAAGCATGCTTTTGAAAATAGTAATGGCAAGTCCTCAATTTAACAGATTTGTCTATCATGCCTGAAGGCTTGGGGCACTGTACATATACAGCAAAACTGAGAATTCAAATTCCAGAGGGAAAAAGTAAAGTATCAGGAATACCATGCCTTTGCATTAGGAAGGAGAAAACCATTTCAATGTGAAATCAAACCTTTCACTGATAGTTTATGTGGAAGAATTTCCATTTTTATAGATCATGTTTCAAGCCATGAATGGGCATAACTGGAACTTGAAAAAATGTCCAAGTCAGCAAAACAAAAATGGATGTTCTGTATGCTCTGTGAGACCTCTCTTCTGGTATTCAGGAGTGGCATACTTATTTGTTGCTACCGTATTTTCCGGCGTATAAGACGACTGGGCGAATAAGACGACCCCCAACTTTTCCAGTTAAAATATAGAGTTTGGAATATACTTGCCGTATAAGACTACCTCTCTTCCAATGCACACCAAATAAATATTAACCCACATTCAACCCGAAGACGCGCAGCCCTCCGAGTCGAATGGGCAAGTTCTGGTGGAGAGCCAATCCACGCTCACGTTCTCCTCGAGGTACAGGAAGATATGTGCAGCTTGCTTCCCCTTGCTTCATACTCCCCGCACAGAGCAGGGACTCGGCCGCAGCACCCCCCACCATATGCGGCGGACATATGAAGCAAGGGGAAACAAGCAGCAGTTAAGTACCTGTCCTATAAGATGACCCCCGACTTTGGCACAGATTTTCCGGGGTTAAAAAGTAGTCTTATACGCCAGAAAATACAGTATTTATTTCATTTATATTCACCCTATCCTCTATGAGTGGATAACCTTCATAAAATAACAAAAATACATTATTGTTAAAGACTTCTCTTTTCAAGCATGTATTTCCTGCTTCAAAGGGCAGCAGGGCGAGGGCTTCAAAGGGCGAGAGCCCAGGCTGGACTTCTGCAGACCCACGCCCACCCACCTGGAGGGGAGAAGTGCTGCCTCCTCATCCCCGCCACCAAAGACTTCCACCTGTGGCGGGGCGAGGGTTTCAAAGGGCAAGAGCCCTGGCTGGACTTCTGCAGACCCGCACCCACCCACCTGGAGGGGAGAAGTGCTGCCTCCTCATCCCCGCCACCAAAGACTTCCACCTGCGGCGGGGCGAGGGTTTCAAAGACCAGCTTCACCTCCCTGCCTCGGGACAAGTTTGGAGGCAACAACAGCTGTGGTGTGGTGTGCCCGGATGACTCTTAGGAGCACCCACACCACCACCACCATACCGGCTTCGCCTCCCCGCCCTGGGACAGGTTCTGAGGCAGCAACAGCTGTGGCAGGGCACACCCTGATGACCTTGCTGTAGTCTCCCCCTTCACCTGTAGTTGGGTGAGAGATTGAGGTTTGTTGAGGATGTTGAGCTTTGCTCCATCAGGACTCATTGAATGATTATAGTATGTTTTCTTGTAGATATTGTTAATTTACTTTGTATATTGTATATTGTATTGTATTTTGGTTCTTGTATTTTCTAACATTGTTATTTTTGAAATGTGATTTGTAAATGTTTTATGTCATTTATATTGCTTTGTATTATTGTAAACCGCTTTGAGTTCCCTTTATGGGAAGGAAAGCGGTATAGAAATCGAAGCAATAAATAAATAAATAAATAAATGACTGCAATACAGGGTCCACCAACAACACCTTTCAAGTTTACCCATTTGTGAAAGAAATTCCACACCAGACAGGCAGACTCAAAGCTCCTCAAGAAAGGACTCTGCTGCTTTCTTAGGAGTGAATCCTGAGAGTACAGCTAGGGGCTGAGTTATCAGATCCTTCTGTGCACCAATATGGCTACCTTGAGCTTGGTTGTCTCTTCAATGCTGTTTAATATCTACGTAAGGTTGCTGGGCCAGGTCACCAGAAGATTTGAACTCTGCTTTCATCAGTAAGCTGATGATATGCAGCTCTATTTCTTCTTTTCCACTGCAGCAGTGGATGCTGTTCCATCCCCGGAGAGGTGCCTGGAGGCAGTCATGGAATGGATGGAAGATAACAAGTTGAGCCTGCATCCAAACAAAACTGATGTTGTAGTGATTGGGAGTAACTAGTACCAGGTTGGAAGAATTTCCACCATCTTGAGGGGTATTGCTCCTCTAAAGGAGATCATACATGTTCTGGGTGTGCAACTTGACCCAGCTCTGTCTAGGAAACAACAGATATAATCCTTGGTCAAGTCTGCTTTTTGCCCAGTTTTGCCCACTCCTAGGCAAAAAATCTCTGACAATGCTGACCTATGCTCTGGTAATCTCCAAGATTAATTACTGTTATGCTCCCTGTGTGGTGTTGCCCTCAAGGCTGGTACAGAGGCTTCAACAGGCTCAAAATCTAAATTGGCTATGGGTATTAGTTGTTTTGACCATATCACTCCAGTCTTAGGTAGCTTGCATTGGCTGCCCATTGTATTTCATGCCAGGTTCATGGTGCTTATGTTAACATACAAAGCTCTTAAAGACTTAGGACCCTGCTCTCTGTGGGAACTCCTCTTCCTAAGAAATTGTACCTAGAACACTTAGGCTGTCAAATTGTGTATTGTCACACCCAGAGAAATGAAAAAAGGCTGTGACTAAATCAAGCTCCTTCTCTGCTGAGGCTCCCTTACTGTAGAAATTGCAGTGGTAACCAAGTGCAGAAATTATATTTTACCAGACTCAGTGAGCTGCAATGTGTAATATTTTCATAGGATGTCTTAATTGATTTATGGATGTCATCTCGGTAGGTATATTATTTTTGATATTATGATATGTGTTAACTTGTATTTTGACTGATTGTTGTAATCTGTTTATCTATGTTTGTTATTTAATTGGATTATTGTGATGTGCTCTACATGGGGCTGCCCTTGGTGACCATTCGGAGGCTTCAGCTGGTCCAGAATGCGGCTGACCGGGTTGTGATGGGGTGCGGGCATCATGCTCGAGCCTCACCACTTCTCCGGGAGCTGCACTGGTTGCCGGTGTGCCTCCGGGTGCAATTCAAGGTGCTGGTTTTGACCTTTAAAGCCCTTCATGGCATTGGACCAGGCTACTTAAGAGACCGTGTCGCCACAAGGAATTTAGCACATCCTACTAGGGCAGACACGAGGGGCTCACTGGTGATCCCATCAGTGAAAGAGGTACATCTTACTGAGACCAGGAAAAGAGCCTTTTCCGTGTCTGCCCAAGCCCTGTGGAACCTCTTACCACCTGAGTTGCGGCTCCAGACAGAACTACTCCCCTTTAGAAAGATGCTGAAGACATGGCTCTTCCAGCAGGTTTGAGGCACGCTTGACTCTACCAGTCAAGCCCGGTGGCTGATTTAGCCTATGTGAGATGCTTTCCCCTGGCTTAGTTATTCTGTTTTAATGGGGGTAGGGTGTGGGTGGGTTGTTTGTTAATGATGATCTGTTTGTGTTTCTAATGTTGGTTTTAACTGGGGCTGTTAGATCTGTTTTAACTTTTGTTGCTTAATGTTTTTATTGTAATTTTTATTATGTTGTTAGCCACCCTGAGTGGTGTACCTACCAGGAAGGCGGGATATAAATGTGCAGAAATAAATAAATAAATAAATACATTTTGTGAGCAATCCAGAGTGGTTCTTTCACCAATTGGGTGGGATATAAGTCGAATAAGTAAAGCAGACCATAGTTGATAATACTGGAAGATCCTGCCAAACCATACGATACATTTCCATTGGCCAGTTTCCACCATAGGTCATCCACCATGGTGACCGGAGTCTTGAAAACTGAGAATTCAGGACAGTAATTATCCAGGTGCTGGAGTGCACAGAACACTGCTACCTTTCCCACTGAAGCGTTACCTATTCATCTACTTGCAATTTCTTGCTTTTGAACTGCTAGGTTGGCAGATGGTGGGAACTCACTCCTTCGCACAACACTCGGGTCTTGAACTGCTGACCTGTCTACCTTCCAGTCGTCAAGCGGAGCATCTTAAGCTCTAAGCTACTGCTGCCCATCTGCTTCTATGAGGTAGGAAGGGTAAAGATATAGTAATACATGTGCCAGCTCCCTGGAAGGCTCAGTGCAAGATCATAGGGACTTATTTCCATGCCACAAAAGTTGGCATGAGTTATATATCCTTTTCTTCTTTATGTAGAAATAGAAAAAATGGCAGTCTTTTCTTACTCTTTCCACACACTGCAAATTGCTTTAGAGATATGTTTGTCTTCTCTGGAAGCCTTTTTAAAGATGCAAGACGAAAGAGAATAGGTAAACATGGTAGTAACTGATAATGAGAAAAGATATAGATTGGCAGAGCCCATTAATTAAACTATGGAAATTAATAAAATCCAATCACGAGGGAACAAGATGAACCAAATGCATTCTGGCAGGTTCAGCTAATCGATCAATCGATGGATTAAGATACTCAGACCTTAAGAATAATAGAAGGTCAAACTAGAAGCTATAAAGGATAACATAAGAAAATTTTTCTGCACACACTTTACAATAGTACGAACAGGTTTATGCACTCATTTCTACACCTGCATCTGTTGTTGTGATTTTGAGACTGCTGCCACACATTCTAATGTACTGAAATGAAATGAAATGGGGGTACATATCTCATAACATTACAAAGTTTTGTCCTAATTTTCTCTAGGCTGGAGCCAACTATATATTTCTTCTGAAGCATAAGTCCCAAACCAAGGTATTTTGTTCTATACATGTTCTTATCTTCTCTTTTTAACACCTTCTCCAAGGTACTACCTAGGGACCAATAACAAAGAAAGCAGCCTGAGGTGCTGGTATTGATATGGGGGCCAGTCATGAGGTAAAAGATGACACAAGTAACTCTTCAGTAGAAGTCTTATAGATAGGTCTCAACACAGAGAACTTTCACATGACTCTAGGGCGCATGTTTTGAGTTTCTCCACTCTATTTTTATAGTTTTGAGGAAGAAGGCTGCCATAACGGTGACAGTAGAGGAATAATTGAGTCACCCTTCTAATGTTCACCTTTTTCCTTCTAATGCATTGGTTCACAACATGCAGCACATGTCCCACAGGGGTACTTCAATTCCCAAAACTCTAAGTCAGTACATTGGGGAATTGACTTAGGCTTCTGGGAATTGAAGTCCAAAAACCAAAGGTTGGGAAACATTGTTCTAATGTAATATTCTGGAGTGGATCTACTGTAGTACAGAAATAGAACAAATCACGGATAATGGGACTTTATGGCTTTCTTGGGGCTACCACCACCCTACTCGTTGCTCTCAGATAAAATTACACTGGGATATTCAGTGTAAAACCAAATTTTTTTTGTCTGAAGAGGTTCATGATTGATCACTACTGTGCTATTTATTTATTTATTTATTTACACATATTTCTACCCTCTCGCCAAGGTGACTCTGGGCAGCTTATATGTTGACAATAAAACACCACAAAGACATTTAAAACATTTTTAAAAATAGACTTTTAAATTAAAAATAATTTAATAATTCTTTAAAAGTTCTTTAAAAGTTCTAAACTTAGACCAGCCATCCCACGGTGGCTGTCCCCCCGGCCGTCTCCCACAACTGCTGTGCCAGCTACCATGACAGACTGAGTAAAACCCATCACCTTTAAATTGAATTAATGGGAATGGACAAAAGTCATAAGAAGGCTTCTCATTCATGCTTATGTGTTTGTTTTTTGGCACTCCTTTTTGGGATACAAATATGCCAGATTGATGCATTTGTCTTGAGCTAATTACACCTGTGTTAAGGTGGCTACCATTCAGACAGGGTTATGGTACTTGAAATTGACACGATTTTACAATAGCAAACACACCTGGTGTGCTTGTTTATTCCCTTGGTCTTTAATAATGTCTTCAAATTAAACAAAATTACAACTGCCATTCTGACATAATTGTATAGTTTCAATGAAACAGTGGTTTAGAGGCACCTTTCTTCTTCTCTATTTTGCTATCACTTGATTTCAATCCAATTCATGGATCTTATCTTTAAAATACAACAAAAGGGTAGTTGGGAGGGGGAACCTCCAGCACTAAAACGAAATAGGAAAAATGGCTATAATTATTAGAAGTTTTGATCTCATTCATCTTCTGTATAATTTATTTAAATGTCACTTCTAATGCATGATTTTTTAAGGGCACAGTAAGGGCATTTAAATTTTATTACATCTCAGAACAGGTGCAGGAGACAATCTGGCTCAGTTATTTTTGTTTTTATATTTATAAACCAACACCAGCTATCTCAACATCCAAGCCTTATTTTCCATGAGCTGTTGACAGGACAGATGGTATCTTTTACCCATCCTGGTAGAGAAAATGGCCAGAATCCTGCTGGTCACTGATATGTACCTAAGTTAAATTATGAAACACTACTATGAATTAATGAGGTATCATTTTCATTACTAGATGTATGCCTGCTGCACACATGTACACTAAAATTCATTGTGCCTGGAAGCCCTGTGTTTTTTCTCTCTCCCTCTTCCTCTGCCAGCTTTCTTTCCCTCCTTCCCTTATTGAATACTCTTATCTCTTTCTAGGTTGCCAATATTCAGTTCTGCAAAACTAGTAAAAGTCAAGTCACTCTTGCTCAAAAGCCAGCCATATCCAACTCTAGGGTTCAGTGCTCATCTCTGTTTATAGCCAAAGAGACAGGTTTCCATGGACATACCTTCCCACCAAAGTGGTCCCTATTTATCTACTTGCAATTTCTTGCTTTTGAACTGCTAGGTTGTCAGGGGCTGGGACAAAGTCAGAAGCACACTCTGTCAGACAGCACTTGGCTCTCGACCTGCTAACCTGCCAACCTTCCAGTGTCAAGTTCAGCATTTTACTTATGCAAAACATTTTCATATTATGAAGCTCATGAAGTGGGTTATGATGGAAGGGTTGACTGCTACAAGCATACTAACTTCCCACTCAATGCATACTCTTGCTGAAATTCCTTTAATAAATTGGAAACAGAAGAGATTAGGTTCTATTGAATTCTTTGCGCAGAGTGTAGGGGTGCACAGTTTTGAGGCTGATGCATTCGGGCAACCTCTCCTACCTTTTTCTCTTCTTTACCACTTTTTCATTTTACAGGTCTCCTGTGCCTTCAAGTGTTGCCAAAGATGCAGATACCTGTACAGTAATACCTCATACAAAGTCCAATTCATACAACATCGAAATCATACAACATCGCCTAATTCCTTGAAAAAAGTTGCCTCATACAAAGTAACTGCAACTTTGTATGAGGCATTGGGTTTTTTCCCAGGTTGCATTGTGCCTGGGCAGTATAAAAGGCAGGTCGCATGTGTGCATTGCTCTTATGGGTTTTGCATGAGGTGAAGAATATTTAGGAGTGGTTTTGAGCACAATTTTGGATTTTTTTGAATTTTTTCATCAGGATTTTTAGAAGCATTCCTGGTTTTTTTGCAGCATTCTTCAGGTTCTGGGACAATCAGGGTTGCTGAAGGACTTTCAAGGGGAACCTTCATAGGACCTTTTTCCTTTCTCTATTGTACTCAGATAGAGTGAATTAACCATGATCAGTTCCCCTTAAGAATGGCCAAGCCTCCCAACTTGCAAACTTCTTAATTCCCCTTGATCCAGGAGAAAAGCTATGACAGGCCTACATTAAGACCCCTGCCTGTATAAAACATGTTGCGCTAACCAGCAACACTTTGTAGAACAGGAATTGGTCACAGCAGGTCAAGAGACAAAATGAAAAATAATATCTGCACCCTTTTTGCTTATTTTTTTTTAATATATACTAGCATATTTTACCCAGCGGTGCCGGGCTTTGTAAAATTGTGTTGCATAGTAAAGGGTTTCGGGGTTTTTTCTTGAACCAATGGTGCTGGGCTGTTTTAAATGGTGTTGAAAGGTTTTGTGATTTTGTGGCTTCAAGGCGATGCATCCGCCTGTGGCGGACTTGCGCTCCCAGTGTGTGTTTTATTTTTATTTTTTGCACACCGGCTTCCTCAGTGCCGGCTCTTTAAATTGGTTTTGGAAGGTTTTTGTTTTATGTTTATGCAAATTTTAATTTAATTTAATTTATTTAATGTAAATTATTATTTTTTAATTTAAAATTTAATTTTGTTTTTTTTAATCTTTATTTTTATGCATTTTTTTGTTTTTTGTTTTTTTTGAGTGAAAAGTGATTTCTGGTATTTTTGGTATTTTTTGAGATTAGTGTGAATATTTTTGAATGTTTTGATAATTTATTTGATTAATTTGGGAATTAATCTTATTAATTTCAATATTTTTGAATGTTTTTTCTCTTGTGGCCTCTGGGTGGGGGTGGTGAGCTTTTCTTCCTCTCTACAATTTTTCTCTTCTGTCCTCTGGGTGTCGCTTCCAGTAAGTATTTTCTTTATTTTCTCATTTGAGTTCCGGTCGTCATGGAGTGAAGACGTCTCATGGTAAGCTCTCTGGTTTTTGTGGGGTTTTTTTGGGGGGGTTGGTTTTTTTGGGGGTTCTGTGTTTTCTTGTTTGTTTTTGGCTGTTTTTGTGTTTCCTTTTTGTATTTTTGATTTTGAGTGTTTTTGACTGTTTTTGGTTTGTGTTTTTGTCTTTACTTTTTTAGGAGGAGTTCTTTCTTTTCCGCAGGCCAGGCTCAATGTCTGGCCCATGGAAAGGAAAGACAGGGGCGAGGGGGGGTCTTTTTTTTTGCAGGCCAAGCTCGATGGCTGGCCCGTGGGAAGGAAGGGCAGCGGCGGTGGGTGGGCCTTTCTTTTGTACGGGCCATGCTGGCTGGCCCGTGGGAAGGAAGGGCAGCGGTGGCGGGGGTGGGGGGGGCTTTCTTTTCTGTGGGCCATGCTGGCTGGCCTGTGGGAAGGAAGGGCAGTGGCAGCAGGGGGGGCTTTCTTTTCCGCGGGCCATGCTGGCTGGCCCGTGGGAAGGAAGTGCACCGGCAGCAGGGGTTTTTTTTACTTTTATTTTTTGTGCACTGGCTGCTTCAGTGTTCTGCATGCTAATGGCGTGCAGGACGCCGGGGCTTATAGTTTTGCCTGCGCGTGTTTGGTTACTGCAGCAGTTTTTTTCCTGCGGCTTTTTTTGATTGGTTACGACGCATTTCCGAACGTTCCTTTTGCCGTGCTGCTCAGCCTGATTGGCTCTGGTGCGGCGCAGCACAAGGAACGTTGGGAATTGAAGTTCCCTTTTTTTTTTGCGTCCGGGGGGCTCCTGTCCCCCAGCCGAAAATTTCAACCTGACAGTTACCTGCGAACCCTGTTCGGGTGAGTGCATGGAGGATCGGACGGGGCTAGTAGGGCCTGGTGCAACATCCTTTGTCACATTCCAACGGTTAGCGCACCATTTTATAGGTATAGATTGTACCTTTCTCCCAGTCCTGGGATCCAAAGCAATTAACTGAGTGATTTTTTTATTTAGAAAAAGCAAATAAACATGTAAACACAGTAAGTTATAATATAATATCAGCTATAGTTAAACACAAATACATATTTATTTAATCATGTATAGGTTTTGCAGCTCTTGGTGGGTATAAGTCAGCACGCAAAGATTAAGAATTAGTTTTATAGCTGTATCAGTTCAGCTTCTGCAAAATCTAAACTGGCTATAAAATAAATCCCAGTCCATTAAAAATTAGGTGAAGAAACAAGAAGTTTACAGTGAAAGCTGGACTGTGTAGCTCAGGCATCTAAACCTAGCCTGACACAACACATCTGAATGGTGCAGCAGGTTAAACCATGATATTGGTCTTGTAAGTGAGCAAACCCCATTGCCATGACAACTAGACAGAAACAAGTCTGAAGGAGGCCAGTAATAACAAAGTGGGAATTAGAGGTAAGAGATAGAAAAGGCTTTAATAGATTTTAATGTGTTTATTAAAATATTTATTCCTTGACCTTCTGTCCTACAGATAAGCCAAGTTTAAAATACAATATCAAAGTATCATGAAAATGCAACAAAAAGGAAAAAAGATAAAAGAATAAAATTGCAGTTAACACTTGCCAAAGAAGGGCAGGAAAAAGGAGTTTAAGCTGTTAAAACCAGAAAAGTTAAAACTATTGATTCCAAAAAGGCGGCATGTCAGCAGTTTGATACCTGAGTACTGCACGATGTCCCTGCTCCTGCCAACCTAGCAGTTCGAAAGCAAGAAATTACAAGTAGATAAATGGAGACCTCTTTGGTGGGAAGGTAAACAGCATTCTGTGCACTCCTGTGTCTAGTCATGCCTGCCACATGGCCATGGAAACACCTGCAAACGCAGACAGCGTTGGTTCTTTTGCTATGAAACAGAGATGAGCACTGAACCTTAGTGTTGGATACAACTGGCTTTCGAGAGAAGGCCTACTGGAATAAACAAACAGAACAAGTAACTAAATTAAAGTCTATTACTTTAGTCAGTCCTGAGCATGTCTGGACCTAACCCACTAGTTTCACTTGCCATGTCAGGGCCTTAAAGGAAGAGGCCAGTGAAGACCTCAACATCTGAGCATTTCATAAAGAGTCTTGATATATCACTATTGTTGTTGTTGTTGTTGTTGTTGTTGTTGCTTTTGTTTTGTTTTTGTTCTGATGTAGCAAAGAAAGTGAATACAAACCAACAGCATGAAAACTTGGGGAGTCCTCCTACCAAAGCAGTG
Source organism: Bradypodion ventrale (assembly GCA_035047345.1). Classification (NCBI taxonomy): domain Eukaryota; kingdom Metazoa; phylum Chordata; class Lepidosauria; order Squamata; family Chamaeleonidae; genus Bradypodion; species Bradypodion ventrale. The sequence continues at coordinate 18,661,025 of JAWDJE010000003.1, read as the reverse complement.
GTTATGGAGAATGGGCAATTCATAATGGAATAGTGGTTAAGACGCTGCACTTGAAGACTGGAAGGTTGGAGTTTGGCTCTTTGGTTAATGAACAGAGATGAGCACTGAACCCTAGGGTTGGATACAACTGGCTTTCGAGCAAGGACGACCTTTACCTTTACTACCAGTCATTTACTGATGTGTTTTACTGACTTTGGGTTTGCTGTTTTATTCTATTTTTGCTTATTGTAGTCACTGCTTAGAGAAAATTTTAAATAATAAGCTTTGTAGAAATAAAAATGAAATGGGAAATCAGGAAAGAAGGCTGGTGGCTGTCATTGCTGGAAATAAAGCAATAGAAGAATTAAAGACACACAATAGCAGGAGATAACACTAATGCAACATGCATCTGCAGTTGCTTATTGAAATATATCTTCTATGTTAGTGCTTAGGCAGTAGTTCTCTCAGAAGCAAATTTATCTTAATTTATTACCAGACTAAATCAAGAATAATCCAGCTACTGTTTATATTGTATACTCCAGTGGGTTTATGCTACATATCCTATATAGCAGGGGTTCCCAAACTTTTCACACCATGCGCCGGTCATGTGGTTCCTCCAGCCAGAAGCAGAAGTAAAGTTTGCCAGCATATATGCAAATGCTGCCTTAAACACAGCCACAGCTGTCGTAAATGCATTTACGACAGCCACAGGTGCATTTATGGCAGTGTTTTTGCATGCATGTGTGTGTTTTACTTACACTTCTGGTAGCGGCAAGGGAGGTGTGGGCTGGATGAAATGGTGCCATGGGCCAGGTCTGGCTCACGGGCAGTAGTTTGGCCACCCCTACTATATAGGTATTGGAAATTAAGGGAAGCAAACTAAGAGCTTAACTGTTAACCCACATGAGTTAGCTGTAGGTGTTGAGTAAAAACCAAGCAATCAAAAAGGGTCCTTTTGTCTACAGCTTTGCTGCTATGGACAGACATGCCCAGTCCGGTTTGTTGAGCTGCCTCCTCTTCCACCTCAAACACCATTGTCCAATCTACTCTGTGCTACTCTTAACACACATTTGTTGAGGGGTGAGGAGGAGATAAGACAAAATTCTGTACAAAAGAATTGATGCAAATCAGTTCCACTGACAAAAGTATTAGAAGTCACTGAGTGCTAAAAATTAAAAAGAGAACCCAATCATAAATTGTGGTTCAAGAGCAATAGATTAAGGATTTAATATCTGAAGACTTTATCTTCACCATGAAAAGAGTGCCTTAAGAGTAGGGTTACCATAATTCACTCTCACAAAAACAGGACAGAAGTAAAGGTTGCCCTTGCTCAAAAGTCATATCCGACTCTAGGGTTCAATGCTCATCTCTGTTTCAAAGCCAAAGAGCTAGCACTGTCTGCTTCTGCAGACGTTTCTGTGGTTGTGTGTCAGGCATGACTAGACACCAGAGTGCATGGAACACTGTTTACCTTCCCACCAAAATGGTCCCTATTTATCTACTTGCCATTTCTTGCTTTCAAACTGCTAGGTTTGCAGGAGCTGGGACAGAGACTGCAGCAAATGTTTCTGTGGTCATGTGGCAGACTCAGGCATGACAAGACACAGGAAATGCTGCCCCCCACCTTAAGTAGTCCCTATTTATCTACTTGCCATTTCTTGCTTTCAAACTGCTAGGTTTGCAGGAGCTAGGACAGAGACTGGAGCAAATGTTTCTGTGGTCATGTGGCAGACTCAGGCATGACAAGACACAGAAAATGCTGCCCCCCACCTTAAGTAGTCCCTATTTATCTACTTGCCATTTCTTGCTTTCAGATTCCATCCTGCAGTATCAAACTGCTGCTACAGATGCCACAAGTCAGAAAATGATGTATGTGTCCCCCCCCCTCCTTGTTCACCAAGCTGCTGCTGCTGCCCCCTGCTGATCATTCCAATGGAAGTGCAAGAAAAAATGCGTGTTTTTTTTCTTCCAAATCAAGTGGTTTGAAAACCGTGAATTTTCAATGTTTTTATGGAACTGTGCGGGAAAGTTACAAAATGTGAAATTCACGGTTTTCTGTTACATATGGCAATTCTACTTAAGAGAGCATGAAGCCCACACAGAAAACAATTTCAGCTGTTGCTGAGTGTTTTGCCTTTGCAGACAGCAGAAAGGCCAGGATATTTTTACCCACCAACAATTGGTTTAGCAAAAAAAAAATTGCATTTTGCCCAGAAAACCTTGGATTTTACACAAAATAAAAGGCTTCCTGGGTGATGCACAAAATAATGCTTTTACAGAATATTCACAAAGCCACAGAATGAGAAGAATGCACAAAAACTCTTGTAATCTCATAAACACTGTGAAAGCTTTAAACAATTGTTTCTTCTCATTGGCAAAAGTTAAATGAGGGAGAATTTACATCCCTAGTGTGGATCAAGCAAATCCATTTTTATAAAGCCAGACTGGTTAAATTCAGTGCATTGAACTGAACATGAAACTGATGTATAGCATTCCTTGAAGGCAAAGACAGCTTCTTTTAACCCCTGGGAATCCACTACCACACCCTTTTTAAGGAATATATGCGATGAGGGCTTCACGGGCTGGATCTGGCCCACAGGCCATAGTTTAGGCACCCCTGTCCTAAAGTGTTCATTGCAGTTTTAAATCATGCAGGACATCTGCTTCTTCATCTTTGACCCAATGTAGTTGCCATTCCAAGGACTGCAGTGGCTCAAGTAGCTGCTGACTGGGAAGCAGAAGGTCAGCAGTTCAACTCCCAAGTACTGCAGGACAGAATGAGCTCCCATCTTTGTCCCAGCTCCTGCCAACCTAGCAGTTCGAAAGCAAGACATTGCAAGTAGATAAATAGGGACCACTTCAGTGGGAAGGTAACAGTGTTCCATGTGCTCCAGTGTCTAGTCATGCCTGCCACATGACCACGGAAACATCTGCAGCAGCAGACAATACTGGCTCTTCGACTTTGAAACAGAGATGAGCACTGCACCCTAGAGTCGGATACAACTGGCTTTCGAGCAAGGGAAACCTTACCTTACCTTACTTGTTGCCATTCCATCAACATTATCAGTTGCTGTTATTTTAAAGGTCAAGAATAGTTCCGTATAAACATCTTTGCTTTTCAATGTAATCAATGATGCATGCAGTTTTATCTTGCCTATATGCAATCTTTTATTGCACATGGAAATGAAGATTTACACTGTGATATATTTAACTCTCCCTCAGGTATGTGCATTTAGTGGTATAAATGACTAGTAGTACTGGAAAGATTAATCTTAAGGCCGTATTGATAAAGGTCTATGAAATCCGTGGTGTCTCTGGGAAAGCAGCGTAGTTTCTATTAAGAGTGACTAAAGAATTCAGTCTTTGTAATACAGATATGAAATTATCTGAGCTGTGGCCAATGGGCTAATGTACAGATTGGAATATGGTTGTCCGCACAGTCTTTTGCATTTCCTGAACATTTGGTACAACTATTGCTTCACCCTTGTGCTTCAAAATATTTTTTAAATGCTTACTGTTAGAAGATAAATTAGAATTGTCTATGTTGAGTTAGGACATATTTTGAATATGTATTCACATTTATTAGTGAATGTTCATTGAAACTTTTAGAAAATAACATTAACAAGTCAATGCAACAATTAGAAAATAATTCAAGAAATGCTTTGGGGTTTGGCAGTCAGATTCATAATATTTTCTTTTGACTATGTTGCATCAATCCAAAGACAATCAGCCCAGGGTTTTTCCTCTCCACTGCTGGAACTTCTACTCTCTCTCTCTTTTTCCCCACTTTTTTTTTTTGCAAGATAATACTCTCTAATCAATTCAGGTGCTACGATCTTTTGTGCCAATACAAAAGACGGGGTGGGAGAAAAGTAAGCAAAGAGGAACTTGCAAGAGTCTCATGCATCTTGTGTCCCCAAACTGTTTGTTTCTCCCTCCTTCTTTAATCTTAAAGGCTTGAAGCCAATGCTGGAACAAAGTTGTACTAGAACATCTAGGTGTCCAGAAAGAGAGAGAGAGATTTAGGAGGAAACAGCCAAACAAAATTTGTTTGCAGGTTGTTAAGACAAACTGGATGGCTACAACAGAAGCTTCCTTAATGAGCTGTAAACATGGATTACCAATTACCTATTCCCTGTCTGCTAATTATTCTCCCAACAGCTAAACCAAATTCACCTGCTGTGTAGTCACATCCTTAGACTATGTGAAGTGCTACCTTCACGAATAGAAACAGCTTCCATGAGAGATATTTAGCTTATTTGTGTACAAGATTTACACAGTTTCACAAGTTAATACAGTAATTAGCTTTTGGCTTTGTAACTAGTCATCAGGTGGTAATCATGGGACTAACTATAAAATGATTGCACAGATCCATCACTTCTCAAGGACTGAGTATCTGAAAAGATAATGTTTTCTCATTTCATTGTGAACTTGGCATCTTGTATAATTTGGTCTTCAACTGCAGCATTTCCTGGACAAAGATAGCCTAGCCACAGTGATCTACGTTTCAGTAATCTCTGGGTTAGATTAAAATTTTGAAGCTTCTGGAGCATTTTCAAAGGCAACATGTGCAACACATTTTAGTAAACTGCTCTGGGATGTTTTTTTGGCTGAAGAATAAGTGAACAGTTTCTGAATTTTAAAAAGAGAGAGAATTTGGCTACTGGTGTCCTGGCTTGTTTATCTAAACAGAGCAATTACATGCATAATTTTTTAAAACCTACTTACATTGGCTGACACTTAATGGTTAAGCCTAATTCAAGGTGCCGCTGCTTCCTTTAAAATCCCTAAATGCCTTTAGCTCAAATATTATGTGAAGAGCTGTCTCCTCTTATAAAAAACTGTGCATGCATCAAGATGATCACAGAAGACCTTTATCTGTGTTCTGTTTGTAGGAAATGAAGAGGTGGGATGTCTAATATTTCTATCCAAATTCAATTTGTCATTAAATGCACTGGGAGGCTTAGGACCAAATGTAAAGATAAGGTGAAGGGGAGGGGAGGGGAGAAGGAATATAAAGGTTCATATCCATTGGGAATACATTCCAAGGCCTTCCACAGGTGCCTGAAACCATAGAAAGCAGCAAACCCTATATTATAGTGCACATACCTGAGTTATACTAGTAGAGGATTGTGTGGTAATATCTCAGCTGATCTTCATGTGGGATCATGAAATAGTTTGGGTGGAAACAGCATTCATTAAAACACTATTCCTTGTCAACATTACATTCTAGATAGTGGCCTCTAGTAGCCAGCTCTGATCATGTGTCTTTGAAATGTATATACAGTGGAACCCTGCTTTACAGACACCTCGTGCAATGGAAAACTCACTACACAAAAGAAATCCCCCCAAAACATGCCTCAGTTTAGGGGGGGTTTCACCACATGGTCCATTTTTGAGGGGAGGGGGGTTCTGACAGTGGATTCAGCTATGGTCACTCCCAGTTCTTGGTGTGTGATGTTCAGAGCATGTTCACTATTATTATTATTATTATTATTATTATTATTATTATTATTATTATTATTATTATTATTATTATTATTATTATTATTATTATTATTATTATTATTATTATTATTATTATTATTGCCACTTTTTGCTGCATTTCAGCAGCTTAAAAGTGGTGTTTCAGCACTTCTGGTGCCTTTGAACTAACAGCTGATTGTCAGGATGAATCCAGCACATTACCAGAGCTGGCCACAAGAGGTTGCTGTAGGAAGTGCATTGAAAGCCAATTATTGTACAGTAAATCCCTCCTGGAGGTCAGAAACAAGTGGGGAGGGGAGACATCTTTTATATGTTCAAATCTCTACAAGGAAACCCCCTGTGGAACGGATTAATTCCTTAAAGTAGGGGTTTACTGTATATTGTGTTTTTCAGGAATTTTACTGAATATTTTCAGCCCATGGATAAATGAGACCACAAATACTAGACTCATAGATATGGGGAGGGTGTGTGTGACTTGTAAATGTAACTAATAATAAATAAAAGCATGGCTGGATTGTCATGGTCCAGAAGCCGCTAAAGGCTGATTTGGACTTTCTCAGAAGTGTAAGTACTGATCTGATGGACTGTGTTTTACTTCCTGTTTATTGTCAAGGCAAGTCTGTCTCTAACAGTGCTCCCTCCTTAAGAAACCCTCAAAGAAGATGGAAAACAATTTAAAAAGCCCAAGCATTCAAATATGCATATATATTGAAGTCATCAATATTAAACCATAATACTTTGTTTAAAGAATATAACACTTATTCAGCACCCTGGCCCCAAGCTGAAAAGCTGCTAATTAAGATGCTTAACATGTTTAAACAGCTTAATTTTCTTGTTGGTCTTTCATCTTCATTGTTACCTTTGCACCTCTTACACATGGATAGAAATATAAATATCCTCCACCACCACCACCATCCAACACACACATCTCCTGCTTGTGAAGGAGTAATACATTTGCTTGCTAAGTAATGCACTCAGATTAACCAGCTTCTTCACAATGAGGGAAGCCTTTGCAGCCGCACCCCCCCAAAAAAGACTCAGACATTGGTATATGGATAAAGGCATTGGGCCACTTTTACTGAATAATGCCCTAGTCCGAATTATAACTTTCAATTGGTATATTCATCCAATTGTAATTCTTAAGGCAAGCAGTCCGCAGTAACACTGGTAAGGTTCCTCCCAAAATTGCCAATGATAATTGGCTACAATGTATCCATTTGTATCAATTTGTTTGTTGACACAAACAAATTGCTGACCGGAGTCAATAAACTATCTACTGACCCCACCCTATGACGTGTATCCGTCAAATCACGAGGTGATGCATGCTGAAAAGCTTCTGCCATCACCCCTTGGCTGGTTCGTCGTTGACCGGTCAAAGCTATTACACCTGTACCTGTCTAAGTGTTGGCCAGTCAATTGCGAACCTGCCGGATACCTATGGGTCATGAATCTTTACCTTACCAGTGCTACCCGCCACACGGGGAGGCATCTATGAAGACTCACCGCCCCCCCCCCCCCCGACCGTCAGCTCGGTCGTCAGGCCTGCTTGCACCACACCCAGAAAGAGGTACATACCTCCAGCCAACAGGTGGACCCCTTCTCCTGCCTACCAGCAAAAAAATGTGTAAGCCTATCTGCAGGTGTCCAATGGCTGTCACCCAGCCATGCTCAGCAAGGGACTGAGCAACAGCCCTGTCCACTGACTGCTGGAACAGTCCGAACCACGGAGATCCACGTCTCCCCTAAATTGGTGTCTCGGCACGATGTTAGACCATAGCGACCGTGTGTAAGCCATACATGATATAAAACGCCAGGTCACTGCCCCTCGACAGTTTAGGAATAGCAGTGATCCATATAAGATCATTGCCGCTGAGGTGCCTAATAAGAACATCGGGCGGTCCAGCATCCCTGACGGACATCAGGAATGGCCACAGTTCCCGCCCCCTTGTGCCGCGCATACCATACCATCGCATACGTGCGGATGCACACAGTCCAAGTCGGGGTCCACTCTCTGTTGCCGCAGCATATACTGCTGCCCAGTGTACATAGCTGCGGCCCACCAGCCCCACTGCCACCGGTGTGCAGAGACACACAGGATCTGTAAAAGAGGAGAAGAGGTGAAGGACATAACTAGGTACTCATACAGTGAGGGGACGTACATATAAGAAATAACGCGTACACACATATCCGCCTCCGAGTACCCCAAACGTAGCCGCGATCAACGCGATGCCTATCCAAATAAATGGGTGCCAAAACGGGCCCCACATCACGAAGCGCGGCACCGGTCACCCTCAGGAACTTTACTTTGGTAAGGGTAGACCCATCCTGGTGGCAGAAAAACAGGCTGGGGCGCGCAGCAGGCACTGCCGAAAATTCATGTAGGGCACCAACCGGACAGATGTCTCCAATGAAACTTCGTAGCAGTCTAACTGCACTGCCTACGCCGTGCTGAAAAACCGTTGAGGACCGTATCCCCAATTGAGCCCACTCATGTGTGACATAGACATCGTCGAGTTCCAGTGCCCTACAAGGCTACCGTGGTAGCTGCGTGACCAAGAGTCACTCCACCCCTATCCGAACATAAATCATGCCAGCCTCGTGCAAGGTGGGTCAGAAACTCTGGCGAACTGGGGTGACGCGTGTCCGGGCAGTGGACACGTTCATGTGTCTACCCCACCAAAACACGACGCATGCGGAAGTAACTCACGCAATCATTGAAACCCCCCAATGTTGGCCATAAAATGCCAGTGCTGAAAGCCTGAAGGCTATAGTACGGGGGGCCAAACCCTGACTGTGAAGATAAACATGCATTGTATAACCTGGTCCACTGATATTGACCACACTTGAGGTAACTGCAGTTACTCGCAAAAAATTCTAAATCGCATGAAAGCATGTTGATACGCCTTACGCGTGCAAGGTGCCAATAACATGCCCGGTTCACCTCTCCTCGCCAAACGTCCAAATATCGGCCGGGAGTGGCGACTGGAATTCCTCTGCTTCCAGAGCAAGGCACGGAACCGGGGGATCTGCAGGCGGGATAAAGCATCAGCAATATCGTTATTAATACCTGGAACATGTCTGGCTCTGAACAGCACATTTAGGCGTAGGCTTCTCAAAAAGACTTGACAAACCAATGCCATGACCCTGGGGGATTTGCACGTCTGGGTATTGACAATGTGCACCACTGCCGCATTGTGACACCAAAAATGGACCACTGAGTTGGCCCCACTCGTCGCCCCATAGCATCAGTGCTCCCCAATTTGGGAAGAAACTCAAGGAAGGTAAGATCGCGGAGGCGATCCGTGCCCAGCCATGCATGAGGCCCTCGGTCGTAAGTCCCCCTACCCTCAGAGTAAACCCCCCATAATCCAGGGAGTCGGAGGCATCCGACCGTACTTGAAATCTAGGGCAGACCATAAGGTCTGATCTCCAGGAAGAGACCCCGTTAAATCCCTGGAGGAATTTGAGCCAGACCGCAAGGTCCGCCCGTATGCTCCTGATCAGCCGGACCCTGTGGTGACGTTTAACAGGCCAGCCATGGCGTCACACAGGCACCTGGCCAATGTTCTGCCGGGTGTAACCACCCTGCAGGCAAAGTTAAGGTGGCCCTGAAGTAGCTGCCGCTCACGAGGGGACACTTTATGTTTGGCAATAAATGCCAAAATCGCTGCAGAGATCCGAGCCACCTTATCCATCGGTAACCCGGATGCCAGTGCGACAGAATCAATCCAATGCCTATAAATGTGAGCTTAATAGCTGGGACCTTGGTCTATTCAGGCGCTAAGGGGACACCCAGTTCCCACATGAGTGTCTGAAATGTAGTAAGGAGACGCGTGCACGTGTCCAAGCCCCGTTCACCCCCGAACCAAAAGTCATCGAGGTAATGGGCTAGAGACCGGGACCCCGACCTGCGAGCAAGGCCCAATGAATGAAAGTACCAAATCGTTCGAATGCCGAACATGGAATAGAGCAGTCAAAAGGCATGGCCTTATCTAAGTAAAATTCCCCTTGGAACCTGAAACCCAATAGCTCAAAATCCCCTGGGTGCACTGGCAATAATCGGAAAGCCGAGTGCATATCAGACTGTGCCAGGAAAGCACCGGGACCGCATGAGCGTACCACCCTTAGGGGCTGAACAAATGACGTTTACCTGACTGAAAAAGGTCATCAGGAATGGCATCCCTGACCGAAGAACCCACAGGGTAAGCTAAATGGAGGATTAGACGACATTCACCCTGGTTCTACTTCGGTACTAGCCCCATAGGGGAGACCTTCAAATTAGGAAAGGTGGTTCCAAGAAGGGACCCGCTACTCTCATAGCCTCAACTCCCTTAGCTGTGCTCAGTGCAGCAACCTCCTCGTTACCTTTCAAGGGAACTAAATTAGTAGCATCTTGGGGCCCCTAACACCCCCGAATGGAATACAAAAACCCCATTGGAAACCCTCCAGCAGGTACCTCGCATCATCCCTTTTTGGATAAGCTGAATGCCATCGCTCCAGCACAAGTACACTAATTGGGGAGGGGGGGCTTTGACATGGCTAGTTCCGTCAGACGGAGCTCTGATTGCCCCCTGTGCACCCCTACCTCTGCCCCGTAACCCACCAACCCGCGGGCACGCGGAGGCGGCGTAGGGGCCAGCGCAAAAGGGGACACTCATGTCGGTAACGACACTGGCGCTTAGTACACACGTCACTAGCTGAGCAGGTCCAACACAACAGGCCGGGCCCTGAGGCATACCACCATATATATAAGGTATGCCAGCAACCAGTTGGCCCAGGTGCGCGGTGGCTTACGACGACGGGACAGCTCTTTGTCTCTGTTGTCCTGTCCCTCTCTCTCTTCCTCAGTGGGCTCACGGTTCAATAGGGAGAATATATCCACGTACTCCCCTCCAGATCTTATCCCTCGTGACCTGCGACAAATGATCACCCCGGGGCAAGGAATAACCAGCCGTCGGCAAAGCCATTGTCGGCACATTCTGTATAAAGGGCATACGCAGCGGGACCTGGACAGCCCCTGCGATGCTCGGCACTACCCCGGGGCGGACACCCCCACCCTTAACGAGGGACCATTTAGAAACCATGGGATACTGGGATAGGATGGTAACTGATGCCCGCTCGCATCAACTTGACGAGGCCAGGGCCACTGAACCCCACCACTGTAAGTGGGCTGTGGTGCTGGTGCACTTAAATTGAACCTGATACTCACTAGGTGCACCCCCGTGAGCCGCCCCCACTGGGGGTTCCGGCCCATGGCGGGCATCGGAGCTCGCGACCGGAATCGAGCTCTGGGATCACCCCCGACTGCTCCCAGCCTGGACATCAGGTCGAACGGGGAGCTGCGAGACACCAGCTGGGGCTGGCCAGACTGTCTCAAGCAGCTCGACCCGGTTGGCCGCCCGCTGAAGCATAGCGGCCGGCAAGGTAGCCGGGGTCGACGAAGGGGCCCGTGTTGAAGAAAGAGTAGCACCCCCCTCCAAAGGAGGCTGTGCAATGCCCAGGGATGATTCCAGTACTGCTATCCGTGCTAACAGAGCATCCACTGCCCCAGAGCCCCCAGTACAAAGTGGGCCGGGTGGGCCGGACGGCCCACTAGTCAGTTGAGGAAAAGGCAACCCAAAAGGAGAGCCAGGGCCAGAATAGGGCCCTGCCCAAAACCCTGGCCCATTTGGGGCTGGAGGAACAATGGGTTGGACACCCGCACCAGGGCCCCCCCCCGGGCTGCCCTGTCCCATGCCCGGCAAAGGCGGGCCGAGGGCCGAAACCCCGGAGGGGCCGGCCTGTAGCTGACCAGCTACCAAGCTGGAACCCGGCTGCCAAGTGGTAGCCTGACCAGCCCCACTGGTACCAGTGGGCAAGGCTGGTACATCGCCCTGCTGTGGGGGCGCAGCCCTGGTCCTCCGACCCAAAGGCTGGCCCCCATCCGACGCAGGGCTGGTAAAAGTTCTTCCCCTCGGCCGCGGCTTCAGCTCCGGGGCCTTCCGCTTGGGAGCCATGTCTCCCTAGGAGAAGAAAGTCGAAGTAGGATCCCTATCCAGGGATCGAACTCATAGCATTTAAGCACCACGGCAGCCAAGCAATCCAAGGCTCCGGGTGCTTCGATCCTCCTTTCAGGCTCAATAGCCGAAGACTAATAAGAAAAAAAACAGCGACGGAGAAAACTTCTCCTCTCCGTCGCTATTTCTAAAATGGCAGCTCGTCTGCCTCGTGGCCACCCCTTTTATAGATGTCTGAGTCCGGGTGGGGGGGGGGGGCGCAAAGAGCGCGGTGGCCATTTTGGCGCCGCACTTTCATTCTCTATTTGTAAGCAAAAACATTGAGGACAGAGGATACACAATGTATCAGATGTGGCTTCATTGGCCTGGCTGCTAATTTCTGTAGCATTTTAAATGAAAAAATTATAATGTATTTCAAACATCTTCACCTTTGCTCTAACAATAATAAACAGACAGGGTATGGAGAGAGCCAATGGTGTTTATAAAGAAAGAATGATTTTCTTGCACTGATGTATGATATGCCGCAGAACAGACGAGGGTTTAAATTACCCTTGCCCTGAAATTGAAACATTTGCTTTCCAATCCGATGTGTGGTTTCCTGAGAAACAGAATCCTACTGAACCCAATGGAGATTATTCCCAAAACAATGTGTGTGTTACACTGAAGTATCAATAGTACTGTAATAGCATGATGCTGTAAGTTGATCCTTGCTCTCATTCTACTGCTGCATACATACAGCTGAGCTAAAGCATTCTTGGAAAAGAAATGTTTACATTTTACCAATCTGTAGCGGTGAGGATCCTTCAATCTGTTCCTCTTTCTAGCCACACAGCAGAGTAAAAAAGCATCATAATCTCACACTTGATTAGGTAAAGGTAAAGGTTTCCCTTGCTCGAAAGCCAGTCGTATCCAACTGTAGGGTTCAGTGCTCATCTCTGTTTCAAAGCCAAAGAGCCAGCGCTGTCTGCTTCTGCAGAAGTTTCCATAGTCATGTAGGAGGCATGACTAGACACCGGGGCATACGGACTGCTGTTACCTTCCCACTGAAGTGGTCCCTATTTATCTACTTGCAATGTCTTGCTTTCGAACTGCTAGGTTGGTAGGAGCTGGGGACAAAGATGGGAGCTCATTCCGTCCTGCCATACTCGGGAATCAAACTGCTGACCTTCCACGTCCCAGTCAGCATCTTAGCTACTTGAGCCACTGCAGTCCCTCACACTTGATTATGACTGGCAATTTTGAGCCTGCCATGCTATAAATGGAAATATGGCTCCAAGTATATGTCCCATCCATATTCTCCAGTCTCCTCCCCATGCTTCTTTTTTTTTTACATGCAGATATCACCCAAGTGCTCCAAACATTTTTCATTGCAGGCACACACCCCCCCCCCCCCCAAAGAAAGACTCAGACACCGGTATTGGATTAAAGGCATCGGGCCACTTTTACTGAATAATGCCCTAGTCCGAATTATCACTTTCAATTGGTGTATCATCCAATTGTAATTCTTTAAGGCAAGCAGGCCGCAGTAACACTGGCAAGGTTCCTCCCAAAATGCCAATGGAAATTGGCTAAATGTATCTATTTATATCAATTTGTTTGTTGACACAAACAAATTGTTGACCAGAGTCAATATACTATCTACTGACCCCACCCTATGACGTGTATCCGTTCAATATCAAGGTGATGCAGGCTGTGAAGCTCCTGACATCACCCCTTGCATGGTTCGCCCTTGACCGGCCAATCCTATTTCCCCTGTACCTATCTACATGTTGGCCAGTCAATTGCAAACCTGCCGGATACCTATGGGTCATAAATCTTTACCTTACCAGTGCTACCCGCCACATGGGGAGGCGTCCGTGATGACTCACCCCCCCCCCCCAGACTGTCAGCTTGGTCACCAGGCCTGCTTGCACATCCTCAAGAAAGAGGTTCATACCTCTGTCCGACAGATGGACCCCATCTCCTGCATATAGATCAAAATCCTGCAAGCCTATCCTAGGATGTCGAATGGCTGTGCCAAAGCCATTATCCACAAGGAACCGGGCAACAGCCCTGTTCACTGACCGTCGAGCACGGTCCAAACCACAGAGGTCAATGCCACCCCTGTAACACTGTCTCGGCATGATGTCAGACCATAGCAGCCGTGTGTACGGCCATAAGTGATGTAAAAAGGCCAGGTCACTGCACACCGACATTTTAAAGGAAAGGCCAGTGATCTGTGCGAGATCATTGCCGCCGAGGTGCAGAATCAGGACATCAGGCGGTCCAGCATCCCTGATGGACATCAGGAATGGCAACAGTTCCCGCCATCTCATGCTGCGCTTACCATACCATCGCATACGTGCGGCTGCACGTAGCCCGAGATGGAGTCCCCAGTCTGTCACCGCAGCATACTGCGCTGCCCAGTGCACAAAACTGTGGCCCACCAGCCATACTGCCACCGGTGTGCGTGGACACACAGGGTCTGTAAAAGAAGGGAAAGGAATTAAGGACATAACTGGCACTCATGCAGTGAGGGGGCGTACATATAAAGAAAAACGCGCGGACCCCCACCTGCCCATGCGATGTATATCAGCATCAGAGTACCCAAACGCAGCCGCAGTTGAAGCGGCGCCTATCCTGAATGAATGGGTCCCGTAACGAGCAGCTGGGAGGCCGACACTGTGAAGTGCCATACCGGTCACCTTCCAAAACTGGGATTTGGTAAGGGGAGACCCATCCTGGTGGCAGAAAAATGGGCCAGGGTGCGTGCCACACACTGCCAAAAACGCATGTAGGACACCAACTGGACAGATGTCAGCAATTGTACACCGTAGCAGTCTGACACCACTGCCTACTCTGTGCTGATCGGCCTTTGAGGAGCGAATCCTCAACTGGGCCCACTCCTGGTTGATAAAGACATCATCGAGTTCCAGTGCCCTACGAGACATGTCCCCTTTTGACAATGGGACCAGCTCACTGATACGGAGCAATCCAAAGAAAGCTACGGTGGTAGCTGCATGAAAGAGAGCCTCCTCATACCTATTGTAACACAAGCTATGCCAATCTTGTGCAAGGTGGGTCAGAACCTCTGTTGAAACGGGGTGACATGTGTCCGGGCGGCGGCCACGTTCACATGTCCACCCTTCTAATACATGGCGTATGCGGAAGTCATTCACGCAGTCAGTGAAGCCCCGTGCCTTGGCCATAAACGCCAATGCTGAAAGCCTAGTGGCGATGGTGCGAGGGGCTAACCCTAGATCGTGAAGGAAACCATAAACTGTAAAATCTGGTCGACCGGTATCGGCCACACTTCGGGCAACTGCCTTTGCCCACAAAAGTTCCTAAACTGTAGGAATGCATGTAGATACGCCTTATGCATGCGAGGTGCCAAAGACATGCCGATCGCCTGGTTCACCTCTCCTCGCCAAATGTCCAGATCTCGGCTGGGAGTGGAGAGGGAAGTTCCTCTGCTTCTGGAGCCAAGGCACGGAACCGGGGGATCTGCAGGTAGGATAAAGCGTCAGCAATATCATTATCAATGCCTGGCACATGTCTGGCCCTGAAAAGCACATTAAGGCGCAAGGACCTCAAGACAAATTGGCGAACTAAGGCCATAACTCTGGGGGATTTGGATTTCTGGCCGTTGACAATATGCACCACTGCAGTATTGTCACACCAAAAGTGAACTACTAAATTAGCCCACCTGTCCCCCCAGAGCATTAGGGCCCCCAAGATGGGAATAAAACTCCAGGAAAGTAAGATCGCGTAAACGATCCATGCCTTGCCATGTCTGAGGCCATCGACCATAGGTCCACCTTCCTTCAAAGTAAATCCCATAACCCAGGGAGCCGGAGGCATCCGACTGCACTTGGAAATGCGGGCTGAGCATAAGCTCCGATCTCCAGAAGGAGATGCCATTAAAGTCCTGTAGGAATGTGAGCCAAACCGTAAGGTCTGCCAGTAAACCTCTGGTCAGCCGTACCCTGTGGTGACGATTTAAAAGGCCCACCATGGCATCACACAGATGCCTGGCAAAGGCTCTGCCCAGTGTTACTACCCTACAGGCAAAGTTGAGGTGGCCGTGAAGCACCTGCAACTCTTGGAGAGACACCTTACGCCTGGCAAGCATTGCCAGAATCGCATCAGATATCCGAGTCACCTTTTCCATGGGCAACCTGGATGTCTGGCCAACGGTGTCAATATCAATACCTAAAAAGGTGAGAGTGGTGGCTGGTCCCTCAGTCTTTTCAGGTGCTAGGGGAACACCCAGTTCCCACATAAGCACCTGAAAAGTGGTGAGGAGACGAGCACACGTGTCCGTGCTGTGTTCCCCTCCGAACAAAAAATCGTCGAGGTAGTGGGTTACAGACTGGGACTCTGATCTACAAATAAAAGCCCAGTGAAGGAAGGTGCTAAATCATCCAAAAGCCGAACATGAGATAGAACAGCCAAAAGGCATGGCCTTATCTACATAAAAATTGCCCCGAAAACGAAAACCTAACAGCTCAAAGTCGTCCGGGTGCACTGGCAACAATCGGAATGCCGATTTGATATCACACTTTGCCAGTAGCGCCCCTGGGCCACACGAGCATACCATCTGTAAGGCCTGGTCAAAGGACGTATACCTGACAGAGCAAAGGTCATCAGGTATCGCATCATTGACCGAAGAGTCCGCAGGGTAAGAAAGGTGGTGAATTAGGCAAAATTCACCCGGGGACTTCTTAGGGACTAAACCTAATGGTGACACTTTTAAGTTCGGGAATGGTGGGTCAGCAAATGGCCCAGCCACCCTCAGTGCGGTGACCTCCTTGGCTATATATTGGGTGGCAATATCCTCATTACCCCTGAGAGAAAGTAAGTTTGGGGCGTCCTGAGGCCCGCGTACACCCTGAAATGGTGTGCGGAAGCCAAACTGAAAACCCTCAAGTAGGTACCTCGCATCATCCCGTCTAGGATAAGCGGCAAGCCAACGTTCCAGCACCTGGACATTAATTGGGGAGGGGGCCTTTTTGATGGGTAGCACCATCAGAGGGAGCTCTGACCGCCCCCTGCCCACCCCTTCCTCTGCCTCATGACCCACCAGCCCGTGGGCACGCAGAAGCGGCGTGAGGGCTAGAACAAGAGGGGCACTCGTGTCGGAACTGACACTGATGTTTGTTGCACACTCTGCTGGCGGAGAAGCTCCAACACAGCAGACGGGCTGGAACCCCCTGCCCCGCCGGCTGGCGGGGAGTCTGTGTAGTAGCAGCCCGCTGAACGGCATGGTCACAGTGGTACCGATTACCCGGTGCTGGCCACTTGGTGGTCATGTACAGCAGCCACAACTGCTGGCAGGGTTCATCCCACCTCATCTCAGGATGGAGGGCCACTCTCATCCTAAACTCTTCATCATAAGCCAACCATGACGGGCCAGGGAAATCCACTACAGCCCGATAAATATTATCCAGATATTGGACCATCGGGATGGCCAAATCAGGACGTGCCCTCAGGTATACCGCCATATAAATCAGATAGGCCGGTAACCAATTGGCCCATGTGCGAGGTGGCTTACGACGACGGGACAACTCCTTATCCCTATCGTCCTGCCCCTCCCTCTCCTCCTTGGTGGGTTCACGTTTCAGGAGGGAGAAAATGTCCACATATTTCCCCCACCAAATCTTCTCCCTCGTGGCCTGGGAGAGATGATCACCCAGTGGTAAGGAATAACCGGCTGTCAGCAGGGCTGCCGTCGGCACGGATTGAATTGGGGGTGCGTGCAGTGGGCCCTGAATAACCCCTGACACATTGGGCATGCCCACAGGGGTGGTCACCCCTGACATAACCAAGAATTCACTGGACAGTGTGGATACAACTGCCCTCCTACAGTAACCTGTTGTGGCCATGGCCACTGAACCCCCCCAGTAGTGCTAGGTAGTGTCACTGGTGTACTTAATTGACCAGGATACTCACTCGGTGCACCCCCATGGGCCACCCCCACTGGGGGTTCCGGCCCACGACGGGCGTCGGAGCTCGCGATGGATATCGAGCTCTGCATGCCGCTGCACCCCTGCCATGCAGGACTGGTTCCCGGCGGAAAGCCCCGAAGTGATGTTCTGGTGGGGAGCTGCGAGGCACCAGCTTGGGCTGGCCTGATGGCCTCAAGCAGCTCGACCCTGCTAACGGCCCGTTGGACTGTCGTGGCTGACGTGTGGGCCGGAACCGGAGGGTTTGCAAGCCCACCTTCCGGAGGTGGTGGGGCAATGCCCATTGATGTCTCCAGCACAGCAATGCGTGCAAGGAGGGCATCGGCAGTCTTGGACCCACCTGGATAAGGTGGGCCGGAGCGGCCGAATGGCCCGTCGGGCAATTGTTGTGGGATAAACCCAGCTGGGGATCCCTGGCCTGAATAAGGCCATGACCAGTAGTCCGGCCCATGAGGGGCCGGAAGAATGGTGGGGCAGAGACCCGAACCAGGCCCAAGTGGGCTACCTTGCATAGCAGGGGTTGTAACCCCAGAGGGGCCGGCGGAAGCCTGACCCGCATTGGTGGCAGTGAGAATGCTAACCCCACCACCTACTTGAGGGGGTGCCGCCCGAGCCCTCCGGCCTGGAGGCGGCCCCCAAGATGTTGGGGGGGTGGGCAGAGCCCTCCCCCTCGGCCGCGGCTTCGAAGCCGGTGCCTTACGCTTGGGAGCCATGTCTCCCAAGCAATTAAAATCAAGAAAAAGGGAAAAATTCCCTTCAGCAACAAGATTGGGGCAAAAAGCCGGGGAGAAAGCAGCGGAGCGAACTTCTCCGCTCCATCGCTTCCAAAATGGCAGCGCAGCTGCCTCGTGGCCACCCCTTTTAAAGAGGGTGGCCACGCCCCCCTAACTCACCCGGATGTCTGAGTCCGGGTGGGGGCCCCCGCAAAGAGTGCGGCGGACATTTTGGCACCGCACTTGCATTCTCAGCAACTTAGCCTACAGCAACTTAGGCTATCTAGATTTGTTAGGTTACCTCCATGAGAGATTGCCAAACTCCGCAAGCCTCCTTGTTTCAAGACAAAGAAATGCTATTTTTTCCTCACGCAGATCTCTGCAATTTGCTCCAAATGTTCCTATACAAAACCTGTGTCCTCCTCTTTTTGAGAAAGCATGACTTTGTGTATACACATCTGCATAGCAAGCATTGAACACCTAGCCCATTCTTAAAGACCCCCCCCCCCAACAACTCCTGCTAATCTAATCTTTGAAAGTCCATGCAAAAAAGGCAGCAGCCAGAGTTCTTTGGTGCGATTTGTATTATATTTTGTGTGTGAAAACGTTACTTGCACAAACTTGTACTGAATGTCATTCTTGTTCTCTCTTTGTTTGCCAAGAGTGCCACAATATACCTCACCATCTCTTGCGGTGAGGAGAATAATTTTTCAGCTCTTTTTCTTCACAATATGAAGATATGAAAAACAAGATGGGACAGGTTTTCATTACAACAAACAAACCTCCAGGCTCAAGAATCACTAACCTGCCCTCCCCCCAAGAGGCTTACCTAGTAATACCAATAATGCTGGGTTCAAAGCATTTCCCACCATGCTGTGTTTGAGACTGACCTGTGTGGACTAGTCACCATTCTTCAGTGGGATCCACTATCAGGTTAACTGGGCATTGGGTAAAGAGATAACCTTCAAAAACATCCTTCATTGAGTAATATTATCACACAAAATTCAAGCATAAACCATCCACATTTTTACTTTGGGGATGGGGGGAGGCACAGACAACAGAAAGTGAAAGGCTTATTAAAAGAGCAACTCAATTTATTTGCCTTTTATAACATGCACAACAACCTTCTAGGCTTCAAGATTATGCTTTGAAATACATTTTGGAGTATGTAGAGAATATATATTTGCAAATAACCTCATATAAGTCCAGAGGCCTGGAGTTTATTCTCAGAATAATTTAATCTTTTTACCAAAACAACTGAATAAATATTATTATTATTTTTTAAAGGAACAACAGCTATTAAAGACCCAGTCAATACTAACCTAATTTTCCAGAACTCATTTTGAAGAGCAGCTTCCAGGAAACTTACTAGCAATTCCAGCACTCAGCAAACTTCACTAAAAATGCAATTTTCTTTATTTAAGGATTGTAATTGAGGTTTGTTTCCCTCCTGTTATAGTCTCAGTTTCTTATTTTCACTTGGCATAAGTAAAATATTGTGATACTCAGAGATGCTTTGTTCTTTATAAGACTAGACCTGCTTTTAAAAATGTGGGTCGATATCTATATTTTACAAAGTTGTTAGCCACCTTGTAATAACTAGAAGTATCAACAGGATTTACCACTTTTGTTACAAGGAACAGAATAAACATATTAAAAAATCTTATCTGATTGATTGCCTACCAAATGGAGGAATGAGGAAGACCAGTTTCCTGTGAAAATAATTGTTTGGTCACAATGAGCTTGTGGCTAACTTTTATTTTTCAACACGTTTACACTTTGTTATATGAAATAAAAACTCCTGATCTCCTTGATATCTTGCAATTAAAAATTAAACCTTTCTAAAAGTTATGGCCAAAGTTCTATTTTTCTTAGTATAAAGGGCCTGGTATCAAACAAATGGGGGGAGGATGATGGAAAGAGATGTTTTATGCACAGGCTTGACTGGCTGGATTGCTCAGTGGTTCAGAGATTGAGAGTCTGATTCCCCATTTTGTCTCCAAGGAGAAGAGCCAACCTGTGTAATTATGGGTGACGATGATTGTCACAGAGGAACCCCCCCCCAAAAAAAAAAGAAAAAGAAAGAAAAGAAAGGAATGATAAAGTACTTCTGAGTATTGTCTACCAAGAAAAGCCTGGAAAGGTTAGAAATGACTCAACGGCATACAGTTAAAATTTATTTGATCAACATCTCTACCTTCAAGTGATCTTTCAGTGACTGCTTCATAGGAGGGTAATGGAGGTCCTCTATACATGCCAGAAGAAGAAGGATGAGATGATGAAGAAGAAGCTATTCCACCCAGTTTTGCACCATCTGCAAATTTGATATGAATTCCCTGCACTCTCTCATCTAAGTCGTTTATGTAAATGTTGAAGAGCACAGGGCCCAAGACCGAGCCTTCTGGCACTCCACTTGTTACCCCTTCCCATCTTGTGAAGGAGCCATTAGTAAGAACTCTCTGAATATATTTCTGTAACCAACTGACACTTGTCTTATCCAGGCCATACCCAGTTAGGGCCACACACAGTTAGTTTACTAATAAGAATATCATGGGACACTTTGTGCAAAGGCTTTGCTAAAGTCAGTGTATGGATATAGGAGGTCTCATTTGGATCCAAGAGGTTTGCAACATAGCTGGCAGGCTTCATTTTGACCATCCTTATTCAGGGAAATGTGTTTTAATCAAATGAATCCAAATACTCATCATAATAGATCTGGTCTTTTCCCATGCATATGAAGCAAGTACCAATCCGTGATAGCTGGAGCCAAGATCCATTTTCATGATTGGAAAAAGCATGGTTTTACAAGTAAAGAAGTCCTTGATGTATTAGTAAGGTAGTTAAATAACTGTACAGTATTGTTTAAGGAGAGGCTAATAACTTTGGTAAATGGAGTGGCTTGCTAATGGCAGAGTGCCTTGGATCATCCATAGTTATCATTAGCACAGAGCTTTTCCTGTTTTGAATGCTCTGAAATTGTGAACAGCTTAATTAATCCACACAACATTTGACTCCCCCCTTCACCACCCTCTTGTCAGAGACTGCGTGTTGTTTACCGAGCACACTCAAAAAGAACACAGCATGCCAATGTTGACAGCAGGCGTGAAAGATTGATCTACAGCTGCATGCTGTACTCAGCTGCTAATTTGTTTCACTAAACAAAACAAATGCTTCCCTGTAGGGTCTACTGTTGCTCTTGGGGTGGCAGCAGCAACAGGTTCTAAGGTACGCAGGTACAGACAACAAACATACTATCTTCCTAGTGAGAGTCAGACTACAGGCAAGTGGAATAAACAGGCTCCGCTGAGGATAGTTATGAAACAGCTGTCCTAGATTTATGGATAGAATTCTGAACCTGCTACCATAGGGTAATGGGATTTCTTTCCTTTGGAGCAAATGACTAAGGGCTAGAACGCCCAGCAGATATTTCTGTTTCATAGTGCACAAGAATGATGAATGGGCATCAACCACAGTTTCATTTGCAAATTTACAACTGCATGGTTTCCAGCCAAATCAAATTTATGGCAATCATTTTCAACAGTTTCTAGGTATAGATAGAAGCAATTTGCCATTTCCTTTTTCTGGTATTGTCCTGGGACTATACAGGTTGGCTCTTCTCCCAGGAGGCACAGTAGAGAACTGAACTCTCAAACCCTGGCTCCACCATCTGTCAATTATAAGCTGCTGAAATGAAATGAATAGGTGTGTGCCAGTGTGTTCTTCTCATCACTCCCTGCTTAAGCTACTCCATGGGGATACTTTGTTCCACCTTCCTTTTATGAGCTAACTAGCTTAGTGCCCAGCTTCACCCAGGGATGGTTAGGGTGGTGGTGTCATGGTCTCCGGGGTTGCATCAGTGCGTGCTGTGAGTGTGTCAGTATTGCCCCATGTTTTTGGTGCTCTGGTCCATGTGGGGGTTGTCAGGGCCAGCGCTCACACCCTTGCAGCGTGGCATGCACAGTCGCATTCTGACGTGAGGGGAAAACTTGCTCTGAAAACTTGCTTTGTTTACTCTCTGATATGTTCGCACAGAATTAACATTTTAAATGTTGGCATGTGGTGCTAGCATATCAAACTAAACCAATCTAAATGAAACCCCCTTAGCCTACTCCTGAACCTGTCTCTATTCTCACACACACACACACAGCATTCCTCTCCACGCACACTCCATCCATCCCTCTAAACACACACACACATTCCTCTCCACACACACTATCCCTTCCCACACACACCAGCCCTCTCCACACACACGCCAGCCATCCCTCTGAACAAACACACACAAACACACTCCCTTTCTACATGTACTATCTCTCTCCACACACACACATTATCCCTCTCCACACACACTATCTTTCTCCACACACACTCCATTCATCCCTCTGCACTCATGCATGCAATACACCCACATGCATACACACACACACAGAGAGAGAGAGAGAGAGAGAGAGAGGCCAGTCACGTTGGGGCAGCTGAGCTCCATAGCACCTCCTTCCCCCTTCCCCTGCAGGCCCAGCACAAGCGGATGGGGCTTGAGTCAGTGCATTCTGGAGGCCAATTGTCACTTTGGCCACACACCCTTTCCCAATTGGCTGCATCATCATCCCACCTCTGCCATGTTCATGCTGGCCTCCCTGATTGGGCACAGCGTGCCCCAGTGGCCACTGGGGGTTTAGTTTTTTGGTTTTGTTTGTTTTGTGGGACGTAGGGACGCCCATGGTGGTCTAGACCCTGATGTTGACCTTCTCTGTTGTGCCAGCTAAATGTGTGCGCAGTTTGGACAAGTACAGTTAAGGGGTGTGGATTTGTATTCAGGACCCACACGGGGACATCTCTGTTTTATAGATATAGAAGATATTGGAGGACAAAGGATTTGTGTCAAAATGAATGCATGTATTACCTGTAAGAAAGGCATTTCTCTTTAAGACAAGGGTGTCCAAAAAAATTTGTGCCATGGGCCGGTCACGTGGTTCAGCGGGCCAGTCACATGGTTCCTCCCACCGGATGTGGAAGTAAAACACACCTTACTATCTGTTTTGCAACAGTATGAGATAGATTTTAAGCTGCCATTTTCTCTGCTTAAAGCAGGGGTGCCCAAACTACAGTCCATGGGCGGGATCCAGCCCCCAACACCATTCATCCAACCTACACTGCCCTCGTCACTCCCGGAAGTGGAAGCAAAATGCATGGACACACTTTGCTTCCACTTCTGGGAGCAATAAGGGTGGCGATAACAAGATGAATTGGCATTGGGGGCCAGATCTGGCCCACAGGCCATAGTTTGGGCACCCCTGTTGTAAGAGGTCTCCAACAATGAAATTAAAGTAATAAGCTTCCCTGAAGGGGCTTTTCTGCAGGAGCTGGATTTTTGTAGATGGTTTTTGTTTTTGTTTTTGGTGTTTTTTGGTTGTTGTTTTTTAAAGTGCATTCAGATGTCTGTTGAAACCCTCTGATTAGGAAGCTCTTACTGCAGACATGAGCTGCCTGAAAATGACCATATCTCTAAACTACTCCCCTCAAGCCACTCCCAAGAACAAAAGGAAACTAACTATAAGCCCTGATGTGGGGGGGGAGAGTGTGGGAAGCCATGGGGAAAATCACTGCACTGAGGGAAACGGGAGGAATGTCTTGAGGGTGGTGGGGAAAATATCTATAACATCACTATAGAACAGTTATGGCGTACCTTGGCACTCCAGGTGTTCTTGGACTTCAATTACCAGAAGCCCAAGCCAGCACTCCTGCTGATCAGGGCTTCTGGGAATCGAAGTTCAAGAACACCTGGAGTGCCAAGGTTTGCCATAACTGCTATAGAAGCTGACATATTAAGTAGCAGACATGTGCCATCTAGAAGAGCCTCCCCTGCTCTGCATATTCGATGTTGTTGTTGTTGTTTTAAGTTGCCACTATAAGGACATTTTAAGTTGGGTGAAGTTCAGCACTGCCAGGAAGCTGGTGGCTTAGTCTGATGCCTTAACAAATAAGCTAGAAAATATGTAGTAGATGTCATAGACTAAACTTGATTACAATGAGTCTTTCATCCATATACACCAGGGGTTCCTAACCTATAGCCCACAGGACAGACCCGGCCCACAATGTCATTCCATCTAGCCCATCACAGCCTCCGCCGCACCTGGAAGTGGAAGCGGGAGCATTTATGGCAGCCGTAAAATGTGCCTGTGCATGTACAAACATACCTGCAGCTATCATAAACATGGAAGTGGGCACATCTACAATAGCCATAAATGTGCCCACTTCTGCTTCCAGGGGGAATGGTCTGGCTCAGTCAGCTGCCTGGAGGCATGGTCAGGTGCATGACATAAAAAGGTTGGCCACCCTTGATCTACACCTTGCCTTGATCGTTCAGGCTCAAATTGCAATGGAGAAGATGGATCACCCACCTGGAATCACCTTATTTTGTATTTCCTTCAATAGCATCTGTACTTTGCTATATTATTAGATGAATCCTTGTGTGAGTTGACCTATTTCTGTTAGTTGCTCACTTCAGTACAAGCAGGTAGGGTTGAAGAGAAAGATGAGGACCTCTTTTGACACCTTATAATATTTGTTCAGTGAAACCTACAAACCTCCTGGTTAGTCTCCATGCATGACTGGTAACAAAACACTGAAGAGATGGACAGGTTTCATTTGATCAAAGCCTTTATTGATATTAGCCAACTTCTTCATATGCCTTAGACAAAATGGGCTACCGGCTACTATATAAGGGTCACTTTAAGGAAGATTGGAGCCAGCAAAGCTACAATTTCCAGCTTGTTTCAACGTAGTCCTTTGCAGGCGCACCCCCCAAAAAAGGACTCAGACACTGGTGAAAGTGGATAACGGCATTGGGCCACATTTATTGATTCATGCCCTAGTCCGAATTATAAATTTCGATTGGTACTCAACCAATTATAATTCTTAAGGCAAACAGGCCGCTGTAACACTGGTAAGGTACCTCCCAAAATTGCCCACGGTAATTGGTTACAATGTATCGATTTGTATCAATTTGTTTGTTGGCAACAAACAAATTGTTGACCGTAGTCAATAAACTAACTACTGACCCCACCCTCTGACGCGTATCCGTAAATTAACGGGGTGATGCATGCTGCCTAGCTCGTGTCATCACCCCATTGCCTGGTTCGTCGTTGACCGGACAACGTTAACCAACTTGTGCCTATCTATTGTTGTCCAGTCAATTGCGAACCTGCCGGATACCTGTGGGTCATAAATATTTACCTTACCAGTGCTACCCGCCACACGGGGAGGCTTAATAAAGGCTCACCGCCCCCCCCCCCAGACCGTCAGCTCGGTCAACAGGCCTGCTTGCAGATCTTCCAAAAGAGGTTCATACCTCCTGGTGACAGATGGACCCCATCCCCTGCGTAAAGTTCACATTTTTGAAGACTAATATCGGGGTGTCGGACGACGCGCCGCCAACCCTTGTCTACCAAGAACTGGGCTACTGCCCTGTTCACCGAGCGGTGAGCACGGTCAAGGGCCTGGAGGTTAATGCCCCCCCTGTAAGCGTGACGCGGTATGATGTCCGACCAAATCAGGGTTGTGGCAGGCCACACATAATGCAAGTAAGCCAGGTCACCGCAGATAGCATGTTTAAGCGACAGGCCGGTGACCTGGCCTAAATCATTGCCCCCAAGGTGTATAATCAGGACATCAGGCGGGTCAGCATCCCTGATGGAAAAAAGGAATGGCAACAGTTCCCGCCATAACATCCCGCGCTTACCATACCACCTTAGACATGCGGACGCACGTAGTCCCAGCTGGGGTCCCCACTCTGTCACTGCAGCATACTGCGCTGCCCTGTGCACATAGCTATGGCCCACCAGCCATACTGCCACCGGTGTAAATCGACACCCCGGGTCTGTCAAAGAAAAAGAAACAGGACAGTGACTTAACTGGTACTCACAATTGAAGAGGGCGAACATATAACTGAAAACACTGTGATCCCCACCTTCCCATCTGGCGTATCTCAGCCCCAGAGTACCCGAATGGAGCTGCAGTAGAAGCAGCTCCTATTCTAAAAGAATGGGTGCCGTAACGAGCCCCGGGGAGGCCAACACTGGATAATGCCTTACCGGTCACCTTCCAAAATTGAAATTTAGTAAGGGGAGACCCATCTTGGTGGCAGAAAAACGGGCCAGGGCGCATACCGCGCAGTGCAAGGAACTCTTGTAGGGCACCAACCGGACAGATGTCTGACATTGAACATCGTAGCAGTCTTACACCACTGCCTACACCGTGCTGATCAACTTTTGAGGAACGTATCCTCAACTGAGCCCACTCATCAGAAACATAGACATCTTCGAGTTCCAGTGCCATACGCGTTGCATCCGCCTTAGACAGCAGCACCAGCTCACTGATGCGGAGCGCTCCAAAAAAGGCCACCGTGGTAGCCGCATGAAACAGGGCTGCCTCATACCTGTCAAAACACAGGTCATGCCAGCCCCGTGCAAGGTGGGTAAGAACCCATGGAAAGATCAGGTGGCGGTTGTCCGGGCAGCGTCCACGCTCCCGCGCCCATCCTTCCAAAACATGTCGTATACGGAAGTCATTTGTGCTGTCAGCATAACCCCCCACCTTGGCCATGAATGCCAGTGCTGACAGCCTGGATGCTATGGTGCGGGGAGCTAGGCCCTGGCTGTATAGGTAAACCATGAATTGAAGAATCTGCGCCACTGGTATAGGCCAGACCCCCGGTAATCGGAATTGGGCACAAAAGGCCTGGAAAGTACTGAATGCGTGGAGATACGCCTTATGCGTACGGGGCGCCAGCAACATGCCGATCGCCTGGTTCACCTCTCCTTGCCAAACGTCCATATGTTGTCCGGGAGCGGCGAGGGAAATTCCTCTGCATTCGGGGCCAAGGCACAGAACCGGGAGATCTGCAAGCGGGACAAAGCATCAGCGATATCGTTATTAATACCTGGTATATGCCTAGCCCGAAATAGCACATTGAGGCGTAGGCTGCGCAAAACAAACTGGCGCACCAATTCCATGACTCTGGGTGATTTTGACGTCTGTGTGTTGACAATGTGCACCACCGCAGCATTGTCACACCAGAAATGGACGACCGAATTAGCCCACTCCGCACCCCATAGCATCAAAGCTCCCAGAATGGGAAAGAACTCAAGGAACGTGAGATCGCGCAGGCGATCCGTGCCCTTCCAAGCTAGTGGCCATTGACCATATGCCCACTTCCCCTCGAAGTAAATCCCATAACCCAGGGACCCTGATGCATCCGACTGAACCTGGAAACGAGGGGACACCAGAAGGTCAGATCTCCAAAAAGAGACCCCATTGAACTCTTTAAGGAATTGAAGCCATATCAGCATATCAGCCCTCATGCCCTTGTTCAGTCGGACCCTATGATAGGGCCTGGACAAGCCAGCCATGGCGTCGCACAAGCGTCGAGCAAAGGCTCTACCAGGTGCGACCACCCTGCAAGCGAAGTTAAGGTGACCATGCAGTACCTGTAGCTCACAGAGGGACACCTTGTGTTTGGCCAGCAAGGCCGAGATCAACAAAGTGATCCGGGAAACCTTGTCAATGGGCAACCTGGATGCCTGCGCAACTGTGTCAATTTCGACACCCAGGAACGTGAGCTTGGTGGATGGGCCCTCGGTCTTTTCGGGCGCTAAAGGGACACCAAGTTCCTGCATTAGCGTCTGAAATGTGGTGAGGAGACGCGTACACGTGTCCCAGCCCTGTTCACCCCCGAACAAGAAATCATCGAGGTAATGGGCTACAGACCGAGATCCCGACCTGCGGACAAAGGCCCCTGTAGAAAGGTGCTAAAGCGTTCAAATGCCAAGCATGAGATGGAGCAGCCAAAAGGCATGGCTTTATCAAAGTAAAACTTGCCCTGGAATTTGAAACCCAATAACTCAAAGTCGCCCGGGTGCACAGTCAGCAGACGGAAAGCCGACTTAATGTCACACTTTGCTAATAGTGCACCCGGGCCACAAGAGCGCACCATGCGCAGGGCCTGGTCGAATGATGTATACCTGACCGAACAAAGGTCATCAGGGATGGCATCATTGACCAAATGGCCAGCCGGGTACGACAGGTGGTGAATCAGACGAAACTCCCCCGGTGTCTTTTTGGGGACTAATCCCAAAGGGGAAATCTTCTGATTGGGAAAGGGCGGGGCGTGAAAGGGTCCAGCCACCCTACCTGCATTGACCTCTTTGGCGATACTGAGAGCGGCCACCTCCTCCCTGCCCTTAAGGGAAAATAAGTTGGGTGCATCTTGGGGGGACCTATCCCCTTCGAACGGAATGCGAAACCCCCGCTGGAAACCTTCCAGCAAGTAAGCAGCGTCTCCCCTCCTTGGGTATGCTGCGAGCCAACGCTCCAGCATGACCACATTAATTAGGGAGGGGGCCTTTTGATTGACCAGCCCCCTCAGCGGCAGGTCTGCCCGTTCCTTGTCCACCTCTACCCCTGCCCCGAGACCCGCCCGCTCGCGGGCATGCCGCAGCGGCGTGGGGGCCAGCGCAAGAGGGACACTCGTGCTTGTACCGGCACTGTTTTCTATTGCATGCACCATTGGCCGAGAAGCTCCAGCACAGCAGGCGGGCTGGAACCCCCTGCCCCGCCACCTGGCGGGGTGCCTGCGCTGGAGCAGCTCGCTGGACCGCATGTCCACACTGATACCTCTCCCCAGGCGCAGGGCGCGTGGGGGTCATATACAGAAGCCACAGCTTCTGACAGGGCTCATCCCACCTCATCTCCGGGTGTAGGGGCACTCTCATTCGAAATTCCTCGTCGTAAGCCAACCACGACGGGCCGGGGAAATCAACCATTGCCCTGTAAATGTTGTCCAAATACTGGACCATCAGAATGGCCAAATCAGGCCGGGCCCTAAGGTACACCGCCATGTATATGAGATATGCGGGCAACCAATTGGCCCACGTGCGTGGTGGCTTACGACGGCGGGACTGCTCCTTGTCCTTTTCGTCTTGCCCCTCCCTCTCTTCCTTGGTGGGTTCCCTGTTAAGCAGGGAGAAAATGTCCACGTACTCCCCCCGCCAAATTTTTTCTTTAGTGGCTTGTGCCAAATGATCCCCAAGGGGTAAAGAGTACCCCGCCATCGGGAGTGCCGACACTGGCACGTTAACAGTGCGGGGCATGAAATTTGGGGCTGCAACCTGCCCTGAAACCCCCGCAGCACTCCCTGTAACAGGAGGACCCCCACCCCATGAGTGTCCTGCCGTCGGCAAAGCCGCACCTGGGTACACTGGGGGTTGCTGTCCCCCAGTCCCAACCTGACGTGGCCACGGCCACTGCAGGCCCTCCCCTGTGGTGGATGTCGGTGTGGGTGCATTAGTTTGAACTGGATACTCACAAGTTGCACCCCCGTGGGCCGCCCCCACTGGGGGTTCCAGCCCACGGCGGGCGTCGGAGCTCGCGACCGGAATCGAGCTCGGCAGACACACCCAACCACCACCAACTGGAGGTATCTGCTGTGCGGGAAGCTGCGAGGCCACGGCGGGCACCGGCCCGTGGGCCTCAAGCAGCTCAACCCGGCCGGCCGCCTGCTGAAGATTGGCCGGTGCCGCGGTGAACTGTAAGCCAAAAGGTGCCCCCGATGGAGTAGAAACCCCCATGGACGCCTCCAAGGCCGCCACGCGGGCCAAAAGGGGGTCCACATTCATGGAGCCCCCGATGCAAAGGGGGCCAAGGGGGGCATGCGACCCACTGGCCGCCATGCCTGGGGCCGGTGCAGATGCACTTGGGCCCGTGTACGGCCGTGGCCGAAGCTCCGGCCCTTGAGGCACCTGGGGCATACCCTGCCAAGGAAGTGGCACCAGCCCACCCTCCTGTGAAAAAACAATGGCCGGGGGATGCAGGCCAGGGGCCGGAGGCCCAGCGGCACTATGCCCACCCACCTGTCCCAAGCCCATGGCCGAGGATTGCGGGCCGGGGGCCGCAGCCCCCGCTGGGCCGGCCTGGGGCTGTCCAGCCTCAGGCCACGGGTCGATCTGCCCCATACCACCGGTCCCGGTGGTCGCCCCCGCAAAGGGGGCCAGCTGAGGGGGGGCAGTCGTGGTCCTCCGACCCGGCTGCCGCCTCCTTGTCGGGCGAACTGAATTCGCCATTGCCTTCTTTCTGGAAGGCATCAATCCTGGGTGGGAAGCCTGATAGCAGGCGAAGAAAAACCGCTTGCTGCCCGAATGGAGGCTTCCCTGGCACGGAGAGCGACGGAACTAAAAACTTCTCCTCTTCGTCGCTTTCACAAAATGGCAGCTCGGCTGCCTCATGGCCACCCCTTTTAAAGGGTGCTGGCCATGCCCCCTAACTACCCGGATGCCCAAGTCCAGTGGGGGGGGCCCGCAAAGAGCGCGGCGGCCATTTTGGCACCGCGCTTGCATTCTTGCTCTTTGAGTGCATTTTATGTTCCTTTTTGGGCCTGCTTAAGTGACTTCCTTTGAATCTGAGTACAAGACCATTGTTTTATTTATTATAGTGATGTTATCTTCACCAATCTGAAATTTTTACATTACTAAGCTCCCACTGACTCTTCCAAAATGGAAATAACTATAGGATGCATTGATAGAACTGAGTGCAATTACACACAAACACATAGACACCGTAAATTGGAATCCATGGCATGCTTAGTCTGCTTGTGAATTGCATTCTGTTCTCTGAACTATCATAATTATTTCCTGTGAAATTTGAGATTTGGATATTTGGTACTAGTTCAGAAGATAACTCTTCTATATTTTTTTGTGCTGCAAATCACATGACTGGCTTGTGACAAGAAATACAAGCATTCATGTCTTGACAAGCAGCAATTCACTGCTGAGATTTATACAATTTGACTCATGATAGCATGCAAAGATATACATTTCTGCCTGACTTTTTAAAATGTTATTAATAAAAGCCAACTCTTTTTTTGGACTTCAATTCCCAAAAACCTCAGTCAATTCCCCAAAGCACTGATCAGCCAATGTACTGATGTAGGCTTCTGCGAATTGAAGTTCCCTTATGGGGCATGGGCCACATGTTGGGAGCCACTGGTCTACAGGATATCCTCTTGTGCTCACTACCATTGAAATTTGCTTTGTGTTTGGATACGAACTGATTAAATGATGAAAAAAGGAGTCACCTCCCATGATTTCCCCCTTGCTTGATGTCTCTTTGTGAGACTGAAATAAGTAGTTTTGCATCCCTATTGGAGACTTGTTGGTTCAGTGCACAATAGCCGGTCAGAAGGTTACAAAAGACCCATAACCACAACATGAACACAACATCACCTACCTGCTCTGCTCTGGTAGCCCCATCCAACCTGGGTTTGTGCTATTAATTTGGACCCCCCCAAAAAAAACAACAACAACAACAACAAACATCCAGCATAGCCAGTTATTGCTTTACCCCATAGATCTAGTGATAATATCCTCCAACCCAAGGTTAGTGTGGCACACAACAGTGCAAATGCAGGTTTGCAGATATCTATACCTGTATCTCTATAAGAGACAGAAAATCATACGTAGTTGTGGCACAGCCATTGATATGGAAGTGGAAGAGCTGGACTTCATCAAGACTGGCCTCTGTGCACAGATCCTCATGAACAGATCATTTTAAAGTCTATTTCACCTCAATACAAGCACTTTTGATTTCTGCCAGTAGGCAAGGCAAACTCAGTACTCAGTTTGCAAAGAAAGAAATATAATATTGCTTCTCTTACTTCTACCCTTTGTCCTATTGTGTGAATCACAGCTTCTGACCTAGATGCTATTGTGTGCAGCATCCCTCCAAAGCTTGCTCAGATACTAGAGTTTCTCAAAAAAAAAAAAAAAAGGAGCAGATTGGACACTTTTTCCTCTCAGGAAAATATATAAAAACAGATAATCAGAAAGTTTATTAACTACTGCGTTACCAGAGGAAAGAAGAATCTATTTCTTGCTCTTGTAATGAACAAAATGTCTTCTTCTTGTTGTAATTCCTCCTCCTCCTCCTCTTCTTCTTCTTCTTCCTCTTCCTCTGCATCCTCCACCACCAACACCATAGCTCAGTTAAACATATAATGTTTAACTACATTATCTTTATCACAATATATGGATACAGCCCCTGCAATGTAGGTTAGTTTCCCGTAGTTGAAATTCAACTACTGTTACATTTCAGCAAGAAAAAAATTGGGGAAGAGATGGCTGCATCATGCTGTATTTCCTTGCATTTGAAAGGAGCCACTGTGGGCATGAAGAAGCAATTAGCACTTGGTCTCATCAAAATGCATAAGATAATATCAAAATAGGAAACATGTTTACTCTTGCATCCCACAATGAGGTGGCCAACAGGTGATTGTTGATTATTATTATTTTTTGAGAGGGGGATGGGGGGAGGTCACAGCTGGCTGAAGCTGAGTGGTGCCAAATCTCAGCAGGCTGGCTGGCTATTTTGCAACATGTGCTTTTCCTAGTCTAAATTCTAGTCAACTGAACTTCTATGAATATTGCTAACATAAAAAGCCATGAAAGAGAGGAGAGAGATGATGCTTTGAAGACTTGTTCTGGCTTTCAAGCTAATCTCACAAAGGATCAGAGGGTTTAGCACTTGTTATGTTTCAGCTATTTAAATTGGATATTTTACAGTCTTAATTTGTTACCCACCCTGAGTTTTCAGGATGAGACACGATAAAGAGGTTTTAAGAATTCCCATGACAGTCCAAAGAGTAACGGATGCTTCTTGGAAAGAAGTAGGAAACATATTCTATACAGAGCTTTGTTGTTGTTCAGTCGCACAGTTGATTCTGACCCTTTGCAACCCTATGGACCATTGTCCTTCAGGCACCTATGTCCTCCATCACCCTCCTCAGCCCACCCAGCTCTGCGTCCATTGTGTCTACAATACCATCTAGCCATCTCATCTTTGGCCGCCCCCTTCTTCTTTTGCCCTCCACGTTTCCCAGCATCAAGGCCTTCTCAAGTGAATCCTCCCTTCTCATTTGATGTCCAAAGTACTTAAGCTTCATCTTTACTATTTGCCCTTCCAAAGAGCAGTCAGGGTTGATTTCTTCTAAAACTGACCTATTTGTTCTCTTTGCTGTCCAGCGTACTCTCAAAATTCTCCCCCAGCACTACATCTCAAAGACATCTATTCTTCTGCACTCAGCTTTCCTAATGGTGGAACTCTCACACCCATACATTACCACCAGGAATACCATTGCTTTGGCTATGTGAATTTTTGTTTTCAAGGTGATGTCTCTGCTTTTCACTATGTTCCCCAGGTTTCTCATAGCTTGTCTCCCCAGAATCAGTTGTCTTTTTATTTCATGGCTGCAGTCGCCATCTGCAGTGATCTTAGATCCTAGGAAAGTAAAGTCTGTCACTGCTTCTACTTCATCCCCATCTATTTTCCAGGGAGTGATAGAGCCTGTTGCCCTTATCTTGGTTTTCTTCATATTGAGTCTCAAGCCAGCTTTTGCACTATCTTCTTTCAACTTAAGCAGAAACTTCTTTAGGTCTTCCTCACTTTCTGCCATTAGGGTAGCGTCATCTGCATATCTCAAGTTGTTGATGTTTCTCCCAGCAATTTTGATCCCAACTTGTGATTCATCCAACCCTGCATTGCACATTATATGCTCTGTGTATAAGTTGATTAAGCAGGGTGACAAATGCAGCCTTGTCTTACTCCTTTTCCTATTCGAAACCACTCCATCATTCCGTATTTTGTCCTAACTGTTGCTTTTTGACTCATGTACAGATTTCTCATGAGGCATATAAGGTGTTCTGGTATTCCCATCTCTTTAATTACTTGTCACATTTTGTTATGATCCACACAGTCAAAGGCCTTGGTGTAATCAATGAAACAGAAGTAGACTTGTTTCTGATATTCCTTTGTTTTCACCATGATCCAACGTATGTTGGCAATGTGGTCTCTAGTTCCCCTGCCTCTTCAGAACCCCGCCTGCACTTCTGGTAATTCTCTCTCCATGTGCTGCTGCAGTCTATTCTGTATTATCTTGAGCATAACCTTGCTAGCATGTGGGATGAGCTGAATAATTTGAACATTCTTTGTCATTACCCTTTTTTTGGGATTGGAACATATACTCATCTTTTCCAATCCTATGGCCATTGTTGTGTTTTCCAAATAGAATGCAATAATTTGATTCCATCATCTTTTAGGGCTTTGAAAAATTCAGCTAGGATACCATCATCTACACTGGCTTTGTTGTTTGCAGTGCTTTTAGGGCCTTTCTGACATCAGTCTCTAGGATGTCTGGTTCAAGTTCAATGTTCTCATCATTGTGATTATCTGAAGTGTTGAGGTCCTTTTTGTAGAGTTCCTCTGTGTACTCTTGCCATCTTTTCTTAATGTCTTCTGCATCAGCTAACTCCTTGCCATTTTTGTCCCTTATCATGGTCATTTTTGCTTTAAAAGTTCCCTTGATTTCCCCATTTTTTAAAAAAAAAAATCTCTATTCCTACCCCTTATGCTGTTTTCCTCTATTTTTTTGCATTGTTCATTTAGGTAGGTTTCCTTATCTTTCCTTGCTTTTTTTTTTTGAAATTCTGTATTCAATTGATTGAATTTTTTCCTTTCTACTTTGCCTTTTGCATTTCTTCTTTTAAGAGTCTCATCAAGTTAATACAAGTTAGAAAAATACAAGTTAGAAAAATTACAGAACCACAGCTGGGCACAGCTTACAAATTGCAAGTTGGTTTTAAAAATAAAAAAATTATGTAGGTGTTCTTGCAGCGCAACATAGCCAAACAAAAACACAATCCCACAATGTGACTAACTTAGTTCAGCACTGACGACTCATGTTTTCCCAACTCTCACTTCCTATTGAACTGGGATAAACTTTTATTCATGGTCATCTAGGGAGAAGATTCGAAAGAATGAAAGCGCGGCGCCAAAATGGCCGCCGCGCTCTTTGCGGGCCCCCACCCCACCCGGACTCAGACATCCAGGTGAGTTAGGGGGCATGGCCACCCCTCTATAAAAGGGGTGGCCACGAGGCAGACAAGCTGCCATTTTAAAAAGAGCGACGGAGAGGAGAAGTTTTCGCCGTCGCTGTTCCTTCGATTCTTCGGCTCTTTAGCCCTTGGTCTTTCCCGGCTGGGAAGGAAGGATTCGCACAGAGCCTTTGGCTTGCTGGCTG
The DNA here is from genome assembly GCA_035047345.1 of Bradypodion ventrale. Taxonomy (NCBI): domain Eukaryota; kingdom Metazoa; phylum Chordata; class Lepidosauria; order Squamata; family Chamaeleonidae; genus Bradypodion; species Bradypodion ventrale. The sequence goes on along the minus strand of JAWDJE010000003.1, from coordinate 18,625,786 downwards.
CTCTGTGTTTTTTGGCGCCAGGTTGATCCCTGGAAAGGGATCCTGCTTTTTCTAACAGATATGCCTCCCAAACAGAAGGCCCCAGTGACGAAACCACAGCCAAAGGGGAGGACTTTTGCAGGCCCTGCGCAGGGCGGGGGGCAGCCCTCAGGTTGGAGGACCAGGGCTGCACCCCCGTGGCAGGGCACTACCCCAGCTTTACCCACCGATAACGGTGGGGCGATGCAGGCTGGTGCTTGGCCCTCGGCTGGCCAGCCTCCGGCCGGCCCTTCAAGGGCTTCAGCCCTCGGCCCGCAGTTGCCGGCCATGGGTCAGGATAGCGGGGGAGGGCCTGGTGCAGGTGCCCAGGCTCTCACTTTGGGGTTCCTGTCAAATGCCTAGGGGGCCGTCTCCCCGGCCCGCCGTTACCGTTCATGGGCCAGGGCAGCATGGGAGGGCCTGGTGTGGTCATCCAACCTGTTTCCCCTCCGGCCCCTCATGGGCCGGAGTTTTGGGCATGGCCCTATTCTGGCCCTGGCTCGCCAATTTGGGTTACCTTTCAACTGCCTAGTCGGCCATCCAGCCCACCCGGCCCGCCTTATGCTAGCCTCCTCCGGAGCGGGGGGCGCTTCTCTCTTTTTCAACAGGGGCCCCTTCATTGACCCGGCTACCTTGCCGGCCACTATGCTTCAGCGGGCGGCCAACTGGGTCGAGCTGCGCGAGACAGTCCGGCCGGCTCAGCTGGTGTCTCGCAGCTCCCCGTTCTACCTGATGTCCAGGCTGGGAGCAGTCGGGAGTGATCCCAGAGCTCGATTCCGGTCGTGAGCTCCGACGCCCGACGCGGGCCGGAACCCCTGGTGGGGGCGGCTCACGGGGGTGCACCTAGTGAGTATCAGGTTCAATTTAAGTGCACCAACACCACAGCCCACTTACGGTGGTGGGGTTTATTGGCCCTGGCCTCGTCAAGTTGATGTGAGCGGGCATCAGTTACCATCTTATCCCAGTATCCCATGGTGCTAAATGGTCCCTCGTTAAGGGCGGGGGTGTCCGCCCCCGGGGCAGTGCCGAGCATCGCAGGGGCGGTCCGGGTCCTGCTGCGTATGCCCTTTATACAGAATGTGCCGTCGATGGCTTTGCCGACGGCTGGTTATTCCTTGCCCCTGGGTGATCATTTGCCGCAGGTCACGAGGGGTAAGGTCTGGAGGGGGATATGTGGATATTCTCCCTATTGAACTGTGAGCCCACTGAGGAGGAGAGAGAGGGACAGGACGATAGAGACAAAGAGCTGTCCCATCGTCGTAAGCCACCGCGCACCTGGGGCCAACTGGTTGTCGGCATACCTTATATATATGGTGGTATGCCGCAGGGCCCAGCCTGATTGGGCCATCCCAATGGTTCCATCCATCGCTAATATTTACAGGGCGATGGTTGATTTGATGGGCCTATCGCAGTTGGCTTACGATGAGGAATGTGGATAAGGGTGGCCCTACACCCTGAGATGAGGTGGGATGAGCCCTGTCAGCAATTGTGCTCGTATACATGACTCCCACGTGACTGGCGCCTGGTGATAGGTACCATGGTAGCCATGCTGTGCAGCGGGCTGCTCAGACACAGGCTCCATGCTAACTGGTCGGGCAGAGGGTTCCAGCCCGCCTGCTGTGTTCGACCTGCTCAGCTGGTGACATGTGTACTAAGCGCCAGTGTCGTTACCGACTTGGTGTCACCTTTTGCGCTGGCCCTTACGCCGCCTCCGCGTGCCCGTGGGTTGGTGGGTTACGGGGCAGAGGTAGGGGTGCACAGGGGGCGATCAGAGCTCCGACTGAAAGAACTAGCCTTGTCAAAGCCCCCCCCTCCCCAATTAGTGTACTCAGGCTGGAGCGATGGCACTCAGCTCATCCAAGAAGGGATGATGCAGGGTACCTGCTGGAGGGTTTTCAATGGTGCTTTTGTATTCCATTCGGGGGTGTTAGGAGTCCCAGGATACTACTAATCTGGTTCCCTTGCAAGGTAACGAAGAGGTGGCTCCACTGTGCACAGCTACAGGAGTCTGGGCTATGAGAGTAGCGGGTCCCTTTCCTAAGTTGAACGTCTCCCCTATGAGGCTAGTACCAAGGTAGAACCAGGGTGAATGTCATTTAATCCTCCATTTAGCTTACCCTGTGGGTTATCCGATCAGGGATGCCATTCCTGATGACCTTGTTCAGTCAGGTACTCGTAGTTGGTTCAGCCCCTATGGGTGGCACGCTCATGCAGTCCCGGTGCTTTCCTGGCACAGTGTGATATGCGCTTGGCTTTCAGATTACTGCCAGTGCACCCAATGGATTTAGAGCTATTGGGTTTTTAGGTTCCAAGGGGAATTTTACTTAGATAAGGCCAACCCCTTCTGACTGAGTTAATTCATGTTCAGCATTCGAACGATTCGGGACTTTCATTCAGTGGGCCTTTGCTCGCAGGTCGGGGTCTTGGTCTCTAGCCCATTACCTCGACGACTTTTGGTTCGGGGGTGAACTGGGCTCGGACACGTGCTCGCGTATCCTCACTACATTTCAGACACTCAGGTGGGAACTGGGTGTCCCCTTGGCGCCTGAAAAGACCGAGGGCCCAGCTACTAAGCTTACATTTCTAAATCGACTCTGTCGCACGGGCATCCGGGTTAACCATGAATAAGGTGGCTCGGATCTCCGCGGCGATTTTGGCATTGATTGCCAAACATAAAGTGTTCCCTTGTGAGCTGCAGTTACTTCATGGCCACCTTAATTTTGCCTGCAGGCGCGCAGCAGACACAGTCGAAAATTCATGTAGGGCACCAACCGAACAGATGTCTCCAATAAAACTTCGTAGCAGTCTGACTCCACTGCCTACGCCGTGCTGAACAACCTGTGAGGACCGTATCCCCACTTGAGCCCACTCATGTGTGACAGAGACATCGTCGAGTTCCAGTGCCCTACGAGACACATCTGCCTTACACAGATGGTACCAACTCTGGCACCCACTCACTGATGTGGAGCGCTCCAAAAAGGCTACCGTGGTAGCTGCGTGACCAAGAGCCACTTCACACCTATCCGAACATAAGTAATGCCAGCCTCGTGCAAGGTTCCACCCGGCAGAGCATTGGCCAGGCGCCTGTGTGACGCCAAGGCTGGCCTGTTAAAACGTCAACACAGGGTCCGGCTGATCAGGGGCATAAGGGTGGACCTTCTGGTCTGGCTCAAATTACTCCTGGGTTTTAACGGGGTCTCTTCCTGGAGATCAGACCTGTTGGTCTGCCCTAGATTTCAAGTATGGTCGGATGTCTCCGGCTCCCTGACTTATGGGGGTTTACTCTGAGGGTAGGTGGACTTACGGCCAATGGCAGCACGCATGGCTTGGCACGGATCGCCTCCGCGATCTTACCTTCCTTGAGTTTCTTCCCATTTTGGGGAGCACTGAGGCTATGGGGCGATGAGTGGGCCTACTCAGTGGTCCATTTTTGGTGTGAAAATGCGGCAGTGGTGCACATTGTCAACACCCAGACATGCAAATCCCCCAGGGTCATGACATTAGTTTGTCTATTCTTTTTGAAAAGCCTACGCCTAAATGTGCTGTTCTGGGCCAGACATGTTCCAGGTATTAATAACGATATTGCTGATGCTTTATCCCGCCTGCAGATCCCCCGGTTCCATGTCTTACTCCGGAAGCAGATGAATTCCACTCGCCACTCCCAGCCGATATTTGGACGTTTGGCGAGGAGAGGTGTACCGGGCATGTCATTGGCACCTCGCACGTGTAAGGCGTATCACCATGCGTTCATGCGTCGTGTTTTGGAGGGGTAGACACGGGAACGTGTACGCCGCCCGGACACGCGTCACCCCAGTTCCCAGAGTTTCTGACCCACCTTGCACGAGGCTGGCATTACTTATGTTCGGATAGGTGTGAAGTGGCTCTTGGTCACGCAGCTACCACGGTAGCCTTTTTGGAGCGCTCCACATCAGTGAGTGGGTGCCAGAGTTGGGACCATCTGTGTAAGGCAGATGTGTCTCGTAGGGCACTGGAACTCGATGATGTCTCTGTCACACATGAGTGGGCTCAAGTGGGGATACGGTCCTCACAGGTTGTTCAGCACGGCGTAGGCAGTGGAGTCAGACTGCTACGAAGTTTTATTGGAGACATCTGTCCGGTTGGTGCCCTACATGAATTTTCGAATGTGCCTGCTGCGCGCCCCAGCCTGTTTTTCTGCCACCAGGATAGGTCTACCCTTGCCGAAGTAATGTTACGGAGGGTGACCGGTGCCGCGCTTCGCGGTGTGGGGGCCCGTTTTGGAACCCATTTATTTAGGATAGGCGTCGCGTTGATCGTGGCTACGTTTGGGGTACTCGGAGGTGTACATGCGTGTACGCACAATTTCTTATATGTACGTGCCCTCACTGTACGAGTACCTAGTTATGTCCTTAACCTCTTCTCCTCTTTTACAGATCCTGTGTGTCTCTACACACCGGTGGCAGTGGGGCTGGTGGGCCGCAGCTATGTACACTGGGCAGCAATATATGCTGCGGCGACAGAGAGTGGACCCCGTCTTGGGCTGTGTGCATCCGCACGTATGCGATGGTATGGTATGCGCGGCACAAGGGGGTGGGAACTGTGGCCATTCCTGATGTCCGTCGGGGATGCTGGACCGCCCGATGTTCTTAATAGGCACCTCGGCGGCAGCGATCTTATACGGATCACTGCTGTTACTAAACTGTAAAGGGGCTGTGACCTGGCGTTTTATATCACGCATGGCTTACACACGGTCGCTATGGTCTAACATCGTGCCGAGACACCAATTTAGGGGAGACGTGTATCTCCGTGGTTCAGACTGTTCCGGCAGGCAGTGGACAGGGCTGTTGCTCGGTCCCTTGCTGAGCATGGCTGGGAGACAGCCATTGGACACCTGAGGATAGGCTTACAAAATTTTTGCCGGTAGGCAGGGGAAGGGGTCCACCTGTCGGCTGGAGGTATGTACCTCGTTCTGGGTGTGGTGCAAGCAGGCCTGGCGACCGAGCTGACGGTCTTGGGGGGGGCGGTGAGTCATCATGGACGCCTCCCCGTGTGGCGGGTAGCACTGGTAAGGTAAAGATTTATGACACAGAGGTATCCGGCAGGTTCGCAATTGACTGGCCAACACTTAGACAGGTACAGGTGTAATAGCTTTGACCGGTCAACGACGAACCAGGCAAGGGGTGATGGCAGGAGCTTTTCAGCATGCATCACCCCGTGATTTGATAGATACATGTCATAGGGTGGGATCAGTAGATAGTTTATTGACTCCGGTCAACAATTTGTTTGTATCAACAAACAAATTGATACAAATGGATACATTGTAGCCAATTGCCATTGGCAATTTTGGCAGGAACCTTACCAGTGTTACTGCGGCCTACTTGCCTTAACAATTACAATTGGATGAATACACCAATTGAAAGTTATAATTCGGACTAGGGCATTATTCAATAAAAGTGGCCCAATGCCTTTGCAGGCGCACCCCCCCAATAACGGACACAGACAACATTGAAAGTGGATAACAGCATAGGGCCACATTTATTGATTCAATGCCCTAGTCCGAATTATAAATTTGTATTGGTAAAACGACCAATCATAATTCCTAAGGCAAGCAGGCCGAAGTAACACTGGTAAGGTACCACCCCAAAATTGCCAACGGCAATTGGTTACAATGTATCAATTTGTATCAATTTGTTTGTTGACAACAAACAAATTGTTGACCGTAGTCAATAACTAACTTATGACCCCACCCTCTGACGCGTATCCGTGAAATCACAGGGGTGATGCATGCTGGTTAGCAATCGTCATCACCCCATCGCCTGGTTCGTCGTTGACCGGACAATGTTTAACTAATTTATTCCTGTCTAGTGTTGTCCAGTCAATTGCGAACCTGCCGGATACTTGTGGGTCATACTGTTTACCTTACCAGTGCTACCCGCCAATGTGACCAAAGTCAACAGTAGGAACACAGAAAGACCCCTATATCAAACCATAGCAACAGTGTGGGATGGGCAAAAAAGCCAGGACCCGGAGCCAATATGGGTCCCAACCAAAAATTCCCACCCGGCCCCGAAGCGACCATAATATCACACTGTTAACTAGGGAGGGGGTGGAGGGGAAAAAACTTCTCCGCTCCGTCGCTGAGGTAAAATGGCAGCTCGGCTGCCTCGTGGCCACCCCTTTTATAAGGGAGCTGGCCACGCCCCTAACTACCCGGATTCTCTGTCCTGTGGGGGGGGCCCGCAAAGGGCGCGGCGGCCATTTTGGCGCCGCGCTTGCATTGCAGGCGCACCCCCCCAATAACGGACACAGACAACATTGAAAGTGGATAACAGCATAGGGCCACATTTATTGATTCAATGCCCTAGTCCGAATTATAAATTTGTATTGGTAAAACGACCAATCATAATTCCTAAGGCAAGCAGGCCGAAGTAACACTGGTAAGGTACCACCCCAAAATTGCCAACGGCAATTGGTTACAATGTATCAATTTGTATCAATTTGTTTGTTGACAACAAACAAATTGTTGACCGTAGTCAATAACTAACTTATGACCCCACCCTCTGACGCGTATCCGTGAAATCACAGGGGTGATGCATGCTGGTTAGCAATCGTCATCACCCCATCGCCTGGCTCGTCGTTGACCGGACAACGTTTAACTAATTTATTCCTGTCTAGTGTTGTCCAGTCAATTGCGAACCTGCCGGATACTTGTGGGTCATACTGTTTACCTTACCAGTGCTACCCGCCACACGGAGGGGCTTCAAAGAAGACCTGACGCCCCCCCCCCCCCCAGACCGTCAGCTCGGTCAACAGGCCTGCTCGCCAATCACCCAACAGGAGGACCATACCTCCTCGCGACAGATGGACCCCATCCCCTGCGTACAAGTCATAATTTTGTAGACTAATATCGGGGTGATGACTAACCCGTCCCCAAGCCCTGGTGGCAAGAAACCGCGCCACTGCCTTATTGACCGCGCGCCTAGCGCGGTCAAGGGCCAGGAGGTTAACGCCCCCTCGGTAAGATGGCGCGGAACAATGTCCGACCAAACCAGGGTTGTGGCAGGCCAGACATAATGCAAGTAGGCGAGTTCCTCGCAAATCGCATGCTTGAGCGATAAGCCGGTGACCTGGCCCAAATCATTGCCCCCCAGGTGGATGATTAGAATGTCAGGCGGTTCAGCACCCAGGCCAGAAAAAAGGAAAGGCCGCAGCTCCCGCCATAACATCCCAGGCTTACCATGCCATGCGAGACTGGCGTGGTCACCCAGTCCCAGTCGGGGTCCCCACTCTGTCGCTGCAGCGTAACGCGCTGCCCTGTGCACATAGCTGTGGCCCACCAGCCATACTGTCACCGGTGTAATACGACACCCAGGGTCTGTAAGAAAATTGAGAAAAAAGGCGGTAAGGTGACTGGATTGGTACTCATGGCGGGAGTGGGCGCACATAAAACTGAAAACATTGCGAGCCCCACCTCCCCATGCTGCGTATGTCAGCCCCAGAGTACCCAAAAGCAGCTGCTGTAGAGGCTGCACCAATACGGAACGAATGTGTGCCATAACGGGCACCTGGTAGGCCCACCCTGGTGAGGGCTCTGGCAGTCACCTTCCAAAACTGAAATTTAGTAAGGGGAGACCCATCTTGGTGACAGAAAAACGGGCCGTGGTGCATGCCACGCAGTGCCAGGAATTCCTGTAGGGCACCAACCGGACAGATGTCTGCCAAAGAACACCGTAGCAGTCTTACACCACTGCCTACGCCATGCTGATCTGTTTTAGAGGAGCGTATCCTCAACTGGGCCCAGTCTTTGGCAACATAGACATCCTCGAGTTCCAGTGCCCTACCACTTGCATCCGCCTTAGACAGCATCACGAGTTCGCTGACGCGGAGCGCTCCAAAAAATGCCACCGTTGTGGCTGCATGAAAAAGGGCTGCCTCATAATGATCAAAACAGAGGCCTGGCCAGCCCCGGGCCAACTGGGTAAGAACCCCTGGGGAAATAGGGTGCCGGTCGTCCGGGCAACGCCCGCGCTCGCGCACCCACCCCTCCAAAACATGTCTCACCCGGAAGTCAGAGGTGGTATCCACATGACCCCCCACTTTGGCCATAAAAGCCAACGCCGAGAGCTTGGATGCTATGGTGCGAGGTGCGAGGCCCTGTGCATGCAGGTGAACCATGAACCGCAGAACATGGTCCACCGGGATAGGCCAGGTCTCTGGCAAGAGAAATTGAGTAGCAAATGCCCTGTACGAATTGAATGCTTGTTGATACGCCTTACGCGTGCGTGGTGCTAGTGACAGGCCAATCGCCCGGTTCACCTCTCCTTGCCAATAGTCCACATCTCGTCCGGGAGTGGCGAGGGAAATTCCTCCGCATCCGGGGCCAAGGCGCGGAACCGGGAGATCTGCAGGCGGGACAAAGCGTCAGCAATATCATTATTAATCCCTGGGACATGCCTGGCCCTGAACAAGACGTTGAGGCGCAGGCAGCGCAGCACAAAATGGCGCACTAGATCCATAACCCTGGGTGATTTGGAAGTCTGTGCATTGACAATGTGTACAACAGCCGCATTGTCACACCAGAAATGCACCACCGAATTAGCCCACTGTTCGCCCCATAGCATCAAAGCCCCCAGAATGGGAAAAAATTCCAGGTATGTGAGATCCCGCAGGCGACCTGTGCCTGCCCATGCCGGTGGCCACCCACCATAGGCCCACTTCCCATTGAAGTACATCCCATAACCCAGGGATCCTGAGGCATCAGACTGGATCTGGAAATTGGGGGATGCCAGGAGGTCAGACCTCCAAAATGAGACCCCATTAAACTCCCTCAGGAATTGCAACCAGACGAACATGTCTGCCCTGATACCCCGGGTGAGCCTGACTCTGTGGTGGGGCCTGGATAACCCTGCCATGGCGTCGCATAAGCGCCGGGCAAAAGCCCTGCCCGGTGCGACCACCCTGCAAGCAAAATTAAGGTGCCCATGTAGCACCTGCAGTTCCCTCAGGGATGCCTTACGCTTGGCCAGCAATTCCGAGATAAGGGCCACTATCCTGGACACCTTATCACCCGGCAACCTAGAAGCCTGCACTACTGTGTCAATCTCGACCCCCAGGAATACTAGCTTGGTCGATGGGCCCTCGGTCTTTTCGGGCGCTAAAGGGACACCAAGTTCCTCCATTAGCGTCTGAAATGTGTTGAGGAGACGTGCGCACGTGTCCCAGCCCCGTTCACCCCCGAATAAAAAGTCATCCAGGTAATGGGCTACAGACCGGGACCCTGACCTGCGGACAAAAGCCCACTCTAGGAAGTTACTAAAACGCTCGAAAGCCGAGCATGATATGGAGCAGCCAAAAGGCATGGCCTTATCAAAATAATATTCCCCCTTAAATTTAAAACCCAGTAACTCAAAGTCGCCCGGGTGCACTGGCAAGAGGCGAAAAGCTGACTTAATGTCACACTTGGCCAGCAGGGCACCCGGGCCACACGAGCGCACCATGCGCAGTGCATGGTCAAACGATGTATACCTGACTGAACAAAGGTCATCAGGGATAGCATCATTGACCGATCGGCCGGCTGGGTAGGACAAATGATGAATAAGGCGAAACTCACCTAGGGACTTTTTGGGGACCAAACCCAGTGGCGAGACCTTCAGATTGGGAAACGGGGGTGCGGGGAAAGGTCCAGCGACCCTGCCCGCGTCTAACTACTTTTTTAATGCTGGCCGCAGCCACCTCCTCCCTTCCTCTGAGGGATAAAAGGTTGGGAGCATCCTGAGGGGACCTATCACCCATAAAAGGGATACGAAATCCCTGCTTAAAACCTTGAAGGAGATACTCCCCGTCCTCCCCCTTCGGGTACGATGCGAGCCAGCGCTCCAGCATGTCCACCTTAATTGGGGAGGGGGCCTTTTGGAGAACTAGCTCCATCCGTGGCAGCCTTGCCAGCCCACTGTCCATCCCTCCCTCTGCCTCGCGCCCCCCCAGGCCTGGGACAAGCAGAGGCTGCGTGGGGGCCAGAACATGTGGGACACTCATGCTTATACCTGCAGTTCTTTCGATTGCAGGAACCATTTGACGAGAAAGTCCAGCACAGCAGGCGGGCTGGAACCCCCTGCCCCGCCGCCTGGCGGGTAACCTGCGCTGGAGCCGCTCGCTGGACCGCATGTCTGCAATGGTATCTATCCCCCGGGGCAGGGCGTGTGGGTGTCATATACAAAAGCCACAGCCTCTGGCACGGCTCATCCCATCTCATCTCGGGGTGGAGGGGAATCCTCATACGGAATTCCTCATCATATGCTAGCCATGAGGGGCCCGGGAAATCGACCATCGCCCTATATATGTTGTCCAAATATTGGACCATGGGAATAGCTAAATCCGGCCGCGCCCTCAAATATACCGCCATGTATATTAAATAAGCGGGGAGCCAGTTGGCCCAGGTACGCGGCGGCTTACGGCGGCGTGCCTGCTCCTTGTCCTTCTCATCCTGACCCTCCCTTTCCTCCTTGGTGGGCTCTCTGTTCAGGAGTGAGAAGATATCTACGTACTCCCCTCGCCATATCTTTTCCTTAGTAGCCTGTGCCAGGTGATCACCCAATGGCAAGGAATACCCTGCCGTCGGCAAAGCCGAAAAGGGGACAGCCGGCCTGGTAAAAGGGGCCTGAGCTAACCCAGCCACCCCCAGAACATTCCCTGCGGTGTAAGGACCAATGCCCACCCCAGTGCCCAAGGTGGCAGTCGTCGTCGCCGGGTGGGTCGCCGACAGCGTGGCCCCCGCACCACCCGCGCGAGGCCAAGGCCATTGAAAGGCCCCCCCTAGATTGGGAATGTGTGTGGATGTACTCGCTTGCACCGTATACTCACATGCTGCACCCCCGCGGGCCGCCCCCACCGGGGGTTCCGGCCCACTGGGGGCGTCGGAGCTCACGACCGACGTAGAGCTCATCACCGGGGCTTGACCCGCACCTGGTTGCTGGCTGGGGAGCTGCGAGGCAGTGGCCGAAACCGCGCCACGCGCCTGCAGCAGCTCGACCCTCCCCGCCGGCTGTTGTCCTCCTGCCGACAGCGCCTCAAAAGGAACCCCGAAGGGGGCGCCCGCCTGACTGGCCCGAGCCAACGACGCCTCCAGGGCCGCAATGCGGGCCAGCAAGGTGTCCACGTTGACCATGGGCAAAGGGCCGGCCGGCCCGCCTGGTCCAGGCATGGGTACAGGTCCCTGTACCCCGGGACCCACATATGGCCATTGGCCAGCACCGAAGCCCGGCAGGGTTGGTGGAGAAACTTGCCAAGGCAGGGGGCCGCACCACCCCCCAAGGCTAGAGGGCCCAGGGAGAGGCTGCGGCCCAAGAGGAGTAGGCCCGACAGAGTGGGTAGGAGCAGGAGCGGTGTCCACCGCTCGTGGGCCGCGGGCCGGAACCCCTTCCGCGCCCGCACTCTGATCGCCCACTCCGGGCCAAGGGGCAATAGACCCCATTCCGCTGGCCCCGGCCGGGGCTGGCAAAGGTGGCTGCTGAGGAGGCGGCACCGCGGTCCTCCGACCTGGGTTGCGCCTCCTAACAGCGCGAGCTGAACTCGAAGCTGCCTTCTTCTTCGAAGGCATCTCCACCGAAGCAGAAAGGGAAGCCGGCAAGGCAGAGTCGCTACCAAAAGGCTTCCCGGTAAGTTAACGAGCGACGGAGACACAGGGGAAAAAACTTCTCCGCTCCGTCGCTGAGGTAAAATGGCAGCTCGGCTGCCTCGTGGCCACCCCTTTTATAAGGGAGCTGGCCACGCCCCTAACTACCCGGATTCTCTGTCCTGTGGGGGGGGCCCCCGCAAAGGGCGCGGCGGCCATTTTGGCGCCGCGCTTGCATTATCCATATACTGGTGTCTGAGTCTTTCTTTGGGGGGTGCGCCTGCAATGAAAGCATGGCGCCAAAATGGCCGCCGCGCTCTTTGCGGGCCCCCACCCACCCGGACTCAGACATCTGGGTGAGTTAGGGGGCGTGGCCACCCCTCTATAAAAGTGGTGTCCACGAGGCAGACGAGCTGCCATTTTAAAAAGAGCGACGGAGAGGAGAAGTTTTTCCCTGCACCCCCTCCTTAGTGAACAGTGTGATATTTTGGTCGCTTCGGGGCTGGGTGGGAATTTTTGGGCTGAACCCACAATTGGCCCTTGGTTTCTGGCTTTTTCGCCCATCCCACACTGTTGCTAGTGTTTGAGCAAAGGGGTTTCTTTGACTTTGGTCACTTTAGGCGGGTAGCACTGGTAAGGTAAAGATTTATGACACAGAGGTATCCGGCAGGTTCGCAGTTGACTGGCCAACGCTTAGACAGGTACAGGTGTAATAGCTTTGACCGGTCAATGACGAACCAGGCAAGGGGTGATGGCAGGAGCTTTTCAGCATGCATCACCCCGTGATTTGATGGATACACGTCATAGGGTGGGGTCAGTAGATAGTTTATTGACTCCGGTCAACAATTTGTTTGTATCAACAAACAAATTGATACAAATGGATACATTGTAGCCAATTGCCATTGGCAATTTTGGGAGGAACCTTACCAGTGTTACTGCGGCCTGCTTGCCTTAACAATTACAATTGGATGAATACACCAATTGAAAGTTATAATTCGGACTTGGGCATTATTCAATAAAAGTGGCCCAATGCCTTTATCCATATACCGGTGTCTGAGTCTTTCTTTGGGGGGTGCGCCTGCAAAGAATAAAGGGAGCTCTTGCTGGATATTTATAAAATCCCCATCATTCAGTACAGAAAGGTTGGCTGATACTCTAAGCCATCAGTGGGATCACGACTGATCTCACAAAGTCACTTTCTTCGCGCGCTCATCTTTTCCAGCCTTTCCAAGTATGTGTGTTGAAAGCCTATGACATAAACATTAGCACTCTTGACAATTCTGTTGCTTAATTATATGGATGAATCTGTTATCATGACACCCTTCTTGCTATATTTTTAATTGCCATCTGCAGCCATGTCCAGGGCTTAGTATGCCCTGCAGAGGAGCTCGGAGACAGAAATTTGAAACCAAAGGCTCAATAGTCAACCTACTCCATGTTAGGCTCTGGGTAGTTAGAAGTAATGAAAGTTGGCCCTTGGAACAATGTAGCTATTTTAAAGTGTAAATCCAGGACTTTCAATTGACTAACAGTGGCACAAGTCAAACACATTGAAGAGTCCCAGTGAACCTCCTGGCCACTATGCTTCAGGCTCAATGAATTTTCCAGACTATTTTTAAAACTAGGCTTGTATAAAACATTTTACAGCAGTTCACGCAGGAGTTTGCCAGAGTGTGAATGACAGTTGCCTGGCTATTTCTGTTCATGTAGGGACTTAATTGGTTTTAACAGTCTAAGCTGATCAAAGGGAGCTAGCAACACCGAGGCATTTGTGCATTTTAGTGACAATGATGTATCTAAGAACCCCTGAAAACTAGAAATTTGATCCTTCAAAGGCAACACAAGCACCTTCAGGACAAGTGGAGATGACACTTAACTGAACAGATGGACCACCAGCAAATGATATCCCATCTTATTTGGATTCAGTTGCAGTTAGGTTTATTGCCTTTTGGGTCTAATTTACTACATTATCTTCCCCACAAACTGGCTGAGAGCATTAACTGGCTCCTCTTTGACAGATAAAGAAAAACAGCTGGTAGAGCTGCTTATTGTCCACATATTTGTGGTAACCTCAGCCCACATTTCCACATAATCTCATGGATCGAGGCCTCTCTTCTGTACCCTTCTGCTCAGAGCTGGGCACCAATAGCGTTACGACCCACCAGATTATCAAATGAGCTGGACATTTTCTACTGTGACCAATCAATTTAACTCAATGTATTTTTGAAAGAAAAGTGACTTGACTTAAGTAGGAATGATTCCACAAAGGATTCTCCAGTGATACCTTAGGATTAACATTGGTTGGATCAGTAAACAAGAACAACAAAAGCTGTAGCTTTTGAATAACAAAAATGGGAGCCTATTTTTCACTAAACTTTCCAGCTCTATAGTCCTGCTGCTCTCCCATTTTTGAATGTGTGTGAGGGTAAAACCAGAGGAAAGCAATAACTGCTAGAAAATAAATGAACTCAAGAAATGTCCAGCCTTCTTTTAAAATTCTGGCTAGATGTTTCCTGTTGTGAGGAAAAGAGAGAAGGAAGCAAACCATGTGCACTGTCCTGAGGTCATTGAGGGAAATGTGGGGTCTAAATAATAAAAATGGGAAAATGTGAGTCTTCTAATGCTTTAGCCAGTCATTACATAACCAGGGCAGAGGGACATCAGGGCAGATAGAAATAGAAAAGTCAAAAAATCAGTTTGCTGGTATGGGAATTGTTTCTGGATATTGTTTCTGGATACTTATGCTTTCAACCAACACAAGAGCAATCCTTTGTAGAATTGGAGAAAGAGATAGGAGGATGATTCTGTAATTATTGAAGTGGTACTTGGTATCACCACATCTAATACATTTCCCTCAAGCTTGCTATGTTGTGTAACATACAGTCAGAACTGACTCACCCTCCCAGAGCTAGGAATAAACATACAGAGACAATAATTGGAGTAAACTAGGGCCACACTTTAGTAACTTCAAACTGAAAACAATCCCCTCCTTGCAGTGGGGCTTACCATAGTGTGGATTCCTAAAACTGGTGCCAGGGCAAGATACTCACCCTGAACCAGACCTTCACAAGAGTCCCAAAACACTTCCTTCCTTCCTTCCTTACTTACTTACTTACTTCCACTAAGATCTTTCCATGCTATGTAGCATATTGGGTAGCAAGGGATTGCCAGCAGCTTTGGTCTTGGGTGAGTGTTCTGGCATCCTGCCTGGAGATTTAAAAGGGTACAATTTTAATTATTTTTATTCTTTGGCCACATCATGAAAAGGTAAGATTCTCAGGAAAAAGACAATAATGCTGGAGGAAGTTGAAGGCAGCAAGAAAAGAGGAAGATCAACTACAACATGAATTGACAGACTTGAGTTTATAAGAGCTGACCAGGGCTGTCAAGGACAGAAGATTTTGGAGATCGCTTATTCATAGGGTCACAATAAGTCATGGGTGACTTGATGGTGCATAATAACAAGAAAAGCCTACAATAATAGGAATTCTGTAATATTATGTTGCAGTTGGAAATGAAAATTATTGAGACGGATGATGAGAAATCATAGAGCAGATATAATTGTGCTCTATAGTTGGGTCTATGGGGGCCCAACTGGTTAAAATGCTGAACTTGAAGACTGTAAGGTCTGAGTTCAATACCTGAGTGCTGCATTACGGAGTAAGCTCCCATCTCTGTTCCAGTTCCTGCTAACCTAGCAGTTCGAAAGCAAGAAATTGCAAGTAAATAAATAGGTACCACTTTGGTGGGAAGGTAAACAGCATTCCATGCACTCCGGTGTCTAGGCATGCCTGCCACATGTCCACTGAAATGTCTGCAGATGCAGCAGCACTGGCTCCTTGGCTGTAAACAGAGATGAACACTGAACCCTAGAGTCGGATATGACTGGCTTTCAAGCAAGGACGACCTTTACCTTTGCCTATAGTTGTTATTGGTATATATATAAAGTTTTCACCTCTCTTGTTTAATTGTAATTTTTTAAAATAGGAAAAAAGTGAATGCGACGCCGCTGTCTGTGGGACTTTTGCCTTTTGCCCTGTCTGGGACTCGTTCTCTACGAGGGGAGTGACAGGTGGGAACCACTGCTGTCGACGCAGCTGCCCTTATGGTCTCTGAACCATTGGGCACCTTTGTGGCTGCTGGGTGGTTGAGGTTAATTGTTTTTGTTTTTTGCTCTGTTTATTGTATTTTTATATATGTTGTAAGCCGCTTTGAGTGGCACTTGTGTCAGGAAAGCGGGATAGAAAAATGAAAAATAAATAAAATAAATAAAAATGGAACATAAATGTTAATAAAAGAGGAACAGATAGAGTATAATTCAGAGTTAAGAATGTGGTAGAGGGTGAGAAGATTTTCTCTGTCAAAAGATGTTGCAGATAATTCTTGGCCACTTTTTAAAAAAAGAGTCTAACCTCTTCCTGGCTCATAGAAACAAATTCCTGACTTCCAGAACTAAATGAAATGGAGCATTTCATGGGGGAAATAAACAATGGATTACGCTATTATTCTCAGGGCCAAAGACTACATCTGTGATGTCAGAAGACAACTGTTTTTAGTCGTCTAATAATCAGAAAAAGAAATAGAAATTGCTACATGGTCCATTATTCTATAGTAGGAGTTCTCAATCTTTTTAAGCTGGGGACCGAGTTACACTCCCTCAAGCAGCTTTGGAGGCCGAATGGCCATTTTGCCCTTCCTCCGCCACATGGCACTTCCTGGAGTGGTGGAGGCAGGGGGGGGGGCACATGACATGGGCCGCAGGTTGAGAATCCCTGTTCTATTGCTAATGCTACAGATCATATTTCAACTTCATATTCTTGAATATTCATTCTTTATGAACCAAATGTTACAGGTCTGAATAGACCATACTCTATAGATGTAACTACACAGAACTTTCATATTGCTTCAAATATAGTGACATTCGGTGGATTTGGTGCACACATTCCACTGTGTAGAGATACATGATAAATGTCCATGCTTTTGGAAAACCAAGCAGCATCTTGAACTATTTCAAAGTATACATAAAAGCACAAATTTGATGAAGAAGAGGAGATTTTGAAATAAAGGAACAAGTTGTCACCATGAGGCAATTTCATCTACACACATACAATTATGCCATTTCATTTACACACAGCTATAAATCATGGTCCAATCAGTCACAGACACACAAATTACAGATTTAAGCAAACAGAGATGTTTGTATCAAATTTTCTCTTTGGGTACATCTACTACAGTAATTTCAAAAGATGTTCAAACAATTTCAAGAAAATGTGTTTAATTTTGCGAGATGGTATGTAGAAAATATCTTGGCAACATGTTAACAAGATAACATAGGGCCACAATCTTCTCAGTAATGATTTTCCATTTATGGAAAATATTCTTAATTTTTATATATAAAAAAGAAAACATGAAAAACTATACCTGAAGAGCTGCTAGGTTGAATGGAAGCCCTCTGCAGGTACTATTTATATTCTTAAACTGGCCATGAAGAAAGCAGCAAAAGTGAAAAAAGGGGGGAGATGGGGGATTCAGTACTGCAAAGTGCATACGTGTGTAAACTACATAAAATTAAAGGTGTTTCAGACATCAAGAAAGAAGGAGTAAACACATTCAAATTGCGTACCAGTGGTGATCTTTCAAAAGAAATACAATAGCAAGAGATAGACTTCTCAGCAGCTCAAGGGACTCACAGTCAATAAATTTAATAGGCTGCAACCAAAGAGTCAACTCTAAAGTAGTGTATGTAAATGGAAGCTCAAAGAGCACTCCTCTTCCCAACCTTAGGACAGAGTTAATAGAGGAGAAATGACAAAATACATAAAAGGGAATATATAGGATTTGACAGTGTATGCTTTTTCTTTTAACTTCAAGGCGAAGTACCAGCCTATTTTGGCCTAGGGAGATAAATCAGACAAGGAACTTTTATCAGGTTATATAAAAATCTTACTTCCTGTGTAGATAAGAATAAACACTAGTGCTTTGTATTGTGAATACCTAGACTTGGGTGGGATGCCACAACAGGGTGTTATAAATAAACACCCTGTCAGACTGAGATTAACTTCAGTGAACATATGGTAAAACCTAGCTATGCCTTTCAGCCTCCAGGTTTAAAATATTCATTGTGTATTGCTTCAGTTGGAAGAGATTGCTGATCATATTGGAGTAAAAAAAATTGTTATGTTTTTAGCCCGCTACTTTATGCTGAATTGGTTTGCTACACACAAAGATTAGTAAAATTGTTGTGCCTTACAATGACAAACAGACAGTCTCTGGACAGACTTTCTTGAATAATGCCACTTCACTGTGTATAGTTAATTGTTTTATGCAAGGGTTGGGTTAATTGACCACACCCAATTCTTAGCAGTGGAATAGCCAGAGTTCAATATATAAAACTGCAAGAAAGGATGGTAGCGGTCATAATGAACTGGAGCAGTGTGGTGTGGAAGGCAACCACCACATTATACTTCCAAAGTATACTCATCTCTAGATATTCAATAAATATAAGAAGTCATTTAGCCTCCAGCAGAACTGAGATGGCCTGGATTTAATAAGACTCTCAGGTTGAAGATTAGTTTAGGAATCTGGAATGTAGAAACTACAGTGTGACAAGAGAGTTCCACAACTGTTATGTATGTTAATTGTGTTTTCTGACAAGAGCGGAATGTATCTTTTCTCATGTATCTATTCTTATGCAAATAAGTGGATCGAAAAATGTGCACACTCTGTTATCCAATTGGCTTGTTGTATTATTGTTACTGTTACTGTTTATAGTGTATATAAGTCTGAATTTTGCCCCATCCAAACTGTATTCAAACCCCACTAATAAAGAGCTGAATTTCACTACTTCATTTGTCTGCTTCTTTATTGTTGTCCCACTTGCACAGGGCGGCAGCAATGCGCAGTGCGGTGGCGTAGTCTGCAATGGATTCACCGGGTCGCTGCTCCCTGGAAGGCCACCCTGGCCGGGAAGATCGAGACCTCTGCCATTTCTGCGAGTGGCACCACATCTACGTCCCTTGGGAGAACGAGGTGGGTTGCCAGCTCAAGCATCTCAGAACCACACTGAGCAAGGAAATAGGAGCGCTTCTGGTTTCTGCCAGTGATCTTCTGCGAGGCCATTGCATGGCGGAACTGGCGTTCGTATGTTGCCCATTTCTCTGGATGTGCTGGGTTGAATGGGCCGATGTTGCTGCCGTGTGGGGACACCATCCCACCTTCATTGCCAGTTTAGTGTTCAAGAAATGAAGAAGCAGACGAATGAAGTAGTGAAATTCAGCTCTTTGTTAGTGGGGTTTGAACACAGTTTGGATGGGGCAAAGCTCAGACTTAAATACACTATAAACAGTAACAGTAACAATAATACAACAAGCCCATTGGCTAACAGAGTGTGCACATTTTTCGATCCACTTATTTTCATAAGAATAGATACATGAGAAAAGATATATTCCGCTCCTGTCAGAAAACACAGTTAACATACATAACAACAACACAGTAACAGAAATGGAAAAGATGAGTAGCCAGATTATTAGGGAAGAACTGTAAATAGCCATACAGTCAACCCTCACATAACAACGCGTTTGGATAGCATCATCTTCGCTTAACAATGCGTCGTTATGCACCACGTGTTCCCCTGCATAACAACATTTTTAGTGTCATTGTCCAGACAACAACACTAAAATAACTGTCATTATCCAGACAAAAACGTCATTATGCGGGAAACTCCATAGAAACCTGCATAACAACAAAAATCACTTAGCAATGCTACTTGGGGAACCAAGTAACATTGTTATGCGAGGGTCTACTGTATTAGGTACCCACAGCAATTGCCACCATCTCCTACCCATCGGAGGAGGAGGCATAGAAGAGGAGGATGTGATGTCACTCAACAAAAGAAATGATATATGCATTCAAAAAAACCAGCATAGAACAACAGGGAAATTATAGTGCCAGGAGATATTGCTGTTTAGTTTCCAAACATTTACTAGTAGATTCACTTTTGGATTTCAATGCCTTCTAATTTTTATGCCCTGGAGCAAAGCTTAAGTTGTCCCACCCAAGTAAAAGCCCTACTTTTGTTGGCCAAGATCTGACCAAAGGTAGATAGAAACTGGTCATACTATTTTTTAGTCAGAAACTCATATAAAATTTGGAATTGTAGTAAGGTAAAGGTCGCCCTTTCTTGAAAGCCAGTTGTATCCATAGGATTCAGTGCTCATCTCTGGTTACTGTAATGGGCTGCAGACACGCCGGGACATGGTTTCAACATGA
Source organism: Bradypodion ventrale (assembly GCA_035047345.1). Lineage (NCBI taxonomy): Eukaryota > Metazoa > Chordata > Lepidosauria > Squamata > Chamaeleonidae > Bradypodion > Bradypodion ventrale. Next base: position 18,605,910 of record JAWDJE010000003.1, on the reverse strand, counting down.
TCCCCGGGCCTGCCCCTGTATCGGGGTATGCATGGGTGCAAGGTGATATGGTGGATATGCTTCCAATTTGAAGCTCTTATAGCTGGCTGCAAACAGTCCTTTTAAATACACTACCTTCCCACTAGAGTGCACCCAGCTTTGGGAACTCCTTTAAAGTTATTTTTACCTTCAAAGGATAGGATGCCAAGGCAGATGAAATTCCCAAGCCTAGCTAGGGATGCAGGAGCCAGCTCCTCCTTAGAATCACCCTGGCAACCTTATCTGGTCCCAAGCAATTGTCTTTTTATAAAAGTACGCTCTGTCTCTCACCACACTCTTCTTCAAGGTTAAACTCACATGAAAATGTAGTCAGTAATTCGGCTACACAGACCTCTTATCTTGGCAATGGCACTGCTCCCGCCTTCTCCTCCTGGATCGAAAGACAAAGCTTGTGATGTCCTTTTAATTCTTTATTTGCAGAAGCATATTCAAAATCCATCTGCAAAATAATAGGCTTATCATAACAAGATACCTAATTAAAATACTTTTCCTTGTCTAAAATCTAACATGTCCATTGTTGGACTCCTAAATCTACTCTAGACTTAGAATTCTAATAAAATAACAAAATGCTAGCTTTCCTAAAGATGCATTTCTTCTCAGAGACTAAGATCTTTGCCTTGGTTGATTTTAGCAAAGTATTAGAGCATGGGCACAAGGCCCCCATTTCCTTGTCTCGCTAAGCTCCCATCTTCTTCTTCTTCTTCTTCTTCTTCTTCTTCTTCTTCTTCTTCTTCTTCTTCTTCTTCTTCTTCTTCTTCTTCTTCTTATTATTATTATTATTATTATTATTATTATTATTATTATTATTATTATTATTATTATTATTATTATTATTGGTTTATTTCTATACCACCTTTCCCACCCAGTGGGCAACTCAAGGCGGTTCACAACAACATACCTGTCAACCCGCGGCTCCGGAAAAAACGGGACCTGCGCAGATTGCTTGTGCGCAGGTCGCTTTCCATGCATGCTTGTGCAGCCCCTACGCAAGCGGTGTAGCACTTCCACGCATGCGTGGAAGAGTTTTACACTTGTGTAGAACCCTTCCACGCATGCGTGGAAAGCGTTTCCCCAGCTACCAAATTATGGGGGTTTGGCAGTGCAGGGCGGGTTATGATGTGGTAATCCCAGCCAAATCAGGATGGTTGACAGGTATGCACAACAATAAAGTATACAATAAAACAAAATACAACATACAGCAATACAAAACTAAATAAGCAGCAATAGCAATACAATAATCGGCAATATGCAAGATAAATAAATATGAACAATACAATCTAATCCATACAGTCAGTATCATAATTAACAGTAAATAAAATCCTCAGCACTACAAAAGTGTTCCCTATTTATCTACTTGCAATTTCTTACTTTTTAACTGCTAGGTTAGCAGGAGCTGGGACAGAGGCAGGCGCTCACTCCATCATGCAGTACTTGGGTATTGAACTCTGACCTTCCAGTCTTCAAGTTCAACCTCTTAACCACTTGAGCCACCACAGTCATTGTAGTAGTATTTTGTTTTGTTGTTGTACCAGTAAAGCCTATAACTGTTCAGCTGCTACAAACTTAATTCCATACATAGACAGAGTAATCTTTACCTGCACTTCAGACATCACCACCATTTGTATTTATACCCCAACTGCTGATAAAAATGAGAAACACATAGAAACTTTATGTGAAGCCCTCAAAAAGCAACACCCAAAATTTAGCAATGGGGGATTTTAATGCTAAAGGACTATATGGAGATTTTGCTGGAAAATGCAGGGTGGAGCATAGAATAAGATTGAATGTGAAGTAATAATAATTCAGATTCATGGAGGAAAACCTGCAGTAACTAATACCATGTGCAATTAATGGCTAAAGAAACAACAAAAATGGAAATCTGCACTAAACAGCACTAAATAATAAGGGCGAGGGGAGAGATTGCATGCCACTTAATCACAAAGTACCAAACTGATATAAAGTTGGTGCAAACTTAAACCATAGCAGACACAAATGCAAATTCAAATGTTATTTATTTATTTTTAGTTCATTGTGTTGTTGTATCCCCACCCTTATGAGCAAAATATTTATGGAATTTTAATTGGAGGGAAGAAGAGAAAGGGATACTGCCTTTTACCAGGTCAGGTCATTGCTTCATCAAACTCGCTATTATATAATATATTATATTTGGATTGGAAGAAGATCTCCAAGATCTCAGTGATAAGTCTTTCCCATTGCCAGTTGCACATTTTATTTAAGAGAGGGATGAGCAACTTTGGCAAGTGTGACGCCAAAGTTCTGCCAACATGACCCTCAGAGATCACAGAGATTGCCAAAAAGACAAAAAGAACCACTAGGGGAAAATAGTAGGCATGGCTAGAAGTGGATGGGTTTGAGTGTTAAAGAGAACAGAACTCTACAACCTATTTTAAAAGGTGAATTTTCATTCCTGGAAGCTCTTGAGAGTGACAAAGAAAAAAGAAGGTGGAGAAAGCCAGAGGACTGCGAAAACAGACTTAATTGAAAAGCTTTGGAGCAGGGGTTAATTAGAAATATGGCTAGGATCAGGCTTTGCCCTAGGATGCCAATTTTAGACAGTCTTCCCTCTTCCTCTAGATTTCAAGGGTTGGCCCTGTAAGTTGGGCTACCATCATAGGAAAAGACAGGAGTAGACGGGGCCTTTAGTTAGTGGTGTGACTAATAAACCATACAACCAAGGTAAAACAAAGGAAAATGGTCATTGAGGAAGTAGACGGCAGCTCTTTTCAAGGCTGGATGGACCAAGCTTATGGTCCAGGTTTTGCAGAGGAGATGGCACAGAGATGGAAGTATGATCTAATTATGGGAAGTATGATCTAATTGTTGAAGGGCATGTGTAACTGGGTTTTGGCAAACGAGGCTTCTGGACTGGACTGCAGAAGGTCAACTTGGTAATATATATGGCATGCTAAATACTTTTGATTTGTTTACAAATTGTGGATGCCAGGAGATGCTGACAAGGCCTTCCATTATATAATAATAATAATAATAATAATAATTCTTATTCTCATTCTCATTCCTATTCCTATTCCTATTTCTCCAACACCAACACCAACACCAGTTCGGATGTCAAGGAAGAGACAAGGTTGTTTTTCACTTCTAGCAGCCTCTACTGGTGTTATTTGGTGTTCTTGTAATATGTGTCATGTTATTTCTCCAGCTTCCTCTGGGACTGCCTCATGCTCTTTATCCTTCTCCTCTCTTCATATATTTGCTTTGTTGCTATTATTAGTTGTATTATTTTCATTTTATGGCTCACCAATTGGATTGAGGGATGCATTTTGTTCACGCAGGGTACCAAGTTCAGGATAGCTCTGGACCACATGTATTCCTGGGGTTTCCATTGCCCATCCTTGCTTAAAAGGTCAATACCAATGGTTGAGCCTGATACTTTTTGCATGCCAAACAGGTTCTTCACCACAGGCCCAATTTTTAAAATCCAGTTATTTCAGAAGGCAACTGTACATGAAGTGCTCTAAGACAGAAATTAAAAGCCAGATATGCCACATACATTACAGCAGAATTCAACAGGACACACAGAAAAGGCTTCCTCAAAGATTATGGTATTTTTGAACCACAATCTGGTGTGCCGAGGGCAACAGCAACCTTGTTGTGTTGGCTAATCTTTCACACAATAGGTCAGGTGAAAGGAAATGTAGAATAAATCCACCAAAAGGTGGTTTCATTTTGGCAGTTTAAAGTCTAACTTAAACATGAAAGAAGAGGAATTCAGTCAAGGTTTTAGAAAATCTGGCATGTAAAGAAAGTCCCCTCCTGATCTCTTTAATGGTTTAGAAAAAATGCATTTTAGAGAAAAGCAAAGAAACAGCCAAGGATTAGCCAATTCTCATCAATGTCTGATTTCATCTGGAATACTCACCTGTGCCATGGTCGGATCACTATCTGGTGACTCTTGACTTCCTGGGGGCGACACTTCATCGTAGGGAGGCAGGGCCTATTAAAATGGTCCGCCCTCGGCGACTAATGGATCCAGATGGTTTCCAGAGGGAACTGGGGGATGTACCTCTGGATCGGCTAAACGATTCACCCGAGGCACTCGTCGACCTATGGAATAGGACGACAATAGCTGCCTTGGATGAAATCGCGCCACTGCGGCCTCTCCGCGCCCGGGGAACTAGGTCATCTCCGTGGTTCACAGAGGAACTACGGGAACTCAAACGGGCAAAGAGACGCCTAGAGCGCCGCTGGGTGAAGACCCAGGATGACTCCGATTGGACACTAGCTAGAGCCGCTATTAGGGCCTACCTAGTGGCGATGGGGGTGGTGAGGCGGCAATACTTCACCACCCTTATTGCCTCCGCTGATAACCGCCCAGCCGCCCTGTTCCGGGTAACCAGGTCCCTCCTCGGTAGAGGGAGATCGGTGCCCGGTTGGCAGGGGTCGGCTGAGGACTTTGCTGACCATCTGGTGGAGAAAATCGATCGGATTCGTTCAGGATTGAATCCTGGCGTGGATGGGGAGGGTCGGGGGGGTGCCGGAGCACAGTCTTGCTGTTCGATCTGGGATCGGTTTGATCCTGTTGTCCCTGAGGAAGTGGACAGGCTCCTTGCAGATGTTCGTGCCACTACATGTCCTCTGGACCCTTGTCCCACCTGGTTGGTGAAAGCATCCAGGGGGGTAACAGGGGGCTGGGTTGGGGGGATAGTAAATGCTTCTTTACGGGAGGGGGTATTTCCTGCACAGTTAAAACATGCTTTGGTGCGCCCCCTCCTGAAGAAAATGTCCCTCGACCCAGCTGTCCTTAACAACTATAGGCCGGTTTCCAACCTGCCCTTTCTGGGTAAGGTTTTGGAGAAGGCGGTGGCGCGCCAGCTGCAGAGTGTCCTGGAGGAAGCGGATTATCTAGACCCCTTTCAATCGGGATTCAGGCCCGGATATGGAACGGAGACGGCATTGGTCGCACTGATGGATGATCTCTGGCGGGAGCGGGACGGGGGTTGTCCATCCGTCCTTGCTCTTCTTGACCTCTCAGCGGCCTTCGATACCGTCGACCACGGTATCCTGCTGGAACGGCTCGAAGGACTGGGGATCCAGGGCACTGTGTTGTCCTGGTTTTCCTCATTTCTGGAGGGCCGTACCCAGTCGGTGTGGTTAGAGAGTGAGAGGTCCAGCCCTAGGCTTCTCAAATATGGGGTGCCTCAGGGATCTGTGCTCTCTCCTCTCTTATTTAACATCTACATGAAGCCGCTGGGTGAGATCATTCGTTCCCACGGGGTGCGGTACCATCAGTACGCGGATGATACTCAATTGTACATCTCGGCCCGTGGGGACCCCAGTGATGCTGTTGAAATCCTATCCGGATGCCTGGAGGCCATTGGGGTCTGGATGGGGGCCAATGGGCTTCGGCTAAATCCCAGCAAGACAGAGTGGCTGTGGATAAGGGGCCCCACGTTATCCAAGGAGTTACCATCTTTGGTACTGGATGGGGCTGTTTTGCCCCAGACAGACCCAGTGCGCAACTTGGGGGTCCTCCTGGACTCACGGCTCCTGCTGGAAGAACAAGTGGCAGCTGTGGCCAGGGGGGCTTTTGCCCAACTTCGGGTGATTCGCCAACTGCGCACGCTCCTGGACCGGGGCTCCTTGCTTATGGTCACTCATGCTCTGGTTACCTCCCGACTAGATTATTGTAATGCGCTCTACATGGGGCTGCCCTTGACGACCATTCGGAGGCTGCAGCTGGTCCAGAATGCGGCGGCCCGGGTGGTGATGGGGTGTGGGCGATATGCCCATGCCTCACCGCTGCTTCGGGAGCTGCACTGGTTACCAGTTTGTCTCCGGGTGCAATTTAAGGTGCTGGTTTTGACCTTTAAAGCCCTATATGGCAGGGGGCCAGGATACCTTAGAGACCGCATCGTCCCAAGAGTGACTGCCCGTCCAACCAGAGCGGACCGGAGAGGCTCTCTGGTGGTGCCATCAACGAGGGGTGCACATTTGACTAGCACCCGAAGGAGGGCCTTCTCCGTGTCCGCACCAATCCTCTGGAACCTCCTACCAACAGATCTAAGACTTCAAAGTGAATTGCTGCCCTTCAGGAAAGGAGTAAAGACCTGGCTGGCAGGGCAGGTGTGGGGCCCGAACGGGACTATGGCCCCCGCCGGCTGGCTTTTATAAGACTCTCTCTCTTTCCCTCTGTGTGGTAGGTGGGACGGGTGAGTGGGATATGGGTTTTAAATGGGGGTGGATGTCGGTTTCTTCTTATTGGGTGGGTTTTTTATTGGGTGGGTTTTATAAGGTTTTATAATGTTTTTATGTATTTTTTGGAGTTGCTGTAATGCCGCCCTGAGTCGGGTTCTGCCTGAGTGGGCGGCATTTACAAATGTGAATGATAAATAAATAAATAAATAAATAAGCCAAACTAGGGGTTCTTCTCTTGTCATTTCTTAACATATGAAATGCTTCCTTTCTTATTAAACAAAGGGAACTTGTTTTTTTCAAGTGGAAGCAATACTGACCTACACTTACAGCAAGGTCAGGGTGTTGGTAAGTAAGGTCAACTTTGAGAGAATACAGTGGGGCCAAGAACAGCTTTGCCAAGAAGACAGATGGACCCAATAATTGGCTAAAATTAAAACTCACAGAGTTGGCAAAATGTCTGAACCCAAAATGCTCTTGCATTGTCTCAGGATGCATTTTCAACATGTGTCATCCTTTCAAATGTCCTTTTGAGGCTTGTTTCAAAGTGAAGGGTACATACAGGTAAGGAAAAGCATGAGGTAGGAATTAGGAAAGAGATTTAGCAGCAAAAGCCATAAGGTACTCCAAGTCTAACTCATAAGCTGGAGATCCAATTATTATTTTTTACACTCTTCTCTATTTCTAATCTACCATTCCAACTAGCAAAATGTAGTCTGAACAAATTAATAGAAATAATCACAACAGTAGAGCACAAAGTCTGTTCTCCCTTTGCATGACAGCCCAAGCAGACAGGCAAACAAGGACAATAGAAAAATCTTAATTTTGTTTAAAAGACATTGCACCCTCCTATGTCCCACTGCTGTGCAGCTTGGGGAAGAGATGACCTTTCCCTCTTTCCATTGTGAAGAAGGCAGGACTCAGCATGTGATGCTCTGGCCTCCCTGCACCTTGGTTCTAATCTAGAGTCATGGGCTTTCCTTTTTTAGGCCTGCCCAACTCAAAGCCAGCCACTATTTTATGAACTTCTGCATTAAGTCTAGTTTGCTCCACATCTAGGACAGTTAGGACAGGATACGGAATGATGGAGTGGTTTGGGATAGGAAAAGGAATAAGACAAGGCTGCATTTTGTCACCCTGATTATTTAACTTGTATACAGAGCACATAATGCAAGCGCGGCGCCAAAGTGGCCGCCGCGCCCTTTGCGGGGGCCCCCCATAGGACGAAGGCATCCGGGTAGTTAGGGGCGTGGCCAGCTCCCTTATAAAAGGGGTGGCCATGAGGCAGCCGAGCTGCCATTTTGTGAAGCGACGGAGCGGAGAAGTTTTTCCCTCTTACCTCCGTCGCTTTTACCTTTCCAGGGAAGCCTTTTGCTTGCTGAACTCTTCGTTTCGGCTTCCCATCGATTGGCAGAGATGCCCTTGAAGAGGAAGGCGGCTGCGAGCGCCGCTCGTGAGGTTCCCGGAGGGCCGCGGCTGCACCTCCCAAGCGGCCGCCTTTGCCTGCACCCACCGGGACCGGTGGAATGGGGGTCTTTTTTCCCTGGCCGGAGACTGCTGGCCCACGCATGGGTCCAGTAGGGGCTGCGGCCCTCGGCCCGCAAGCGGTGGACACCGTTCCTGGTGTTGCCCATTCCGCTGGCCTTTCCTCTATAGGGGCGCAGCTCGCTCCGGGGCCTTCCAACCTTGGGGGGGTGGTCCGGTCCCCTTCCCCTGGCAGGTTGCTACATCGGCCTTAACGGGCCCGGGTGTGGGGTTTATGGCCCTATTCGGGCCCCGGGGTACAGGGACCTGTACCCATGCCTGCAGTAGGCGGGCCGGCTGGCCCTTTCCCCCTTGTCAGCGTGGAAGCCTTATCTGGCCCGTGTTGCGGCCCTCGAGGCATCCCTGGCCCGGGCTTGCCACTCTGGTGCTCCCTTTGGGGTTTCATTTCGACGCGTCGTCTGCTGGGCAGCGGCAGGCGATGGGACGGGTCGAGCTGCTCGAGGCGCATGGCACGACCTCGACCACTGCCTCGCGGCTCCCCAACCTACAGGCCGGTGCGGGTCAGCCCCCAGTGACGAGCTCTACGGCGGTCGTGAGCTCCGATGCCCCCAGTGGGCCGGAACCCCCGGTGGGGGCGGCCCGCGGGGGTGCAGCGTGTGAGTATGCGGTACAAACTAGTGCACTTACACACGTGGCCATGTGGGGGGGGGCTTTCCAAGGGCCTTGGCCTCGCGTGGGTGGTGCGGCGGTACAGCCACTGACGCCCCACCCGGCGACGACAACTACCACCCAGGGCCCCGTGGTGGGGGGTGTTTCCTACCCTGAGGGGATCATTTTGGGTGGCTGGGTTGGTCCAAGCCCCTTTTCAGATGCCCGCAGTCTCTGCGGTGCCTGTATCAGCCTTGCCGGGTATTCCTTACCGCTGGGTGACCACTTGGCACAGGCCACCAGAGAGTAAATATGGCGGGGGGAGTACGTGGATTCATTCTCACTTTAAACGGAGAGCCCACCAAGGAAGAGGGGGGGGCAGAAGGGGAAGGATAGTAGCAGGCACGTCGTCGCAAGCCACCAAGTACGTGGGCCAACTGGTTGCTGGCCTACCTCATAGGCATGGCGGTGTACCTTAGGGCCCGGCCGGATCTGGCGATTCCGATGGTCCAGTATTTGGACAACGTCTACTGGGCGATGGTTCACTTTCCGGGCCCATCGTGGTTGGCTTATGACGAGGAACGCTGTAGGCGGATTTCCCCGCACCCCGAGATTAGGTGGGATGAGCCATGCCAGAGGTGGTGGCTTTTGTATGTGACGCCCACGCGCCCTGTTCAGGGGGTTCCAGCCCGCCTGCTGTCCTGGACTTTCTTGTCCAATGGTTCCTACAATGGGAAGAATTGCAAATACAGACAGGTGTGTTCCACATGTGTGGGCTCCCATGCGGCCCCTGCCTGTCCCAGGCCTGAAGGGATGCGGGACAGAGGGAGGGGCGGACAGGGGGCTGGTAAGACTGCCCCAGATGGACCTAGTACACCGAAGGGCTCCCTCCCCGATTAAGGTGGACATGTTGGAGCGTTGGCTCACATTGTACACGAAGGGAGAGGACGCGGGTTATCTCCTTCAGGGTTCTAGGCAGGGGTTCCGGATCCCTTTCTGGGTGATAGGTCCCCTCAGGATGCCCCCAATCTTTTATCCCTTAGGGGGAGGGAGGAGGTGGCTGCTGCCATTTGACAAGAGGGTCTATGCGGGCAGGGTCATTGGCCCTGTCCCTGCACCCCCGTCCCGGGGAGCATATTATTTCAATGATGCCACGCCTTTTGGCTGTTCCATTTGGGCTCGGTATTCGAGCGTTTCACCACTTTCCTAGAGTGGGCTTTTCTCCGCAGGTCAGGGCCCCGGTCTGTAGCCCATTCCCTGGATGGTTTTATTCGGGGCTGAACGGGGCTGGGACACGTGCACACGTCTCCTCAACGCATTTCAGACGCTAATGGAGGAACTTGGTGTCCCTTTAGCGCCCGAAAAGACTGAGGGCCCATCTCCACAGCTAGTATTCCTGGGGTGGAGAGTGACACGGTAGCGCAGGCTTCTAGGTTGCAGCGGGATAAGGTGTCAAGGCTAGTGGCCCTTATCTCGGACTTGCTGGCCGAGCGCATGGCATCACTGAGGGAACTGCTGGTGCTACATGGTCACCCCAATTTCGCTGGCAGGGTCGTCGCACCGGGCAGGGCATTTGCTCGGCGCTTGTGCGACGCCATGGCAGGATTATCCAGGCCCCACCATAGGGTTAGACTTACCCGGGGTATCAGGGCGGACGTGCTTGTCTGGCCACAGATCCAGAGGGAGTTCAATGGGGTGTCATTTTGAGGTCTGGTCTCCTGGCTCCCCCTTGCTTTCAGATACAGTCCGATGCCTCGGGATCCCTGGGTTATGGGATGTACTTCAATTGGAAGTGGGCCTATGGTGGGTGGCCACCATCCTGGGCAGGCACGGGTCGCCTGCGTGGTCTCACGTATCTGGAATGTTTCCCTATCCTGGGTGCTCTGATGCTATGGGGCAAGGAGTGGGCCAACTCGGTTGTGCATTTTTGGTGTGACAATGCGGCTGTTGTCCACATCGTCAATGCACAGACTTCCAAATCGCCCGGGGTTATTGACCTAGTGCGCTAGTGTGTGTTGTGCAGCCTGTGCCTCAACGTCCTCTCCAGGGTCAGGCATGTCCCAAGGGTTGATAATGATATTGCTGCTGCTTTGTCCCGCCTGTAGATCTCCTGGTTCCGTGCCTCGGCCCCGGATGCGGAGGGATTTCCCTCGCCACTCCCGGACGAGAGATGGAACGTTGGCAAGGAGGGGTGACCCGGGCGATTGGCCTGTCACTAGCGCCATGCATGAGTAAGGCGTATCACCACGCATTTAGTTCTTTCAGAGCATTCTGTACCCAATTTCGACTGCCAGGAACCTGGCCGATCCCAGTAGCCCATGTTCTGCGGTTCATGGTTTACCTGTATGCCCAGGGCCTTGCACTACGCACCATAGCATCTCAGCTGTCAGGGTTGGCTTTTATGGCCAATGTGGGAGGTTGTGTGGACAGCACCAATGACTTCCGTGTGAGACATGTTTTGGAGGGGTGGGTGCGCGGGCGCGGGCGTTTCCCGGGCGACCGCCACCCGATTTCCCCAGGGGTTTTTTACCCAATTGGCCCGGGGCTGGCCTGGCCTCTGTTTTGATAGATGAGGCAGCCCATTTCATGCGGCTACTACGGTGGCCTTTTTGGGGGCGCTCCGCATCAGCGAGCTTGAGATGCTGAATAAGGCGGATGCAAGATTTTCCCAGGGGTTTTTACACAAGTGGCCCGGGGCTGGCCTGGCCTCTGTTTTGATAATTGAGGCAGCCCACTTCATGCGGCTACAACGGTGGCCTTTTTGGAGCGCTCCGCATCAGCGAGCTTGAGATGCTGTATAAGGCAGATGCAAGTCGTAGGGCACTGGAACTCGAAGATGTCTGTATGGACAATATTGGGCTCAGTGGGGGATACGCTCCTCTAAAACAAATCAGCACGGCGTAGGCAGTGGAGTAGACTGCTACGATGTTCCTTGACAGACATCTGTCCGGTTGGTGCCCTACAGGATTTCCGTGCACTGTGTGGCACGCACCATGGCACGTTTTTCTGTCACCAAGGTGAGTCTTCTATTACTAAATTTCAATTGGGGGGTGCCGGGAAGGCACTAGACAGTGTTGGCCTCTCAGGGGCTCGTTGCGGCACCCATCCGTTCAGGATAGGGGCGGCTTCTGCTGCAGTTGTTTTTGGGTACCCCAGGGCTGAATTACGCCGCAGGGGAGGGTGGGGATCACAATGTTTTCAGTTTTGTCTTCACCCTCCTCAACTGTGAGTACCAGTTTTAGTCACTGCACTGTTTCTCCCCCCCCCTCCCTTTTTTACTTGACAGACCCTGGGTGTTGTTTTACACCGGTGACAGTATGCCTGGTGGGCCGTAGCCACGTGCACAGGGCAGCGCGTTACGCTGCATGGGGCAGCGTGTTACGCTGCGGCGACAGAGTGGGACCCGACTGGGACAGGGTGCATCAGCACGTCCCAGGTGCTATGGTAAGCGCGGCATGTTATGGCGGGAACTGTTGCCATCCCTTTTCTACATCAGGGATGAGGCCTCGCCCGATGTCCTGGTTACGTACCTTGGGGGCGATGGTTTGGGGCGGGTCACTGGCCTATCGCGGAAACTTGCGGTTCGCAGTGACCTGCCCTACTCACATTGTGTGTGGCCTGCCACATCCCTCAATTGGTCGGACACGATACCGCGGTACGCTTACAGGGGGGCGTTCGGCCTCGGGGCTCTTGACTGAGCCGAAGCTCTGTGAACGGGGCTATTGCCCGGTTCCTTTTGACAAGGGCGGGGGATGCGTTATTAGCCTCCCCGCCATCAGTCTGCAAATTTACGAGCTTTACTCAGGGGATGGGGCCCATCTGTCGCAGGGAGGTATGGACCTCTGGATTAGTGGACTGGCGAGCAGGCCTGTCGACCGAGCTGACGGTCTTGGGGGGGGCGGTGAGCCTTTTGGAAGCCTCCCCGTGTGGCGGGTATCACTGGTAAGGTAAACATTATGACCCACAGGTATCCGGCAGGTTCGCTATTGACTGGACAACAATAGACAGGCATAAGTTGGTTAAACGTTGTCCGGTCAATGACGAACTAGGCGACGGGGTGATGGCGATAGCTAGACAGCATGCATCACCCCGTGATTCCACGGATACGCGTCAGAGGGTGGGGTCATTAGTTAGATATTGACTACAGTCAACAATTTGTTTGTTGTCAACAAACAAATTGATACAAATTGATACATTGTAACCAATTGCTGTTGGCAATTTTGGGGTGGTACCTTACCAGTGTTACTTCGGCCTGCTTGCCTTAAGAATTATGATTTTTTCGTTTTACCAATAGAAATTTATAATTCGGACTAGGGCATGAATCAATAAATGTGGCCCAATGCCGTTATCCACTTTTACCAGTGTCTGAGTCCGTTATTGGGGGGTGCGCCTGCAATGCAAGCGCGGCGCCAAAATGGCCGCCGCGCCCTTTGCGCCCCCCCCATAGGATGAAGGCATCCGGGTAGTTAGGGGCGTGGCCAGCTCCCTTATAAAAGGGATGGCCATGAGGCAGCCGAGCTGCCATTTTGCGAAGCGACGGAGCGGAGAAGTTTTTCCCCTCCACCCCCTCCGTAGTTAACAGTGTGATATTTTGGTCGCTTCGGGGCCGGGTGGGAATTTTTGGCTAGGACCCACGATTGGCTCTCGGGTCCTGGTTTTTTCGCCCATCCCACACTGTTGCTATGGTTTGATATAGGGGTTTCTGTGATGCTGTTGACTTTGGTCACATGGGGGGGTATCACTGGTAAGGTAAACATTATGACCCACAGGTATCCGGCAGGTTCGCAATTGACTGGACAACAATAGACAGGCATAAGTTGGTTAAACGTTGTCCGGTCAACGACGAACTAGGCGACGGGGTGATGACGATAGCTAGACAGCATGCATCACCCCGTGATTCCACGGATACGCGTCAGAGGGTGGGGTCATTAGTTAGATATTGACTACGGTCAACAATTTGTTTGTTGTCAACAAACAAATTGATACAAATTGATACATTGTAACCAATTGCCGTTGGCAATTTTGGGGTGGTACCTTACCAGTGTTACTTCGGCCTGCTTGCCTTAAGAATTATGATTGGTCGTTTTACCAATAGAAATTTATAATTCGGACTAGGGCATGAATCAATAAATGTGGCCCAATGCCGTTATCCACTTTTACCAGTGTCTGAGTCCGTTATTGGGGGGGTGCGCCTGCAATGTGCAATGCAGGGAAGAACAAATCACAAGTTGGAATCAAAATTGCTGGGAGAAACATCAACAATTTGAGATACAGACGATACTACCCTAATGGCAAAAAGTGAAGAAGACCTAAAGAAGTTCCTGCTTAGATTGAAAGAAGAGAGTGCAAAAGCTTCAAACTCAACATCAAGAAAACCAAGAAAACATCAAAAAAACCAAGATAATGGCAACAGGCCCTATCAGTCCTTGGAAAATAGATGGGGAAGAAGTAGAAGCTGTGGCAGACTTTACTTTTCTAGGATCAAAAATCACTGCAGATGGTGATTGCAGCCATGAAAGAAAAAGGCAACTGATTCTTAGGAGACAAGTTATGAGAAACCTGGAGAACATAGTGAAAAGCAAAGACATCACCTTGAAAACAAAAATTCACATAGCCAAAGCAATGGTATTCCTGGTGGTAATGTATGGATGTGAGAGCTGGACCATAAGGAAAGTTGAGTGCAAAAGAATAGATGCCTTTGAAATGTGGTGTTGGAGGAGAGTTTTGAGAGTACCCTGGACACAGTGGTGGGCTCAAAAATATTTTACTACCACACTGTGGGCGTGGTATGGTGGCCGTGGTCAAGGGAAAAGCCCTGTGTTGCACGTGAATTAGAACTACTTTATTTCAAAACTTGGATGGATGAGGCCAACCAGAATTTCTGCTACTGGTTCCGGTGAACTGGTGCGAACCTGCTGATGCCCACCACTGCCTGGACAGCAAGGAGAACAAATAGGTCGCTCTTAGAAGAAATCAACCCTGATTGCTCCTTGGAAAGTCAAATAGTGAAGATGAAGCTAAAGTACTTTAAACATCAAATGAGAAGAGAGGATTTCCTTGAGAAAGCCTTGATGCTGGGAAAGGTTGAGGGCAAGAGAAGAAGTGCGTGGCAGAAAATGAGATGGTTAGATGGCATTGTTGATGCAATGGGCACAGAGCTGGGCGGGTTGAGGAGGATGATGGAGGACAGATGTGCCTGGTGGGCAATGGTCCATGGGGTCAGAGAGGGTCAGAATCGACTGTGCGACTGAACAACAACAAACTCCACAGCAGAATACTGTGCCTCTGTTAGGTTAAACAGCACCCATGTTAGCAAGGTTGATATGCAGCTAAATAACACCATGTACATTATATCTGGAACAATTAGGTCCACACCTACTTACCGGCTTCCAGTGTTAAGTAACATTCCTCCACCATAACATCACAGGAAAAATGTTCTTTTAAGAGAGTACTGCAAAATAATTCAGAATCCAGAACTACCAGTAAATTCTGACAAATTAGACCCAAATATTAACAAACTCTGATCAAGACATCCACCTTTATCCAGTGCCATTATTGGAGGCAATGAACAGTTCAACCTGCAAGACACATTGAGAAGAGATTGGTTGGAAAAAGTGCCATACCAGTACCAGAATTATCAATGTGTAACTGAAATGCTACCCGGTTTTGATCAACCTCGCCAGATGTCCATGGAAACATCTGCAGACACAGAAAGCTCTGTCTCTTTGGCTATAAACGGATATGAGCACTGAACCCTAGAGTTGGATACAACTGGCTTTCAAACAAGGGTGACCTTTACCTCTTCCATACACACACCTCTGTGTATGTACGAAAGAGAGGAGTGAGTGAGTGAGTGAGTGAGTAAAAGGGGCAAATGAAGAGAACTTCATTTTTATCTCTAACCATTTCAGAGTTGAAAAAGAATCACTCTTCTCTTTACTACCAGTGAAATTCTCTACTGGTGCTGGTATCTTAACAGGTTTATTTAGCAGGGTTCTATATAGTTCCCTGGTAGGCTGTTATAGTTGGTTCTCCTCTATGCAAGAGGATAAAGTAGGAAGGCTGGTTTATATTTAACATGGCAGTACACAGTTAATTCGCTGTTCATGAATGCAGCACAGCTGCAATATACAGTATTCCAGCTTCATACATCTTTTCCCAGCAGGTGGAGTAAAATGACAACCATACACACACACACACATCCTATGCTGTTGATTGTTTTCATATGTAGTACATTAGCATAATAAGCAAATATAATTATACATCTCTGATCCTATCGTCTAAAATGTATATATTTAGCAGACTTGCTCAGGCGTCAGCGGGGAATCATCTGATTGCATAATTGGTGGGAGAACTGTATGAGAAACTAATGTTTTGGGTCTAGGAAATTTCACGTGGTTATAATCACAACTATTGTTCATGGCAGCTGTTTTGGAATGATTTCTTTTTGCAGTGTGTTCTCCTCCCTGCTTTCTACATCAATAGCGGTATATTACCATAGCATAGTAGTCTATGCAGATAGAGAATTTTTAAAGCATGGATGGTGTGTGTGTGTGTGTGGAGGGTTAATGACACCCCCAACTTATGTCTGCCTTTTATTTTGCCCTATACAAATTGTATGATGACACTATAATATGATTTTTTGTTAACCCGCTCATTCAGAATGTGGTCCAAGAAGGTCTTTTCCTTCCTTTGAATCTTTTTGTTCCTTCTTCTTTCTCATTTTAAAAAAATATACCCTATTTGCTGGCATATGACTCACTTTTCCCCCTTAAAATAAACTGGAAAAATGGAGTGTGTCTTGTATTGTACTGTATATAGTGGACTATAGTGGACTATTTTTTGCAATAATGGGGTGTGCCATATATTCCGATGCATCTTATATGCTGGCAAATATGGTGATTCAGTTGTTTCACTTCTTGGTCATCCAATAGAAATTGTCAATGAGCCTCGTGCATTTGAACACCCCATATGGACTTAGATTTCTCCTATTTTCATTGGGCTGGAGCTAGGGCCTTTTGCCCTCGTCCTTAAACACTGGAGCACACATCCAGACAGCCGAGAGAGAGTACGTTTGTAAGCCACAGCTTCTGCTGAGTGAATAAATTCTTCTCGTTGAACAAATGGTAGCTATAAACGCTAGCCCTGGTGGCACAGTAGTTAAACTGCTGTACTGCAGCCAAAACATTGTGATTTCAATCCTGATGTGGATCAGGCTTCCATTCTTCTGAGGTCATTAAAATGAGTACCAAGCATGTTGTGGACAAAATGCTAATTACCTGTAAGCTACCCAGAGTTTGCACTGGGCTTGTATATAAGTGAAATTGTTATTGCTAGCTCCCAATTTCTGCCTATTTCTCACACTCAAAATGTGACAATGAAAAGGAGACCTGTGGCAAAGCTATGCATGGAGAAAGACTACACTCTGCCAATAGATGTCCCATTTTCTAGAAATATCCCCTGTCTCTGGTCATCCTCCCTAGGAATATGTCCCAGTTCTTGCCTCTGTTCTTCCTGCTCTGCTTGCATTACCGGAATATCAACATTGCTATTTTTGAAGTTTTAGCTTCCTACTTCTTACCAGCTCACACCTATATGGTTCACAAGTGGAGATCCTGCTGATGGCATGACTTTTCTTGTTCTTTCGTGTCCCAATCAAACCCTGGGCTGCCAAAATGAAGCCACTTTCTTGGCTTTGTTGTTATCAAACTTACTATAAGTCCTCCTGGGTGAATGTTTCTGGCAGTAATCAGCACACCAACCAGTAAACGAGCCAGATTCTGTATTTTTCCACATTCACACCACATGTTGTTGTCCTCCAGCAGACCCCACTTAAGCATGTTGGTCTTACATTTAGGCACTCCCTGATGTAGGGAAGGTTATCTACAGCTTCCTTTAATGATGTTCCTTGCCCAGTGAACTCCTTCCTCCATATTTTAATTTGGTTTTGCTCTTGTGTACCCCAAAAAATGTTTGTTCTTGCCATGATTCTTCAAGGTTGCTCCAAGTTATCAGCTTTGAAATGTTTGAAATGCTAGCCATGTTTTAGTCAAGCATATCAGAGAGTAAACAAAACAAAACAAAACAGACATAAAGCATTGTGACACTGTAAAGACGCACTGCTGTATTTTAATGTTAGCTTTCGTGGATCAAGTCCACTTTGTCAGACAAAAGAATGAGACTTCCTGTCATCAACTTATATACATCAGGTACCGATGTACAGAATGGTTAGCATAAGAGATAAGTATACATATCAATGTGTTGTTTTTTACAACTGTTATTCAGATTAGTTGTGAAGCTGGGGCTGTGGTGACTCAGTGGTTAAGAAGCTCACCTTGTTAGCTAGAAGGCTTACAAGTTGGCAGTTCAAGACCCGGGTACCACATGACAGATTGAGCGCCCGTCTCTGTCCCAGCTCTTTGGGGACATGAAAGGAGCAGAATCTTTTCCGCAAAAATCCTTTCAACCCACACTTTATGCCACGAAATAATAATAATAATAATAATAATAATAATAATAATAATAATAATAATAATAATAATAATAATAATAATAATAATAATAATAATAATAATTATTATTATTATTATTATTATTATTATTATTATTATTATTATTATTATTATTATTATTATTATTATTATTATTATGATGATGATGATGATGATGATGATGATGATGATGATGATGATGATGATGATGATGATGATGATGATGTGAAGCTTCACCCTTTTGAGTCAAGTTGCCCCACCCTTTTGAGTCAAGTTGTCAACCACCAACACTACCCATTTTCCCCTTTGCAGGCATATTACAGAGTCTGGACAGCACAAATCTGTTCCAAAGCAGATTCTCATTGTGTTCAATGAGACTTTCCTCCCAGGTGGGTGGTTTCTGGATTGCAGCCTAGACTGAAGCAGATAAGGCCACTCTTCTCACATCTTTCTGCCAATTTGTAAATCCTTTTTTGTGTTAATGACACATATTTGGGCATCATGAAAAGCACTCCCTATCATCACCACCACCACCCCTCACCAGGTGCTAATCTCGAAGGATAATTCGATTTATTTTCTTCCCTCGACACCTAACATGATTAATTAAATAAATTTTGTCTTTTGTTTTTTAAAGAATAATAATAATAATTTTGTGTCAGAAATTATTCAGGGTTGAAAGGATTTTGTGCGGGAGAAACTCTGCTCAGGGGATGCCCGAATGAGGCTCCTTTCATGTCCCCAAGAGCTGGGACAGAGGCAAGTGCTCAATCTGTTATGCAGTACCCAGGTCTTGAACTGTTTTGTAAATGACATCATAAAGGGGACTGCGGTGCCTCAGTGGTTAAGAAGCCTGCCTTATTAGCTGGAAGGTCAGCAAGTTGGCAGTTCAAGACCCAAGTGCTGCATGACAAAATGAGCGCACATCTCTGTCCCAGCTCCTGCCAACCTAGCAGTTTGAAAACAAGGAATTGAAAGTAGATAAATAGGGACCACTTCGGTGGGGAAAGGTCTTGGGGACATGAAAGTTGCCTCATCCAGGCATCCTCTGAGCAGAGTTCCTCCAGCAAAAGAATCCTTTCAACCCAGAAAAGCATCTTTGTGTGCTTCTGACATGATTTTTAAAATGACATCATAGTTTCTGGAACACGAAGAGAGAAGATCTGATTCAGACAAGTCAGCTAAAAAAAAAAAACCACTGCCACAACAGTAATTTCAATATACACAAAGCAGAATTCTTGACAGTGATTAGAAATAACCTGAACAACTCAAGGATAAGGAGTAGAAATGGAGCAATGTGAAAATTGAGTGCTCGGGCATCCCTTCATAGAAGACTGGGCCTGTTTACTTGCCAGAAGACAATATGACTGTTGCATAGCTAGATTAATGCTATTGTAGATCAGCATTGCCACCTCCTGGTGCATAAACCACTTCACTTCATTTTCTTCATGCTCTCATTTTATTCTGAACAGCCTCCTAATAACTGGACAGGTATAGAGAAAAGACTGCAGCATGAAGAAGCAGCGAAATGGTTAAGACACTAGGAAACAATCATTAATCAATTCTACCTGCTTTATTTTACTATTTTGCACATCTAAATATAAAGATCTTAAAGTATGGTTGCTTCTTACAACTGGAATATTTTCAAAATTAAGTGGGATGTTATTGAGACTGACAAATTGTATTTAAAACATACTACGATCAGTTTCTAATTGGAAAAGAAAAGGAGAGGGTGATATTTTTAGCAAAGAGAATTTGTCAAGACCTTACTTACCATGAGGCTCATGCAGCCTACCCATGATTAATCTGTTAATCTGTTTGCCTTTGCAGTTTTCCTAAATGGGGAAGAGAAGCTTATTGCATTTTTGCTTCTATAAATTTTTGAGTAGGAACTGAAGCAGCCTGATTGCCTGATCTTGAAGGGACAATTAAGAGTCATTAATGTATCACATGTGTTGGGGATGTAAGTCTTTGCCTAGTACCCCAACTGGGTCGCAAGGCATATTATGTCTCTGGTGCTTTAAGACTTGGCTGTGGAAAGTACACAGGTGTTGTGGTGTTTCTAGAGAGATCTCTGGCCAATGTATTTATGACTGAGCAAAGCCACAGACCTCAGCTCTAATGCTCACCTCGGCTTCAATGCTGACCTTGGCTAAAATGCCCAACCTGGGATTACTAAACTCACCATGCCAGAGCTCTGATGCCCAGCTTCTGCTTCACTCTTCTGCCAACTTCCTGGAGTAGGAGTTCTGCGAACCCAAGAACATACTGCAAAAACTGATTCTTCAATCTGCCCCGAGGAAAGGCTTTTGCCTGTCTGCTGCAAAGAAGGACTACTCGGGGATAAGCCGCAAAGCTGTCTAACTTTACCTTCAGCCACAGCTTCTCTTTGGACTGTTCTCAAGCTGTGTAGAGACTGTGTAGAGACTTGTACATATATTTGCACCATTATAGTTTCTCAGTGGAGCTGACTGAGAAACACAGAGGACTATACTGAGTTTCTGTTACTGCACTGTATATATTTTGCACTACCTGCTTTTGAGTAAACCTGCTTAAGTTCTTCACCAAAGCCAAGGCCTGTCTGTCTGTGTCACTCTCACAAGGAAGAGAGACATCTCCCGAGATGCAAACCTTCTGTCTCAACCACTGTGCGCCTCTCTGTTGTCTGTGGCTCACCCCATGGACGCTGCCAACATGTATCAATAAAATCGCCTGGAACTCTCAGGAAGGTGGAGGCATTGTTATGGTGGGCAACTGTTATGATGAGCACTTGGACTTTCAATTTTACCACCATATTGCTGCTGCTATTACAAATCTAGAATACATGATTTATGGGCTGCAGGTCTTGACGTCATCCTGCCAACAAAAGTCTGCATAGTCAAAGCAATGGTCTTCCCAGTAGTAATGTATGGTTGTGAGAGCTGGACCATAAGAAAGGCTGTGGTGCTGGAGGAGACTCTTGAGAGTACCCTAGACAACAAAGACATCAACTATGCGACTGAATGACAACAACAACAAGGTCTTGTCTTTTCCTCAAAAGGAAATCTGTAGAATGAATAAATTTAGGAGGGAGCAGAAATCTGCTTCCCTGGACCTACTATGTCCATTTTCATCTAGAGATAATAACCCATTCAGGGAGGTATTGCCATTATACCAACCTGGATGTATCTTGTTTGTTTTTAAAAGCTCATCAAATTCAGCCCTGGTTAGCTATCAAGGTCTATCAGTCCCTATCAGAGAGTAAACAAAGCAAAACAAAAACAAAACATCATAGCACTTTAAAAACTAACTGCTGTTTTGTAATGTTATCTTTTGTGGATCAAGTCCACTTCATCAGACAAGTCAACGTGTTTGTTTTTGTTTTGCTTTATTTACTTTATTTACTCTCTGATATGCTTGAAACACAGACCGGGACTCTTTGCTTATGGTCACACACACTCTGGTCACCTCCAGATTGGATTATTGTAATGCACTCTACATGTGGCTGCCCTTGATGATCATTTGGAGGCTGCAGCTGGTTTAGAATGCAGCTGCCCATATAGTGATGGGGTGCGGACATTATGCACAAGCCTCACCCCTGCTACGGGAGCTGCATTGGTTGCCAGTGGTGCAATTCAAGGTGCTGGTAATTACCTTTAAAGCCCTACATGATAGTGGGCCAGGATACTTAAGAGACCACATCACCCCAAGGATATCTACCCGTCTTACTAGAGTGGACGAGAGGGGCTCTTTAAAAATACCAACTGCTAGTGAGGCTCGCCTCTCTACATACCTGTCAACCCGCGGCTCTGGAAAAATGGGACCTGCGCACATCACTTGTTTTACCCTTCCACACATGCGTGGAAGCACTACACCGCTTGCGTAGGGGCTGCACAATCAGCATAGCGCTTCTGCGCATGCGCAGAAAGTGTTTTCCCCCACTGCCAAATTACGGGGGTTTGGCAGCGCGGGGCGGGTTATGATGTCAATCGATGTCAAATTACAGGGTTTTCCCAGCCAAATCGGGATGGTTGACAGGTATGCCTCTCTAGCACTAGAATAAGAGCCTTTTCGGTATCCACTCTGGCCCTATGGAACCTCCTGCCAGTTGAACTGCATCTCCAGACAGAGCTGCTGCCCTTCAGGAAAGAGCTGAAAACCAGGCTGGCAGGGCAGGTGTGGGGAGATGGGGAGGAAGCAACCACCACTCCCCACTGACTCATTTACAGCAGGATCACTCATGTTTTTAAAAGTTTTTAACTAGATTTTTAATTGGTGCGGGTGGGAGGTAGTTTTTCAGTGTTTTTAGGAATTTCTATAGTTTAAACATTGGAAATTTTATGTACACCGCCCACAGTCGCATGTAGATTGGGGCAGCTATATAAATTGAATAAATAAATAAATAATGTCCAGTCTCTGGTACTTTGATTTTGCATACAAGTACTATGGAATTATGCTCTGCATCATGTGAGCAAAGTGTTTCACAGGCTCTTGACTGGAGGATGATTTGTGTGGGTGCATATGTGTGCAAAGAAAGCAAAGTTGCACAAATGACACTTTAATGCAAATAAGAGAAACAGCACATAATGGCAGGGGCTGCCATCTCGCTGTAAAGAGTTCTATTAAGGGATGGAAGCATTGAAAGAACATTTCTCTCCTCTTTTTTCAAGAATCATACAGGTCTTTTCTTTTGATTCTCAAAGGAAAAGGACACTAGTTTTCCACACAAATGATCTGAAAAAGTTATATGTTAAGTTTTATTGTACATGTGCATGTTTAGCAGAGTAGTGTGTAAGTGTAACACAAGAGGAAGCAGCACACCTTGGACTGCCCACACACACAAATGAAGAACAGCAGTGTAGTTCAACAGAAAATAAATGGCTTGTACTTTTCTGTGCTAATTATATTTCAGTGCAAAATGTAAACATAGATAGCATCTCTCACAAAATGTATTTACAAAAAGTTAAAGTCTCACTGCCTCAGCAGGAATCTCTCAAAGTCCTTCTGAGGCTGATTAGAGGCTTGTAGATTTGCTTACAGTCTTTGGTAAATTCAGAACAGCAGTTCAGTTCATTCACAGCAGTTCAACGGGAATGAAAACCAAGACTCATTCTGGCTTCAAGTTCAATGGCATAAGCAGTTCAGTTCTTTCAATCACAAACATATACACACTCTGACAAAAGAGAATAGTTAGTGCTTACTGAATGCTTCCAGGTTTCAGTGCAGGTCCAGTTGTAGAAGAGCTTCTGCCTGAGTTCCTCCTCAGCAACTTCAGCAAGAGTTGCAGAAACAGTCCTTCTGTATTCTCTCTTCTTGTTCCAGTAACTCCGGCATGTGTTTCAGCATGAACTCCTCTATTCCTCCATTACTCATTGATAACTCCTCCAAATAAGTGCTCTGGAAGCACTTCATTTATAAAGCATAACACTGTAGGTACACGTATCAGTGATATCAGCTGTGCAATACAGATACAGGATCTTAAAGCCTTAGGCACATACATTCGTCCTATAACATACCCAGTACCACTATTTCAATACATGACATTATAGACACTTTGATGAGGAAAATAATAATGCTTCCTCTTGCCTGGCAGCAAGCAATCTTCATTTTGCCCACATTTCTACCAGGACTGGAGTGTACTTGAATTACCAAGCCTTTCAGAGCTTGGAAATTCTTCCTCTATGAGCCTCCTCAAATCAAGACATTCTAAATGGATGACAAAAATAATTTAGTGTACATTCTTTACATTCCTACTAACAGGTTACATGCACAATGTGATAAATTTGTGTTGCAAGTGAAATTCTTGTATTTGGGTTATTCTCACAATCAGGAAGATTGTAGCAGCCTGCTTCATGGGAGCAGTTTTGGGCAAACTATTAAAGGCTGACACACTCTCAATTGTTGAATTTATTATCATTGCTTATCTTTATGTTGTGAAGGAATGGAGTCTGGATTTCTGCCTCAGTCCTCATAATGTTATGGGCCACTTCTGAACCACCTTCACCCATCCAGAATGGATCTGATTGGATATGTGACTCAAGTCTGTTGACTCAGGGCCAATAAGA
This sequence comes from Bradypodion ventrale, assembly GCA_035047345.1. NCBI lineage: Eukaryota > Metazoa > Chordata > Lepidosauria > Squamata > Chamaeleonidae > Bradypodion > Bradypodion ventrale. The sequence goes on along the minus strand of JAWDJE010000003.1, from coordinate 18,582,035 downwards.
GCTTAATGACAAGAACAAACATTCTTGAGGGTACAAAAGAGCAAAATCAAATTAGAAGATGGAAGAAGGAGCTCACTGGAGAAGAAATAACATTAAATGAGGTTATGGTTAAGGAATGTGACCTCCCTTTTGTCACTTGGAGGACCCTGAACAGGCTGAGTGTTGGAGTCCCTAAATGTAACACCAACATTTTCAAGTGGGTGCTGCTGGTGAACAACATGCTGTGTGAGTGTCCAACCTGGATATTTATTTATTTATTTATTTATTTATTTCTGCGCATTTATATCCCCGCCCTCCTGGTGGGTACACCACTCAGGGCGGCTAACAACATAATAAAAATTACAATAAAAACAATAAAACAACAAGAGTTAAAACAGATCTAACAGCCCCAATTAAAACCAACATTAAAAACACAAACAAATCATCATTGACAAACAACCCACCCCCACCCTACCCCCATTAAAACCGAATACCAAGCCGGAGGGGCATCCCCTCACATAGGCTAAATCAGCCACTGGGCTTGGCTGGTGGAGTCAAGCTTGCCCCAGACCTGCTGGAAGAGCCATGTCTTCAGCAACTTCCTAAAGGGGAGTAGTTCCGTCTGGAGCCGCAACTCAGGTGGTAAGAGGTTCCACAGGGCTGGGGCAGACACAGAAAAGGCTCTTTTCCTGGTCCCAGTAAGATGTACCTCTTTCACTGATGGGACCACCAGTGAGCCCCTCCTGTCTGCCCTAGTAGGACGGGCTAAATTCCTTGTGGCGATGTGGTCTCTTAAGTAGCCTGGTCCAATGCCATGAAGGGCTTTAAAGGTCAAAACCAGCACCTTGAATTGCACCTGGAGGCACACCGGCAACCAGTGCAGCTCCCGGAGAAGTGGTGAGCCCCGAGTATGACACCCGTACCCCATCACAACCCGGGCAGCCGCATTCTGGACCAGCTGAAGCCGCCGAATGGTCACCAAGGGCAGCCCCATTACAATAATCCAATCTGGAGGTGACCAGAGCATGAGTGACCATGAGCAAGGAGTCCCGGTCCAGGAGCGGGTGCAAACATAGAGCTTGTATCCTGGGAGATGACTGGAGCTGAGGTGTTTAAATACTGCAAAGCATCAGAGCTTTTCTTATTCTGCTGTCAACCAAGATTAGTAGCACATTAACTTTTGCTTCAGATCAGCAATCAGGAACAAAAAGGCTCTTTGCAGGCGCACCCCCAATAAAGGACTCAGACACTGATGAAAGTGGATAACGGCATTGGGCCACATTTATTGATTCATGCCCTAGTCCGAATTATAAATTTCTATTGGTAACTGACCAATTATAATTCTTAAGGCAAGCAGGCCGAAGTAACACTGGTAAGGTACCACCCAAAATTGCCGACGGCAATTGTTACAATGTATCTATTTGTATCAATTTGTTTGTTGACAACAAACAAATTGTTGACCGTAGTCAATATCTAACTAATGACCCCACCCTCTGACGCGTATCCGTAAAATCACGGGGTGATGCATGCTGTCTAGCTGTAGCCATCACCCCGTCGCCTGGTTCGTCGTTGACCGGACAACGTTTAACCAAGTTATGCCTATCTAGTGTTGTCCAGTCAATTGCAAACCTGCCGGATACCTGTGGGTCATAAATGTTTACCTTACCAGTGCTACCCGCCACACGGAGAGGCTTCAAAGAAGGCTCGACGCCCCCCCCCCAGACCGTCAGCTCGGTCAACAGGCCTGCTCGCCAATCACCCAACAGGAGGTCCATACCTCCTCGCGACAGATGGACCCCATCCCCTGCATAAAGTCCATAATTTTGCAGACTAATGGCGGGGTGACGACTGACCCGCCCCCAACCCCTGTCGACAATGAACCGGGCAACAGCCCTGTTTACCATGCGTCTAGCACGGTCAAGGGCCTGGAGGTCGAACCCTTCCCTATAAGTGTGCCGCGGCACCATGTCTGACCAAACGAGGGTTGTGGCGTGCCACACGTAATGCAGGTAGGCGAGGTCGCCGCAAATCGCATGCTTCAGCGATAGGCCGGTGACCTGACCTAAATCATTGCCACCAAGGTGTATGATCAGAATGTCAGGCGGGTCAGCATTCCGGCCTGAGAAAAGGAATGGCAACAGCTCCCGCCATAACATCCCGGGCTTACCATACCATGTGAGACTTGCGTATGCACCCAGTCCCAGTCGGGGTCCCCACTCTGTCGCCGCAGCATAACGCGCTGCCCTGTGCACGTAGCTATGGCCCACCAGCCATACTGTCACCGGCGTAATACGACACCCAGGGTCTGTCAAGGAAAAAATGAGGGAAGAGAAAAGTGCGGTGACCCGACTGGTACTCACGGTGAAAGAGGGCGGACATAAAACTGAAAACATTGCGATCCCCACCTCCCCATACGGCGTATTTCAGCCCCGGAGTACCCAAAAGCAGCCGCCGTGGAAGCCGCCCCTATTCTGAATGAATGGGTGCCGTAACGGGCCCCTGGGAGGCCAACACCGGCCAGCGCTTTGCCGGTCACCTTCCAAAATTGAAATTTAGTAAGGGGAAACCCATCTTGGTGACAGAAAAACGGGCCATGGTGCGTGCCACGCAGTGCAAGGAACTCCTGTAGGGCACCAACTGGACAGATGTCTGCCAAAGAACACCATAGCAGTCTCACTCCACTGCCTACGCCATGCTGATCCGTCTTAGAGGAGCGTATCCTCAACTGAGCCCAGTCTTTGGCCACATAGACATCTTCGAGTTCCAGTGCCCTACGACTTGCATCCGCCTTAGACAGCATCACAAGCTCGCTGATGCGGAGCGCTCCAAAAAAGGCCACCGTAGTAGCGGCATGAAACAGGGCTACCTCATACCTATCAAAACATAGGTCCTGCCAGCCCCGTGCCAGTTGGGTAAGAACCCCTGGGGAAATTGGGTGGCGGTCGTCCGGGCTACACCCATGCTCCCGCACCCACCCCTCCAAAACGTGTCTCACACGGAAGTCAGCGGTACTGTCCGCATGACCGCCTACTTTGGCCATAAAAGCCAGCGCTGACAGCCTGGACGCTATGGTGCGAGGTGCAAGGCCCTGGGAATGCAGGTAAACCATGAATTGAAGTATATGGGCCACCGGGATCGGCCAGGTATCTGGCAGCCGGAATTGGGCACAGAATGCTCTGAAAGAATTGAATGCGTGGTGATACGCCTTACGCGTGTGTGGTGCTAGCGACATGCCGATCGCCCGGTTCACCTCTCCTTGCCAAGGGTCCATATCTCGTCCGGGAGTGGCGAGGGAAATTCCTCCGCATCCGGGGCCAAGGCGCGGAACTGGGAGATCTGCAGGCGGGACAAAGCGTCAGTGATATCATTATTGACCCCCGGGACATGCCTGGCCCTGAACAGCACATTAAGGCGCAGGCTGCACAATACAAACTGGTGCACCAGGTCCATGACCCTGGGTGATTTGGAAGTCTGTGAGTTGACAATGTGGACAACGGCCGCATTGTCACACCAGAAATGAACGACCGAGTTGGCCCACTCCTCACCCCATAGCATCAAGGCCCCCAGGATGGGAAAAAAATCCAGATACGTAAGATCACGCAGGCGACCCGTGCCTGACCAGGCTGATAGCCACCCACCATAGGCCCACTTCACATTGAAGTACATCCCATAACCCAGGGACCCAGAGGCATCGGACTGTATCTGGAAACGAGGGGAAGCCAGAAGGTCAGACCTCCAAAATGACACCCCTTTGAACTCCCTCAGGAACTGGAGCCAGATAAGCATATCTGCCCTGATACCCCGGGTCAGTCTCACCCTATGGTGGGGCCTGGACAGGCCTGTCATGGCGTCGCACAAGCGCCGAGCAAATGCCCTGCCCGGTGCCACCACCCTGCAAGCGAAATTAAGGTGTCCATGTAGCACCTGCAGTTCCCGAAGGGATGCCTTGCGCTTAGCCAGCAAGTCCGATATAAGGGCCACTATCCTTGACACCTTGTCTCCCGGCAACCTAGACGCCTGCGCTACCGTGTCAATCTCCACCCCCAGGAATACTAACTTATCAGACGGGCCTTCGGTCTTTTCGGGCGCTAAAGGGACACCAAGTTCCTCCATTAGCATCTGAAATGTGTTGAGGAGACGTGTGCACGTGTCCCAGCCCCGTTCACCCCCGAACAAAAAGTCGTCCAGGTAATGGGCTACAGACCGGGACCCAGACCTGCGGACAAAAGCCCACTGTAGGAAGGTGCTGAAACGCTCGAAGGCTGAGCATGATATGGAACAGCCAAAAGGCATGGCCTTATCGAAATAATATTCACCCCGGAACTTGAAACCCAGCAACTCAAAGTCAACCGGGTGAACCGGCAGGAGGCGAAAGGCAGACTTAATGTCGCACTTAGCTAACAGCGCACCCGGGCCACATGTGCGCACCATGCGCAGCGCCTGGTCAAAAGATGTATACCTGACTGAGCAAAGGTCATCAGGGATAGCATCATTGACCGATCGGCCGGCTGGGTAGGACAAGTGATGGATCAGGCAGAACTCGCCCGGTGACTTCTTGGGCACTAAGCCCAAGGGCGACACTTTAAGGTTGGGGAACGGGGGTGCAGGGAAAGGGCCGGTAACCCTGCCCGCATCAATCTCCTTAGTAATACTGGCAGCAGCCACCTCCTCCCTCCCCCTAAGGGACAAAAGGTTGGGGGCATCTTGGGGGGACCTATCACCCAGGAAAGGAATACGGAACCCCAGTCGAAAACCCTGAAGCAGGTAAACCGCATCCGCCTCCCTCGGGTACAATGCGAGCCAATGCTCCAACATGTCCACATTAATTGGGGAGGGGGCCTTTCGGTGGACCAGCTCCCTCTGCAGCAGTCTTGCCAGCCCCTTGTCCGCCCCTACCTCTGCCCCGCATCCCGCCAGGCCTGGGGCAGGCGGAGGCCGCATGGGGGCCCGCGCAAGAGGGACACTCATGCCTGTACCGGCAATTCTTCCTATTGCAGGAACCATTGGACGAGAAAGTCCAGCACAGCAGGCGGGCTGGAACCCCCTGCCCCGCCACCTGGCGGGGTGTCTGTGCTGGGGCCGCTCGCTGGACCGCATGTCCACAATGGTATCTTTCCCCAGGCGCAGGGCGCGTGGGAGTCATGTACAGAAGCCACAGCTTCTGGCAGGGCTCATCCCACCTCATCTCCGGGTGCAGGGGAATCCGCATACGGAATTCCTCGTCGTAAGCCAACCACGACGGGCCCGGGAAGTCGACCATCGCCCGGTAAATGTTGTCCAAATACTGGACCATCGGAATTGCCAAATCCGGCCGGGCCCTGAGGTAGACCGCCATGTATATGAGGTACGCCGGCAACCAGTTGGCCCACGTACGTGGCGGCTTACGACGACGTGCCTGTTCCTTATCCTTCTCATCCTGCCCCTCCCTCTCCTCTTTGGTGGGCTCTCTGTTAAGAAGGGAGAAGATGTCCACATACTCCCCACGCCAGATCTTCTCTTTGGTGGCCTGGGCCAAATGGTCCCCCAGGGGCAAGGAATACCCCGCTGTCAGCAATGCCGACACCGGCACGGTGGGAACTGCAGGCATCTGAAAAGGGGCCTGGACCAACCCGGTCACCCCTAACACATTCCCGACTGAGTAAGAGGCACCACCCAAAACGGGGCCCTGGGTGAGAGGTGAAGTCACCGGGTGGGACGTCGGCAACTGAACCGTCGCACCACCCGTGCGAGGCCTCGGCCACTGAAATGCCCCCCCCAACGTGGCTAGGTGTGTGGGTGCACTAGATTGAACCGCATACTCACATGCTGCACCCCCATGGGCCGCCCCCACCGGGGGTTCCGGCCCACTGGGGGCGTCGGAGCTCACAACCGCAGTTGAGCTCGTCGACGGGGCCTGACCAGCACCAGCCTCTTGATTGGGGAGCTGCGAGGCAGTGGCCGATGCCGGCCCACGCGCCTCGGGCAGCTCGACCCGTCCTGCCGCCTGCCGCTGACCGGCAGACGAAGCATCAACCTGCACCCCAAAAGGCACCCCCGGGTGGTTAACCCTCGCGAGGGATGCCTCGAGGGCCGCAACGCGGGCCAGAAGGGCTTCCACATTAACGTAGCCTCCTAAGCCAAGTGGGGGCAAAGGGCCGGCCGGCCCACCAGCTGCAGGCGCCGGTCCAGGTCCCTGGACCCTGGGGCCCGTATACGGCCATGACCCCAGGCCCGGCCCCTGCAGGGCCGGGGGGTACCCTGCCAGGGGAGGGAACCCAGCCACCCCCCATGGCTGAAACCCCCCGCAGGAAGCTGCGCACCAATGGAAGAAGGCCCCGCAGAATGGGCCACGCCAGGGGGAGCGGCCACTGCTTGCGGGCTGGGGGCCGCAGCCCCTGCTGAACCGGTACGCGGACACCCCGCCTCAGGCCAAGGGGCAATTAACCCCATCCCACCGGTCCCGGTGGGCTCAGGCAAAGGAGGCTGCTGGGGAGGCGCAGCCGCGGTCCTCCGACCCGGCTGGCGCCTCCGCGCAGAATGAGCCGCGTTCGCAGTCGCCTTCTTCTTAGAGGGCATAGCAGCTATCTGATGGGAAGCCGGAAAAAGTCAAGAAAATTAGCAGCCAAGAGGCTTCCCGGTGAAAGGCAAGAGCAACGGAGGTAAGAGGGAAAAACTTCTCCGCTCCGTCGCTTCGCAAAATGGCAGCTTGGCTGCCTCGTGGCCGCCCCTTATATAAGGGTGCTGGCCATGCCCCCTAACTACCCGGATGCCTTCGTCCGGTGGGGGGGGCCCGCAAAGAGCGCGGCGGCCATTTTGGCGCCGCGCTTGCAATTGATAAATAACACGAAGCTGTGCAAAGGCCCTCCTAACCACAGCTGCCACCTGCTCTTCAAGCAGTAGCTGCAAGTCCAGGAGGACCCCCAGATTGCACACCGGATCTGACTGTGGCAAAGATGTTCCAGCCATGACCAAAAATGGTAACTCCCGGGATAACATGGGACCCCGAACCCAAAGCCACTCAGTCTTGCCAGGATTTAGCTGAAGCCCGTTGTCCCCCATCCAGACCCGAACAGCCTCCAGACACCTGATCAGGACTTCGACTGCATCACTCAGGTCCCCACAAGCCGAGATGTACAGCTGGGTATCATCTGCATACTGATGATACCTCACCCTGTGGGAACGAATGATTTCACCCAGTGGTTTCATGTAGATATTAAACAATAGAGGTGAGAGTACCGAGCCCTGAGGCACCCCACATGGAAGCAACCTAGGGCTGGACAACCCACTCTCTAAAGACACCGACTGAGTCTGACCCGTCAGAAAAGAGGAAAACCAGGACAACACAGTGCCCTGGGCCCCCACTCTGTGGAGGTGGCCCAGAAGGATACCGTGGTCGGCGGTATTGAAAGTCACTGAGAGGTCAAGAAGAGCAAGGACCGAGGGGTTGCCTCGATCCCGCTCACACCAAAGATCATCCAAGAGTGCGACCAATGCCGGCATCTCGGTACCATAACCGGGCCAGAATCCTGACTGAAACGGGTCCAGATAATCCGTATCATCATGAAATAATAAGAAGAAATCCAGAAAGGAAAGTGTGGTTTTAATATTACAATACAAAAAATAATGGTTTTTACAGTAGTATGTTAGATTTTTTTTTATTTTTTTTTATTGAGTTTTTAATAGACATACAAGAAAGAAAAGAAAACATTAACAGTACATTAACAATACAATACACTAACAGATCCATAATATCATACTAACAAACATTACTATATGCTAGCACATAACAATATCTATACTCATTAACTACTATTTAACCACCAAATATTAAGAACCATTATTTCAAAGTCCAAAATAATGGAAGAAACTTTCTGTACTACCACAAATCTTTTTAACAAATAATAATCACCCTGTGAATATATACAATGCCCGGAGAGTTTATTTTCTACTCAGCTCCAGAAGCTTCTTTGAGATGGTACTGGTCCTGAGCTATCACTTGCCATAATAGAGTGATCCACGAACGGTTTCCATATATTCCAAAATCTATTCTCTTTTAAATTATCTCTTTTGACTTTAATCTCCCATGTCAATTTATCGTTCAGTGCTAAACTCCACATTTCTTTATACCATTCTCCAATCTGAATATCTACATCGTTTTTCCAATTTCTGGCTATACATTGTCTACCCGTTGTCAGTACGATTTCCAGTAATTCTTTTTCCTCCTTGTTTAAACCCAAGCCTTCCACATTCGTTAAAAGAATAGTACCCGACACCAACTTAACACTTTTACCCAATATTTCACCAAACTCATTTTCTATTCTTCCCCAAAAATCCCTTATGTTTTTACAGCTCCACCACATATGTTCGTATGTTCCATCAAATTCTTTACATCTCCAACATAACTTATCTCTTTTGTTATCCATCTGGTAAAGTCTTAATGGTGTCAGGTACCATTGCCACAACATTTTGAAATTATGTTCTTTAATTCTTACAGACATTGTTCTTATAATTCTCTTTTTCCATTTATTTTTCCATTCAATCTCCCCAATTTTTATATTCAAATTTTGTTCCCACTTCCGTTTCAAATCCTCCTGTGGATCTGCACCTCTATTCAATATATTATAAAGCTTGCTTACAAGACCTTTAATACTACTTTCCCCTTTTCTAATCTTCCTTACCAATTCCTCAAATTCCGTAAGTACTCTATCTGTCCCTAGTTCTCTTTTATATTTTTTATTCCAATTGTCCACCTTTAACTTCTGAAACCAGTTCAAATTTAATATCTCAAACATTTTTTTCCGCTCGGCATCAACATCACATGCTTTTAACCAATCCTTCAGTAACAACGTCCCATTTTTATCCAATATTTCTATTTTTTCTTTGTCTAATTTTATTGGGAAACACATCATATCAGTCAATTCCAAAATTGGAGAGAGATTCGGAACCATATCTTTTTTTACCTTCTTCCACACCTCCATGAGACCTTTCATCATAGTATTATTTGACCTTTTCACCTTATCCTTCATTCCCAAAAAATTCAAGTTTCCAATATTTCTGTATTCTTTCATTTCCAATTGTTCCCAAATTACCTTTTCTCTTGCCAAGATCTTCACAACATTCTTGACTTGAAATGCTCGGTAATATACTAACAGATTTGGCATACCCAAACCCCCTTTTTTCTGAGACAAATACCATAATTTCTTTGGAAGCCTAGATTTTTTTCCTCCATTACAAAAACCATTAAACATTTTTTGAAACTCATTAATTTCTTTCTCTTTTAAGTGGATCGCGAGTGTATCAAATAAAAAGTTAATCTTTGGTAACATTATCATTTTACACATAGCAATCCTTCCGAACCATGACAGCTTTAACTTCTGAAGTTCTTGTATTTTATTCTTAAATTCAGTTCTCAAGCTGTCATAATTCAATCGTTTGAGTTCTTCTAATTTGTTTGAAATGATTATCCCTAAATACTTCAACTTATCTTTGATTTGTATATTAAGTGTCGACACCGTCCTACCCATCTCGCTCAATTTCAAATTGCACAACATCAATTCAGATTTGTCCCAATTTATCTTTAATCCAGTTATAGCTTGAAATACTTGTAGATGATCTTTAATCCTGTCCATTACCTGTTCCGGGTGCTTCACCATAAGCAATGTATCATCAGCGTACATACTCACTTTATTACCCATAATCCCTTCTATATTTGAATCCTCCCTTATACTTTTAGCTAAAATCTCCATTGCCATTATAAACAAAATAGGAGATAATGGGCAGCCCTGCCTAGTGCCAGCCTCTAGCTTTACCAGATCCGTAAGCTCCTCATTTACTCTAACCTTGGCACTTCCTTTTTGATATAGTAGATCTATAACCCTATTAAATTTATCCCCAAACCCATATTTTTTAACTATTTCCTTGATTGAAGACCACTGCAATGAATCAAATGCCTTAAAAATATCCAATGATAGTAGTCCCACTTTTTCCTTTGTTTGATTAACATTGTCTATTAAATCTAATACCCTTCTAGTCGAATCCGCCATATGTCGTCCTTTTAAAAACCCAACTTGATCAACATTTATATATTCCCCCATAAAACTATTTAATCGATTAGCCAATATTGCCGTGAAGATCTTCGCATCTTGGTTTATAAGCGAAATTGGTCTGTACGAATCCACTCTTTCCAAATTCTTACCAGGTTTTGGCAAAAGAACAATTGTAGTGTTGTACCATGAAGTCGGGATTGATCCTCCATCTAATATATAATTATATAACTTCACCAATTTCGGGACCACCACCTCTTTGAATTCTTTGTAAAACTCCGTCGATAATCCATCATCCCCCGGGGCTTTCCCTATCTTCAATCCACTTATTACCCCCTTAACCTCTTTATCAGTTATCTTTTCCTCCATTTTCTCCCTATGCTCTTGTTTTATCCCATTCCCTAACTGCCTCTCCAATATCCTTTTAAGCTTTTCCATATCTATTTCTTTTTTTGCATATAACACCTGGTAAAATTCCCTAACTATTTTACATTTATCGCTATTCTTATTACACCTTGAACCTTGCCTGTCCACTAACACCCCAATTTCTCTTTTTTCCCTTTTAACCTTAGCTGCTCTTGCTAATAGTTTTGAGTTCTTATTACTAAATTCAAAATATTCCCTATTTAAATAGGTCAAATCTCGTTTAACTTTATCCATATCCTTACCCATTACTTCTGCCTTAAGTCCTTGTAATTTCAAGAAAATTTTTTTATCTTTACTTTTTGCATGTTCTTCCTGTAATTGTTTTATTTCCCTTTCTTTTTCTATATGCTCTGCTTTATTCTTTTTATATTTGAGGCTTGCCAATTTTATGCTTTCCCCCCTAAAAACTGACTTCATGGTATCCCATACAACGTTGAAATTAACCTCATTATTATCGTTCCAATGCCAACTTTCTTTCCAACTTTCCATGATTACCTCTTTGCTTTTCTGATCTTTGAACAAATTAGGATCGTACCTCCAATTTCTAACTCTTTGCATATTTTTTGTGCTTTCAATTCCAAATATACTTTAGCATGATCCGATTCCTTAATAATCCCAATTTCCGTGCCTTCTATATCCCCAATTAAATTTTCCGAGAGAAGAACATAATCTATTCTCGAATAGGTCCCGTGTACGTGCGAAAAAAAGGAATATGCCCTTTCCGAACCTTTAAACTCTCTCCAGGAATCCTTCAAAGCCATAACTTTCATCCAATTGTCCATCACCTTCCCTTTCACACCAATTCCACATCTGGCTATATTTGTGCAATCTAATCCTGACCTAATCAAATTAAAATCACCAGCCACAATAGTTTTTGCAACATTTTCCAACTCCACTATTTTCCGAATCTTTTCTAGAAACACTGTTTGGTGGTCATTCGGAGCATAAATATTTACCAACAAAATTTCCTCATCCTTCAATTTTCCTCTTAACAACAAGTACCTACCCTCCTGATCAACAATTTTTTTTGTGATTTCAAATCCTAACTTTCTGGAAATCATAGTTGCCACCCCTCTTGCTTTGGATGTTCCACACGCCATCTCATAGTGTTGCATCCAACCCAAATAAAGTTTATTCGTGTCTTTTGACTTCTGATGTGTTTCCTGTAAAAACAGAATATCTGGTCTATCTTTTTTCAACGCCAATTCCAGCCTCCGTCTCTTGAGAACAGAACCTGTACCTTTCACATTCCATGATATTATTTTAATACTTCCCATAACCAAATTCTTCTCCCAACTTTAAACTCTCCATCGGGCGTGCCACCAACAACCCTTCACCATACCAACTACATAAAACACACATTTTCACTCTCCCCACCTTCCAACGAAAAGTCGCCTCTGTCAACCAAAGAGGGGAGAGGGGGGACCTGCAAGATGCGCCCTACTGCCGGCGCTATGCGCTATTTACCCATTCTACCTCTATTAAGTACTTAAGATTACTACTATCTAGTTCTCATTGTTCCTTACCTATCTCCTCCTCCACCATAATCAAAGACAACTCCTCCTCCTCCTCCCCTCGTTGTGGTGTACCACCTGTTGCCCCACCAGCTTCCTCCCTCCCATGTTCCCTCCCCAAAGCTCCAGAATCCGTCATTTCCTTCTTAAGATTTTTCCATTCTTCCGAATCTACTTGTACCAATCCCAACAAACTCAGATATTCCAATGGGTTGGTGCCTTCATCAATAACTTGCATTCTTTTATCATAGAAAAAGCGCAATTGTTGTGGAAATCTCCAATTATACCTTATATTTTTACTCATCAATAGTTTAGTAACAGGCCTCATCTTATACCTCCATGTTCTTTATTTTAATGAAATATCATTGTAAACTTCAACATCTGAACCATCAAATTTCAACGCATCAGAACCAACTCGTTTCAGATGAGCCATTACTTTTAATTTATCTGCCCAATTTGCAAATTTAACCAACACATTTCTTTGAACCACTCTCCCTCTTCTTGGACCCACCCGGAATGCACTTCCTAAATCCTCCTGAACAAATTCCTTCCCCATTTTTAAACCATTTAACCACTGAACCACCCTCTCTCTTAACAAATCCGGAGTGCGTTCCGGCACCTGACGGATCAGAATGTTCTGCTTTCTCATCATATCTTCAACAGCATCTATCCTCATTTCTTGTTCCTCCAATTTTAGCTTGCTGTCCTGCACCACCTCCTGAGTCCCTTTTACTTCCTTCTTTACAGCATCCACCTCGATTTGAACCACTTTCAGCATTCCCTCCAATTTATTCAAACTTAAGTCCACCTTTTTGGTATAATCTGTCAGTGTTGACATCATCTTTTCTTGCCTTTTAAACATTTCATTTTTATCTTTCACCCTTGAAGCCTCATTTTTCTCCATTTTTTGCAACAACTTGCCAATTTCCACCATAATTTGAGTCTGATCCAATGGTACTGTGGACACGGATGATGACTGAGCAGATTCATCCATTGGTGCTTTTTCAATCTTCTTAGGCTTTACAACTTGTTCTTCTTCCTTCGCTTTCCCTCTCGTACCTTTATCCATAGTAATGTAATATGTTTCAAACCCAATGTTGCAGATCGCTGTAACAAATTGTCAATACAGTAAGGCTTACTACACTGCAGCCATAGGTTCCACAGATACAACAGGAAAGTTCTTATGTCAGCAGAAGATCCAAAAATTACTGTAATCCACAACGATGAAACAAAAGAAAACAGCTCTCCAAACAGGCAGTTTAAGAATAAAAATTGTTAACCACAAATAATCCTTTCCCCCAAAGCCAGCAGTCCAATGGCGTCTTCCAACCACAGCAAAAAAACTTCAGAGAAACAGTTAATCAGGCTGCTGAGGGGGGGGGGGGAGCTCAGAAGGAAAGAAAAATCCAGCCACCAAGGGGTTAAGGTGAGGAGTTGAGCAGCTATTTGTAATCCACACGGTGTAGGAACCATACAGTCAAAGCCACATAATCCTTCCTTTGAAGTGGATAATCAAAGCACCATTTTCCAGCGTGTGCCTTAACTTTGAAGTGAGAAGAAGCCCCCCCTCTTCCCCCTCTTCCCTGAAGGAGCAGGCAACTTAAGCAGAAGAGAAACAAAAAAAAAAAACTCCTACAGCTTCTCCAATATTCCAGCCCAGAGAAGAGAGAGAAAAAAGAAAAAGGAAGGTTAATCCACCTTATTGATCTCAAAACGTGGCGCGGTCCTCTGGAATGTAGAAAAAAATCACAGTCTACACACGATCACTTTCGTTTTCCCTGACCGTCGCCATTACAATGCCTCCACCTCTTCCCCCTCTTCCCTTTCAAAGGCTCGACTCTCTTTTTTTTTTTTTTTCTTTTGAGAAACCCAGCCGGTTTTGTAGCTTGTAGCTAGGAATGTAGCTCCCTTCAGGCACTTACATACAAATTGCTTTCACACTCAGCCGCTTCTTGCCACTTCCAAAACCAGTTCCAAAGCCTTCTCCACAATCTCGCTGATCCCGTTCCTCGGCTCCTCAGCGGAAAAGCCGCGACTGCCGTCACAGCTCAACCGCCCAGAAAACCTCCCGAACTTCGATCGTCCAGCCTCAAAAGCTCACCAAACTTTCCAAGGAGACAGGCAAGGATCTTATCTTTAAACTTTACCACTTTAAAATTTTTCTATTCCGCTCCTTCACATTATTCACCACTTTGTTGAGCGCGAGCGTCCGAAACTAGATGTTTCACAGCGGCCATCTTAGCCACGCCCCCCTACAGTAGTATGTTAGATTTATGGTGTGGTGAAAAGACAGAGAGAAGACCCAGGTATCTTATGGAAATGGGAAATGTTGCTAGGGATTGCACAATCCAATCTTGGAAGGTATTGTGCACAACAATCTGAAAGTAGGTGGTGGGTTTTCATCCTATAAAAAGTAAAACATGATTACAGTGCTGGTAAGAAAACATATCTTAGATATTAGTCTAAACCAGTGTTTCCCAACCTTTGGTTTTTGGACTTTGATTCCCAGAAGCCTAAGTCAATTCCCCAATGCACTGATCAGCCAATGTATTGACTTGGGCTTCTTGGAATTGAAGTCCCATTGTGGGGCGTGGGCAATGCTGGTCTAAACTGAACATAAGCTGGTAACCATGAGTCTTTATAAACAGGCACAACTTCTATATCCAAGCCCAAAGGTGGTGATGTAGGGTAGAGGTAGTGAAAAGACAAACAAAATAGTGTGGGTATGTGACAGGCAGAAGATAAGCCTATATGCTGCCGGATGCGCATAGGTGGTTCAGTGCAAAAAAAGAAAAAAGAGGGAGGTGGAGGCAGGAAGGGGACAAAAAGCAGCAGGGAGCCAGACATTTCAAAAATCAAAGACTGCAGCAATTTCTGAAAGACCTGGTGAAGATAAAAAGAGGTACACTAAAAAGAATGGAGAAAGACAAGGGTTTGGATGTTTTCACCGATGCTTCTTTGCTTTGGAGGCAGGAGGAGTTACAAAGTTCAACCAAATATATTTTTACCAATGTATTTCTTGTTTGCTTTTTTCTTCCTTCTTTTCGTTTCTTATGTATTTCTCTTCCCCATTTCATCAGGTGTTTGAAATCTCTTGATTAATATCTTCTCTCAGCTTAGAAAGGGCAACCTGTATGGAACTATTTTTCCTGAGTAGATGAGCAACAATCTGGGAGCCAATCTTCTGTTTTCCTAAAATTTCTTAGCTACATGAGACAGGTAAATGTGATATGGCTACAATTAATTCCACCAACATCGCTGCCCCCTTCCCCAAACACACACTTCTGGATTACAACTGCAGTGTTCAACAGGATGCCAAGGCTTGATAAATCACGCTATCAATCAAACTGTTATACAGAAAGGCATGCAATAAATCCCTCAGAGTGATGGAATGAACTAATGGGTAAAGGAGCAGATAGTCCTTGTTATTTTGCATTTTTTTCTTCTGCTTTTTTGACAAAGCTTTATACTTTTCACATAAAGTTTGCAACGGGGGCTGAAAGCTCTTTGAATCACTATTTGAGAAATCTGAATAATGAGTAAAAGTAATTGTTGACCTCAATTGCATCAATTTTGTCTCCAGAGATAGATCAGCCTTGACTTGCTTCAGGATCCACTTGTTTGTCTTTTTGGCAATCCAGGGTATCCACAAAACTTTCCTCCAGCACCACATTTCAAACAAATCATAGGTAAGTGAGCACTAGATCCGTAGAGAAGTGTAACCTTATCTGTTGTGGCACTTCATTGACTTGAGTTCTAAGTTATACAGCAGTCTGCCAACTGCTTCACTAGGCTAGATCCTGCATTTTACTCCAAATGCCATTCCACTGGACAGGCAGATGGACTAGTACTGAAAGATAAATCCAGAGTTTAGCTGTTTTTCTAGTTCATAGGATTTTGTAGCAATGATTCTCTTGACAATTCACCATTGTATTTTTCTCTTCCAGGACTGATGCCTTCTCTCTTTGTGCTGTAGATTCTTCTCAGAGTGGAGCTTGAGTCCTCACCTCATAGGTCAGGTAAGTAGGCATGAGACTGCTAGCGAGAATGCAAGGGCCCTTCAGTAACCACCCTCTATGCCATGGTTTCAAGCTGGGGAGCAGGTCATGCGCTCTCGGTCAGCTTCAAAGGCTGGATGGCCATTTTACTCTGACTGCATGATGGGGGTTGGCCATTTTGTCCCAACAGATTCAAAGGGGTGCCATTTTGATTCTTGAATGCTCTTGGAGGGGTGACATGAAATGGCGCCATGAAATGGCACCGCCTGCTGGATCCGGCCCTCGGGCCTTTGGTTGGGAACCCCTGCTCTATGCCACTGGTTTCCAATCTTGGGAATTACGGCTCCGAGAAATCTTGGCCAGTGGTGAAAGTTTCCAGGAGCTTTCATCTAATAACATCTGCAGCCCCAAAGTTGGGAATTACTAAATGTCTCCCTTGCTCAAAAGCCAATTGTATTCTGCCAACCTAGCAGTTTGAAAGCAAGAAATTGCAAGTAGATAAATAGGGACCACTTCGGTGGGAAGGTAACAGTGTTCCGTGTGCTCCAGTGTCTAGTCATGCCTGCCACATGACCACAGAAACATCTGCAGTAGCAGACAGTGCTGGCTCTCCGGCTTTGAAACAGAGATGAGCACTGCACCCTAGAGTCAGATACGACTGGCTTTAGAGCAAGGGAAACCTTTACTAGGGGGGAGGGGGTGTTCATCTCCATTTACAGCCCAAGAACCAGTGCTATCTCTATCTGCAGACATTTCCAGGATCATGTGTGACTAGACACCGGAGTGCACAAAATGCTGTTACCTTTCCTGCCAAAGTAATAGCTATTTATCTACTTGCAATTTCTTGCTTTCAAACTGCTAGGTTGGCAAGACCTGGGACAGAGTCAGGTGCTCATTTTGTTGAGCAGCACTCAGCCCTGTCATCAAGCTAAGCACCTTAACCACTAAGCCACTGTGGACCCCTGGGAAATACTGGTCTGTACTTAAGATACCCCTTGGGCCAGTGGTGAGATTCAGCAGGTTCGCCAGTACCAGCAGCAGAAATTTTGGCTGGCCCCACCCATCCAAGTTTTGAAATAAAGTAATCCTAATTCAGGTGCAACACAGGGCTTTTCCCCTGGCCATGCCCATCATATCACACCCACAGAGTAGGATGGTAAAAAAAAAATTGAATCCCACCACTGCCTTGGGCATTTTTTCTGTCAACTAAGATGCTCATACTCAGTATCTACTAAGGATTTGGCCAGATGATGTCTTATTTACACCCAGAGCTACCTCTTATTATGGAATATCATCTCTTCCAGAAGAATAAAAAGTAAGATCATCTTTCCCAATTGTCCTTCTGTGAACAGAAGGGACAATATTGGAATGCCATGTTTCTGAGCTCTATATTTTCTTTTTTTCCTTTTCCTTATATTGGATTTTCTGCTCCCAAACCAGCCAATTGCTAATGATTATAAAATGGCATAACACAGGAATGTCTGTCTGGCTGTTCAAAGAAACCAAGGTTATAGCCAGGATTCCAAATTCCCAGTAACATTTTAGAGGACAAATAGAAGGATGTCAACAATGCAAATTCCAAAAAGTGCATGCCACTTCATTCTTAGACACAGCAGCCAAAAGCACCTTAGATGTTTTCTCAGAGACTAAAAAGATGCATCTTTGAAATGGGGCCTAATTTTCAACCAGGTCAACAGTATATTGAGGGAATGATAGAAAAATGTCTACCTTAGTGCCAGCTGTACTCTCTAACAAGCCTACAGTATATAGTGAGATCGCATTGTATGGCTTATAAGAGTATTGATCTGCGGGTACTTCACCATGGTGCTACATTGATCTCTGTTTCATTACACCACTGTATCATGCACCCTCGGTGTCATCTTCATGTCCCTTCTATAAAACCAAAGTACTTTGTGTTGCTGGCCAGATATAAAGGTGTTTTGTGTATCTTGTAATTCAAAACAAATCAATTCCAAGACTACTTAGCCACAGATGTGCATTTTAAAAAAAAACCTTGTTCTGAAAATATTGACCTATAATGATTTAAAATCTAGAAACAAGGAAGAAGCTAAAAGAAAGGGACTTTGACACACACACACACACACCACCCCCATTTTTATGTTTGTGTGAAAATGGGGCATGATTTAGCTTGGGGAGAAGAGGATTGGTACACATTTCTGCATTGTTTGTGTTACTTTTCACAGCTCTTTGGAAAAACGATTTCCCCCCTCTCCTAATGGCTTTGTATCCCTTTCCCCCCACTTGGAAAACATTGATTCTTTCTTCCTACATCCCCATGATTCTTATGCAGCACAAGCAAACAGGGCTCTACTTAAATATATGTGCAAGTCCTATCTAAAGTTGGAAATAAATGTATAACTGCAAGTCTCAGACAGAAAGTTCTTATTGGATGCAAAGACTTGCTCAGCCAAGTGATGAATACACTGGATTCTTTATCTCACAGCAGTAGTTCATTTGCACTCCTTACATTTGCTGTAGTCATTTCTACTGTTTAAGTGAAAGGGATTCACTGCATTTAGCTCTGTGCATAACGGGGGAAATTCCTTAACACAAAATCAGCTTTCTTTTCTTCCTGGTGGTGGTGGTGGTGGTGGTGGTGGTGGTGATGGACTTTGAGTAATTCACCAGTTGTTGTCCTGTGAGGAAGTAGGCACTGTATGTTTCAAAGGATATGTTCACCATTTTTTTACAATTATCTTTGTTTTGAGTTTTAATTCTAACAGTTTAAGTGGATGCAGTCTGGTGCCTTGAAAATTGCCTGGCCTCAATAATGGAATGGACAAATCAAACAAGCTGAGGCTTAATTCCTGACAAGGTAGAGGTCTTGGCAATGGAGGGACTGCCTGCCCAGCTAGGTGGCCTGGTCTCTACCTTAGGTGGGGTGCCTATCTCACCTAGAGATCAGATTCGCAGCTTGGGGGTCATCTTAGATCTGACTTTGAGCCTTGCTTTACAAATTGTGGCAGTATGTAAGGCTGCCTTTTTTTCAACTTTATCAAATTGTGCAGCTGCATCCCTACTTTGGCAGGTGTTCCCTTACAACCCTAGTCCAGTGGTGGTGAAACTATGGCATGCATGCCAGAGGGGGCACTAAGAGCCCTCTCTGTTGGCATATGTGCTGTCACCCCAGCACATAGTCTACCCCATCCCTCTACCCAGCAGCCCAATGGAAGCACTTCCTCCCTTCCCCCAGCACAGAGTTCACTCCCACCTCTCTGCCAAGCAGCTCAATGGGAGTGCTTCCCCCCTCCCCGCAGCACAGAGTTTGCTCCACCCCTATGTTTGGGCACTCGGTCTCTAAAAGGTTCACCATTACTGCCCTATTCCATTCATTGGTAACTGCACAGATTAACTACTGTAGCTTTCTATGTGGGGCTGCCTTTGTTCCTGATACAAAAACTTCAACAGGTCCAGAATGCAGTAGCTAGGCTGATAACAGGAACAAAGAAATTCAAGCACATCTCTCAAGTCTTGGCAAATCTGCACTGGCTATCCTTTCCTTTCCATATCAGGTACAAGGTGTTACCGCTAACATACAACCTTCTTGGTAGCAGCACCTACATTATGGATTTCTCTACCAGTGGAGCTGCATCAGGCCACATCTTAAGATGTTATTCTTTAAAGAAACATTACAGTTGGTAATCTAGTTTAAAATTATTTTTGTTTGCTTTGGGCATCGCCAGTAGAGATTGTGTTGATTGATTTATTGTTTGTTGTTTGATTTGCAAATTTTAACAAGTGGAGATTTGGGCCAAAACAAAATCAGTTTTCAGCATGGCTAAATTTAAAGTCCCTTGATTAGACAGGAAATATCAGATGTAACAATATAGGGTGGCTTGCACATGGCTTAGTAACTGCACATATGGAAAGAATCTAAGGACTTTACTAAACCACAAACCAAACAACAGAAGTATAGTATCCATATCAAGGTTAAAAATAAAATCACACTATTCTGGTCTGGTCAAATGTCACTTGAAATCATGCATCCAATTGGAGCTACCACAGTTTAAGAAGAACATCAACAAGTTGAAACCTGTCCAGAAAGAGTAACCAGGTTGGTAGATTATGTCCTTAGAGGAATAGTTGAGGGGCATGGGTATGTTTAATGTAGAGAAGAGAAGACTGAGAGGTAATGTGTTAGCCATGTTTAAATATCTGCAGGCTGTCTCACAAAAGATAGAGCATGGTTGTTCCATCCCCACAATGTTCCATCCCCCTTTCTGAAATCCATTTTATTTTGTATAGGTGGCTGTCCCAAAAGTCACCATACATAACAACAGCTGTCTTGGAACACATGCTCACCCAGACTTGGTGTGTTTGTGCATGCGTGCATGTGTGCATGTGTGTGTGAGTGAAGTGGTGGCGAACAATTAGAGAATATTTTTTAAATATTTGCTAATATTTTGTAATGATTTCCCCCCCAATAAAGTTACATTCAACTACAATTTTCCATTTTCCCTATGCATTGCAACTTTTGGGACTCCCTGTAGAATTCTATAAGTAGATGTAACCACAATCTAGTGATTTTCCATAATATTTTTCTCAGTGTTGTAGGTTACACTATTCATGCTGAGAAGCTTCTTTTCTCATCAGCCTTTTCTGTCAGAAAAAGAATCATCTTTCTGGATTGATTCTGAAATAGATGGATGCATAAATCTGCTACTCCTCTATTGCAGCCATATGGATCTCTTCTCAGAAAAGACAGATAGGAAGCTAGGACAGGAACTATAACAGAAAACTCTAAAACTTCCCAGAAAATTAATTGCTATAATGTACAGGTGACAAAAACTGAAGCTAAAAAATAAGTGTTTAATAGCAGGTCAGCATGGAATTTCTATTATATTTCCCCCCTCATACAGTAAAACCCCGACTTACATATGCCTCGAGCTACTGTACATAAAATTCAATTTACATAATGATTTTGTGCTAAAACCATGTCCCGATTTACACAATTTCCTATGGGTTTGCTTCGAGTTGTGTAAAAATTTATTTCCCTATGGGTTTGCTTTGATTTACTTGAGCATTTCATTTTTCTTATGGGTTTGCTTCGAGTTACGCAAAAAATGATTTAAGCAAAAGCCTACGGAACAGACTTTTTTTTCGTAAGTAGGGGTTTTACTGTACTTGCAGTTTTAAAAAATATAGCTGGTTATTTTACCAAATCTGAAGATGCCACCCCATTTTACAGGTAGGGAACAATGAACTGTTTCCCAGAGATCAAGCTAAAAATTGTGTAAAAGAGTGTAACATTTTTCTTGTTGATATTATCAAACCATTTAACAAGATGTTTCTTGTTGTTCCAAATGAAGAGTTACAGGCAGCCTTCATTTCTAGCAATAAGGTGGCATGAGGGGTAATCAGCAATTTTCCCACATTCTGAAACAAAGTGAAGCTAATTGGTACATGAATGCACAAACAAAATGCAGTTACCAGATTTCATACTTTTCCAATTTTTAAGGAGGTTCTTGACTTAAAAGGCATATTTTAGGATAAAATGCATTTAGAAACATGTACTTTGTGAGGAGGGCAGAATTTTCCTGAAATGTTCATTTGAATTATTATTGAAGTACTGTATGAGTTTTAAACCAAACATTGATGTAGAAATAAGAAAAAATGAAATTATGGATGAGCACATCTGTAATAGATTCAGTACATCTGTCTTTAAGAAGAAAGGAATGTTACCTTGGTAGCATCCTGTCTAAAAATTGCACCTGTGAATAGGATGTGGTGAAGAGAATTAATGCTGTCCATTCTGCCTTTGGTCGTCTATCACACCAGGTCTTAATGAGTCACATGTCGATTGGGGCAGCTATACAAATTGAATACATAAATAAATAAACAAACAAACATTTAACAGTTCGTCCAAAGCTCATGGTATACCAAGCTGTTAAAAAAATAACTGGACCACCAGTCCAGCCCACCAACTATTTCTGGGCGCGTGACCCAGCCCCTGACTTGAAAAGGTTGAGAACCCCTGCACTAAACAGACATTGCTAAAAATGGGTGGCTAGACCTTAATAATAACAATTGCAAGCTGTCAAGGCAATTGTGGCTTATGGTCACCCTTTTCCAGGGGTTTCTAGGTAGAGAATACACAGACATGGTTTACTATTCCCTTCTTTTACATTACTGTTATGGCTGTCACTAAAGAATCTTGGAAATTAAGAGTTTGGTGAAGGTATTGTGAATTAAATGTGAAAGATTCATGGTTTAAAGAACTAAAATGTCCAGAAGGAAATCTATTTTTCAAACTTGATTTAGGTTGTATTTTATTCTACTAATCGTAAATTCATAGAATTTGTAAAGCTGGTGCAGACTCCTAGTGTCATGAAGACCACCCCTCTGTCAAAGTAGGGAACTTATATTTTCTTTCTTTCCATAATCATTCTTTTATTTCTTTCATTCTTTATGAAAAAGCTCTGTTTTACTCTTTTTCAATGTTAGCAAATGGATTAAGCTGCCAGCTACTACATGTTCTCCAAGCATTGTATATCAATATACATGTTAGCTCATCCATATTTTAAAAACAATTTTTAGCAATACGGATGTGATTTTATTTATTATACCTAGTGCCTCCAACACAAACTGAATTGAGCTTTTAGAGTTGCTTGTATTATATTAAAAAAGGAAAGCTCTTCCAAGAGGCATAGTGGGATATCAAACTCCCAATCTCTGGCTCCTCATCCAAGTATCTAAACCACAGAGCTATTCAGCCAACATTAAGGGTCACCATTGAGGGTCTGGATAGGTTTTTTATAGTCTAGCTTCCAGATTGCTGCAGGAAGCTAGGTAGTTTTCCGTCTGTTTATGGTCTGTTAGTTGAGGTGGGTGTAGCTAATAAATAGATTACAATTTTTTTTATCATGTCAGAAGCACACAAAGGTGCTCTCTGGGTTGAGAGGATTTTTGCTGGAGGAACTCCGCTCAGGGGATGCCCAAATTAGGCTCCTTTCATGTCACCAAGATCTTTTCCCACTGAAGTGAACCCTATTTATCTACTTACAATTTCTTGCTTTCAAACTGCTTGGTTGACAGGAGCTGGGACAGAAACAGGCACTCATTCCATCATACAGAACTTGGGTCTTAAACTGCTGACCCGTCAACCTTCCATTCATCAACTTCAGTGTCTTAACCACTAAGCCACCGCAGTCATGGGTCACAATAAATGGCAGGTAGTGCTGGGTGGATGGTGTTAGTGGTGAAACCTTTAGGGCAGGGGTGCCCAACCTTTTTACGACACAGGCCTGACCATGCCCCCCAGATAGCTGAGCGGGCCAGACCAAGCCCCCTGGTAGTGGAAGTAAATGCACCCACTTCCACATTTATGACTGCCACGAGCACATTTACGGCTGATGTAACAGCATTTATGTATGTGTGGGTGCATTTTACGGCTGTTGTAAATGCACCCGCTTCCACTTCCGGGTGTGGCATAGGCGGTGACAGGCCAAATGAAATGGTGCTTGTTGTGTATTAACTTTAATTATTGCTGTAATATTGTGTAATTGTTATTATGGGATGGGGTGATCCTCCATTTTGTCTTCTTCTTGGTACTGAACTATCGCGGGACTTGTGTTCCCGCCCTTTCTATCAAGACGCACGAAGTCTTCACTCAGGTCCAGTAACCCCACAATCACCCCACTCCTCTCCTAACCAATCATATTGTTTCCCGTCCAAATGTATCCATTGTACAGTGTATATAAGGAGCTGTTGCACCATTGCTGTTCATGTTCGGTTTGCTTACAATAAAGTTGTTTGGCCCTGTTATGCTGGCTGCTTCTCTTCAATTCCCAAACATCAAAGTGCTGCAGGCTGGGGCCGGCCCATGGGCTGTAACTTGGGTACCCCTGCTTTAGGGTGCCTATTGATAAGGTGGCACTGATTGCCTGGCACAATTTATACAAAACAATTGGGGATACAGGGCACACCATGAGACAAATTTGGGGTACGACTAACATTGGTTCATGTGAACTGAGTTGGAAATGACTTCATATTTGTCTCCACAACTACCAGCTTGTCTGGGCATTAGCTGACAAGGATCAGCACTGCAAAGGGGCAAAGATTCACCCATCTAGTCCAGAGAGGGGTGGATTATCTTACCCTGCTCTGGTACCAGGTATAGTACTACCAGCTCCTCCCTACTGGTTAGGGCTTAAATAGAATTGTGACCCAAACCTTTGACCAAGCCATGAATGTGCCTGGCCTCTTCATTTCACTGATTCAGGGGAATGCTCAATCCTTGTCACAACCATTATCTCTCCACAGGTGAAGAACAATCTGATGGAGAGGAGGAAACAAGCACCTTCTCCCTGCTCCCCCCCAGTATCTCCCTTCAAAACCACACCTCTGTTATTTGGTCTCTTGAACCACAATAAGTGGAAAGAAACTGGATTTCTTCTGTATGGTCCTGATATTCTTTACTGTTGCAAGTCATCTTAGTTATAGCAGTGTTTCATTTTAAAAGGTGAGGAGATAGATAGACAACTTTTTTAAAAATTATTTTAGGGTTTCTTTTTATAGGAACAATGGTACATTTGCAGAAAGAACAAATGCTATCCATACCCCTCTTTTCAAAGTATGAAATTCATTTTGCTCTGTAACGGTGACCTGTATTAAACAGTGCTGATGAACAAGGATGAGAGTGGGGAATAATGTGGCATTAAACCATGACATTAAACTCCACAAAGCCACAATCATAGCCTCTTCATTACATTGTGGTTAAATGGCTATTCTGTGAATTGTTGCACTGTTACAATGAAGTAGCTTAATTAAATGAAGAAAGCTGAGAAGCATGTTTTATTTATTAAGGGTTTTTTTTAATACCAGAGTAATGTGTGTGCATTACACACACACGCGCACGCGAAGACTTGCTGCTTTAATAAAGTGCTCCAAGTGTGATGTTCCTTTCATATATTATTAATATCTTTGGAGCTCTAACAAATACATACTTTCATTTTCCTTTACACTCTTCATGATGAGTGGTTGCTTGAATAAAATGAATAATCAACATGAAGCTGTCAGGAGATTGTACTAAACGACACTGAAGGCCAGGCAGACAGTACATAAAAACAATTGTAAATGGGATTGCAATTTGGGTAGGGTTGGAAGGGGAGCCACCTAGGCAACATAACATGGGTATTGAGGATCACATGTTATATTGATAATTATTTAAATAACTTGAAATATTTTCATGGATGTGCAGAATAATCGTAATGCTGTCCAAAGTAACTGGGTACTGGTAATGTTAATGCCTGTAACTAGTTACTTTTTAAGTAACATGCACCATAACTAATAGTTACAAAGATTTATATGAACATCAATAGGATTCGGGCCAAAGAATTACAATCCACTTTACTACAATCTGCCCTTCCCCATCATCTACCACAGGCTTTCTCAAGGTTTTCAAGTTGCAGGCATGACCAAGTAGAAATTGTAAGTAGATAAACAGGTACCACTTCGGTGGGAAGGTAAACAGCATTCCGTGTGCTCCGGTGTCTAGTCATGCCTGCCACATGGCCATGGAAACATCTGCAGAAGCAGACAGCACTGGCTCTTCGGCTTTGAAACAGAGATGAGCACAGAACCCTAGAGGTGGATATGACTGGCTTTCGAGCAAGGGAAACCTTTACCTTTTAGTATTTAATGCCTTATTGGTTTCAAGTTCTCTTTTTCTCAGCTCCCTCCTAACCTGTCAAATGCACAATGCACCTCTCTGGTGCTCTCCACAGAAATCTCTGTGGTACCTCTGCTGCTGCTGCTGTTGTATCCGGATATTGGCAATCATCATGGCGATCAGCCATGATGACTGTCCTGAGAATATAATGCAGTGGCCTTTCATCTGTCTTCTGCATTGCAGCATGACCCCCGTACCCTGATCCAGTTCTACAAGTCACTTTCTGGTCCTGAGCCCTTTTGGCATGCAAAGTCCTCCTCAGCCCCAAGTCAGTATTGATGAAGCTGCTGCTCTCCATCAAGATGGGTCCACCCAAGCCGTTAGTCCTCAGGGTTGTCAGGTTAGTTAACCACCACCTGACACTTAGCGTTGAGTTGCTGGCAGTAATATCTAGTCCCTTACCATAGCAGGATAACCTGGCCAGACTCTGGTATTGCTAGTCTTGCAAAATTACACCCAGGAACAGGAACTGCATCTATCACCTCCATTTTCTTAATAAGCCTCTCAAATCATTGGGGTAAAAGAATTGCAGCCACAAGAAATGCGGTTGTTATAACTTTAATAACTGCTGCAGGAAGAAATGAAGCTTGCTTGAGTAGATTTCCTGATCTGTCCTTCGGTCCTTTTCTGGCCATATGAACAGGTATTCCATGCAATAATACTGCAAGGAAATATTTCGCAAAACCTTCATCTTGTTTGTTAGTATTGCCAACTTCTTTCAAAAATGCTCAAAGATTCACAAAGTATGAAATAGTGCAGAGAGAGATGGATTGCTAGGTAGAAGGTAGGTGATGGGATCAAAGAGGCAAGATAAATAGAATTTATCACACTGTTGAGTAATTTATAAAGCAGATGACACCACTGCATGACTAGAACATTGTATATAATATAGATAGGTCAGAAATGTGCCCTCGTTGCTCTTCATCGATGGCATGGTGGCATATCTTTTGTTGCATTAATGTACAGCCTCTCTTCTTCCTTATAGTTGAGAGTATTCTGCTGAACTTCCACTGAATGGGAACTTATTCTGCTTAACATATGCTCTTTGATTTGAGTATGCTTCTAAACTGGTACAGAGCCAATTTTGACATGACACTTTGCTCCTGGGTCTACAAAGTCCAAGAATACAAAAGTCACACAAGGTAGGTTAGCTCAGAGGTTTAAGCATCTGGCTGCAAAGTAAGAGATTTGGAGTTTGAGTCCCCACCTCAGGGGAGATGTACCAGCCTATGTAGCCATGGGGAAGTTGCACAATCCCAAAGCATCCCCAGAAGGAGGGAATGTAAACCACTTCTATGCAGTATCTACTTAGAAGACACTGGAAAGGAACGCCAAATGTCAGAACTGACTTGATGGCACACAATTATTATAAGAGTAGGATGG
The DNA here is from genome assembly GCA_035047345.1 of Bradypodion ventrale. NCBI lineage: Eukaryota > Metazoa > Chordata > Lepidosauria > Squamata > Chamaeleonidae > Bradypodion > Bradypodion ventrale. Next base: position 18,555,022 of record JAWDJE010000003.1, on the reverse strand, counting down.
ACATCTAAAAACATTTCTTGCCATGTGCCACATTAGCAAAGGAGGGCCCGGTAGTAGATGTGTCACAGTCCCCACACTTATCTGATATTATGTAGGCAACATATGCAAATCTATTGCTCCTAAACTGTTTTATCAGTGTGGACAAAAGAAGTTTGTTGAGATACTAAGAGCAAGAAAGAGCCAATGGCTTACTGGGTGTTGTGTATTAAGGCAGAATTGCAAGTTTCTCAGGCAACGCCTTGCAAAGATGAAATGGCGGTTTCCGGCCATCCAAATTAGGAGCTAAAGTTGGCATGAAATCTCCCTCCCTCGCGTTCATTATGCTAATTAGGGTTCTGTGATTGGTTACAACTTTGGATCCTGTTCCTGATTGGTTAATACTTATACATCCTATTATGATTGGTTGGTTATGATTGTCCGGCGGGTTACTACATTGTAGCAAGGAGTCACCGCTGGGGAGAACTATATAAACCCCATGGGTAAACGAGGGTGGGGCTGGGCCAGATCTATACTCCCCATTACCACACAGGTTAGCCAACATCGAGCTAAGCCTGGGTCTCCTCTATATGCTATCACGCCAAGGTGTAGCTTAGTCACTGCCTCTACGGTAGGAAACACGAGGGACCGACAACATGGGACTTATGTAGCCATCTGATGTCCGGAGCACCTTGTTAGTGTAACCTGAAAGACTGTTCAATAAACTCCCGTTGTTGTTCTGTTCATTGTTGCTTGGACTATTGCTTATAAGGGCTGGACATGACACTGGGGAAACTTGAAGCTAAGGGTGGATGACTCAGCCTGTTTTTAACCCTATTCATTGGAATAACGTGACAAGCCATCTTAAAATTTATATCTACATTTTTGAAGGAGCAGCATGCATTTTTTTCAAATATTCTATTCTGGATATACCTGGAGTTATCAGGGATTAACTTTTGGACTTTTGAATATAAACAAGGATATATCAGCCATGCTTTATAATTCAAATAATCCCAACTGTATTAGTATTTAATCTCAAACTGGCTAAAAAGATTTGATCACTTTCTAGGTCTGCACATACATTCTATCTTTGGAATATTTTATTATCATTGTTCAGGTTGCCAAACACAGAAGAAAAAGAATGCATATATTAACTGTGTTCAGGCAATATATTATATAGTATTACCTTTACTATGACTACAAGGATGGAGGTGGAAGGTATGGTTGCCCTTCTGGTCTTTAGGCTACAGAGTTGGACTAGGCATGGGGAGATTTGAATTCAAATTGCAACTAATTGACAGCCAAGGTGCCAGAGCTATCTGCATCTCCAGATGTTTCTGTGGTCATGTGGCAGGCATGACTAGATGCCAGAGTACACTGAATGCTGCTACCTTTCCCACTGAAGTGGCACCTAATTATCTACTTGCAACTTCTTGCTTTCAAACTGCTGGGTTGGCAGGAGCAGGGGCAGTTGTTGGGAGCTCACTCCATCACACAGCACTCGGAGCTCAAACTGCTGACCTTCTGACTTTCCAGCCATCAGGCTCAGCCTATTTTCCCTTCAGAATCTTCAAAGCCTTCAAGATCCAGCTCCCTGTCCTTATTTTCATCATCACAACAATGCTGCAAAGTGGCAAACCTAATGCAAGCGCGGCGCCAAAATGGCCGCCGCGCCCTTTGCGGGCCCCCCCCCACAGGACAGAGAATCCGGGTAGTTAGGGGCGTGGCCAGCTCCCTTATAAAAGGGATGGCCACGAGGCAGCCGAGCTGCCATTTTACCTCAGCGACGGAGCGGAGAAGTTTTTTCCCCTGTGTCTCCGTCGCTCGTTAGCTTACCGGGAAGCCTTTTGGTAGCGATTCTGCCTTGCCGGCTTCCCTTTTCTGCTTCGGAGGAAATGCCTTCGAAGAAGAAGGCAGCTTCGAGTTCAGCTCGCGCTGTTAGGAGGCGCAACCCAGGTCGGAAGACCGCGGTGCCGCCTCCTCAGCAGCCACCTTTGCCAGCCCCGGCCGGGGCCAGCGGAATGGGGTCTATTGCCCCTTGGCCCGGAGTGGGCGATCAGAGTACGGGCACGGAAGGGGTTCCGGCCCGCGGCCCACGAGCGGTGGACACCGCTCCTCCTCCTGCCCACTCTGTCAGGCCTACTCCTCTTGGGCCGCAGCCTCTCCCCGGGCCCTCTAGCCTTGGGGGGTGGTGCGGCCCCCTGCCTTGGCAAGTTTCTCCACCAACCCTGCCGGGCTTCGGTGCTGGCCAATGGCCATATGTGGGTCCCGGGGTACAGGGACCTGTACCCATGCCTGGACCTGGCGGGCCGGCCGGCCATTTGCCCATGGTCAACGTGGACACCTTGCTGGCCCGCATTGCGGCCCTGGAGGCGTCGTTGGCTCGGGCCAGTCAGGCGGGTGCCCCCTTCGGGGTTTCTTTTGAGGCGCTGTCGGCAGGAGGACAACAGCCGGCGGGGAGGGTCGAGCTGCTGCAGGCGCGTGGCGCGGTTTCGGCCACTGCCTCGCAGCTCCCCAGCCAGCAACCAGGTGCGGGTCAAGCCCCGGTGATGAGCTCTACGTCGGTCGTGAGCTCCGACGCCCCCAGTGGGCCGGAACCCCCGGTGGGGGCGGCCCGCGGGGGTGCAGCATGTGAGTATACAGTGCAAGCTAGTACATCCACACACATTCCCAATCAAGGGGGGGCCTTTCAATGGCCTTGGCCTCACGCGGGTGGTGCGGGGGCCACGCTGTCGGCGACCCACCCGGCGACGACGACTGCCACCTTTGGCACTGGGGTGGGCATTGGTCCTTACACTGCAGGGAATGTTCTGGGGGTGGCTGGGTTAGCTCAGGCCCCTTTTATCAGGCCGGCTGTCCCCTTTTCAGCTTTGCCGACGGCAGGGTATTCCTTGCCATTGGGTGATCACCTGGCACAGGCTACTAGGGAAAAGATATGGCGAGGGGAGTACGTAGATATCTTCTCACTCCTGAACAGAGAGCCCACCAAGGAGGAAAGGGAGGGTCAGGATGAGAAGGACAAGGAGCAGGCACGCCGCCGTAAGCCGCCGCGTACCTGGGCCAACTGGCTCCCCGCTTATTTAATATATATGGCGGTATATTTGAGGGCGCGGCCGGATTTAGCTATTCCCATGGTCCAATATTTGGACAACATATATAGGGCGATGGTCGATTTCCCGGGCCCCTCATGGCTAGCATATGATGAGGAATTCCGTATGAGGATTCCCCTCCACCCCGAGATGAGATGGGATGAGCCGTGCCAGAGGCTGTGGCTTTTGTATATGACACCCACACGCCCTGCCCCGGGGGATAGATACCATTGCGGACATGCGGTCCAGCGAGCGGCTCCAGCGCAGGCTACCCGCCAGGCGGCGCGGCAGGGGGTTCCAGCCCGCCTGCTGTGCTGGACTTTCTCGTCAAATGGTTCCTGCAATCGAAAGAACTGCAGGTATAAGCATGAGTGTCCCACATGTTCTGGCCCCCACGCAGCCTCTGCTTGTCCCAAGCCTGGGGGGGCGCGAGGCAGAGGGAGGGGTGGACAGTGGGCTGGCAAGGCTGCCACGGATGGAGCTAGTTCTCCAAAAGGCCCCCTCCCCAATTAAGGTGGACATGCTGGAGCGCTGGCTCGCATCGTACCCAAAGGGGGAGGACGGGGTGTATCTCCTTCAAGGTTTTAAGCAGGGATTTCGTATCCCTTTTATGGGTGATAGGTCCCCTCAGGATGCTCCCAACCTTTTATCCCTCAGAGGAAGGGAGGAGGTGGCTGCGGCCAGCATTAAAAAGGAGTTAGACGCGGGCAGGGTCGCTGGACCTTTCCCCGCACCCCCGTTTCCCAATCTTAAGGTCTCGCCATTGGGTTTGGTCCCCAAAAAGTCCCTAGGTGAGTTTCGCCTTATTCATCATTTGTCCTACCCAGCTGGCCGATCGGTTAATGATGCTATCCCTGATGACCTTTGTTCAGTCAGGTATACATCATTTGACCATGCGCTGCGCATGGTGCGCTCATGTGGCCCGGGTGCCCTGCTGGCCAAGTGTGACATTAAGTCGGCTTTTCGCCTCTTGCCAGTGCACCCGGGCGACTTTGAGTTGCTGGGTTTTAAATTTAAGGGGGAATATTATTTTGATAAGGCCATGCCTTTTGGCTGCTCCATATCATGCTCGGCTTTCGAGCGTTTTAGCACCTTCCTGGAGTGGGCTTTCGTCCGCAGGTCAGGGTCCCGGTCTGTAGCCCATTACCTGGACGACTTTTTGTTCGGGGGTGAACGGGGCTGGGACACGTGCGCACGTCTCCTTAACACATTTCAGACGCTAATGGAGGAACTTAGTGTCCCTTTAGCGCCCGAAAAGACCGAGGGCCCATCGACCAAGCTAGTATTCCTGGGGGTTGAGATTGACACAGTAGTGCAGGCTTCTAGGTTGCCGGGTGATAAGGTGTCCAGGATAGTGGCCCTTATCTCGGAATTGCTGGCCAAGCGTAAGGCATCCCTGAGGGAACTGCAGGTGCTACATGGGCACCTTAATTTTGCCTGCAGGGTGGTCGCACCGGGCAGGGCTTTCGCCCGGCGCTTATGCGACGCCATGGCAGGGTTATCCAGGCCCCACCACAGAGTCAGGCTCACCCGGGGTATCAAGGCGGACATGTTCGTCTGGTTGCAATTCCTGAGGGAGTTTAATGGGGTCTCATTTTGGAGGTCTGACCTCCTGGCATCCCCCAATTTCCAGATCCAGTCTGATGCCTCAGGATCCCTGGGTTACGGGATGTACTTCAATGGGAAGTGGGCCTATGGTGGGTGGCCACCGGCATGGGCAGGCACAGGTCGCCTGCGGGATCTCACATACCTGGAATTTTTTCCCGTTCTGGGGGCTTTGATGCTATGGGGCGAACAGTGGGCTAATTCGGTGGTGCATTTCTGGTGTGACAATGCGGCTGTTGTACACATTGTCAATGCACAGACTTCCAAATCGCCCAGGGTCATGGATCTAGTGCGCCATTTTGTGCTGCGCTGCCTGCGCCTCAACGTCTTGTTCAGGGCCAGGCATGTCCCAGGGATTAATAATGATATTGCTGACGCTTTGTCCCGCCTGCAGATCTCCCGGTTCCGCGCCTTGGCCCCGGATGCGGAGGAATTTCCCTCGCCACTCCCGGACGAGATGTGGACTATTGGCAAGGAGAGGTGAACCGGGCGATTGGCCTGTCACTAGCGCCACGCACGCGTAAGGCGTATCAACAAGCATTCAATTCGTACAGGGCATTTGCTACTCAATTTCTCTTGCCAGAGACCTGGCCTATCCCGGTGGACCATGTTCTGCAGTTCATGGTTCACCTGCATGCTCAGGGCCTCGCACCTCGCACCATAGCATCCAAGCTCTCGGCGTTGGCTTTTATGGCCAAAGTGGGGGGTCATGTGGATACCACCTCTGACTTCCGGGTGAGACATGTTTTGGAGGGGTGGGTGCGCGAGCGCGGGCGTTGCCCGGACGACCGGCACCCTATTTCCCCAGGGGTTCTTACCCAGTTGGCCCGGGGCTGGCCAGGCCTCTGTTTTGATCATTATGAGGCAGCCCTTTTTCATGCAGCCACAACGGTGGCATTTTTTGGAGCGCTCCGCGTCAGCGAACTCGTGATGCTGTCTAAGGCGGATGCAAGTGGTAGGGCACTGGAACTCGAGGATGTCTATGTTGCCAAAGACTGGGCCCAGTTGAGGATACGCTCCTCTAAAACAGATCAGCATGGCGTAGGCAGTGGTGTAAGACTGCTACGGTGTTCTTTGGCAGACATCTGTCCGGTTGGTGCCCTACAGGAATTCCTGGCACTGCGTGGCATGTACCACGGCCCGTTTTTCTGTCACCAAGATGGGTCTCCCCTTACTAAATTTCAGTTTTGGAAGGTGACAGCCATAGCCCTCACCAGGGTGGGCCTACCAGGTGCCCGTTATGGCACACATTCGTTCCGTATTGGTGCAGCCTCTACAGCAGCTGCTTTTGGGTACTCTGGGGCTGACATACGCAGCATGGGGAGGTGGGGCTCGCAATGTTTTCAGTTTTATGTGCGCCCACTCCCGCCATGAGTACCAATCCAGTCACCTTACCGCCTTTTTTCTCAATTTTCTTACAGACCCTGGGTGTCGTATTACACCGGTGACAGTATGGCTGGTGGGCCACAGCTATGTGCACAGGGCAGCGCGTTACGCTGCGGCGACAGAGTGGACCCCGACTGGGACTGGGTGACCACGCCAGTCTCGCATGGCATGGTAAGCCTGGGATGTTATGGCGGGAGCTGCGGCCTTTCCTTTTTTCTGGCCTGGGTGCTGACCCGCCTGACATTCTAATCATCCACCTGGGGGGCAATGATTTGGGCCAGGTCACCGGCTTATCGCTCAAGCATGCGATTTGTGAGGAACTCGCCTACTTGCATTATGTCTGGCCTGCCACAACCCTGGTTTGGTCGGACATTGTTCCGCGCCATTCTTACAGAGGGGGCGTTAACCTCCTGGCCCTTGACCGCGCTAGGCGCGCGGTCAATAAGGCAGTGGCGCGGTTTCTTGCCACCAGGGCTTGGGGACGGGTTAGTCATCACCCCGATATTAGTCTACAAAATTATGACTTGTACGCAGGGGATGGGGTCCATCTGTCGCGAGGAGGTATGGACCTCCTGTTGGGTGATTGGCGAGCAGGCCTGTTGACCGAGCTGACGGTCTGGGGGGGGGGGGGCGTCAGGTCTTCTTTGAAGCCCCTCCGTGTGGCGGGTAGCACTGGTAAGGTAAACAGTATGACCCACAAGTATCCGGCAGGTTCGCAATTGACTGGACAACACTAGACAGGAATAAATTAGTTAAACGTTGTCCGGTCAACAACGAACCAGGCGATGGGGTGATGACGATTGCTAACCAGCATGCATCACCCCTGTGATTTCACGGATACGCGTCAGAGGGTGGGGTCATAAGTTAGTTATTGACTACGGTCAACAATTTGTTTGTTGTCAACAAACAAATTGATACAAATTGATACATTGTAACCAATTGCCGTTGGCAATTTTGGGGTGGTACCTTACCAGTGTTACTTCGGCCTGCTTGCCTTAGGAATTATGATTGGTCGTTTTACCAATACAAATTTATAATTCGGACTAGGGCATTGAATCAATAAATGTGGCCCTATGCTGTTATCCACTTTCAATGTTGTCTGTGTCCGTTATTGGGGGGGTGCGCCTGCAATGCAAGCGCGGCGCCAAAATGGCCGCCGCGCCCTTTGCGGGGCCCCCCCACAGGACAGAAAATCCGGGTAGTTAGGGGCGTGGCCAGCTCCCTTATAAAAGGGATGGCCACGAGGCAGCCGAGCTGCCATTTTACCTCAGCGACGGAGCGGAGAAGTTTTTTCCCCTCCACCCCCTCCCTAGTTAACAGTGTGATATTATGGTCGCTTAGGGGCCGGGTGGGAATTTTTGGTTGGGACCCATATTGGCTCCGGGTCCTGGCTTTTTTGCCCATCCCACACTGTTGCTATGGTTTGATATAGGGGCTTTTCTGTGTTCCTACTGTTGACTTTGGTCACATTGGCGGGTAGCACTGGTAAGGTAAACAGTATGACCCACAAGTATCCGGCAGGTTCGCAATTGACTGGACAACACTAGACAGGAATAAATTAGTTAAACGTTGTCCGGTCAACGACGAACCAGGCGATGGGGTGATGACGATTGCTAACCAGCATGCATCACCCCTGTGATTTCACGGATACGCGTCAGAGGGTGGGGTCATAAGTTAGTTATTGACTACGGTCAACAATTTGTTTGTTGTCAACAAACAAATTGATACAAATTGATACATTGTAACCAATTGCCGTTGGCAATTTTGGGGTGGTACCTTACCAGTGTTACTTCGGCCTGCTTGCCTTAGGAATTATGATTGGTCGTTTTACCAATACAAATTTATAATTCGGACTAGGGCATTGAATCAATAAATGTGGCCCTATGCTGTTATCCACTTTCAATGTTGTCTGTGTCCGTTATTGGGGGGGTGCGCCTGCAATGTCACCCATAGAGTGCCAGACCTATACTGCACTTGGTCTATCTTGTTCCAGTCTACCACTTGAGCCAAATGCCAAGGGATGAGGCTTTCTTATGTATGGCAGAGGAAGATTGTTCTTTGCTTGGATGATAACCTGGGTCCATAATGGCAAACTTTGGCACTCCAGATGTTCTAGGACTTTAATTCCCAGAAGCCCAAGCCCCCGTGAATGCACACGAACGGGCGTGTTTTACTTCTGCTTCCAGGAGCGATGAGGGTGGCACGGCATGGGCCAGATGAATCACAGAAAACCCATTCATGTGGATTCACGGGGGCTTGGGCTTCTGGGAATTTAAGTCCAAGAACATCTGGAGTGCCAAGGCTCGCCATCACAGACCTAGACTAATTTGCTCTACTATCTGTCTGCTTTGGAGGCACACTGCAGGCAGCTTTATAAGCAGAACACTACAAGCAATTAGCATCAGAATTAAGGCTACCTGTGGCTAACAACAGGTGATTTACCCTGTTGAACAGCTGTTAAGTGTTATGATATGCCACAATAGATTCCAGGCTGAGTGAATTGTGAGTTTACACCTGGGAGTGGCTGTGCACACAAACGGAACCAAATTAATTGGGCCATTTTTAAAAAAAGTTGGATTATGATGTACAGATATTAATTCCGAGCATGTTGTCACTGTTGGATTTTCCTGCCCCTCTCCTTCCCCTCCCTCCTTTTTAATGGGAGAAACGTCATAAAGGTTAATGTTCTGAGGCCCACATTTTTGTTTTCAAAGCACAAAAGAAGCAGGGCAGAGAAGGTTTTATGGAGATTACGCTGAATACATAAAACTGTACAAAACCCAGATGCTCAAGTCAAGAGCTGAAAGCAAAAAGCCTTCAAATGTTTTCGAAGAGGAACTGTGGCTAGCTTTACTAACAAAGAGCTACATGTCACATCTTCAAACCTAAATATGAAGCAAAAACAACTCTGTCTGTAAGTAGGCTGAATGTGAGTTCATATGTATCCTTAAAATATTGACCCGAATCCTTACAGAATCCAGAGTTTACGCTTGAGTAAGCGAAATCATGTAGATCTTGGCAGACAATTGCTGCTGATTAATGAAGTGCTTGTTGCATTTCTGGCCACACACCTAATTAGGTGTATGCTAAGGGACATAATCAACCTCTCATGGATGAGCCACAATTCGCTCCTGAGATATACCCTGTTTCCATTATGCAAGTGTTCATCAACAATAGGATGATTCCTTTCTCATTCTTTTAAACATCTGGGAACCAGTAACCCTCAAAACAATACCTTCCTAGGAAAGGCTAGGTAGCTGTAGTCCTCAGGATGTTATCAGACAACAAAATCCATCAGTCATGGCCAATGCAGCCATGGATAATAAATTCAGAAAGTTGGAAGTCTGACTGTAGCTAATGTTGCCCACCTCTGCACTAGAAGGAAAGAATTAGTCTTCAGAACATTGCAAAGATGCTTGTCTAGAATATCTAGTTAGCGCTTATTCAAGGAAATCATGATTTCCATAATAAACAGAGGCGTAAGATGTCCTTAGATGGAGCAAAGAAGGGGAGAGTCTGAAGAGTTTTTGAGTAAAAGCCTTATGGTTCTTCATCAGCCCCAGGCCAACATTGATGAAGCTGCTGCCCTCCATCAAGATGGATTCAAGTAGGATTCAGTCCATTTCAGGACTATCACCCTTCCTTGTGGATTTCGTCACCCAAGGCCATTATTCCTCAAGCTTGTCAGGTTAGTTAACCACTGCCTGATGATCGGCATTGAGTCACTGATAGTATGGTCTACTCTATTATCATAGCAGGATAACCTGGCCAGACTCACCTGCAAATGCTTTTAAAGAAGTCAAGAATGCAAGCGCGGCGCCAAAATGGCCGCCGCGCCCTTTGCGGCCCCCCCCCCCCCACAGGACAGAGAATCCGGGTAGTTAGGGGCGTGGCCAGCTCCCTTATAAAAAGGCTGGCCACGAGGCAGCCGAGCTGCCATTTTACCTCAGCGACGGAGCGGAGAAGTTTTTTCCCCTGTGTCTCCGTCGCTCGTTAGCTTACCGGGAAGCCTTTTGATAGCGATTCTGCCTTGCCGGCTTCCCTTTTTTGCTTCGGTGGAGATGCCTTCGAAGAAGAAGGCAGCTTCGAGTTCAGCTCGCGCTGTTAGGAGGCGCAACCCAGGTCGGAGGACCGTGGTGCCGCCTCCTCAGCAGCCACCTTTGCCAGCCCCGACCGGGGCCGGCGGAATGGGGTCTATTGCCCCTTGGCCCGCTGCGGGCGAGCAGAGTGTGAGCGCGGATGGCGCTCCGGCCCGCGGCCCACGAGCGGTGGACACCGCTCCTCCTCCTGCTCACTCCGTCGGGCCTGTTCCTTTTGGGCCGCAGCCTCTCCCCGGGCCCTCTAGCCTTGGGGGGTGGGGCGGCCCCCTGCCTTGGCAGGTTTCTCCACCAGCTCTGCCGGGCTTTGGTGCTGGCCAATGGCCATATGCTGGCCCCGGGGTGCAGGGACCTGTACCCGTGCCTGGCTCAGGCGGGCCGGCCGGCCCTTTGCCCATGGTCAACGTGGACACCTTACTGGCCCGCATTGCGGCCCTGGAGGCGTCTTTGGCCCGGGCCAGTCAGGCGGGAGCCCCCTTTGGGGTTCCTTTTGAGGTGCTGTCGGCAGCAGGACAACAGCCGGCGGGGAGGGTTGAGCTGCTGCAGGCGGGTGGCGCGGCTTCGGCCACTGCCTCGCAGCTCCCCAGCCAGCAACCTGGTGCGGGTCAAGCCCCGGTGATGAGCTCTAGGTCGGTCGTGAGCTCCGACGCCCCCAGTGGGCCGGAACCCCCGGTGGGGGCGGCCCGCGGGGGTGCAGCATGTGAGTATACGGTGCAAGCAAGTACATCCACACACATTCCCAATATAGGGGGGGCCTTTCAATGGCCTTGGCCTCGCGCGGGTGGTGCGGGGGCCACGCTGTCTACGGCCCACCCGGCGACAACAACTGCCACCTTGGGCAATGGGGTGGGCATTGGTCCTTACACTGCGGGGAATGTTCTGGGGGTGGCTGGGTTAGCTCAGGCCCCTTTTACTAGGCCGGCTGTCCCCTTTTCGGCTTTGCCGACGGCAGGGTATTCCTTGCCATTGGGTGATCACTTGGCACAGGCTACTAGGGAAAAGATATGGCGTGGGGAGTACGTAGATATCTTCTCACTCCTGAACAGAGAGCCCACCAAGGAGGAAAGGGAGGGTCAGGATGAGAAGGATAAGGAGCAGGCACGCCGCCGTAAGCCGCCGTGTACCTGGGCTAACTGGCTTCCCGCCTATTTAATATACATGGCGGTATATTTAAGGGCGCGGCCGGATTTAGCTATCCCCATGGTCCAATATTTGGACAACATATATAGGGCAATGGTTGATTTCCCGGGCCCCTCATGGCTAGCATATGATGAGGAATTCCGTATGAGGATTCCTCTCCACCCCGAGATGAGATGGGATGAGCCGTGCCAGAGACTGTGGCTCTTGTACATGACACCCACACGCCCTGCCCCGGGGGATAGATACCATTGTGGACACGCGGTCCAGCGAGCGGCTCCAGCGCAGGTTACCCGCCAACCGGCGGGGCAGGGGGTTCCAGCCCGCCTGCTGTGCTGGACTTTCTCGTCAAATGGTTCCTGCAATCGAAAGAATTGCAGGTATAAGCATGAGTGTCCCACATGTTCTGGCCCCCACGCAGCCTCTGCTTGTCCCAGGCCTGGGGGGGCACGAGGCAGAGGGAGGGGTGGACAGTGGGCTGGCAAAGCTGCCGCGGATGGAGCTAGTCCTCCAAAAGGCCCCCTCCCCAATTAACGTGGACATGCTGGAGCGCTGGCTCGCATCGTACCCGAAGGGGGAGGACGGGGAGTATCTACTTCAAGATTTTAAGCAGGGATTTCGTATCCCTTTTATGGGTGATAGGTCCCCTCAGGATGCTCCCAACCTTTTATCCCTCAGAGGAAGGGAGGAGGTGGCTTCGGCCAGCATTAAAAAGGAATTAGACGCGGGCAGGGTCGCTGGACCCTTCCCCGCACCCCCGTTTCCCAATTTTAAGGTTTCACCACTGGGTTTGGTGCCCAAAAAGTCCCCAGGTGAGTTTCGTCTTATTCATCATTTGTCCTACCCAGCCGGCCGATCGGTCAACGATGCTATCCCTGATGACCTTTGTTCAGTCCGGTATACATCGTTTGACCAGGCGCTGCGCATGGTGCGCGCGTGTGGCCCGGGTGCCCTGCTGGCCAAGTGTGACATTAAGTCGGCTTTTCGCCTCTTGCCGGTGCACCCGGGCGACTTTGAATTGCTGGGTTTTAAATTTAAGGGGGACTATTATTTCGATAAGGCCATGCCTTTTGGCTGCTCCATATCATGCTCGGCTTTCGAGCGTTTTAGTACCTTCCTAGAGTGGGCCTTCGTCCGCAGGTCAGGGTCCCGGTCTGTAGCCCATTACCTGGATGACTTTTTATTCGGGGGTGAACGGGGCTGGGACACGTGTGCACGTCTCCTTAACACATTTCAGACGCTAATGCAGGAACTTGGTGTCCCTTTAGCGCCCGAAAAGACCGAGGGCCCATCGACCAAGCTAGTATTCCTGGGGGTTGAGATTGACACAGTAGTGCAAGCTTCTAGGTTGCCGGGTGATAAGGTGTCCAGGATAGTGGCCCTTATCTCGGAATTGCTGGCCAAGCGTAAGGCATCCCTGAGGGAACTGCAGGTGCTCCATGGGCACCTTAATTTTGCCTGCAGGGTGGTTGCTCCGGGCAGGGCTTTTGCCCGGCGCTTATGTGACGCCATGGCAGGGTTATCCAGGCCCCACCACAGAGTCAGGCTTACCCGGGGTATCAGGGCAGACATGTTCGTCTGGTTGCAATTCCTGAGGGAGTTTAATGGGGTCTCATTTTGGAGGTCTGACCTCCTGGCATCCCCCAATTTCCAGATCCAGTCTGATGCCTCAGGATCCCTGGGTTATGGGATGTACTTCAATGGGAAGTGGGCCTATGGTGGGCGGCCACCGGCATGGGCAGGCACAGGTCGCCTGCGGGATCTCACATACTTGGAATTTTTTCCCATCCTGGGGGCTTTGATGCTATGGGGCGAACAGTGGGCAAATTCGGTGGTGCATTTCTGGTGTGACAATGCTGCCGTTGTACACATTGTCAATGCACAGACTTCCAAATCGCCCAGGGTTATGGATCTAGTGCGCCATTTTGTGCTGCGCTGCCTGCGCCTCAACGTCTTGTTCAGGGCCAGGCATGTCCCAGGGATTAATAATGATATTGCTGACGCTTTGTCCCGCCTGCAGATCTCCCGGTTCCGCGACTTGGCCCCGGATGCGGAGGAATTTCCCTCGCCACTCCCGGACGAGATGTGGACTATTGGCAAGGAGAGGTGAACCGGGCGATTGGCCTGTCACTAGCGCCACGCACGCGTAAGGCGTATCAACAAGCATTCTATTCATATAGGGCATTTGCTGCTCAATTTCACTTGCCAGAGACCTGGCCGATTCCGGTGGACCATGTTCTGCGGTTCATGGTTCACCTGCATGCACAGGGCCTCGCACCTCGCACCATAGCATCCAAGCTTTCGGCGTTGGCTTTTATGGCCAAAGTAGGGGGTCATGTGGATACCACCTCTGACTTCCGTGTGAGACATGTTTTGGAGGGGTGGGTGCGCGAGCGCGGGCGTTGCCCGGACGACCGGCACCCTATTTCCCCAGGGGTTCTTACCCAGTTGGCCCGGGGCTGGCCAGGCCTCTGTTTTGATCATTATGAGGCAGCCCTTTTTCATGCAGCCACAACGGTGGCATTTTTTGGAGCGCTCCGCGTCAGCGAACTCGTGATGCTGTCTAAGGCGGATGCAAGTGGTAGGGCACTGGAACTCGAAGATGTCTATGTTGCCAAAGACTGGGCCCAGTTGAGGATACGCTCCTCTAAAACAGATCAGCATGGCGTAGGCAGTGGAGTAAGACTGCTATGGTGTTCTTTGGCAGACATCTGTCCGGTTGGTGCCCTACAGGAATTCCTGGCACTGCGTGGCATGCACCACGGCCCGTTTTTCTGTCACCAAGATGGGTCTCCCCTTACTAAATTTCAGTTTTGGAAGGTGACAGCCAGAGCCCTCGCCAGGGTCGGCCTACCAGGTGCCCGTTATGGCACACATTCATTCCGTATTGGTGCAGCCTCTACAGCAGCTGCTTTTGGGTACTCTGGGGCTGACATACGCAGCATGGGGAGGTGGGGCTCGCAATGTTTTCAGTTTTATGTGCGCCCACTCCCGCCATGAGTACCAATCCAGTCACCTTACCGCCTTTTTCTCAATTTTCTTACAGACCCTGGGTGTCGTATTACACCGGTGACAATATGGCTGGTGGGCCACAGCTATGTGCACAGGGCAGCGCGTTACGCTGCGGCGACAGAGTGGGGACCCCGACTGGGACCTGGTGACCACGCCAGTCTCGCATGGCATGGTAAGCCTGGGATGTTATGGCGGGAGCTGCGGCCTTTCCTTTTTTCTGGCCTGGGTGCTGACCCGCCTGACATTCTAATCATCCACCTGGGGGGCAATGATTTGGGCCAGGTCACCGGCTTATCGCTCAAACATGCGATTTGCGAGGAACTCGCCTACTTGCATTATGTCTGGCCTGCCACAACCCTGGTTTGGTCGGACATTGTTCCGCGCCATTCTTACAGAGGGGGCGTTAACCTCCTGGCTCTTGACCGCGCTAGGCGCGCGGTCAATAAGGCAGTGGCGCGGTTTCTTGCCACCAGGGCTTGGGGACGGGTTAGTCATCACCCCGATATTAGCCTACAAAATTATGACCTGTATGCAGGGGATGGGGTCCACCTGTCGCGAGGAGGTATGGACCTCCTGTTGGGTGACTGGCGAGCAGGCCTGTTGACCGAGCTGACGGTCTGGGGGGGGGCGTCAGGTCTTCTTTGAAGCCCCTCCGTGTGGCGGGTAGCACTGGTAAGGTAAACAGTATGACCCACAAGTATCCGGCAGGTTCGCAATTGACTGGACAACACTAGACAGGAATAAATTAGTTAAACGTTGTCCGGTCAACGACGAACCAGGCGATGGGGTGATGACGATTGCTAACCAGCATGCATCACCCCTGTGATTTCACGGATATGCGTCAGAGGGTGGGGTCATGAGTTAGTTATTGACTACGGTCAACAATTTGTTTGTTGTCAACAAACAAATTGATACAAATTGATACATTGTAACCAATTGCCGTTGGCAATTTTGGGGTGGTACCTTACCAGTGTTACTTCGGCCTGCTTGCCTTAGGAATTATGATTGGTCGTTTTACCAATACAAATTTATAATTCGGACTAGGGCATTGAATCAATAAATGTGGCCCTATGCTGTTATCCACTTTCAATGTTGTCTGTGTCCGTTATTGGGGGGGTGCGCCTGCAATGCAAGCGCGGCGCCAAAATGGCCGCCGCGCCCTTTGCGGGGGCCCCCCCACAGGACAGAGAATCCGGGTAGTTAGGGGCGTGGCCAGCTCCCTTATAAAAAGGCTGGCCACGAGGCAGCCGAGCTGCCATTTTACCTCAGCGACGGAGCGGAGAAGTTTTTTCCCCTCCACCCCCTCCCTAGTTAACAGTGTGATATTTTGGTCGCTTCGGGGCCGGGTGGGAATTTTTGGTTGGGACCCATATTGGCTCCGGGTCCTGGCTTTTTTGCCCATCCCACACTGTTGCTATGGTTTGATACAGGGGTCTTTCTGTGTTCCTACTGCTGACTTTGGTCACATTGGCGGGTAGCACTGGTAAGGTAAACAGTATGACCCACAAGTATCCGGCAGGTTCGCAATTGACTGGACAACACTAGACAGGAATAAATTAGTTAAACGTTGTCCGGTCAACGACGAACCAGGCGATGGGGTGATGACGATTGCTAACCAGCATGCATCACCCCTGTGATTTCACGGATACGCGTCAGAGGGTGGGGTCATGAGTTAGTTATTGACTACGGTCAACAATTTGTTTGTTGTCAACAAACAAATTGATACAAATTGATACATTGTAACCAATTGCCGTTGGCAATTTTGGGGTGGTACCTTACCAGTGTTACTTCGGCCTGCTTGCCTTAGGAATTATGATTGGTCATTTTACCAATACAAATTTATAATTCGGACTAGGGCATTGAATCAATAAATGTGGCCCTATGCTGTTATCCACTTTCAATGTTGTCTGTGTCCGTTATTGGGGGGGTGCGCCTGCAAACTCCTCAGTGCAATGAAACAACTTTAAGGACTAAATCTTCAAATTTCCTTATGTTCTATGCAAGATAGTAAAGCCTAGGCATCCATTAACCTCTTTGATCTGAGCTGTTGCAAACTTGGCTTTTTGAACCAGAATCGTTATGGAAGAGCATGTGATTCACTCATACAGTAGTGTGTGTGTATGTGTCCCCCCCCCCCTGCAGTTTGTTTTATTTTTGCTAAATCAATTATTTCAGTGATGCAGAGCAAATAATACTTTGTTTCTTCTGATAGTAATTTGAGTCAAATTAGGGTAGACCCCTATGGAGCATTTGGATTCATTTTATGACTGTTCCCCTTACATTCTGCCTAAATGGAGAAAAGCAATTAAAAGTTTCCTACTGATAAGAAGAAATGCCAATGAGGTTTCTTCTTCCATTTATTCTTGTTGAATTTAGTTCCAAATATGATACACCCAAGAAGGCTAGTTCTCCCACAGAAGAAGATAAAGCTGATGAGATAAAATAATCAAGGCTGGGTTGGGGGTGGGGGTATTAGCTTTGTTTGCTGTTTTGGGGGGTTTGCAACAACTTTTGTCAAGCTTAGCTATGATCTTGGTCAATGTGCCTCTGCATGAGCAGCCTTTTATTTTGCTGTCATAAGCTGTGAAAAACAAAGAGGATTGAAATTGTTCTATCAAGCACACAGCCTGACATGAAACACGCTCAGTGTGGGTCAGGGATAAATAACAAACTGAAATAAAGAGGGAGAGTAAAGTCGCAAAACAAATCCTTTGAAACAACATAAGCATCCTTTGAAACAACGTAAGCATCCTTAAACGAACCGTCCACCCTGACCTTTGAAAAAACTGGATTGTAACTGTATGTCACGTGTTGCTTTGACGACATATGCCACCTTACAGATGGCTCAAATACAGTTTTACTTAATAAATTAAACTGAATGCTAGATTGTAGAGGTCTTGCATTTTAGATGACACAACACTTATGTTCACAAGTTTAAAATAATGGGACGAGGGACACAAAAGCTATGATAAATACCTATCACGTGCCAAATTCCAGCATGTGAAAAGCTTCATCCTTGCATTCTAATCCATTATAAATGTGGAACAGCAATAAAGTACAGTAAAGTAGTACCTCAATGGCTACTTGAAGCTGCTTCTGAAATAGTTCATAATGCTGACAATAACTTTCAAGGCTATAAAGGGTTTGGAATCTAAATATTCGAAGAGCTCTTCTTCCTATGTATATACACCATCCTGATTATTAAGATGAGTTGGGATGCAGAAATATTTTGAGTCTCATCCATTAGAATGGTACACCGTGTGGAGACCCAAGGGAAATCTTTCTCCGCATTCCATTTTTGGAGGGTGTGGGCTGACTGTTTGTTGCATATTAAGGCAAAATTTCAAGTTGCTCAGGCAATACTTTTGCAAATAGAAAATAGCGGTTTCCCGTCATCCAAATTAGGAGCTAAAGTTGGCATGAAACCTCCCTCTTGGGGTGCACTCATTATACTAATCAGAGTTATGTGATTGATTACAACTTTGCATCCTGTTCCTCATTGGTTAATACTTGTATATCCTGTTATGATTTGTTGGTTATGATTGTCCGGTGGGCCAATACATTGTATCAAGGAGGCATCGCTGGGGAGACACTATATAAGCCCCACAGGTAGACAAGGGTGTGGTCAGACCAGATCTATACTTCCCTTACACACTGGTTAGTCAGCAACGTGCTAAGCCTGGGTCTCCTCTAAACGCCATTACTCAAAGGGTGTAGCTTAGGCATTGCCTCTTCTATGGCAGAATCCAGAGGGACTGATTTCATGGGATTCGCATAACCCTGGAAAGGAATGCCAAATGTCAGAACTGACTTGATGGCACACAATTATTATAACAGTAGGATGGACATCTAAAAACATTTCTTGCCATGTGCCACATTAGCAAAGGAGGGCCCGGTAGTAGATGTGTCACAGCTTAGTCCCCACACTTATCTGATATTATGTAGGCAACATATGCAAATCTATTGCTCCTAAACTGTTTTATCAGTGTGGACAGGAGAAGTTTGTTGAGATACTAAGAGCAAGAAAGAGGCAATGGCTTACTGGGTGTTGTGTATTAAGGCACAATTGCAAGTTTGCAAAGTGCCTTGCAAGGTAACGCCTTGCAAAGATAAAATGGTAGTTTCCCACCATCCAAATTAGGAGCTAAAGTTGGCATGAAATCTCCCTCTCTGGATGCATTCATTATGCTAATTAGAGTTGGTTACAACTTTGGATCCTGTTCCTGATTCTACAGCGAAAAGAGGCCACGGCACTGTCTCACACCCGTAAAATTAAAGTTCTGTCCGGCCATAAAATTCAAATGGTGGTCTCCTTTCTACAGTGAAAGGAGGCCATGGCTTGACAGAACTTTAAGTTTATGGGCCGGAGATGACAACGCTGAAGAAACTATACTTCCTTTAAGGAGAAAAAACACGAGCAAGGCCAGGTAATCAGCTAGTATCATATATAAATCACCTGTTTTATTTATCATATACCATACATACATCTCTCATTTTCTACATTTTTGGAGGTCACAGGATATCATTGCAATAATTATTCCTTCTTTTCCTATATTTACTGCTACTTGTACCCAGTTCATTGCATTGAAATGACATCATCGCCACCTCTGATGGATAGCTCTATAGTCTGGAAGAGTGAATCTCAGAGAGAGTTAAGATTTCCCCAATAAAAGTTAGTGGTTGTCAGGTTAGTGGGGTCATCCTAAGGTGCTGAGGCCTGCCTGCCAACCAAACAGATTTAGCATTTGTCTTTCTCAGAGGCAAATCATGCTTATTAGTTCTGTAGAGTGTCGTTAAAGGGGGCAAATGAACAAGAGCTGTATATGAAGTGTGTACGAGAGACTGAGTGTGTGTGAGAGAGAGTGTGTGTGTGTGTGTGTGTGAGAGAGAGAGAGAGAGAGAGAGCCCTTCCCTAGGAAGGGTGGTGTTGCCACTGATGGGGGGAGCATGGGAGGAAAGTATTAAAACACCTTCCTTTAGACTTTAGAGTACCAATTCCCCAGTTTTCCTAGCAGCCCTGTGGGGCTTCTCATTAGTAAAATAAAAACCACAGGAGATCTTAATCACTGATCTTCTGTGTCACATTTATTTTGACTCCAAGCTCACAATTAGAGTTGTCAGGGCCCCTACTAGTTTGGTGCAGCCTGATAGTAAATGAGCTTTTAAACACAAATGGAGAATTGTATTTTTTTATAAAAAATAGACTATTTTTAAAAAATCTTATACAAGCATGGAGAAGAAATTTGATTTTCTTAAATTGGGCATGGGTGGGGGGGGTGTTGCTCTCACATAATTGCATAACAGGCATTTCTAGAAACACTTCACTTCTTCGGAAGTACTTTATTCCAGGAGTATTTCTCAGTAATTGCTGTCTCTGGAAATGTTTTAACTACGACTGTTAAACACTTTGACAGCTAATACGTTTTCAGCTGCTTTAGGGGGGAAATGGTGTTAGAATCTGCTGGGATGTTTACACAGATAAAGAACCATCAAAATGTTTTTAGTGCGAATCCCAAAGAGAGGTTGACCTCATCTGTGGGATGTCTCCTTATTTAAATAACTATATATATAATGAGTCCTTTAACCTATGTGTCATAACATGTCTCCTTTGGATCTTGACACTCTAAATTTGGGTTCTATTCTGACCAACACTAACTGGTCATAGTCTCCATGATGATATGAATGAATTAGGGAGTACTATCAAAGTGCCCATGCAGCCTCTGTGAACTATTTATTTCAACTCAGTGGTTGCAGAAAGCCTAGGAAGGGGCTGTGATTCAAGATTGGAGTTAGAAAGAGTAGGACAGGCAGGAATTGCTGTTTCCATAGAGTAGTGATTCCTAACATTGCAACTCTAGATGTTCTTAGACTGCAGCTCCTAGAAGACTTCCACATTGCCTAGGCTGGCCAAGATTTCTGGGAGCTGTAGCCCAACAAGTATGAATCCTTGTAGTGCTTTTATGTATTTACATTTGCATTTTATTTTAGGGCAGGGTTTCCCAACCATGGGCCCCCAGGGTGTTCTTGGACTTCAATTACCAGAAGCCGAAGTCAGCACACCTGCTTATCAGAGCTACTGGGAATTGAAGTCCAAGGACATCTGGGGCCCCAAGTTTGGGAAACCCTGTTTTAGGGTTTTAGAGGTTGCACATGTAGAGTCAGTTCCTTTATGTTGTAGCTGTCCTGTTAGGTTGATAAATATATCTTGGACTTTGTTCTCATTTGATTTCAAAGAGACATTTGAATTCTTTAATTCTTCAAGCAACTCTTGCTCTGGTGCTGGTGGAAAGAACTGGTGGTGTTCAAGTTGTAGCATCTAGTTTTACTCTATCACTATTGTTGATTTTTGTTGTTGTTGAAGCTTCTATTCAGAATATTCATTGCAGGCGCACCCCCCAAAGAAAGACTCAGACACCGGTATATGGATAAAGGCATTGGGCCACTTTTATTGAATAATGCCCTAGTTCGAATTATAACTTTCAATTGGTACTCATCCAATTATAATTCTTAAGGCAAGCAGGCCGCAGTAACACTGGTAAGGTTCCTCCCAAAATTGCCAACGGCAATTGGCTACAATGTATCCATTTGTATCAATTTGTTTGTTGACACAAACAAATTGTTGACCGGAGTCAATAAACTATCTACTGACCCCACCCTCTGACGTGTATCCGTGAAATCACGGGTGATGCATGCTGAAAAGCTCCTGCCATCACCCCTTGCCTGGTTCGTCGTTGACCGGTCAACGTTATTACACCTGTACCTGTCTAAGTGTTGGCCAGTCAATTGCGAACCTGCCGGATACCTATGGGTCATAAATCTTTACCTTACCAGAGCTACCCGCCACACGGGGAGGCGTCCATGATGACTCACCGCCCCGCCCCCCCAAGACCGTCAGCTCGGTCGCCAGGCCTGCTTGCACCACACCCAGACGAGGTACATACCTCCAGCCGACAGGTGGACCCCTTCCCCTGCCTACCGGCAAAATTTTTGTAAGCCTATCCTCTGGTGTCCAATGGCTGTCTCCCAGCCATGCTCAGCAAGGGACTGAGCAACAGCCCTGTCCACTGACTGCCGGAACAGTCTGAACCACGGAGATCCACGTCTCCCCCATAGCGACCGTGTGTAAGCCATACGTGATATAAAACGCCAGGTAGCAGCCCCTCGACAGTTTAGTAACAGCAGCGATCCATATATGATTGTTGCCGCCGAGGTGCCTATTAAGAACATCGGGCAGCCCAGCATCCCCGACGGACATCAGGAATGACAACAGTTCCCGCCCCCTTGTGCCACGCATACCATACCATCGCATATGTGCGGATGCACACAGCCCAAGTCGGGGTCCACTTTCTGTCGCCGCAGCATATACTGCTGCCCAGTGTACATAGCTGCGGCCCACCAGCCCCACTGCCACCGGTGTATAAGAGGAGAAGAGGAGAAGAGGTTAAGGACATAACTCGGTACTCGTACAGTGAGGGCATGTACATATAAGAAATTGCGCGTACACGCATGTCGGCCTCTGAGTACTCCAAACGTAGCCACGATCAACGCGATGCGTATCCTACATAAATGGGTGCCAAAACTGGCCCCCACACCGTGAAGCACGGCACCGGTCACCCTCAGTAACATTACTTCGGCAAGGGTAGATCTATCCTGGTGGCAGAAAAACAGGCTGGGGAGCACAGCAGGCACTGTCGAAAATTCATGTAGGGCACCAACCGGACAGATGTCTCCAATAAAACTTCGTAGCAGTCTGACTCCACTGCCTACGCCGTGCTGAACAACCTGTGAGGACCGTATCCCCACTTGAGCCCACTCATGTGTGACAGAGACATCATCGAGTTCCAGTGCCCTACGAGACACATCCGCCTTACACAGATGGTACCAACACTGGCACCCACTCACTGATGCGGAGCGCTCCAAAGAAGGCCACCGTGGTAGCCGCATGAAAAAGAGCTGCCTCATACCTGTCAAAACCTAGGTTAGGCCACCCTCGTGCAAGGTGTGTGAGCACCCCTGGGGAAATTGGGTGACGAGTGTCCGGGTGGCGGCCACGTTCCCGTGTCCACCCCTCCAAAACATGCCGTATGCGAAAATCGTTCATGCTGTCAGCAAAACCCCTCACCTTGGAAATAAATGCCAATGCTGACAGCCTTGATGCTATAGTGCGGGTAGCGAGGCCCTGACTGTGTAAATAAACCATGAATTGTAAAACCTGTTCCACTGGAATGGGCCACACCTCAGGCAACTGAAGTTGCACACGAAAGCTATTAAATTGAACGAAAGCATGATGATACGCCTTACGCGTGCAGGGCGCCAAGGACATGCCAATCGCCCGGTTCACCTCTCCTTGCCAAACGTCCAAATCTCGGCCGGAAGTGGCGAGGGGAATTCCTCTGCGTCCGGAGCCAAGGCGCGGAACCGGGGGATCTGCAGGCGGGATAAAGCATCAGCAATATCATTATTAATGCCTGGTACATGTCTGGCCCGAAAAGCACGTTGAGGCGTAGGCTACGTAACACGAATTGGCGAACTAAAGCCATCACCCTGGGTGATTTAGAGGTCTGAGCATTGACAATGTGCACTACTGCAGCATTGTCACACCAAAAGTGGACCACAGAGTCGGCCCACTCCTTGCCCCATAGCATCAAAGCTCCCAGGATTGGAAAAAACTCAAGGAATGTAAGGTCGTGGAGGCGATCCGTGCCCCGCCATGCTGGAGGCCATTGGCCATAAGCCCACCTCCCCTGGAAGTAAATCCCATATCCCAGGGAGCCGGAGGCATCCGACTGGACTTGAAACCTAGGTGAAACTAAAAGGTCGGACCTCCAAAAGGATACCCCGTTGAAGTCCCACAGGAATGAGAACCAAACCAAAAGGTCAGCCCGCATGCCCCTGGTTAGTCGGACCCTATAATGGCACCTTGTCAGGCCAGACATGGCATCGCATAAGCACCGAGCAAATTCCCTGCCAGGCGTAACCACCCTGCAGGCAAAGTTAAGATGGCCATGCAGTACTTGAAGCTCACGAAGTGACACCTTACGTTTGGCCAGCAAGGCCAAAATCATCGCAGAGATCCGGGTGACCTTGTCAATGGGTAACCGGGATGCCTGTGCGACCGTATCAATTTCAATACCCAGAAATGTGAGGGTAGTGTATGGGCCCTCGGTCTTTTCGGGCGCTAAAGGGACACCCAGTTCCTGCATTAGCGTCTGAAATGTGGTGAGGAGACGCGTGCACGTGTCCAAGCCCCGTTCACCCCCGAACAAAAAGTCATCGAGGTAATGGGCTACAGACCCAGACCCAGACCTGCGAACAAAGGCCCACTGAAGGAAGGTGCTAAAACGTTCAAATGCTGAACAGGATATAGAGCAGCCAAAAGGCATGGCCTTATCTACATAGAACTTCCCTTGGAATCTAAAACCCAATAGCTCAAAGTCCTCAGGGTGCACTGGCAACAATCGGAATGCCGATTTGATGTCGCATTTCGCCAAGAGGGCACCAGGACCACAAGAGCGCACCATTCGCAGGGCTTGGTCAAAGGACGTATACCTGACCGAACAAAGGTCATCAGGGATAGCATCATTGACAGAATAACCCGCCGGGTATGATAAATGGTGGATTAAACAAAATTCCCCCGGGGCCTTTTTGGGTACCAACCCCAGAGGGGAGACCTTCAGGTTCGGAAAGGGTGGCACAGAAAAGGGGCCTGCCACCCTCTTGGCCCCAACCTCCTTAGCGATACTCAGGGCAGCCACCTCTTCTCTAGCCTTTAGGGACAGCAAATTGGGTGCATCTTGGGGTCCCCACACTCCTTTGAATGGGATTCGGAAGCCCCACTGGAAACCCTCAAGGAGGTACTTCGTGTCCTCTCTCCGTGGATAAGTTGAGAGCCATCACTCCAACATATACACATTAACTGGGGAGGGGGCCTTTTGCCTGGCTAGCTCCCTCAGCAGCAGCTCTGCCCGCTCCCTGTCCACCTCTACCTCTGCCCCGTGACCCACCGGCTTGCGGACACGCAGCAGCGGCGTGGGGGCCAGCTCAAGAGGGACACTCATGTTTGTATCGGCACTGTTTTCTATTGCATACACCATTGGCCGAGAAGCTCCAACACAGCAGGCGGGCTGGAACCCCCTGCCCCGCCAGCTGGCGGGGGGCCTGTGTTGGAGCAGCTCGCTGGACCGCATGTCCACAATGGTACCTCTCCCCAGGCGCCGGGCACGTGGGGGTCATGTACAATAGCCACAATTTCTGACAGGGCTCATCCCATCTCATCTCCGGGTGCAAGGGCACCCTCATTCTGAATTCCTCATCGTAAGCCAACCACGATGGGCCAGGAAAATCCACCATTGCCCTGTAAATATTGTCCAAATATTGGACCATAGGAATGGCCAGGTCTGGCCGGGCCCTGAGATACACCGCCATATAAATAAGATATGCGGGCAACCAGTTGGCCCAGGTGCGTGGTGGCTTACGACGGCGGGACAGCTCTTTGTCTTTGTCATCCTGTCCCTCTCTTCCTTCCTTAGTGGGCTCACGGTTCAATAGGGAGAATATATCCACGTACTCCCCCCGCCAAATCTTTTCCCTCGTGACCTGGGACAAATGATCACCAAGGGGCAACGAATAACCGTCGGCAAAGCCGTCACCGGCACATTAGGTACCCGGGGCATATGCAGCGGAACCCAGACAGTCCCTGCGATGCCCGGCACTGGCCCGGGGGCGGAAACCCCCAACGCTGCACCAGTATGGAACCAAGGGACACTGGGATAGGCTGGCAACTGATGCCCACTCGCCTCGACATGATGAAGCCATGGCCACTGAACCCCACCATTGGAAGTGGGCTGTTATGTGGGTGCATTAACTTGAACCTGATACTCACTAGGTGCACCCCCGTGAGCCGCCCCCACTGGGGGTTCCGCCCCATGGCGGGCGTCGGAGCTCGCGACCGGAATCGAGCTCTGGGGCCGCACCTGACCACTCTCTTGCTGTAGCTCTGGACGAACAGGGAGCTGCGAGACACCGGCTGGGGTAGGCCGGAGCATCTCCAGCAGCTCAACCCGGCTGGCCGCTTGTTGCACTGTGGCGGCCATTGAGGTAGCCGGTGGACCCAAAGGGCCCCCCGCAGCGAATGAAGGGCCACCAGACATGGGGTTGTGTGCCATCCCTAAGGATGCCTCAAGCATAGCTAAACGCGTTAGCAATGCATCAACTGCCACAGATCCCCCAGTATAAAGTGGGCCGGGTGGGCCAGACGGCCCACCAGGCATTTGACCAGGAACCCCAGCATGAGAGCCTGGGCCCGAATAGGGCCATGCCCAAAACTCCGGCCCATGAGGGGCCGGAGGTGGAACGTGCTGTGCACCAGCACCGGGCCCACCCCCGCTGACCGGGCCCATGGCCGGCAGCTGCGGGCCGAGGGTCGAAGCCCCAGAAGGGCCGTACGAAGGCTGACTAGCCGAGGGCCAAGCAGCCTGCATCGCCCCACCGGTATCGGTGGGGGTAGAGCCCTGCCGCGTGGGCGCAGCCCTGGTCCTCCTACCCGAGGGCTGCCCCCCGCGTTGCGCAGGGCCAAAAGTCCTCCCCGTCGGCTGCGGCTTCGTCGCCGAGGCCCTCCGTTTGGGAGGCATACCTTAAAGAAGGAGAAGGATCCCTTTCGAGGGATCGAAGAGCACAAAAAAGGCACGGAGAAGCGAGCAAGCCAAAGGCTCCGTGCGAAAACCTTCCTTCCCAGCCGGGAAGGACCGAGGGGGAAACAAACAGCGACGGAGAAAACTTCTCCTCTCCGTTGCTATTTTAAAATGGCAGCTCGTCTGCCCCGTGGCCACCACTTTTATATAGGGGTGGCCACGCCCCCTAACTCACCCGGATGTCTGAGTCCAGGTGGGGGGGTCCCGCAAAGAGCACGGTGGCCATTTTGGTGCCGCGCTTTCATTTGACAGACAGACAAGCTGGTGGGGTGGGCAGGTGGACAGACAGGTAGAACCAGTGTTTCACACATAGTAGTTGTTCAGTCGCACAGTTGAGTCACATAGGCATGTGTGTAAATTAAAGCATGCTATATGAAGCACATGAACAAAGTTTTACAAGCAAAGATTTGCAGACTTCCACCAATATGTAATGAATTTGATGCATAGGCTATAAATATACATTGCATATACACACTGATAACACAAGCGGATCTCAGGTTTGGAAAGGTGAATAAAGGAGCTTTGTGAAATTAGTGCAAATGAAATGTATTAGTATTTTCAGGAACGAAAACTATTTCTCTTTAGGTAGTCATAGGCACAGAAGGAAAGTGAAAATTACAAACTATGGCCAAAACCTCCTTCTTTCATTAAACCCTTGATGGGCATCACTCAGCAGTGCTGACAATCATTTCATTACATTTAGACACATCTAATGGATATTGTGATTCTATTACAACTTGTGAAAGGCAAAAATTGAAGTTGAATGTGATCACATCTATTCTTTTGCTTTGCTATTTCAGATGGAAATATAACAAAGGGATGATAGAGAAGACAATCGTATCTTCAGATTCTGTTAGATCCCATCGTTCCTGCATTTTACCCAGGGGACTAACTCAGCTTCCCTCCCCCTCACTTTAGCCTCTCAATAGTCCCTTGAGGAAGGTCAGAAAAAGAGTGATTAGGCCAAAGTTACCCAGTGTCCAAAATCCTGTTGCATACCTATGCAAATAGCATAACTTTTTGGAAGCAAGTTGCTGTAAATTAAGGAATCACTGCAGACATTATCAACTTCGTACTGAGTCCATGAACTAAGTATACAACAGATAACGTCACCCTTATTTCTTAACATAAAGCCATTTGTTTGTAAAGGTTATGCCATTTGTCTTACACTAGTGTTAACTCGGCAAGAGGAGTTGGACCACTGAGTTGTACAGCTCATTCAGGACTCGAACCAAGCTTCCTGAGTCCAATTACATCACTCTAATCACTACACAACACTGCTCCTTCTAGATATTGTTGATTCTTTAATATCTTATAGCTTGACATTATTAGGCAAACAAGTTTCAGAATTTTTCAAAACCTGAAAAAGGAAATATGAACAAGAGAGGTTCTTATACATTTAACCCCACATGTTGGATTGCTCATAGGCCTCAGTTTATGGGAAGAGAATGCTAGATGAGATAGGTCATAATAATTTAACCCATCATTGCATATCTCATCTTAAGTTTTTAAAACATCTACATACATTCAATATATCATGATAAGAGGTAACATTAATAAAGATACTCCTGTTGCTATGGGAAAAACTGGAGTGTATTTTCAGAATATTCAAGAGCTTTCCAATAAGCAAGATAGTGACAAAATGTCTCAAACCTACAACAAATGAGAAAATATATCCTCTTATTGTTATCACTCCACCTAAAATGAGGAGAGAAGTATCAGCATATGCTGAAAGAACTAAGCAAGAGAATGAAGTCTTTTCTGTCAGTTAACCAAAATAATAGTGACAAGTTGCTCACAGATAACTATACAAAAGCCTTCAAAAACTAACTACCTGGACATTAAATGAGAACAGATTGGCTTTTTATTTCAAAAACTCAAAATCTTCTGGTGCATAATTGTACTCTGTGTATTTAATTACACCCTTTAGCCAGATAAACATACTTTTCCAAATCATTTTTGCCTTCTCCACGTTGTGCATGCTTTCATTTTTATACATCTGTCCACCTACCTAGGACACCCGTTATTTCAAAACAACAGTATTGGAAGAACAACCACACAGAATAAGCATTAGAACATTATCAGTTGCCTTGGCATTTCTCTTGTATAGATACTATCTGATAGTACATGCACACAACTCACGTACTTCAAAGTTGTCCTCAGTAACTCAGTGTAAATTCAGATCTTTTTTTTAAAAAAAACACCTCTGGGTTGTGAATATGAGGTATTGTGAATCATTATCCACAATTCAATATGCCAAGAAATGGGCAAATATTACTGTACATACATAGCAAAGGGCAGCTTGGATGTTGACAACACCAATGGCAACAGTCAAGATGGTCACAGGATATCTCTTATATGCATGAAGTGGGTAGGATTGGTTTTGCATTACTTTGCTTTGTTTATTATTTGCTAATACCTCTTGATGAATTTCTAGAGAAGCAATGCCACTACGTCCACTTATTTGGCATGTGCTGATTATAGCACATTGCACTAGCATATATTGCTGTGGAGTGACACAATGAGAAACCTGTAGTTCTTATTGTTTGTACATCCCAATCTCAACCAGTCAGTTTCCGAAGTATGTTATTTCTCGAAGGAACCTTCTGTTTGAGTTAAGACAGTGTTTTCTGTAGGTCAGGTATTGATCCAGAGTGATGCTCAGATACTTTGGAATATGGCAATTTTCCAAAATCTTGCCTTCCTAGCTACACTGTCGGCTCCCTCCTCTGAGTGGGTGGGAGCATGCCACAGCTGCCCTGGGTTCCCACCACGGAGCTACGAAAGAGCCACCACCACCGAGCCACCACAACACCATCAGCTCCCTCCCCTGACTCACCCTGGTCAGGGGGATGGGAGCACACCACAGCTGCCCTGGGTTCCCACCACAGGGCTACGAAAGAGCCGCCATTGCTGAGCCCCCACAACACCGTCGGCTCCCTCCCCTGACTCGCCCTGGTCAGGGGGGGTGGGAGCACGCCACAGCTGCCCTGGGTTCCCACTGTGGGGCTATGAAATAGCTGCCACCACCAAGCCGCCACAACACCGTCGGCTCCCTCCCCTGACTCGCCCTGGTTAGGGGGTGGGTGGGAGCACAGCTATTGCTGGAGCACAGCTGCCATGTGGCGGGGCATCCTCTCTCTTCAGCTGGGACATTTTGAGCCACTGAACCCTGCCGTGAACAGCTGAGGTTTTTGGGCGCCATCTTGGACATGTAGCAGCCAAGGGTACTATTTGGTATTTAAATGCTAATTTGGATTGCGTTAGGATCTGTATTAGACTTTGTAATTTTGTATCTTTAATATTGTATCTTTTGTGATTGTATTGTTGCTATTATTGCTATTCTGTATTTTCTGTATTTTGTACTTCTAATTGTATCCTTATTTTTTTTGTAAGCTGCTTCAAGTCATCCATTGGATTGAGGGAAGCGGGATATAAATAAAACATTATTATTATTATTATTATTATTATTATTATTATTATTATTATTATTATTATTATTATTATTATTATTATTATTATTATTATTATTATTATTATTATTATTATTATTATTATTATTATTATTATTATTACCTCAAAACTTCTTTTGAGCTTCTCTGTTCTTTAAGTTGAGAGCATAGATCTGTCTTTTCATACAGTAGTTTTCAGCTGGTTGTGCATTACTTCCTTATCATTTTTGCAATCAATTTCATTCAGATTAATTGATGCAATATTTTCTGAATAAAAAAAATGTTAGTATTAGTTTACCATAGATTCAATAGCAAGAGCATGCTTTGTGATTACTGATTGTGTGGAAAAATTTTAGTGTCTCAGTGACCTATTAGATTTGCCAAACCCCCAACTTGACACACAACAATCCTCACCCTTCAAAAAAATTCCATATAAAATTTGACGTTTTCCTGAAAAAGTCCTCTAATAGCCAAAAATATTTTTTAAATTATGATTAGGAGTTTGGGGGAAATGCTACAGGCCACTCACAGAATGGCAACAGTTTTCCCACACTTTCTAATCCCCTTTTTTAATAAAAAAATAATTTTTGGGTCTCAGTGGTGCTGGGGGTATATTTGGACCCCAGTAGCCAAATTTAGCCTGCAGGTGGTTCATGGCTAACCCCTGCATTAGATAAACTTGAACCACAGAAACTGAAAATGGTTTCAGATTTGTTGTTGTTGTTGTTCAGTCGCACAGTCGATTCCGACCCTTTGCGACCCTATGGACCATCGTTCTCCAGGTGCCTCTGTCCTCCACCATCCCCCTCAGTCCTCCCAGTTCTGTGCCCATTGTGTCTACAATACCATCTATCCATCTCATCCTTGGCCTCCCCCTTCTTCTTTTGCCCTCCACCTTTCCCAACATCACGGCCTTCTCAAGTGAATCCTCCCTTCTCATTTGATGCCCAAAGTACTTTAGCCTCATCTTTACTATTTGACCTTCCAATGAGCAGTCAGTGTTGATTTCTTCTAAGATTGACCTATTTGTTCTCCTCGCTGTCCAAGGTACCCTCAAAACTCTCCTCCAACACCACATTTCAAAGGCATCTATTCTTCTGCGTTCAGCTTTCCTAATTGTCCAGCTCTCACATCCGTACATTACCACTGGGAATACCATTGCTTCGACTATTCTAATTTTTGTTTTCAAGGTGATGTCTCTGCTTTTCACTATGTTCCCCAGGTTTCTCATGGCTTGTCTCCCTAGAATCAGCCGCCTCTTTATTTCATGGCTGCAATCTCCATCTGCAGTGATCTTAGATCCTAAGAAAGTAAAATCTGTCACTGCTTCTACTTCTTCCCCGTCTATTTTCCAGGAACTGATCGGGCCTGTTGCCATTATCTTGGTTTTCTTGATATTGAGTCTCAAGCCAGCTTTTGCACTCTCTTCCTTCAAACCGATCAAGAGATTCTTTAGGTCTTCCTCACTTTCTGCCATTAAGGTGGTGTCATCTGCATATCTCAGATTGTTGATGTTTCTCCCAGCAATTTTGATCCCATATTGTGATTCCTCCATCCCTGCATTGCGCATTATGTGCTCTGTGTATAAGTTGAATAGGCATGGTGACAGAATGCAGCCTTGTCTTACTCCTTTTCCTATTCCAAACCACTCTGTCATTCCGTGTTCTGTCCTAACTGTTGCTTCTTGGTTCATGTACAGATTTCTCAGGAGGCATATGAGGTGCTCTGGTATTCCCATCTCTTTAATCACTTGCCACATACATACAGGCTGCATAAGTAAAAATTAAGAATGGTACAGTATCTTGGTGAGCTTCTTAGTAGCAAAGAAATGAAAACTGATAGCATGTATATTCCTCCAGAGGTTCCAACCACCAGCCCTACTATGGCTGCTGCCATCACCTTTAGTACATGTGGAGCGGCTATAGTTGAGTGGCATAATAGCACATGGCAAATGTTCCATGTTCAGTCTTTGGTATGGCTGGGAAAGACATCCTGAAATCCTGGTCAGCTGCTATCATATGGTGCACATTAGAAGTTGAGGCCTTCCAAAGATTTTTGGGACTGTAAGTCACTTTAGCCATAAGCAGAATAGCCCACAGTGAAGGATAAGGAGATTTGTAGTACAACAATATCTAAAGGGGGGGGCACAAATTGCTCAGTCCTGATGTAGAGAATATTGAGCCAAAGAGCCAGAGGCTCACTATATGGCAATGGGATTCTGTTGTGTCCTATATCATAGAATCATAGAATAAATGAGTTGGAAGGGGTCTTTTAGGCCATTAAGTCTAATCCCCTGCTCAATGCAGAAATCCGAATCAATGCAGATATGACAGATTTTGTCCAATTATCTCTTGAATGCCTTCAGCACTTACCACCTCTCAAGGCAGTTGGTTCCACTGTCACACTGTTAAGAGGTTTTTCCTAATATCTGGCTTCCTGTAGTTTTAGCCTGTTACTAGCAGAGGTTGCCCGGCATTGCCGGGCTGTTTTAAATTGTGTTTGAATGTTAAATTGTGTTAATGTTTTTTAAAATTACTTAGTCTGTAATTTTAATTTTTACAATGTTTATTTATGTAAAAATTTTTTGGCTTGGCTGTTATAAACTGTGATCTTTTTTTTGGGTTTTTTTTAGGATTAATAAAAGAACAAAGTATGATATATATTTTTCAAATTGTTTTATGTAACTGAATAATGTTTTAGTGTTTGGATTTTTTTTAAATAGTTGTACCGTAGGTAATAATTTAAATAATGTGAAAGTAAATGTTTTTTATATTCAATGTTTTTAAAATGTGTTTAGATGTTTTGGGTTTTAATTTGAGTTAAAACTCAGCACAGCATTTTTAAAAAGTTTCTATTGTATTTTATTGACATATATTTGTGATTTGTGTTAAAGTGTGCTTTAGTGTAATTTTTTTGACTTGTTTTTATTCTTGTGACCTTTTGTGTAAAATTGTGAATGTGTTTGTATTGTTTTTTGGTGTTGTTTTTGTTTGTTTTTGTGGTTTTTTTGAATGTTTTTGACTGTGTTTTAAGTATTTTCTTTAAAAATTATGTATTTATTTTTATTATTTTTTTGAGAAGCTTGGGAGGCAAAGACACCTTTGGCTCCTGGGGAGAAGAAATCCCCAGCAGGAAGGGGGTTTGCTTCTTTCTGGGTTTGCTTTGAAAGGAGCTTCCTTTCCAGGCAGCCCAGAGAAAAGCTATTCTTTCTCTTCGGGAGGCAAAGACACCTTTGGCTCCTGGGGGGAAGAAATCCCCAGCAGGGAGGGGGTTTGCTTCTTTCTGGGTTTGCTTGGAAAGGAGCTTCCTTTGCAGGCGCACCCCCCCAATAACGGACTCAGACAACATTGAAAGTGGATAACAGCATCGGGCCACATTTATTGATTCAATGCCCTAATCCGAATTATAAATTTGTATTGGTAAAACGACCAATCATAATTCTTAAGGCAAGCAGGCCGAAGTAACACTGGTAAGGTACCACCCCAAAATTGCCAATGGCAATTGGTTACAATGCATCAATTTGTATCAATTTGTTTGTTGACAACAAACAAATTGTTGACCGTAGTCAATATCTAACTCATGACCCCACCCTCTGACTTGTATCCGTGAAATCACGGGGTGATGCATGCTGGCTAGCTATCGCCATCACCCCGTCGCCTGGTTCGTCGTTGACCGGACAACGTTTAACTAATTTGTTCCTGTCTAGTGTTGTCCAGTCAATTGCGAACCTGCCGGATACCTGTGGGTCATACTGTTTACCTTACCAGTGCTACCCGCCAATGTGACCGAAGTCAACAGTAGAAACGAAAGGAACCCCTATATCAAACCATAGCAACAGTGTGGGATGGGCAAAAAAGCCAGGACCCGAAGGCCAATGTGGGTCCCAACCAAAAATTCCCACCCGGCCCCGAAGCGACCAAAATATCACACTGTTAACTAGGGAGGGGGTGGAGGGGAAAAACTTCTCCGCTCCGTCGCTTTAGCTAAAATGGCAGCACGGCTGCCTCGTGGCCACCCCTTTTATAAGGGAGCTGGCCACGCCCTAAACTACCCGGATTCTTCGTCCTGTGGGGGGGGCCCGCAAAGAGCGCAGCGGCCATTTTGGCGCCGCGCTTGCATTGCAGGCGCACCCCCCCAATAACGGACTCAGACAACATTGAAAGTGGATAACAGCATCGGGCCACATTTATTGATTCAATGCCCTAATCCGAATTATAAATTTGTATTGGTAAAACGACCAATCATAATTCTTAAGGCAAGCAGGCCGAAGTAACACTGGTAAGGTACCACCCCAAAATTGCCAACGGCAATTGGTTACAATGTATCAATTTGTATCAATTTGTTTGTTGACAACAAACAAATTGTTGACCGTAGTCAATATCTAACTCATGACCCCACCCTCTGACTCGTATCCGTGAAATCACGGGGTGATGCATGCTGGCTAGCTATCGCCATCACCCCATCGCCTGGTTCGTCGTTGACCGGACAACGTTTAACTAATTTGTTCCTGTCTAGTGTTGTCCAGTCAATTGCGAACCTGCCGGATACCTGTGGGTCATACTGTTTACCTTACCAGTGCTACCTGCCACACGGAGGGGCTTCAAAGAAGGCCTGACGCCCCCCCCAGACCGTCAGCTCGGTCAACAGGCCTGCTCGCCAATCACCCAACAGGAGGTCCATACCTCCTCGCGACAGATGGACCCCATCCCCTGCATACAAGTCATAATTTCGTAGGCTAATAGCGGGGTGACGACTGACCCGTCCCCAAGCCTTGTCGGCAAGGAACCGCGCCACCGCCCCATTGACCGCGCGCCTAGCGCGGTCAAGGGCCAGGAGGTCAATGCCCCCTCTGTAAGAATGGCGCAGGATCATGTCCGACCAAACCAGGGTTGTGGCAGGCCAGACGTAGTGCAAGTAGGCAAGGTCCTCGCAAATCGCATGCTTGAGCGATAAGCCGGTGACCCGACCCAAATCATTGCCCCCAAGGTGTATGATGAGAATGTCAGGCGGGTCAGCACTCCTGCTTGAAAACAGGAAAGGCAGCAGCTCCCGCCATAACATCCCAGGCTTACCATGCCATGTGAGACTGGCGTGTTCACCCAGTCCCAGTCGGGGTCCCCACTCTGTCGCCGCAGCGTAACGCGCTGCCCTGTGCACATAGCTGTGGCCAACCAGCCATACTGTCCCAGGTGTAACACGACACCCAGGGTCTGTAAGAAAAATTGAGAAAAAAGGAAGGTAAGGTGATAGGATTGGTACTCACGGTGGAAGTGGGCGCACATAAAACTGAAAACATTGCGAGCCCCACCTTCCCATGCTGCGTATGTCAGCCCCGGAGTACCCAAAAGCAGCTGCTGTAGAGGCTGCCCCAATACGAAATGAATGTGTGCCATAACGGGCACCTGGTAGGCCCACCCTGGCGAGGGCTCTGCCTGTCACCTTCCAAAACTGAAATTTAGTAAGGGGAGACCCATCTTGGTGACAGAAAAACGGGCCATGGTGCATGCCACGCAGTGCCAGGAACTCCTGTAGGGCACCAACCGGACAGATGTCTGCCAAAGAACACCGTAGCAGTCTTACGCCACTGCCTACGCCATGCTGATCTGACTTGGAGGAACGTATCCTCAACTGGGCCCAGTCTTTGGCAACATAGACATCCTCGAGTTCCAGTGCCCTACAACTTGCATCCGCCTTAGACAGCATCACAAGTTCGCTGATGCGGAGCGCTCCAAAAAATGCCACCGTTGTGGCTGCATAAAAAAGGGCTGCCTCATAATGATCAAAACAGAGGCTTGGCCAGCCCCGGGCCAACTGGGTAAGAACCCCTGGGGAAATAGGGTGCCGGTCGTCCGGGCAACGCCCGCGCTTGCGCACCCACCCCTCCAAAACATGTCTCACACGGAAGTCAGAGGTGCTGTCCACATGACCCCCTACTTTGGCCATAAAAGCCAGCGCCGAGAGCTTGGATGCTATGGTGCGAGGTGCGAGGCCGAGAGCATGCAGGTGGACCATGAACCGCAGAACATGGTCAACCGGGATAGGCCAGGTCTCTGGCAGGTGAAATTGAGCAGCAAATGCCCTGTAAGAATTAAATGCTTGTTGATACGCCTTACGCGTGCGTGGCGCTAGTGACAGGCCAATCGCCCGGTTCACCTCTCCTTGCCAATGGTCCATATCTCGTCCGGGAGTGGCGAGGGAAATTCCTCCGCATCCGGGGCCAAGGCACGGAACCGGGAGATCTGCAGGCGGGACAAAGCGTCAGCAATATCATTATTAATCCCTGGGACATGCCTGGCTCTGAACAAAACGTTGCGGCGCAGGCAGCGCAGCACAAAATGGCGCACTAGGTCCATAACCCTGGGCGATTTGGAAGTCTGTGCATTAACAATGTGGACAACAGCAGCGTTGTCACACCAGAAATGCACGACCGAGTTGGCCCATTCCTCGCCCCATAGCATCAAAGCTCCTAGTATAGGAAAAAATTCAAGGTATGTGAGATCACGCAGGCGATCAGTGCCTGCCCAGGCCGGTGGCCACCCACCATAGGCCCACTTCCCATTGAAGTACATCCCATAACCCAGGGATCCTGAGGCATCAGACTGGATCTGAAAATTGGGGGATGCCAGGAGGTCAGACCTCCAAAATGAGACCCCATTGAACTCCCTCAGGAACTGTAACCAGACAAACATGTCTGCCCTGATACCCCGGGTAAGTCTAACTCTGTGGTGAGGCCTGGATAACCCTGCCATGGCGTCGCATAAGCGTCGAGCAAAAGCCCTGCCCGGAGCGACCACCCTGCAAGCGAAATTTAGGTGACCATGTAGCACCTGCAGTTCCCTCAGTGATGCCTTGCGCTTGGCCATCAACTCCGAGATAAGGGCCACTATCCTGGACACCTTATCCTCCGGTAACCTAGAAGCCTGCGCTAACGTGTCAATCTCCACCCCCAGGAATACTAACTTGGTAGATGGGCCCTCGGTCTTTTCGGGCGCTAAAGGGACACCGAGTTCCTCCATTAGCGTCTGAAATGTGTTGAGGAGACGTGTGCACGTGTCCCAGCCCCGTTCACCCCCGAATAAAAAGTCATCCAGGTAATGGGCTACAGACCGGGACCCTGACCTGCGGACGAAAGCCCACTCTAAGAAGGTACTAAAACGCTCAAAGGCCGAGCATGATATGGAACAGCCAAAAGGCATGGCCTTATCAAAATAATATTCGCCCCGAAATTTGAAACCCAGCAACTCAAAGTCACCCGGATGCACCGGCAGGAGGCGAAAGGCCGACTTAATGTCGCACTTGGCCAGCAGGGCACCCGGGCCACACGAGCGCACCATGCACAGCGCGTGGTCAAAAGACGTATACCTGACTGAACAAAGGTCATCAGGGATAGCATCATTGACCGACCGGCCGGCTGGGTAGGATAAATGATGAATAAGGCGAAACTCGCCTTGAGACTTTTTGGGAACCAAGCCTAGGGGCGACACCTTAAGGTTGGGAAACGGGGGTGAAGGGAAAGGGCCAGCGACCCTGCCCGCATCTAACTCCTTCCTAATACTGGCAGCAGCCACCTCCTCCCTCCCCTTGAGGGACAAAAGATTGGGGGCATCCTGAGGGGACCTATCACCCATGAAAGGGATGCGGAACCCGTACTTAAAGCCTTGAAGGAGATACTCCCCATCCTCCCCCTTCGGGTACACTGTGAGCCAACGCTCCAACATGTCCACCTTAATTGGGGAGGGGGCCTTTCGGTGAACCAGCTCCATCTGTGGCAGCCTTGCCAGCCCACTGTCCGCCCCTCCCTCTGCCCCGTGTCCCCCCAGGCCTGGGACAGGCGGAGGCTGCGTGGGGGCCCGAACAGGTGGGACACTCATGCCTGTATTTGCAATTCTTCTTATTACAGGAACCATTGGATGAGAAAGTCCAGCACAGCAGGCGGGCTGGAACCCCCTGCCCCGCCACTTGGCCGGTAACCTGTGCTGGGACAGCTCGCTGGACCGCATGTCCGCAATGGTATCTGTCCCCTGGCGCGGGGCGCGTGGGCGTCATGTACAGAAGCCAAAGCCTCTGGCACGGCTCGTCCCACCTCATCTCCGGGTGGAGGGGAATCCGCATACGGAATTCCTCGTCATAAGCAAGCCACGAAGGGCCCGGGAAATCAACCATTGCCCTGTATATGTTGTGCAAATATTGGACCATCGGAATAGCCAACTCCGGCCGCGCCCTCAGATACACTGCCATGTAAATTAAATAAGCCGGCAGCCAGTTGGCCCAGCTACGTGGCGGCTTACGACGACGTGCCTGCTCCTTATCCTTCTCATCCTGTCCCTCCCTTTCTTCCTTGGTGGGCTCTCTGTTCAGGAGTGAGAAGATATCTACATACTCCCCCCGCCAAATCTTTTCCTTGGTGGCCTGTGCCAAGTGGTCACCCAGTGGCAAGGAGTACCCCGCAGTTGGTAAGGCTGAAAAAGGCACCACAGACACCGGGAAAGGGGCCTGAGCTAACCCAGCCACCCCCAGTACATTCCCCGCAGTGTAAGAAAAACTACCCACCCCGGTGCCCTGGGTGGCAGTTACCGTCGCCGAGTGGGGTGCCGGCTGCTGTGCCACCGCACCACCCGAGCGAGGCCAAGGCCATTGAAAAGCTCCCCCCGTAGAAGCAATGTGTGCAGGTGTACTGGCTTGTACCGTATACTCACATGCTGCAGCCCCGTGGGCCGCCCCCACCGGGGGTTCTGGCCCACTGGGGGCGTCGGAGCTCACGACCGACGTAGAGCTCATCATCGGGGCCTGACCTGCACTCGTCTGCTGGCTGGGGAGCTGTGGGGCAGTGGCCGAAGCCGCGCCACCCGCCTGAGGCAGCTCAACCCTGCCCGCGGCCTGTTGTCCTCCCGCCGACGGCGCCGCAAAAGGGACGCCAAAGGGAGCCCCAGCCTGGCTGGCCCGAGCTAAAGACGCTTCGAGGGCCGCAAGGCGGGCCAGTAAGGCCTGCACGTCGATCTGGGGCCAAGGGCCGGCCGGCCCGCCAAGTCCAGGCGCGGGTACAGGTCCCTGTACCCCAGGACCCGAATAGGGCCATTGCCCAACACCGAAGCCCGGTAGGGTTGGTGCAGGAACCTGCCAAGGTAGGGGACCACACCACCCGCCCAGGCTAGAAGGCCCAGGAGGAAGAGAGGCAGGCCCAACAGGATGGGGAGAGAGAGTAGCGGTGTCCACCGCTCGCGGGCCGCGGGCCGGAGCCCCTGCCGCGCCTGCATCCCGATCCCCCGCGTCCGGCCAAGGGGCGATGGACCCCATTCCGCCGGCCCCGGCGGGGGCCTGGACAGGCGGCTGCTGGGGAGGCGCCACCGTGGTCCTCCGACCCGGGTTGCGCCTCCTCACAGCTCGAGCCGCACTCGAAGCTGCCTTCTTCTTCGAAGGCATCTCAATCGCAGGAAAGGGAAGCCGAAAAGAAGATTCGCCGCCAAAAGGCTTCCCGCAAGGTAAGGAGCGACGGAGACACAGGGGAAAAACTTCTCCGCTCCGTCGCTTTAGCTAAAATGGCAGCACGGCTGCCTCGTGGCCACCCCTTTTATAAGGGAGCTGGCCATGCCCTAAACTACCCGGATTCTTCGTCCTGTGGGGGGGGGGCGCAAAGAGCGCGGCGGCCATTTTGGCGCCGCGCTTGCATTCCAGGCAGCCCACAGAGAAGCGATTCTTTCTCTTCGGGAGGCAAAGACACCTTTGGCTCCTGGGGAGAAGAAATCCCCAGCAGGGAGGGGGTTTGCTTCTTTCTGGGTTTGCTTGGAAAGGAGCTTCCTTTCCAGGCAGCCCACAGAGAAGCGATTCTTTCTCTTCGGGAGGCAAAGACACCTTTGGCTCCTGGGGAGAAGAAATCTCCAGCAGGGAGGGGGTTTGCTTCTTTCTGGGTTTGCTTGGAAAGGAGCTTCCTTTCCAGGCAGCCCACAGAGAAGCAAGGAGGAGACGTAGAAGGCAACATTGGGAGGGAAACCTTTAAACACCCAGTCGGAGGCAGGAGGTAAGCGTGGTCGGTGGGGGTTAGGAAGGGTGGGCTAGGTGGTGGGGCGGGGGGGGCAGCATGGTTACCAGGGCCATGCCTCACCCCCCACTCCCTAATCGGTGCTACCATGCTTACCTCCTGAGTCCTGCTGGGTCTTTAAAAGTCTTTCCGTCCCGGTGGTTTATTTTTTAACTTTGGCGTGCCACGCTTTGCCAGCCTCCTCTGTGCTAGTGTCCCTCAGCTTGAATGGCTGAGGGGTTGTGCAGCACAGAGGACTCTGGGATTCATAGTTCGTGCTGCAGTTTTTTTCTGAAGCTTATTTTTGATTGGCTGCAGTGCGTTTCTCACCATTCTTTGTGGTCGCGTCTCTCAGCCTGGTTGGCTGTGGCACAGCGTGGTGCAAAGAACGTTGGGAAATGAAGTTGTTTCCCTTTCTTTGTGTTTGTGGGGCTCTTGCCCCACTGCCACTTTTCTCAATCCTTCGTTGACCTGCGGACCCAGTTCGTCCATGTGCATGAAGGGTGGGTGTGGGTTATTAGGGCGAGGCTTAGGAACCTATACCAAGTTCCAACGGTTAACCCTTGGTTTTATAGGTTAAGATTACATGTCCTGCACTCTGGGGTGATGGATAACAGATCCTGCCCTTCCTCTTTATGATTACCTTTTAGGTATTTGAAGAGTACTATCATATCTCTTCTCAGTCTCTTTTTCTCAAGGCTAAACATGCCTGGTTCCTTCAGTCTTTCCTCATATGGCTTGGTTTCCAGTTGTCTGATCATCCTTGTTTCCCTTCTCTGTACCTGCTTTCCCAGATCTGGCCTGCTATGGTAATAGAGTAGACCATACTGCCAACAATTCAATGCCAAGTGTCAGGCAGCAGCTTACTAACCTGACAACCCTGAGGAATAACAACCTTGGATGCCAAAGTCCACAGGGAAAAGTGATGGTCCCCAAGTGGATTAAATCCCACTTGAATCCATCATAATGGAAGGCAGCAGCTTCATCCATACTGCCCTGGAGCTGAGGAGGACTTTGTGTGCCTAAAGGGCTCAGGACCAGAAAGTGACTCACAGAACTGGAACAGTGGTACGGGTGTCATGCTGCAATGTGGAAGGCATATGAAAGGCCACTGCATTATATTCTCAGGACAGTCTTTATGGCTGATCGACATGAGGATCGCCTATATTCGGATTCAGCTATGGAAGAAGAAGAAGAAGACCCTGCTCTAATTTAGTTGCATCTTTCTTAAAGTGTGCTACTCAGAATTGGACACAGTACTCTAGATGTGGTCTAACTAGTGCTGAATAGAGGGGGGTTAATACCATTTTTGGAGACTATACTTCTGTTATGATTGGGCATACTCAGTATCAAACAAACTGCTCTGCTCTACTTTGGCTCAGTCCAATGCCATGCATATAGGGGCAGTTGTATTATCAGCCATTAGCTGCAGGTTTTTATAATTCCTCAAACTGACAAGGAAAGCTGTTTTCCTCACCAGATATTTCACTTGTTTGCATATTCAGTCATATCTTCCCTCTGCCACCCTCTCTGGCAAGATGATATTATAAAGATGAGCAGCTTACATAATGTACTTGATTAAAGATTCAGTCCTTTTGCAACGAATCATCACTGAGGTAAAATATTCAGTGGCACAATTTCCAGACAAAATAATTTCCCCCAATGTGACTTATGCCTTATCAAACACACACACAAAAACTTGAATAATAACCAAATATCACCTCCAGATTTTTAATAGAACAATGTTCCTATTTGAAGTTTTCATGGCAGAAAGTATAGATTGTAGGGTTTTTTTATTTTAAAAAAAGCACATTTTAACAAAAAAGTAATAGCATGTTCTATTTCCTTGTGTCACTACAAATGGCCAACAATTTCTGTTACATCTGGAGAGCTTGGATTCAATTCAGAAAGGAGCCGAGCAAGTGGAGTTCTCAGGCATGTTCGCAGGAATGATGAATTACCGCTGAACTGCCGAAAAATCCTGGAGGAGCATAATTTTAAAGCTTTACAAATCAAGAAAGTGGCAGAATCAAGCATTTCTTGTTCTTCGCAGTTATGCTGCAGAGATGCAAAATTGGCAATTTTGTAAGCAGAATCTTCTACATTTGTAATTCTCAAATGTATAACAAGTCTTTACCTCAATCTAATGAACTTTAATACTTTTCTTATTCAAACTAAAACTGATTACAAGTCCAATTACATTTTCTGCCCTTGTTCATTCTGCATGAATAAGGATCCAGACACTGCCATTTTTCTACATGCTGAGACTCCACGACTCTACTAACACTGAGCAGAACTGTGCTTAAAGTCAAGACATATGAACAGAACCTCAAAGTTATCAGTTATACCAGAGTGACTTGCACCCAGCTGCTTTTTGGTACCAATAAAGTAACTAATTGTTACAAACTTAAGTTTTAGGTGAGAGGAGTAAAAACCCAGTTACTTAGATGTGACAAGTAAACTTAGTTACTTTCAAAAGATACAGTACTTTTAAAGGGTGTTTTAAGACATTTTTAAACAGACAATTTTACAGAAATGTCTTCAAACTACATCGTGTTCTCCTGCCAATCCTAATTGCAATGGAAATATTAATAATAATTGTCTGCCATAAGTCCATTCAGACACATGATGACCCTTTCTTAGGGTTTTCT
The DNA here is from genome assembly GCA_035047345.1 of Bradypodion ventrale. NCBI lineage: Eukaryota > Metazoa > Chordata > Lepidosauria > Squamata > Chamaeleonidae > Bradypodion > Bradypodion ventrale. The sequence goes on along the minus strand of JAWDJE010000003.1, from coordinate 18,512,912 downwards.
GAGTAAAGAATACACAGAAGTAGTTAGCCATTCCTTTCTTTTTGGGGTGTCCTGGATCTTACACCTTTCCTAATGCTACACAAACTAGCTTTTCTCCTGGAATGCGCTGTGGGGAATCAAACTCCTATCCTCTGTCTCTGCAGACAGATACAGCTTAAAGGAATATTAGTCTTATGTATTTTCAAAAATATTTCCAAGGGACAGTATCAGAATTAGCTACCATAGTAAACTAGAAAGTACTTCGCTATATTTTCTGGACTGTTGGTATGGTCAACACAGCATGTGAATCATTGTAGTAACATATCACTTGCTCAGTCTGAGTAATGTTAACAGTAACAGCAACCTGACTGCCAAGAAGTAGTAACTGCAATCTCCAGATACATCCATCAGTTTTAATGTTCCTGGAAGAATTCTAGAGGCATCCTTTTGAGAAGTGCACAGTATTTCAACCCTAAATGGAGAAATGAAAGAAATCAAGGTTCGTCAAACACTACCACTAGACTGGTTAACACAATATTTAAGGACTTTTAAAAAACTATTTTTTTCTACACGCCGTAATAATATCAAGGAAGCATTTTTGCACCTACACACAGAGCTCACAATAACCTGTTAGAAAAATGGCAATCTTACATCCATTAACACTGGCGATCAGTGGGAGGATTGTTTTACAGTCTAATATGATTGTTCTTTGTTGTTGTTGTTACATCCATAACGTTTCCACTGATTTATGCTGGCCTTATAAATAAATAATCTCCTGAATAACCTGTCATATACAGTACTACTCAGCTTTAGCATACTCAATCTTGTGGTTTCAATCCCTCTTGTATTTGGTCTTCCTTTTTTCCTGGTACCTTCTACCTTCTACCTTTTATCATTATTGTCTCTCTCCTTTTGCTATGCTTCAAGTAAGACAGACTCAGTTTCATCATTATAGCCTCCAGAGATACTTGAGGTTTGACTAGCTGTAGGTCCCACTTGTTTGTCTTTCTGGCAGTCTAGGATATCCATAAAGTTCTTCTTCAGCACACTATTTCAAATTAGTCATTTTTTCCTGTCAGTTTTCTTTACTGTACAGCTTTCACATCCATAAATAGTGATCAGGAATTCAAGAGTGATCTTGATCTTTTCAGTGACACTTGATGAGCTTTCCTAATTTCTTTATTGCTGCCTTTCCAAGTCTCAGTCTTGAGCTCACTATGGGTTATGTAGGGTATAAAGGCAAGTAGTACAGTAATACCTCATACAAAGTCCGCTTCGTACAACATCGAATTCATACAACATCGCCTAATTCCTTGAAAAAAGTTGCCTCATACAAAGTCACTGCGACTTTGTATGAGGCATTGGGATTTTTCCCAGGTTGCATTGTGCCTGAGCAGTATAAAAGGCAGGACACATGCGTGCATTGCAGGCGCACCCCCCCAATAACGGACACAGACAACATTGAAAGTGGATAACAGCATAGGGCCACATTTATTGATTCAATGCCCTAGTCCGAATTATAAATTTGTATTGGTAAAACGACCAATCATAATTCCTAAGGCAAGCAGGCCGAAGTAACACTGGTAAGGTACCACCCCAAAATTGCCAACGGCAATTGGTTACAATGTATCAATTTGTATCAATTTGTTTGTTGACAACAAACAAATTGTTGACCGTAGTCAATAACTAACTCATGACCCCACCCTCTGACGCGTATCCGTGAAATCACAGGGGTGATGCATGCTGGTTAGCAATCGTCATCACCCCATCGCCTGGTTCGTCGTTGACCGGACAACGTTTAACTAATTTATTCCTGTCTAGTGTTGTCCAGTCAATTGCGAACCTGCCGGATACTTGTGGGTCATACTGTTTACCTTACCAGTGCTACCCGCCACACGGAGGGGCTTCAAAGAAGACCTGACGCCCCCACCCAGACCGTCAGCTCGGTCAACAGGCCTGCTCGCCAATCACCTAACAGGAGGTCCATACCTCCTCGCGACAGATGGACCCCATCCCCTGCGTACAAGTCATAATTTTGTAGGTTAATAGCGGGGTGATGACTGACCCGTCCCCAAGCCCTGTCGGCAAGAAACCGCGCCACCGCCCTGTTGACCGTGCGCCTAGCGCGGTCAAGGGCCAGGAGGTGAACGCCCCCCTCTATAAGAAAGGCGCGGGATAATGTCCGACCAAACTAGGGTTGTGACAGGCCAGTCATAATGCAAGTAGGCGAGGTCCTCGCAAATCGCATGCTTGAGCGATAAGCCGGTGACCTGGCACAAATCATTGCCCCCAAGGTGGATGATGAGAATGTCAGGCGGGTCAGCACTCAGGCCAGAAAAAAGGAAAGGCCGCAGCTCCCGCCATAACATCCCAGGCTTACCATGCCATGTGAGACTGGAGTGTTCACCAGTCCCAGTCGGGGTCCCCTCTGTCGCCGCAGCGTAACGCGCTGCCCTGTGCACATAGCTGTGGCCCACCAGCCATACTGTCACCGGTGTAATACGACACCCAGGGTCTGTAAGAAAATTGAGAAAAATTGAGAAAAATATGGTAAGGTGACTGGATTGGTACTCATGGCGGAAGTGGGCGCACATAAAACTGAAAACATTGCGAGCCCCACCTCCCCATGCTGCGTATGTCAGCCCCAGAGTACCCAAAAGCAGCTGCTGTAGAGGCTGCACCAGTACGGAATAAATGCGTGCCATAACGGGCACCTGGTAGGCCCACCCTGGTGAGGGCTCTGCCTGTCACCTTCGAAAACTGAAATTTAGTAAGGGGAGACCCATCTTGGTGACAGAAAAACGGGCCGTGGTGCATGCCACGCAGTGCCAGGAACTCCTGTAGGGCACCAACCGGACAGATGTCTGCCAAAGAACACCGTAGCAGTCTTACACCACTGCCTACGCCATGCTGATCTGTCGTAGAGGAGCATATCCTCAACTGGGCCCAGTCTTTGGCAACATAGACATCCTCGAGTTCCAGTGCCCTACAACTTGCATCCGCCTTATACAGCATCTCAAGCTCGCCGGTGCGGAGCGCTCCAAAAAAGGCCACCGTTGTAGCCGCATGAAGTGGGCTGCCTCATTTCCAAAACAGAGGCCAGGCCAGCCCCGGGCCAATTGGGTAAAAACCCTGGGAAAATCTTGCATCCGCCTTACTCAGCATCTCAAGCTCGCCGATGCGGAGGGCTCCAAAAAGGCCACCGTTGTAGCCGCATGAAGTGGGCTGCCTCATTTATCAAAACTGAGGCCAGGCCAGCCCCGGGCCAATTGGGTAAAAAACCCTGGGAAAATCTTGCATCCGCCTTACTCAGCATCTCAAGCTCGCCGATGCGGAGGGCTCCAAAAAAGGCCACCGTTGTAGCCGCATGAAGTGGGCTGCCTCATCTATCAAAACAGAGGCCAGGCCAGCCCCGGGCCAACTGGGTAAAAAACCCCTGGGTAAATGGGGTGGCGGTCGCCCGGGAAATGCCCGCGCACACGCACCCACCCCTCCCAAACATGTCTCACCCGGAAGTCATTGGTGCTGTCCACACGACCTCCCACTTTGGCCATAAAAGCCAACCCGACAGCTGAGATGCTATGGTGCGTGGTGCAAGGCCCTGGGCATACAGGTAAACCATGAACCGCAGAACATGGGCTACTGGGATCGGCCAGGTTCCTGGCAGTCAGAATCAGGTACATAATACTCTGAAGGAACTAAATGCGTGGTGGTACGCCTTACTCATGCATGGCGCTAGTGACAGGCCAATCGCCCGGTTCACCTCTCCTTGCCAACGTTCCATCTCTCGTCCGGGAGTGGCAAGGGAAATTCCTCCGCATCCGGGGGCCGAGGCACGGAACCGGGAGATCTGCAGGCGGGATAAAGCAGCAGCAATATCATTATTAACCCCTGGGACATGCCTGGCCCTGAAAAGAACGTTGAGGCGCAGGCTGCGCAACACAAACTGGCGCACTAGGTCCATAACCCTGGGCGATTTAGAAGTCTATGCATTGACAATGTGGACAACAGCCGCATTGTCACACCAGAAATGCCCAACCGAGTTGGCCCACTCCCCGCCCCATAGCATCAAAGCACCCAGGATAGGGAAAAATTCCAGATATGTGAGATCACGCAGGCGACCCGTGCCTGCCCAGGCTGGTGGCCACCCACCATAGGCCCACTTCCCATTGAAGTACATCCCATAACCCAGGGATCCCGAGGCATCGAACTGTATCTGGAAACGAGGGGAAGCCGGAAGGTCAGACCTCCAAAATGACACCCCATTGAACTCCCTCATGAACTGGAGCCAGATAAGCATATCTGCCTTAATACCCTGGGTCAGTCTCACCCTATGGTGGGGCCTGGATAAGCCTGTCATGGCGTCGCACGAGCGCCAAGCAAATGCCCGGCCTGGTGCGACGACCCTGCCAGCGAAACTGGGGTGACCATGTAGCACCTGCAGTTCCCGCAGTGATGCCATGCGCTCGGCCAGCAAGACCGAGACAAGGGCCACTAGCCTTGACACCTTATCCCGCTGCAACCTAGAATCCTGCGCTACCGTGTTACTCTCCACCCCAGGAATACTAGCTGTGGAGATGGGCCCTCGGTCTTTTCGGGCGCTAAAGGGACACCAGTTCCTCCATTAGCGTCTGAAATGTGTTGAGGAGACGTGTGTACGTGTCCCAGCCCCGTTCAGCCCCGAATAAAACCATCCAGGGAATGGGCTAGAGACCGAGACCCTGACCTGCGGACAAAAGCGCAATCTAGGAAAGTGGTGAAACGCTCGAATACCGAGCCCCAATGGAATAGCCAAAAGGCATGGCATCATTGAAATAATATGCTCCCCGGGACGGGGGTGCAGGGACAGGGCCAACGACCCTGCCCGCATGGACCCTATGTCAAAGCTGGCAGCAGCCACCTCCTCCCTCCCCTTAAGGGATAAAAGGTTGGGGGCATCCTGAGGGAACCTATTACCCATGAAAGGGATCCGGAACCCCTGCCTAGAACCCTGAAGGAGATAACCTGCATCCTCTCCCTTCGGGCACCGTGTGAGCCAACGCTCCAACATGTCCACCTTAAATGGGAAAGGAGCCCTTCGGTGAACTAGATCCATCTGCGGCAGTCTTGCCAGCCCCCTGTCTGCCCCACCCTCTGCCCCGCATCCTTCTAGGCCTGGGACAGGCAGAGGCCGCATGGGGGCCAACACAGGTGGGACACTCCTGTCTGTATTTGCAAGTCTTCCCATTAGAGGAGCCATTGGACAAGAAAGTCCAGCACAGCAGGCAGGCTGGAACCCCCCCGCCCCGCCCCCTGGCAGGTGACCTGTGCTGGGGCCGCCCGCTGAACCGCATGCCCACAATGGTATATCTCCCCGGGTGCAGGGCGCGTGGGCGTAACGTACAAAAGCCGCAGCCTCTGGCCTGGCTCATCTCGCCTAATCTCGGGGCGCGGTGAAATCCGCCTACGGCATTCCTCGTCACAAGCCAACCACGCTGGGCCCGGAAAGTAAACCATCGCCCGGTAGGCGTTGTCCAAATACTGGACCATTGGAATTGCCAGATCCGGCCGGGCCCTAAGGTACACCGCCATGCATATGATGCAGGCCGGCAACCATTTGGCCCACATACTTGGTGGCTTGCGACAACGTGTCTGCCACTATCCTTCTCATTCTGCCCCTCCCCCTCTCCTTGGTGGGCACACTGTTTAGGAGTGAAAAGATATCCACGTACTCCCCCCGCCAAATTTACTCTCTGGCGGCCTGTGCCAAGTGGTCACTCATCGGTAAGGAATAGGGGCTTGGACCAACCCGACCACCCAAAACATTCCCCTAAGGGTAGGGAACACCCCCCACCACGGGGCCCTGGGTGTTAGCTGTCATCGCCGGGGAGGCATCAGCGGGTGCACCGCCACACCACCCGCGCGAGGCCAAGGCCATTGGAAAGCCCCCCCCCATATTGGGAATGTGTGTGGATGTACTCGCTTACACCGTATACTCACATGCTGCACCCCCGCGGGCCGCCCCCACCGGGGGTTCCGGCCCACTGGGGGCGTCGGAGCTCTCGACCGACGTAGAGCTCATCATCGGGGGACCTGCCCCTGGCTGCTGGCTGGGGAGCTGCGAGGCAGTGGCCGAAACCGCGCCACGCGCCTGCAGCAGCTCAACCCTCCCTGTCGGCTGTTGTCCTCCTGCCGACAGCGCCTCAAAAGGAACCCCAAAGGAGGGGGGCCCCCGCCTGACTTCCACGTTGACCTGGGGCCAAGGGCCGGCTGGCCCGCCTGGTCCAGGCGTGGGTACAGGTCCCTGTACCCCAGGACCCGAATATGGCCATTGGCCAGCACCGAAGCCCGGCAGGGTCGGTGGACAAACCTGCCAAGCCAGGGGGCCGCACCACCCCCCAAGGCTAGAGGGCCCCGGGAGAGGCTGCGACCCAAGAGGAGTAGGCCCAACAGGGTGGGCAGGTGGAGGAGCGGCGTCCACCGCTCGCGGGCCGTGGGCCGGAACCCCTTCCGCGCCCGTACTCTGGTCGCCCACTGCGGGCCAAGGGGCAATAGACCCCATTCCGCCGGCCCCGGCAGGGGCGGGCAAAGGCGGCTGCTGAGGAGGCGGCACCGCGGTCCTCCGACCTGGGTTGCGCCTCCTAACCGCGCGAGCTGCACTCGAAGCTGCCTTCTTCTTCGAAGGCATCTCCACCGAAGCAAAGGGAAGCCAGCAAGGCAGAATCGCTACCCAAAAGGCTTCCCGGTAGGCTCAAGAGCGACGGAGACACAGGGGAAAAGACTTCTCCGCTCCGTCGCTGAGGTAAAATGGCAGCTCTGCTGCCTCGTGGCCACCCCTTTTATAAGGGAGCTGGCCACGCCCCTAACTACCCGGATTCTCTGTCCTGTGGGGGGGGCCCGCAAAGGGCGCGGCTGCCATTTTGGCGCCGCGCTTGCATTGCTTTTGTGGGTTTTGCACAAGGCGAAGAGTGTTTAGGAGTGGATTTGAGCGTGACTTTGGATTTTTTTGGATTTTTTCATCATAATTTTTGGAAACATTCCTGGGATTTTTGCAGCATTCTTCAGGTTCTTGGACCATTCTTTGGCACAGTGGAAAGGTAGGTAAATGAGGTTTTCTGTTTCCGGTTGGCTTGGGTGGGGAGGTTGGTGGGGGAGGGCAATTTTTTGGTGGGGTGGGCAGTTGTTTGGTGTTTGCTGCTGTGGTTTTTAAAAACAGATTGCATGCTCCATAATTTTTCTTATGTTGGTCTTTTTTTGGGGGGGCACTGTTTGGTGGGGTGGGCAATTGTTTGGTATTTGTTGCTGTTTGGATGATTAACACTGTGCTGCATGATGGGACATGTTAACCTTTAAACCTGCACTTCATAAAGTTTTCAAAAGTTAAAAACTTGTTGTATGATTTGTCCCCTAAAAACAGGGTTGTTTGACATGTTTTTGCAATGTATTTAGCCTTTAGACAATGATTTCTTAAAGTTATGTCAGTTTCCTGTCTGTTTCCTTAACTTTGCCCTGGTCTGTGCTGTTACAGTACAATGTATCTCTATGGAAACGACGTTGTATGAGGCATCGCGGCAAGGATTTGGAAATTGTATGAGGCATTGCAGCTAGGATTTTGCATGCCTCATACAAAGTCCAAATCCATATAAAGTACAAACTTGTGGAACCAAGTTTGGACGTTGTATGAGGTATCACTGTAATGGCAATTAATTATTGTTTATTATATGCCATCAAGTGGATCTGGACTAATGGTGAGCCTAATAGGGCTTCCAAGGTAAGTGAGTTATATAAGGAATGATTTTACCAGTTCCATACTCCCAGTGAGTTTCCATGGCTGAGCAGGGATTCAAACCCAGGCCTCGAGAGTCCTAGTCCATCACTCTATCTACTTTACCACATAGGGTATTTTGGCAATAGGCAATGATATATAAAATAGCTAGGTATTCCTGACCACTACTTTAGCTATCTTGGACAGCATTGTAGTTTTGCATTCTTTCGTTCCCATGCAAAATACAAAGGTACATACAGAGTCAGAGCCCTTGGTTCATCTGGTCTAACATTGTCAACAATGACTAAAAGTGGTTTCCCTGTGTTTGAGGAAGAATTCTTTCTTAACCCATTTTTGTGCTGCACCAAGTGTTTATTGGTGGACCCTCATCCACATACTAAAGAGGCCTAAAACAGCTTAGTCTCTGACATCAGATAATATTGGGTGTTGCTTGATTTGCTGTAAAAACCCTCTTGTTTGTCTTTCTGACAGTCCAAAGTATTTGTGGAGCACTCCTCCAGCACCGTATTTCAAAAAAATCAACTTGTTTCCTGTCAGCATTCATTACTGCCCAACTTTTGCACCCATTCATGGTGATCAGGAATACAAGAGTGTAGTAGATGATCTTGGTCTTAGCAGAACACAAAATTGAAAGTTTGCCATTCTTATATATTTTAAAGTCAGAATGAATTAGTAAAACAAGCAATGATGTGCTAAGTAAAATGAGCACTGCAGCTAAAAATAGTTGTTGGTTTAGAGCAGTGGTTCCCAATGTGGGGCACATGCTCAACAGGGAGACTTCAATTCCCAGAAGCCTACATCAGTACATTGGCTGATCAGTGCTTTGGGGAATTGACTTGGGCTTCTGGGAATTGAAGTCCAAGAACCAAAGGTTGGGAGACACTGGTTTAGAGTATCTTCCCTGACAAAGAGCAAGAGAATGATGATAAGTGGTGGCAGAGAGAAGAGTCATCGCTAAACTAATAAATAAATAATCCCATAATATCTTTACCACTACATTTCTTTTATGGATTTCTCCCACCTAAGCACCAAAATTGGTTTCATCTATGATACCAAAATATTTCACTAAGAAACAGCTGTTACTTAGCTATTTGATTTTTAGCTGTTGTTGCATAATTGCAAGACTTTCAAAAACCTTTCCATTGCTAAAGAAAACTTTAATTGAAGTTTGTTGAATTCATCTTCTTTACCTAAGCAAATTCATAAAAAGCCCCCCTAGTTTATGAAGGTAGATATTATGCTTCCATGATTCAAAATGACAGGAAATGGCCTTATATTGCTTCACAATATCATGCTTGCATTGCCAGCAGGATAGAGAATGCCAAACTTTACATAGTAAAGGCCAGCCTTAAAATGTTGGAAACACTAATGGCAGCAGTCAAGATGGTCTACAGCAGTGTTTCCCAATCTTTGGTTTTTGGACTTCAGTTCCCAGAAGCCTAAGTCAATTCCCCAAAGCACTGATCAGTCAGTGTAGTGAATTAGGCTTCTGGGAATTGAAGTCCGCCAGTGTTCCATGGAACATTGTTTAGGAAACACTGGTCTACTGAATGTCCTTTTGTGATCACTGCGATTTATCCTCCCAATAAACTCATTGAGAACAATTCTTTATTTTGAAATAAATTTGATCCCAATGGAACTTGTAGGTAGTTTTCCGGTTCTAGATATCCGTGTTGAGTTGAGTGCAATGTGAAATATGTGTGTGCACATGGGGAATCTGAGCCACAAAACATGTGGGGCAAGCTTAAGTCCAATCTAAAGATTGTTGTGAGGACAGAGCAGGGTAGAGAAAGACCATACTGCCAACTTGAGCTCAAAGGGGGGGGGGGGGAGAGAAAGAGAAGAAATAAAATAAATAAATGGATATTTTAAATTTCCTCTTTAAATTTTCAACAAGAAAGTTATGCATGTCAAATGCAAAGAAACCAGATTCCGATCACCCTACACAACCTTGAAGAAATGCATTCATTGTCAATCAGCTACTGTCTTTATTACCAGAGTGGCCTGTTCATGCAATTTCTCCACTAACTGATTTTCAAGTACACTGCTGTTGCCTCCATGAGGTTCAGTTGCCTCACCTCCTCAGCCTAATTTTCCCAGCTGTACCAAAGCACTGAAACTGCTTTTTGACTATAATTTTAGCACAAACCGTTTGTTTGTGTTAACAAGATAAAATATGCAGTTATGTACAACTTTGAAATGACTTCTGATGGGCTTCTATCTATCTCAAGCTGCCTCAGCCGCCTGAGAGACAGACTGTACAAAGCCATTTATTCCCGACACATTCCCTTTTAAGGAAGATGTTTCCTTGGCAACGGAGGCCCCTTGAAAATTACAAGAATATTTTCCTTAGCTTTTCCCTCAGCTGAACTTCCTTTGCTACACATAGCAGCATGGAATGTTAGATCCCCATATCCCTCCCATCAAAGACTGGATTTACATATGTGTGAACTTTTCCTCTCAAATGCTGGCATTATGAAATGTCATAATATTCTAGAGGGTGCTGCTTAAACCTATACTCCTTCCATCTTTTGCTCTCTCTCTCTCTCTTTTTCCTGTATCCGAATGCAAGTTTTGATTCTTTATTCATGTCAGAAGTACCCCAGCATATTTTGATGAGTTTCTTTTAACTGGGGGAAGGGATGCTCTTTCTTTTCCTTGTCTGTTCTCTATTCCAAATTTCTTTCAAAACTCCCATAGCAGGGAGATGAAGGCCCAAGGAAGTGGATTTTGATCCAACAAAGCTCACTTTGAAACAAATCTATTGGGGAGGAGACAAAATAAAAGTAAAAACAAAAATAAAGAAGACAAAAACATTGTGGCACCTTAAAGCAGGGGTTCCCAACATTTTCAGGCCACTGGCCGGTCATGTGGTTCAGTGGGCCGGTCATGTGATTTAGCGGGCTGTCCATGTGGTTCAGTGGGCCAGTCATATGGTTCCTCCCACCAGGAAGCAGAAGTAAAATGCACCCACACATTCACAAAATGTGGCATAAATGCAACCGTGGCTATCACAAATGCGTTTACGACAGCCACGGGTCATTTATGGCAGTGTTTTGTGCATGCACAGTCATGTTTTACTTCCACTTGTGAGAGCGGCCCAGGCAGCCCAGGCCAATTGATTTCGCACCATTGGCCTTAAAGACTAAATGCTATTTTTAAGGTGAGCAATTTCGGATCAAACCCACTTTCTTGGACATAAGAGTGGCCCTACGTGGAAAAAAATTATCCATGGCCTCAAGATAGAAAGATAGTGATCGGTTGGGACAGGAGTTGCAAATTTTATGAGTCATGGGGATTTTCCCACTTTGTGATGACTTAAGATCCCTGTTTGGTATTCAGTCCTTTTCCAAAGAAGATTAATTCAGTAACAATAGTAGCAGAGTACGGAAGCCTCAGGCTATGGATAACAACACAGGTGCAAATTGTATGAGATAATGTTTCCCGCCTGGTGATATCTCAAGATGCTAGTTTGATATCTACCATATATACTCGAGTATAAGTTGATCTGAATATATGTCAAGGTACCTAATTTGGACCTATAAAACTAGGAAAATAGATTGACCCGAGTATAAGTCAGGGGTGGAAAATGCAGCAGCTGCTAGTGAATTTCAATAATCAAAAAAATATGAAAATACAGTAAAATTAATTAATTAAAACATTTGTGTGGGCATGTTTTTGAGTGTTTACGTTAGTTACTGATTTTTTATAAAAAACTGTATTTGCACCACCAACCAGTGGTGGCACTGAGAGGAAATCGGCGGGCAGGCCAATTGCACTGAAGCAGGAAGTGATGCTCTAGCCTAGCCTCTTGCTCTCCCTGCAAGCAGGAAGCATGGCTTCCCCCTCCATCTTAGCCACAAGTGAAACCCTTTCTTTTTATGCACAGATTTGGTTTCCCATTGAAATGCATTGGAAATAAACAAATTAATTTCTTGTATTCTGAAGCTTTTCTGTTTGTTTGTTTCCAATGCATTTAAATGGGAATTCATGATATGTGCCCACTTGTAGCCATATGTTTTTCTTTTCCCCTCTCCTGAAGCCGAAAGTCACATTTAAGCTCCTGAACCTCACTGAATCCAGCAGGGTTTTGGGACCCTCATGGTTGTTGATCCGTGTATAAGTCAAGTCACCTTTTTGGACCTCATTTTGGGGCCTAAAAATTGACATACTCGAGTATATATGGTATTTCTTTTCCGATGAGGTTTTGGTCTTGGAAAGCTTATTCAGAAAAAGATATAGTGTTTAGTTGGGAAGGAATACAAATTGAGAAAAATAACAGCAGGTACCAATAATCTGTAACATTTTACATTTGATAATGACTTAAGGACCCTTGACTAATATGTATTTTATTGAAAAAGGTATCAAACATATGTACTGTATATATTACATCTCACCTGTCTCCTTCTGGATCCTCATGCTGCCAGAGTAAACGTGGGAGCTTAGTTGGCATCTGGGTTTGTAGCAGAGTACAGTATAGTTCCCATAACTGTATTAGTGTTGTATAAGTCATTGTATGTTAATAGTTGTTTGACATTTGATGCTTCTCGCTAAGCAAGTATAGGCCTGCCACCAGAGTTATACATACCTGTCAACCGCGGCTCCGGAAAATTCGGGACCTGAGCAAACGGTTCTGCGCAAGTTGCGTTCTATGCATGCGTAGAAGGCTATGCCGCTTGCGTAACCTCCTACGCAAGCGGCGTAGCCTTCTATGCATGCGTAGAAGGCTACGCCGCTTGCGTAGAATGCTATTTGCGCAGAAGGGCTGCGCAGCACCTCCTCGCCCCCGCTGCCAAATTCCGGGGTTTCGGCAGCGCGGGGCTGGAAATGGCACAAATCGGCGCCGAAAATCGGGAAATCCTGGCCAATCTGGGAAGGTTGACAGGTATGGTTATATATTCTTGTCAAGGATGGGTTGGAGATAAGTTATTGATGCATGTGAGGTGTCACAGTTGTGGGCTGAAAGTGACATCTTGTATTTTGTAGGACCCTGAGGTTAGAGTCTCTATCTCAGGGGAAGCCAACCTACAGCCCACGGGCCTAATCCAGCCCATGGTGCCAATTAATCCAGCTCATGTGGGGTCCTAGGCACTGCCAGAAACTCCCTGCCACCACCAGACGTTCCAAAAACACAGCAAAAATGTAAAAAAGTGAAAATGCTCCCCCCTCCCCCTGCAGCCATGGGAAGCAGCAGAGGCTATAAAAACAACTGGAAAAAACACCGCAATTGTGCCCACCACTGCTGCCATGAAAACCGGAAGCACCGGAGGTGGCAGGAGGAACCATGCATCTGGCCTGTGCAGCTGTGTGTCAGGGGCGGGTCCAGCCCATGGTGCGAAAACTTTGGTCACCCCTGCTCTATTTTGTGGGTGAGAGCAGATGTGATTGTACTTGAGAGTTTGGCTGTAAACAACAGATTTTGTGGTATGCTCACCCAAATAGTATGAAATAGAGTAATGTCCCAAAATCATGCCTTCCAGCTAACTTGGACCTTTCACTCTGCTTCTCAGTTCTTTAAATGAAAGGTACCAAAAGATTTTGAAAAGGTTTGGTGAGGGCCTTATCTTGCCACTACAAACCCTACAATAAGTTGCAGTTTGCTCCAGATAGTCACCCTGCTCTGTTCACAAATGAAAACACCACAACCATCAACAGTAACATTCAAAGATGTACTCACACATCCTTGGCTCATGCTAATTTTGAATCATGGTAAATTTAAGTAACTTAAATAGATTGAAGGCCTTGTTCTGAAAAGCAATTGACTGAATCTCCTTCCATGCATAAAATGCAGTGCTAAATCAAGCCATTAATCTTAATTTACAGAAGAGGAGGCAGCTGAAAAGTGAAATCAAAAGTGTACAAAGTATTGGTAGCAAGGGCTACTGGAATAAAGAAAGAAAGTGAAATTGAAACTGACAATGAAGTCTAAAATCTTAGCTAGACCATGTCAGGAAATCCCAAAAAAATTGTGTGGTAGATTATTCTACCTCTCACCTTATGCTCTCATCTTATTTACTTGGGTACACAATCAGGCGTACCCTGGGCAATTGATAAGAAGAACCGTTTGAAATAGTGACTGTGGCTTAAAGAAGAATGAAGCCGTAATGTATAAGCAAAAGTCTTTATAAAAAATATATTTCCAAAAACGTAACAACAAAAATAATTCCTCTGTGGGTAAGTTAGTTAATGAGAGTTACAGTAATGACATATTCTTGGATAAACAAAATTAATTCCTCTGTGGGTAAATGTAAATAGTTCACTGTTTCTTTCACAGGTAGATATGAATGATTCACTGATATAGCAATATTTTCTTTCAAAGTCGATACCAGTTATTTCGACTTTTCGAATTACTATATTCTTCTTCAGGAAGATCTGCACATAAAAATTATATACAAACATGATAATTAGCATGACTAAAAATGGTAACTACTGTTGCACATGAGTTCTCAAAGATATATAACATTACTGTGGATGTTGTTGTTGTTGTTGTTCAGTCGCACAGTCGATTCCGACCCTTTGCGACCCTATGGACCATCGTTCTCCAGGCGCCTCTGTCCTCCACCATCCCCCTCAGTCCTCCCAGTTCTGTGCCCATTGTGTCTACAATACCATCTATCCATCTCATCCTTGGCCTCCCCCTTCTTCTTTTGCCCTCCACCTTTCCCAACATCACGGCCTTCTCAAGTGAATCCTCCCTTCTCATTTGATGCCCAAAGTACTTTAGACTCATCTTTACTATTTGACCTTCCAATGAGCAGTCAGTGTTGATTTCTTCTAAGATTGACCAGTTGATTTCTTCTAAGATTGACCTATTTGTTCTCCTCGCTGTCCAGGGTACCCTCAAAACTCTCCTCCAACACCACATTTCAAAGGCATCTATTCTTCTGCGTTCAGCTTTCCTAATTGTCCAGCTCTCACATCCGTACATTACCACTGGGAATACCATTGCTTCGACTATTCTAATTTTTGTTTTCAAGGTGATGTCTCTGCTTTTCACTATGTTCCCCAGGTTTCTCATGGCTTGTCTCCCTAGAATCAGCCGCCTCTTTATTTCATGGCTGCAATCTCCATCTGCAGTGATCTTAGATCCTAAGAAAGTAAAATCTGTCACTGCTTCTACTTCTTCCCCGTCTATTTTCCAGGAACTGATCGGGCCTGTTGCCATTATCTTGGTTTTCTTGATATTGAGTCTCAAGCCAGCTTTTGCACTCTCTTCCTTCAAACCGATCAATAGATTCTTTAGGTCTTCCTCACTTTCTGCCATTAGGGTGGTGTCGTCTGCATATCTCAGATTGTTGATGTTTCTCCCAGCAATTTTGATCCCATATTGTGATTCCTCCATCCCTGCATTGCGCATTATGTGCTCTGTGTATAAGTTGAATAAGCAGGGTGACAAAATGCAGCCTTGTCTTACTCCTTTTCCTATTCCAAACCACTCTGTCATTCCGTGTTCTGTCCTAACTGTTGCTTCTTGGTTCATGTACAGATTTCTCAGGAGGCATATGAGGTGCTCTGGTATTCCCATCTCTTTAATCACTTGCCACATCTTGTTGTGATCCACACAATCAAATGCCTTAGTGTAGTCAATAAAGCAAAAATAAACTTGTTTCTGGTATTCCTTTGTTTTCTCCATGATCCAACGTATGTTGGCAATGTGGTCTCTAGTCCCCCTGCCTCTTCTGAAACCAGCCTGCACCTCTGGTAATTCTCTTTCCACATGCTGCTGAAGTCTATCCTGTATTATCTTGAGCATCACCTTGCTGGCGTGTGGGATGAGCGCAATTGTTCGATAATTTGAACATTCTTTGGCATTGCCCTTTTTTGGGATTGGAACATATACTGATCTTTTCCAGTCCTGTGGCCACTGTTTTGTTTTCCAAATCTGCTGGCATATTGAATGCAGTAATTTGATGCCATCATCTTTTAGAGCTTTGAAAAATTCAACTGGGATACCATCATCTCCACTAGCTTTGTTGTTTGCAGTGCTCTTTAGGGCCTTTCTGACTTCACTCTCCAGGATGTCTGGCTCAGGTTCAATTTCTTCATCATTGTGACTATCAGGAGTGTTGAGTTCCTTTTTGTAGAGTTCCTCTGTGTACTCTTTCCATCTTTTCTTAATCTCTTCTGCATCAGCTAGCTCCTTTCCGTCTTTGTCCCTTATCATGTTCATTTTTGCTTTAAATGTTCCCTTGATTTCCCGGATTTTTTTGAAAAGATCTCTGGTTCTGCCTCTTTTGTTGTTTTCTTCCATTTCTTTGCACTGTTCTTTTAGATAGTTTTCCTTATCTCTCCTTGCTTTTCTTTGAAATTCTGTGTTCAAATGATTGTATTTTTTCCTTTCTCCTTTGACTTTTGCGTTCCTTCTTTCCTCTGCTATTTTAAGAGCCTCATCAGACAACCACTTTGCTTTCTTACTCTTCTTTTCTTTTGGTATGGTTTTCTTTGCTGCTTCCTGCATGATGTCCCTCATCTCTGTCCATAATTCTTCTGGCAATCTATCTATTGAGTCTAAGCCATTGAATCTGTTCATCACCTCCACCGTGTATTCTTTAGGGATGCTGTCTAGGTGATATCTGTCTGGTCTCTTTGTTTTCCCTATTTTCTTTAGTCTAAGCCTGAATTTTGCAATCAGTAGGTTGTGATCTGAGCCACAATCTGCTCCAGGTCTTGTTTTTGCTGACTGTATGGAGGTTCTCCATCTTTGGCTGCAGAGTATGTAGTCAATCTGATTTCGGTGTTGGCCATCTGGTGATGTCCATGTGTAAAGTCGCCTCTTGTGTTGCTGGAAGAGGGTGTTTGCTATGACCAGTGCGTTCTCTTGGCAGAACTCTATCAATCTTTGCCCTGCTTCATTCTGTGTTCCAAGACCGAACCTGCCTGTTATTCCCTCCACTTTTTGATTGCCTACTTTGGCATTCCAGTCTCCTAGAATAATTTGAACATCATTTTTTGGTGTTTGTTCTATGAGGTGTTGTAAGTCCTCATAGAACTGGTCCACTGTGGCTTCATCTGCACCCGTGGTTGGTGCGTATATTTGGATCACAGTAACATTGAAGGGTTTGCCCTGAATTCTTACTGACATCATTCTGTCATTTTTGAGGTTGTATCCCATTACTGCTCTTCTCACTCTTTTATTGACAATTATGGCTACTCCATGTCTTCTAAGGTTTTCTTGTCCACAGTAGTAGATGTGATGGTTTCCAGAGCTGAATTCGCCCATCCCTGTCCATTTTAGCTCACTGATTCCCAAGATGTCAATGCTTATTCTTTCCATCTCATTTTTTACCACTTCCAGTTTACCTTGGTTCATTGATCTCACATTCCATGTCCCTATACAGTATTGCTCCTTACAACATTGCATTTCCCCTCCCCCTTTCCTGTCCCTCCCCTTTCTCCCCTCTGAGGTGTTAAGCATCCTGTATCACCTAGCCTGCCCTTTTGTTTTGCCTTTTGTTTTGGTCCATAGGGTTCTCTTGGCAAGCTTTGTGGCGTGGTTTGCCGGTTTCTACGCCATTTTTTTCCTCGCATCATACATCATATCACAGTTTTAAAAGTTTAAAACAGTTTACACAACATATTATCATGCATAATTATCACACTCTAAAACACAGTCTCTATGTTAATTGCTATATTAAGTCAGTATGAAGTCTCTATGTCAGTCGCTATATTAATTCAGCTACATTTTTCACATCAGCTACTTATCCTTGTGTCCTCACTCCCCAGGTGGGATTGTTGTCTCTGGGTCCCTTGCTCCAGGGGCATCGCAGTGGCGGGCAGTGGATGTTTTCCCTGTGTCTCAGCTGTTCCTCTTCCTCTGCCTCTGGCTGCAGTGGTGGATGGTGACCTTCTCCCTCCAAGGCCTCTGGATGGTGACTGGGCAGTTGGGGTCTGGTCTTTCTCTGCCTCTTTCTTCCTTACACCCAGGTTTTAGGATGGGGTGGGAGGGAGGGGCCGATTCTTCACTCACCTCCCTTCAAGGTCTCTGGATGGTTTCTGGGCAGTTGGGGCCTGTGTCCTTCTCTGCCTCTTTCTTCCTTACACCCAGGTTTTAGGATGGGGTGGGAGGGAGGGGCCGATTCTTCACTCACCTCCCTTTAAGGCCTTTGGATGGTTTCTGGGCAGTTGGGGCCTGTGTCCTTCTCTGCCTCTTTCTTCCTTACACCCAGGTTTTAGGATGGGGTGGGAGGGAGGGGCCGATTCTTCACTCACCTCCCTTTAAGGCCTTTGGATGGTTTCTGGGCAGTTGGGGCCTGTGTCCTTCTCTGCCTCTTTCTTCCTTACACCCAGGTTTTAGGATGGGGTGGGAGGGAGGGGCCGATTCTTCACTCACCTCCCTTCAAGGCCTTTGGATGGTTTCTGGGCAGTTGGGGCCTGTGTCCTTCTCTGCCTCTTTCTTCCTTACACCCAGGTTTTAGGATGGGGTGGGAGGGAGGGGCCGATTCTTTTATTAGTCTTTGCAAAGCGCCCGCTTCCAGCTGCCTTTCCCCCTGCAGATCTCTGCGACTCACAGGAACGTCCGGTCGTCTCCCTTCCTGCTTTTGTAGCCGCCCCGATCCACTGCCAAGGGACTACACCAAGTGAAGCAAAGCAGCAAAACTATATATCCTCCTTGGTGTTACTTGTGTCCAACGTCCGTCCGTCCGGGAAGTATCTCTCAGTTCTCAGAAATCCCCCGAAATCCTCCTCTTTTTCTCTCCTTTCATTTGTCTGCCCTTTCTCCCTCTCCTTCATCCACGTCTCTGTCGCAAGCTTCCACTCCTCCTCCTTGGGTGGTGGCCTAGAACCTTATTTATCTATACTATTCCCCAACACTCATCCACTGATGCGTCAGCTAAATGACATGTTACAATGTGACTCATTGATTGGTCTCCATCTGCTTGTGATGAGCTAGAAGGAAGGAGGATTTCACAGTCTTCCATCAGAAAGGTCCCCAGTGAAGGTTCTTCCAGGTCTTTGGCCAAACATAGGTCAAGCCCGCTTTCCATCGCAGGCGTTTCCGCAACCAGCCCCAGCTTCGCCTTCCAAAGACCGCCGCCCTCACCTAAACCGATTCAAAAGGCACAAGCTTACCAATATGTAAAAGAGTCTCTTGAAACCGCGTCCTTGCCTCCGCTCAAGCTATTAGGTGCATATGGACGTTAATGATGTGTGTGGGGCAGCTGCCTTTATGCTAGATGAAAACTGACTCACGTGTAACCAATTGCTATACACGCCCGAAGCCAGCTGCTAGAGTCGTATAAACTTACTCCCTGGAAAATTCTATAGAAACGCCGCCAAATCATGCTCCTGATTTAATCCTTTTGGATACATAGTATCAAAGAAGTGAATAAAAAATGCTTCCCGTTGTCTTAATTTTTTGTTGATATCACATCTTTCAAATAACTTTGGCCGAACCGTCTCTAACACTACAAAGCGGAAGTCCCTATCTGAGTGGCACTTTTCCATATAATGAGAGACCAATGGAGCTTCTGTCACCTGGTGTCTAATTTTAGACCTGTGTTCCGAAATCCGCTGCCTGAGTGGCCGACTGGTGAATCCCACATAACGCATCTGACAGGGGCATTCCCACATATAAATCACAGATCTGGGCAGGCTATAAAAGGGGTGGCCACGAGGCAGCCGAGCTGCCATTTTAAAATAGCGATGGAGAGGAGAAGTTTTCCCTCCACCCCCTCCCTAGTTAACAGTGTGATATTTTGGTCGCTTCGGGGCCGGGTGGGAATTTTTGGCCGGAACCCACAATTGGCCCTTGGGTTCTGGCTTTTTTGCCCATCCCACACTGTTGCTGAAGTTTGACATAGGGATTTTTCTTGCTCTTGACTTTGGTCACTTAGGCGGGTAGCACTGGTAAGGTAAAGATTTATGACCCATAGGTATCCGGCATTTTCGCAATTGACTAGCCAACACTTAGACAGGTACAGGTGTAATAACGTTGACCGGTCAACGACGAACCAGGCAAGGGGTGATGGCAGGAGCTTGTCAGCATGCATCACCCCGTGATTTGACGGATACACGTCAGAGGGTGAGGTCAGTAGATAGTTTATTGACTACGGTCAATAATTTGTTTGTGTCACAAACAAATTGATACAAATGGATATATTGTAGCCAATTGCCATTGGCAATTTTGGGAGGAACCTTACCAGTGTTACTGCGGCCTGCTTGCCTTAAGAATTATAATTGGATGAGTACCAATTGAAAGTTATAATTCGGACTAGGGCATTATTCAATAAAAGTGGCCCAATGCCTTTATCCATATACCGGTGTCTGAGTCTTTCTTTGGGGGGTGCGCCTGCAAAGCACAACAATTAGGACATTATGGTCTTTCTCCTGCCCATGGAGCATTTTGCCCTTCTTTTTTAAGTGTCAGCCAAAAAACAATAACAGAAAGTTAATGAATATTATGATAGACTTCTGCCATCTCAACTTCAGGCCACTAGATCTGCAATGTGACATTATTGTACCACGGCTGCCAAGAAGCCATACAGATTATATTCACTGATCTCCACTTACCTGTTTGATCAAGAATTTGATGTCCACCATAAACGTAGTAACATTTCAGATCTTAGTAACTGTTTCAAATCTTGGTTTGCTTGCCCCAGAAATGAACATTCCATCTGCAGCCTATTTCAGATCCACCAAGCTGGCAGACAATTCAAAAGTTCTATTCTTGGTAGCGGTGCCATCAAAGTTATAGCTTTATTCTTTTAGCTACAAGAATGCTTTACGGATTGTTCATCAAATATCATAGGTCCACATTTGGGGAAATGTGTAGGGATAATTCCCTGAAGAAATGTGTTATCTTCCTGTTGTGTATTTAAGGAAATGTGTTTTCCATTTTGTCTTGTTGTGAAAGAGTTTAATATGTATTTGCTTTACTATGGTCCGAAGTCTCGCGAGACTTTGAGAGGGTTCTGAATGAGAACAGAGCTGTCAATGGTTCTAACAGTTTTTTCCATCTGTCAGTTCTGATAGTTAAGGAATGTGAGGGTGTTTGGTTAGTTCTGGTCACCTATTCTTTTTCCAAATAAAGTTGTGTGTTTGGCCCGTATTGCTGTCTGCTGCCTATTATTTCCAGAGCACTAAACTTCCCCATACAGAACATTTAGGGCTTAGCTACATCTCTGTTTGTTGTTCAGTCGCACATTCGATTCCGACCCTTTGCGACCCCATGGACCATTTTCCTCCAGGCACCTCTGTCCTCCACCATCCTCCTCAGCCTGCCCAGATCTGTGTCCACTGTGTCTACAATACCATCTAGCCATCTCATCTTTGGATGTCCTCTTCTTCTCTTGCCCTCTACCTTTCCCAGCATCAGAGCCTTCTCAAGTGAGTCCTCCCTTCTCATTTGATGTCCAAAGTACTTTAGCTTCATCTTCACTATTTGTCCCTCCAATGAACAGTCAGGTTTTATTTCCTCCAGTATTGACCTGTTTGTTCTCTTTGCTGTCCAAGGGACTCTCAGGACTCTCCTCCAACACCACATCTCAAAGGCATCTATTCTTCTGCACTCAGTCTTCCTAATGGTCCAGCTCTCACACCCATACATTACCACTGGGAATACCATTGCTTTGACTATGCGAATTTTTGTTTTCAAGGTGATGTCTCTGCTTTTCACTATATTCCCCAGGTTTCTCATTGCTTGTTTCCCCATAACCAGTCGTCTTTTTATTTCATGGCTACAGTCGCCATCTGCAGTGATCTTAGATCCCAGGAAAGTAAAATCTGTCACTGCTTCTACTTCTTCCCCATCTATTTTTCAGGAACTGATCGGACCTGTTGCCATTATCTTGGTTTTCTTAATATTAAGTCTCAAGCCAGCATTTGCACTTTCCTCCTTCAATCCAATCAAGAGGTTCTTTAGGTCTTCCTCACTTTCTGCCATTAGGGTGGTATCGTCTGCATATCTCAAATTGTTGATGTTTCTCCCAGCAATTTTGATCCCATACTGTGATTCCTCCATCCCTGCATTGCGCATTATGTGCTCTGTGTATAGATTGAACAAGCAGGGTGACATTGTCTCACTCCTTTTCCTATTACAAACCACTCTGTCATTCCGTGTTCTGTCCTAACCGTTGCCTCTTGGTTCGTGTACAGATTTCTCAGGAGGCATATGATGTGCTCTGGTATTCCCATCTCTTTAATTACTTGCCACATGTTGTTGTGGTCCACACAGTAAAATGCCTTAGTGTAGTCAATATAACAAAAGTACACTTGTTTCTGGTATTCCTTTGTTTTTTCCATTATCCAACGTATGTTGGCAATGTGGTCTCTAGTCCCCCTGCCTCTTCTGAAACCAGCCTGCACCTCTGGTAATTCTCTCTCCCCATGCTGCTGAAGTCTATCCTGTATTATCTTGAGCATCACCTTGCTGGCGTGTGGGATGAGTGCGATTGTTCGATAATTTGAACATTCTTTGGCATTGCCCTTTTTTGGGATTGGAACGTATACTGATCTTTTCCAATCCTGTGGCCACTGTTTTGTTTTCCAAATCTGCTGGCATATTGAATGCATTAATTTGACACCATCATCTTTTAGAGCTTTGAAAAATTCAACTGGGATACCATCATCTCCACTTGCTTTGTTGTTTGCAGTGCTCTTTAGGGCCTTTATGACTTCACTCTCCAGGATGTCTGGCTCAAATTCAATTTTTTCATCATTGTGATTATCAGGAGTGTTGAGGTCCTTTTTGTAGAGTTCCTCTGTGTACTCTTTCCATCTTTTTTTAATCTCTTCTGCATCAGCTAGCTCCTTTCCATCTTTGTCCCTTATCATGGTCATTTTTGCTTTAAATGTTCCCTTGATTTCCCCGATTTTTTTGAAAAGATCTCTAGTCCTGCCTCTTTTGTAGTTTTCCTCCATTTCTTTGCACTGCTCTTTTAGGTAGTTTTCCTTATCTTTCCTTGCTTTTCTTTGAAATTCTGTATGATTGTATTTTTCCTTTCTCTTTTGACTTTTGCATTCCTTCTTTCATCTGCTATTTTAAGAGCCTCATCAGACAACCACTTTGCTTTCTTACTCTTTTTTTCTTTTGGTATGGTTTTCTTTGCTGCTTCCTGCATGATATCCCTCATCTCTGTCCATAATTCTTCTGGCACTCTGTCTATCGAGTCTAAGCCATTAAATCTGTTCATCACCTCCACCCTGTATTCTTTAGGGATGCTGTCTAGGTGATATCTGTCTGGTCTCCTTGTTTTCCATATTTTCTTTAGTCTAAGCCTGAATTTTGCGATCAGTAGGTTGTGATCTGAGCCACAGTCTGCTCCAGGTCTTGTTTTTGCTGACTGAATAGAGGTTCTCCATCTTTGGCTGCAGAGTATATAATCAATCTGATTTCGATGCTGGCCATCTGGTGATGTCCATGTGTAAAGTCGCCTGTTGTGTTGCTGGAAGAGAGTGTTTGCTATGACCAGTGCATTCTCTTGGCAGAACTCTATCAATCTTTGCCCTGTTTCATTCTGTGTTCCAAGACCAAACTTGCCTGTTATTCCCTCCACTTTTTGCTCAAGTCACTAAGATGCTGACTGGGAAGTGGAAGGTCAGCAGTTCGATTCCCAAGTACTGCAGGACGGAAATTCCCAGCTCCTGCCAACCTAGCAGTTCGAAAGCAAGAAATTGCAAGTAGATAAATAGGGACCACTCTGGTGGGAAGGTAACAGCGTTCCGTGCACTCCGGTGTCTAGTCATGCCTGCCACATGACCACGGAAATGTCTGCAGAAGCAGACAGCGCTGGCTCTTCGGCTTAGAAACAGAGATGAGCACTGCACCCTAGAGTCGGATACGACTGGCTTTCGAGCAAGGGAAAACTTTACCTTTACCTTTACTTTCGCATTCCAATCTCCTAATATAATTTGTACATCATTTCTTGGTGTCTGTTCTATGAGGTGTTCTAGGTCCTAGAACACTGTGGCTTCATCTGCACCAGTGGTTGGTGCGTATATTTGGATCACAGTGACATTGAAAGGTTTGCCTTGAATTCTGACTGACATCATTCTGTCATTTTTGAGGTTATATCCCATTACTGCTTTTCTCACTCTTTTATTGACAATTATGGCTACTCCATTTTTTTCTAAGGTTTTCTTGTCCACAGTAGTTTCCAGAGCTGAATTCACCCATCCCTGTCCATTTTAGCTCACTGATGCCTATGATGTCAATGCTTATTCTTTCCATCTCATTTTTTACCACTTCCAGTTTACCTTGATTCATGGACCTCACATTCCATGGCCCTATGCAGTATTGTTCATTGCAACACTGTATTTCTCCTCCCCCTTTCGTATCCCTCCCCTTCCTCCACTCTGTGGTGCTAAGCATCCTGTGTCATCTAAACTGCTCCTTTGTTTTGCCTTTTGTTTTGGTCAATAGGGTTCTCTTGGCAAGCTTTGTGGTGTGGTTTGCCAGTTTCTACATCATACATTTTATCACAGTTTAAAAAGTTTAAAACATTTTAAACAACATATTATCATGCATATTTTCACACTTTAAAACACAGTCTCTATGTCAGTTGCTATATCAAGTCAGTACAAAGTCTCTATGTGAGTTGCTATATTAAATCATCTACATTTTTGTGTATCAGCTACTTATCTTTTGCATGGGGCTCTGATTCTTGCCCCCTGGTTTTCCTCCTCTGCCTTCTTCTTTACCTGTAGAGATCAATGGATTGAGAAAAGCAACCCAGGAAACAGACAGATAGAGAAATTTAGCATTGCTGGATTTTGAAACAAATGCTGATTAGGGCATGGAGGGTTGATTTCTCCAAGGGAAAGCAGTTGATTATTCCCACCTACACACCCAGTTTACAAAAGTGCTTGCTTGAAATTTAAATGAAAAATGAGTAGCCATTTTGCAAACAGGAGCAACATTACAAACATCTTAAAAGAATGCTGGGATTTCAAGTGTTTTCCTCTTTACACAATTTGATTAATTCATAGCAAAACAATTCAACTGCTGGTCTGAAGGGAGACCAGCATATGTGTTTTTCCTCCTGGTTTTGCAAATGCATGGCAAACCAGAAGCTATATGTTGTAAGGATTTTTGCAGTGAAATCTATGTGGAATGCTAAATAAGAAAAGTGAGGTCCATATACAGCACCTTTACCAGAGATTAAATATGCTGACACATATCACAGGGGTTCTCAATCCTTGCTGCTCTCACTTCTTGCATTTTTAAGTCTCAAAGCATTCTTCCAAACTTTTCATCACTGGTTACCTGTTGCCTACTGTGTCAGATACAAGGTGTTAATGTTATCATACAAGACCCTATACAGTTTGGGACATTGCTATCTGTTGGAGCGTCTCTCCCTCAGAGCAACTCCCCGCATCACAGTCAGCACAGCTTCAGGTGTCAACCCCAAGGATGCCTCAAAAGTCTTTAACCAGAAATAGAGCCTTCTCGGTGGTGGCACCAACACTGTGGAATACTCTACTGGTGAAGCTGTGGCAGGCCCCATCACTGGCTACCTTTTAAAAACAATTAAAAGGACTCTTTTTCAAGGAGGCCTTTAAAGGTCCTGTTCCCCTATTGATAAATTAGCCAGTTAGATCTAGACCCGATGTCCTCTGACACCAATTATTTTAATTTTAGTTTAGTTTAGTCTATAATGTATTTGTTGGTGGTGGGTTTTGATTTGTTGTGGGTATTGTTGTTATTTATTTTCTGTTTGTTCACTGCCAAGACTGGGATAACACCCAGATGAACAGTATAGAAATCCAATAAATAAATAAATAAGATTAAGTGAAGTTTGCATACTATAAAGGTGTGGTCCAACTGTGCAATTTTCATTTTGTTGTTGTTCACATGAGCCAATATGGGCATGGGGAGAGGTAATCATAACAAAACTAAGCCACCATAAAAGATTTGGGGAACTAGAATGAATATGTCAACAAAACCAGCAGTTTAAACATAACATTCATAAACTGTCCCATCTAAAGCTGTTGTTTATGGATTCTGTTAGCATACTTTGGTTGTGAGTTCATGCTGACACTATCAATTTTCCCCATTTGAAATCACCTTCATTAGGCCAACTGAAAAAGCACAAAAATTACTGTGCAAGATATAAAGACCTCCAAGTTTGTTTTGCAAGGAAAGGTGTTATAAAGGGTAAGCTTACAAATAGTATGCAGGAGAAAATAGTAGCAAGATGATTTCATTCTGACATCAGTAAAGCTATGTTGTCTGCATAAGTATTGCAATGTCATGGTAGGATATTTTGCAGACACTGAAATAGGGCTTATCAGAGATGAAATTTAACCTTAGCTAGCCTCTAGGTTTTCTGGGAACAGGTGAGGCAATAAAAGACCATAAACTTTGGATCTCCATTCTGAAAGTACAAACAATCCCCTCTTAAACTCTAATTGACTTCTTGCATACTTAACTCAGAAAGACAAAATAAGATTTATTGGATCTATTAGTACTGCGTATAAGGTAAGATTTATTATGCCATTAATGAACAGTGTTTAAAATAATTATCGACACATATGTTTATGGTCCTATGTTCCTATTGCTGTATATAGTGTAAATTCATTGTATAACCTGTTGTACAGTGTGTGTGTATGGACTAGGTAGCCTGATTATTATTATCATTTTGTATTATAGAAAACCCAGAAGAAGCAGTTGTAAAAGGCTAATTTACCGGAATAGCTTCGGTTTTCTTTGTTTATTACCTGAAACTAAGGAATTTATTTCATCATTACCAATAAATATACATATTTTTGTTCAACGGATTTTGCTGTTTCTGTCTTATTTAACTTGGTGGTCAAACTTTTTGAGGGCTCGACAAGGTTGCAGTGTCAATATTTTACTGCCACACAAATAATCCAGCATGTTTGTTTATAATATTTCTAATGTTCTGCAATAAAACCACTGTAATTCCTAACTCACTGGAACTACTCTGTGTATCTCTGGGAGGCAAACCAAAGAGGGAAAAATATGGATCTTGTTTTCTGAGTAATCATGCCAGCAACTAGATTGCCACTACATGAGATGGTCATTTTTAGTGAAGAAGGAGCAGATGGGCAGAGATAAACACACTAGCTGAGAATCAGCAAGAAAACCAATTTATTTAAATCACACTTGCTAGAGCCAGAAAGCTTGTTAAACAGAAGTGATTAATCTTCTACTTTGTATGGCTGGCAAAAGTAGATGAGGAGAACTGGAGATCCAGGATTCACATGACATTCATAATTCATACAGGCTATATCATCACTCCTGTTGGTCACCTCAGCAAGTAGATGTTGCTCATTTCCTTTGACTTTGCCACTTTGGATAGTGAAGTATGTTT
Source organism: Bradypodion ventrale (assembly GCA_035047345.1). NCBI lineage: Eukaryota > Metazoa > Chordata > Lepidosauria > Squamata > Chamaeleonidae > Bradypodion > Bradypodion ventrale. Next base: position 18,485,894 of record JAWDJE010000003.1, on the reverse strand, counting down.
CTGGTTCTAGCAAATGAAACTCTGGGCATGGCAAAACCTAAGGAACATATCTGCTGCATTGTGATGCAGGAACATTTAAGGTGCAGGTCTAAAGAATAGAATAGAATATGACTTTAAAGCCATCTAAAACAGGAGTTCTCAACCTTTTAAAGACAGGGGCCGGGTCATGCTCTCTCAGACAGCTTCAGGGGCTAGATGGCTATTTTTCCCTTTCTTCACCACATGGCACTTCCTGGTGTGGTGGAGGTGGACACATGAAATGGGGCCATGGGCTGCATGCGGCCCGTGGGTCGCAGGTTGAGAATCCCTAATCTAAAACCAGGCTGGGGTGGTGTTGAGTCCGAGCATTAATTGAAACACGACATCAGTTTGGGCGTTAACCAACAAGTCATTTACTACAGCTCAGTTTGGACTGGGGAAAACAGGGACGAGGTAGCAAATTATATTCAGACAGAACTGCGGTTACAGTGATACATTTGTCTGGGCTTTCTTAGCATGGGAAACCTATGCTAAACCAATCAGATTACATTGATAACACACAGAATGCGAGCGCGGCGCCAAAATGGCCGCCGCGCCCTTTGCGGGGCCCCCCCCATCGGACGAAGGCATCTGGGTAGTTAGGGGGCGTGGCCAGCACCCTTATATAAGGGGCGGCCACGAGGCAGCCGAGCTGCCATTTTGCGAAGCGACGGAGCGGAGAAGTTTTTCCCTCTTACCTCCGTCGCTTTTACCCTCACCGGGAAGCCTCTTGGCTGCTGATTTTCTCCTTTTTCGGCTTCCCATCGGCTGGCTGCAATGCCCTCAAAGAAGAAGGTGACTGCGAACGCGGCTCGTTCTGCGAGGAGGCGCAATCCGGGTCGGAGGACCGCAGCTGCGCCTCCCCAGCAGCCTCCTATGCCCGAGCCCACCGGGACCGGTGGGATGGGGTTAATTCCCCCTTGGCCGGAGGCTGGGGGTCCGCGTGCGGGCCCAGTAGGAGCCGCGGCCCTCGGCCCGCAAGCGGTGGCCACCGCTCCTGGCGTGGCCCATTCCGCTGGGCCTTCCTCCGTTGGGGCGCAGCTTACTGTGGGGGCTTCCAACCTTGGGGGTGGTGTGGCCCCCTTCCATGGCAGGGTACTTCCCCGGCCCTACCGGGCCCGGGCTTAGGATCGTGGCCCTATTCAGGCCCCGGGGTGCAGGGATCTGTACCGATGCCTGTAGTTAGTGGGCCGGCTGGCCCTTTGCCCCCCCCTTGGTTTAGGTGGCTATGTCAGCGTGGAGGCCCTCCTGGCCCGCGTTGCGGCCCTTGAGGCATCCCTGGCCCAGGTTAGTCACCCTGGGGCCCCTTTTGGGGTGCAGGTCGATCCATCGTCTGCTGGGCAGCAGCAGGCGGCGAGACGGGTTGAGCTGCCTGAGGCGCGTGGCCCGGCTTCGGCCACTGCCTCGCAGCTCCCCAATCAACAGGCCGGTGCTGGTCAAGCCCCGTCGACGAGCTCTATGGTGGTCGTGAGCTCCGACGCCCCCGGTGGGGGCGGCCCATGGGGGTGCAGCATGTGAGTATGCGGTCCAAACTAGTGCACCTACACACATGGCCACGTTGGGGGGGCTTTCCAATGGCCTTTGCCTCGCACGGGTGGCGCGGTGGTCCTGGCGCCTACGCCCCACCCGGTGACTTCAACCATCACCCAGGGCCCCGTGGTGGGGGGTGCTTCTTACCCAGTCGGGAATCTTCTTGGGGTGACCGGGTTAGTCCAGGCTCCTTTACAGATGCCCGCAGTTTCCACCGTGCCTGTGTCGGCTTTGCCGACAGCAGGTATTCCTTGCCACTGGGGGACCATTTGGCCCAGACCGCCAAAAAGAAGATCTGGCGGGGGGAGTATGTGGACATCTTCTCCCTCCTTAACAGAGAGCCCACCAAGGAGGAGAGGGAGGGGCAAGATGAGAAGGATAAGGAGCAGGCGCGTCGTCGCAAGCCACCACGTACTTGGGCCAACTGGTTGCCGGCCTACCTCATATATACATGGCAGTCTACCTCAGGGCCCGGCCGGATTTGGCAATTCCAATGGTCCAGTATTTGGACAACATTTACCGGGCGATGGTTGACTTCCCGGGCCCGTCGTGGCTGGCTTATGACGAGGAATTCCGTATGCGGATTCCCCTGCACCCCGAGATGAGGTGGGATGAGCCCTGCCAGAGGCTGTGGCTTCTGTACTCATGTACCCTGCGCCCGGGGAGAGATACCATTGTGGACATGCGGTCCAGCGAGCGGCCCCAGCACAGGCTCCCCGCCAGGTGGCAGGGCAGGGGGTTCCAGCCCGCCTGCTGTGCTGGACTTTCTCGTCCAATGGTTCCTGCAACAGGAAGAATTGCAAGTACAGGCATGAGTGTCCCTCCTGCGCTGGCCCCCATGCGGCCTCCGCCTGTCCCAGGCCGGGAGGGATGCGGGGCAGAGGAAGGGGCGGACAGGGGGCCGGCAAAACTGCCGTGGAGGGAGCTGGTTCACCGAAAGGCCCCCTCCCCAATTAATGTGGACATGTTGGAGCGTTGGCTCGCATTGTACCCGAGGGAGGAGGATGCGGTTTACCTACTTCAGGGTTTTAGACAGGGGTTCCGTATTCCTTTCGTGGGTGATAGGTCCCCCCAGGATGCCCCCAACCTTTTGTCCCTTAGGGGGAGGGAGGAGGTAGCTGCTGCCAGCATTACTAAGGAGGTCGATGCGGGCAGGGTCGCTGGCCCTTTCCTAACACCCCCGTTCCCCAATCTTAAGTTATCACCCTTGGGCTTAGTGCCCAAAAAGTCACCGGGCGAGTTTCGCCTGATTCATCACTTGTCCTACCCAGCCGGCCGATCGGTCAATGATGCTATCCCTGATGATCTTTGCTCAGTCAGGTATACATCTTTTGACCAAGCCCTGCGCATGGTGCGCTCATGTGGCCCGGGTGCGCTATTGGCTAAGTGCGACATCAAGTCGGCGTTTCGCCTCCTGCCTGTGCACCCGGGCGACTTTGAGTTGCTGGGTTTTAGGTTCCGGGGTGAATATTACTTTGATAAGGCCATGCCTTTTGGCTGTTCCATATCATGCTCGGCCTTCGAGCGTTTCAGTACATTCCTACAGTGGGCTTTCGTCCGCAGGTCAGGGTCCCGGTCTGTAGCCCATTACCTGGATGATTTTTTATTCGGGGGTGAACGGGGCTGGGACACGTCCATACGTCTCCTCAACACATTTCAGACGCTAATGGAGGAACTCGGTGTCCCTTTAGCGCCCGAAAAGACCGAGGGCCCATCTACTAAGCTAGTATTCCTGGGGGTGGAGATTGACACAGTAGCGCAGGCTTCTAGGTTACCGGAGGATAAGGTGTCAAGGATAGTGGGCCTTATCTTGGACTTGCTTGATAAACGCAAGGCATCGCTGAGGGAACTGCAGGTGCTGCATGGTCACCTCAATTTTGCTTGTAGGGTCGTCGCACCGGGCAGGGCATTTGCTCGGCGCTTGTGCGACGCCATGACAGGCTTAGCCAGGCCCCACCATAGGGTTAGACTCACTCGGGGTATCAGGGCAGATATGCTTATCTGGCTCCAGTTCCTGAGGGAGTTCAATGGAGTATCATTTTGGAGGTCTGACCTCCTGGCTTCCCCTCGCTTTCAGATACAGTCTGATGCTTCGGGATCCCTGGGTTATGGGATGTACTTCAATGGGAAGTGGGCCTATGGTGGGTGGCCACCAGCCTGGGCAGGCACGGGTCGCCTGCGTGATCTCACGTATCTGGAATTTTTCCCTATCCTGGGGGCTTTGATGCTATGGGGCGAGGAGTGGGCCAACTCGGTTGTCCATTTCTGGTGTGACAATGCGGCCGTTGTGCACATTGTCAACTCACAGACTTCCAAATCGCCCAGGGTTATGGACCTAGTGCGCCAGTTTGTGTTGCGCAGCCTGCGCCTCAATGTCTTTTTCAGGGCCAGGCATGTCCCGGGGGTCAATAATGATATCGCTGACGCTTTGTCCCGCCTGCAGATCTCCCGGTTCCGTGCCTTGGCCCCGGATGCGGAGGAATTTCCCTCGCCACTCCCGGACGAGATATGGACCATTGGCAAGGAGAGGTGAACCGGGCGATTGGCTTGTCCCTAGCGCCACGCACGCGTAAGGCGTATCACCACGCATTCAATTCTTTCAGAGATTTCTGTACCCAATTCCGGCTGCCAGAAACCTGGCCGATCCCAGTGACCCATGTACTTCGGTTCATGGTTTACCTGCATGCCCAGGGCCTTGCACCTCGCACCATAGCATCTAGGCTGTCAGCATTGGCTTTTATGGCCAAGGTGGGCGGTCATGTGGATAGTACCGCTGACTTCCGTGTGAGACATGTTTTGGAGGGGTGGGTGCGGGAGCGTGGGCGTTGCCCGGACGACCGCCACCCGATTTCCCCAGGGGTTCTTACCCAATTGGCCCGGGGCTGGCCTGGCCTCTGTTTTGATAGATATGAGGCAGCCCTATTTCATGCAGCCACAACGGTGGCATTTTTTGGAGCGCTCCGCATCAGCGAGCTTGTGATGCTGTCTAAGGCGGATGCAAGTCGTAGGGCACCGGAACTCGAAGATGTATATGTTGCCAAAGACTGGGCTCAGTTGAGGATACGCTCCTCTAAGAATGATCAGCATGGCGTAGGCAGTGGTGTAAGACTGCTACGGTGTTCTTTGGCAGACATCTGTCCGGTTGGTGCCCTACAGGAGTTTATTGCACTGCGTGGCACGCACCATGGCCCGTTTTTCTGTCACCAAGATGGGTCTCCCCTTACTAAATTTCAATTTTGGAAGGTGACCGGCAAAGCGCTGTCCAGTGTGGGCCTCCCAGGGGCCCGTTACGGCACCCATTCCTTCAGGATAGGGGCGGCTTCCACGGCAGCTGCTTTTGGGTACTCCGGGGCTGACATACGCAGCATGGGAAGGTGGGGTTCGCAATGTTTTCAGTTTTATGTTCGCCCTCTTCCACCGTGAGTACCAGTTTTGTCACCGCACCTTTCTCTTCCTCGTTTTTCCCTTACAGACCCTGGGTGTCGTATTACACCGGTGACAGTATGGCTGGTGGGCCACAGCTACGTGCACAGGGCAGCGCGTTACGCTGCGGCGACAGAGTGGGGACCCCGACTGGGACTGGGTGCATACGCAAGTCTCACATGGCATGGTAAGCCCGGGATGTTATGGCGGGAGCTGTTGCCATTCCTTTTTTTCCAGGCCGGAATGCTGACCCGCCTGACATTCTGATCATACACCTAGGGGGCAATGATTTGGGCCAGGTCACCGGCTTATTGCTAAAGCATGCGATTTGCGGCGACCTTGCCTACCTGCATTACGTGTGGCCCGCTACGACCCTCGTTTGGTCGGACATGGTCCCGCGGCGCACGTACAGGGGAGGTTTCGACCTCCAGGCCCTTGACCGTGCTAGACGCATGGTGAATAGGGCTGTGGCACGCTTCCTTGCCGACAAAGGTTGGGGGCGGGTCAGTCGTCACCCTGCCATTAGCCTACAAAATTACGGCCTTTATGCAGGGGATGGGGCCCATCTGTCGCGAGGAGGTATGGACCTCCTGTTGGGTGATTGGCGAGCAGGCCTGTTGACCGAGCTGACGGTCTGGGGGGGGGCGTCGAGCCTTCTTTGAAGCCCCTCCGTGTGGCGGGTAGCACTGGTAAGGTAAACATTTATGACCCACAGGTATCCGGCAGGTTCGCAATTGACTGGACAACACTAGACAGGCATAAGTTGGTTAAACGTTGTCCGGTCAACGACGAACTAGGCGATGGGGTGATGGCTATAGCTAGACAGCATGCATCACCCCGTGATTTTACGGATACGCGTCAGAGGGTGGGGTCATTAGTTAGATATTGACTACGGACAACAATTTGTTTGTTGTCAACAAACAAATTGATACAAATAGATACATTGTAACAATTGCCGTTGGCAATTTTGGGTGGTACCTTACCAGTGTTACTTCGGCCTGCTTGCCTTAAGAATTATGATTGGTCAATTACCAATAGAAATTTATAATTCGGACTAGGGCATGAATCAATAAATGTGGCCCGATGCCGTTATCCACTTTCATCAGTGTCTGAGTCCTTTATTGGGGGGTGCGCCTGCAAAGGGTGTGCTTTTACAGCAAAGACTTAATGGCAATTGCAACTAAAAGCAATATACATTTGGACACAACATTCATCCCCCCCCCCCCAGTGGGGAACCCACTCACCATACCTTTGAGGAGGACCACAGGTCCACTTAGGGTGCCCAGCATCGGTGGGACTTAGGCACAGGAGAACCAGGGTCTATGGAAGTGCTTGTGGACTCACTGGTTGACCTAGGCAAGCTAGGAGTTTTAGGAGGCTTACATGAAGCAGGGATGCTTGTAGCAGGAAGTGTGGGTGATAGTCGAGGGATAGACCCAAGACTCAGACCTGCCAGGGATTCAGATGACTCCAAAGGAGTTCTCAGTGAAGGGGGCACTGTGGTGTTACCCCGTAACTGTGCAGAAACTGTACCCATAGAGAGAGGGACATTCTCTACCGCAGACTCGGCGGTGTTTCCTTCCTGGGAAACAAGGGCACAGAACTGTCCTGTGAAAACCAATCATCCCTTCTCCTTGTGTGGTGGCTTTTTCCCTGAGGCAGAGTTAACCCAGTGGAAGAGACTCAATTTTCCCTGGCCCCTATTTTTCCATTCGGCCCGATCTCAGGGCAATTTCTGGCCCTTAAGCAGGGACAAACCTGTATGAATTACAGAGGTGGTTGCGTGTTCTGCCTCTGGGGAACTCGAAGATCTTGTCAGAACACTCGAACCCCTTATGGCAAGTGTGGGACTTCTAGACGCGGCCTGAGCCGCGTCAGAGGGAACCAGCTCTATAACAACTGGGGGTCGAGAGTAGCTCTCCAACTCAACAGAATCGTGACTACGTAGAAAGCAAAACATATTTTGAAAATCCCCTTGCCATTCCATGCAGAGATGTGAATTAACCTTCCCCTCTCCTCCCGGGGAACCTGCCGCATAAAGGTAACACACCCTAGCATCAAAGTCTCGGTCGAGACTTGGCCACCAAAAGTGACTCCTGGCAATTGCTGTTTGGCGGGCGGTGCCAGTGCACTCAGACAACAGTGTGTGCAGAATCTTAGCCCGTAATGCAGATGGAATTACCAGTTTGTTTTCCCAGAACACACATCCCCCCAAAACTAAAAGTTTATTATGTTCCCTGTAATAACCTTTGAACTCATTGGAAAACAGCAGTGGCGGTGCCACTCGACTTGTATGCAATACATAACTCTTGACACCTGGGGATCTTCACATGTAGCCCTTTCAATACCCAATTTATATTTCAGAATCTCAAGGATGAGAGACTCCCACAGCCACAAGATTTCTGGCTCGTCAGTGGACAGAGGACACAGTTTATTAAGTTCAGTCTTAGTATGGTCTCTACACACAACATACGCTCAGATCTTCATGTTAACAACCTTCATTGTGGGATTCGAACCCTTGTTCACAGGGCCCCAAAAAAAACCAAAACAACCTGACGGGATTCTGCCTGAGCCCTTCCAACTCCTGAAAGAGTAATGCCTAGGGGCTCAAACCACTGAGAACTCAACACGTTGTTCTTACCTGCCTTGACCACAATAAGTGGGAGTTTTGCAGTGATGCCTTTGAACCGCACATCAAAGGAACCCATGCTGAGCACAGGGATGTGGCGTCCCTACACATCTCTCAACTGGACCTGCAGAGCCCACAACTTGGGGTGGTCCACAGGCGGAATCTGGAAAAACTCACGCTGATTGAGGATTGAGTACAACGATCCCGAGTCGACCTCCATGCAGCAGCGATGACCCTGGAGACTGACGTCGATGAAGACCTGACCTGTGACTGCACGAACACTGGAACTGGAGCCTTTACCTTGACCAGTGTAGATTTTGGAGATCTGGAGCTCCCTGGACCTTCAGGTGCACCTTCCCTTGACGACCCCTGTCTTGGGAGAACCTCTTGGCATGCTGACAGCCACCCTGTTTCTGGAACTTCCGAGCAGTGCTGAGTGTGGAGACGTCTTCTCCCTCAGCCTGGGCACAACACGATGGTGCCCAAGGACGAGATGGTGTGCCCACCTTGGATGTAGCCAACGTCACTCCCCTCCATGGTGCCGCTTGACAATGCTGGTGCACTGAATGGACTGTGGCGATAGCTTGTTGACTCCCTCTGGATCGGCACAGCAGATCTCACCTGAAGCTGCTCTCTTCCACCTTTGCTGGGTGTCCACCTTGGACATGGCTAAACCTCTGAGCAGAATTGCTGCAGCAGGAGATCCCATCTTCGTTGCCAATGTTGAGTCCGAGCATTAATTGCAATGCGACAGCAGTCCGGGGGTTAACCAACTGTTGTGTTCTGTAAAGCTGTGCCTTTAACAAATTGCCCCCCACATGCGACCCAAGCTCAAAGCGTTGAGGTCCACGCTACGGGACGTGCAAGGGAACAGTATTCCAGTGTTGGGGGTTGGAGAATTTCAGGTCAAATTTAAGAAGCACGTCGCAGCCCTCTCCCTAGTCGTACTTAAAGGGGGGGATTGCAGTCTCCTCGGAACTCAATGGTTTCAGCCCCTGGGTTTGTTTATTGGGGGGGTGCACGCCATTGGGACTGACCCGGTGCAGGAGGTGTGCGACGCGCACCCCGAAGTTTTCAAAAAAGGACTGGGGAAATTCAAGGGGCCCCCAGTGACATTCGACCTAGACCCGGAGGTCCGTCCAATACGACTCAAACTGCGCTGGGTGCCGTTTGCACTCAAGGACAAAATAGAGGCGGAACTGGACAAATTGGTGGGCCAGGGGATCCTTGTTCCTGTTGATTCTGCGGAGTGGGAATCTCCAATTGTAACAGCACTAAAGGCCAATGGGGAGGTCCGCATATGCGCTGACTACAAGTGCACCATCAATAAGGCGATCCGCCCTAATGCGTATTCGGTGCCGGTAGTCAGCCATCTGCTTGCCAGGTTGCACGGGGGAAAGTGTTTCGCTAAGCTCGACCTGGCACAGGCCTACCAGCAGCTTTCGGTGTCCCCTGACGCAGCTGCTGCACAGACCATAGTCACTCATAAGGGGGCGTTCCAGGTGACCCGCCTTCAATTCGGCGTAAATTCGGCGCCTGGAATTTTCCAGTCACTTGTGGAACGCCTCCTGAAGGGGCTAGAGGGGGTGTTGCCTTATTTTGATGACGTGTTGATAACGGGGGGAAGTCGGGCTGAATTGGCCAAGAGACTGGGAAAGGTTCTGGCAATATTCGAAAAGGCGGGGTTGAGACTGCGAAAAGACAAATGCGTCTTCTTCGCGACCGAGGTTGAGTTCCTAGGGTTTCGTGTGACTCCTGAGGGGATAAAACCATCCAAATCTAAGGTGGCCGCCATTAAGAAGGCCCCTCGCCCCACCTCCAAGGCCGAGCTGCAGTCGTTCCTAGGGCTGCCTAACTTTTACCACTCCTTCCTCCCCCGGAAGGCAGCAGTGGCTGAACCGCTACACAAACTGCTTAAAAAGGACGAGGCATGGAAGTGGGGCGACGACCAAGAGAGGGCATTTAGTGAACTGAAACATCTCCTGGCGTCTGATGCCATACTGACCCATTTCAACCCCAAACGCCCGGTGGTCCTGATCTGTGATGCATCCCCGGTGGGGGTGGGGGCGGTGTTGTGCCACGTGCTAGAAAACGGAAGGGAGGCCCCGATAGCATTCTACTCCAGGTCCCTGTCCCAAGCGGAGAGAAATTACGCACAGACAGATAGGGAAGCGCTAGCGATAATTGCGGGGACGAAAAAAATTCACGATTTTCTGTATGGCCGCCCTTTCACCATCGTGACGGACCACAAACCCCTGCTAGGGATTTTTACCGCAGATAAGCCCACGCCACAGATCCTGTCCCCGAGGATGCTTAGGTGGGCCATTTTCCTCAATGCGTATCAGCACGCGTTGGTGTACAGACCCGGGAGGGAAATTAGCCATGCGGATGCCCTGTCGAGATCCCCCCTCCCCCAGGATAGCAGCCACGTGGGCAGGGAGGAGCCAGACCACCAGGTACTGATGATAGAGGTCCTAGACTCACCCCCAATATTGCCCGCCGACATCGCCAAAGCGACCGGCAAAGACAATACCTTGGCGAAGGTTTGCTCATGGGTGCAGAAAGGGTGGCCTGCGTCTTCCCCGGCAGCGGAATTCGACCCATTCTTCCGAAAAAAACTAGAGTTGTCCCTAGAGAGGGGGTGCCTTCTGTGGGGCCAGCGGGTAGTGATCCCCACGTCCCTACGACCGCGGGTGCTCAAACTGCTGCATGTCAGCCACCCCGGAATTGTGTGCTCCAAAGCGCTGGCCCGTAGTTATTTTTGGTGGCCCCAGTTAGACGCTGACATCGAGCACATGGTCGGCACTTGTGAGAGTTGCCAATGCTCCAGACCAGAGGAGGCCCGTCTTCCCCACAGGGAGTGGGACGCAGCTAAGGGGCCGTGGTCCCGGATACACGTAGATTTCGCGGGCCCGTTCCGAGGAACTCTGTTTCTCCTTGTTGTGGATGCTTTCTCCAAGTGGTTGGAGGTCATCCCAGTCACGAGCACCTCCTCGGCCGCGACAATTAAGCATTTGCGGAGAATTTTTTCCACGTTCGGCATACCCGACACCCTAATTAGCAATAACGCTAGTTGCTTCACGTCCGCTGAATTCAGGGCATTCACGGAGATTAACGCCATCCGGCACATCACCTCCGCCCCTTTCCATCCGGCCACCAATGGCCAAGTAGAGCGCCTCGTCCGCACCACGAAGGACGCGCTGCGGCGCATGGGCCCCGGGGATCTCAACTTACAAGTGTGTCAGTTTCTGCTAGGCTACAGAGTGACCCCGTTGGCGTCAGGATACTCCCCCGCAGAGCTCTTAATGCGCAGGAAACTGACCACCATCCTCACTAGGCTAGACCCCACGAGAGTAGAAGACAAGGGAAGGAACATCGGGCTAGAGGCCACAAAGAGTTTCAGCGTAGGCGCCCCTGTGCATTGCAGGAACTACGCCAGCGCGGGCCCAGCCTGGTACCGGGCGTTGTCGTGGAGCAAACCGGCCCCGTGTCGTACCGCGTGGAGACCAGCACAGGCTTACTGTGGAGGCGGCACGCGGACCAGCTCCGGCGCAGGGTCCCCGATGAGCAGGGCGCAGACCAAAAGGAACAAAACTCAACATTAGGGTTCTCCCCCACCCGTTCAGCCCAAGGGGGAGGAGAGGGGGGCCGCGGGTCCCCACCTAGGGGGGAGGAAGGGGAGTCTGTTCTCATAGATATCCTGCGGGATCTTTCGGAGGAGGAGGAACCCGACCCCATACATATCTCGCAGGATTCCCCCACAAATACGGATACCCCAAATGAGTTAGGATTTGATTTTCAGAGCCGGGGGAGTTTTTCGGAGTGGTCCCCCACCCGTCCAAGCGAGAAGAGGGGTTTTTCGTTAGCCCCGAGCGCACCCGGTCTGCCCACAATGGAGTTTTTCCCTTCCCCTAAAGCCGCCAAACCACGGCAAGCAGCTAACAAGTCTCCCTCTCCCGTTTCAGGACAAGGGTCCAGGGAACAAAGAAGCGGTAGCGCCCCCGGGGCAGGTCAGCCCACATCATGGCCCAAACGCACTTGCAATAAGCCATCTTGGCTGAGAGACTTCGTCTCATCCTAGGGGGGAGGGATGTTGTGTTCTGTAAAGCTGTGCCTTTAACAATGTACCTAGCCATGTGGTAACAATGTAACCTTTCTGTGTGCAACATTATAACCTTCAGCTGTATCACTGTAACCCCTATAAGAGGACGCGAGCTAGTGACCACTAGATGGCAATAGCGAGCGTCCAGCTCTCATGGCTCAGATTCACCCTGGATCAGCAGCGCGGGAAGATTCCCGCCACCTCAACACCTGGACAAGAAGGGCGTGACCTTCTATGACGTCACGCAGGCAGCAACCAATAGACTGTCAACGAGCCACATTCAAATGTATATCCAGCTGTATATATTGAGCTACCCATCCGCCATTACCACATGTTCCTCCGGATCATCATGCAATAAACCTGTGTTAAGCCAATCCTTCGGCTGTTTCATTGTCTTCGGTCCCATACACTAAACCAACGTCATTTATTACAGCTCAGTTCAGACTGGGGAAAACAGGGAAGATGTAGAAACTTATATACAGACAGAACAGCTGCTACAGTGATACATTTGCCCTGGCTTTCTTAGCGTGGGAAACGTGTGCTAAACCAATCAGATTACATTGATAACACATGAATATGGTGCCTTACAGAAAGGGCGCACTTTTACAGCAAAGACTTAATGGTGATTGCAACTTAAAGCAATATACGTTTGGACACAACAGGTGGGTGAGGGACTAGGGAATTAAATGATGTCAGACATAAGAATGGATATCATGGAATACATTTATACATTTCTGGTACTGGAGACCCAGAGTAGCTGTGTATTGGTCTCCAATACCAGAAATGTATAAATGTATTCCATGATATCCACTCTTATGTCTGATGAAGTGGACTTGATCTACGAAAGCTAACATTAAAATACAGGAGTTAGTCTTCAAGGTACCACAGTATTTTTTGTCTTTTGTTTTGTTTTGTTTACTCTCTGATATGATTGCACAGATTATCACAGCTACCACTTCAAAAATGCCAAAATGAAGCCACCTTTTGGTGAGTTCATTTTGCAATTTCTTTCGCCTGCACTAGTGTGAGAAAGATTAGACAGCAACAGAAGGTGGTCGTTACCAGGGTATGCCCGACTGTGGTTCAAAAATACAACAATATTCAAGGAGGTTCTTTCTTTGTACCCTAAGCATCTAGTGAAGACCATGCCATCAGAATTATAACCTGTATGATGATGGTGTCTGCAATCTACTTTTGACCGATTTTGGCTGTGTGGAAAAATTACCTCTAAAAGTGCTCCAGTTTGGCCAGGTTATCCTTCTATGGTAATAGAGTAGACCAGGGTTTCTCAACCTTGTGCCCCCAGATGTTCTTGAACTTTAATTCCCTGAAGCCCTTATCAGCAGGTGTACTGACTTGGGCTTCTGGTATAGGCCAAGAACACATGGAGGCCCAAGGTTGAGAAACCATGAAGTAGACAATACTGCCAGCAACTCAACGCCAATTGTCAGGCAGTGGTTAATTAACCAGAAGACTAACGGCATTGGATGGTGAAGTCCATAGGGAAGGAAGGGTGATGGTCCCCAAGTAGATTAAATCCCACTTGAAGGCAGAGGGTAGAAGCTTCATCAGTACTGGCCTGGGGCTGATGAGGACTTTGTGTGCCAAAAGGGCTCAGGACCAGAAAATGACTCACGGAACTGGATCAGTGGTATAGATGTCATGCTGTGATGTGGAAGGCAAATGGAACACTAATGCATTATATTGTTCCTAGGGAAATCTTTGTGGCTGATCGCCATTATGAGAACCAATAATCAGAATCAGATACAGCACTTGAACAACAACAAGAAAGTGCTATCATTAACAGCACCGCCCATTTCTTCCTCCAGTTTGTAGTTTCCTTTATTGAATCAATCCATCTCATTTAAAGTCTTCCTTCTCTACTACTGCCTTCCAATTTTCCTAATTGTCTTCTCTTTTCATGATATGTACAATAATACAATAGTTTAGCCATTTTAGTTTCTAGAGAGAGTTTAGATTCAGTTCAGATTCAGTTTAATCTAGGGCCCGGGATTTGGGGGAGGGGGAGGTAGCTCTTTGTGAGACAGACATTCCAACAAGTACCAAAATCCAAATGGTTAAGGGCTGTATAGGTCATTACTAACTCCTTGAATTGGTCATGGAAACTGACAGGGAGGCAGTGAAGGCATTTTAAAATGTTACAGTGAATAAATTCATAAGTGTGGACTTGTCACAGAGAAAGTCTTCTAACTGTACAAAAGAGTCACAAGTTGACTCATATCAGGAGCAATCAGGCCCACAAATGCATATCTCATGCATGACAACAACACATAGCCATTTTCTGAAGTACTCTAGTAACATGAGAATTAGTACACGCAGGCGTTAGTGGCATGAGCATTAAAGTCTAATTAGAACTGCTTCTTGTCAAGTGTCAGCCAGTTAATCAGACTGAGTTCTCCGAAATGGTACTAGTTAGGCATACTTAAAAATGTAAAACAGTTGAATCACAGCAAACATATAATTCAAAAGACTGCAAACTACTTGGGGAAAAATTCCATTCCCATCAAGAGATCTAAGTAGAATAGCAAGCACCACAGCTCTTTGAATCACATATGGGTTGTATTGCACTGTTCTTCTTCTTCTTCTGTATCCAAATCTGAATATTGCCAATCATCATGAAGACTGTCCTGAGAATATAATGCAATAGCCTTTCATCTGCCTTCCGCATCACAGCATGACACCCCTACCACTGATCCAGTTTCACGACTCATTTTCTGATCCTGAGCCTTTTTTGGCACGCAAAGTCCTCATCAGCCTCAGGCCAGTTTTGATGAAGCTGCTGCCCTCCATCAAAATAGATTCAAGTGGGATTTAATCCACTTGGGGACCATCACCCTTCCCTGTGGATTTCAGCACCCAAGGCCATTAGTCTTCAGGGTTGTTAGGTTAGTTAACTGCCACCTGACACTCGGTGTTGAGTTGCTGGCAGTTTGGTCCACTGTACTACCATAGCAGGATAACCTGGCCAGACAGAGATTGCACTGTTGTGGAATTTAACATAGCCCAAAGAAAGAGGTCCAGACTGCACCACATATATTTCTAATTCTTGTGTGATGTTTTATTCCATTTGGAATGAAGGCAACAGAAAGAAGGAATGACCAAATAATCCAACAAGTTGATCAAAGAAATACACTGATTTTGCCAAGGTCATTTTATCCAGGCTCGGAAATAGCACCCCCTATGTAGACACTTGTCCTTTACCCTTAGAAACCAGACTCTAGGTTCTTTGCCAAAATCAAAAATTCTCAAAGAAAAATTTGTGTTCCTAGCACCATTGCATAAAGTATTTGCAGTTATTTGGTATACACCCTCTTTTACAATTATTGAGAGAGAGAGTGAACATGACAAAAGAAAAATTCATCTTTAACATTTATTTAACATGAGTATATATGAGCATACATGAGTATATATGGCATAACTAGTTTTTTCAAAACAAGGTTTCGTAAAAATGACTAATAAGAGTATTAGAAAGTGTTTATTGCTTACATTCATTGTAGAAAGAGAAATACCATGATAAACAGTGTAAATGTTACACTAAACACTTGTATATTATAGTAAGGCTATGTGGATTTATAGTGTAGTTGCTAAATTCATAAAAGTGTAACAGAATGGCTCAACATATCTATGGCATTAGCAGAATGTAAAGGAATTAATATACTTTGTAATTTATTCAATTCAATGTACAGTAGAACTTGGATAAAGTCCAAACTCCGTTCCACAAGTTTGGACTTTATCCGATTCTGGACTTTATTTGGAATCAAATGGGTGATGCATCGGATAACGTCAAAAAATGGACTTTATCCAAGGTTCGTATACCAAATACCTCAGATAATGTCCATTTTTAGCAGTTTTGGACTTTATGCAATGCATCACGTGTACATGAAAACCACGACTTTATCCGAATAGGACTTTATCCGAATAGGACTTTATCCGAGGTACCACTATATTGAGGCAAACAGAGAGAGAAATAACATCTCATTAAGGCTGTGGTTCCCAATGTGGGGCACATGCCCCACAGGAGGACAATTTGATTTTTAAGGGGGGCAATTCAAGAATGATTTTAGAACAAGTTAATGGCCTTTTAGGCTTTCTCATGTGAATAGGAGTTCAATTTTTGAATAATAAGAATTATATGTCACAGTGTGGGGCCAACAGGATTTTAGAGATGCTTAGGTGGGGCATGGCTAGAAAAAAAGTTGGTAGCCACTGCATTAAGGTAAATATGACATATCAGATTCATCAATTCATCTATACTGAGGCACACTTGATTTTTTTATTTTGACAACAGAGAGACAGGAAAAAAACCAGGAAAACAGCATGATATTTCAAATACACCACTATTAAAAACTGTAGTCCCAGTTATACAGTTAAAGAAAAGTTAACACAGCTTCTAAGTCACAGCACGTTAACTATATGCTTAAAACTCAGAAGTGAAACTGGAAGAAAGAACACTCTTAGTATAAGAAACTTAATATTTTTAATACTTAAACTATAAAGAAAGCATTTGGCTTACTTTAATTAAAACAGAATGCATCAATATTGTAGAATACAAGAGAAAACTGAATCATAGAACAATTAGGTGAATTAAAAGTAATGTCATCTCTGTTTTCAATGAGACTCCTTATCTACTAAACTACTACAGTATAATCTTCTCCATTCTGTATCACCCAGAAAGGTGTTCATGGGATCCCATCTCAGATATTCTCCATGTTCAAGATGGGATCCAATCCTGAGCTACATATCTTGTTCCTTTCTGTCATTATTAGGGACACAAGGACCCGTGTTGCTATTGTAACCCCATTTTCAGAAAATGCACCCCCCAGTCTTTTATTTCTATCTTTCTATCCCCTTTTATTAAAGTTATTCCATTTTATTCCTCTCAAATAAACTTATTTCACTCACTTTATTCTGCCACACATGTTTAGAATTGATTAGGCTTATGTGTACACAAGCACCACTCTGACCATGCACCCATTCACACACGCTTGAAGGTATATACTGCAAGGGTTGACACAACAGACTTGGCCCCTTTCACTCCTAATAAATATTATTTCATAATAAATATTATTTCATACCTGGGATGTGAGATAACTTAATAAAAATGTTTTCGAATACCTGGAACTGTTCTATTCAAGATAGCATATTTCCTTTGCTCTGTATAGATTATGTCCCCCAAAAAAAGACTCTAGAAAGACTCTATCTCCTGCAAGCATCCAGGAAGGCTCAATGCCACAGGAAGCCATCACTTCACATTTTGCCCCAAGCCACCTTGATTCCTCTGTTTACTTGTTGTATTGTTTTCTTTACTCTTGCACCTGGCATGCTCATTGTTTTTGGGACCCCTCCAGTATTCAATTGTAGATAGTGCTTGGGCTGACTCAGGATAGATTAATTGCTGGGTGGGAATGGAATTTTGCCAAGAGCCTCAAGCAATGCTCCTCCTCAGGGGAGTCTGAAGGATGCCCATCTTCGTCATTGGTCCTTTTGCATCCTGGATTCAAATCTGAACCTTCTGATTTGTGCCAAATCACAATCCTGGCGCCCATTGGATGTCACCTGAATGATGTCACAACCTGCATTTGCTAAACTATGAACTCTGTCATTTCCAGGGCAATTGCTCTACCCATCACCGTTTGTTTTATGTAATTGACCTGTTTTGTCTCTATATGATTGACCTTTTAATGTAACAAAAGAGTCTGGTGCCGGGTTTTTGTTCACCATTGTAAATCTCTTTTTTTGTAAACTTGTTAGCTAGCAGTAGAACTAGTTGAGTTCCCTTAGGTGGAGGGTATAAAAATCTCCTGATAGAAAATGTCAGGAGCGCTCTCAGCACATTTGCACGCAAGACATCGGAACCAAAAAAGAGCTGCTCACTTAAGGGACTTTAAAAGGCAAAAAGGTTGAGAATAGGGCTTTTCCCGGCACCTGGCCAGTGATGCTTAAACCCCTTTTCAATAAACCAATTTTAATTTTTGCCTAAATTAAACGCTTCCTCGTTCTTGGGAGAAGGGCTCCACCAGTGACTCGAACCGAAGTTGTAACTGTATTCAGTAGCCATTTTTCTGGTAACACTATGGAGACTGCAGTGGCTCAAGTGGCTAAGACGCTGACTGGGAGGCGTAAGATCAGTAGTTCGATTTCCGAGTACTGCAGGACGGAATGAGCTCCCGTCTTTGTCCCAGCTCCTGCCAACCTAGCAGTTCGAAAGCAAGAAATTGCAAGTAGATAAATAGGGACCACTTCAGTGGGAAGCATTCCATGCGTCTAGTCATGCCTGCCACATGACCATGGAAACATCTGCAGCAGCAGACAGTGCTGGCTCTTCAGCTTTGAAACAGAGATGAGCACTGCACCGTAGAGTCGGATACGACTAGCTTTCGAGCAAGGGAAACCTTTACCTTTACCTTTAGTTGTTCCATATTTCATATATCACCAAAAAGAAATAGTTCTGGAAAACAACCATATTGTGATTGTAATGTGTGTGTCAGTTCAAAACAACGACCAACGAACAACTTGTGACAAAACCAACAAGCATCCAAAAATACTTATTATTACAACATATAAACAAAGATACTTACCTAGAGAAATTTCATAGCGCCATAAACCTCTCGTGGTTTCATTCTTATTGGGTTAGGGCGTTACTGAGCTCCAGTGTAGCTGGAGTATAAATGCCTAGTTCCTTAATCTTTGGCACGTGTGATAGTATGTCAGATTTAGAGTTAGATTTTTTAAAGGAACAGACTACAGTATCAGTTGAGCTGTGCACATAAAGAGGGTTGTAAAAAAGGAAAATTATAAAAACACGCTATGAAATTTCTCTAGGTATGTGTCTTTGTTTATATGTTGTAATAATAAGTATTTTTGGATGCTTGTTGGTTTTGTCACAAGTTGTTCGTTGGTCATTGTTTAGTGTCATGGCAAAGTTGCTTTGTGATTGTCTTACAGGCTCTTGACAAAGATGTACGAAATGTCCATTTACTGGAGGGACATCGAGACTTGAGTCTTAGCACCCCACTCTGCTCTTCTGCCTGCACGGATGTTACTTTTCTATTCTCCCTTGAGGTTTTACGCCACGACATTGACCCCTGGACGTGGTTCTGCAGCTCATCCATCACTCTAAGACTATTTATAGACTAGAAGTCTACAGCGAGCTTATATACCACTGTATATAGGGGCTGCTTGGGATATGGACATACCTCATAGGGAGATTTTGTTGTTATCAGACTTTGTTGTTATCGGACTTTGTTGTTAGTATACCTTAGTTGTATGCAGGACTTTGAAGACGGGTGGGTGTTCACTTGTATGTTGTGAGTTTGGTCGTTAGCAACTTGCTTCTTGTTTCTGTGTAATTATCTTACTCATTTTTACATGTGATATATTAAAGACTTTTTTGCATGTTATTACACAGTCTACTATCTTTGCCGTAACAATTTGCAGGAACACCCCCCAAAAAAGGACTCAGACACCAGTATAAGTGGATAATGGCATTGGGCCACATTTATTGATTCATGCCCTAGTCCGAATTATAAATTTCGATTGGTACTTGACCAATTATAATTCTTAAGGCAAGCAGGCCGCAGTAACATTGGTAAGGTTCCTCCCAAAATTGCCAACGGCAATTGGCTACAATGTATCCATTTGTATCAATTTGTTTGTTTACAACAAACAAATTGTTGACTGTAGTCAATAAACTAACTACTGACCCCACCCTCTGATGCGTATTCGTAAAATAACGGGGTGATGCATGCTGCCTAGCTCGTGCCATCACCCCATTGCCTGGTTTGTCGTTGACCGGACAACGTTAACCAACTTGTGCCTATCTAGTGTTGGCCAGTCAATTGTGAACCTGCCGGATACCTGTGGGTCATAAATATTTACCTTACCAGTGCTACCCGCCCATGTGACCAAAGTCAACAGTGAACAAACCCCTGTATCAAACCTTAGCAACAGTGTGGGATGGGCAAAAAAGCCAGAACCCGGGAGCCAATTGTAGGTTCCAGCCAAAAATTCCCACCCGGCCCCGAAGCGACCAAAATATCACACTGTTTACTAGGGAGGGGGTGGAGGGAAAAAACTTCTCCGCTCCGTCGCTGTCGCAAAATGGCAGCTCGGCTGCCTCGTGGCCACCCCTTTTAAAGAGGGCTGGCCATGCCCCCCTAACTACCCAGATGTCCAAGTCCGGTGGGGGGGTGCCCGCAAAGAGCACGGTGGCCATTTTGGTGCCTCACTTGCATTGCAGGCACACACCCCAAAAAAGGATTCAGACACCAGTATAAGTGGATAACGGCATTGGGCCACATTTATTGATTCATGCCCTAGTCCGAATTATAAATTTCGATTGGTACTTGACCAATTATAATTCTTAAGGCAAGCAGGCCGCAGTAGCACTGGTAAGGTTCCTCCCAAAATTGACAACGGCAATTGGCTACAATGTATCCATTTGTATCAATTTGTTTGTTTACAACAAACAAATTGTTGACCGTAGTCAATAAACTAACTACTGTCCCCACCCTCTGACGCGTATCCATAAAATAACGGGGTGATGCA
This sequence comes from Bradypodion ventrale, assembly GCA_035047345.1. Classification (NCBI taxonomy): domain Eukaryota; kingdom Metazoa; phylum Chordata; class Lepidosauria; order Squamata; family Chamaeleonidae; genus Bradypodion; species Bradypodion ventrale. Next base: position 18,465,624 of record JAWDJE010000003.1, on the reverse strand, counting down.
TGCTGCCTAGCTCATGCCATCACCCCATTGCCTGGTTCGTCGTTGACCGGACAACGTTAACCAACTTGTGCCTATCTAGTGTTGGCCAGTCAATTGTGAACCTGCCAGATACCTGTGGGTCATAAATATTTACCTTACCAGTGCTACCCGCCACACGGGGAGGCTTCAATAAAGACTCACCGCGCCCCCCCCCCCAGACCGTCAGCTCGATCAACAGGCCTGGTTGCAAATCTTCCAAAAAGAGGTTCATACCTCCGGGCGACAGATGGACCCCATCCCCTGCATAAAGGTCACAGTTTTGAAGACTAATGGTGAGGTGTCGGATGACGCGCCCCCAACCCTTGTCTATAACGAACCGGGCTACTGCCCTGTTCACCGAGCGACGAGCACGGTCAAGGGCCTGGAGGTTAATGCCCCCCCTGTAAGCGTGACGCGGTATGATGTCTGACCAAATTAGGGTTGTGGCAGGCCACACATAATGCAAGTAAGCCAGGTCACCACAGATCGCATGTTTCAACGACAGGCCCGTGACCTGGCCTAAATCATTGCCCCCAAGGTGTATCACCAGGACATCAGGCGGGTCAGCATCCCTGATGGAAAAAAGGAATGGCAACAGTTCCCGCCATAACATCCCGCGCTTACCGTACCACCTAAGACATGCGGACGCGCGTAGTCCCAGCTGGGGTCCCCACTCTGTCGCTGCAGCGTACTGCACTGCCCAGTGCACGTAGCTGTGGCCCACCAGCCATACTGCCACCGGTGTGATTCGACACCCAGGGTCTGTCAAGGAAAAAATTAAACAGGACAGTGACTTAACTGGTACTCACAATTGAAGCGGGCACACGTACAACTGGAAATACTGCGATCCCCACCTCCCCATCTGGTGTATCTCAGCCCCAGAGTACCCAAATGCAGCCGCGGTAGAAGCAGCTCCTATTCTAAAAGAATGGGTGCCGTAACGAGCCCCGGGGAGGCCCACACTGGACAGTGCCTTACCGGTCACCTTCCAAAATTGAAATTTAGTAAGGGGAGACCCATTTTGGTGGCAGAAAAACGGGCCAGGGTGCATACCACGCAGTGCAAGGAACTCCCATAGGGCACCAACCGAACAGATGTCTGCAATGGAACATCGTAGCAGTCTTACACCACTGCCTACACCGTGCTGATCGACCTTCGAGGAGCGTATCCTCAACTGAGCCCACTCATGGGAGACGTAGACATCTTCGAGTTCCAGTGCCCTACGCGTCGCATCCGCCTTAGACAGTAGCACAAGCTCACTGATGCGGAGCGCTCCAAAAAAGGCCACCGTGGTAGCTGCATGAAAGAGAGCTGCCTCATACCTGTCAAAACACAGGTCATGCCAGCCTCGTGCAAGGTGGGTAAGGACCCTTGGAGAAATTGGGTGGTGGCTGTCCGGGCAGTGTCCACGTTCCCATGTCCACCCTTCCAAAACGTGTCGTATACGGAAGTCAATTGTGCTGTCAGCATAACCCCCCACCTTGGCCCTGAATGCCAGTGCTGACAGCCTGGATGCTATGGTGCGGGGAGCTAGGCCCTGATTGTGCAGGTAAACCATGAATTGAAGGACATGTGCCACTGGAATGGGCCAAATCTCGGGCAAGCGGAATTGCGCACAGAAAGCTTGAAATTTAGTGAATGCATGGTGATATGCCTTACGCGTGCGGGGCGCAAGCGACATGCCGATCGCCCGGTTCACCTCTCCTTGCAAAACGTCCATCTCTCGTCCGGGAGTGGCGAGGGAAATTCCTCTGCGTCCGGAGCCAAGGCGCGGAACCGGGGGATCTGCAGGCGGGACAAAGCATCAGCAATGTCATTATTAATACCTGGTACATGTCTGGCCCTGAATAGAACATTGAGGCGTAGACTGCGCAAGACGAACTGGCGCACCAAAACCATAACCCTGGGTGATTTAGACGTCTGTGAGTTGACAATGTGCATGACCGCAGCATTGTCACACCAGAAATGAACAACTGAATTGGCCCACTCCGCACCCCATAGCATCAAAGCTCCCAGTATGGGAAAGAACTCAAGGAGCGTAAGATCGCGTAAACGATCTGTGCCCCTCCAAGCTGGAGGCCATCGGCCGTAGGCCCACCTCCCCTCAAAGTAAATCCCATAACCCAGGGACCCTGATGCGTCTGACTGAACCTGGAAGCGAGGGGACATCAGAAGGTCAGATCTCCAGAATGACACCCCATTGAATTCCTTAAGGAACTCGAGCCAAATCAGCATGTCCTCCTTCATCCCCTTGTTCAGTCGGACCCTATGATAGGGCCTGGATAGGCCAGCCATGGCGTCGCACATGCGTCGAGCAAAAGCTCTGCCAGGCGCGACCACCCTGCAGGCAAAGTTAAGGTGACCATGCAGTACCTGGAGCTCACAAAGTAACACCTTGCGTTTGGCCAGTAAGGCCAAAATCAGTGCAGTGATCCTTGAAACCTTGTCAATGGGTAACCTGGATGCCTGTAACACGGTGTCAATTTCAATACCCAGGAACGTGAGCTTGGTTGATGGGCCCTCGGTCTTTTCGGGCGCTAAAGGGACACCAAGTTCCTTCATTAGCGTCTGAAATGTGTTGAGGAGACGCGTACACGTGTCCCAGCCCCGTTCACCCCCGAACAAGAAATCGTCGAGGTAGTGGGCTACAGACCAAGACCCCGACCTACGAACAAAGGCCCACTGGAGGAAGGGGCTAAAGCGTTCAAATGCCGAGCAAGATATGGAGCAGCCAAAACTTGCCCTGGAATCTGAAACCTAGCAACTCGAAGTCGGCCGGGTGCACCGGCAGCAGCCGGAATGCAGACTTAATGTCACACTTTGCCAATAGTGCACCCGGGCCACAAGAGCGCACCATTATTATTATTATTATTATATTTACATTTCTATACCGCTTTACTTCCCCTAGGGGAACTCAAAGCGGTTTACAGCATATAAATACAATATCCAAAGTACAAAAGCAACATACATTTCTCAATTCAAACAATATACAAAATCACAATTATAAAATTATATGTAAGACATCAATATCATCAAAAAATACAAAATATATAAAATTCAAAATGTCCAAATGCAAATAATCACATAATAACAATATAGCAATATAAAGATATACCCCAACACAGTCCCTTTCAAGTCCTTCCGGGGGGGGGGGGGGGAGCGTGCACAAGTCCTAGTGCTCCTAGCAAGCAGCAATGGTCCTCGGGGTGGAGGCAGGTCTTTACCTCTCCCGGCAATGGGAGGAAGGGGAGGACTCACCTCAGCTGGTTAGCGGCATGCGCAAGGCCTGGTCGAATGATGTATATCTGACCAAACAAAGGTCATCAGGGATGGCATCATTGACCGAATGGCCAGCCGGGTATGATAGATGGTGAATCAAACGAAATTCTCCCGGTGTCTTTTTGGGCACTAACCCCAAAGGGGAAACCTTCAGGTTGGGAAAGGGTGGAACATGAAATGGGCCAGCAACCCTGCCTGCATTAACCTCCTTAGCAATACTCAGGACAGCCACCTCCTCCCTGCCCCTAAGAGAAAGTAAGTTGGGGGCATCTTGGGGGCACCTATCCCCCGTGAACGGAATGCAAAACCCCCTCTGGAAACCCTCGAGCAGGTAACCTGCGTCATCCCTCCTCGGGTATGTTGCGAGCCAACGCTCCAACATGACCACATTAACTGGGGAGGGGGCCTTTTGGGTGACCAGCTCCCTCAGCGGTAGGTCTGCCCGCTCCCTGTCCACCTCTACCTCTGCCCCGAGACCCGCCTGCTCGCGGACACGCAGCGGCGGCGTGGGGGCCAGCGCAAGAGGGACACTCGTGCTTGTATCGGCACTGTTTTCTGTTGCACGCACCATTGGCCGAGAAGCTCCAACACAGCAGGCGGGTTGGAACCCCCTGCCCCGCCACCTGGCGGGGTGCCTGGGCTGGAGCAGCTCTCTGGACCGCATGTCCACAATGATACCTCTCCCCAGGCGCTGGGCGCGTGGGGGTCATATACAGAAGCCATAGCTTCTGGCAGGGCTCTCCCACCTCATCTCCGGGTGTAGGGGCACTCTCATTCGAAATTCTTCGTCGTAAGCCAACCACGACGGGCCAGGGAAATCAACCATTGCCCTGTAAATATTGTCCAAATATTGGACCATCGGGATGGCCAGATCGGGCCGGGCCTTGAGGTACACCGCCATGTATATAAGATATGCGGGCAACCAGTTGGCCCACGTGCGTGGTGGCTTGCGACGGCAGGACTGCTCTTTGTCCTTCTCATCCTGCCCCTCCCTCTCCTCTTTGGTGGGTTCCCTGTTCAATAGGGAGAAGATGTCTACATATTCTCCCCGCCAAATCTTCTCCCTCGTGGCCTGAGCTAAATGATCCCCAAGGGGCAAAGAATACCCCGCTGTCCGGAATGCCGACACCAGCACGTTAGCAGTGTGGGGCATCAAGCAAGGGACCTGAACCACCCCCGTTACCCCCGCTGTATGTCCTGCGGCGTAAGGCCCCCCGCCCACAGGGGGACCTGTAAGCGACAAAGCCGCACCTGGGTAAGCCGGGGGCTGCTGTCCCCCCGCCCCAACGTGACGAGGCCATGGCCACTGGAGACCCTCCCCCATAGTGGATGTTGGTGTGGGAGCATTAACTTGAACCGGATACTCACTGGGTGCACCCCCATGGGCCGCCCCCACTGGGGGTTCCGACCCACGGTGAGCGTCGGAGCTCGCGACTGCAATCGAGCTCTGCGGGCCCATCTGACCACCACCCGCCCGTGGTGTCTGCTGTGCGGGGAGCTGTGAGGCCGCGGCGGGCGCCGACCTGTGCGCCTCAAGCACTCAACCCGGCCGGCCGCCTGCTGAAGACTGTCAGCCACCGCAGGGACGTGTCGGCCAAAAGGTGCCCCAGATGGGTTGGATATACCCAGGGATGCCTCCAAGGCCGCTACGCGGGCCAGTAGAGCATCCACAGTCACAGAGCCTCCTGTGTAAAGGGGGCCAAGCGGGCCGGACGGCCCGCTGGTCGCAGGTCCCGGGCCCGGTGCCAAGGCACTTGGGCCCGAGTAGGGCCATGTCCAAAACCCTAGCCCCCGAGGGGCTGGGGGCATGCCCTGCCAGGGAATTGTACCCAGCCCTCCCCCCTGATTAAAACCTGTGGCCAGGGGATGCGGGCCGGGGGCCGGAGGCCCGGCGGTGCCATGCCCACCCACCTGCCCCAAGCCTATGGCCGGCAATTGCTGGCCGGGGGCCGCAGCCCCCACGGGGCCGGTCTGTGGCTGTAAAACCTCGGGCCACGGACTAATCTGCCCCATCCCACCGGTCCCGGTGGGAGCCTCCACAATGGGGGCCTGTTGGGTGGGCGCAGTCGTGGTCCTCCGACCCGGCTGCTGCCTCCTGGATGGGCGAACTGCATTCGCCATAGCCTTCTTCCTGGAAGGCATTGTAGAAATGGTGGGAAGCCTAAGAAGAAGGCGAAGAGCCAAGCTGTCTGCCGCCGAAAAAGCAGGCTTCCCTGCAAAGCGAAGAGCGACGGGGGAAAAACTTCTCCGCTCCGTCGCTTTCGCAAAATGGCAGCTCGGCTGCCTCGTGGCTACCCCTTTTAAAGAGGGCTGGCCATGCCCCCTAACTACCCGGATGTCCAAGTCTGGTGGGGGGGGTGCCCGCAAAGACCGCGGCGGCCATTTTGGCGCCGCGCTTGCAATATATTAGTTGAATTTACATTATTATTGTATTGGTTGCTCTTGGGTGTGTTTCCTTCCAACAAACAAATAGGTACAGAGTGAGCAGGGTTGTCCACTAAATGTAACTATCAAAGCTGTTGGGGTGGGGGGAGCCATTACTAAAACTCCAGGAACCAGGAGAGCTTTGCAGGGTGTTAATTAATTTCACATTTGTAACATTCAGGAATAATTTGATTTGGAGATGGACTTAGCAAATGCCCTCAAGGGCTATATATATACACAATGAATATGCATGCAAGCATTTGCTCAGTGTGCAAAGGATAGGCAACGGATAATAACAATTCAGTTCTTTTTCCATCCATGCACATATCCATGCACATCCATGCACATATAGGTACATCTATGCGCATATCCATGCACATCCATGGACAGCCATGCACATAGAGGTACAAGGGGGAATTTTTTTTAATATTTAAGATATTTTTTGCAGGACATTTTCCTCTTTGTCTTCTTTCGTATCCCTATCAAAATATTGGCAATCCTCATGGCAATCAGCCATGAAGACTGTCCTGAGAAGATAATGCAGTGGCCTTTCATATACCTTCTGCATCGCAGCATGACACCCATATCACTGATCCAGTTCTGTGAGTCATTTTCTGGTCCTGAGCCCTTTTGGCACACAAAGTGCTCATCAGCCCTAGCTGCTGCCCTCCATCAAAATGGATTCAAGTGGGATTTAATCCACTTTGGGACCATCATCCTTCCCTATTTTAGTGTCTTGCACGGAAGACAAAGAAGGAGTCGCAGTAAGGACTAACACAGGTTTATTGGTTGATGATCAGGATGAACATGTGGTAATGGCGGAGGTACATCACATTATATACAGTGGTACAATACATTTGAATCTTGTTGCACGGTAGCTCATTGGCTGCTACCGGCGTGACGTCGTCCCAAGTCACGCCCCTCTTCTGTAGTTGTTTGATAGTGCGGGAGAGTTCCCGCGGCTGTCGGTGATTTGAGGAATGAGAACCATGTGAGTTGAACGCTCGCAGCTGCCCTATATGGGCAGCTTACTCGCGTTCCTTTAACAGCTGTGCTACATTGTAATTGTGGTCAGGTTACATTCATACATTTCTTAAAGCAACATTGTTCATACATAACACCTGTGGACTTCAGCACCCAAGAATGTTAGGTTGTCACATTACTTAACTGCTATGTGACACTCAGTGTTAAGTCGCTGGCAGTATGGTCTACTCTATTACCATAGCAGGATAACCTGGCCAGATTCACATTTTTCTTCTTGTGGTCTGTTTGAATTGTTCAAAGATGCCAGTCAGGGATGTAAGCTATTCAGAAATGAATTATGCTGCAGATCCAAGAAAGGATATGACGACAGCCATGGAGAAGAAATAAGAAAATAACAAGAGGGAGGAAATGGCGATGGGAGAGAGAAAAAGAATAGGAGAAAACAGGCCATTGTTTGTGAGCAGTGGAAACACTACAGATGCTTATTTAATTAAATAATGTCCTGCCAGGCATAAGGCTTTATTCCAAAATAACCTTGCAAGAGCAAAAGCATAAGAGAGATAGTTTCTTCACAATTATAAGACCATTGATATTCCCTGCTATTATGCACAGTGAGATTGCTCCTATTCCAAAACAAAGGAAAGTGGGGCTCCTTTGTTTTGTATCTTTTTGTAGGCTAAGGGGAGAAGAGATTTGGCTTATTTGTTAATACACTAAAGAAAAAAAGGCTGTAAGAAATCAGTAAACAAGAGAAATGACAAGGAATGGAGAAGCTGTCCACAGTCTACAACAAATGCAGAAGATTTAATGCCACTGTTTCAGATACAAGGGAAAATGGCAGAGTGGGAAAGAGTCACTGGAAAAAGGAAAAATCGCCCAAAAAACAATTGTTGTATAGATATAAGAAAATGAATCTAAGAGAACCAGGTTATCATCCTCAGAGGTTGTTGAATGCGAATAATCTTGATTATTGTATGGTAAGATACTTTATTGTAACACATTTTTTTTATCTACTTAATGTTAATATGACTAATGTTCAAGGCTCTCTGGCTTTACTCTATTATTTATGAATTTCAGAACTTATAAATCCACTTCTGATGAAGATTGAATCGAAATATCCCATACCAGAAGGATATTATATTTTGGATTTATATACTTTGGATTCCAGTAGTTTTTGAATTATGTCCTGCACATTTTTGGAACTCCTAGCATTGTTTTTCTGTTATTACACTGGACTCTTGCTTTATAAGAAACTTACCAACCACTTATTTCTAACTTCTGAAAACCGTTCGTATATTATAACTTACAAATTATCAAGTGAATACTATTGGCAAGTGAAGAAACTATTTTTTGTTTAAGTATTTCAGGTGAAGAAACCAACCTTTGTTGTTATAAGTTGTTGTTACAAGCTTTATATAGCCAAGACCTGGAATTCTACCACTGCATGGACTATAAATTGACATTACTCAGATGATGACCTGGTTCTCTTAGATTCATTTTCTTATCTATACAACAATTGTTTTTGGGTGGTTTTTCCTTTTTCCAGTGACTGTTTCAGATACACCATTTTTTTCTGCTTCAAGATGAACCTGAACTACCTAACCAAGGGCAGCCCAACAAACCTATAAACAAGGGGATGGTTAAACTTCTTCTTACATTCCAAAATGTATTGGTTTGTAGATAGCATAAAACCAGTAGCATTACAAATTTCATTTTTGCTACATACCTATCCATCTATATCAGTGATGGTGAACCTTGGCACTCCAGCTGTTCGTGAACTTCAATTCCCAGAAGCCCTGATTAGCAGGAGTGTTGACTTGGGCTTCTGGTAATTGAAGTCCAAGAACACCTGGAGTGCCAAAGTTCACCATCACAGACCTAGATGCAGCAAAAGACATCTGTAACCCCATTTTCAGAAAATGCACCCCCCAGTCTTTTATTTCTATCTTTCTATCCCCTTTTATTAAACTTATTCCATTTTATTCCTCTCAAATAAACTTATTTCACTCACTTTATTCTGCCACACATGTTTAGGATTGATTAGGCTTATGTGTACACAAGCACCACTCTGACCATGCACCCATTCACACATACACTTGAAGGTATATACTGCAAGGGTTGACACAACAGACTTGGCCCCTTTCACTCCTAATAAATATTATTTCATTGGCAGTTATACCTGGGATGTGAGATAACTTAATAAAAATGTTTTCGAATGCCTGGAACTGTTCTATTCAAGATAGCATATTTCCTTTGCTCTGTATAGATTATGTCCCCCAAAAAAAGACTCTAAAATATTTTAAATTTGATTTTAATATGCTCTGTTTGTATCTCAAATCAGGATCTTTTCTTGCACCTCAGCCTATCTCCTGCAAGCATCCAGGAAGGCTCAATGCCACAGGAAGCCATCACTTCACATTTTGCCCCAAGCCACCTTGATTCCTCTGTTTACCTGTTGCATTGTTTTCTTTACTCTTGCACCTGGCATGCTCATTGTTTTTGGGACCCCTCCTGTATTCAATTGTAGTTAGTGCTTGGGCTGACTCAGAATAGATTAATTGTTGGGTGGGAATGGAATTTTGCCAAGAGCCTCAAGCAATGTTCCAACTCAGGGGAGTCTGAAGGATGCCCATCTTCGTCATTGGTCCTTTTGCATCTTGGATTCAAATCTGAACCTTCTGATTTGTGCCAAATTACAATCCTGGCGCCCATTGGATGTCACCTGAATGATGTCACAACCTGCATTTGCTAAACTATGAACTCTGTCATTTCCAGGGCAATTGCTCTACCCATCACCTTTTGTTCTATGTAATTGACCTGTTTTGTCTCTATATGATTGACCTTTTAATGTGACAAAAGAGTCTGGTGCCGGGTTTTTGTTCACCATTGTAAATCTCTTTTTTTGTAAACTTGTTAGCTAGCAGTAGAACTAGTTGAGCTCCCTTGGGTGGAGGGTATAAAAATCTCCTGATAGAAAATGTCAGGAGCGCTCTCAGCACATTTGCACGCAAGACATCGGAACCAAAAAGAGCTGCTCACTTAAGGGACTTTAATAGGCAAAAAGGTTGAGACTAGGGCTTTTCCCGGCACCAGGCCAGTGACGCTTAAACCCCTTTTCAATAAACCAATTTTAATTTTTGCCTATATTAAACGCTTCCTCGTTCTTGGGAGAAGGGCTCCACCAGTGACTCGAACCGAAGTTGTAACTGTATCCAGTAGCCATTTTTCTGGTAACACATCCATGCAGAAAAATGGCATTTGTATGTATTTTCCTTGAAATGGAAGGGAGCTACACTCCTTTCCTCATTATTTCCACTGAATATATATTTTTCAAGTGCCTGATGGAAATGGGGACCTAAATCTCCAATTAGGGTCACCACTAGTCAGGTGGAAGAAAGTAGAAATAGCACTAAATCATTGACATTTTGTAGAAGTGGCCATGTCCATTTTAACAGAATTGGCACAGATTAAAATTCTAGTCTGCTGTACAAAACAATTTTAATGTACATTATTATGCCCTGACAGTAATCTGTACTTGATAAGATTACTTTTTCCACCTTGGAAAAGTTTTGTTGTTGTTGTTGTTCAGTCGCACAGTCGATTCTGACCCTTTGCGACCCCATGGACCATTTTCCTCCAGGCACCTCTATCCTCCACCATTCTCCTCAGCCCACCAAGCTCTGTGCACACTGTGTCCACAATACCATCTATCCATCTCATCTTTGCACGCCCCCTTCTTCTCTTGCCCTCCACCTTTCCCATCATCAAGGCCTTCTCAAGTGAGTCCTCCCTTCTCATTTGATGTCCAAAGTAGTTTAGCTTCATCTTCACTATTTGTCCCAACAACGAACAGTCAGGATTGATTTCCTCCAGTATTGACCTGTTTGTTCTCTTTGCTGCGCAAGGGACTCTCAGGACTCTCCTCCAACACCACATCTCAAAGGCATCTATTCTTCTGTGCTCAGCCTTCCTAATGGTCCAGCTCTCACACCCATACATTACCACCAGGAATACCATTGCTTTGACTATGCAAATTTTTGTTTTCAAGGTAATGTCTCTGCTTTTCACTATATTCCCCAGGTTTCTCATGGCTTGTCTTCCCATAATCAGTCGTCTTTTTATTTCATGGTTACAGTCGCCATCTGCAGTGATCTTAGATCCCAGGAAAGTAAAATCTGTCACTGCTTCTACTTCTTCCCCATCTATTTTCCAGGGATTGATCGGACCTGTTGCCATTATCTTGGTTTTCTTGATATTAAGTCTCAAGCCAGCTTTTGCACTCTCCTCCTTCAACCCAATCAAGAGGTTCTTTAGGTCTTCCTCACTTTCTGCCATTAGGGTGGTATCGTCTGCATATCTCAAATTGTTGATGTTTCTCCCAGCAATTTTGATCCCATGTTGTGATTCCTCCATACCTGCATTGCGCATTATGTGCTCTGTGTATAGATTGAATAAGCAGGGTGATAAAATGCAGCCTTGTCTTACTCCTTCTCCTATTCCAAACCACTCCTGTCATTCCGTGTTCTATCCTAACTGTTGCTTCTTGATTCATATACAGATTTCTCAGGAGGCATATGAGGTGTTCTGGTATTCCCATCTCTTTAATTACTTGCCACATTTTGTTGTGGTCCACACAGTCAAAAGCCTTGGTGTAGTCAATAAAACAAAAGTAGACTTGTTTCTGGTATTCTTTTGTTTTTCTCAATGATCCAACGTATGTTGGCAGTGTGGTCTCTAGTCCCCCTGCCTCTTCTGAAACTGGCCTGCACCTCTGGTAGTTCTCTCTCCACATGTTGTTGAAGTATATCCTGTATTATCTTGAGCATCACCTTGCTGGCATGTGGGATGAGCGTAATTGTTCAGTAATTGTTCGTAATTGTTCAGTACTTCAGCTGAACTCCTGTTGCTTTTCATAATAAATCACAACTAGAAAAAGCCCAATGATTCAGTGGGGATTCAGTGAGTCAACTCCTCCATAACTTCCACAGATTCACTTGGCCTTCTCTAGTTGCAACTTACTACACTAAGCACTGGGATTTCAGCCTATTTTGAACTGTAATTCCCAGAATTCCCCAACCAGCATCAATATGTTGGCAGGAGAAACTATGGTTCAAAATGTTAACTGCTCTTAACTCCACACAAGCAACAGGAAAGAGACTCTATGAGCAGCTATAATAGCTGGGGAAATTGATATCTCCTACATTCGATCTTAGACTTCTCGTTATAGCAGACTTGTTACCTTAGTACTATCCCTGTTTCATTGTGTTTCTTCAGTCATTTCATTAGAGAAAGACAGGAGCGTTTTTTTTTATCCAGAAAAACAGACATTTATAAAAGAAGGAATAACCATCACCATTTGTTTGATGTTCTGATATTGTTTGATGAGCCTGAGCATTAGATATGAGGACTGATAAATGCTACAGCCTTTGAAGGTCTTCTTAAAGGTCATAGGGAATGTCAGATGGAAGGAAACGATGCTATGCCTGCCGTTGTAATAATAGCACACACCTCTGAGTTTCTCACAGCATGTGCATTCAAATTACTCAGGAACAAGCCACCAGCCAGTAAAGCAGTTAGACTGTCAAAATCTATTTATAGATGTTCTTCCAAGGAAAATGAATTAAATATATTTGTTTTCTGACATCTATTTGGCCCTAGCAGCAGACAGTGTGCAGAATTTAAAGGGAAAAGCATTACCTTGAATATCATTTTTCCAATGAATATTTTGCAGCTATACCAACATAAATGAAATCTTTCCCTCTATTTATGTCCTTCCTGCCTTCCTGCCTTTTCTGTTGCATTTAATCGTGTGTATGGATAGCTCTATGGTGAGTTCTTCTTTTTCAGTTGTAATTAAATGTGTGAGCTTGGAGCCATAAATGCACTGATCCAAACCTTGTCTCAGCTTATAATTCACTAAATTCCCATCAGCAAGAAAAATATTCTCTCTGATTCAGTCATGTCTTGGCAAATTTCCTTCTAATAAAAATGCTGGTGGCCAGGACAAGGTTACCTGTGGGCAGTGGCTGTAAGGATCATCGGCTTTGTCATTTAAAATGACAAAGGATCCTATTGCTGCTTAAAGACTAACTATTGTATTTGGCATTATTATCCATCAATCACAGTCGACTTCTTCATATGCATTTATACAAGCAAGAGAGGGTATACTATATGAAATACAGCCTTAATGCAAATAATCCTCTTTTTCACTTTTATATGGCACTTCATATTTCCTCTTCCTGAATAAGAGTTTTATTTATTAATTTTTCCCCTTTTGCCTTCCTTAGCTTAACTAGACACCTCTTTTTTAAAAATAATCAGTTGCTTAATTTCTTGCAATGGTATAGAACTGGGAATGTGGGAAGATTTTACTTCATTTTCATTTTTATAAGAATCTTCCAAAATTCATGAAAATCCCTTCCCATAGGTAACTGGAAGCACTTGATAATTAAAATACAAAACATTTATGCAGGAGAAACCAAAAAGGAGAGTTCTCACCATCCAGACTCAGAGGTCTGAATGCTCACTCTTAAAATAAACCCTATTGACCAAAACAAAAGGCAAAACAAAGGAGCAGTCTAGATGATACAGGATGCTTAGCACAACAGAGTGGAGGAAGGGGAGGGACAGGAAAGGGGGAGGAGAAATACAGTGTTGCAAGGAACAATGCTGCATAGGGACATGGAATGTGAGGTCCATGAATCAAGGTAAACTGGAAGTGGTAAAAAAATGAGATGGGAAGAATGCAAGCGCGGTGCCAAAATGGCCGCCGCGCTCTTTGCGGGGCCCCCCACCGGACGAAGGCATCCGGGTAGTTAGGGGGCGTGGCCAGCACCCTTATTTAAGGGGCGGCCATGAGGCAGCCGAGCTGCCATTTTGCGAAGCGACGGAGCGGAGAAGTTTTTCCCTCTTACCTCCGTCGCTCTTGCCATTCGGAAGCCTCTTTGGCGCAGCTTTTCTTTACTCAGGCTTCCTTGCAGATACCAGCTATGCCCTCCAAGAAGAAGGCGGCTGCGAACGTGGCCCGCTCTGCGCGGAGGCACCAGCCGGGTCGGAGGACCGCGACTGCGCCTCCTCAGCAGCCTCCTCTGCCAGAGCCACCTGGGACCGGTGGGATGGGGTCGATAGCCCCTTGGCCTGAGGCGGGGCATTCGCATACCGGCCCGGCAGGGGCCGCGGCCCCCGGCCCGCAAGCAATGGCCACTGCCCCTGGCATGGCCCATGCTTCGGGGCCTTCCCCGCTTGGTCCGCAGCTTATTGCGGGGGGTTTCAGCCATGGGGGGTGGTTGGGTTCCCTCCACTGGCAGGGCATGCCCCCGGCTCCTCAAGGGCCAGGCCTGGGCTCTTGGCCGTATTCAGCCTCCGGGGTCCAGGGACCTGGACCGGCACCCGTAACTTGTGGGCCGGTCGGCCCTTTGCCCCCTCTTGGTACCAGGGGCTATGTTAATGTGGAGGCCCTTCTGGCCCGTGTAGCAGCCCTCGAGGCATCGCTGGCGAGGGTCAACCACCCGGGGGTGCCTTTAGGGTTGCAGGTTGATCCTTCGTCTGCCGGGCAACGGCAGGCGACGGGACGGGTCGAGCTGCCTGAGGCCGGAGGCGGCCACTGCCTCGCAGCTCCCCACACAACAGGTGCGGCAGACTGGCGCTGATCTGGCCCCATCGACAAGCTCAGTTTCGGTCGTGAGCATCAGGTGAGTATGCGGTTCAAGCTAGTGCACCCACACACCTGACTTCCTTGGGGGGAGCATTTCAGTGGCCGTGGCCTCGCACGACGGTTCAGCCGCCGCTGGCCCACCCGGCGACTTCACCTCTGACGCAGGGCCCGGTTTGGGGTGGTGCCTCCTACTCAGTTGGGAACGTGTTCGGGGTGCCCGGGTTGGTACAGGCTCCTTTTACATTACCTGCAGTTCCCACCATGCCGGTGTCGGCGTTGCCGACAGCGGGGTATTCCTTGCCCCTAGGGGACCATCTGGCCCAGTCTACCAAGGAGAAGATCTGGCGGGGCGAGTATGTGGACATCTTCTCCCTTCTTAACAGAGAGCCCACCAAGGAGGAGAGGGAGGAGCAGGATGAGAAGGATAAGGAACAGGCACGACGTCGTAAGCCGCCACGCACGTGGGCTAACTGGTTGCCAGCGTATCTCATATACATGGTGGTTTACCTCCGGGCCAGGCCGGATCTGGCCATCCCGATGGTCCAGTATTTGGACAACATTTACCGGGCGATGGTTGACTTCCCGGGCCCATCGTGGCTGGCTTACGATGAGGAATTCCATATGCGGATTCCCCTGCACCCAGAGATGAGGTGGGATGAGCCCTGCCAGAGGCTGTGGCTTCTGTACATGACCCCCACGCGCCCGGCGCCTGGGGAGAGATACCATTGTGGACATGCTGTCCAACGAGCGGCCCCAGTGCAGGCACCCCGCCAGGTGGCAGGGCAGGGGGTTCCAGTCCGCCTGCTGTGCTGGACCTTCTCGTCCAATGGTTCCTGCAACAGGAAAAATTGCAAGTACAGGCATGAGTGTCCCTCTTGTTCTGGCCCCCATGCTGCCTCCGCCTGTCCCAGGCCTGGAGGAATGCGGGGCAGGGGTAGGGTGGACAAGGGGCCGGCAGGACTGCCGCTGAGGGAGCAGGTCCACCGAAAGGCCCCCTCCCCAATTAATGTAGATATGCTAGAGCGTTGGCTCGCATTGTACCCGAGGAGGGCAGACGCAGCTTACCTGCTGCAAGGTTTTCAACTGGGGTTTCGTATCCCTTTTACGGGAGATAGGTCCCCCCAAGATGCACCCAATCTTTTGTCACTTAGGGGACGGGAGGAGGTGGCTGCTGCCAGCATTACTAAGGAGGTCGATGCAGGCAGGGTCGCTGGCCCTTTCCCTGTGCCCCCGTTTCCCAACCTTAAGGTCTCCCCATTGGGCTTGGTGCCCAAGAAGTCGCCGGGCGAGTTTCGCCTGATCCATCACTTGTCTTACCCAGCCGGTCAATCGGTCAATGATGCTACCCCTGATGACCTTTGTTCGGTCAGATATACATCTTTTGACCAGGCGCTGCGCATGGTGCGCTCATGTGGCCCGGGTGCGCTGTTGGCTAAATGCGACATTAAGTCGGCGTTTCGTCTCCTGCCGGTGCACCCGGGTGATTTTGAGTTGCTGGGTTTCAAGTTCCGGGGTGAATATTATTTTGATAAGGCCATGCCTTTTGGCTGTTCCATCTCATGCTCGGCCTTCGAGCGTTTCAGTACCTTTCTACAGTGGGCTTTTGTCCGCAGGTCAGGGTCTTGGTCTGTAGCCCATTACCTGGGTGAACGGGGCTGGGACACGTGCACACGTCTCCTCAACACATTTCAGACGCTAATGGAGGAACTTGGTGTCCCTTTGGCGCCCGAAAAGACCAAAGGCCCATCTACTAAGCTAGTGTTCCTGGGGGTGGAGATCGACATGGTAGCGCAGGCATCTAGGTTGCCGGGGGAAAAGGTGGCTAGGATAGTGGCCCTCATCTCAGACTTGCTGGCTAAACGCAAGGCATCCCTTCGGGAACTGCAGGTGCTACATGGTCACCTTAATTTCGCTTGCCGGGTGGTCGCACCTGGCAGGGCATTTGCTCGGCGCTTGTGCGACGCAATGACAGGCTTATCCAGGCCCCACCATAGGGTGAAACTGACACGGGGCATCAGGGCAGATATGCTTATATGGCTACAGTTCCTGAGGGAGTTCAATGGGGTCTCATTTTGGAGGTCTGACCTCCTGGCTTCACCTCGTTTCCAGATACAGTCTGATGCCTCCGGATCCCTGGGTTATGGGATGTACTTCAACGGGAAGTGGGCCTATGGTGGGTGGCCGCCAGCCTGGTCAGGCACGGACCGCCTGAGAGATCTCACGTATCTGGAATTTTTTCCCATTCTGGGGGCTTTGATGCTATGGGGTGAGGAGTGGGCCAACTCGGTGGTGCATTTCTGGTGTGACAATGCGGCCGTTGTCCACATTGTCAACTCACAGACGTCTAAATCACCCAGGGTTATGGACCTGGTGCGCCAGTTTGTATTGCGCAGCCTGCGCCTCAATGTACTGTTCAGGGCCAGGCATGTCCCAGGGGTCAATAACGATATTGCTGACGCTTTGTCCCGCCTGCAGATCTCCCGGTTCCGCACCTTGGCCCCGGATGCGGAGGAATTTCCCTCGCCACTCCCGGAGGAGATATGGACCCTTGGCAAAGAGAGGTGAACCGGGCGATCGGCATGTCGCTGGCGCCACGCACACGTAAGGCGTATTACCACACATTCATTTCCTTTCGGGCATTCTGTGCCCAATTCCGACTGCCAGATACCTGGCCAATCCCGGTGGCCCACATCCTCCGTTTCATGGTTTACCTGCATGCCCAGGGCCTAGCACCCCGTACCATAGCATCCAGGCTGTCAGCGCTGGCTTTTATGGCCAAAGTAGGAGGTCATGCGGACAGTACCGCTGATTTCCGTGTGAGACACGTTTTGGATGGGTGGGTGCGGGAACGTGGGCGTAGCCCAGATGACCGCCACCCGATTTCCCCGGGGGTACTTACCCAACTGGCACGGGGCTGGCATGACCTATGTTTTGATAGGTATGAGGCAGCCCTGTTTCATGCGGCTACAACGGTGGCCTTTTTCGGAGCGCTCGGCATCAGCGAGCTTGTGATGCTGTCTAAGGCAGATGCAAGTCGTAGGGCACTGGAACTCGAAGATGTCTATGTTTGCAATGATTGGGCTTAGTTGAGGATACGCTCCTCTAAAACAGATCAGCACGGCGTAGGCAGTGGAGTAAGACTGCTACGATGTTCCTTGGCAGACATCTGTCCGGCAGTGGAGTAAGACTGCTACGATGTTCCTTGGCAGACATCTGTCCGGTTGGTGCCCTACAGGAGTTCCTTGCACTGCGTGGCACGCACCATGGCCCGTTTTTCTGTCACCAGGATGGGTTTCCCCTCACTAAATTTCAATTTTGGAAGGTGACTGGTAAAGCACTCGCCAGGGTGGGCCTCCCTGGGGCCCGTTACGGCACCCATTCATTCAGGATAGGGGCGGCTTCTACTGCGGCTGCTTATGGGTACTCCAGGGCTGACATACGCAGCATGGGAAGGTGGGGCTCACAGAGTTTTCAGTTTTATGTTCGCCCTCTTCCCCCGTGAGTACCGGTTGAGTCACCGCACCTTTTCTCCTCCCCTTGTTTTTTCCCTTGACAGACCCTGGGTGTCGTATTACACCGGTGACAGTATGGCTGGTGGGCCATAGCTACGTGCACAGGGCAGCAAGATTGGAAAAGATCAGTGTACGTTCCAATCCCCAAAAAAGGCAATGCTAAAGAATGCTCAAATTACCAAACAATTGCGCTCATCCCACATGCCAGCAAGATGATGCTCAAAATAATACAGGATAGACTTCACCAACCTGTGAAGAGAGAACTACCAGAGGTCCAGGCCGGTTTCAGAAGAGGCAGGGGGACTAGAGATCACATTGCCAGCATATGTTGGATCATGGAGAAAACAAAGGAATACCAGAAACAAATATACTTTAGTTTTATTGACTACACCAAGGCTTTTGACTATGTGGACCACAACAAAATGTGGCAAGTAATTAAAGAGATGGGACTACCAGAACACCTCATATGCCTCATGAGAAATCTGTGCACGAACCAAGAGGCAACAGTTAGGACAGAGCACGGAATGACAGAGTGGTTTGGAATAGGAAAAGGAGTGAGACAAGGTTGCATTTTATCACCCTGCTTGTTCAACTTATGCACAGAGCACATAATGCGCAATGCAGGGATGGGGGAAATCACAGTATGGGATCAAAATTGCTGGGAGAAACATCAACAATTTGAGATATGCAGACGATTCCATGCTAATGGCAGAAAGTGAGGAAGACCTAAAGAACCTCTTGATTGGATTGAAGGAGGAATGTGCAAACGCTGGTTTGAGACTTAATATTAAGAAAACCAAGATAATGGCAACAGGTCCGATCAGTTCCTGAAAAATAGATGGGGAAGAAGTAGAAGCAGTGACAGATTTTACTTTCCTGGGATCTAAGATCACTGCAGATGGCAACTGTAGCCATGAAATAAAAAGATGACTGATTATGGGGAGACAAGCTATGAGAAACCTGGGAAATATAGTGAAAAGCAGAGACATCACCTTGAAAACAAAAATTAGAATAGTCAAAGCAATGGTATTCCCAGTGGTAATGTACGGATGTGAGAGCTGGACCATTAGGAAGGCTGAGCACAAAAGAATAGATGCCTTTGAGATGTGGTGTTGGAGGAGAGTCCTGAGAGTCCCTTGGGCAGCAAAGAGAACAAACAGGTCAATACTGGAGGAAATAAAACCTGACTGTTCATTGGAGGGACAAATAGTGAAGATGAAGCTAAAGTACTTTGGACATCAAATGAGAAGGGAGGACTCACTTGAGAAGGCTTTGATGCTGGGAAAGGTAGAGGGCAAGAGAAGAAGGGGGCGTCCAAAGATGAGATGGCTAGATGGCATTGTAGACACAGTGGGCACAGAGCTGGGCAGGCTGAGGAGGATGGTGGAGGACAGAGGAGCCAGGAGGAAAATGGTCCATGGGGTCGCAAAGGGTCAGAATCGACTGTGCGACTGAACAACAACAAAAGAGCAACTAAAATTAGGACTTTCTCATATATGTGTCATATTCCTCTGCATTTGACTTTGAAGCTGCAGTCCTTCACATACTGAACTAAATGAGACTTATTTCCTTGTACAAGTCTTTGTACAATTGTTTTGGGAAGCTGCTGAATTGAAATGGAGAGTGACACAAAGTACAGTTAATATAGAAAAACACATTTAGTTTGAAACTATATGAAAGACATTCTGTTTTTCAGGTTGGATAACACTGGATTTCTTGAGAAAACCAGCCCAGAGTCACAGAAGAAAGAGAACAGGTATGGATCATGGCAGTGCTAAGAAAAGCTTTTAATCATCACAGCAGGCTGTAAGGTACTTGAGAAATGAGAACTTCAAATTGAATGGACTTCTTCCTCTGGGTATAGTTTGAAAGTATATCCCCCTGCTTACATATATAATGAAGACTTGATTGTGTTGTCTTTTCCCTTTCAGTTCCAAGAAAAATGTTCTGCAAATCACAGATAGGAAAGGTGAAGTTGAAATATGAAACATAAAGCATAGATAGATTATACTCTGCACAGGACTTAGACTCAAAACAAAAAGTTTATGAATGTCACCTGGCAATGGGTTCCATGTACCCCAGACATTTGCAGCAAAATCCCTGGGAATCTAAAAACCTTCCAGACTTCCCCATGATCCTGCACTTTACTACTATCTGAAGAAATGTCCCAATATTCCTCATTCTAGTCATGACACTTCTGTCATCATTCTTGTCTCCAATGTTGTTTTAAAAAGTTTCCTCCATTTGAACAAAATGGAAGCGCGGCGCCAAAATGGCCGCCGCGCTCTTTGCGGCCCCCCCGGACGAAACCATCCTGGTAGTTAGGGGCGTGGCCAGCACCCTAATAAAAGGGGCTGGCCACGAGGCAGCCGTGCTGCCATTTTGGCGAACCGACGGAGCGGAGAAGTTTTTCCCCTCCACCCCCTCCCTAGTTAACAGTGTGATTTCTTGGTCGCTTCGGGGCCGGGTGGGAATTTTTGGCTGGGACTCGCAATTGGCCTTTGAGTCCTGGCTTTTTCGCCCATCCCACACTGTTGCTATGGTTTGATATAGGGGTTTGTCTGTGCTACTGTTGACTTTGGTCACATTGGCGGGTAGCTCTGGTAAGGTAAACATTTATGACCCACAGGTATCCGGCAGGTTCGCAATTGACTGGACAACACTAGATAGGCATAAGTTGTTTAAACGTTGTCCGGTCAACGACGAACCAGGCGAGGGGGTGATGGTTACCACTAGACAGCTGGAATCACCCCCTGATTTTACGGATACACGTCAGAGGGTGGGGTCATTAGTTAGATATTGACTACGGTCAACAATTTGTTTGTTGTCAACAAACAAATTGATACAAATAGATACATTGTAACAATTGCCGTTGGCAATTTTGGGTGGTACCTTACCAGTGTTACTTCGGCCTGCTTGCCTTAAGAATTATGATTGGTCGTTTTACCAATAGAAATTTATAATTCGGACTAGGGCTTGAATCAATAAATGTGGCCCATGCCGTTATCCACTTTCATTTGTGTCTGAGTCCATCATTGGGGGGGTGCGCCTGCAAAATGCCTCTGCTCAAAATAAGCACCTTTTCTCTTTTGTGAAGAACTGCAGATGTATCCACAGAAAACATGGAATAGCTGGCTGCTTGATTGAAAAGATGGAAACAACTCATTGAATGTTTTCAGTTTTTTAGTGTCCATGCGTAAACCTTAAGAGTTATAACTGATTTGCTGCTATGTCAGTGTTTGCCCAACATGACTCTTCATTACAGTCCCGATAAGGTCAGGCCTTCAGGTTCTTGGCAATTAAGACATTAAGGCATCAACATTTTCCTGATTCTGCCAGGAACTCAAGCAATCATAGTCCATATCATGTGGTCCCTGAACAGAAAAGGTCCATTCTTATTCCTAGTCTTCAAATGCTGTATTCAGTTCTGGATATTGGCAATCAGCCATGAAGATTGTCCTGTGAACAATATAATGCAGTGCCCTTCCATTTGCCTTCCGCATTGCAGCGTGACACCCATACCATTGATCCAGTTCTGTGAGTCATTTTGGCGTACAAAGTCTTCATCAGCCCAGGGCCAGTACTGATGAAGCTGCTGCCCTCCATCAAGATGGATTCAAGTGGGATTTAATCATTTAGGAACAATCACCCTTCCCTGTGGACTTCATCACCCAAAGCTGTTAGTCCTCAGGGTTGTCAGGTTAGTTAACCGTCACTTGATGACTGACATTGAGTTCCTTGCAGTATGGTCTACTGTTGTGTATTAAGGCAGAATTGCAAGTTGTTCAAGCAATGCCTTGCAAAGAGAAAATGTGGTTTCCCACCATCCAAATTAGGATCTAAAGTTGGTGCGAAATCTCCCTCTCTGAGCGCGCTCATTATGCTAATTAGTGTTCTGTGATTGGGTACACTTTTGGATCCTGTTCCTGATTGGTTAATACTTGTATATCCTGTTATGATTGGTTAGTTATGCTTCTCCGGCGGGTTGCTACTTTGTATCAAGGAGCCACCACCAGGGAGACACTATATGGGGCCGGACTGGATCTATACTTCCCTACACACACAGGTAGCCAGTAACGTGCTGAGCATGGGTCTCCTCTAAATGCTATCACTCAAAGAGTGTATTTTAGGCATTGCCTTTTCTACGGCAGAATCCAGAGGGACTGATTTCAAGGGATTCATATAGCCATCTCATGTCCAGAATGCTTTGTAACTTTACTGTATGGGACCAAGGACAACAGGACAGCCGAAGGGTTGGCTTAACACAGGTTTATTGCATGATGATCCGGTGGAGCATGAGGTAATGGCGGTGATACATCTCTATATATACAGTAGCATTATACATTTGAATCTTGTAGCACGGTAGCTCATTGGCCGCTACCGGCGTGGCCTCGCCCAGGCACGCCTCTCTTCAGTAGTTCTTTCTCCTGCTGCTGAATGCGGGGAAGGTTTTCCCGCGGCTGTCTGTGATTGAGCAATGTGAACCATGTGAGACTGAACGCTCGCAGCTGCCCTCTATGGGCTGCTTGCTCGCGTTCCTTTACAGCTGAGATACATTGTATTTGGAGTGGTTACATTCTTATCAGTACAGAGAACATGCATACATAACATCCCTCCCCCCTAGGATGGGACGAAGTCCCGCAACCATTGTGGCTTGCCGCACGTGCACTTGGGGCGTGCTTGCGCCTGACCTAGTACTGGAGAGCCTGTGATCCCTGACTCCGTGGGTGCTTGTCCTGCAACGGGAAACGGGGATTCGTTAGTGGCTCTGTGGGGCGTCCGTGCCTGCCTTGCGCTGGGGGATGGGAATGGAATGAACAGCTGGGAAGTGAACGCCTGCCTGTTGCTCTCGGACCCCGGGGACCCTCCTATTGTGAACCGCGGGACCGATGAGGATGCCCTTGTGGTTCGGCTACCTTCTGTTCCCCGCTCGGGGGACCTTGAGACTGTGGTGGGCGGACTCGCCATCGCCTCCTGTCTTGGGGGTGTCGGTCTCCGGGAAATTGGTGCTATGTTGCATTCTAACTCACAGGGGCTACTGGGACTGGAAGTACCAGGGGCTGAACTGAAACCCCTCTTTTCGCTAGGACGAGTGGGGGACCACTCCGCTAACTCCCCCTGGTACTGTAAATCAAGGTCTAAACTTCTTGGGGAATCTGTGTTTTGGGGACGCTTCCGGGGGATGTGTGTGAGATCGGGGCTCTTCCTTTCCGCCGCAAATTCCCGCAAAAGATCTCTGAGGATCGATTCCCTTTCCTCCCCCCTTGGTGGGGACCCATGTCCCCCTTTTTCTCCCCCTTGGGCTAAGCGGGTGGGGGAGTACCCTAATGCTGATTCGTGGCTATTTTCGTCTTCGTCCTGCTCTCCGGGGATCCTGCGCCTGAGTTGATCCGCGTGCCGCCTCCACAGGAGGCCTGTATTGGTCTCCACGCGGTATGAAACGGGGCCGGTTTGCTCTATTACAATGCCGGGCACCCAGGCTGGTCCCGCGCTGGCGTAGTTCCTGCAATGCACGGGGGCGCCTATGCTGAAACTCTTTGTGGAATCCATCCCTACATTCCGCCCTTTGTCCTCTACCCTTGTGGGGTCTAGTTTGGAGATTACCGTGGCCAGCTTCCTGCGCATTAACAACTCCGCGGGGGAGTACCCTGACGCTAGTGGGGTGACCCTGTACCCTAGCAGGAATTGGCACAGTTGTAAGTTAAGATCTCCGGGGCCCATGCGCCGCAGCGCGTCCTTAGTGGTGCGCACGAGGCGCTCTACTTGGCCGTTGGTGGCCGGGTGGAACGGGGCGGAGGTGATGTGCCGAATGGCGTTGAGATCCATGAATGCCCTGAACTCGGCGGACGTGAAACAGCTAGCGTTATCGCTGACGAGGGTGTCGGGTAAACCGAACGTGGAAAAGACCCTCCATAACTGTTTAATTGTTGTGGCCGAGGAGGTGCTCGAGACTGGAATGACCTCCAACCACTTGGAGAACGCGTCCATCACAAGGAGGAAAAGTGTTCCCCTGAACGGGCCAGCAAAGTCTACGTGTACCCGGGACCAGGGCCCCCTCGCTGCGTCCCACTCCCTATGTGGCAAGCGAGCCTCTTCTGGCCTGGAGCTTTGGCACGCTTCGCAAGTGCCGACCATGTGCTCGATGTCGGCGTCTAGCTGGGGCCACCAAAAGTAACTGCGGGCTAGTGCCTTAGAGCGGACGATCCCGGGGTGGCTGACGTGCAGCAGTTTAAGCACCCTCGGCCGGAGGGACGTGGGGATCACTACCCGCTGTCCCCACAAAAGGCAACCCCTCTCTAGGGACAATTCTAATTTCTTTTTGAAAAATGTGTCGAATTCCGCTGCTGGGGAAGACACGGGCCACCCTTTCTGTACCCAGGAGCAGACTGTAGCTAACGTTTTGTCCTTACCGGTCGCTTTGGCGATGTCGGCCGGTACTACTGGAGGGGAGTCTAGGACCTCTATCATTAAGACCTGGTGGTCCCTCTCTTCCTCGCCCACGTGGCAGCAATCCCGGGGAATGGGAGACCTCGACAGGGCATCCGCATGGCTGATCTCCTTCCCGGGCCGGTACACCAACGCGTGCTGATACGCGTTGAGAAAAATGGCCCACCTGAGCATTCTCGGGGACAGGATTTGGGGTGTGGGCTTATCTGCGGTGAAAATGCCTAGCAAGGGCTTATGGTCAGTCACTATGGTGAAGGGGCGGCCATACACAAAATCATGAAATTTCTTGGTCCCCGCAATTATCGCTAGTGCTTCCCTGTCTGTCTGGGCGTAGTTTCTCTCCGCTTGGGACAAGGACCTAGAGTAGAACGCTATCGGGGCCTCCTTCCCGTTCTCCAGCACGTGGCATAACACCGCCCCCACCCCCACCGGGGATGCATCGCATATCAGGACCACTGGGCGTCTGGGATTGAAGTGGGTCAGTACAGCATCTGATGCCAGGAGTCGCTTCAGGTCATTGAAGGCCTTTTCATGGTCGTCGCCCCACTTCCATGCCTCGTCCTTTTTTAACAATTTGTGTAGCGGTTCCGCCACGGCTGCCTTCCGAGGAAGGAAGGAGTGGTAGAAGTTGAGCAGCCCAAGGAACGACTGCAGCTCGGACTTGGAGGTGGGGCGAGGGGCCTTTTTGATGGCGGCCACCTTGGATTGGGATGGCCTTATTCCCTCGGGAGTAACACGGAACCCTAGGAACTCAACCTCAGTTGCGAAGAAAACGCATTTGTCTTTCCGCAACCGCAACCCCGCCTTTTCGAATTTTGCCAGGACCTTTCCCAACCTTTCTGCCAATTCGGCCCGGCTCCCCCCTGTAATCAATACGTCATCGAAGTAGGGTAACACCCCCTCTAACCCCTTCAGGAGGCGTTCCACGAGTGACTGGAAGATCCCGGGCGCCGAATTCACGCCGAATTGGAGGCGCGATACCTGGAACGCCCCTTTGTGGGTGACTATGGTCTGCGCAGCAGCTGCGGCGGGGGTCACCGGGAGTTGCTGGTAGGCTTGGGCCAGGTCGAGTTTAGCAAAACACCTCCCCCCGTGTAACCTGGCCAACAAGTGGCTGACTACTGGCACCGGATACGCATTAGGGCGGATCGCCTTATTGATGGTGCACTTGTAATCAGCGCATATGCGGACCTCCCCGTTGGCCTTGAGCGCTGTTACAATTGGAGTCTCCCACTCCGCAGAATCAACAGGAACAAGAATCCCCTGGCCCACCAATTTGTCCAACTCCGCCTCTATTTTGTCCTTTAGTGCGAAAGGCACTCTGCGCGGTTTAAGTCTGATTGGACGTACTCCAGGGTCCAGGTCGAAAGTCACTGGGGGGCCCTTGAATTCTCCGAGTCCCTTTTTGAAAACTTCGGGGTGCGCATCGCACACGCTCTGTATTGGGTCAGTCCCGGCGGCGTGTACTCCCACGGCGTGCACCCCCCCAATGAACAACCCCAGGGGCTGGAACCATTGAGTCCCGAGGAGGCTACATTTACCTCCCTTGAGGACGACTAGGGGAAGCGTTGCGGCGCGCTTTTTGAACTGGACCTGGAACTTCCCAACCCCCAACACCGGAATGCGGTTCCCTTGCACGTCCTTCAGCGTGGCCCTCAACGCTTTGAGCTTGGGCCGCACGTGGGGGGCTATTTTTAGGAACTCTCCCTGGGAGATGATAGAGTAAGAAGAACCCGAGTCCACCTCCATCCTAACAGGGCCCCCTTGGATTACTACCTCAACGAAGTACCGGGGGTGCTCCGTGGATACGCTGAAAACCGGAGCGTCGTCCTCGCTGTCGTCGGAGATGCGCCCTACTCCGTCCTGCTTCCTCGTGGTCCGGGTGCCATCCTTGGGCCTCGTGGTGCGGTCCTGCCTCGCCGAGCGGTCTGGGGAACTCCTCTTGGCCTCGCGCCGTTTTCGGCAGACCTTGGCGATGTGCCCGCGCCGGCCGCAGTTGTGGCACTCGGCCTTGCGGAACGGGCATTTGGCGCGGGCGTGGGCGGCGCCGCAGCCGTCGCAGCGCCGGCCTTCCTTCTGGACCTTCCGGACGTCCTCATCGTCGCCGCTCTCCGCGGACGAGTTCGAAACTCGCCGGGCCGCGCGCACCGAGCTCTCTGCCTTGGCGGGTTTCGGGCGCCAGTCCTGGAGCTCTTGCACCCCGGCCGTCGTGGCCTCCGCGGCCCGTGCCGTGTCGAGGACTTGCTGCCACGTGGGAGGCGGCTCCTGCTTCATCAGCGCGCGCTGAGTCTCGGTGTCCCTCAGGCCGCAGAGCAGGCAGTCTCGGAGGGTGACTTCTGGGGTCTCCCAGTTGCATGGGCCAGCGGCCAAGCGCAGGGATGCGGCGAACTCAGCGACCGATTCCCCGGGCGCCTGGACTCGCCTCCAGAACGCGCTCCGAGCGGGGAACATCGCTATCGCGGGCCGGAGGTGGGTGCGCAACACCGCCAGGAGCTCTTTGGCTTTGAAGTCGCTCACCCTCCTCGGCGCGATCAGGTCCACCAAGGTCCTCTTGGTCTCGTGTCCGAGCATGCGGACGAAGATGGCCCTCTTCTTGTCCTCATCTGAGGCTTCGAGCTCCACCAGCGCTCCGTTGAAGTCTATCTCAAACAGCTCCAAGTCTCCCGGCTTCCTGATCTCATAGCCGGCGCATGTCTTGGTCCCGTGGGCAACCATTATCCCATCCTCGTCGCCAGTTTACTGTATGGGACCAAGGACAACAGGACAGCCGAAGGGTTGGCTTAACACAGGTTTATTGCATGATGATCCGGTGGAGCATGAGGTAATGGCGGTGATACATCTCTATATATACAGTAGCATTATACATTTGAATCTTGTAGCACGGTAGCTCATTGGCCGCTACCGGCGTGGCCTCGCCCAGGCACGCCTCTCTTCAGTAGTTCTTTCTCCTGCTGCTGAATGCGGGGAAGGTTTTCCCGCGGCTGTCCGTGATTGAGCAATGTGAACCATGTGAGACTGAACGCTCGCAGCTGCCCTCTATGGGCTGCTTGCTCGCGTTCCTTTACAGCTGAGATACATTGTATTTGGAGTGGTTACATTCTTATCAGTACAGAGAACATGCATACATAACAGTAACTGTAATCTGAAAGACTGTTAAATAAACTCCTGTTGTTGTTCTGTTCATCGTTGCCTGGACTATTACTTATAAGGGCCGGACACGACATCTACTCTATTACCATAGCAGGAAAACCTGGCCAAACTGCTGTAAAAATTCTTATCACAATTTAAATAGCCATGTCTGACATAATGTGGCTGTTAGGACAACCTAGGAACAAAAACGTAGCCTTCAAATCCAGTGAGATCACCCACTTTTGATCTATTCATATGGTTATTTTCAAATTATAATCTGTAGTTATTAAAGGAGAAAAACCTACCAGAAGAAAGATCAAAATCCTAATTCAGTACCACAAACATGGCTAATTCAGACACAGGATTGGTTAACATCTGAATGAATGAATATATCCATTTCACTTTCTCACATAATCATTTTAAAAAAGAAATATTTTAATGCACTAATGACATAAAATGAATGAGAAAAGTACACTTCAATAAACAAACAAAAAAGGAAATACCGTATTTGCCGGTTTATAAGATGCACTTCCCTCTTTAAATGTGTGGGAAAAGCAGAGTGTGTTTTATAATCTGGTAACAGCCTCTCTCTCCCATACACACTGGTGTGGTTCAGTGCAACAGACACTGGGCTGGGATCAGGGCCTTCCCTCTTGGCCCCTGATGGGCTCCAAAAGGAGCGATTCACCGCCCCCGCTGGCAACCAGGGGGTGATGGAGGAAAGATTTCCCTTCCCCATGGATCCTGCTAGAGAGGTCGGGGTCCACATGGAAAGCTGCTGCCCTGGCAGGATCCACAGGGAAGAGCAATCCTTTACCCATCGCCGGGCTGGGTGATGCAGCAACTCTGTCCATAGAAAAGGGTGGAAGGGGCCCCATCCTGGCTGTCTTCCTCCATGCTGAAACCTTTCATCCCACTCTCCCACCAACCCTGGAGAGGAAGGTAAGCAGGGAAGGGAGGCCTCACCCGAGCAAATTCTCTGGTCAAGGAGCAAACATGCCCACTTTTCGTCCCTGCCTCCTGACGGCCAGTGCCGGTGGTATCAGCCAGGCAAGAGGCTTCCAAAGGAGCTCTCTTGTCTGGTCAATCCCTCCATTCCCACCTCCTATGGTTAAAATGTAGAAAATTAAATTTTACTTTAAAATGTGTCTTAAAAATAGGATGTGTCTTATAACCCAATGTGTCTTATAAACCGGCAAATATCATTCTGCTCTCCTTAACCTTTGGGACAATTTAAACAAACCAAACATTTTGCAGGCGCACCCCCCCAATAACGGACACAGACAACATTGAAAGTGGATAACAGCATAGGGCCACATTTATTGATTCAATGCCCTAGTCCGAATTATAAATTTGTATTGGTAAAACGACCAATCATAATTCCTAAGGCAAGCAGGCCGAAGTAACACTGGTAAGGTACCACCCCAAAATTGCCAACGGCAATTGGTTACAATGTATCAATTTGTATCAATTTGTTTGTTGACAACAAACAAATTGTTGACCGTAGTCAATAACTAACTTATGACCCCACCCTCTGACGCGTATCCGTGAAATCACAGGGGTGATGCATGCTGGTTAGCAATCGTCATCACCCCATCGCCTGGTTCGTCGTTGACCGGACAACGTTTAACTAATTTATTCCTGTCTAGTGTTGTCCAGTCAATTGCGAACCTGCCGGATACTTGTGGGTCATACTGTTTACCTTACCAGTGCTACCCGCCAATGTGACCAAAGTCAACAGTAGGAACACAGAAAGACCCCTATATCAAACCATAGCAACAGTGTGGGATGGGCAAAAAAGCCAGGACCCGGAGCCAATATGGGTCCCAACCAAAAATTCCCACCCGGCCCCGAAGCGACCATAATATCACACTGTTAACTAGGGAGGGGGTGGAGGGGAAAAAACTTCTCCGCTCCATCGCTGAGGTAAAATGGCAGCTCGGCTGCCTCGTGGCCACCCCTTTTATAAGGGAGCTGGCCACGCCCCTAAGTACCCGGATTCTCTGTCCTGTGGGGGGGGGCCCGCAAAGGGCGCGGCGGCCATTTTGGCACCGCGCTTGCATTGCAGGCGCACCCCCCCAATAACGGACACAGACAACATTGAAAGTGGATAACAGCATAGGGCCACATTTATTGATTCAATGCCCTAGTCCGAATTATAAATTTGTATTGGTAAAACGACCAATCATAATTCCTAAGGCAAGCAGGCCGAAGTAACACTGGTAAGGTACCACCCCAAAATTGCCAACGGCAATTGGTTACAATGTATCAATTTGTATCAATTTGTTTGTTGACAACAAACAAATTGTTGACCGTAGTCAATAACTAACTTATGACCCCACCCTCTGACGCGTATCCGTGAAATCACAGGGGTGATGCATGCTGGTTAGCAATCGTCATCACCCCATCGCCTGGTTCGTCGTTGACCGGACAACGTTTAACTAATTTATTCCTGTCTAGTGTTGTCCAGTCAATTGCGAACCTGCCGGATACTTGTGGGTCATACTGTTTACCTTACCAGTGCTACCCGCCACACGGAGGGGCTTCAAAGAAGACCTGACGCCCCCCCCAGACCGTCAGCTCGGTCAACAGGCCTGCTCGCCAATCACCCAACAGGAGGTCCATACCTCCTCGCGACAGATGGGCCCCATCCCCTGCGTACAAGTCATAATTTTGTAGACTAATATCGGGGTGATGACTAACCCGTCCCCAAGCCCTGGTGGCAAGAAACCGCGCCACTGCCTTATTGACCGCGCGCCTAGCGCGGTCAAGGGCCAGGAGGTTAACGCCCCCTCTGTAAGAATGGCGCGGAACAATGTCCGACCAAACCAGGGTTGTGGCAGGCCAGACATAATGCAAGTAGGCGAGTTCCTCGCAAATCGCATGCTTGAGCGATAAGCCGGTGACCTGGCCCAAATCATTGCCCCCCAGGTGGATGATTAGAATGTCAGGCGGGTCAGCACCCAGGCCAGAAAAAAGGAAAGGCCGCAGCTCCCGCCATAACATCCCAGGCTTACCATGCCATGCGAGACTGGCGTGGTCACCCAGTCCCAGTCGGGGTCCCACTCTGTCGCCGCAGCGTAACGCGCTGCCCTGTGCACATAGCTGTGGCCCACCAGCCATACTGTCACCGGTGTAATACGACACCCAGGGTCTGTAAGAAAATTGAGAAAAAAGGCGGTAAGGTGACTGGATTGGTACTCATGGCGGGAGTGGGCGCACATAAAACTGAAAACATTGCGAGCCCCACCTCCCCATGCTGCGTATGTCAGCCCCAGAGTACCCAAAAGCAGCTGCTGTAGAGGCTGCACCAATACGGAACGAATGTGTGCCATAACGGGCACCTGGTAGGCCCACCCTGGTGAGGGCTATGGCTGTCACCTTCCAAAACTGAAATTTAGTAAGGGGAGACCCATCTTGGTGACAGAAAAACGGGCCGTGGTGCACGCCACGCAGTGCCAGGAATTCCTGTAGGGCACCAACCGGACAGATGTCTGCCAAAGAACACCGTAGCAGTCTTACACCACTGCCTACGCCATGCTGATCTGTTTTAGAGGAGCGTATCCTCAACTGGGCCCAGTCTTTGGCAACATAGACATCCTCGAGTTCCAGTGCCCTACCACTTGCATCCGCCTTAGACAGCATCACGAGTTCGCTGACGCGGAGCGCTCCAAAAAATGCCACCGTTGTGGCTGCATGAAAAAGGGCTGCCTCATAATGATCAAAACAGAGGCCTGGCCAGCCCCGGGCCAACTGGGTAAGAACCCCTGGGGAAATAGGGTGCCGGTCGTCCGGGCAACGCCCGCGCTCGCGCACCCACCCCTCCAAAACATGTCTCACCCGGAAGTCAGAGGTGGTATCCACATGACCCCCCACTTTGGCCATAAAAGCCAACGCCGAGAGCTTGGATGCTATGGTGCGAGGTGCGAGGCCCTGTGCATGCAGGTGAACCATGAACCGCAGAACATGGTCCACCGGGATAGGCCAGGTCTCTGGCAAGAGAAATTGAGTAGCAAATGCTCTGTAAGAATTGAATGCTTGTTGATACGCCTTACGCGTGCGTGGTGCTAGTGACAGGCCAATCGCCCGGTTCACCTCTCCTTGCCAATAGTCCACATCTCGTCCGGGAGTGGCGAGGGAAATTCCTCCGCATCCGGGGCCAAGGCGCGGAACCGGGAGATCTGCAGGCGGGACAAAGCGTCAGCAATATCATTATTAATCCCTGGGACATGCCTGGCCCTGAACAAGACGTTGAGGCGCAGGCAGCGCAGCACAAAATGGCGCACTAGATCCATAACCCTGGGCGATTTGGAAGTCTGTGCATTGACAATGTGTACAACAGCCGCATTGTCACACCAGAAATGCACCACCGAATTAGCCCACTGTTCGCCCCATAGCATCAAAGCCCCCAGAATGGGAAAAAATTCCAGGTATGTGAGATCCCGCAGGCGACCTGTGCCTGCCCATGCCGGTGGCCACCCACCATAGGCCCACTTCCCATTGAAGTACATCCCATAACCCAGGGATCCTGAGGCATCAGACTGGATCTGGAAATTGGGGGATGCCAGGAGGTCAGACCTCCAAAATGAGACCCCATTAAACTCCCTCAGGAATTGCAACCAGACGAACATGTCTGCCCTGATACCCCGGGTGAGCCTGACTCTGTGGTGGGGCCTGGATAACCCTGCCATGGCGTCGCATAAGCGCCGGGCAAAAGCCCTGCCCGGTGCGACCACCCTGCAAGCAAAATTAAGGTGCCCATGTAGCACCTGCAGTTCCCTCAGGGATGCCTTACGCTTGGCCAGCAATTCCGAGATAAGGGCCACTATCCTGGACACCTTATCACCCGGCAACCTAGAAGCCTGCACTACTGTGTCAATCTCAACCCCCAGGAATACTAGCTTGGTCGATGGGCCCTCGGTCTTTTCGGGCGCTAAAGGGACACCAAGTTCCTCCATTAGCGTCTGAAATGTGTTGAGGAGACGTGCGCACGTGTCCCAGCCCCGTTCACCCCCGAATAAAAAGTCATCCAGGTAATGGGCTACAGACCGGGACCCTGACCTGCGGACGAAAGCCCACTCTAGGAAGGTACTAAAACGCTCGAAAGCCGAGCATGATATGGAGCAGCCAAAAGGCATGGCCTTATCAAAATAATATTCCCCCTTAAATTTAAAACCCAGCAACTCAAAGTCACCCGGGTGCACTGGCAAGAGGCGAAAAGCCGACTTAATGTCACACTTGGCCAGCAGGGCACCCGGGCCACACGAGCGCACCATGCGCAGTGCATGGTCAAACGATGTATACCTGACTGAACAAAGGTCATCAGGGATAGCATCATTGACCGATCGGCCGGCTGGGTAGGACAAATGATGAATAAGGCGAAACTCACCTAGGGACTTTTTGGGGACCAAACCCAGTGGCGAGACCTTCAGATTGGGAAACGGGGGTGCGAGGAAAGGTCCAGCGACCCTGCCCGCGTCTAACTCCTTTTTAATGCTGGCCGCAGCTACCTCCTCCCTTCCTCTGAGGGATAAAAGGTTGGGAGCATCCTGAGGGGACCTATCACCCATAAAAGGGATACGAAATCCCTGCTTAAAACCTTGAAGGAGATACTCCCCGTCCTCCCCCTTCGGGTACGATGCGAGCCAGCGCTCCAGCATGTCCACCTTAATTAGGGAGGGGGCCTTTTGGAGAACTAGCTCCATCCGTGGCAGCCTTGCCAGCCCACTGTCCACCCCTCCCTCTGCCTCGCGCCCCCCCAGGCCTGGGACAAGCAGAGGCTGCGTGGGGGCCAGAACATGTGGGACACTCATGCTTATACCTGCAGTTCTTTCGATTGCAGGAACCATTTGACGAGAAAGTCCAGCACAGCAGGCGGGCTGGAACCCCCTGCCCCGCCGCCTGGCGGGTAACCTGCACTGGAGCCGCTCGCTGGACCGCATGTCCGCAATGGTATCTATCCCCCGGGGCAGGGCGTGTGGGTATCATATACAAAAGCCACAGCCTCTGGCACGGCTCATCCCATCTCATCTCGGGGTGGAGGGGAATCCTCATACGGAATTCCTCATCATATGCTAGCCATGAGGGGCCCGGGAAATCGACCATCGCCCTATATATGTTGTCCAAATATTGGACCATGGGAATAGCTAAATCCGGCCGCGCCCTCAAATATACCGCCATGTATATTAAATAAGCGGGGAGCCAGTTGGCCCAGGTACGCGGCGGCTTACGGCGGCGTGCCTGCTCCTTGTCCTTCTCATCCTGACCCTCCCTTTCCTCCTTGGTGGGCTCTCTGTTCAGGAGTGAGAAGATATCTACGTACTCCCCTCGCCATATCTTTTCCCTAGTAGCCTGTGCCAGGTGATCACCCAATGGCAAGGAATACCCTGCCGTCGGCAAAGCCGAAAAGGGGACAGCCGGCCTGGTAAAAGGGGCCTGAGCTAACCCAGCCACCCCCAGAATATTCCCTGCGGTGTAAGGACCAATGCCCACCCCAGTGCCCAAGGTGGCAGTCGTCGTCGCCGGGTGGGTTGCCGACAGCGTGGCCCCCGCACCACCCGCGCGAGGCCAAGGCCATTGAAAGGCCCCCCCTAGATTGGGAATGTGTGTGGATGTACTCGCTTGCACCGTATACTCACACGCTGCACCCCCGCGGGCCGCCCCCACCGGGGGTTCCGGCCCACTGGGGGCGTCGGAGCTCACGACCGACGTAGAGCTCATCACCGGGGCTTGACCCGCACCTGGTTGCTGGCTGGGGAACTGCGAGGCAGTGGCCGAAACCGCGCCACGCGCCTGCAGCAGCTCGACCCTCCCCGCCGGCTGTTGTCCTCCTGCCGACAGCGCCTCAAAAGGAACCCCAAAGGGGGCGCCCGCCTGACTGGCCCGAGCCAACGACGCCTCCAGGGCCGCAATGCGGGCCAGCAAGGTGTCCACGTTGACCACGGGCAAAGGGCCGGCCGGCCCGCCTGGTCCAGGCATGGGTACAGGTCCCTGTACCCCGGGACCCACATATGGCCATTGGCCAGCACCGAAGCCCGGCAGGGTTGGTGGAGAAACTTGCCAAGGCAGGGGGCCGCACCACCCCCCAAGGCTAGAGGGCCCAGGGGGAGGCTGCGGCCCAAGAGGAGTAGGCCCGACAGAGTGGGCAGGAGCAGGAGCGGTGTCCACCGCTCGTGGGCCGCGGGCCGGAACCCCTTCCGCGCCCGCACTCTGATCGCCCACTCCGGGCCAAGGGGCAATAGACCCCATTCCGCTGGCCCCGGCCGGGGCTGGCAAAGGTGGCTGCTGAGGAGGCGGCACCGCAGTCCTCCGACCTGGGTTGCGCCTCCTAACAGCGCGAGCTGAACTCGAAGCTGCCTTCTTCTTCGAAGGCATCTCCACCGAAGCAGAAAAGGGAAGCCGGCAAGGCAGAATCGCTACCAAAAGGCTTCCCGGTAAGCTAACGAGCGACGGAGACACAGGGGAAAAAACTTCTCCGCTCCGTCGCTGAGGTAAAATGGCAGCTCGGCTGCCTCGTGGCCACCCCTTTTATAAGGGAGCTGGCCACGCCCCTAACTACCCGGATTCTCTGTCCTGGGGGGGGGGGGCCGCAAAGGGCGCGGCGGCCATTTTGGCGCCGCGCTTGCATTCTTTCTCTTCTTTTCTTCTCTCTTGTTACTGAACCTCATTTCTCTCAAAAAATATATAGTTTTTTTTACTGGCACCTGACTTTTCCCTTTCAATAGGACCAATTCATAAAATCTCCCCATATATCATGAAAATTATTCACTTAGGATAATCCTTTTTTAATTTTAATCTTGCATGTTAATTTATCATTAATGGCTAAATTCCAAACTGTCTTTTCCAGGAAACCTTGTCGTGTCATGATGTGCCTGAAATATGATAGCCTCAATTTAGATATTTTACCTTCTTAGGAAAGTGGAAGCTTAATTTGATATAAGACCAATTATTTGTCTTTCTGGCAGTCTATGACATCCATAAAACTCTGCTCAAACATGATGGCTTTGAATAAACTGATTATTTTTCCATATCAACTGTTTTCACCATCCTTTCATCATCTGCATAGACAAAAAATGTTTGTGCAAAGTAGGCCTTTGTTCATGATTGCTAAAGACCGTGAGTTGATTATAGGATTTCAAAGCCAGGTTTTTATATATTCTACTGTTAATTTTTTAAAAATGCTTGCACTCCACTGCATTATGTGGCTCATCAGTGGTGGGCTCCAAAAAATTTTTACTACCACATTGTGGGCGTGGTATGTTGGGCGTGGCCAGGGGGAAAGCCCTGCATTGCACCTGAATTAGGACTACTTTATTTCAAAACTTGGATGGGCGGGGCCAGCCAAAATTTCTGCTACCGGTTCTGGCGAACTGGTGCGAACCTGATGATGCCCACCACTGTGGCTCACCAAGTGTTTGCTGTGTCGGTGGGTAGGGTTGACAGAAGTTGCAGTCCAACAATCCCCTGAAGGCCATATGTTTCCAAAGCCTTCTCTAATACTGCAGCAATGTTACTCATCATTACAACTAGCTTGAACCTTTGAGCATTAGGAATAATTTAACAGCTGAGGCTATTTTTGAAATAAAATATTGCTGTACAAAAGTGTAAGTGCAAAGAAAAACAGGGGGAAAGGGGAAGATTGACCAACTCACTCTACAATATGGATATATCTATGCTTCTTCTTTATGCATTTGACGGATGTGTTTGAACACAGGTTTTCAGGATTCTTTAGAAGTCTGACTTGCTTCAGACAAGGCAGTAAGGAGATAAATTCTACCCCTTTGCTTCAGCTAAAGGCCCCTTATTCTTTACTTTCTCTTTTAACACTTTGGGTGTCAAGGGAGATGTGAGGTTCTTGTTCTGGCACTTCTAGCAGCCCCCACCAGCATTATTTGATGTTCTTCTAATATTTATTTTATATTATCTCTCCACCTTCCTCTGGGTCTGCCTCATTGTATTTGTCCTTCTCTGTGTACCAAAACAAACCTTTTCTATGCCTAACCTGACCTCTGAGCCTGATGTTTTGGTTTGTGTCTTTCTTAACAAGCCCAAGAAATAAATCAAAAAGAAACCAATGGTTGTTTCTCAGGCTTGATAGGGAGAGTGTCAGCTTTGGATGTCAAGCTAATCAATG
Source organism: Bradypodion ventrale (assembly GCA_035047345.1). Classification (NCBI taxonomy): domain Eukaryota; kingdom Metazoa; phylum Chordata; class Lepidosauria; order Squamata; family Chamaeleonidae; genus Bradypodion; species Bradypodion ventrale. The sequence goes on along the minus strand of JAWDJE010000003.1, from coordinate 18,429,044 downwards.
AACAGATGGTGGCCTTTTCCCAACATTCTTAAAAAAATATCCAACTGTTGTTGCATTCAAACAACAACAATGTCCTTTAGAATACTGCTGTCATTTAGATGTCATTTAAAATATAAACAAAATCCAGCAAACTAGTAATTTTGCACATTTCCTCCAACTGATGGAAATTTTCACTAGATGGTATCACAGAATATACAAAAGTAGTTGAGAAACTCGCATTTCCATTATGACAAAATGGAAGAGAAATAAACAAAAACCAAGCTGTTTTTATAATTCTGTCTCTCAACTGTTCTATTATTCAAGCACTTTTCTTTTCACCTTCCATCTGTAAATGTTCAGCACTATAATTTACATTTCAACCACCTTGTGGCCCAGATGGATATGTTGACGATATTTTCCATACGTTTCCCATTGTTACTGGTGAATAAAACATATATTTACAAGGAGAGTTGGGTGAAGGTGGGATGCCAGTTGGTTTCCCTAATTTAAGACACTTTGTGTTAAATGTGCCGGAACATTCAGGCAAAGGACTTGCATGGATGCCAATGTTGTCTGTGCCAAGTAAACTATGTACTTCTATGGAACATGACAGTAGTGCATAATGTGCTACATAAGTGCAGGGGAAAGGGCTATAATTAATACCGTCAGCTTGTCTTGGCTATGACTGCTATTCTTCAGTGTTAGCAAATGCAAGATGTGCATTGAGCCTAATCGCACCTTTGGGAGCTCAGTTTATTTTCCATTTTTTCTCTATTTTTGTATAGTTATAATATTGCTTAACTATATAAAAATACAGTGGAAAGAAAAAATAAACCTTTGGTTAGGGTCATAATATAATGTTGCTTACTGGCTGGATAGTAGCTCAATGGTTTAGATATCTGTCTGTGGAGCTAGAAATTAGAAGTTTGATTCCCCACAGTAACTCCTGGGAAAAGAGTCAGTCTGTGTAGTTATGAGCAAGCTGCACAATCCCAGGACACTCCCAGAAGAAGGGAATGGTAATTCTCTAGGTAGAAAACCCTAGAAAGGATTGCTATAAATCGTAATCAACTTGACAGCATACAAAATATTGCTTGCCATCATTTAAGTGGCAGGAACCCCTACACACAATCACACATTTTTTTTATTTATTGCATCAATTTATGTGAATTTTGACTAGCATCATCTTTGTGAACAATGTATTTACACCTACAGATTTCATGCCATTCTGCTAAAGAATTTAGCATTTGTCGATAGTAAATCCCACTGATTATGTCAAATCATCTAGGGATTTGAGGGGCAAAACAGACCCAATCAACATTAAGTGCTCATAGATTATAGCTTTTGTTATCAAAAGGTAGGTTAGGGCAAAAGTTACCAAACTTTATACAGTCAGAGTAGATATTCTAGTTTGTGGAAAAGTTGGTTGCCTTCCTTTGCTACATTGCTCAAAAATGAATACTTGCCAGTTCTGTTGTGTATTGTCATTGCCTTGCATAAATGAAGCATGCCTCATACAACAAACCTATCTGATTATACATGGGATTTATTTGGATTTTCTGGACTACAAATCCCATAATTCTTCATTATGGAAGTTTTACCCACCCAACCGGCACCTAAGTATGACATACCTGAAAGAAAGACCTCAAATGGAAGACTTTGAAATTTAGTCAGGCTTAGCTCCACCCAAGCTTCTTGTTCGTACCCCAGGTGGGATATATCTGTGTATCCATATGGTATCTATAACCTAGGACTATAATCTGTGTATCTATAACCTATGATTGCAGTGGCTCAAGTGGCTAAGACACTGATTGGAAGGTGGAAGGTCAGCAGTTTGATTCCAGAGTGCTGCAGGACGGAATGAGCTCCCGTCTTTGCCCCACCTCCTGCCAACATAGCAGTTCAAAAGCAAGAAATTGCAAGTAGATAAATCGGGACCATTTCGGTGGGAAGATAACAACGTTCTGTGCGCTCCATTGTCTAGTCATGCCTGCCACATGAACATGGAAATGTCTGCAGAAGCAGACAGCGTTGGCTCTTCAGCTTTGAAACAGAGATGAGCACTGAACCCTAGAGTCAGATACAACTGGCTTTTGAGCAAGGGAAACCTTTACCTTTACTATAAGGTAGGAAAAACTTCCAGAACAACTTCATACTGTACAGCAATGTAGAATCAGATGTCAGGAGGTAGAGGTTCTATGTATGCGGTATTGCATGGTGAATCACTGTACTGTAAAATCTCACTTAGGACTGGCCTTCTCATCATCCTGGATAGAAAATTGCATTTCCTGATCCATCAACAAACTCTACCTGAGTAGGGGTATTGCTAGGGATATGAAAGATACGCATGGACTACTATGTCTTGATGAGCGATATCAATACAGCCTAATAAGGACATTGTCAGCCTCTCAGGTCAGTAAGAACAGCGAGTGGTTTTTAGTTCATCCAGTGTTTACGTCATTTACACAAAAAGTCTACACAAAATGACTGTCAGTTCCATATAACGTCTAAGATGTTTATAGAATTTCCCACTACAGATTTTTTCCCATATTAAAGTACTGGCAAAACTTTTGCCGCTTTCTTTCCTGACAGATTTCTTTACTGTCCACCTTTCACATCCATACATGGTGACACAAAACAGAGTGAATGGTCTTGGTCTTCAGTGAAACATCCTTGCACTTGATGATCTTTTCTCATCCCTTCATTGCTACCCTTTATAAACAGCAGCCCTGCCAGAAGCAGTTGGGAAATGAAGGAGTTGGAAGAGGAATCAGCTGCACATGGCCAATGATTGAGTTTCCTTGCTCCTCTTCTTGAAGATAATTATTTAAACACAGCGGCCCTGGCAGGAGCAGTGCAAAATGTGGTGCTACATGCGTACTTAGCAACACATTTGGAGTCGCCAGAAGAGTCCAGGGGCCACAAAGATGCAGGTGTGGAGATTCCAGATGAACTCCAAGAGGATCCTCATCATATGTTGTTGCCCTGAGATTAGAGAGTTCAAAAGGTAATGGTGGCAACAGGAATAGCTGAAGGTGACACAGAAAGAAGAGGCAGTGACACTCAAACTAACATTTTTTAAAATACTGTGGCAATTGTAAACCCCTGCTGAGCATACTAAGAAAACCCAGGAGAAATAAATAAACTGAAATAATGCCCTATCAAGAGCATAAGTTATATATTTTGTGAATTAGCAGGATATGCAAGAGCAGTCCAAGATGATATAAACCCTTTTGTTGGACTTCTTGCGATAGTGATAAATGTTCAGCCTTATCTGTTCTGGGAAATGAATAAAGCTACGTGGCTAGAATTGCCCAGCCACTGCTCACCATCATTATTCCTCACACCCCTCCATGGAACATTCAGTTTTGAAAGAAATACAGTGTAATTGTTTGGCTATGGTTCATGTTGTACCACATTTTATTGTGCACAGTGATATGAGATTTGTTTATCTACAGCACAACACTTCAATCACAGCTTGATCTGCAGATATTTTCCATCTGCTATAACAGCTCTTCATAGCAATAACTTTTCAATATTGGTGCTTGTTTTAAAGAAGCATGAAATTGGTGACGGGGGTGTGTGGGATTTCTTGGATGGGGTGTAGCATAGCCTATCAGAGGATTGATGGTCATTAAAAATGAAAGTTCAGATTATGCAATAAATGTGTTGTCAGTTCTCCTTGTCAGTCTTTCTGCCGAGAATGACAAGAACTCTCTGTACAATTAGGAGATTCTCTTTTTTAATTATTATTTTTAAAAAATTCAGAATAATTCTAATTTTAACTTGAGTCTATTTAGTATGATTGAAAAGGAGGCTGTTCCTACAGGGTGCTTCATGCTTTTGAATGAAAAATGGTAATTCAAAATGATGAGAACTGATTAGATAACACAATGGGAGTCTGCAGGATTTCCTTCCATCATTGTATCCAGCCCCACCTCCCATTATACATGCAATAAGCTTCAAAAGTAACCATCCTATAATTACACATTTAAAGCTGCTGTCTTACACAATGGAAGGGTCTGTACATCTAAGTAGCATTTGGAACAGAAATGAGAGGAATACCTTTCCTTTTCTTTTTCAAACAGAGGTAAAATAGCCAAGTGATCTTCTTTAACAGAGCTCATTCTGTATGAAAGGCTACACAGAGCCCTGTCCTCTGTCTGAATGCACCTTTTAATTCAGTGGCCTTAACAAGTGGTAAATGATCTGAAAGCAAGTGCTGTGAGGAACAGTTAAGGATTAATCTGGGGAAAGATAAGAGAGAAAAGTGCTGTGACAGCCTTTTGAAGGGATGTTGTATGTAAGATGAAGCAAACTTGCTTTCTGATGTTCCAGAGAGTTGGACCCAAAATGAATTCAGATGACAAGAAAAAAGATTTTGACTTAACACTTAGAAGAACTTCATAACTAACTAAGGGCATAGACTAATGCAGAGTGTGATGGACTCTCCTTCGGTGTAATTTTTAAAACTATGGTTGGACAGCTGTCTGTGAGATATGCTTTAGCTATGGATTTCCTTCTTTAGCTGTGGATTAGACTTCACGACCGATCTATTGTTCTATGACACATAATTTTTCATGGTTTTTTGTTACCAGTTCTTCACAGAATTTGCTACCTGTTCTTCAGAGAATTCACTCTCTCAGCCCCCGTGTTTTCCTGCAAGTGGCATGTGCCATTTTCACCTGAGAATTTGGAGCAGTAATGTTGGGTTTCAGCAAAATGAAGTCTGTATGACTTGAGTGGTCCCAGCCCCTACCCACTCTCATTTTTTTTTTAAAAAAAATGCTCAGAAAGTCCCCTTGTGCACTTTAGAAGATATGGAGGGGCAATGTTTCATGGTGTTGTCCCCTTCAGCTCTCTCTCTCTCTCTCTCTCTGTAAACAGCCTCATTTAAAAATTGGGGGAATGGTGCAGCAGCATGTTTGGCCGTTCAAGGTGCAAGAATGTGTATGTGTAGCCCATAGAACTCAGAATTGCCCAACCCCACTTTAAATGTTCCTGTTTCTCCTAATCGCATTTCACCAGTTTATTAAAAATATGATAACAGAATGCTTGTAAACATAGTAGTATTTTCTGAAAAAGAGACCATTTTGTTTTTATTCCTAGTGGGTCTTAGGTAGCTTAAGGTACCGAAGCCTGAAAAGTACTCATTTAAGTTAAGAGTCATATAGTCCAAGTCTGGCATAAATTTTGAAAGGGAGAATGTGTGTGTGTGCGTGTGTGCGTGCATGTGTGTGTGTGTGTGTGTGTGTGTGTGTGTTACTATAGTCGAGAGTTTACAAGAATAGTGAAGTTGCAAGCAGAATGTGCTACAGCAAAAGGAACGTGCACATATTCATACACAGCTTGCCATTCTTCCCCACTACTTCCCTACAGTGTTGCTTTTTAAATTCTAATGATTATTTCTAAATACAGTGGTACCTCATACAATGATTTTAATCCATTCCACAGGGCGCGTTGTTGTACGAAACAATTACTATACGATACATGCATCGTATAATGATGTTCCCTATGGGATGCATCACACAACAAATTTTTTTTGCTAAGTGGTTTTTCCCATTGAAAAATTGTTGTATGGTTTTTTCCATAGGGAAAATTGTTATGCAGGACACAATTCCCCCCCCCCCCCCAAAAAAAAAAACCAACACTAATTGTTATGCGATTTCGTTGCTATACGGGCCAATTGTTGTATGAGGTTCCAATGTACACACTTAAATGTGAATAGGGCTTAGTTGTTAAATTAATTACCAGAAACCTATGGGGAATTTATGCCAGTGTAAGTAAAAGGTAAAGGTAAAGGTTTCCCTTGCTCGAAAGCCAGTCGTATCCGACTCTAGGGTGCAGTGCTCATCTCTGTTTCTAAGCCGAAGAGCCAGCGCTGTCTGCTCCTGCAGATGTTTCCGTGGTCATGTGGCAGGCATGACTAGACACCGGAGCGCACGGAACGCTGTTACCTTCCCACCGAAGTGGTCCCTATTTATCTACTTGCAATTTCTTGCTTTCGAACTGCTAGGTTGGCAGGAGCTGGGATGAAGACGGGAGCTCATTTCCGTCCTGCAGTACTCGGGAATCGAACTGCTGACCTTCCGCTTCCCAGTCAGCATCTTAGCGACTTGAGCCACTGCAGTGCAATTGCATTAATCATGGCAGTGACTTGCCTCCAGTTAATGAGTTGCCACTCGTATTCCTAGCTGTGTCTAAGTTGTTCAACTTGCCACATGACCTTGTGCAAGCAGCAAGTCATTAATTAGTGGCAATTTGCTGCCACAATTTATACAGTTACAGTGTAGGCCCACAATTGGAGTCGGACCACCATAATTACATAATTTTCTTTCTATACTTTCAATTCAGATTCTAATGAAAGTCATACAAGAATTGAGTTAGCTATCACTCTGCATTGGACTTTCCTAAACTTTGTGAACTTCAAAATACAATTACTTAGGCAGAAATTAAGTGACTCAAATGTTTTCAAATATATGTGTGTTTGTGTTATTTTTGGGCAGCTACAGAGTGGTCTGCAGTTATACAAGTGAGCTCAATTTGGAGGGCAAAAAATATATTTTTCCCACTTACCAGGTCCTTAAGGTATTTTTTATCATATCAGAAGCACACAAAGGTGCTTTCTGGGTTGAAAGGATTTTTGCTGGAGAAACTCCACTCAGGGGATGGCTGAATGAGGCTCCTTTCATATCCCCAAGATCTTTTCCCACTGAAATGGTCCCTGTTTTTCTACTTGCAATTTCTTGCTTTTGAACTGCTAGGTTGGCAGGAGCTGGGACAGAGATGGGCACTCATTCTGCCATCCAGTACTCGGGTCTTGAACTGCCAACTTGCCGAGCTTCTTAAACTCTGAGCTGCCGCAGCCCCATCCTTAGGGGTGATATATTAATAAGGGATCCATTAGTGCAAACATCCTTTGGAGAATCTCCCTTAAACCTGAAGAAGATTTGGACAACCACTATGAGCTCCTGTAATGTTAGAAAATCTTGGTCATGTTATTAGCAAGGGGAAAGAAAATACCATGGCCTAAATCTTTGCACTGGAGTCCTGTGCTTCCTCCCCTCCTGTAAGCAGCAAATGTTGCTTTGATCTCTTTGGTGTAATGTCTTCTCTACATTCATTCTTCTCCTTTCATATGCAGCAATAGCAGCTCCACCGGTGGCTTAGTGATTAAGACACTGAGCTTGGAGACTGGAAGGTTGGGTTTAGATACCTGAGGGCTGCACGGGGACATGAAAGAAGCTTCATTCAGGTGTCCCCAGCAAAAATCCTTTCAACCCAGAGTAATTTCTGACACGAAATTATTATCTGCAGCAATGTCCTTGCTCATCTACAGCACTTAAGGGAATTAAGTGCCCAGGGGTTGGACTCAATGGTCTTATAGACCCCTTCTGACTCTATTACTCTATGAGTGTACTGAGTGCACAGCATGAGAAGAACCCTTTCTTCTACATTTCTTAATCGGGTTTATAGTGGAAGCGCCATGGGACTGTTGGCCCCACTTGCTGCTTCTCCATAATCAGATTCAAATAAAATTACTGTGTGCAGCATAAGAGAAAGTTAAATATGAATTCTTCTCTCAGCCAATAAATCTTTCAAGAGCTTAATTTCCCCAAGAATGATGCCTTAGGACATAATGCTTAGGTAATGAAGCAATGGCTGTGTTATTGAGCTGGAAGGTCTCTTTCTGTCTCTCTCACCCTGCAATTTCTCATTTTCTATTTCTGTCTAAATTGCTACTTTTCTTGAAATGAAATTTCACTAGTAGAAAGAAAGTGGAATATTGACGTTTATCACTTATTGTCTCCTGTCCTGGTAAATGAATTTGCACATCACACAAGTCTGTAGCACTCACCCTCCTACAGTCGCCTATCGAGGGTTTAATTTAAGCAGACACTCCTAGTACAAGATCCAAGGTTTTACATTGTAAACCAAAGAGTTCTTTCCAGGTATTTTCCACTGAACTAATATTAAAAATTAGTACATAAAGAAGGCTTGGGCAACAAGTAGCTATTTATTTATTTATTTATTAGATTTATATACCGCCCTAATCCAGTGGACTCTGGGGAGTGTATATAGGCCAGCAAGCACCTCACTGACCATACAATGAAACAAGTTAAAACCAATATAAAACCAATTAAAAATCCTTAAGAACATTTGGCAACATTGCCCACCACTGTGCCATTTTGCTCTCTAAAAGCAAATATAAAATCAACATAACATTAACATTAAAATTGGTTACAGGAGGGGGGAAGCCTAAGACAAGCAGAAAGCGGAGCTTGTTGACAATCCCGGACCCCAGTTAGGATCAGCTGAGGAGTTGAGTTAGCAACAGGCCTAGCAAGGGAGTTTATGTAAATGCATTTACAACAGCCACAGACATGTTTTATGGTGGGAGGAACCACATAACAAGGCTGTTCAACCATGTGACTGGCCCATGGCCTGAAATGTTTGGCCACCCCTGACTTAGATTAATGTTTAGCAATTTCAAAGTCCTTGAGATGACCTTGTATTCTGATAGCTACTTGTTGTCCAAGCCTTGCAGGCGCACCCCCCCAATAACGGACTCAGACAACATTGAAAGTGGATAACAGCATCGGGCCACATTTATTGATTCAATGCCCTAATCCGAATTATAAATTTGTATTGGTAAAACGACCAATCATAATTCTTAAGGCAAGCAGGCCGAAGTAACACTGGTAAGGTACCACCCCAAAATTGCCAACGGCAATTGGTTACAATGTATCAATTTGTATCAATTTGTTTGTTGACAACAAACAAATTGTTGACCGTAGTCAATATCTAACTCATGACCCCACCCTCTGACTCGTATCCGTGAAATCACGGGGTGATGCATGCTGGCTAGCTATCGCCATCACCCCGTCGCCTGGTTCGTCGTTGACCGGACAACGTTTAACTAATTTGTTCCTGTCTAGTGTTGTCCAGTCAATTGCGAACCTGCCGGATACCTGTGGGTCATAATGTTTACCTTACCAGTGCTACCTGCCAATGTGACCGGAGTCAACAGTAGAAACGAAAGGAACCCCTATATCAAACCATAGCAACAGTGTGGGATGGGCAAAAAAGCCAGGACCCGAAAGCCAATGTGGGTCCCAACCAAAAATTCCCACCCGGCCCCGAAGCGACCAAAATATCACACTGTTAACTAGGGAGGGGGTGGAGGGGAAAAACTTCTCCGCTCCGTCGCTTTAGCTAAAATGGCAGCACGGCTGCCTCGTGGCCACCCCTTTTATAAGGGAGCTGGCCACGCCCTAAACTACCTGGATTCTTCGTCCTGTGGGGGGGGGCCCGCAAAGAGCGCGGCGGCCATTTTGGCGCCGCGCTTGCATTGCAGGCGCACCCCCCCAATAACGGACTCAGACAACATTGAAAGTGGATAACAGCATCGGGCCACATTTATTGATTCAATGCCCTAATCCGAATTATAAATTTGTATTGGTAAAACGACCAATCATAATTCTTAAGGCAAGCAGGCCGAAGTAACACTGGTAAGGTACCACCCCAAAATTGCCAACGGCAATTGGTTACAATGTATCAATTTGTATCAATTTGTTTGTTGACAACAAACAAATTGTTGACCGTAGTCAATATCTAACTCATGACCCCACCCTCTGACTCGTATCCGTGAAATCACGGGGTGATGCATGCTGGCTAGCTATCGCCATCACCCCGTCGCCTGGTTCGTCGTTGACCGGACAACATTTAACTAATTTGTTCCTGTCTAGTGTTGTCCAGTCAATTGCGAACCTGCCGGATACCTGTGGGTCATACTGTTTACCTTACCAGTGCTACCCGCCACACGGAGGGGCTTCAAAGAAGGCCTGACGCCCCCCCCCAGACCGTCAGCTAGGTCAACAGGCCTGCTCGCCAATCACCCAACAGGAGGTCCATACCTCCTCGCGACAGATGGACCCCATCCCCTGCATACAAGTCATAATTTCGTAGGCTAATAGCGGGGTGACGACTGACCCGTCCCCAAGCCTTGTCAGCAAGGAACCGCGCCACCGCCCCATTGACCGCGTGCCTAGCGCGGTCAAGGGCCAGGAGGTCAATGCCCCCTCTGTAAGAATGGCGCGGGATCATGTCCGACCAAACCAGGGTTGTGGCAGGCCAGACGTAGTGCAAGTAGGCAAGGTCCTCGCAAATCGCATGCTTGAGCGATAAGCCGGTGACCTGACCCAAATCATTGCCCCCAAGGTGTATGATGAGAATGTCAGGTGGGTCAGCACTCCTGCTTGAAAACAGGAAAGGCAGCAGCTCCCGCCATAACATCCCAGGCTTACCATGCCATGTGAGACTGGCGTGTTCACCCAGTCCCAGTCGGGGTCCCCACTCTGTCGCCGCAGCGTAACGCGCTGCCCTATGCACATAGCTGTGGCCCACCAGCCATACTGTCACCGGTGTAACACGACACCCAGGGTCTGTAAGAAAAATTGAGAAAAAGGAAGGCAAGGTGATTGGATTGGTACTCACGGTGGAAGTGGGCGCACATAAAACTGAAAACATTGCGAGCCCCACCTTCCCATGCTGCGTATGTCAGCCCCGGAGTACCCAAAAGCAGCTGCTGTAGAGGCTGCCCCAATACGAAATGAATGTGTGCCATAACGGGCACCTGGTAGGCCCACCCTGGCGAGGGCTCTGCCTGTCACCTTCCAAAACTGAAATTTAGTAAGGGGAGACCCATCTTGGTGACAGAAAAACGGGCCATGGTGCATGCCACGCAGTGCCAGGAACTCCTGTAGGGCACCAACCGGACAGATGTCTGCCAAAGAACACCGTAGCAGTCTTACGCCACTGCCTACGCCATGCTGATCTGACTTGGAGGAACGTATCCTCAACTGGGCCCAGTCTTTGGCAACATAGACATCCTCGAGTTCCAGTGCCCTACAACTTGCATCCGCCTTAGACAGCATCACAAGTTCGCTGATGCGGAGCGCTCCAAAAAAATGCCACCGTTGTGGCTGCATGAAAAAGGGCTGCCTCATAATGATCAAAACAGAGGCTTGGCCAGCCCCAGGCCAACTGGGTAAGAACCCCTGGGGAAATAGGGTGCCGGTCGTCCGGGCAACGCCCACGCTCGCGCACCCACCCCTCCAAAACATGTCTCACACGGAAGTCAGAGGTGCTGTCCACATGACCCTCTACTTTGGCCATAAAAGCCAGCGCCGAGAGCTTGGATGCTATGGTGCGAGGTGCGAGGCCGAGAGCATGCAGGTGGACCATGAACCGCAGAACATGGTCAACCGGAATAGGCCAGGTCTCTGGCAGGTGAAATTGAGCAGCAAATGCCCTGTAAGAATTAAATGCTTGTTGATACGCCTTACGCGTGCGTGGCGCTAGTGACAGGCCAATCGGCCGGTTCACCTCTCCTTGCCAATGGTCCATATCTCGTCCGGGAGTGGCGAGGGAAATTCCTCCGCATCCGGGGCCAAGGCACGGAACCTGGAGATCTGCAGGCGGGACAAAGCGTCAGCAATATCATTATTAATCCCTGGGACATGCCTGGCTCTGAACAAAATGTTGAGGCGCAGGCAGGGCAGCACAAAATGGCGCACTAGGTCCATAACCCTGGGCGATTTGGAAGTCTGTGCATTAACAATGTGGACAACAGCAGCGTTGTCACACCAGAAATGCACGACCGAGTTGGCCCATTCCTCGCCCCATAGCATCAAAGCCCCTAGTATAGGAAAAAATTCAAGGTATGTGAGATCACGCAGGCGATCTGTGCCTGCCCAGGCCGGTGGCCACCCACCATAGGCCCACTTCCCATTGAAGTACATCCCATAACCCAGGGATCCTGAGGCATCAGACTGGATCTGAAAATTGGGGGATGCCAGGAGGTCAGACCTCCAAAATGAGACCCCATTGAACTCCCTCAGGAACTGTAACCAGACAAACATGTCCGCCCTGATACCCCGGGTAAGTCTAACTCTGTGGTGAGGCCTGGATAACCCTGCCATGGCGTCGCATAAGCGTCGAGCAAAAGCCCTGCCCGGAGCGACCACCCTGCAAGCGAAATTTAGGTGACCATGTAGCACCTGCAGTTCCCTCAGTGATGCCTTGCGCTTGGCCATCAACTCCGAGATAAGGGCCACTATCCTGGACACCTTATCCTCCGGTAACCTAGAAGCCTGCGCTAACGTGTCAATCTCCACCCCCAGGAATACTAACTTGGTAGATGGGCCCTCGGTCTTTTCGGGCGCTAAAGGGACACCGAGTTCCTCCATTAGCGTCTGAAATGTGTTGAGGAGACGTGTGCACGTGTCCCAGCCCCGTTCACCCCCGAATAAAAAGTCATCCAGGTAATGGGCTACAGACCGGGACCCTGACCTGCGGATGAAAGCCCACTCTAAGAAGGTACTAAAACGCTCAAAGGCCGAGCATGATATGGAACAGCCAAAAGGCATGGCCTTATCAAAATAATATTCGCCCTGGAATTTGAAACCCAGCAACTCAAAGTCACCCGGATGCACCGGCAGGAGGCGAAAGGCCGACTTAATGTCGCACTTGGCCAGCAGGGCACCCGGGCCACACGAGCGCACCATGCGCAGCGCGTGGTCAAAAGACGTATACCTGACTGAACAAAGGTCATCAGGGATAGCATCATTGACCGACCGGCCGGCTGGGTAGGATAAATGATGAATAAGGCGAAACTCGCCTTGAGACTTTTTGGGAACCAAGCCTAGGGGCGACACCTTAAGGTTGGGAAACGGGGGTGAAGGGAAAGGGCCAGCGACCCTGCCCGCATCTAACTCCTTCCTAATACTGGCAGCAGCCACCTCCTCCCTCCCCTTGAGGGACAAAAGATTGGGGGCATCCTGAGGGGACCTATCACCCATGAAAGGGATGCGGAACCCGTACTTAAAGCCTTGAAGGAGATACTCCCCATCCTCCCCCTTCGGGTACACTGTGAGCCAACGCTCCAACATGTCCACCTTAATTGGGGAGGGGGCCTTTCGGTGAACCAGCTCCATCTGTGGCAGCCTTGCCAGCCCACTGTCCGCCCCTCCCTCTGCCCCGTGTCCCCCCAGGCCTGGGACAGGCGGAGGCTGCGTGGGGGCCCGAACAGGTGGGACACTCATGCCTGTATTTGCAATTCTTCTTATTACAGGAACCATTGGACGAGAAAGTCCAGCACAGCAGGCGGGCTGGAACCCCCTGCCCCGCCACTTGGCGGGTAACCTGTGCTGGGACAGCTCGCTGGACCGCATGTCCGCAATGGTATCTGTCCCCTGGCGCGGGGCGCGTGGGCGTCATGTACAGAAGCCAAAGCCTCTGGCACGGCTCGTCTCACCTCATCTCCGGGTAGAGGGGAATCCGCATACGGAATTCCTCGTCATAAGCCAGCCATGAAGGGCCCGGGAAATCAACCATTGCCCTGTATATGTTGTCCAAATATTGGACCATCGGAATAGCCAACTCCGGCCGCGCCCTCAGATACACTGCCATGTAAATTAAATAAGCCGGCAGCCAGTTGGCCCAGGTACGTGGCGGCTTACGATGACGTGCCTGCTCCTTATCCTTCTCATCCTGTCCCTCCCTTTCCTCCTTGGTGGGCTCTCTGTTCAGGAGTGAGAAGATATCTACATACTCCCCCCGCCAAATCTTTTCCTTGGTGGCCTGTGCCAAGTGGTCACCCAGTGGCAAGGAGTACCCCGCAGTTGGTAAGGCCGAAAAAGGCACCACAGACACCGGGAAAGGGGCCTGAGCTAACCCAGCCACCCCCAGTACATTCCCCGCAGTGAAAGAAAAACTACCCACCCCGTTGCCCTTGGTGGCAGTTACCGTCGCCGAGTGGGGTGCCGGCTGCTGTGCCACCGCACCACCCGAGCGAGGCCAAGGCCATTGAAAAGCTCCCCCCATAGAAGCAATGTGTGCAGGTGTACTGGCTTGTACCGTATACTCACATGCTGCACCCCCGTGGGCCGCCCCCACCGGGGGTTCCGGCCCACTGGGGGCGTCGGAGCTCACGACCGACGTAGAGCTCATCATCGGGGCCTGACCTGCACTTGTCTGCTGGCTGGGGAGCTGCGGGGCAGTGGCCGAAGCCGCGCCACCCGCCTGAGGCAGCTCAACCCTGCCCGCCGCCTGTTGTCCTCCCGCCGACGGCGCCGCAAAAGGGACGCCAAAGGGAGCCCCAGCCTGGCTGGCCCGAGCTAAGGACGCTTCGAGGGCCGCAAGGCGGGCCAGTAAGGCCTGCACGTCGATCTGGGGCCAAGGGCCGGCCGGCCCACCAAGTCCAGGCGCGGGTACAGGTCCCTGTACCCCAGGACCCGAATAGGGCCATTGCCCAACACCGAAGCCCGGTAGGGTCGGTGCAGGAACCTGCCAAGGTAGGGGACCACACCACCCGCCCAGGCTAGAAGGCCCAGGAGGAAGAGAGGCAGGCCCAACAGGATGGGCAGAGAGAGTAGCGGTGTCCACCGCTCGCGGGCCATGGGCCGGAGCCCCTGCCGCGCCCGCATTTCGATCCCCCGTGTCCGGCCAAGGGGCGATGGACCCCATTCCGCCGGCCCCGACGGGGGCCTGGACAGGCGGCTGCTGGGGAGGCGCCACCGTGGTCCTCCGACCCGGGTTGCGCCTCCTCACAGCTCGAGCCGCACTCGAAGCTGCCTTCTTCTTCGAAGGCATCTCAATCGCAGGAGAGGGAAGCCGAAAAGAAGATTCGCCGCCAAAAGGCTTCCTGCAAGGTAAGGAGCGACGGAGACACAGGGGAAAAACTTCTCCGCTCCGTCGCTTTAGCTAAAATGGCAGCACGGCTGCCTCGTGGCCACCCCTTTTATAAGGGAGCTGGCCACGCCCTAAACTACCCGGATTCTTCGTCCTGTGGGGGGGGCCCGCAAAGAGCGCGGCGGCCATTTTGGCGCCGCGCTTGCATTCTTTATGTACTGATTTTTAATATTAGTTCAGTGAAAAATACCTGGAAAGAACTCTTTGGTTTACAATGTAAAACCTTGGATCTTGTAAATGCATTTACAACAGTTGCAGGTGCATTTACGGCAGTGTTTTGCACATGCACAGGCTTTTTGAGCATGCATGCTTGACTTCCACTTCTGGGAGCAGTGAGGGTGGCACGGGCCAGATGATTTGGCTCTGTGGGCCATGTCAGGCCCACAGGCCATAGTTTGGCCACCCCTGATCTAAGTAGTACTGTACTTTACTGTTGGTGGGCTGGTACAATGGACACCACAACATTTTTACTGAGTTCTGTCCAACTTTGCTCATTACATGCTGATTTGCAGTACAAATCTGACTCAAAAATGTGTCTGATGTATGTTGTTTGGACTAATCACACACTTCTTCCAATGTCAAAATTGTCCAATTGCCAACCCCTCCTCTGCCAGCAGATCTCAGAGATCTGCCAATGGAGAAATATTCCTGCAGATCTGCTCTGCTTAGTTAGGCTCTGTTCGGGAGAAGTGACCAAAAGGATCTGGATGAAGTTGGAATGAGGTGACAGAAGAACCAAGTTTCAGCAGACTCATACCTCTTCCAGCCACAAGGTTATGCCTCCATAAGAATGTTATCAAGTCTGAACCAACATATAGTAACTCTTATATGGCTTTTTAAATAAGTGTGATGTTAAAATTCCATACATACAGACATACATTTTTATGGCCAGGGGGAGATTTGAACCAATTTGAACCTGAGTCCTGGTCCATCACTCTACCCACTTTACCCTAAATAAATTTCAGCACTCTTAGATTAGACATTGCACAGCTCAGCTGGTCTTGTGTTGGTTCAGCTGGCCGTTGGCTGGCTTAGCCTGTCAAGACTACATTGCTAACTCAGAATTATTAGATCTGGCACTTAAATCTTCAATTTACACTCTTCTTAGGCTATATAAGACCAGCACTTTAATGCTTAGCTATGCAGTCATCTGCTAGCAATATAATGATTTGGAAGTGGCCTGAACTCCCCAAATATCTGGGAATATCTGAAATGGCTGTATATAAATGAGCAGTTGTTCATTTTGTTTCAACATTTCCTTGTTCCCAGAAGGAGGCAGATGTATATATTATCCATTCATTTAACTTTGATAATATGGACAAGCAACCTTCCCAGCTAATGGGCTTTTATTGTTTCCAGTGTCTTCTGCTGGATTTTGAAGGTTACAAAAGAAGGGGAAGTAATTCCTCTGGTGTAGTTCTTCCATCTAGATGGAAAGATATCTTTTTATATTTCACTCCTGGATTCTTAGGACAAGGCAGATAAGCTTTCCTCAGCTTGTTTTTGAATCAAACATGATCCTTACACCAGCCACTGTAAGATGACTCAATATTTCATATTTCATTGTCTCAATCTCTGCATTCAGCCTCAACTCACTGCAGATTCTAAGGTTAGTCTGCTTTTATAATCTACCGCCGATGCTATAAATATCCAGCACACTTGGCTGGTGTGTGTGTGTGCACATAGTGTAGAAAGCTATTCCAATAATTAGATTCCAATAGACTGTCTCTGCATAGTCAGTTTGCTCCTTAATAATGAATAATGAATGTGAAAGCTGTTAGGGAGCTGTGTCCTAAGAATGAGAGTGGAAGATAGCATTCTTAATCTTTCAGGACAAAACATTGTAAGGAAGCCTACAATTCCATTTCTGGACAGTTGAAAAAGTGTCACCTATATCCAGGCTACCTGAACAACAATGTTTCCCTATTATCAGCCTGCCTGGATTTTAAGATCTTCAGATGAGGCTTTCCCCCAGTTCTGGTTGCTTCCACACATGTACTCAGTCCTCACTAAGGATATTAGAGAAGGTCTTCCCAGTAGCTGTGCCTCAGCTAGACTAGCCTTGTTGGCCCATGGTCCTTCTACCAGCAGGTAATGGCCTTTTTATTCAGACAAGCTTTTGACAACTGAGTAGTTGCTGAGCAAGGGTTTTAAAGGATTGTGTCTGTGTGCTGCTTTTAAAACAATGCACTGCTGAAGTCTTTTCAAATCAATTGCTAATAGGATCATGTGGTTATATTTTAGAATGATTTTGTTGTTCAGTTGTATAGTCAATTCTGGCCCTTTGTGACCCTATGGACCATTGCCCTCAAGGCACCTCTGTCCTCCACCATCCTCCTCAACCCACCCAGCTCTGTGCCCACTGTGTCTACAATACCATCTAGCCATCTAATTTTTGGCCACCCCTTTTTCTTTTGCCCTCCACCTTTCCCAGCATCAAGGCCTTCTCAAGTGAATCCTCTCTTCTCTTTTGATGTCCAAAGTACTTCATCTTCATCTTTACTATTTGACCTTCTAAGGAGCAGTCAGGGTTGATTTCTTCTAAGATCAACTTATATGTTCTCCTCGCTGTCCAGGGGACTCTCAAAACTCTCCTCCAACACCACATTTCAAAGGCATCTATTCTTCTGCGCTCAGCTTTCCTTATGGTCCAGCTCTCACAACTGTACATTTCCACTGGGAATACCATTGCCTTATGTGAATTTTTGTTTGCAAGGTGAGGTCTCTACTTTTGACTATGTTGCCCCAGGTTTCTCATAGCTTGCCTCCCAAGAATCAGTCGCCTTTTTATTTCATCGCTGCAATCACCATCTGCAGTGATCTTTAATCCTAAGAAAGTAAAATCTGTCACTGCTTCTACTTCTTCCCCATCTATTTTCCAGGGACTGATAGGGCCTATTGCCATTATTTTGGTTTTCTTGAGGTTGA
Source organism: Bradypodion ventrale (assembly GCA_035047345.1). NCBI lineage: Eukaryota > Metazoa > Chordata > Lepidosauria > Squamata > Chamaeleonidae > Bradypodion > Bradypodion ventrale. The sequence continues at coordinate 18,411,383 of JAWDJE010000003.1, read as the reverse complement.
GTCTCAAGCTGCACCGAGCCTTGCAAGAGAGTGACATCGGCCAACTCAAGGTACCTACGGGACCGGTCATTCCGGGAAAGGGGCACTAGTTTGCTAACCCGTAACGCCAAGCTAGCAAGGAGAGATGGAGAGACCAACTGACGATTGTCCGGGCAAAAGCTGCGCTCCCTGGCCCAACCCTCAAGCACCCTGTGCACCCTGAAATCACCTGTGGTGTCCATATAACCCTGTGCCTTGGCCATGAAGGCCAATGCAGACAGGCGCCCGGCTAAAGTACAAGGCACCAACCCGCTATCATGAAAATGGACCATATAGTGTAGAAGATGTTCCACCGGCAAAGGCCACAGGTCAGGAAGAGACCTCGTCCGGCGAAAATTCAGAAAGGATTGGTAAGTACCGGAATACGCCCTACGGGTACAGGCGGAAAGAGATAGGCCTATTGCCCGGCTCACTTCACCTCGCCAGACGTCCATATCTCGCTGGGAAGCGGCGAGGGAAAGTTGCCAGCCCCTGGCGCAAGCGCCCGAAACCTGGTCATCTGTAGGCAGGACAAAGCATCGGCGATACTATTGTCAAGACCAGGAATGTGCCTGGCCCTGAACAGAATATTGTTGCACAAAGAGCACAAAACAAAGTGGCGCACTAGCGACATGACCCTGGGCGGGCGAGACGTCTGCGCATTGACAATGCACATGACGGCCACATTGTCGCACCAAAAATGCACTACAGAATCTTTCCACATATGTCCCCATAGCAAAAGAGCGCCCAGGATGGGGAAGAACTCCAGGAACGTAAGGTCCTGAAGGATTCCCGTGCCTTGCCAGGCCGCAGGCCAATGACCGCAGCACCAATGGCCATCCCAATAGATGCCGTAACCCAGTGTACCCGAGGCATCAGACTGCACCTGAAATTTGGGCACAGTGGCAAGCTCCTGGCACCAAAAGGACACCCCATTGAAATCAGCCAAAAATGCGAGCCAAACCTGTAGATCGGCCCACATACTGCAGGTTACCCGCACCCTGTGATGCTTCCTGGATAAAACAACCATGACATCACACAGGCATCTGGCAAAGGCCCTGCTGGGGGCCACCACCCTGCAGGCGAAGTTAAGGTACCCATGAAGCACCTGAAGGTAATGTAAGGACACTTTATGCTTAGCTAACATGGCCGAAATCGACTCTGATATGCGGGTGACCTTGTCCACGGGGACCCTGGACGTCTGCCTGACGGTATCAATTTCAATACCTAGGAAAGTTAGTACAGTGGCCGGGCCCTCTGTCTTCTCAGGGGCTAGGTACCCCCAATTCAGACATTAGCTCCTTAAAGATCAAAAGCATTTGCTCACACGTCCCCATCCGGTCCGCTCCCCCAAACAAAAAATCATCCAGGTAATGGGCTACCATGTCAAAGCCGGACCTGTGAACAAACGCCCAATGCAAAAAGGAACTAAAGCGTTCGAAAGCCGAACATGATATTGAGCAGCCAAAGGGCATAGCTTTATCTACAAAATATTGGCCCTCAAACCTAAAACCCAACAATTCAAAGTTAGGGTAAGGTGGTTCATTAAAGGGGCCTGCTACCCGCCCCTCACGAACCTCCTTAAATATCTTCTCCCTAGCTAAACCTTCCTTACCCTTCAATGACATTAAGTTAGGTGCCTCCTGAGGTGCGCGTGCACCAACAAAAGGGATGCGAAATTCCCATGAATAACCCGCTAACAGGTAATCGGCATCCCCACGCCTGGGATAAACCCGCAGCCAGTGTCCGAGCACCTGCAACTTAATTGGGGAGGGGCCCCTTTTGAGGGACCCCAGCGACACAGCCCGAGCCCTGCTGCCCGTGGCCCCGTCCTCATGACCCACTTGACCGGGTGCAAGTAGATGCGGAGTGAGGTCCACCGCAGCTGGAGCACTTGTGCCTATACCTGCATGGTTTTCGAGTACAGCCCCCTGGCGACGAGAAGCTCCAACACAGCAGGCGGTTTGGAACCCCCTGCCCCGCCAATTGGTGGGGAGACTGCGTTGTGCCAGGACGCTGCACTACATGACTGCAGTGATATCGGTCACCAGAGGCAGGGCGAGATGGAGTCATATGGAGAAGCCCTAACAACTGGTCAGGCTGGTCCCAGGGCATTTTGGGATGTAAAGCCACGTTTTGGGATGTAAATTCCTTGTCCCGGTCATCTTCCTTCTCTTTCTCTTCCTTGGTTTGCCTCCCTATTAAAAAGGCTAAAGATATCTACATATTCCCGTCTCCATATCTTGTCCCTAGTAGCCAGTAACAAGTGGTCACCCAGTGGTAGGAACCTACCCGTGGTCGGGAGAGCAGAAAGTGGGACTGTATGGTACGCCGTGTTAATCGGCGGACCATATCGGGTACGGCACATTGGGCCCCACCGGTGAAACCCCAGGTGGTACAGGAGGGTATGGAGCGCGCCATGCAGCGGCCTGAGGGGCTAGGGGCACGGGGGTGAACCCTGAGCTGACTGTAGTGGGCAGTTGAACTGGGCCTCCCATATGTGATTGGTGTGGCCAGGGCCATAGCCCGTTCCCCATAGAAGGCAAGGATCCAGAAGGAGGTGTACTAACTTGACCTGGCTACTCACCAGGTGCACCCATGGCTGCTGCCCCCACCGGGGGTTCCAGCTGCCGGTGAGCGTCGGGGCTCCCAATCGAATCGGAGCCCGCCGGGCTAGCCATTGAATACCCATCTGTCGCCTGTTCCTGCGCATGCACGGTGTCCGAGGCAAGGGCTGCTTCCAGCTGATCGACCCTCCTTTCCAGGGGGGGGAAAGGCTGAGGCCCATCAGCCCCTGCCCATCTGCCTTGACCCATCAACGGCCCCCTGCCCCGCCTTGGCACGGGCTGTGCAGGACCCAGGCCCACAGCCCTTTCCAAGGCCTCAATCATGGCCAGCAAGGCCTCGTCGCACTCCTGGCCAGCGTAGGCCACATGCTGGGCCAGAGGGCGAGGCATCCCAGACCGGGCCTGTTGAGGACCACCCCGTTCAGCCCCAGTAGGGGCTGGAGCTGTTGCCCTCGTGCAGGGCCTCCAGCTCAGAGGTGGGCCCGGCGGGGGCTAGAGGCCCAGGTCTGGGCCGGGCCCCGGCCCCGTGACCAGTGGGGGCAGGTGCCGAATTCGGGGACCAAGCCCCAAAGGCTTTGCAGCCCTCTTCTTGGGGGTCATCGTGCCCGAAGGCCTAATGAAAAGAGAGGCTCCCTCAGAGTCAAGCGCCTTGCTCTCCCACGCTCCTGAGCCCTAGGCCTGGCAAGGAGCCACCCGGTCGGGAGCAGAGGCAGCAGGCGCAGCACGGCAGAACACTGCGAAGATAAGGAGCCACGCGGCAAGGGGGAAAACCCAGGGCCGCGTGGAGGCTGCTCAGCTGGGGCAGGGAACAAATGTTTCCTGGCCCAGTCAAAAAACAACTGCCGGTGGGGCGGTCCGAGCCTCCCCTCTTAAAAGAGGGCCCGGCCCCCGGCCCTCTACCAGCCCCGTGCCATCTCCCATGGGGGCGGGACCGGCATGCTTGAAACACAGACTAACATGGCTACTATTCCAAAAAATTCAACTATGAAACTAAAGAATGCAATGCTTATCAGTTAAAACTGGAATGCCCAATAGCTGGAATCATTTGGCTATATTTTCTGTGAAGGATAGCTTAAGAGAATTAGATGAAATCATTTCACTTCTATCTTGTTTCCTCTTGAAACAAAGGCTGCGGTCTATAATGTAATGAAAAGGATTCCAACTTAAACTCTATTGAGGAATTACAGATTTGACATTCTCAACTAACTCCAGAGGGAGTTCCTACAGTCCTCCACACACCCCATAGTTTCCTCTAAAGAGATTTTCTGCTCATATGTGTAGACAAAACATCCTGGAAAATCTGACCAATGTGTACAGTCAGGGCTGGGGCATTCCACACTTTGAGCCCCCCATATCTTTTGGAAAGAGAGGTGAGAAAATATTTTAATGTAAAGAATGACATGTTAAAAATATTCATAGAAGCCAAGGCATTTGTTCACCCTTGGCTGAAGGAAGGCTCCTCCTGGCACAGGAGTGATAATGTGAAATAGCAAGCCAAGAATCAAGCTGTTCAAAATGTGTATTTCCAATGAAAGAGTAAAGAGCAGCCCTCAGGCTACCTAATAAACTAACTGGCAAGTGCTGTAAGTAATTCCTAATCCATGCTTTGATCAAGACTGAAATAAATACAGTATGTAGAAACTGTTTGTGAACCATTTGAAAAGACACACAAACACCAAACTAGAGTGCTTTTGTTATATGTATATAAGGGATGTGCATTACCTTCAGGCAAATGGATAATAGTGAAGTGAAGCACAGGGATTTGTACTTTTATGAGGTAACTATGTAGTGCATTAAAGAGTACAGAGGCCTTAACAAGTTACAGGAGCACAACCAGGGATCTCTTGTGTTAAAGTAGGCATTTATAAGTGCGAAGGTGCCAATCAGATATGGGAAGAGAGAAAATAAAATAAAGGGGACTTGCCCATTGCCCTCACTCACTCCCTTCCCTGGAGCTTGGTGTTAGGATTTTCTCCTGGCAGCTGAAAATAAGGAAGAAAATAAAAATGAAACAAAGTGCCAAGCTATATAAGTGCCCCTTATTGAATTCTATAATGGCTGCAGCACCAAACAAAAACCCTACTGACCTGCCAGCACCACTCTCTCAGACCAAGAGTGTAAAAGGATGCTACTTGCCCATTTATGTTTTCCAACCCTTGTGAAAGTGTGTGTGGGAGAGAAAGAAAGAACATGAGCTACCTGAAATCTGAGGTTTTAGTTCTGTGAGGCAACTCTAGTAGACAGAGCCTAAAAACCAGTGGCTATATTTCTTGGGGTGATATATTTTATTCCATAAACTCAAGAAAGATTTTCACTGATCCAGATTGAAGTCCATGGTCTACAGAAAGGAACTACTGTATGAATGTTTACAAAAGTCTTCTTGACATTGTCAGAAGAACTTCTTCTTGTGCTGTATCCAGTTCCAAAATTTGGCGATCATCATGGTGATCAGCCATGAAGACTGTCCTACAAATATAATGCTGTGGCCTTTCATATGTCTTCCACATCATAGCATGACACCTATACCACTGATCCAGTTCCGTGAGTCATTTTCTGTGATGTTGTGTATTGAATGTAGTGTGTTGAATGTAATTGTAACCACACAAATGGGTACAGGTAACACTGTAACCTTCTGTATGAGGACGCGAGCTAGTGGCCACCGGGGGCAATAGCGAGCGCCCAGCTCACATGGTTCACATTACTCAAATGCCTTCAGCTGCGCGGGAAAGATTCCCGCGCTCACCTCACCTGGACAAGAAAGGCGTGACCAAGGATGACGTCACTTGGACAGCAGCCAATGCCTGTCGAAGAGCCAGATTCAAGTAGATAGCCACCGTATAAAAAGAGCTGTTTGTCCGCCATTACCACATGTTCGTGCTGTACTCCATGCAATAAAGATGTGTTAGGCTAGCTTACAGCCATTTCCATTGTCTTGATTCCCAAACACTAAATGTCCTGAGCCCTTTTGGCACATAAAGTCCTCCTCAGCCCCAGGCCAGTATTGATGAAGCTGCTGCCCTCCATCAAGATGGATTCAAGTGGGATCTAATCCACTTGAGGACCATCAACCATCCCTGTGGATTTCGCCAAGGCTGCTAGTCCTCAGGGTTGTCAGGTTAGTTAACTTCCACCTGATGCTCGGTGTTGAGTCGCTGGAAGTATGGTCTACTCTATTACAATAGCAGGATAACCTGGCCAGACTCATGTCAGAAGAACAGATGGGTTATTTTACTCAATAAGAGCCAAAGATGGTCTTCAGTGCCAAAGAAAGCCAACAATTACAGCTGAATTGAGGGTGGGGAGGAAACAGATTGTATTTTTCCTTCACTCTTTTATGCATTTAAAACTACCTACCAGATGAGTTTGGGATGGAGATGATCAGTTTGCTAATATTTACTTACATGTTCTTTCATTGTAATTTTTTTTTAGAAGCAGCAACTAATGGCTCCCTCTACTAGACTTTGCATGGAGATGTTATCCCAATGTGTAAATTTTTCCCCTGCAGCTTCCCATACTTGGCAGAACGGTGCCATCTACAGCATGTTGTGTTCAACTGCTCATGTCTCCTGAGCCCCCACGATTGCAATCAAGAAATAGAAGCCACTGAAGTTGAAAATGTAAGTGTCGAAAATTAGCCCCAGTCGATCAGTTTGACAAAACTGTACTACTTTACAAATTGTCCAATATCATGGCTCACCAACAAAAATATTATATTAAACCAGCTGCTACTGATGATTAGAGTTGGCCCATCTTTCATTTCAAAGAGTTATAAAGCATGGGGATGGGTGTTCATGTATGTTGCATTACAATTACAAATTCCTGCCCTGTAAGCTTCAAAAGCCCCAGGAGAAGTTTCTTTGATGAGCTATGGATGCTTCCTGTGCAATCATTCCATCTCCTTCTTTGCACTTGGGACAATCAGAGTTTAATCTGGGTTAGAAGTCAGTTCATATAATACATATGTGTGTAGGCAGGGAAGAAGTTAAGCAAGCAAATTCTTGGCATCTGTTTATTACTAGACCTGTGTTACTCTTGCTACAGTTTTCTTCTGATAGAATCATAAGAGTTGGGAGGAGTCATTTAGTCCCTTTAGCACACTTCTCTGTTGTTCAGTTGCACAGTCAAATCTGACCCTTTGTGACCCCATGGACCTCCAGAGTCTGCCCAGATCTACGCCCACTGCATCAATGATGCTGTCTAGCCATCTCATCCTCTGCTACCCCCTTCTCCTTTTGCCCGATGTTGTGTTCTCAATACTATGCCTTGTGTACTATGCCTTGTGTTCTCAATACCATGCCTTTAACATATATATCAATGTAACCCGTTACAAGTAGGACGCGAGCTAATGACCACCTGGTGGCAATAGCGAGCGCCCAGCTCATAGGTCCCAATTCCCCAAAGAACCACAGCGTGGGAAGATTCCCGCCACTACCTCACCTAAACAAGAAGGGCGTGACCAGAAATGACGTCACGCCAACGGTAGCCAATAGGCTATCGTGGAGCCACATTCAAATGTATAACCACCGTATATATTGAGCTGCTTGGCCGCCATTACCTCATGTTTCCCCCGGACCACCATGCAATAAAGATGTGTTAAGCCAGTCCTTCGGCTGTTCCTTTGTCTTGGTTCTCATACACTAAACCCTTAATCTTTCCTAGTATAAGGGTCTGCTCCAGGAAGTCCTCTCTTCTCATTTGGTGGCCAAAGTACCTGAGCTTCAGCATCAGTATATGTCCTTCTAAGGAGCAGTCCAGGTTGATTTCCTTGACATAAAGGAAGTGATGTTTTTTACTTTGACAGAAAGAGAGGACAAGAAAAAATCAGGAATGATTGAGGAAAATGTGGGCTGGGGAAAGATGTAAGAGGATGAAATAATGAGATTGAAATTCTGAACTTTTTCTTCTCTGTAAGGCAACATGCTGAGTTTAATTCAAGGAAGAGACTAAAATATTATTTGGACATAATTATGACACTGAATCCAGTGAAAATGTTTTAGTGAACTGGGGGGTATAAACAGCATGAGATGTGAGGAAGAAGCTGCATTTTCAGCCCCATCTCCCACTCTAGTTTTGTAGGACCAGTTTTTCAATACAGACATTAGTGTACTCTGCATGATCTTAGAAATTGCTACTTTTTTCTTTAAAAGGCCCACTTCTATTATTATTATTTTGAAAAAGCTCATAGAATAAGAAAAATGCACAGGAACTTCTGAAGTTTCAGCCTGCAGCTAAAAACATGTGGAACGTTTTGTTACTTTCTGTTAAGAGTGAAATTAGTAAAGACATATCATATATCCCTAGAATGAACAGTGCATAGTAGGTTTAGCCAAGCATGGTTGGATTAGCCACTTGTTTGGGTTAATTAGTGGGGGCATTTGTAGAATCTACTTCTGCCAGATTCTACCAAACATTCTAGAGGTCCAGGTTACCAAACATACTTTCCCTAGAGATTGAGAATTTTCATCTCAGTTTGCTTTTTATCAGATATTTTGATATCCACAGATTTCTTTATATTGTGAATAGAACGAATATGTATTTAACAAGTGAATGAAAAAATGAAACTGACGGATTCATCTATCAAGTCTTTGAATGCTTTCATGGGTTCGAACCCCTATGTGCTCAATTATTTTAGCATCAAATTAAGATTTCCATTTTTCTCTTCTTTTCTTCCTAGAAATGTTCACAAATGGCAAGGAGATCAAACACGGCTCTTTCCCTTCTGCTTAATGACTCTGATCATATCCCATGAATGTAAAAATCTGCAGCTCCCCTGGTGGCTCAGTGGGAAAGGTGCTAGGCTTGGAGACTGGAAAGAAAGGTTCGATTCTGAGAGCTGCATGATAAGGGACATGAAAGGAGCCTCATTCAGGTGTAGCCTGCAAAAATCCTTTCAATCCAGAGTAATCTCTGACATGAAAACGACGAATGTAGAAATTTTCTCCTCTGTCCTTCCTTCTGACTCCAACTCTATATTTTAAGTATATTAAGTGTTGTTGTCAGATCAGACATTTAGTGACCTTAATAAGGGTTACAAGGTAAGTGAGAGCAGTTTTACCAATGCCACACACCCCATAGTGAGTTCCCATGGCCAAGCAGGCCTTCCTCTTCATGTCTCCTCCTGAGACCTAGTCCCTCATTCAATCCACCATGCTACACTGGATATCCACCCTGCATGGGAAAAGAGTGTTTTGTTTGGGTTTTGTTTCCAAAAGAAAATTCTTGATAAAAGTAGATGTATCAACACACTCCCTCCCTCTAGCCCACAAACAGAGGCAAATGCTGCCAGCTTTTAAAAATCTATAGCTAACCCAGTGCTGCACTGCTCTCATTTATGAAGTCATTGCACTGACAAGGAGTTGACAAATGGACCCACTACTCAGCTCTGCATCTTCTGCATTTGCGAGCAGCTGCTGTAACCCCCTGGTTCTGCAGGACAATAAAGCAAATGGGTCTTCATGCTCCTCGTGTATTGAAAATTTTGACAGCCATTTGTTCGGATCGTGCTCTTCAAGTGAAACACAGGGAACTCCAGCAGAGGCAGCAAAAGGCTTCACTAAAACATCTGTGGCTGTAAGGCGGAGAGATATGGCATCCCTGACACATCTAAAAATAAACAGTGAGTTCTGGCACAACAGGTGTACACTTTTGTATTCCAGGCAACCTGGCTGAAAACAGCCAGGATTAAATAAGGGAAGAATTGCAAAAGGTGTGCTTGAAAGTAAATTGATCATAGCATCCAAAGAGTCTGGTTTGCACATTTATCCTGATTCTCCATCTTAAAGGGATTCGAGACAGTATTCTGCTGTTATTGTTAATAACTACTGTTGCTGCAATTGCTGCTGTTGTTGTTTAGTAGTACGTATCTAAACCACTCTCCACTACCAAGTAATACTCAAGATAGCTTGCAATCAGTCAGGGGGTCTCTGCAGCTGTTGGTATTCTAACAAGAGTCTCTTCAGTAGAACATAATATATGAAAGGTTTCATAGCAAGATATATAGTCACTTAAGTAAGCTACAAAACCTTTAGGCTTTTGCAAGTAAAAAACACATTTGGTACTGATCTTGGCAAGAAATTGATAACTACTTTAGTTTTTTTAACACTGAGATTATACAAAGTATTCAAAGTGGTAGCTGTGTTAGTCTGTGCAAGCATATCAGACAACAAATAAATAGATAAAAAGAAGATTAAACCATTACAGCACCTCAAAAACTAACTGCTATGTTTTAGTATTAGTTTTCATGGATCAAGTCAATTTCACCAGTCATAAGTAAGACTTTATGGCAGCAATGTATACATGGCTTCATGCCAAGTGGGGATACAGAAGGGTAATGGTTGGTTAGTACAGTAAAAACAAATGGCAAATCTTGTCAGTCAATGTGGTTTTTTACCCTTGGTAATGACTGAAGATCTCTGATTGATATTCAGGTCTATTCTTGTAAGCTTTGTTTTGTAAGAGTGGCAAATGGTTAGTAGATAGTTGCAATATAATCATTATAGTTTCACATTTTTGTAATGTGTTTACCTTTCAGACCTTCCATTTTGCATTTACAGACTTGTTCTGTAAAAAGCAGCAATGGTTGATTGGTGAATTGACCAACTAATTATGAGAACCGACAGCAGATAATAGTGTAATTATTTAATTTTAATGTTTTCTTCTGTAAACAGGACAATGTTAGTGGCTGAAAGGTTATGGATAACATATAATAATAACTAAGAATCACTGACCATATTTTTGAAATTTGTTCTGTAAGCATCTTGTTTGCTGTAATTCTCTAAGCCATCTGTTATACAAACAGCCCTTGGAACCCTGGTGACTGGCTCAAAGATATGAGGAATATGAAGATAGGGGCGGCTGGAACATCCCAGCTCAGGATCGAAAGTGGGGAGGTTCAACTCCCCCAAGGAAGGTATGCCTTGATGCGACCGTATTTCAGCTAAGCCTGAGTGGACAATTTCCACCGCCATGCGGGGACACATCTGGTCCGCATGTCTCCTCCAAATAGACCCTTTATCCAAGAGTACCCCACACGAGATGGGCCCTGTATGCTCAAGGACCTCTCCTTGCTTGAGGACCTCTACTTCAAACCTATGGTACCCTGTGAAGACCACGTCCTCCTGCCCCCAGTGTGATGGTTCTCTCCCCGCTCCCGGGGATGCATTTGAAACTTGTGAAACCAATGAATTCCCTTTTTCCTTTAACCCAGGGGAACTTGTAGAATGTCTCCCGGCAAGTGCCATTGGGTGGACGATGCTGGTGCACTCAACCTGCAGTATCTGCAAAACCTTGGCACTTAGTGCAGACAGAATTACCTCTTTGTTATTCCTTTCCTTCCCCTCAACTCCCGGGGAACCAGGTGCAGAAACACACCCAAACTGTAGTATATGCATTTCCCCAAACCATAGGACAGAGAAACATCCCAGTGCCCATCCCAGTCAAACGTTCCCCCTTCATTGATGGTTTACTATGATCCCTGTAATAACCTTTGAGTTCCCTTGAAACCAGTGGTGGTGGCCACCCAACCTGAACCCAAGACAAAACCTTTGACACAAGGGGGGTGTTATTTGATGCAGACACAATATCAAACTTTGCTTGCAATGTAGGGACTCCCACAGTTCTAAGATTTCTGGCTCCACACTGGACAGTGGACAGAGTTTATCAAGTTCAGTCTTTTTGCAGTCCTTCAGTGCACCCTGCACTCGGTGGCTCTCCTTGTTAATGGATTTGACTGTGGTCTCCGAAACAACACAAACCAGGGCCCCCTTGAAACCCCCAACCCAACCCAACCTGACGTGGGTCAGCCTGAACCAAATTGATCCTTGAAAGGGTGATACCTAGGGGCCTGAACCACTGAATACCCATAAGGTTGACCTTACCCACCTGGACCACCACAAGTGGGAGTTTCATGATGACGCCTTTGAACTTCACCTCAAACATGCCCACACCAAGCATGAGGATGTGGTGGCCTTACACATCCTCCAGCTGGACCTGTAGAGCCCACAACTTGGGCCAGTTCACTGGCAGAATCTAGAAGAACTCGCGTTGGACAAGGATCGTATTCATCTATCCTGAGTCGATTTCCATGTGGAAACCGCAACCCTGGAGATGGACGTCCACAACAAACAGACTCATGACTGCATGAACACTGGAACTGGATGCGGAATTTTGACCAGCGTCAATTTTGGAGATCTGGAGCTCCTTGGACCGGTGAACTTTGTCTTTTGAAGAACCTCTGGCATATTGGCGACACACTTTTACAATGTGCCCCTTCCTACCACATTCATGGCACTCTGCCTCTCCAAACTGGCATTTTTCAAGAAGATGCTTGCCCCCGCAACCCTTGCACAGGGCCTTTACCTTGTCAGCAGGTTTGGCGGACTTGCAGTGAATTTCCCGCACATCATTTCCCAACTCCTGTCGTCTGTGGATGGCGAATCTGGACTCTCCGGCCTCTGGTCAGCTGCAGCCACTTTTGCTGAGGAGTGTTTCTCCCGGAACACCTTTACACCTGTGTTGGTGGCTTCAGATGCCAGAGCTTCTTCGAATGCCTCTTCAAAGGTCAACGTGCTCTACTGTACCCTTTCCCTCAGGGCATCGTCCAAGTTCGGCCACTCACATGTCTCAGCCATCTGGCGCAGGGCAGCAACATAGTCAGTTACGGACTCTCCAGGCTTCTGGTTCCTCCTGTAGAAGTTTACCCGGGCCGTGAAGATAGAGACCTTCGGCTTGAAGTAGGATCTTAACACCGAGAGAATGTCCTGTAGAGAAGTGTCCCTTACTTCTCTTGGCCTAAGCAGGTTCACCGCTAGCTCAGTAGTGGAGATGCCACAATTGGCAAGGAACACTGCCTTTCTTTCCTCCGGCTTGACTTTTTTGGCTATGACCCAATTCTCAAATTGAATTTCATAGCTTGGCCATGTGTCTCACTTAGACACGTCGAACCCTCCGAGCGGCGTTGCAATGGCAGATGATCCCATCCTCATCACCAATGTTGAGTCCGAGTATTAATTGCAACATGGCAGCAGATTGGGGGTTAACCAACAAGTCATTTATTACAGCTCAGTTCTGAGTAGATCGGACTGGGGAAAACAGGGATGAGGTAGCTACTTATATACAGACAAAACAGTAGTTACAGAGATACATTTGTCTGGGCTTTTGCTAACACGGAAAACCTGTGCTTGAACCAATCAGGGTAGATTGATAATAATACAAATGTGGCGCCTTACAGAAAGGGTGCACCTCTAAAGCAAAGACTTAATGGCAGTTATATAATTAAAGCAATATAACATTTGGACACAACAGGAAGGCTCTATAGATGGTTAGAAAACCACATACAATCACAGGGTTTCTCTTCAATCACCCAAGTCCCGAAGCACATGTTGTTTACAGCATAGAAAGACAAAAACCCCTTTGGGGGTAGCAGGATATCCCTTGGCCCTCCAAAAGTTAAATGACACTTCTGGGATCCCTCAACAGTGACAACACTAAAATATGCCAGAAGACTGTGATACACAGTATAATACCTACCACACAGAGATTTTCAAACTATTGAAGTATCCTTCTACCCACTGCTGGTTAGAAGGTATCTGGCTGCAAAGCCAGAGGTTGGGAGTTTGATCCCCACTGTGCCTCCTAGAAGAAGAGCCTTGTGTAACCATGAGTAAGCTGCACAGCTGGATGTGCCCTCCAGAAAAAAGAAATGGTAAAATACTTCTATGTACTGTCTACCTAGAAAACCCTGAAAAGTATTGCCATAAGTCAGATTTAATTCGATGGCACACAACTCATTTCTCCAAGGGACATTTTTTCCCCATCCAGATGTGTTTGGGGGAAATGAAAATGGTATCTACTTTACTTTCAGCTTAACAGAAACAGGATGAAGTGATTGACCATTCCCCCTGCTACCTGTCTCTACTTCTTTATCCCTCCTTGCTACCAACCCATGTGGTTAATGTATTGCAGGTAACTCGCCAAGGTAATGTTGTGGGGGGCAGAGGACTCTTCTTTCAGGGCTTCCTCAAGCCCGGTATCCATTGCCTTTAATCTCTCCTTTAGTTGACTTTCAACAGATCTCAGTGGGAGACTGAAATAATTATGTGGGAGCTCAGTCACTGTCATTTGCAGGGAGAACAACCACTTTGACATTTGACCACCTGAGGCTAAAATGTCTTTAGTCATGCCCTGCTTAACTAGGTGATGCACAATTTTTGCATTGCACTTGTGACATTTTATCTGGATGAGTTACTTTGAAGGGAAGACATTTAGCAAAATGGACAATGGAAACTCTGGGGAGAAACTGGTCATCCTTTATCCTCCCGGCCACGCCAACACCGGGAGGATAAAGGGAGCTCCCCATGGCCACGGGGAGCTCTGAAGAAGCTGCCGCCATGAGCCGCCGCACCCTCCCGGCCACGTCAATGCTGGGAGGATAAAGGGAGCTCCTTGTTGCCACGGGGAGCTCTGAAGAAGCTGCCGCCATCAGCCGCCACGCCCTCCCGGCCCCGCCAACATCGGGAGGATAAAGGGAGCTCCCCGTGGCCATGGGGAGCTCTGAAGAAGCCGCCGCCATGTGCCACCACACCCTCCCGGCCCATAATCGGCCAGGAGGAGACAAGGATGGTGACTTTTTTGACTCTGTTTCTTGGGGTGGTCCTGCTGCTACCGGTCCTTGTGAGGGCATCTGAAATGAAGTTCCCTCCTGTTTTTGTAATGCTTTTGATTATTTTTGTACACTGTTGCTCTTATATTTCTTATCTGAACAGTAATTTATTGATTGCAACTGTTTATATATTGAATTGTTGTAGCCACTCTGAGTCGGCCTTGTGCTTGAGTAGAGCGGGGTAAAAATCCATAAATAAATAAATAAATAAATAAAAATAAAGATGAAAAGATCTTAAAGTGCAATGGAACAGTCATCAGATCTAATGGCCAGTTGTTCAAAACTAGTGTTGGTCCTCAAAAGATGCAGAACTGTGTCGTTGTTGCTGTTCTTGTTGTTGCTGCTGTTGTTGTTGTTGCTGTTGTTCAGTCGCACAGTTGATTTTGACCCTTTGCAACCACATGGAACGTTGCCTGCCAGGCACCTCTGTTCACCATTTTCCTCAACCGGTCCAGCTCTGTGCCCATTGCATCTACAATGCCATCTAGCCATCTCATTTTCTGCCACCCCCTTCCTCTTTTGCCCTCCATCTTTCCAAGCATCAAGGCTTTCTCAAGTGAATCCTCTCTTCTCATTTGATGTCCAAAGTGCATTAGCTTCATCTTTACGATTTGACCTTCTAAGGAGTAGTCAGGATTGATTTCTTCTAAAGATCAACCTGTTTGTTCTCCTCACTGTCCAGGGTATTCTCAAAACTCTCCTCCAACACCACATTTCAAAGGCATCTATACTTCTGCTCTCAGCTTTCCATATGGTCCAGCTCTCACAACTGTGTAACTCTGTGGGGTTTTTTTAATGGATAAGAAAGGAAAAGAGAGGAAAAGGCAAATGAATTTTTGGTCAATGCCATATTGAATTCATGCAAATTAAAGCAATACCACAGGATGTTCCATACAGAAGAATTTCATTTTAAAAGAATCAGTTAATGATCTGAAATTGGGCAGACTTCAGTAACAGATTTCCCCCATGGGCCAACACAGATGTTTATGAAGAAGAAAAGGTCAAGTTTTTCAGAATCTCTAATCTGATGCAAGATCACAAAAGTTTACTTGAAAATTTAGCACAGCTTCTATCAATTTCACTGGTTTTTGACATATGGAAGCTTCTCCCCTCAAATTTAGAGTTAGCACATGCCATTTGCCTCATGACAGCTTTCTGTCATTATTTCAAAGGTCTCTTCTTTCTCAATGTTCAGTGGAGAATTGAAAAACCTTACCTTTGTATTCAGCAAGAAGGACATTAAACCCAACAGTATCCATACACCTTCCCCCAATTTTAATTCTAAAAATCAGTGCTCTTTCATGAGTAAGAAAGGCAAAGAAACATCCTCTGGGCTTCACTGATCCTTGTTCTAATTCTCATCACTTTAGATTACCCTGCGAGTGAATCTGACCCTGTACAACATATCTATCACTTGACTGACTACAGAGAGAGTGCCTTGTTCTGCAGACAAATTAGGTTCTGGCTCACGGAGCACTCACTCCTTCAACATGCTCTTGCCTCGGTAGAGTTGCTGTGTCAAGGGCTAAATCTCCAATATACTAGAGTTCTTAGCTATTATATAATATGCATGAAGGTCAAGGGGAAAAAGCTGTCACCTCAGATGTGTATTTTTCCCATAGTAAAAATATTTCTGGTCTAGAGGAAAATTCATTGGCATCAGACTTAGAAAACAGGAAGAAAATAGCATGGAGAAAATAGAGATAAAAGCCAATCTATTCATCCTTTGGTTCAAAAGGGGGGAAATAATATTATGGTTAACTGTTTGGTCCTTTCTTGCTTTCTCTGCTTCAGCTCCTCTATTTTAGATACATTTTCCTTTTAAACAGCATTAGAAAGTGGGAATTAGCTTTATAAATATAAATCACTTTAAAGAAATGCAATATTTATGCACCAGAATCTGATGTTTTAAGTTCCCCTTGGGAGTTCATTTAAAAGGGAAATTGGAAAGTTGTTTCTTAATTACTTCAGAAAATAAATGGGGGATAGGCAATTCTCGTAACTATGATATTGAGCAAGCTACCCTTTGGCCAAATCCATGATGATCTCTGCTCATGTGGTCACTCGAATGTCTAATATAGAACCTTAAAAAGGACAATACAAGATGTTCTCTGATTCTGAATGCTTCCCTTTTATACCCTCTGGGGGCCATAAAAGAGGCTGACAGGGAGGAAATCTAAGTAGAGGCAGTCTGGGAGGAGACTGGATCAGAAGAATGAGAAAAGGGTCTCTGAGAAGGTGCCAGGGGAACTCTTCCACAAGACTGCAAAATTTCTGAAGGATTCTTCCATTGCTTCAGGGCTGTTTATGAAGAAGACCATTGGAGAGGGATCTGGGTCCATTTGATGGTACTGATTGAGAAAGGTGAGGGAACACCTTTCTCAGCCTTCTTATTGGGTACTAGTTCTCAAACAAATAAGAGAAAGTACTTTTTCACCCAGAGGATTACTGGTCTATGGAACTCCCTGCCAGAAGAAGTGGTGACAGCTGTCAGTCTTGACAGCTTTAAGAAAGGATTGGACAAGTTCATGGAGGACAAGAGTATCAATGGCTATAATTATGGATACTTAAGGACAACCTCTGGGTTGGAGAGATAGGCAGGATATCTCTCAATATCATTTCCAGGGAATCCTAAGCAGGTGAAGGCATCTGCTTGGGAATACCCTGAAGGAAATGGTGAGCCACTGTGTGAGACAGAATGCTGGACTGGATGGGCTGTGGCCTGTTCCAGCAAGGCTGTTCTTATGTTCTTATGTTCTTATTGGGAAGAACAGAAGCAGCAACTGTTGAAAAGAATACAGAGAGGGTTGGTGACAGGAACCTGATTCTTTGAGAGCCCATTTATATACTTGCCCATTGACATTGGTTTATAACAAAAATTGGTTTGATAGCACACTGGGAAGATGGAGTACAGCTGGTAGGCTCAAAATATGTCTTAGTTTAGCAATATGATCGAAAACTATTCCATAAAGAATTAAATGATGAAAATGACAGATTAGATGTACTGTATAAGTGATTTCAATATGTCTAGCAAAATGTCTTCTGCATGTATAAAGATGATAACAGATACAGCACCCTCTCTGCTTGTTTTGGATAGACCTTGAAGAAGGCTGCAAACTATTATGGCCAAAACACATTAGAAATATTATAGCGTATAACCAATTGAGCAGAGATAAGATTAAACCATGCTGATTTTATGTCTAGTTTGATCTGAATCTGTGACTTGACTTATTTCCTGTGGTCCATGATAGAGCTGAATCAGGATCTCCTATCCTTACAATGAACGTTTACACTTAACCCTAACTCTCTTGTTGAAGCTCAATATACTGAGATTTTCACCAAGTCAGAATGTACCATGCAACTCATAGCCACTCTAAACAAAGTCACAAGAGGTGTTCAGCAGATACCTTGGCCAGAAAAGTGTTGGTACCAATAGAGAGGAAGGGATTGTATTTCACTAAAAAAAATTATTAGTACTCTACATAGATTTTTTAGAAAGGAAGGAAGAAGAACACTTCTGTCTGGCAGAAAGTATTGTCTTCTCCAACATACAACCTTTTCTTACATAATAGAAATTGTAATGGGAGGAAGAAAAAAAACATTCATCTCAACCCTAGGTCTTAACTGAGAAAAGAGGTATCCTCCAAAATACTGTAGGTTCAAGCACTTAAACATTGTTTCATTTAAGTCAGGGATTCTCAACTTGCAGCCCATGGGCCAGAGGCAGCCCATAGCACCATTTCATGTGGCCCCCCATTGCCTCCACCACACCAGGAAGTGCCATGTGGTGGAGGAAGTGCAAAATGGCCACCTGGCCCGTGAAGCTGTCTGAGGGAGCATGACCGGGGCCGCAGCTTAAAAAGGTTGAGAACTCCTGATTTAAGTAATATCTGCATTAAAATATAAAGGTTTGTCTGCAAGAAACAGAGGCATCTGAAATGCTTTACAGATGACACTGTATTATTCTGGATGAGGGAAGGAATGCAAGCGCGGCGCCAAAATGGCCGCCGCGCCCTTTGCGGGGGCCCCCCATAGGACGAAGGCATCCGGGTAGTTAGGGGCATGGCCAGCTCCCTTATAAAAGGGGTGGCCATGAGGCAGCCGAGCTGCCATTTTGCGAAGCGACGGAGCGGAGAAGTTTTTCCCTCTTACCTCCGTCGCTTTTACCTTTACCGGGAAGCCTTTTGGCTGCTGAATTCTATCGTTTCGGCTTCCCGTTGATTGGCTGAGGTGCTCTTGAAGAAGAAGGCGGCGGCGAGCGCGGCTCGTGCGGTTCGGAGGCGCGATCCGGGTCGGAGGACCGCGGCCGCGCCTCCCAAGCAGCTGCCTTTGCCTGCACCCACCGGGACCGGTGGAATGGGGTCTTTTTTCCCTGGCCGGAGAATGCTGGCCCACGCACGGGTCCAGTAGGGGCTGCGGCCCTCGGCCCACAAGCGGTGAACACCGCTCCTGGTGTTGCCCATTCCGCTGGCCCTTCATCTATAGGGGCGCAGCTCGCTCCGGGGCCTTCCAACCTTGGGGGGTGGTCTGATCCTCCCTATTCGGGCCCCGGGGCACAAGGACCTGTGCCCATGCCTGCAGTAGGCGGGCCGGCTGGCCCTTTGCCCCTTGTCAGCGTGGGAGCCTTATTGGCCTGTGTGGCGGCCCTTGAGGCATCCCTGGCCCGGGCTAGCCACTCTGGGGCTCCCTTTGGGGTTCATTTCGACGCGTCGTCTGCTGGGCAGCGGCAGGCGACGGGGCGGGTCGAGCTGCTTGAGGCGTGTGGCACGACCTCGGCCACTGCCTCGCAGCTCCCCAACCAACGGGCCGGTGCGGGTCAGGCCCCAGTGACGAGCTCTACGGTGGTCGTGAGCTCCGACGCCCCCAGTGGGCCGGAACCCCCGGTGGGGGCGGCCCGTGGGGGTGCATCGGGTGAGTATGCAGTTCAAGCTAATGCACCCACACAACTGACTTCCTTGGGGGGGGGGGGTTTCCAATGGCCTTGTCCTCGCGTGGGTGGTGCGGCGGTACAGCCGCTGATGCCCCACCCGGCGGCGACGACTACCACCCAGGGCCCCGTGGTGGGGGGTGTTTCCTACCCTGCGGGGAATGTTTTGGGGGTGGCTGGGTTGGTCCAAGCCCCTTTTCATATGCCCGCAGTTTTTGCGGTGCCTGTCTCGGCCTTGCCGAAAGCGGGGTATTCCTTACCGCTGGGTGACCACTTGGCACAGGCCACCAGAGAGAAAGTTTGGCGGGGGGAGTACGTGGATATCTTCTCACTCCTAAGCAGAGAGCCCACCAAGGAGGAGAGGGAGGGGCAGGATGAGAAGGATAAGGAGCAGGCACGTCGTCGCAAGCCACCAAGTACGTGGGCCAAATGGTCGCCGGCCTACTTCACATACATGGCGGTGTACCTTAGGGCCCGGCCGGATTTGGCAATTCCGATGGTCCAGTATTTGGACAGCATCTACCGGGCGATGGTTGACTTCCCGGGCCCATCGTGGTTGGTTTATGACGAGGAATGCCGTAGGCAGATTTCCCCGCACCCCGAGATTAGGTGGGATGCGCCATGCCAGAGGCTGTGGCTTTTGTACGTGACGCCCACGCGCCCCGCGCTCGGGGACATATACCATTGTGGACATGTGGTCCAGCAGGCGGCCCCAGCACAGATCACCTGCCAGGGGGCGGGGCAGGGGGGTTCCAGCCCGCCTGCTGTGCTGGACTTTCTCGTCCAATGGTTCCTGCAATGGGAGGAATGGCAAATACAGACGTGAGTGTCCCACCTGTGCTGGCCCCCATGCGGCCTCTGCCTGTCCCAGGCCTGGAGGGATGCGGGGCAGAGGGAGGGGCGGACAGGGGGCTGGCAAGACTGCCGCAGATGGATCTAGTTCACCGAAGGGCTCCCTCCGCAATTAATGTGGACATGTTGGAGTGTTGGCCCACATTGTACTCGAAGGGAGAGGATGAGGGTAATCTCCTTCAGGGTTCTAGGCAGGGGTTCCGGATCCCTTTCATGGGAGTTAGGTCCCCTCAGGATGCCCCCAATCTTTTATCCCTTAGGGGGAGGGAGGAGGTGGCTGCTGCCAGCATTGACAAGGAGGTCTATGCGGGCTGGGTCGTTGGCCCTGTCCCTGCGCCCCCGTTCCGGGGAGCATATTATTTCTATGATGCCATGCCTTTTGGCTGTTCCATTTGGGCTCGGCATTCGAGCGTTTCTCCACCTTCCGGGAGTGGGCTTTTGTCCGCAGGTCAGGGTCCCGGTCTGTAGCCCATTCCCTGGATGGTTTTATTCGGGGCTGAACGGGGCTGGGACACGTGCACACGTCTCCTCAACGCATTTCAGACGCTAATGGAGGAACTTGGTGTCCCTTTAGCGCCCGAAAAGACCGGGGCCCGTCTACACAGCTAGTATTCCTGGGGGTGGGGATTGACACGGTAGTGCAGGCTTCTAGGTGGCAGCGGGATAAGGTGTCAAGGCTAGTGGCCCTTATCTCGGACTTGCTGGCCGAGCGCATGGCATCACTGAGGGAACTGCTGGTGCTACATGGTCACCTCAATTCCGCTTGCAGGGTTGTCGCACCGGGCAGGGCATTTGCTCGGCGCTTGTGCGACGCCATGGCAGGATTATCCAGGCCCCACCATAGGGTTAGACTTACCCGGGGTATCAGGGCAGACGTGCTTGTCTGGCCACAGATCCAGAGGGAGTTCAATGGGGTGTCATTTTGGAGGTCTGAGCTCCTGGCTCCCCCTTGCTTTCAGATACAGTCTGATGCCTCGGGATCCCTGGGTTATGGGATGTACTTTAATTGGAAGTGGGCCTATGGTGGGTGGCCACCACCCTGGGCAGGCACGGGTCGCCTGCGTGGTCTCACGTATCTGGAATGTTTACCTATCCTGGGTGCTTGGATGCTGTGGGGCAAGGAGTGGGCCAACTCGGTTGTGCATTTTTGGTGTGACAATGCGGCTGTTGGCCACATTGTCAATGCACAGACTGCTAAATCGCCCAGGGTTATGGACCTAGTGCGCTAGTTTGTGTTGCGCAGCCTGCGCCTTAACGTTCTCTTCAGGGCCAGGCATCTCCCAGGGGTTGATAATGATATTCCTGACGCTTTGTCCCGCCTGCAGATCTCCTGGTTCCGTGCCTTGGCCCCGGATGCGGAGGAATTTCCCTCGCCACTCCCGGACGAGATATGGGACGTTCGCAAGGAGAGGTGAACCGGGCGATTGGCCTGTCACTAGCGCCATGCACGCGTAAGGCGTATCACCACGCATTTAGTTCTTTTAGAGCATTCTGTACCCAATTTCGATGGCCAGGAACCTGGCCGATCCCGGTAACCCATGTTCTGCGGTTCATGGTTTACCTGTATGCCCAGGGCCTTGCACCACGCACCATAGCATCTAAGCTGTCAGGGTTGGCTTTTATGGCCAAAGTGGGAGGTCGTGCGGACAGCACCAATGACTTCCGTGTGAGACAGGTTTTGGAGGGGTGGGTGCGCGTGCGAGGGCGTTTCCCGGGCGAACCCACCCGATTTCCCCAGGGGTTTTTACCCAATTGGCCCGGGGCTGGCCTGGCCTCTGTTTTGATAGATGAGGCAGCCCATTTCATGCGGCTACTACGGTGGCCTTTTTGGAGCGCTCCGCATCAGCGAGCTTGAGATGCTGTATAAGGCGGATGCACGATTTTCCCAGGGTTTTTTTACCCAATTGGCCCGGGGCTGGCCTGGCCTCTGTTTTGATAGATGAAGCAGCCCAATTCATGCGGCTACAACGGTGGCCTTTTTGGAGCGCTCCGCATCAGCGAGCTTGAGATGCTGTATAAGGCGGATGCAAGTCGTAGGGCACTGGAACTCGAAGATGTCTGTGTGGACAATATTGGGCTCAGTTGGGGATACGCTCCTCTAAAACGAATCAGCACGGCGTAGGCAGTGGAGTAGATTACTACGATGTTCCTCGACAGACATCTGTCCGGTTGGTGCCCTACAGGATTTCCTTGCACTGTGTGGCACGTGCCATGGCCCGTTTTTCTGTCACCAGGGTGGGTCTTCCCTTACTAAATTACAATTTTGGAGGGTGCCGGGAAGGCACTAGACAGTGTTGGCCTCCCTGGGGCTAGTTGCGGCACCCATTCGTTCAGGATAGGGGCGGCTTCTACTGCAGCTGTTTTTGGGGTACTCCTGGGCTAAATACGCCGCAGGGGAGGGTGGGGATCACAATGTTTTCAGTTTTGTGTTCGCCCTCTTCAACCGTGAGTACCAGTTTAGTCACTGCACTGTCTCTCCCCTCCCTTTTTTTCCTTGACAGACCCTGGGTGTCGTTTTACACCGGTGACAGTATGCCTGGTGGGCCGTAGCCACGTGCACAGGGCAGCGCGTTACGCTGCATGGGGCAGTGCGTTACGCTGCACAGGGCAGCGCGTTACGCTGCACAGGGCAGCGCGTTACGCTGCAGGCGACAGAGTGGGACCCCGACTGGGACTGGGTGCATCCGCACGTCTCAGGTGGTATGGTAAGCGCGGCATGTTATGGCGAGAACTGTTGCCATTCCTTTTCTACATCAGGGATGCTGACTCGCCCGATGATCTGGTTATGTACCTTGGGGGCGATGGCTTGGGGCAGGTCACTGACCTATCGCGGAAACTTGCGGTTTGCAGTGACCTGCCCTGCTCACATTATGTGTGGCCTGCCACATCCCTCAATTGGTCGGACACGTTACCGCGGTACGCTTACGGGGGGCGTTCGACCTCGAGGCTCTCGACTGAGCCGACGCTCCGTGAACGGGGCTATTGCCCAGTTCCTTTTTGACAAGGGCGGGGGAGGCGTCATTAGCCTCCCCGACATCAGTCTGCAAATTTACGAGCTTTACTCAGGGGATGGGGCCCATCTGTCGCAGGGAGGTATGGACCTCTGGTTAGTGGACTGGCGAGCAGGCCTGTCGACCAAGCTGACGGTCTTGGGGGGGGCGGTGAGCCTTTTGGAAGCCTCCCCGTGTGGCGGGTATCACTGGTAAGGTAAACATTTATGACCCACAGGTATCCGGCAGGTTCGCAATTGACTGGACAACACTAGACAGGCATAAGTTGGTTAAACGTTGTCCGGTCAACGACGAACTAGGCGACGGGGTGATGGCGATAGCTAGACAGCATGCATCACCCCGTGATTTCACGGATACGCGTCAGAGGGTGGGGTCATTAGTTAGATATTGACTACGGTCAACAATTTGTTTGTTGTCAACAAACAAATTGATACAAATAGATACATTGTAACCAATTGCCGTTGGCAATTTTGGGGTGGTACCTTACCAGTGTTACTTCGGCCTGCTTGCCTTAAGAATTATGATTGGTCGTTTTACCAATAGAAATTTATAATTCGGACTAGGGCATGAATCAATAAATGTGGCCCAATGCGGTTATCCACTTTTACCAGAGTCTGAGTCCTTTATTGGGGGGTGCGCCTGCAATGCAAGCGTGGCGCCAAAATGGCCGCTGCGCCCTTTGCGGGCCCCCCCCCCATAGGACGAAGGCATCCGGGTAGTTAGGGGCGTGGCCAGCTCCCTTATAAAAGGGGTGGCCATGAGGCAGCCGAGCTGCCATTTTGCGAAGCGACGGAGCGGAGAAGTTTTTCCCCTCCACCCCCTCCCTAGTTAACAGTGTGATATTTTGGTCGCTTCGGGGCCGGGTGGGAATTTTTGGCTGGGACCCACAATTGGCTCTCGGGTCCTGGTTTTTTCGCCCATCCCACACTGTTGCTATGGTTTGATATAGGGGTTTCTGTTGCTGCTGTTGACTTTGGTCACATGGGCGGGTATCACTGGTAAGGTAAACATTTATGACCCACAGGTATCCGGCAGGTTCGCAATTGACTGGACAACACTAGACAGGCATAAGTTGGTTAAACGTTGTCCGGTCAACGACGAACTAGGCGACGGGGTGATGGCGATAGCTAGACAGCATGCATCACCCCGTGATTTCACGGATACGCGTCAGAGGGTGGGGTCATTAGTTAGATATTGACTACGGTCAACAATTTGTTTGTTGTCAACAAACAAATTGATACAAATAGATACATTGTAACCAATTGCCGTTGGCAATTTTGGGGTGGTACCTTACCAGTGTTACTTCGGCCTGCTTGCCTTAAGAATTATGATTGGTCGTTTTACCAATAGAAATTTATAATTCGGACTAGGGCATGAATCAATAAATGTGGCCCAATGCCGTTATCCACTTTTACCAGTGTCTGAGTCCTTTATTGGGGGGTGCGCCTGCAAAGAGCCTTTTTGTTCCTGATTGCTGATCTGAAGCAAAAGTGAATGTGCTACTAATCTTGGTTGACAGCAGAATAAGAGAAGCTCTGATGCTTTGCAGTATTTAAACACCTCAGCTCCAGTCATCTCCCAGGATACAAGCTCTATGTTTGTGGATTTCTGCAAAATCAATATCTTCTGCTTCTCAACAGCCTTTGTTTTATAAACTGAGACAGGATGTAGAGGTGCTTATAATCTAGATTTCATGCAGCATGATAGCAAATGACTTACCTCCAGCCAACAGGGACACATGTGCTATTCTCTTCATGATCTGATACTTTAAAGAGCTATGCTGTGGTTGTATCTCTATCTAAAAATATTGGGTAGCATCCATTGTCATTGCAGGGTGCCATACAGGTGAAATGTCATGCAAATGTTCATTCATCTCACTTAAAAGGTGAAACAAATATATGAGATAGAATCACTACATGCAAAACGAGATATGTCATGGCTTAATTCATTATAATTGTGGTGATCATGGTGTACAGTGTACATGAGATTATGTGATGATTTTGGGGTACATGAGATTGGGGGGGTGGGCTTTTCATAAACTATAAGCCATAAGCATCAATATAACAAAGGAAGACTTGAACAATCTCGCTTTGTGTAGGAATCGGGGCCGCTAGGACGGCCGTTAGGTCCCGGAGGAGACTGATCAAGAAACGATACGAGGCAGTATGGAGCGAGATCAGATCAGTGGTTTATTGAAGGAAAAGCATCATCATATATAGATCAGAAGGCAAGGCAGGAAAGACCGTCATCTGACAGAAAATCACATCACCCATCTACTCGGGTTAATGGGAAATCTCTCTTGGGCAAGTTAATTAACGTGGGCAAACACTGACAGGGGAAGACCATTGTCTGGGGCTTAAACCAGGGTAAATATGGCCGCTATTTGCACCCAAGATTAGGCTTAGCTCAGAGTGAGTAATTGCCTAATGGGTAACGGAGGTTAGTGATCTGCCTTCTCAGCAGAACCGTCGGTCAGGTCAGAAGCGGGTGAATCAACCCCTATTATTAATCCACCCCCCTTAATTTCTGTGCCCGCAGAGCCCACGGGCCAGGAGCCTTCTCGACTGAAGTGGCCTCTGCGAGGGCCGTTCCATGCCAATTGGGCATGGGGAATCCGCATCTCCCCTTTTCCTTTTACTTAGAAGCCTGACCGGCAACTCTGCGCAAGAGAGGCATCAGCTGATGAGCGGGAATGACGCTTCGGGGTTTCCCCCATGAAAGACACCTAGATAACAGTGAGGGAATGCATTGCATGAAACAGCATACTGCTATGCCTAGCACTATCACCCCCACAATTACTTGGAGCGTCGTCTGAAGCCACCCCCACGGAAGCCATGACCACAATGAATGCCACAGCGAACTCCACCAATCCCCCCATGCAGAACCCTCCTTGATGTTCTTGACTAGGGTGTGGAGGTCCGTGAGCTGGCTCTGCACCTTACGTGTGTTGTCGGTGAGATTGAAGCAACACATACCATGGACAGATTCGCAGCCCAAATGATGTAACAACAAAAGATAGTCAATCGCCGCACGATTGTCAAGAATGGCATGACGAAGCTCTGCCTGCTCCTGATTGAGCAGCGCTATCGCTGAGGAGGTATGGTTAATGGCTTTTGCTAATCTGCAAGCCAATTGACCAATTCTCCGAGCGTTGCCGACAGCTAAGCCTGGCACGCCAAGTATGCTGACTGCCAACGAGACGTATTCGGCTGGACTAAGAACCCTAATGTTGCTATCACATGAGCCGTCTAACTGGGTGGCACGAGCATGTCGTATGGGTGAGGAAACATTGGAAACATTTGTGCTTGGAACAATCATATCCTTAGAGGGGAGTAACAGTGTCAAGCGACTGATACAACATATAGCATCTGATACATTTGCAGGAATGTAGTTCCAAGTGTACTGATTACATGTAAAGAACCAACCCGAAGGCAGGGTAACATGAGCATACATTGAACCAAGTGTCTGTGGTTTATCACAAGTCCAGTTGCCGCTGCCAACTTCAAGGCAGCGACGCCGAGTTCAACCAACTGCAGAGCAGCCGGTCATTCGAGCACAAGTAGAGTTCGGGCTGACCGCCACTCGAGGAGTGTGGAGAGTGGCTGCATCAGCCGGCAAAGTCATGGTGAGCCGCATTTCCCAACGTGCATATTCTGAAGAACCTGTTGGGATGTACGGGCTGAAAATCCGTTTCACGAGCCAATCCCCATCCCTGGGGTGCGCGCCTGGAGTGTGGCACACTGGGATGAGGCAGGTGCTCAAGATTGAGGCAGAACCAATATCCTGCTTCAGGCAAAAATCGGACTGGTTGACGAGACCCGCCAACCTTTCCCATATGTTGTAATGCATCCTGGCAGAGAGGTCTCCGCCTGGCATCAAATCGTTGGCCTTCAATGAGGCAGCCTGAACGCCTCCCCCCGCAAGTAGGGAGAGGGTCAGGATGATGGTGACTGCCATGGAGTTGGCATGAATCTGGGCAAAAACTGCAGCCACGAGGATCTCCGGTGTCAGCTCTCTCTCCTCGCGCTGGATGGCGTCCTGGGCCTCATGGCAGAGAACCTTGACCATCCCCCAAGTGATCTTCGGTGCCGCCGTCCACAGGCGCCGCGTCTCCCACTGGGTCCTCTCGGTCAGAGTGAGGTCCTCCATCTCCGGGATCGGACTCGGGTCGGTCTGGGTCCACGCCATGTGGTTCCAGGTGAGGCTTGACACACCGGGCTGGAATCCAACGACACCTGTAGGAGACATAACTGCAGCATACCCTCTTCCCCAGGTTACGAGTGGCGCCGGGCCCCTCCAGGAAGGGTCCGGTGGCACCCGGTATCGGACCATCGGTCGCAGGAGAGCTTCCGAACGGCGGAAGTGCTTCTCCTGCGGTGTGCAATCCGAAAAAACATTGAGGTGATTGTATGTGAACAATACCTTATTCAGACAATGCTGTGCCTGACCCTGTGACTTGGGGAGGGCTGGTGGCTCCCCCCTTTCTGTTTGTTTGTCAATATAGGACTTGAGTGTCCGATTGACTCGCTCCACAATTGCTTGCCCCTGCGGATTGTAAGGAACGCCAAAAGTATGCTTAATGTCCCAGGTGGCCATGAAGGCGGCCAGCTGCCTGGAGCTGTAGGACGGGGCATTATCGGTTTTCACGTGCCGCGGCTTGCCCATTGCCGCGATGCAGGAAAGGAGGTGCTGCTCCACGTGGGAAGCAGTCTCCCCTTTCTGCGCCGTTGCCCAAATGAATTGCGAAAAAGTATCTATGCAAACGTGCATGTACTGCCATCTGCCAAACTGCGGAACATGCGTGACATCCATTTGCCACACCTGGTTAGCCTCTGTCCCTGGTGGGTTGACCCCCCACGAGGGCCCCCCTGGTGCCCCTGCACAATGCTGGCAAGAGCGAACTATGCCTTGGGCTTGAGAAAGTGGCAGATTGAACTGTCTGGCGAGCGCCTTGGCATTTTGGTGAAAGAATGCATGACTCTGAATTGAAGTAGTGAAAACACCTAACACTGAACGTTGCTGAATTTCCTTTGCCGCCGCATCCGCTCTGCTATTGCCCACGGAAATCGGACCCGGTAGGTCTTGGTTGACTTCGGATGTGGGCAATATAGAGCGGCTCCGTGCGGTTTCGCAAATGAAATTGAGCTGTGAGGAACAGACTAAGCAAATTCTTGTCTATCGCGGGAGTGATGTATGCTCCCAGTAGACTGTGATGCAAATTACTAACATACTGACTGTCAGTAATGATGTTTAGGCGCTCTTTGGCGAAGGTGCGCAAGGCGAGGTTCACCGCTGCCAACTCTGCCCGCTGCGCGGACTTCTGTGGAAGAGTTAACAGCGTGCGCCAAGCCTGGCCCTCCTGCCAAGTCAAGACACCATATGTGCGACCCCCATCCGTAAAAACTGTCCTGGCCCCCTGAAGTGGAACCAGCGAGAGCAATTCGAACAAGCTGACTGTCTGCATTTGAAGTGAGACAAGTCTGGGGTCTTTTGGCAAGTGGTATGCCAAGCATCCGGTGAATCCCTCCAAGGCAATTGGAAGCGAGTCACCGAGCTGCATCAACTGCTGAATCTGTTCTTTGGTGAACGGGACCACGATCTTTGCTAAGTCGTGCCCTGAGATGTCCCTAGCTCTCAGCCTTCCGCGGTAAACCACCGCGGAGACTAATTCTTGGGGAGGATGTTTCGGGAAGAGGTGTTCGGTAAGTACACCCATTCCATGATACTCACCCCTTTCTCGGAATCCACTCCTAGGGCTCCGGTGAACATGGATCCTGCCCGAACGATGTACAAGTTCAGGATCGGAGCATATGGCCCCTGAGCAATGCTGTCCACCCATCTTTGGCTGAGAATTTGGTTGACTTTCTCGAGAACCAAGCGTGCTTCTCAAGAAATTCGTATCCGGTCTGCCGGCTGCTTACCTAATGTTAGCAGCGAGAAGAGCGGTTTTAAAAGATCCGTATCCAATTGGAAATACGGTCTAGTCCAATTAATGTTTCCTAAAACCTGCTGTAATTCTACCAGGGTGACTGAGTCCTTCAAGGTGATTTGGGGCAAAACTGGTGCTGCGAAAGAGCGGAGACGCCGATGACCTAAGTATGAGAAGGGCTCGGTTCTCTGCACTTTCTCTGGGGCAATGAGTAACCCTTTCTCCCCCAGGCTGGCCTGGAGGTCTGTAAACATTTCGCTGCCGAGTTGCGGCACCGCAACCAGGATATCATCCATGAAATGGCAAACTAAAGCTGTGGGATGAAGGCTTCGAAACTTTGCCAGTGCGTTGTGAACATAAATTTGGCACAGGGTGGGCGAATTGAGCATGCCCTGTGGCAAAAATTTCCACGCGTAACGCTGCGTGGGCTCGCTGTGGTTCACAACCGGCACCGTAAAGGCAAACCTTTCCCTGTCCCTGGGGTCCAAGGGAATGGTGTAAAAGCAATCGTTGAGATCTACAACTAGGATCTCCCACCCCTCGGGAATCATATTTGGATTTAGGATGCCGCATTGAAGCGGACCCATTGGCTGTATGCATTTATTGATCTCTCTGAGATCGTGGAGGAGTCGCCACTTCCCCGATTTCTTTTTGATGACAAAAACGGGCAAATTCCAAGGACTAGTGGACTGCTCTATGTGTCCTGCGTCTAGCTGTTCTTTAACCAGTTGCTTAAGGGCGACTAATTTCTCTCCCACTACCGGCCACTGTTCCACCCAAACCAGCGTATCGGTGAGCCATTTAAGTGGCAACGCCATTACCCAAAGGTAAGCGAAGCACCGTACCGCTGTAAAACATCTCGCCCCCAAAGGTTGATGTGCATGTCCAGAATGTGCGGCCGAATGACCGCTGTGCCGTCAGCCTTTGGAATCGTGACTGTCACCCACTCCTGGCTCCTAAACGCTTCTTGGATGCCGCCTACCCCCCACACATCGGAGACCGGCTCAATGGCCCACTCCCGTGGCCACTGGCTTCTGCTGATTACGCTCACATCAGCTCCGGTATCTAATAAGCCTGAAAATGATCTTTTATTCAGAAATACCTCAATAACTGGGCGCTGTTTCCACTCAATGTTGGTCTCCACTGTCGCTAAGACCTGGTATCCTTGCACTGCCTCACTGGCGCTCGAGCGGTCCTCTGACCGGGACTCTGAGCTGTCTCTGAGCCTTCCCTGGCTATCTGCTGGCGAGTGACAAGGAACCATAATCAGTTGCGCTAATGTGTCTCCTTTGTGAATTGTCTGGGGTAAGTGCGTCCAAAGTTGAACTTGGAGAATGCCTGAAAAATTGGAGTCAATGACTCCTGGAATTACAAGAATTCCGCGTGCTCCTGCTACACTGCGAGGCAAAACTAAACCTATAAAGCCCTTGGGCAGTGGACCCATGTACTGGGAATCCACCAGATAGACCGTGCCTGGCAGATCGCATGTAACGTCTGCCTGGCAAGTCAATTCTAGCCCTGTACTACCCTTGGGGCTGGCCTGTGCCTTCGCAATGCTCGGAATGTGATCGGAATCTAATCCAGCTCTGGGCCATCCAGAGCGAGGGAAGCCTCTGTTTGGACCGGGGCCAGAGACATGCCCGTGCTCCGGTTTCCCGAACTCGGACAGTTTCTGGCCCAGTGGTAGCCTTTCTTGCACTTCGGACACAGGGTGTTTGGAGCCTTGGAACGGCCGGAATTTTGTCCGCCTCCCTTGGATCGGCACTCCCTAGCGAAGTGACCGACCTTGCCACAATTGTGACATGCCCCTTGGTTTTTACTCTTAGGTCTCCTACCCCCTTGCACCGCGGCCGCTAGCAAACCCATTTTGTAGGATTCTGTGCCAACGTCGGCGCAAGCTCTAATCATGTCCGTGAGAGTCAAGTCGGGACGATTGCCCAGTGACTGCAAGATTTTATGGCAGTCTAAATTGGCATTATCTTTGGCCAACTTCATCATGAGCTCTTGTTGGGCTTGCTCATTATCGATCTGCCTACTGATCACTTCCTCTAAGCGATTGATGAAGTCCATGTAGGGCTCCTGGGCTCCCTGTTTGACTGCGGTGTAATTCTTGGCTGCTTTGCCAGTTGCGGGGACTTTGAGATAAGCCTTGAAGGCAGCCTCGGCTGACATCTGAAGAGTGGCACCTGAACCATATAACTGGTCAGGAAGTACTGCGCCTCCCATCCTGGCAGCCCTTGTCTGAGCCTCGAGGCGGTACTCGCTGTCCCATAGCAAATACTGGCTGGGGTTGAGCATCATCCGCATGACGGCTTTCCAGTCGTGCGGGATGAACATGGTGTTCTTGCACACTTGCTGAAGTGTGCCCCTAGTGAACCGACTCTGAAGTCCTGTCTCTGAAATGGCCTTCCGTATAGCCATGAGAAGCTTATACAGGACTGGTGAATGAACTACCTTCTGGGCCCCTGTGAGGGCATCCAATTCCAAGCGAATTGGACAAATCTGCCTAAGCTCAGCTAGTTCTTCTGCTGGCAACTCCCCCTTCCTGATCTCCTCCTCAATTGTGCGCTGAAGGGCACTCTTGGTTTGGGAACCCGTAGCTGTCAGAGAAGCGCCTGCGTTCCTCATTCCATGCATTCCGTCGGTGACGTCTGCAGCTGTCACCGAGGGAAAGTTCCCTACACTACTCTGCTTAAACTGCAATGACGGATAGAGCGCCGTGGGCGCCGATGGTTCGGCCGGCGCTGGGGGTTCTTTGGCCTCTACCCGGACTGGTTCTATCTCCGCTAAGAGCTTCCTACATTTACTCCATGTGCGAATTATGCCCTCTGGAGCTTTCGGGGGTTGCTGAATGCAGTCTCCTATCTGATCCCAAAGCTGAAGGGTTAACGTACCTACTTCTGGGTAAAGCAGGCAGTGTTCCCTTAGGTACACCAAAAGTCTCGCTAGCTCCCTGCTGTGAAAACGTAACTGAACTCCTCATGAGTTCTTTGGCTAGCGGATGGACATTGTCGCTGAGGACAAGTCCCCATATTACCTGTGGGGTCCTCCGAAGTTTCCTCCTCGGGACGAGTCGACACGTCCGTGGGCAAGGTAATAGGTTCTGGCGACGATTCTCTGGGTAGAGCTCGGAGCGTGGTCTGCTGCCACGGGCCCTCGGTGGCCTCTGCGCTGTCAAGGGTTCACAGCCGACCCTGAGCAGAACGCGTTTCCGTGCTGCAAGCCGCCGCGAAAGTCGGGAGCAAGCTGTAGGATGGCTCTTGGTAATGCCTCGTTGCAGGACCGTCTTCCCGACCGGCTGGCTTACCGGCCGGGCTGCCGGGCTGTCCTCCGGGACAATCGGACACAGTTCTGGCGTAGAACCGGACCATGTGATCGCTTACTATCGAGTAGATCACGTCAGGGTCACCAGGTGTAGGAATCGGGGCCGCTAGGACGGCCGTTAGGTCCCGGAGGAGACTGATCAAGAAACGATACGAGGCAGTATGGAGCGAGATCAGATCAGTGGTTTATTGAAGGAAAAGCATCATCATATATAGATCAGAAGGCAAGGCAGGAAAGACCGTCATCTGACAGAAAATCACATCACCCATCTACTCGGGTTAATGGGAAATCTCTCTTGGGCAAGTTAATTAACGTGGGCAAACACTGACAGGGGAAGACCATTGTCTGGGGCTTAAACCAGGGTAAATATGGCCGCTATTTGCACCCAAGATTAGGCTTAGCTC
Source organism: Bradypodion ventrale (assembly GCA_035047345.1). Classification (NCBI taxonomy): domain Eukaryota; kingdom Metazoa; phylum Chordata; class Lepidosauria; order Squamata; family Chamaeleonidae; genus Bradypodion; species Bradypodion ventrale. The sequence continues at coordinate 18,378,692 of JAWDJE010000003.1, read as the reverse complement.
AGAGTGAGTAATTGCCTAATGGGTAACGGAGGTTAGTGATCTGCCTTCTCAGCAGAACCGTTGGTCAGGTCAGAAGCGGGTGAATCAACCCCTATTATTAATCCACCCCCCTTAATTTCTGTGCCCGCAGAGCCCACGGGCCAGGAGCCTTCTCGACTGAAGTGGCCTCTGCGAGGGCCGTTCCATGCCAATTGGGCATGGGGAATCCACAGCTTTGCATGTAATGAGTCTATCTCATATATTTCTTTCACCTTTTAAGTTGAATTACTGAACTGAATGAACATTTGCACAATATTCTAATTTTCTGAGTTTCACCTGTACATATCACAGCCCGCTAAACAGCTGATTAATATTTATATCTCAGTTGTGGACAAGAGATACACAGAGTGCCAGATTATGCCTATAGAAGGGCTAGTAATTCCTACTTGTGTGTGATTCAGTAACCAATTCACATGGTGCCAGAGCTATAACTAGAGAGGGGCTTTGCCAAATTTAGAGGCCACACCACTTTCCTGAACACAAATAATGATGGTATCTGCAGCTGAACATAGAACTATGGCAGTTCTAGGCAAGCTATGAGAAATCTGGGGAACATAGTGAAAAGTAGAGGCATCACCTTGCTAACCAAAAATTCGCATAGTCAAAGCAATGGTATTTCCAGTAGTAATGTATGGCTGTAAGAGTTGGACCATTAGGAAACCTGAGCGCAGAAGAATAGATGCCTTTGAGATGCATACCTGTCAACCCGCGGCTCCGGAAAAATGGGACCTGCGCAGATCGCTTGTGCGCAGGTTGCTTTCCACGCATGTGTGGAAGCGCTACGCCACTTGTGCAGCCCCTATGCAAGTGGCGTAGCGCTTCCATGCATGCATGGAAGAGTTTTACCCCTTCTACGCATGCGCGGAAGCACTACGCTGCTTGTGTAGGGGCTGCGCAAGCGGCATAGCGCTTCCACGCATGCGTGGAAAGCATTTCCCCCGCTGCCAAATTATGGGGTTTTGGCAGCGCGGTGCAGGTTATGACATCAATCGACGTCAAATTACGGGGTAATCCCGGCCAAATCGGGATGGTTGACAGGTATGGAGATGTGGTGTTGGAGGAGAGTTTTGACAACTAAAATCAACCAAAAACTTACTTAAAAACTAAATTGGGGTTCATAATCCTCCCCTGCCAGAATTCACAATTGGTCACTTACAATTGTGTTTCACTTAAAGAGCAAACTTGCTTAACGAGCAATCCAATGGAACGCTTTATGCTCTTTAAGTGAGGTACCACTATATTTCCTTACCTTCATCTACATGGTGCTGCTTCAAGGCTATGCTTGCCCACACTGGGTGGGGCCTTAACTTGGGTGGGGCCTGGCCCTGGGGTATCAGTGATTCAACTGCTGGGCTGCAAACCAAAGATTATGAGCTCTTTCCTGGTCTGGGGGTCTGGTTTACTCGGCCTTCCTTCCTTCCCAGGTTGATAACATTGCTCCAGCATGGTGTGCAGCAGTACCTTGCTAACCAGCCAAAGAACACACCCCGTGCTACTGTGTGGGTGCTAAAAGGGTTGTTTTCCTTGGCCACTTCCTGGCTCATTGCCTGATGAGTTGAGCCCTGGTGGCACCGTGGTTAAACTGCTGTCCTTCAACCAAACAGTTGTGAGTTCTCTCCTTCCCAGGATTCAGGTTGCTCCAGTATTAGTACCCAGTATATGGGGCACAAGGTTAATTAACCGTGAATTGCCCTTAGATTGCACTAGTGCTATGGGGAAATACATAAATGTGATAGCTTTGTGTAATTTAAGTCAGTTATTATCATGAAGAATCAACTTCCTCCACTGTTTTTGAGCAGATAAGGTCTCCTCTGGCATCCTGGGGGGGGACAATGTACCAATGGCCCAGCCCCACTTCATGCATGGGTGAGGCGTGTGTCTGGGATTTTGTGTGTCCACTCCTTCCGAGTCTCCAGGTTGACTCCGCTTCTCAGCCTCCAGGCACTATCAATCTCTGCTGCTCCGCTCACTGTTGCCCCTGAACCCAGACTACATGTCCCTGTATAATCCTGTGTCTGTATAATCCACCCTTCTCAAGATGTGGGCAGATCCTGCTGGTGCCTTCTCTTTTCTTTCAGGTTCCCAGACTTTTCATAGGTCATGGTTCCTGTCATGCCGCAGCCTGCTGCATTGCAGTTTTCATTCTGTGGTGATTTCGCTGGGGTGTGCATCTTGTCAGTGAGAGGGTGCAATTTTCCTCCTGATGCTGCACCCTCGTGGTGCTTCCACTGTGGCGTGCATCTCACGGCAGAGATGGCGCATTTCTTCCTTGCTGATGTTGCATATTGAACAGTTTACTGTGCGGTGAGTCCACTAGTGGCATGCATCTCAAAGGTTGGGATGGCGCATTTCCAAAATCATGGAGGTGAGGCCTGAACTGGTGGACCCCTTCCATGCGATGGACTGGGGTGTCACTTTGCCTCCCTTCCTCTGTTTTTCTTGCAGTGGGTCCGCTGGTGGTGTGCATCTCAATGGTTGGGATGGTGCATTTCCAAAATCACAGAGGCGAGGCCTGCACTGGTGGACCTCCTTCCATGCGATGGTCAGAGGTGCCTCCCTTTCCTCCATTCTTTTCCTCTCACATCAGATGGCCATGGCCTGCTCTTCTTTTGATATGCTATGTGCCCAATTTTACCCTTCCAGAGGCTAGGGCCTCCAGCCATACCATGCATTTATTGCCTTTATGCTTCAATTTGCTCCTTCCATTGCACTGGGGCCTCCAGTCCGATAGGTCGGTCTGGGGTGGGTCAGGGTTCAGCCATTGGCTTACCTCATGTGGCGGGTAGTGCAGGTGATTTTAATCGGAATAGCCAGTTTAGCTATTCGGTTGGGGTCTTGGTTAATTTGGGACCTCAGACAGCACTATCACTTGGGGTGTCTCACAGCTGTTGGGTTAGCTGCAGCACGAAACTGCTGACCAGGAAGCTTTGCCAGCTTCCTAGTTGCATAGCTTGTTCCCACTGTTGGACACACTACTGGCCTGCCTGCACAGCTTTTCTGCTTTCCCTATTATTTGGGATCCAAATTCTCTGGTATTGACCTGAGTTATTATCATACTTAGTCCCCAGTGCAATAGTTTACAAAAACTTTTTTAGGATTAATAAAGTGGCCCTTATTTGAACCCATTACATGTGTCCATCTCTTCACTCGGGGGTGGCGGGCAATGACTGGACAACCAAACAAGCAGAAGCAGGAGAAAGTAGATTTGAAGAGATTGAATAACAGGGGATTTAGAGGTGAAGAATGCAAGCGCGGCGCCAAAATGGCCGCCGCGCCCTTTGCGGGGGCCCCCCCATAGGACGAAGGCATCCGGGTAGTTAGGGGCGTGGCCAGCTCCCTTATAAAAGGGATGGCCATGAGGCAGCCGAGCTGCCATTTTCCGAAGCGACGGAGCGGAGAAGTTTTTCCCCTCTTGTCTCCGTCGCTCTTACCTTGCCAGGGAAGCCTTTTTGGCGGCGAATTTTCTCTTTTGGCTTCCCTTAGATTTCCTTGCGATGCCTGCGAAGAAGAGGGCGGCCGCGAGCGCGGCTCGCGCTGTTAGGAGGCGCAATCCGGGTCGGAGGACCGCGGTTGCGCCTCCCCAGCAGCCGCCTTTGCTGGTACCCACCGGGACCGGTGGAATGGGGTCTATTCCCCCTTGCCTGGAGGCGGGGGACCCGAGCATGGGTCAAGTGAGGGCTGCGGCCCGCGGCCCGCAAGCGGTGGACGCCGCTCCTGGTGCTTCCCATCCTGTTGGGCCTCCAGCGGCGGGGGCGCAGCTCACCCCGGGGCCTTCTAGCCTTGGGGGGTGGTGTGGCCCCTTGCCCTGGCAGGTACCTACATCGGCCCTACCGGGCCTCGGCGTGGGGCGATGGCCCTATTAGGGTCCCGGGGTACAGGGACCTGTACCTGTGCCTGTAGCAGGAGGGCCAGCCGGCCCTTGGCCCCATGTCAGCGTGGAGGTCTTACTGGCCCGTGTTGCGGCCCTTGAGGCGTCCTTGGCTCGGGCCAGCCATGCTGGGGCTCCCTTTGGGGTTCATTTCGACGCGTCGTCTGCTGGGCAGCGGCAGGCGACAGGACGGGTTGAGCTGCTTGAGGCGTGGCACAACCTCGGCCACTGCCTCGCAGCTCCCCAACCAACAGGCCGGTGCGGGTCAGCCCCCAGTGACGAGCTCTACGGCGGTCGTGAGCTCCGACGCCCCCAGTGGGCCGGAACCCCCGGTGGGGGCGGCCGCGGGGGTGCAGCACGTGAGTATGCGGTCCAAACTAGTGCACCTACACACGTGGCCACGTTTTGGGGGGGGGCTTTCCAATGGCCTTGGCCTCGCGTGGGTGGTGCGGCGGTGCACCCGCTGACGCCCCACCCGGCGATGACAACTACCACCCAGGGCCCCGTGGTGGGGGGTGTTCCCTACCCCGAGGGGAATGTTTTGGGTGGCCGGGTTGGTCCAAGCCCCTATTCCTTACCGCTGAGTGACCACTTGGCACAGGCCAACAGAGAGTAAATTTGGCGGGGGGAGTACGTGGATATCTTCTCACTCCTAAACAGAGGGCCCACCAAGGAGGAGAGGGAGGGGCAGACTGAGAAGGATAGTGGCAGGCACGTCGTCGCAAGCCACCAAGTATGTGGGCCAAATGGTTGCCGGCCTGCATCATATGCATGGCGGTGTACCTTAGGGCCCGGCCGGATTTGGCAATTCCGATGGTCCAGTATTTGGACAACGTCTACCGGGCGATGGTTTACTTTCCGGGCCCATCGTGGTTGGCTTGTGACGTGGAATGCCGTAGGCGGATTTCCCCGCACCCCGAGATTAGGGTCCAGCAGGCGGCCCCAGCACAGGTCACCGGCCAGGGGGCGGGGCGGGGGGTTCCAGCCCGCCTGCGGTGCTGGACTTTCTTGTCCAATGGCTCCTGCAATGGGAAGAATGGCAAATACAGACAGGAGTGTCCCACCTGTGTTGGCCCCCATGCGGCCTCTGCCTGTCCCAGGCCTAGAGGGATGCGGGGCAGAGGGTGGGGCAGACAGGGGGCTGGCAAGACTGCCGCAGATGGATCTAGTCCACCAAAGGCCTCCCTCCCCAATTAAGGTGGGCATGTTGGAGCGTTGGCTCACATTGTACCCGAAGGGAGAGGATGCGGGTTATCTCCTTCAGGGTTCTAGGCAGGGGTTCCGGATCCCTTTCATGGGTAACAGGTCCCCTCAGGATGCCCCCGATCTTTAATCCCTTGGGGGGAGGGAGGAGGTGGCTGCTGCCAGCTTTGACAAGAGGGTCTATGCGGGCAGGGTTGTTGGCCCTGTCCCTGCACCCCCGTCCCGGGGAGCATATTATTTCAATGATGCCATGCCTTTTGGCTATTCCATTGGGGCTCGGTATTCGAGTGTTTCACCACTTTCCTTGAGTGGGCCTTTGTCCGCAGGTCAGGGTCCCGGTCTGTAGCCCATTCCCTGGATGGTTTTATTCGGGGCTGAACGGGGCTGGGACACGTACACACGTATCCTCAACACATTTCAGACGCTAATGGAGGAACTTGGTGTCCCTTTAGCGCCCGAAAAGACCGAGGGCCCATCTCCACAGCTAGTATTCCTGGGGTGGAGAGTGACATGGTAGCGCAGGATTCTAGGTTGCAGCGGGATAAGGTGTCAAGGCTAGTGGCCCTTATCTCGTACTTGCTGGCCGAGCGCATGGCATCACTGAGGGAACTTCTGGTGCTACATGGTCACCCCAATTTCGCTGGCAGGGTCGTCGCACCGGGCAGGGCATTTGCTCCGCGCTGGTGCGACGCCATGGCAGGATTATCCAGGCCCCACCATAGGCTTAGATTTACCCGGGGTATCAGGGCAGACGTGCTTGTCTGGCCATAGATCCAGAGGTAGTTCAACGGGGTGTCATTTTGGGGTCTGATCTCCTGGCTCCCCCTTGCTTTCAGATGCAGTCCGATGCCTCAGGATTCCTGGGTTATGGGATGTACTTCAATTGGAAGTGGGCCTATGGTGGGTGGCCACCATCCTGGGCAGGCAAGGGTCGCCTGCATGGTCTCACGTATCTGGAATTTTTCCCTATCCTGGGTGTTTTGATGCTATGGGGCAAGGAGTGGGCCAACTCGGTTGTGCAATTTTGGCGTGACAATGCGGCTCTTGCCCGCATCGTCAATGCACAGATTTCCAAATCGCCCGGGGTTATTGACCTAGTGCGCGAGTTTGTGTTATGCAGCCTGTGCCTCAACGTTCTCTTCAGGGCCAGGCATGTCCCAAGGGTTGATAATGATATTGCTGCTGCTTTGTCCCGCCTGCAGATCTCCCGGTTCCGTGCCTCGGCCCCGGATGCGGAGGACTTTCCCTCGCCACTCCTGGACGAGAGATGGAACGTTGGCAAGGAGAAGTGACCCGGGCGATTGGCCTGTCACTAGCGCCATGCATGAGTAAGGCGTATCACCACGCATTTAGTTCCTTCAGAGCATTATGTACCCAATTTGACTGCCAGGAACCTGGCCGATCCCAGTAGCCCATGTTCTGCGGTTCATGGTTTACCTGTATGCCCAGGGCCTTACACCACGCACCATAGCATCTCAGCTGTCAGGGTTGGCTTTTATGGCCAAAGTGGGAGGTCGTGTGGACAGCACCAAATGACTTCCGTGTGAGACATGTTTGGGAAGGGTGGGTGTGTGTGCGCGGGCGTTTCCCGGGCGACCGCCACCCGATTTACCCAGGGGTTTTTACCCAATTGGCCCGGGGCTGGCCTGGCCTCTGTTTTGATAGATGAGGCAGCCCATTTCATGCGGCTACTGCGGTGGCCTTTTTGGAGGCGCTCCGCATCAGCGAGCTTGAGATGCTGAATAAGGCGGATGCAAGATTTTCCCAGGGTTTTTACCCAATTGGCCCGGGGCTGGCCTGGCCTCAGTTTTGATAAATGAGGCAGCCCACTTCATGCGGCTACAACGGTGGCCTTTTTGGAGCGCTCCGCATCGGCGAGCTTGAGATGCTGAGTAAGGCGGTTGCAAGATTTTCCCAGGGTTTTTTCCCAATTGGCCCGGGGCTGGCCTGGCCTCTGTTTTGATAGATGAGGCAGCCCATTTCATGCGGCTACTACGGTGGCCTTTTTGGAGGCGCTCCGCGTCAGCGAGCTTGAGATGCTGAATAAGGCGGATGCAACATTTTCCCAGGGTTTTTACCCAATTGGCCCGGGGCTGGCCTGGCCTCTGTTTGGATAAATGAGGCAGCCCACTTCATGCGGCTACAACGGTGGCTTTTTTGGAGCGCTCCGCATCAGCGAGCTTGAGATGCTGTATAAGGCGGATGCAAGTCGTAGGGCACTGGAACTCGAAGATGTCTGTGTGGATAATATTGGGCTCAGTTGGGGATACGCTCCTCTAAAACGAATCAGCACGGCGTAGGCAGTGGAATAGACTGCTACGATGTTCCTCGACAGACATCTGTCCGGTTGGTGCCCTACAGGATTTCCGTGCACTGTGGCACGCACCATGGCACGTTTTTTCTGTCACCGAGGTGGGTCTTCTATTCCTAAATCCCAATTTGGAGGGTGGTGGGAAGGCACTAGACAGTGTTGGCCTCTCAGGGGCTCGTTGCGGCGCCCGTTCGCTCTGCATAGGGGCGGCTTCTGCTGCAGTTGTTTTTTGGGTACTACAGGGCTGAAATACGCCGCATGGGAGGGTCGGGATCACAATGTTTTCAGTTTTGTCTTCGCCCTCCTCAACTGTGAGTACCAGTTTTAGTCACTGCACTGTTTCTCCCCCCCCCCTTCCCTTTTTTACTTGACAGACCCTGGGTGTCGTTTTACACCGGTGACAGTATGCCTGGTGGGCCGTAGCCAGGTGCACGGGGCAGCGCGTTACGCTGCATGGGGCAGCGCGTTACGCTGCGGCGACAGAGTGGGTACCCGACTGGGACAGGGTGCATCCGCACGTCGGACACGATACCGCGGTACGCTTACAGGGGGCGTTCCGCCTCGGGGCTCTTGACTGAGCCGACGCTCCGTGAACGGGGCTATTGCCCGGTTCCCTTGACAGGGGCGGGGGATGCGTCATTAGCCTCCCCGCCATCAGTCTGCAAATTTACGAGCTTTACTCAGGGGATGGGGCCCATCTGTCGCAGGGAGGTATGGACCTCTGGATTACTGGACTGGCGAGCAGGCCTGTCGACCGAGCTGACGGTCTTGGGGGGGGCGGTGAGCCTTTGCAAGCCTCCCCATGTGGCGGGTATCACTGGTAAGGTAAACATTATGACCCACAGGTATCCGGCAGGTTCGCAATTGACTGGACAACAATAGACAGGCATAAGTTGGTTAAACGTTGTCCGGTCAACGACGAACTAGGCGACGGGGTGATGGCGATAGCTAGCCAGCATGCATCACCCCGTGATTCCACGGATACGCGTCAGAGGGTGGGGTCATTAGTTAGATATTGACTACGGTCAACAATTTGTTTGTTGTAAACAAACAAATTGATACAAATCGATACATTGTAACCAATTGCCTTTGGCAATTTTGGGGTGGTACCTTACCAGTGTTACTTCGGCCTGCTTGCCTTAAGAATTATGATTGGTCATTTTACCAATAGAAATTTATAATTCGGACTAGGGCATGAATCAATAAATGTGGCCCGATGCTGTTATCCACTTTTACCGGTGTCTGAGTCCTTTATTGGGGGGTGCGCCTGCAATGCAAGCGCGGCGCCAAAATGGCCGCCGCGCCCTTTGCGGGCCCCCCCCATAGGACGAAGGCATCCGGGTAGTTAGGGGCGTGGCCAGCTCCCTTATAAAAGGGGTGGCCATGAGGCAGCCGAGCTGCCATTTTCCGAAGCGACGGAGCGGAGAAGTTTTTCCCCTCCACCCCCTCCCTAGTTAACAGTGTGATATTTTGGTCGCTTCGGGGCCGGGTGGGAATTTTTGGCTGGGACCCACAATTGGCTCTCGGGTCCTGGTTTTTTCGCCCATCCCACACTGTTGCTATGGTTTGATATAGGGGTTTCTGTGATGCTGTTGACTTGGTCACATGGGCGGGTATCACTGGTAAGGTAAACATTATGACCCACAGGTATCCGGCAGGTTCGCAATTGACTGGACAACAATAGACAGGCATAAGTTGGTTAAACGTTGTCCGGTCAACGACGAACTAGGCGACGGGGTGATGGCGATAGCTAGCCAGCATGCATCACCCCGTGATTCCACGGATACGCGTCAGAGGGTGGGGTCATTAGTTAGATATTGACTACGGTCAACAATTTGTTTGTTGTAAACAAACAAAATGATACAAATCGATACATTGTAACCAATTGCCGTTGGCAATTTTGGGGTGGTACCTTACCAGTGTTACTTCGGCCTGCTTGCCTTAAGAATTATGATTGGTCGTTTTACCAATAGAAATTTATAATTCGGACTAGGGCATGAATCAATAAATGTGGCCCGATGCTGTTATCCACTTTTACCTGTGTCTGAGTCCTTTATTGGGGGGTGCGCCTGCAAAGTCCACCTACTGAAATAGAGATCTTCTACAACTACGAGTAAATCATTAACCTGAAGAACATCTGGATAAGAAGGACAAAAGAAGTGGAAAACTGAAGGAATGCAGATGGAACTTGTAGCCAATAGCCAGATGTTTAGGAAGATCAGCCAGACATCTGAATTGTAGGAATGTTAGGTGAAACGTTTCTGAGCTGGGACTGGCACTGATCACAAGTGCCATACTCAAAACCCAACTGAAATGAAGGGCTATTCAGTGAAGGAACAGAATGTTCTGTTTTTCTTTATGAAAGAAAAAGGATTGCTTTGAGCTTTCATGGTTTAGTAGCAGAGTAATCATTTCCAAAGTGTGCCTATGAAGATGATTTATTTTTAAAAAATGTCCATCCATGCTGGATAGAACTTTTCAACAAATTACACAAGGCAGCAAGAATTACCGTATTTTCCGGCGTATAAGACGACTGGGCGTATAAGACGACCCCCAACTTTTCAAGTTAAAATATAGAGTTTGGAATATACTCACCCTATAAGACTACCCCTCTTCCAACGCCGGCAGACAGCCAGTGCCTGCCTACACTGCCCCTTTAAGGCAGCCCGCGGCCCTTTATTCCTCCCGGTAGGAGCGCTGCCACAGCTGCAAGGGGTCCTGCTTCTCCCTCCCTGCTCCTACCAGGAGGGATAAAGGGCCGTGGGCCGCTGGGGCCAAGCTTTTATTCTAAAGCTTAGAAATAACTACCGGTAATTATCAAGTGGCTAAAACGCTGACTGGGAGGCAGAAGGTCAGCAGTTCGATTCCCGAGGACTGCAGGACGGAATGAGCTCCCGTCTTTGTCCCAGCTCCTGCCAACCTAGCAGTTCGAAAGCAAGAAATTGCAAGTAGATAAATAGGGAAGGTAACAGTGTTCCATTCGCTTTGGTGTCTGTCTAGTCATGCCTGCCACATGACCACGGAAAGGTCTGCAGCAGCAGACAGTGCTGGCTCTTCAGCTTTGAAACAGAGATGACCACTGCACCATAGAGATGGATACGACTGGCTTTCGAGCAAGAGAAACCTTTACCTTTACCTATTATTATTATTATTATTATCATGAAAGCAAGAAATTGCAAGTAGATAAACAGGGACCACTTTGGTGGGAAGGCAACAGCATTCTGTGCACTCCTGTGTTCTGAAGGCAACAGATCATTTAATGTCCTACGGTGCTATCTGCCACTTTTTACATCAGCTCTCACAAAATTTCATGCCTGCCACATGTCCATGGAAAACATCTGCAGAAGCAGACAGCGCTGGCTCTTTGGCTTTGAAACAGAGATGAGCACTGCACCCTAGAGTCGGATACGACTGGCTTTCGAGCAAGGGAAACCCTTTACCTTTACCTTTAAGCCATCAATATTAACGTAAGGCTTGAACCATCTCACTATGCGTGCAATGAGTCAATCTCATATATTTGTTTCACCTTTTAAGTGAAATGAATGAACATTTGCACAATATTCTAATTTTCCGAGTTTGACCTGTAAGTAAACCAGATAGACGTCTCTCGACCCAGGCCAGTGGAGGAGTGGGGGGGAGTCTGGACTCCCTCCTGCCCTCTGAGCACAACGAGACCCACCTTTTTTTCCCGTCCTCCTCCTCCTCCTCTTGTCCCCTCATTACAGTACAGTAATACCTCATATAACGTCCAAACTTGGTTCCACAAGTTTGAACTTTATACGGATTGGGACTTTGTATGAGGCATGCAAAATCCTATCCGCGATGCCTCATACAACGTCCAAATCCTTGCCACGATGCCTCGTACAACATTCTTTCCATAGAGATACATTGTACTGTAACAGCACAGACTTCAGGGCAAAGTCAAGGAAACAGACAGGAAACTGACAGAACTTTAAGAAATCATTGTCTAAAGGCTAAATACATTACAAAAACATGTCAAACAACCCTGATTTTAGGGAACAAACTATACAACAGGTTTTTAACTTTTGAAAACTTTAAGAAGTGCAGGTTTAAAAGTTAGCATGTCCCATCATGCAGCACAGTGTTAATCTGCAGCCATGCGGCTGATCATCCATTTTGTACAAGCTACTGTAAACAATTACTGGATGGAAGCAAGGACAAAATGGATGCCAACATATCCCATCATGCAGCACAGTGTTAATCATCCAAACAGCAGCAAACAACAAACAATTAAAATCGCACTCAAAAACACTCCTAAACACTCTTCGCCTTGTGCAAAACCCACAAGAGCAATGTACGCATGTGTCCTGCCTTTTATACTGCCCAGGCACAATGCAACCTGGGAAAAACCCCAATGCCTCATACAAAGTCACAGTGACTTTGTATGAGGCAACTTTTTTCAAGGAATTAGGCAATGTTGTATGAATTCGATGTTGTATGAAGCGGACTTTGTATGAGGTATTACTGTACTGCTTACAAAGACTTACAAACTGTTTACCTGACTTTGCTTTTATAGAGAGAAATCTAATGTTTTATGTTGACCTTATGAACTGACTTGCTCAAGTAAAAGCTATTTTGTTTTCATCGTTACTCTGCATGTTATTATCTGGGTGAGAGTAAAACACTACACGGGCACCACCACTGCTGCCACAAGCTAACTGCTTAGCTCTGCAGGATTCACACCCAGACCCCAATACCTAACAGCCACCACCTATAAAGGCTTCTTGGCTCCTGTCTATCACACCAGGCAGGCAAGGCCTGCAAGAGCACATGCTTCTTTTCCCGGGGCCAGAAGGCTAAGCCAGCACAAGGGGGTATTTTAACCCACCACCACCACCCCCAATGCTGGTCCATTCTTGAGATAGCAAAAGCAACTCTTCAGAAAAGCAAGTGGGACATATTTTTAAAAAATCAAGCAATGAAACAAATTAAAGGAAATGAAAAAGATGCACACTGCCCATTGCCATATCATAATTGAATGAAGAATAGGACAATAAATAAAATGTTGCATGCTGGGTGACATTCAGACCCTCCCAATATCTGCATTTGACCCTAGCATCCAGTAAGAGCAGAAGTGTTTTAAGAATGATCACAGGACATCATATTTTCAAAAGTGCTCAAGAAACATGCTGGAGCCAACCCTTCTAGAGTTATGGACCCCTGAAGACAGTACATCTGTGCAATGAGCAAAAGAAGAATTACAGTGTCAGCATATCCTTAAACATCTAGAGGTGTTGGAGCATGAATGTCCCAAAGTGCCACTGGGCCTTGCATTGTTTAGGTTGCCTCGTATGTTGGCCAAAAACAAATCTGAAAATGGATCTTAACCATCAACACCATCAAATCCAAACTGAAGCTGAAAGTACTTTGAATAAAAATGGTCTGGCAATGAACTCCACTTATGCTGAAATTCATATTGGTACTCTTTAAAAAAAAAAAAACAAAGTCTCATTATCCAGTCCTAGGCACCTTAAATATGGGGTACCGCAGGGCTCGGTGCTCTCTCCTCTCCTTTTTAACATCTACATGAAGCCACTTGGTGAGATCATCCATTCCCACGGGGCACGGTACCATCAGTATGCAGATGACACCCAGGTGTACATCTCAGCCTGTGGTTATCCCAGTGATGCTGTCAAAGTCCTGTCTGGATGCCTGGAGGCCGTTGGGGTCTGGATGGGGAACATTGGGCTCCAGCTGAATCCTGGCAAGACCAAGTGGCTTTGGATGAGGGTTCTGGGGTTCTCCAGTGAGCTACCACCTCTGGTCTTGGATGGAGCACTCCTGCCCCAGACAGACCCAGTGTGCAACTTGGGGGTCCTCCTGGACTTGCGGCTGCTGCTAGAAGAGCAGGTGGCGGCTGTGGCCAGGAGGGCTTTTGCTCAACTTTGAGTAATCCATCAGTTGCGCCCACTCCTGGACCGGGATTCCTTATTCATTGTTCACTCATGCTCTGGTCACCTCCAGACTAGATTACTGTAATGTGCTCTACATGGGGCTACCCTTGATGATCATTCAGAGGCTACAGCTGGTTCAGAATGCAGCTGCACGGGTGGTGATGGGGTGTGGATGTTATGCCCGCGCCTCCCCACTACTCCATGAGCTGCATTGGTTGCCAGTTAGCCTCTGGGTGCAATTCAAGGTGCTGATTTTGACCTTTAAAACCCTATATGGCAGTGGGCCAGGATACCTGAGAGACCACATCATCTCGAGAGTGTCTGCCCATCCAACCAGGGTGGACCGGAGGGGCTCCCTAGTTGTGCCTTCAACAAGAGGGTCCCACCTCTCTGGCACTCGGAGAAGGGCCTTCTCCGTGTCTGCACCAGCCCTCTGGAACCTCCTGCCAACAGAATTGAGATTACAGACAGAATTGCTGCCCTTCAGGAAAAGTCTGAAAACTTGGCTGGCAGGGCAGGTGTGGGGCCTTAGTGGGGTTATGGCTCCAGCCTGTTGGCTTATCCCCAGTTAGTGCCCAGTTGGTGTTCAGTTAGTGTCCCTTCCTCTATGCGGTTGTTTCCCTCTGACTCCCTTTATTATCTTTTATTCTTTTAAATAGGAGGGAGGGGTAGTAGAGTGGGTGATATGGGTGGGTGATGGGTTTTTAAAATCTGTTTGTATATGTTTTAACTGTTGTACACTGCCCTGAGTCAGGTTTACCTGATTGAGCGGCATAAAAATCTAAATAAATAAATAAATAAAATAATAAATATTGTTCTAGTGGATTTTCTTGTTTTTTACATTGATACAAGTCCCAGATTACTATCTGAATTTATCTACATGAAGGTGGTGTAAAACAGACTAGCCAGATTCAGTTCTGAGGTGTAGCACAGTGAAAATACAGAGCAGTTTATGATCAAAGCACAAATTGGATCAGATGGCTCACAAACAGCTAAAGTCTTTCTCTTTTGTTAACCCACAAAATTAAAATATTTCTAATGGCCGACCCTCTGAAAGCTCTTAGCTTGAAATGTGATTTACCACAGTCTTTAGGGTTCACTGTCTCCCCAAATTTCATCTACATAATTGCAAAAATAATGGATTTGCAGCCATATTGGTTTTCAAATCCAAGTCAACCAGTAGCTTGTAAATTAACTCAGATCCTGGGTTAATACTGAATCCCAAGGAGCCCAGTTAACTCTGGACCAAATCAAGATACATGTTTAAATCCTGAAGGAGCTTGCAAATCAGGTGAGGAGTCTCATGCACAGCACTTCTGGTGCATTACTGGTTTTTATGGCCAGAATCCCATTGGAAACAAGAGAAAGCAGCTGCTTCCCTCCCATAGGCTGTGCTTTGCATGCACATTGACAAGATGGTTGCTAAATCAAGTATATGCCACATCATGTGACTGATTATGTGAAGAACAACCAAACAGAGTATGTCCCTTTGTCTGTGTAGTTTTTCACAACACAAAGACTTTAACTGGGTGTGTCGACAGCATTGTTTTATACTGATGTGTATAAAACCTAGAAAAGAGTTGCATGAAAATAAATTAATGTGAATAATCTATCACAAAATTAAATGCTTCTTGAAAGTGTTGTTCTTTCCACCATAACTCAAAAGCATGAGTCAATCTACCCTTTTTCAACATAGTTATGGAAAACTAACAAGGATGTTCTGACTTGTAACCTAAAGGCATTGGATTTTATAGGTAGTTTGTTGAACAAAACAACCCAATTGAAAATGTTGTACTCAATTAATCTGGTGGTGGTGGAATTGTGCCCAAAAGTCAGCTTTATATCCAAAGGGGGGGAGAGAGAGATTGGGTAGATCTAGTTTTCCTACTTAAATTAATGTGTAGTTCAGGTGTCAATTTTTTGCTACATTTTGAATAATAGATCAAGCAGAAGACTTTAACAAAGAAATGCTGATGTTATTAAAAGAGCCTCTCACTGCAAATAAGGGGAGAATAACATATCCTAAACCCACTCTCAGTAGATTTGGTTTGTATCTTGTATTCCCCACCTGCACTCTCATGAGCTGACAGAAATCTTTCCATCTTCCATTCTGACATTTTTTCCTGTCAGGAGAAACCTTTCTGTCATCTCCCCCTCCCATCATAGATACACTCCATTTTAAAATTTAATCACAGCATTATTATTTTTTGTTGCAAATCCCTTACTAGCTATGGGATTCGAGTTTCTGAAACAAAACCTCACATTTTGTACAAGAGAACCTGAAGACAATGTTGTGTTCAAATATGACCTCAAGGGCCATTTATCTCTATTGGAAAGAGCAACGGTTAAATCAGATATCTACAGGGTTAAAATGTTTTAAAATATATGACATTATTTAGAAGCATGGAACAATCAATATGGATGGGGCTGAGTCGGCTCCAAAGGAGAAAGAGACAGACAGCTTCATCCTTAATGAAACCCAGGAGTTCTCCTAGATAAGATTAGAATAGTACAAAAGTAGAACCAGCTGCCACAAGAAGTGGTGAGCACAGTGCCGCAATCAGGGGGGGACAAGTAGGACTCCCGTCCTGTGCCCAGAGATGACAGGGGCCCATCAGCACCGGGAAACCACCGATGTGCACATGCGCAAACAGACCACCCATGCATAGAAAACCATGGAGGCGTGGGGGCATGAGGGCACCCGAAAACCACAAATGTATGCATGCGCAAAGAGACCACGCATGCACAGAGAACCACGGGGCATGGCCAAAATGGGGGGGGGGGCGTACCGGGCCTGGAAATTTCTGATGTTGGCCCTGGGTGAGCACTCCAACACTGGAAGCATTCAAGAGAGAAATGGACAACCAATGATGGGGGAGGTGTATAAAATATGCCAAGTGTGTCAGAAGTATATAAAGGGAGGTTTTCCTCCCTATCTTAAAATAGTACAACCAGAGATTTTAGACCTCAAAGTGGGTGCTTTCAAGATTTGTACAAAATGCTGAAATCTGGTTCATTTAGATTACATTCACACCAGTATGATCGGTTGTGTTCCAAAACTGCTGGTTCCTAGTGGAATGATACCTCACGGACCGTATCATCCCTAGGACATCGACCAATCCCACAAGAGCAAACTGAGAGGGCACCCTTCAGGTGCCATCTGTTGGGGAGGCTCACCTCTCCAGCACAAGGAAAAGGGCCTTCTCGGTCGTAGCCCCCACACAATGGAACCTCCTCCAAGTAGAACTATGCCTCCAGTCCCAGTTGCTACCATTTAGGAAAGAATTAAAGACGTGGTTGGCAAAATGGGTCTGGGAGCTGGGATTGTCAACGAGCTCCCCTGTTTGGCTCATTTGAGGCTTCCCCTCTCCTGTAATTAAT
The DNA here is from genome assembly GCA_035047345.1 of Bradypodion ventrale. NCBI lineage: Eukaryota > Metazoa > Chordata > Lepidosauria > Squamata > Chamaeleonidae > Bradypodion > Bradypodion ventrale. The sequence continues at coordinate 18,361,975 of JAWDJE010000003.1, read as the reverse complement.
TTTTAAAGGTTTTTTAGATTTTATATTTGTTTTTAGATAATAGAAGTCACGGCGGGGGGGGGGGGGGGATATTGTTATGTTTTTTATGGTTTTTTTATTACCTCTGCCTAAAAAGCCTAACATAGATAGTCTGAATGACTTCCGTCCTGTCGCACTTACACCTGTCATAATGAAATGCTTTGAAAAGTTGGTGCGGAACCATATTATGTCTTGTTTACCAGTTGGACTTGACCCTTGTCAATTTGCATATAAGAGAAAGAGATCACGGAGGATGCTGTGGCTACAGCCCTACATGCTGTTCTGACCCATTTGGAGAAACAAGGGACTTATGCGAAACTGTTATTTGTAGATTTTAGTTCTGCTTTTAATACTATTCTTCCGCATAGACTGGTGCCCAAATTATTAGATCTGGGGCTTCCACCATGCTTATGCAGGTGGTTACTAGATTTTCTATCAGATCATTCCCAACGGGTCAGGATGGGCTCTCATGTCTCTGCAGATCTCAGTATAAGTACGGGGATGCCGCAGGGGTGTGTGCTGAGCCCGCTTCTGTACACGCTTTACACATATGATTGTGTTCCCAGTTATCCCAGCAATAAGATCATCAAGTTTGCAGATGACACAACGGTGGTGGGTCTGATTACTGCTGGGGAGGGGGAGTCGGCTTACAGGAAGGAGGTTGAGATGCTGAAGGAGTGGTGTAGGGAAAACAATTTATTCCTCAATGTAAAAAAGACAAAAGAGATCATTGTGGACTTTAGAAAATGCAAATTGAACATCCAGCCACTTATTATTGAAGGGAATTGTGTGGAACAGGTCTCGGTGTTTCGATTTCTGGGAATGGAGCTGAGGGATGATCTAACATGGGGAGCAAACACCAAAGCTCTGATGAAGAGAGCACAGCAGAGGTTATACTTCTTGAGAATCCTCAGGAAGAACAATCTTTCAAAGGACCTGCTGTTGGCATTCTACCACTGTACCATAGAGAGTGTGTTAACCTATGGTCTGTGTGTATGGTTTGGGAGTTGTACAGCTAGGGAAAGAACAATGCTGTCCAGGGTCATAAAGACTGCGGAGCAGATAATCGGGCGTACTCTTCCCATTCTAGATCAAATCTATGCCACCAGGTGTTATAAGGAAGCTGTAAAGATTGCACAAGATAGTACGCACCCCGGGAATGATCTCTTTCAGCTTCTGCCTTCTAGAAGAAGGTATAGGGTCATAAAGACCAGGACCATCCGCTTGAGAAATAGTTTCTACCCAAAAGTGGTTCTGGCTTTGAATGCAGTGCAATGCAGTCTATGAGGGAGCTTCTGTATATAGTTTTTAGAGTTTTTAGAGTTTTAGAGCTTTTAGAGTTTTAGAGCTTTTAGAGTTTTAGAGCTTTTATGGGTTAAATGTGTATATGTGGGGTGGGAGTATGTTGATAATTTTGTATAGTTGTATTTTGTTTAGGTTTTGTTGGGTTGTTTGTGTTTTCCCCCCCAATCTCGTTGTTCTGTGCAGGACAATGACAATAAAGATCTATCTATCTATCTATCTATCTATCTATCTATCTATCTATCTATCTATCTATCTATCTATCTATCTATCTATCTATCTATCTATCTATCTATCTATCTATCTATTGTTTTACCTGTATATTGGCCTTAGTGTATACCGCCCAGAGTCCTTTGGATAGGGCGGTATATAAAACTATTAAATTAAATTAAATTAAATTAATGATATATGACACTCTTTGTTGAGTCCGGACAAAGAAGTAATCTAACCAGCAGGATTGGGTTAACAACAGTGATCTTTAATCAGCTCAAGATCCGGACTGGGGAATATGTACACAGTGGCCTACTTAAATACAGTGGTTCTGGCCGTTACAAGAAGAGGATACGTTTCGGCGGGCTTCCGGAGAAGCGGGAACATTCAATACAGCGAATCAGTGATCTAGGCTGCTTTTGAATTACGCGCCCTTGGAAAATGGCACACAGCTTCGCCTTAGACGTACAGTGAAGCCTAACACACAATCATAAGTGCTTGGACACAACACTCTTCTTGTTGATTATTTCTGAAAACCTAGTTATATTTTTCACTTTTCAACTAGATGTCCTATTATGATTTCTTGGGGGAGATTGTTCACCTTCACAACTTTCCACCCACCCAACCTTGGTTTAACTTCTTTTAAACTTTAGGATGAGGAAGTCCAGCCCTTCTACTTTCAGCAAGGCCAAATGAAAAGGGCACATTGGAATTTTTGGGAAATTACCATGGTTTGGTTTAATTATTTCATACAGTCATGAAAAACACTGTAGCTGAATGATTACTGTGGAATGGAGGAAGCTGCTTTACACTATGCCACATAGTAATTCATCAAACCAAGTACCAATGACACTGATTTGCATTAGCTCTTTTGGCTTGTAGACAATGTCTTATCCCAAGTCAACCTGGAGATGCCAAGAATTAAACCTGGGACCTTCCACATGCACAAATCTTGTCTGCCACTGAGTTGCAGCCCTTCCAAAAGCATTGCTTTTAATAGGAGCATAGAAATCTGTCTTAAAAAAAACCATTGGTTCATTTAGCTCAGTTTTTTTTTCTTTTGTGTATGTGTGTCATATACACCACCAGCATATAATAACATACAAAGCTATAAACAGCATTCCATATGCTCCGGTGTCTTGTCAGTGTGGTACTGTGGTCGGTTCTGACTGGTTCTGGTGAACCAGTAGTAGAAATTCCAGGCCATGCCCACTTGGCCGGCCATGCCCACCTCTTGGTCTCCCCCTCCCAGTGCCGCCGGAAGCGCGTCCCATTTGCCTTGCCCACAGCCGAAGGCGCGCTTTTATTTCCGCACTTCCCTTGTGCCTTCAGCCCTGGGCAAGGCAAATGGGATACGTTTCTGGCGGTGCTGGGAAGGGGAGGCCAGCCAGTGCCAACCCACCAACCCGCCCGCTCACCTCCCAGCAGTGCTGCCAGCAGGGACGTTTCCAGTGGTGCTGGGTAGGGGAGCCTAGCCAGCACCAGCCCACCAACTAGCCCCGCTCACCTCCCAGCAGCGCTGCTGCTCTGGGACTCCTCCGTCCTCCTCCTCATCTCCGCGAAGAAAGAGAGCAAGGCAGGTATTTTTTTCTTGGGGGCGGGGCGGGGTAGTTGAGGCCATGCCCAGAGACAGCCACACCCACCAAGTGGGTAGTAAAAATTTTCACAGTGCATCACTGTGTCTAGTCATGCCTGCCACATGACCACAGAAATGTCTACAAAAGCAGACAGCGCTGGCTCTTCGACTTTGAAACAGAGATGAGAACTGAACCCTAGAGTCAGATATGACTGACTTTCGAGCAAGGGAAACCTTTACCTCTACTTTAAAAACAAAATAGAATTTAAAAGGGCTAGATGACATCTGCCCAATATCAGGCCACTTTAACAGAATTTCCTCTTGCCAACATAAGGTCCTCCTTAGTGCATGTTGTATCATATGGGAGATAATTTTTACTATCATATACATTGTATCATATGGGAGATTGTACCTCTTCGCAATCACACAGGCTGGCATCTACAGGGAAACCCCACTTTCTCAGATTAGCCCATGATTTTCCTTCCCCTGCATACAGTCTACTGTACTTAAAGCTTTGCACACAGGCCATGGATGTTCCTGGCCAGTTAGTAAAGAATCATGTGGTTCTGCCCAGATCTGATAGCTCTTTGCACACCTTCCATAGTTCTAAGGTAGTCTGTGGAGGATGATTGTTCAGAGGGGCAGACATTGTGAGGAAGCTGTGCATTGATTTCAGTCTCTGCTTTGGTGGTTAGTGATCAAATAGCAGGTGTGTTTCCAAGGAACTTGCTTTGACCCACTCTTTCTGAGCAGCACTTTCTCGATGGAATTTTGATGGAGAGATGCTAGCTAAGTAATGCACTTTTTGTATTGGGGTTGGGTTTAGGCATCCTCTGACCAATCTTGCTGTTTCATTTATGGCCACATCCACCTGCCCTGTATGCTTTGATCGGCACCACACTGGACTAGCATACTCTCCTGCAGAGTAACATAAAACTAGCACAGAAGTTCTTAATGTGTGTGGTTGGTCACGCCAACTTGTGCCTGTTATTTTCCTCAGAATATTGTTCCTGGCAAAATCCTTCTGTTTGGTATTGAAAGTAAGAGTTCGATCCAGGGTAACTCCCAGGTATTTGGGGGTGACGCCATGTTCAAGCCTGGTGCCATTCCAAGTCACCTGCAAGCTTCTTGATGCCTCATGGGTTTTCAAACGAAAAACACAGAGTTGAGTTTTTAGGCAGTTTGGCTTCAGTTTTTAGGCAGTTTGGCACCAGAAGTAGAAATTTAACTCAGTGACATCTATCTATACTGCCTATCTGCAGGTCTCCAGTGCTTCTGGCAGGATGTTTTTCAAACCCTACCTCCAGAGAGCAGGGGCTGAACATGGAATTTTCTGCATACAAAGCATGTGCTCTACCATTGAGCTGTAAGCCCTTCCCTGCTGGTTACCTTCACAATTTAAAAATAAGGGTGGATTTAAAAAGCAACAGTGTGTATTATATTTTGACAGAACACTGTCTTTTACTTGCTTCAGGCATACTTGTTGGGGGGGGGGTTTAACCTCTAGATGCCTTTTTTCTCCTCTCTCTCTCTCCTTCTCCTTTTTATCAATCAGCCTCTATGTTCTTGAACAAAAGAGCAACATATAAAAGAGAATAATCAGTCAATCAAACATGTCCTCTTAGGGTCATCCTCAGGCACACATAGGCAATGTGAGCAACCTGCCCATTGTAAGTTTTGTCTGTACAGTAAACAAAGCTCAGAAAATTGAAGCCTGGACTTGGAAGTGTGTGCGGAAGTGGATAAAAGCGGGTTGTCGATCCGTTAATGGTGGCGGTCCTGGAAAACGAAAGTGGCTGTGTTTTGGTTTATGGCTTCTTTGTGCTCCAGGAGAACCGCGACGTGGTTTGGCGACAGTAAAGTGGTTAAAGAAGACTTTGTCTGGGCTTCAGTTTCCGATGGTTCCAGTGCTTTTTGAGGTTAAAATTAAGGAGTGCGGGGAAAGTTTGCCGATTTACAGAGGAAGAAGGGGGGCTTCCCCCTGAAGTCGACGCACCCGCTTTGATTCGTTCGCTCCAAGAGAAGGATTATTTTTTTCTTTACCCCTTCACTGTGTGGATTATAACTAACTCTTTTTTTCTTGATATATTGCTCCTCTTCCTTGTTTTTTGTTACACAGCTTGGACGTTGGGTTGTTTTGTGTTTTTTTTTACCTCTCTTCCTAGCGGTCTTGATTCAAATGAAAAAATCTGGGTGACTGTTTCCTTGGAGCTCCTATCTTCCTGGTTGGGAGTGCAAATACCTGGGCTGTTTATTTTGGAGAAACGGGCCTGCTGTGGATTATTATTATTTTCGTTTGGGCTGCTTTCCGGTTCCTGCTCTTTTATGGATTACAACAATTAACTTTTTGCTGGATTTCTTCCTCTCTTCAATCTTCGACAGAATTGTTTGGACAGGCGTTAGTATTGGCTGCAGTGGTATAGGTTTGAGTGGATTGGCTACGATTTTATAACGCACTGCAATATTGGATTTTCTTAGTGGGCGTCACTATAGATAAGAGCACAAGAGGAAAAGCAAAGGAGGAAGAACCAGTGGTGAAGTCTAAGAGGAAAGAAAAAGTACCAATGGAAGAGGTTCCCCAGCCTTCATCACCACCACCTGAACCCTATGATCATACCCAAATTATGGTGGAAATTGGTAAATTGTTTCAGAAATTGGAGAAAAATGAGGACTCAAGGGTGAAAGATAGAAATGAAATGATGAAAAAACAGGATAAGGTGGTATCATCTGTTATGGATTTTTCAAAAAAAGTGGATTTAAGTTTGCAAAAAATAGAGGGAAATGTGAAATTGGTCCAAAATGAGGTAAATGTTATAAAAAAGGAAATAAAAGGGACTCAGGAGGCGGTGCGGGAGAATAAGCTGAAATTGGATGAATATGAGAAAAGGATTGATGCTGTGGAAGATATGATGAGAAAGCAGAACATTGTGATCCATCAGGTGGTTGAACGGACGCCAGACCAGCTAAGAGAAAGAGTGGTTCAGTGGTTAAACAGTTTGAACATGGGAAAGGAATTTGTACAGGAAGATATTGTAAGTTCATTCAGGGTGGGTCCAAGAAGAGGGAAGGCGGTTCAAAGAAATGTTTTGGTAAAATTTGCAAATTGGGGAGATAAACTTAGAGTAATGGCTTTTTTGAAACAAGCTGGTTCTGGCGCCCTGAAATTTGATGGTTCTGATGTGGAAGTATATAATGATATCTCAATGAAAGAAAGAATTTGGAGATATAAGATGAGACCTGTAACCAAACTGTTGATGAGTAAAGGTATAAGGTATAATTGGAGATTTCCACAGCAATTGCATTTTTTTATGAGAAAAGAATGCAAGTAATCGATGAAGGGACAGATCCACTGGAGTATCTGAGTCAGTTGGAGCTGGTGAAAGCAGGTTCGGAAGAGTGGGTAACTTTTAAGAAAGATTTGCTGGAATCGGGTGCTATAGGAAGGGAGTATGAGGGGGCAGAGGCTGGTGGTGCTACAGGTGGAACACCGCAGGGAAAAGAAGAAGAGGAGTTGTCATTGATCATGGTGGAGGAGGAGGCAAGTAAGGCGTAATGAGAAATAGATTATAGCACTAATCTGTAGGCACATTTTGCATGTCCCCCCTCTCCCCTCTTTGGTTATCGAAGGTGTCTTTTTTTTTAAGAAAGCGGGGAGAGAGATATTGTGTGTTTTATGTAGAATTTTGTGTTTTGGGGGGAAGGGGTTGGCGGTGGCACGCCCAATGGAGAGTTTAGAAGCTAGGAAGGAAATAGATTATGGGAAATATTAAATTATTAACCTGGAATGTAAAGGGTACAGGTTCTGTTCTTAAGAGGCGGAGGTTGGAATTGGCTTTGAAGAAAGATAGACCCGACATAGTGTTCTTACAGGAAACACACCAAAAGTCAAAAGATACAAACAAACTTTTCTTGGGATGGATACAACACTATGAGATGGCGTTTGGTACTTCAAAAGCGATAGGAGTGGCAATTATGATTTCTAAAAGATTAGGATTTGAGATAATAAAAAGTGTTGCCGATCAAGAAGGTAGATATCTGATCGTAAGAGGAAAAATAGAAGGTGAGGAAATAATGTTGGTGAACATTTATGCTCCAAATGAACATCAAGCGGATTTTTTAGAAAAGGTTCGGAAAGTTGTGGAGCTAGAAAATGTTGCAAAAATTATTGTGGCTGGAGACTTTAATTTGATAAGGTCAAATTTAGATTGTACGAACTTAGCAAGATGTGGAACTGGTTTGAAAGGGAAGGTTTTAGACAAATGGATGGTTGTGATGGGTTTGAAGGATTCTTGGAGAAAGATCAAGGGCTCGGAAAGGGCATATTCTTTTTTTTCACACGTCCATGGGACCTACTCTAGAACAGATTATGTTCTGCTCACAGAAAATTTGATTAAAAATATTGAGGGAATGGAAATAGGGATTTTTAAGGAATCAGATCATGCTAAAGTACTTTTGGAACTGAGATTACAAAAAGATAGTCAAAGAGGAAGAAGTTGGAGGTATGATCCTAATTTATTTAAAGACCAAAAATGTAAAGAACAAATTATGGAAAGTTGTAGGGAAAGTTGGCAGTGGAACGATAATAATGAAGTAAATTTTAATGTTGTTTGGGATGCCATGAAGTCGGTTTTTAGAGGGAAAGCATAAGGTTGGCAAGTATAAAGTATAGAAGGTATAAGGCAGACCAGGTGGAAAAAGAAAAAGAAATAAAGCAATTACAGGAAGACCATTCAAAAAGTAAGGATAAATTTTTTTTTGCTAAATCACAAGGACTTAAGGCAGAATTAATGGGTAAGGATATAGATAAAGTTAAAAGAGATTTGATATATTTAAATAGAGAGTATTTTGAATTTAGTAATAGAAATTCAAGAATACTAGCAAGAGCGGCTAAGGCTAAAAAGGAAAAAAGAGAAATTGGGGTGTTGGTCAATAAACAAGGGTTAAGATGTAATAAGAATAGGGATAAATGTAAAATCGTGAAGGAATTTTATCAAGCATTATATGCAAAAAAGGAGATAGATGTTGAGAGGCTTAAAGGGATTCTGGAGAAGCAGTTAGGGAATGGAATAAAACAGGAACATCAAGAAAAAATGGAAGAACGGGTTACTGATAAAGAGGTAAATGAGGTAATTAGTGGTCTGAAGATGGGGAAAGCTCCGGGAGACGATGGATTATCGACAGAGTTTTATAAGGAATTTAAAGATGTTGTGGTTCCAAAGTTAGTGAAGCCATATAATTATATTTTAGATGGAGGACAAATTCCGACTTCATGGTATAGTACCATAATCGTTCTGCTGCCAAAACCGGGAAAGAATTTGGAAAAGGTGGAATCATACAGACCAATTTCTCTTATAAATCAGGACGCCAAGATCTTCACAGCAATACTGGCCAATCGCTTAAACAGTTTTATGGGGGAATATATAAATGCTGACCAAGTTGGTTTTTTAAAAGGTAGGCACATGGCTGATTTGACTAGAAGGGTATTAGATCTAATTGATAATGTCAATCAAACGAAGGAAAAGGTGGGTTTATTATCTTTAGATATTTTTAAGGCATTTGATTCACTACAATGGTCCTCGATTAAGGAAATAGTCAGAAATTATGGATTCGGGGATAGATTTAGAAGGGTAATCAATATATTATACCAAAAAGGGAGTGCTAGGATTAGAGTAAATGAAGAGGTTACGGATGAGGTAAAGCTCGAGGCAGACACCAGACAGGGTTGTCCACTATCTCCTATCCTGTTTATCATGGCAATTGAAATTTTAGCTAAAAATATAAGGGAGGATTCAAGTATAGAAGGGACATTGGGTAATAAAGTGAGTATGTATGCAGATGACATGCTGTTAATGGTGAAACACCCAGAGGCGGTAATGGATAGGATCAAAGACCAATTAGAGGAATTTGAGGCTATAACTGGATTGAGGATAAATTGGGATAAATCAGATATGATGTTGTGTAATATGGGGGGGAAGGAGATGGGAAAGATAGTGGGGACATCTAATATACAAATTAAAGAAAAGTTGAAATATTTGGGGATAACTATTTCAAACAAATTGGAAAAACTTAAAAGACTGAACTATGACAGCTTGAAAGTAGAATTTAAGAATAAAATACAAAGTTTTCAGAGGTTGAAACTGTCATGGTTTGGGAGGATTGCAATTTGCAAAATGACGTTGCTGCCGAAGATTAATTTTTTATTTGATGCACTTGCAATCCATTTGAAGGAAAAGGAGATTAATGAGTTTCAAAAGATGTTCAATAATTTTTGTAATGGAGGTAAAAAAGTCTAGACTTCCAAAAAAGCTTTGGTACCTGCCTCAGAAAGAAGGGGGTTTCGGTATGGCAAACTTGTTAGCATACTATCGAGCATTCCAAATTAAGAATGTTGTGAAGATCTTGGCAAGAGAAAAGGTAATCTGGGAGGAATTGGAGATGAAAGATTATAGGAATATTGGTAAAATGATCTTTTTGGGAATTAAGGATAAAACGATAAATACAAGCAATACTATGATGAGGGGGCTCATGAGGGTGTGGAAAAGAGTAAAGAAAGACCTGGCCCCAGATCCCTCTCCAATCTTGGAATTGACTGATATGGTGTGTTTTCCGATAAAAATAGACAAGGAAAAAAAGGAAATATTGGATAAAAATGAAGTGTTCCTAGTGAAGGAATGGTTAAGAGTTTGTGAAGATGAAACCAAGAGGAAAAAAATATTTGAAAAGTTAAAATTGGACTGGTTTCAGAAATTGAAGGTTGATAATTGGAATAAAAAATATAGAAGAGAACTAGGTATAGATAGAGCAAAGACTGATTTTGAAGAATTGGTTTTAAAGATTAGAAAAGGTGAGAAGAATATTAAGGGTCTAATAAGCAAACTCTATACCCTATTAAATAAGGGTAGTGATCCACAGGAAGACTTGAAATTGAAGTGGGAACAAAATTTGAATATAAAAATAGGAAATGATGAATGGAGAAACAAGTGGAAAAAGAGGATAATGAGAACAATGTCAGTAAGAATCAAGGAACATAATTATAAAATGTTGTGGCAATGGTACTTGACACCACTGAGGTTGCATCAGATGGATAATAAAAGGGATAATTTATGTTGGAGATGCAAAGAAACGTTTGGAACTTATGAACATATGTGGTGGAGTTGCAAAAATATAAATGAATTTTGGAGAAGAATAGAAGGAGAGATCGGGGAAATAATGGGTAAAAAAATTAAAATGTGGAAGGTATGGGTTTGAACAAGGTGGAAAAAGAATTATTGGAAATTATGTTAACTACAGGTAGACAATGTATTGCCAGAAATTGGAAAAATGATGTAACTATACAGACTGGAGAGTGGTATAAGGAAATGTGGAGTTTAGCATTGAATGACAAATTGACATGGGAGATAAAAGTAAAAAGGGATAAATTGAAGGAAAACAGGTTTTGGAATATTTGGAAGCCGTTTGTGGATCATTCTCTTATGGCTAGGGATAGTTTTGGACCTGTACCATCTCAAAGTGGGTTTTGGAGATGATACAGATACTAAACTCTCCGGGCATTGTAAATATTCACTGGGTGATGTGTAATCAGTAAAGAAGTAATAAACAGCCGTAATACTGAAAGCTCTTATGAATGTTATGGTTATAGTAATAACCTATAATGTGGGTATTCAACAGTGTGTGTTCCATTACAAATAATTAGTTTAATTACTATGTATGTGTTATCTTTCATGAGCTTTATGTAATATTGCAATGTATTGTTATTGTTTTCTTTTTGTATGCTTGTTATTTTTATTTTTTCTTCTGAAAATAAATAAAAATTTTAGAAAAAGAAAAAGAAAATTGAAGCCCTCGTGGACAGATGGGTGAGTAGGTAGGATGGATTATATTGCACCTGTAGCAAGCATTTTTCCTAAAAATGGGATTCATGCCCATTCTCTACCACTGAGACAGTTATGAAAAAGATAGACACACTAACTCAGCCCTACACATTTGAGAAGGAATGGATTACAAGCTGCTATGTATAGGACAACAAGGGGCTGCAGTGGCTCAGTGGTTAAGAAGCTCGCCTTGTTAGTTGGAAGATTGGCAAGTTGGCAGTTTGAGACGGATTGAGTGACTGTCTCTGTTCCAGCTCTTGGGGACATGAAAGGAGCCTCATTTGGGCATTCCCTGAGCGGAGTTTCTTCTGCAAAATATACTTTCAACCCAGAATAATTTTTGACACAAAATCATCATCATCATCATCATCATCATCATCATCATCATCATCATCATCATCATCATTATTATTATTATTATTATTATTATTATTATTATTATTATTATTATTATTATTATTATTATTATTATTATTATTATTATTATTATTATCTGACAACACCCCTGTTCTTATAATCCAGGGCAGGCCTCCTAATAAGGTTAACTCATCAGAATAAATGGTAGATGGTCTATTTTCCAAAGATGTATTACTTTTACTTTTACTCTTTGGACATGACACAGCACATAGGGAGGGGAAGCAAGAATCGTGAATGCTTCCACTACATTATGGAACCAATTACACAGGTATGGAAAAAAAATCAGCTACATAGGATATTTTTGGTAAATTTTAAGAACATAAGAACAGCCTTGCTGGAACAGGCCACAGCCCATCCAGTCCAGCATTCTGTCTCACACAGTGGCTCACCATTTCCTTCAGGGTATTCCCAAGCAGATGCCTTCCCCTGCTTAAGGTTTCCCTGCAAATGGCATTGAGAGATATCCTGCCTATCTCTCCAACCCGGAGGTTGTCCTTAAGTATCCATAATTATAGCCATTGATACTCTTGTCCTCCATGAACTTGTCTAATCCTTTCTTAAAGCTGTCAAGACTGACAGCTGTCACCACTTCTTCTGGCAGGGAGTTCCATAGACCAGTAATCCTCTGGGTGAAAAAGTACTTTCTCTTATTTCTTTGAGAACTAGTACCCAAAAGTTTCATCGAGTGTCCCCTAGTTCTAGTGTTATGCGATAGGGAAAACAGTTTTTCCTTATCTACTTTGTCCACACCGTGCATGATTTTATAAACTTCAATCAGGTCACCTCTTAGACGTCGTCGTTCAAGAGTGAAGAGGCCCAACCGTTGCAGCCTCAGATGGTAAGGAAGGTGTTCCAGTCCCCTAATCATTCTGGTTGCCCTCCTCTGCACTTTTGCCAGCTCCATAATATCCTTCTGGAGGTATGGCGACCAGAACTGTACACAGTATTCCAGATGGAGCCTCACCATAGATTTATAAAGAGGCAAAATGACACTTGCTGACTTATTTTCTATACCCTTCCTAATGATCCCTAGCATTGAGTTTGCTTTTTTCACTGCTGAGGCACACTGGGTTGACACCTTCATTGAGTTGTCCACCAGGACACCAAGGTCCCTTTCCTGGTTTGTCACAGAGAGTTCAGACCCCATCAGTTTATAAATGTAATTGGGGTGCTTTGCCCCAACATGCATAACTCTGCACTTACTAATGTTGAAACTCATTTGCCACTGTTTTGCCCACTCCCCCAGTGTCAAGAGATCCCTCTGGAGCTCCTCACAGTCTCTCACAGTTTTCACTACCTGTATAATTTAGTGTCGTCAGCAAATTTGGCTACCTTGCTATTTACTCCTACCTCTAGATCATTTATGAAGAGGTTGAAAAGCAGGGGTCCCAGTACTGAACCTTGGGGGACCCCACTCTTTACTTCCCTCCACTTGGAGAAGTGTCCATTTATTGCTATCCTCTGTTTCCTGTCCCTTAGCCAGTTGCTGATCCAGGACAAGACCTGTCCCTTTATTCCATGACTGGTAAGTTTATTCAAGAGCCTTTGGTGTGGGACCTTGTCAAAAGCCTTCTGAAAGTCCAGATAAACAATGTCAACTGGATCCCCCTTATCCACATGCTTGTTGACACTTTCAAAAAATTCCAACAGATTAGTGAGGCATGATTTGCCCTTGTAAAAGCCATGTTGGCTCTCCTTTAGCAGCGCCTTCTCTTCTATGTGCCTATTAATTCTATCTTTTAGGAAGGTTTCCATCACTTTACCTGGGGCACATGTCAAACTGACAGGTCGGTGATTTCCTGGATCACCCCTGGATCCTTTTTTGAAAATTGGTGTTACATTCGCTACCTTCCAGTCATCAGGCACAAAGCCTGATTTGAGGGAAAGATTATATATTTTGGCTAGGAGATTAGCAATTTCATCTTTAAGTTCCCTGAGAACTCGTGGATGGATGCCATCTGGTCCTGGTGATTTGTTAGCATTTAGTTTAACAAGACATGCAAGGACCTCCTCCCTGGTTATTTCTATCTGGCTTAATTCTTCGGTTTCCCTCCCTACAAAGATAGGCTCTGTTTTGGGCATGTGGTCTCTGTCTTCTTCAGTGAATACTGAAGCAAAGAATTCATTGAGTCTCTCTGCAATCTCTGTTTCCTCTTTAATAACCCCTTGCCTTCCATTGTCATCTAATGGTCCAATGGCCTTCCTAGTTGGGTTCTTACTTCTAATGTACTTAAAGAAGTTTTCTATGTTTTCTTATGTTTTCTAGTGTGCTGAATCCAAAAATGACCTCGATTTTTCCCCATCACATAGTTTTTCCGCAAAATATGTGGGTTTTGCATTAAAAAAAAGCATAAGAGTGATGAGAAAATAACTATTTTGTTACAATGAACTAAACATATTATTTCTTATAATTAAACAAACAATTTATTCATAATATATACATAACATTCCGTGTTCACTCTTTTTGTCTGTGAAACCTTTTCTTCTTCTCTTTATGCTCCTCTGAACACGCTTTCGCTTTCCATTTTCTGTTTCCCATTTAAGCATCCAACAGTAGTAAGCTAGCATATTGATGTTCCATCTTCCTTGGTAGGATCTCTCAATATCACGGACATCCTGGTGAAATATTTCACCCTGCTCTTCACTGTAGGCTCCCAAGTTTTCAGGAAAATAGTCAACATGGGAGTGTTGGGAATGAACTTTTAAGCTCATCTTGCATCCTTGAGCTTTATATACATTCAACATGCGTTGTATAATGGTTTTGTAGTGAGGGTTTTTAGCGTTCACTAAAAACTTGTGAACTACATCTTTGAAAGGGTCCCACACTTCCATTTCTTTTTCTCCCATTGTTTCTGAAAAGAGGGGATTGGATAACAGTTTTCATATGTAGGGGCCAGTAAAAACTCCCTCTTTCAGCTTGGCTTCAGACAGTTTGGGGAACATGGAACCCAGATATCTGAAACATTCCCCAACTTTTGGCAGAGATTTAACAAACTGCTTCATAAGCCCTAATTTTATATGAAGAGGTGGTGATAAAACCTTTTCTTTTGGAACCACGGTCGTATTAATGACTTTTTTTCGCCGGGGATTAAGGCATCTCGAAGTGGCCAGTCAGTTTTTGTCCAATGGCGGTCTCCGCCTCGACTGTCCCACAAACATAGGTAGCATGGATATTTTGTATAACCTGCCTGCTGGCCTGACAACATGGTTACTGTTTTAAAGTATCCACAAACCATCCAGCAATGTTCTTGATAGTTGATTTTGTCAAGAATCACAGTTAAATCATTATAGTTTTCATCCAAATGCACCAAGTGTCCTATAGGAAGTGATACAAATGTATTTCCATTATACAGTAAGACTGCTTTGAGGCTTGTTTTAGTTGAATCAGTGAATAGGTGCCACTCAGATGAATCATGTTCTATTTCAAAGTACTTCATTAGCCCATGAACTTCACTACAATAAACGAGATTTCCATCTTTGGAGAAAAACTGAGTGAATTCTTTCTCTCGGTGCCTGTACCACGAAAATGATGTTCCAGGTTTTTATTTGTTAGTCTTGACCCCAGCAATTTGGCTGAATCTTTGGAAAGGCCTAAATCTCTAACTAGGTTATTGAGCTTACTCTGAGAAAAAAGTTGAGGTACCTCATCAACAGAAAAATCTGAGCTAGATTCGTCCTGGGAAGGCAATGTGTCTCTGTCCTCCAAATCACTCAGGATATTATCCAAACTGGAAGGTGGGTGTGGAACTCGTGTTTCAGTGCTATGCAGCACTGGATGAAAAGATGAATTAAGGTTTGGGTAAGATATCTTCTTTTTATTTTTTGTATTAAAGTCTTTCACATCTACCAAACAGAAATGGCAGTCAGTAGTGTGGTTTTGCTGTTCACGCCACATCATACGAATGCCAAAACAGAATAAGGTTTTCTTACTTTTAAACCACAAATGAAGAGCTTCTTCAACCTTCTACACACCTTATGAGGAGCCCATGCTTTGTCTTGATCCCCAAGTTTCAACTTGAAGTAAGCAAAATACACTTTCTTCACAAAATCACTTATGTTTCTTTGTTGACTTTCAATAGTGTATTCACCACAAATAAAACAAAAGTTGTCTGGAGAAATAACACAACTTCTTGGAGCCATAATACAGAACTAAAAATGAGCACAGTCATGTTTGAATGCAGGGTGTAAATTGAGTGTGGCTCATATAGAAACCAAGATCCTGAACTTATTTAGGATGTTGAAGCATGATCAAATCTGACAGTTGACATGTTTAATTTAATTTAATTTTTGGATTTATATGCCGCCCTAGTCAGGGAAAACCCGACTCAGGGCGTCTCACATCACAATTTGAAAACACAGATATACAATCACAATAAAAGTTAAATATGGGCAGATAAAAATATAAAAGTATAAAAACAGATTTAAAAAGCCACCAAATTAAGCCCACCCACCCCATCCATAAAAAAGAGAGAAGGGGGATCTGGATTATGATACAAGCCAGCAGGCGGGGGCCACATTTCCATCAGGACCCCAAACCTGCCCCACTAGCCAGGTTTTCAGACCTTTTCTAAAAGACAGCAATTCTGTCTGTAACCGTAGTTCTGTTGGCAGGAGATTCCAAAGGGCTGGTGCAAACACAGAGAAGGCCCTCCTTCATGTGCTAGAGAGATGAGCCCCTCTAGCCAATGGTACAATTAGAGAGCCCCTCTGGTCCACTCCCATGTTTATACTCATTTATAATCCCCCGGAGAACTTGTCAAAACATGCTCAACCCAGCCAGTAAGTTTCCTGGATATGTTCACCTTTTGCTACAAACAAAATAAACCTGTTGGGACATGATCATCTGAGCTTCCTCACACAACTAAACCTACACTACGCTCAGTGGTGGGCTCTAAAAAAAATTACTACCACACTGTGGATATGGTATGGTGGGAAAGCCCTGTGTTGTACCCGAATTAGGACTACTTTATTTCAAAACATGGATGGGCGCAGCCAGCCAGAATTTCTGCTACCAGTTCTGGTGAACTGGTGTGAACCTGCTGATGCCCACCGCTGATTACGCCCCCACCACCACCACCATTCCTCTTATTTTCTCTTTGCATTATTCTTGATTCTAGCTCTAATAAATATTAAATGAAAGTAAGAAATAATTTTTGGATAGGGTTTTTAGAATCAAGAATAGGATATCAGATTTTGGGTTAAAGCCAAACTTCATGCTAAATTAAACTAAAAACACGAGTTTTGCAAGAAAACTTGACGAGATGGAATTTGTTTAGTATTTTTCTCGGTTTCACTAAGTAAAAATCTATAAGAAACAGAAAATAATCAGATACAGTTTTCGGGTTGCAGACCTGTGTTATCTCAGGAAGTGGTGAGTTCTCCAATACCAGGAGCATCCAAAAGAAAGGTAGACAGCTATCTGTCAGATGTACTTTAATTTGGCTTGAGCAGAGGTTTGGACTCTGATTTTATGGGCCACTTCCAACTCTATGGTTCTGTAATGTTGTTATGTATGTTAACTGTGTTTTCTGACAGGAGCAGAATGTATCTTTTCTCATGTATCTATTCTTATGCAAATAAGTAGATTGAAAACGTGCTCACTCTGTTAGCCAATGGGCTTGTTGTATTATTGTTACTGTTACTGTTTATAGTGTATATAAGTCCGAATTTTGTCCATTCCAAACTGTGTTCAAACCCCACTAATAAAGAGCTGAATTTCACTACTTCGCTCATCTGCTTCTTCATTCCCTGAACACGAAACTGGCGACGAGGATGGGATAGCATCCCCGCACGGCAGCAACATCGGCCCATTTGACCCAGCACATCCAGAGAAATGAGCAACATACGAACGCCGGTTCCGCCTTGCGATGGCCTCGCAGAAGATCACCGATGAAGACCAGAAGCACTCCTGTTTCCTCACTCAGTGCGGTTCTGAGACACTTGAGCTGGCAACCCACCTCGTTCTCCCAAGGGACGTGGATGTGATGCTGCTCACAGAAATCATGTCTGCACTGAGGAAACACCTGCAACCAGAGGTCTCGATCTTCCAGGCCAGGGTGGCCTTCCACAGAAGGGAGCAGCAACCTAGGGAGTCAATTGCAGACTACGCCGCTGCTCTGTGCATTGCTGCTGCCCCATGTAAGTGGGACAACATCGAAGAAGCACTCCAGGACTGTCTGCTGGCCGGCATGAGGGATGAAGATGCTCAATGTCGCGTCATGATCAGAAAGATGCTAACTTTCAAGGCGGTCCTAGAAGAGGTGGTAGCGTCTGAGGCCACATGGTCCGGCATCAAGCTTTTCTGGCATCGCCACTCCACCACCAGTGCCACTGACTCAGCTGTGCAAGCTCAGCAAAATTCATCTTCATCCTCCTCAGCATCGCCTGGTTCCACCTCTTAATCGGAGTCCGGGGACGCAGAGGGAGAAGTCCGAGCGGTCCGACGAAAGCACCAATAGCACCGTGACGATCGGGAGAAGAAATTCCTTTGCAAGTGTGATGGCTGCGGAGCACGGCATGACCGCAGAAAGTGCCCCTTCCACACCGCAGAATGCCACAACTGCGGGCAACAAGGGCACATTGCTAAAGTATGCCAACAGCAAAAGCAAAGAACTCCAGCACCTGAGTCCAAGAAGAGTCATCACCACAAAACGTCCATCGCCAAAGTGTCACCAGAGCGTGAGCCGTGCCAAGTGGGCATCGTCAGCGAGCATTTCTTCACAGACCTGAGCCTACAGGATGTCGTCTTCAAGATGGAGGTGGATTCAGGTACTACCTTTTCCATAATCCCACAGTGGGAGTTTTTGAGAATTCCCCCTGCCTCTCGGCCCAAGCTCAAATCTTTTAAAACTTCCCTCCAGGATGTGCAAGGTTGCCAGATTCCAGTCCTGGGGGTGGGAAATTTCTTGGTCAAATTCAAAAACATTCGCACCTCCTTGCCATTGGTTGTAGTTAAGCAGGGCACTAACTGTTTTATTGGGACCCAATGGTTTAGGCCCCTGGGAATCCAGCTTTCTGGCATTCACGCAATAGACACTGACCCAATCTGGGACGTTTGTGCTGCACGTCCTGAGGTGTTCAAAAAGGGTTTAGGGTTATACAAAGGACCCCCTGTGGACTTTGAGCTTGACCCAACTGTCTGGCCCATCCGGATGAAGCCACACCGGGTACCCTTTGCTTTAAAGGAGAAGATAAAAGCCGAGCTGAACAAACTGGTGGGGCAGGGCATCCTAGTGCCAGTGGACTCCGCAGAGTGGGAGACACCAATAGTGACTGCTTTGAAAAGTAACGGGGAGGTCAGGATATGCGCTGACTACAAGTGTACCATCAATAAAACTATTCGCCCGAACGCATATCCTGTGCCCGTAGTAGGCCACCTTCTTGCCTCCTTGCATGGAGGAAATTGCTTCGCAAAACTTGGCCTTGCCCAGGCTTACCAACAATTGACTGTGTCTCCTGCTGCTGCCATAGCCCAGACCATAGTAACGCATAGGGGGGCATTTAAGGTAACTCGACTACAATTCGGGGTGAATGCGGCCCCCGGAATATTTCAATCTCTTCTGGAACGTATTTTAAAAGTTTTGCCTGGTGTCCTGACATATTTTGATGATGTCCTGATCACCACTAAGGACACCGTCAAACTAGGGGCCAGGCTTGATCGAGTCCTCTCATGTTTTGAGAGGGCAGGTCTATGTCTCAGAAGAGACAAATATGTGGTTTTGGCACAGGAAGTGGAGTTCCTGGGGTACCAAATTACACCCCAAGGTATCATGCCCTCTGACTCCAAGGTGGCGGCCATACAAAATGCACCCAGGCCGAAATGTAAGGCCGAATTGCAATCATTTCTAGGATTGTTAAACTTCTATCACGCTTTTCTCCATCGCAAAGCCTCAGTTGCCAAACCATTACATCGGCTTCTTAAGAAAGATACTGTTTGGCACTGGGGCCATTGCCAGGAGAAAGCGTTCCTAGAACTTAAAAGACTGCTATCTTCGGATGCTGTATTAACTCATTTTGATCCTAACAAGGAAGTTGTAATTGTGTGTGATGCATCCCCTGTGGGGGTGGGAGCTGTGTTATTCCATGTACTAAATGACGGGAGGGAAGCTCCCGTAGCATTCTATTCCCTTTCACTCTCGAAGCCTGAGAAAAAATTACGCTCAGACAGACAGGGAGGCGTTGGCAATCATGGCAGGAACTAAGAAATTCTATGATTACCTTTACGGAAGACCTTTTACCATCGTAACTGACCACAAGCCCCTCCTTGGAATCTTTGTGAATGGGAAGCCCACGCCTCAAATTCTGTCCCCAAGGATGTTGCATTGGGCAATTTTCCTAAATGCATATGATTTTACTTTGGTGCACAGGCCCAACAAGAACACCAGCCACGCTGATGCCCTGTCACGTTCTCCACTGCCAGGGGTCAGGGAAGCCGATTGCGAGATCGAAAATGACCATCAGGTCCTTATGATTGAGGCTTTTGATGTGCCCCCAGTCATCCCCTGAGATATAGCCAAGGCTACGGCCAAGGATGTAAAATTGACTAAAGTAATGTCTTGGGTACAAAAAGGTTGGCCTGTCTCTACTCTAGCCAAGGAATTCAGAACATTCCACCGCAAGCGTTTGGAACTGTCAGTGAAATGAGGTTGCCTTCTATGGGGCCAGTGGGTGGTCATTCCTGTCACTCTCAGGAAAAAGGTTTTACATCTACTTCACACAAGACACCCAGGAATTGTCCGTTCCAAAGCCCTTGCCCGTAGCTACTTTTGGTGGCCTCAACTGGACCAAGACATAGAACAAATGGTCGGCACTTGTGCCAGTTGTCGGTCCTCTCGCCCAGAGCAATCCCACCTTCCCTCTTGGGAATGGGATTCTGCTCAGGGCCCATGGTCCAGGTTGCACATAGATTTTGCAAGTCCATTTAGGGGTGCCCTATTTTTGTTGGTTGAGGATTCATTCTCTAAGTGGCTGGAAGTGATTAGGGTGCCTCATACTTCTTCAGCCACCATGATAATGCACCTAAGAAAGCTGTTTGCAGCATTTGGACTTCCAGATGTGCTGGTGTCCGACAATGCATCCACGTTCACATCTGCAGAATTCCAATCCTTCATGGAAAGGAATGCAATTAGGCACATCACTGCTGCCCCAATCCACCCAGCCACCAATGGCTAGGTAGAGCGGCAGGTGCGCACAACTAAAGACGTGCTTTGGCGTATGGGTGAAGGGGATTTGGAGCTCCAGTTATGCCAGTTTCTTTTCACATATAGGCTCATCCCTGTTTGCCTCAGGGCTGTCCCCTGCTGAATTGCTCCAGCAAAGGAAACTGTCATCCTTGCTGGACAGATTGTATCCCTCTAGGGTAGAGGAAAAAGGCACAAATATAGCAATCCAACACCAGAAGGGTTTCTCATCCGGAGACCCTGTACATTGCTGCAATTTTGCACCCCCTACGTGGGTGCCTGGGTTTGTGATCGATCAAACTGGTCCTGTTTCTTACAGAATCGAAACAGCCACTGGTCTTGTTGTGGAATGAAAACGAGACAAACCGCTTTCCAAGCTAAGACAGATAAGGAGTTTTATTATTATTTGGCCAAATAGGTTCAAAGTCACTCTATCAAGTGTAAAAATAACTTTGAATGACAAATACATTTTCAGTGCCTTCTTTTATACCATATAATCACAAGGAATTTCCACACATTACATCATTATGGTACAAGCCTATTAGTTATTAATCTTATGACATTGTCATTCATATCGGGTCAAATTAAGAACTGTCATTTAGGTTAGAACATTCAGAAATTGTTCATGTGTCATGTCACACCATATCACTTCACGGAAATATCACTTAGCGTGAAAGAATTAAGATATTAATTCTGCTTAAAAGCAGAAATCATTCCTCAAGCTATTCTGAAATGAAAAACAGATCAGATTGACCTGATCAATATACACCATAATGACGAGGCTAAAGTAAATAAAAGGCCTTGTGTCCACAAGACGAACAAATACGCTGAATAAACATGCAATGTAAATACAGGATTTCTATCTGTAGAAAATAGCAGTAGAGATTTACACATAAGGAATAAGAACACTAAGTGATATTTCTGTGAAGTGATATGGTGTGACATGACACATGAACAATTTCTGAATGTTCTAACTTAAATGACAGTTCTTAATTTGACCCGATATGAATGACAATGTCATAAGATTAATAACTAATAGGCTTGTACCATAATGATGTAATGTGTAGAAATTCCCTGTGATCATATGGTATAAAAGAAGGCTCTGAAAATGTATTTGTCGTTGAAAGTTATTTTTACACTTGATAGAGTGACTTTGAACCTATTTGGCCAAATAATAATAAAACTCCTTATCTGTCTTAGCTTGGAAAGCAGTTTGTCTCATTTTCATTCCACAACATTCCAGTCGTCAATTTCAGTGTCTTAACCACTAAGCCACTGGAATCCCTGAGTAGGCCCTACACATTAGCAAAAATCCAGCTTTTCCAATATTCTTCCTTACAATGAAAACCTACAAGTGAGCAAAGTGAGGTTGGAGGGGGAGCATTCCCTTCTAAGGGTGTACAAAACCCCAAGGATTATAATAAAGGATCAGGTGTTCAGGAGCAAATAACAAAACCTCCTACTCGTCTATTCAGAATAGGGTTGACCTGAATGTATTTGGATTGGGAACAGTTTAGCTCCACTTTTTCTCTCATCTTTCTCTCCACAGCAACAGTATGAACAGCATTCTCTACCTATGCAGCTTCTCCTCATGGTGGGACACGAGTTTGCTGATTCTTGACTGCCTGGAGTGTGTTCATGCAATCTCTTCATTTCAGAGACTGTACCATGTAGGCATGTCAGAGGATGCCAGTTGTTGTGTTGTTGTGGCTTCAGAGTAGTCACATTGCAACCACCTCTGAAAGATGCACTCCTTTGCATGAAGGCCTGTCAAAGTGAGCTTTCTTCCAGCCTTAGCTTGCTTTTGCATGTAAAATGGAAGCGTGGAGCCAAAATGGCCGCCGCGCTCTTTGCGGCCCCCCCCCCCACTGGACGAAACCATCCGGGTAGTTAGGGGCGTGGCCAGCACCCTAATAAAAGGGCTGGCCACGAGGCAGCCGTGCTGCCATTTTGGCGAACCGACGGAGCGGAGAAGTTTTTCCTCCTGGCCTCCGTCGCTCGTGTCCTTTTGGGGAAGCCTTTTAGGGCAGCTTTCTCTTGTTTTAGGCTTCCTAGCTACTTTAGCCATGCCCTCGAAGAAGAAGGCAGCCGCGAACGTGGCTCGATCGGCGCGGAGGCGTCAGCCGGTTCGGAGGACCGCGACTGCGCCCGTTCCGCAGCCACCTTTAGCGGAGCCCACCGGAAACGGTGGGATGGGATCGGTAGCTCCTTGGCCCGGGGCGCGGTGTATACCGACTGCCCCGGAAGGGACCTCGGCCCTTGGCCCGCAAATGACAGCCACCGCCCCTGCCATGGTCAGCGCGGCGGGGCCCTCTTGCCCTGGCCCGCAGTTCCCCATGGGGGGTGCGAGTCATGGAGGATGGTTGGGCCCCCTGCCTTTGCAGGGCGTGCCCACGGCTACCCAAGGGCCGAGCTTGGGTGCTTGGCCCTATCTGGCCTCGGGGGCTCAGGGACCTGGACAGGCACCCGTGACTTATGGGCCGGCTGCCCATTTGCCCCCTGTTGGGGCCGGGGCCTATGTCGATGTGGAGGCCCTCCTGGCCCGGGTTGCAGCCCTTGAAGCGTCCTTGGTGAGGGCTAACCAAACAGGGGTGTCCCTGGGATTCCAGGTGCCCCCTTTGGCCGCCAAACAGCGGCCGGCGATGGGTCGGGTTGAGCCGCCCGAGGCGCGTGGGCCGGTGGCGGCCACTGCCTCGCAGCTCCCCACCCCACAGGTGCAGCAGTCTGGTGCTGGTCTGGCCTCGTCGACGAGCTCAGCTTCGGTCGTGAGCTCCGACGCCCCCAGGGGGCCGGAACCCCCAGTGGGGGCGGCCCGTGGGGGTGCATCGGGTGAGTATGCAGTTCAAGCTAATGCACCCACACAACTGACGTCCTTGGGGGGGCTGTCCAATGGCCGTGGCCTCGCTTGGGTGGTCCGGCGGTCCAGTGGCCCCCGGTCCACCAAGCGACTTTACCTTTGTCACAGGGCCTGGGTCGGGGTGGCACCCCCAATGTGCTAGGAAATGTGTTGGGGATCCCCGGGCTGGCTCAGGCCTCCTTTGCTTTGCCCACAGTTCCCTCTCTGCCGGTGTCGGCTTTGCCAACAGCAGGGTATTCCTTGCCCCTGGGGGACCATCTGGCCCAGTCCACCAAGGAGAAGATTTGGAGGGGCGAGTATGTAGATATCTTCTCCCTTCTAAATAGGGAACCGACCAAAGAAGAGAGGGAAGGGCTGGACGAGAAGGATAAGGAGCAGGCACGTCGTCGTAAGTCGCCACGCACGTGGGCTAATTGGCTGCCAGCGTACTTGATTTACATGGCCATTTACCTCAGGGCTAGGCCGGATTTGGCCATCCCTATGGTCCAGTATCTGGACAACATTTACCGGGCTATGGTTGACTTCCCGGGTCCGGCGTGGCTGGCTTACAACGAAGAATTCTGCATGAGAATTCCACTGCACCCGGAGATGAGGTGGGACGAGCCCTGCCAGAAGCTGTGGCTTCTGTATATGACCCCCACGCGCCCAGCGCCTGGGGAGAGATACCATTGTGGACATGCGGTCCAACGAGCGGCCCCGGTACAGGTCCCCCGCCAAGTGGCGGGGCAGGGGGTTCCAGCCCGCCTGCTGTGCTGGACCTTCTCATCCAATGGTTCTTGCAACAGGAAAAATTGCAAGTACAAGCACGAGTGCCCCTCTTGTGGTGGCCCCCATGCTGCCTCCGCCTGTCCCAGGCCGGGAGGATACAGGGGCAGAGGTAGGGGCGGACAAGGGGCAGGTAGGACTGCCACAGAGGGAGCAGGTTCACCGAAAGGCCCCCTCCCCAATTAATGTCGACATGCTGGAGCGTTGGCTCGCATTGTACCCGAGGAGGGCAGACGCTGTGTACCTCCTTCAGGGTTTTCAGCTGGGTTTTCGTATTCCTTTCACGGGGGATAGGTCACCGCAGGATGCACCCAACCTGTTGTCACTTAGGGGAAGGGAGGAGGTGGCTGCCGCCAGCATTAATAAGGAGATTGCTGCGGGCAGGGTCGCCGGCCCTTTCCCCGCACCCCGTTCCCCAACCTTAAAGTGTCTCCGCTAGGACTAGTGCCCAAGAAGTCCCCGGGCGAGTTCCGCCTGATTCACCATTTGTCCTACCCAGCCGGCCACTCGGTCAATGATGCTATCCCTGATGACCTTTGTTCTGTCAGGTATACATCCTTTGACCAGGCATTGCGCATGGTGCGCTCATGTGGCCCGGGTGCGCTGTTGGCTAAGTGTGACATTAAGTCGGCTTTTCGCCTCTTGCCCGTGCACCCGGGTGACTTTGAGTTGCTGGGTTTCAAATTTCGGGGTGAATATTATTTTGACAAAGCCATGCCATTCGGCTGTTCCATTTCCTGCTCGGCCTTCGAGCGTTTCAGTACCTTCCTGCAGTGGGCATTTGTCCGTAGGTCAGGGTCTCAGTCTGTAGCCCATTACCTGGATGACTTTTTATTCGGGGGTGAACGGGGCTGGGACACGTGCACACGTCTCCTCAACACATTTCAGACGCTAATGGAGGAACTTGGTGTCCCTTTAGCGCCCGAAAAGACCGAAGGCCCGTCTAATAAATTAGTGTTCCTGGGGGTGGAAATTGACACGGTGGTGCAGGCGTCTAGGTTGCCTGAAGACAAGGTGTCCAGGATAGTGGCCCTTATATCGGACTTGCTGGCTAAGCGCAAGGCATCCCTTCGGGAACTGCAGGTGCTACATGAACACCTCAATTTCGCTTGCAGGGTGGTCGCACCCGGCAGGGCATTTGCTCGGCGCTTGTGCGACGCCATGGCAGGCTTATCCAGGCCCCACCATAGGGCGAGATTGACACGGGGCATCAGGGCGGATCTGCACGTATGGCTACAGTTCCTGAGGGAGTTCAATGGGGTCTCATTTTGGAGGTCAGACCTCCTGGCTTCACCCCAATTTCAAATTCAGTCTGATGCCTCGGGATCCCTTGGTTATGGGATGTACTTCAATGGGAAGTGGGCATATGGTGGATGGCCACCAGCCTGGTCAGGCACGGGTCGCCTGAGGGATCTCACATATTTGGAATTTTTTCCCATACTGGGGGCCTTAATGCTATGGGGTGAGGAGTGGGCCAACTCGGTGGTGCATTTCTGGTGTGACAATGCGGCCGTTGTCCACATTGTCAACTCACAGACCTCTAAATCTCCCAGGGTCATGGATCTTGTGCGCCAGTTTGTATTGCACAGCCTGCGCCTCAATGTACTGTTCAGAGCCAGGCATGTCCCAGGGGTGAATAATGATATTGCTGACGCTTTGTCCCGCCTGCAGATCTCCCGGTTCCGTGCCTTGGCCCCGGATGCGGAGGAATTTCCCTCGCCACTACCGCAGGAGATATGGACCTTTGGCAAGGAGAGGTGAACCGGGCGATCGGCATGTCACTGGTGCCACGCACGCGTAAGGCGTATCACCACGCGTTGGTTTCCTTCCGGACTTTCTGTACCCAATCTCACCTGCCAGATACCTGGCCGATCCCAGTGGCCCACATCCTCCGTTTCATGGTTTACCTGCACGCTCAGGGCCTGGCACCCCGCACCATAGCATCCAGGCTATCAGCGCTGGCTTTTATGGCCAAAGTGGGGGGTCATGCGGACAGTACCGCGGATTTCCGTGTGAGACATGTTTTGGAGGGGTGGGTGCGGGAACGTGGGCGTTGCCTGGACGACCGTCACCCAATTTCCCCTGGGGTACTTACCCAACTGGCACGAGGCTGGCAGGACCTATGTTTCAATAGGTATGAGGCAGCCCTGTTTCGTGCGGCTACAACGGTGGCCTTTTTTGGAGCGCTCCACATCAGCGAGCTTGTGATGCTGTCTAAGGCGGATGCAAGTCGTAGGGCACTGGAACTCGAAGATGTCTATGTTTGCAATGATTGGGCTCAATTGAGGATACGCTCCTCTAAAACAGATCAGCACGGCGTAGGCAGTGGAGTAAGACTGCTACGATGTTCCTTGGCAGACATCTGTCCGGTTGGTGCCCTACAGGAGTTCCTTGCACTGCGTGGCACGCACCATGGCCCGTTTTTCTGTCACCAAGATGGGTCTCCCCTCACTAAATTTCAGTTTTGGAAGGTGACTGGGAAGGCGCTGGCTAGCGTTGGCCTCCCTGGGGCCCGTTACGGCACCCATTCATTTAGAATTGGGGCGGCCTCTACTGCGGCTGCTTATGGGTACTCCGGGGCTGACATACGCAGCATGGGGAGGTGGGGCTCACAGTGTTTCCAGTTTTATTTTCGCCCACTCCCACCGTTAGTACCTTTGGAGTCACCACGTATCTCTTCCTTCCCTGTTTTTTCCCTTGACAGACCCTGGGTGTCGTATCACACCGGTGACAGTATGGCTGGTGGGCCATAGCTACGTGCACAGGGCAGCGCGTTACGCTGCGGCGACAGATTGGGGACCCCGACTGGGACTGGGTGCATACGCACATCTCACATGGTACGGTAAGCCCGGTATGTTGTGGCTGGAGCTTTTGCCATTCCTCTTTTCGTCGAGGAATGCCGACCCGCCCGACATTCTGATCATATACCTTGGGGGTAATGACTTGGGTCAGGTCACTGGCTTATTGCTCAAGCATGCGATTTGCGGGGACCTCGCCTATTTACATTACGTATGGCCCGCCACAACCCTTGTTTGGTCAGATATGGTCCCACGGCACGCTTATCGGGGAGGCTTTGACCTCCAGGCCCTGGACCGCGCTCAGCGCATGGTGAATAGGGCTGTGGCCCGATTCCTTTCGACCAAGGGCTGGGGGCGGGTCAGTCATCATCCCGCCATCAGTTTGCAAAATTATGGGCTTTATTCAGGGGATGGGGTCCATCTGTCGCGAGGAGGTATGGACCTCCTGCTGGGTGATTGGCGAGCAGGCCTATCGACCGAGCTGACGGTCTTGGGGGGGCGTCGAGCCTTTATTGAAGCCTCTCCGGGTGGCGGGTAGCACTGGTAAGGTAAACATTGATGACCCACAGGTATCCGGCAGGTTCGCAATTGACTGGACAACACTAGATAGGCATAAGTTGTTTAAACGTTGTCTGGTCAACGACGAACCAGGCGAGGGGGTGATGGTTACCACTAGACAGCTGGAATCACCCCCTGATTTTACGGATACACGTCAGAGGGTGGGGTCATTAGTTAGATATTGACTACGGTCAACAATTTGTTTGTTGTCAACAAACAAATTGATACAAATAGATACATTGTAACAATTGCCGTTGGCAATTTTGGGTGGTACCTTACCAGTGTTACTTCGGCCTGCTTGCCTTAAGAATTATGATTGGTCGTTTTACCAATAGAAATTTATAATTCGGACTAGGGCTTGAATCAATAAATGTGGCCCAATGCCGTTATCCACTTTCATTTGTGTCTGAGTCCATTATTGGGGGGGTGCACCTGCAATGGAAGCGTGGCCCCAAAATGGCCGCCGCGCTCTTTGCGGGCCCCCCCACCGGACGAAACCATCCGGGTAGTTAGGGGCGTGGCCAGCACCCTAATAAAAGGGCTGGCCACGAGGCAGCCGTGCTGCCATTTTGGCGAACCGACGGAGCGGAGAAGTTTTTCCCCTCCACCCCCTCCCTAGTTAACAGTGTGATTTCTTGGTCGCTTCATGGCCGGGTGGGAATTTTTGGCTGGGACTCGCAATTGGCTCTTGAGTCCTGGCTTTTTCGCCCATCCCACACTGTTGCTATGGTTTGATATAGGGGTTTGTCCGTGCTACTGTTGACTTTGGTCACATTGGCGGGTAGCACTGGTAAGGTAAACATTGATGACCCACAGGTATCCGGCAGGTTCGCAATTGACTGGACAACACTAGATAGGCATAAGTTGTTTAAACGTTGTCCGGTCAACGACGAACCAGGCGAGGGGGTGATGGTTACCACTAGACAGCTGGAATCACCCCCTGATTTTACGGATACACGTCAGAGGGTGGGGTCATTAGTTAGATATTGACTACGGTCAACAATTTGTTTGTTGTCAACAAACAAATTGATACAAATAGATACATTGTAACAATTGCCGTTGGCAATTTTGGGTGGTACCTTACCAGTGTTACTTCGGCCTGCTTGCCTTAAGAATTATGATTGGTCGTTTTACCAATAGAAATTTATAATTCGGACTAGGGCTTGAATCAATAAATGTGGCCCAATGCCGTTATCCACTTTCATTTGTGTCTGAGTCCATTATTGGGGGAGTGCGCCTGCAATATGGGATGTGTTTTTTTTACTGATACTATCATATGTGTGTGTTTCAAACTGATATAACAAGCAGCTGGTTGGGTAGCTTAATGACTTGAATACCTATAGGAGGAGCTGGGGTTTGGGAATTTAATTCCACACTGTATCTCCTGAGAGAAGAGCCAACCTGTGTACAGTAGCAGTCTGCACAATCCCAGACCTCACTTTGAAGAAATAAACTATTTACCCCCAATGGGGGTGTCTGTTCCTCTCTCTGTTCCCCACACCTGCTGGCCCAGCCATGTCTTCAGCCCTTTCCTAAAAACTGACAATTCTGGCTGAAGACGAAGGTCCGTCAGCAGGAGGTTCCAAAGGGCGAGAGCAGATACCGAAAAGGCCCTCTTTCTCATACTGGAGAGATGAGCCTATCTGATGGATGGTACTTTTAGAGAGCCCGTCCGGCAGTGATGGGCATCAGCAGGTTCACACCAGTTCGCCAGTTCCAGTAGCAGAAATTCTGGCTGGGCCCGCCCATCCAAGTTTTGAAATAAAGTAGCCCTAATTCGGATAACCTCAGGGTGACATGGTCTCTCGGGTAACCAGGCCTCCGAATACCTAGAAAACCCTGGAAAGGGTCACCATAGATTAGAGTTTCCCAAACCTTTCCCACAAGGGGCCTGACCATGCTCCCTCAGTCATCTGTGCATTCCAGTCATGTGGTTCCTCCCAACAGCGGCGGTAGCACTGCATGAAATTGCACCACATTTCTGGGTGTTTTCCCCTTCTCCAATGCTTCCCTTGGATGAGAGGGTATTGGGAGAGCATTTTCATGCCCTTTTTAAATTTTACAGCATGTTATCACCACGTTTTGGCATGAAACTGTCACTTCTGGTGACGTTGGACCACTTCCGACGTTGACAGCAATCCAACCCATGGGCTGGATGGTGACATCACGTGGGCTGGACCTGGACCACAGATCTTAGTTTGGGCACCCCTGCCATATATCAAAATCAACTTAACAACATACCATTTGATATAGCTATACCTACATAAATAAATGCATTTTTAAAAAAACCATTGAACTTTGCATAAATCTGTTCCTCTGATTGGAATGGATTTAACACCCTGCATACATAAGAGATCAAGTATATACAACGTGTCAAGTTAATATTCAGGAGTCTAGATTCCAGAAAAGCCATGTATGTTCATGAAATAGGACATTCAAAGCTTATGTACGGTCTCTCATGTAATTTCTTAGGTTTTACAGTTATGAAAAAAATGCCCTTAGCAAAAGTAACAACTGCATTATTTTATGCTTTTAAAGACCCTTACCGATGACAAGTTCTTTTCAATCCCATTGTTTTAACCATATTGAACCTCCTGAGGCTTTTAATCCACTTTCAAAATCATAGATTTTCAGCCTCCTGGTTATTATCCACTTTGCAAACTGAGTATATAGGAACTGTGCATTAATTTCCTATGGAGTGGCAATTGACTTAGTTCTTTTCTTTTTCAGCCACATTCCTATTTAAGTGAAAAAGCATCCTGTGGGAATCTAACTGAGATGCTGAGAAATGGAAGAGAAATTCTTATAGGAAAAGCAGTAGCAACAACTTGTTTTAGTATGCTTGTTTATAATCTAGAATTATTGACATTCAGCCCAAGGCCGGGCAACCTGGGTTTTGCAAAGGCAAATGTATGCACTCTGAGTTTTAGTCTAAACATTACGGGACTTATGGGCTCCTCAGATAGATACTGTACAGGTCAGACAAAATCTCAGAGCAAATTCACAGCCCCTGTGAGAATGGAGTCCTCAGCCTCAGTGTTGTACTCCAGCCAGTTCTAGCCGGTTCTATAGAACCGATAGCAGAACTGGCTGGCTACGCCCACCTCCCTCCCACACCACACAATGCCCACCTCCTCCTTCCCCTGCACTCTGGGCGCAGACTGGGGCCGGGAGGAGGAGGAAGCATGCACCCACCCGCTGCCAGCTCTACCTCTGTCCATCCTGTGCCGGTGAGGGGGAGGAGGAGCTGCCGCTTCACCCACCCACTGCCACTTGCTTCTACATACTTCCTGCACGCCTCCAGTCCTAGGCGAGGCACGTTGGGGGTTGCCGAAGGCGCGCAGGAAGTACGCAAGAAGAAGCACGCCCAGCATGGTTAGTTTCTCCAGCCACACTGCAGCTCCAGGCAGGCAGTGGTGGCAGCGGGTGGGTGAAGTGGCAGCTCCTCCTCCCCCTCCCCGGCGCAGGGGGAGGATGGAGGTAGAGTTCCACAGCGGCGGCTGAGCCAGTGGCAGCAGGGGACAAGGAGCGGCAGTGGGGAGGGTGGCGGCAGCAGCGGGTGGGCACCTCCTCCTCCTTTTCCTCCTCCCAGCGTAGGACTACAGAGGCCAGCAGTGGCTTCAGCTCCTTGTCATGGCCCACCTGAACTTCACCTTTCAGTGAGTCTCCTCTCTCTCTTTCTCTCTCTCTCTCGGGGGGAGGGATGGAGTTGGAGGCAGAAGTCCCTGGCTTTCTTTTTTTCTTTTTTTGGGGGGATTAGGCCATGCCCACACAATTGGCCACACCCATGCCCACAGTTGACCATGCCCACACCCACAGTTGGCCATGCTCACAGAGTAGGTAGTAAAAAAATTGCAGTGCATCACATCACAGCCTCCATAGCAAAGGAACTGGTGGTGCTTAATCTTTTACACAACTGGAAAGCAAGACCACTGGGGGAAGGAGTAAGTGGGAAATTTGAGCTAGTGCTGTGCAACCAACCAGTATAAATACCAAATTCTGAATGGAATTGGGTGAATTTGGACCAATCCCGATAAAATCTGACTCAGAACAATACCTCCGAATCAGTAAGTACCAATTGCTTTTGTCTGTTCTAAAATCCAAAGAGTAGCAGAAATCCAGACATTAATCCTATTCAATTATTATTTTTTTAATCAAAAGACTCACTGCACTTTGAGAGGTCTGTCTCCCCTCTAACCTTCTATTTAGAGAGCAATGCAAGCTTTTAGGCTCAGAAGACAAGGTTTCCTGCACAGATTACAAGATTTTCTCAGCAGAATACTAACTTGTGGTGGTGATGGTTGCTTTGTGCTAAACACACTGCAATGTGGAAAAATACCTATATGAAATATTTCTTTCTTGCCTTCAAGGACAAGATTACCAACATTTCACATCTCCAGCTGACACAGCCTGACTGGATTAATTTAGAAAGTATTCTTCATGTATCTACAAAATAATAAGTACAGTACTGTTAGGTCTATTTTGATTTATAGCAATTCTTTCCAGGTTTTCCAAGGTATAGAGAACTCAGAAATGATTTTACTTCATCTTGTGAGGAGGTTGCTATGGGACCATGAAGCATACACAGACTGGCTCTTTTCCAAGGGGGCACAGTCTGGAATCAAACTCCCAAACTCTGACTCAACAGCCAGATATTTAACACACTCAGTTGTCTACCCAACACACATACTTAAAACTGGCTTTGGCCTATTTAAAGGTAAAGGTCATCCTTGCTTGAATGCCAGTTAAATCCGACCCTAGGGCGCAGTAGTCATCTCTGTTTATAGCCAAAGAGCCAGCACTGTTTGTCTGTCTGTCTGTCTGTCTGTCAGTCTTTCCTTCCTTCCTTTTCTTTAAGCCTGATACACATTCAGCAAAGTCAAGTGGAAAGCTTTTTTATGGAAGAGGTTTTGGGATATGCATTTTTAAACATTTCCCTATGAAAATAAATAAATTTCAGCTCCTAGAAAGAAAGAAAAAAACCTAGGCAGAGCTCTTCCCTTTAGTTAGTATTTCTGTTCATGAGGATTAATTTTATTTTTAAATTTATTTATATTGTAGCCTTTTCTCAGAATGGTTTTCAAGCAGAAGTGTTCTCCTTCCTTCCTTCCCAGTTCTCCAAAACTAAGACTCAAGGCTTTGTCTGGACAGGTTATCCTGCTATGGTAACAGAGTAAACCATACTGCCAGTGACTCAACATCGATTGTCAGGTGGTGGTTAACTAACTGAACAACACTGAGGACTAATGGGCTTTGGTGTCAAAGTCCACAAGGAAGGATGATAGTCCCCAAGTGGATTAAATCCCCATCTTGATGGAAGGCAGCAGCTAATCAATACTGATCTGGGGATGATGAGGACTTTGTGTTCCAAAAGGGCTCAGGATCAGAAAGTGATTCATGGAACTGGATGGTATGGGTGTCACGCTGGGATGTGGAAGGCAAATGGAAGGCCACTGCACTGTATTATTCCCAGGACGATCTTCATGGCTGATCACCATGAGGATAGCCAATATTTGGAATTGGATATGGCACTGAAAGAAGAAGAAAACTCAAGGTACATAAATACATCTACCCAGTGGTGGGCTCCCAAAAATTTTACTACCACACTGTGGGTGTAGTATGGTGGGTGTGGCCAGGGGGGAAGCTCTGCGTTGCACCTGAATTATGACTACTTCATTTCAAAACTTGAATGGGTGGGACCAGCTAGAATTTCTGCTACCAGTTCTGATGAACTGGCGCGAACCTGCTGATGCCCACCACTGCATCTACCTAGATTTTGATAATACTTGTATGTCCCTAGGCAGGAAAATGAGGAATGTGCCTTATTCCATGTGCCTTATCCAGTCCTGGATTTTAAAGTACTGTATATTAAGTTTCCTGTGTAGAAACCTTAATCTAAATTAGATGAGTAATTAAAATCTAAATAAATGAACAGCAGTAATAATAAACCAGTCATTTCCTTCATTAATTTTTGTTAGAGGTTTATCTTTGTGTATTTTGACAGTATCTGGTTAGCATTCTGAAAAACTGTAAGAAAAAAAATTACAGAAAGAAAAACTGGGGTGTGGGGAGAGAAATGTAAAAAATTGTCAAAATCCTTTTGCCTTGCACAATTTCATAAGACCAATCACATATTAATTCTAACTCTCTCGTTATCTGTCTGTCATACTCCCTTGCATTTGTTGGTGGGATTAATGATTGGGTATCTGGTTGCCTGCTCAGATAGAAGACTGAGAGCAAGACAGAAGGAAAAACTGCTTATAAAATGGCCCTTATGCTCATTCGCACCTTCCCCAAAGGGTTTAGCCAAAGTGATTCTGAATAATTTCTATAAATAAGGTCAAAGTGTTCTAGAATTCACTCTTCCATTTGCTGTTTAGTTCAAGCATTATAAAGAACAGAAAGAGCAAATTGTTACAAGAGGTGCGGTAATGAAATTACTTGGAACTGGCTGTGAACTACTTCTTCGTCTATGACATTTCATCTTGATGGAGGAGATTCAAGAATTTTGATAGGGAATTCATGCTGTGAAATGCAATGAGTGCAATATCTGAAAAATAAGACAGAAAGCAGATGTAGTTGAGCTGTATAATTTAGCATGACATTTGCTAGGCTGGGGAAAGAAACAAAATAGTACATTTGAAAGAAAAAGAGTGATGTCGAAGAATTCTGTAGGGCAGCCTCCCTCTCATGAAGCAGAATGAGGAAATTGAAAAACATCAATGAGGAGACAATGGCAGCCCCCAACCATTTTTCCTATAGAAATAAAATTTCAATTCAATTCAATCACCACTGCTGGAAGACATAGGTATGTATGTTACATGGTAGAGATGGGATTTTTGGACTATAGTGCTCATAGCTCTCAACTCTGATGGCTCTGTCTCACAGACTGATGCCTTATACATGGATCCCTTGAGAGAAAGCAATCAAAAGCAAAGCAATCACACTTATATACCACTCCATAGTGCCTAGTGCACTCTCTGGGCGGTTCACAAGTTAATTAGCATTTTGTCCTCAACATGCTGGGTACTCATTTTACTGACCTAGGAAGTATGGAAGGATGAGTAAACCTTGAGTCCTCGTCAGAATAGAACTCACAACCTTTTGGACCTCAGTAGGAAAGCTCTTAAGTTTAACTCTGCCTAGATCTGCTAAAACTTCCTGTTTCTGTCCCAGTGTTAGCCAAGAACTTTTTAAACAGGTAACCAGGACTAACTAAATCTCACAGTTTTCCACTTGAGGCCTTTCTTCCTGTTAGACATATTTGGGCATCTCTAGGTTCTTCGTCATAGGGCCACAGTGGCTTAGTGCTGGGGTTCCCAACCTATGGCCCATGGGCCGGCCCCACCCCCTGATGCCATCCCATCCAGCCCGTCGACGCCTCCACCACACCAAGAAGGCACAAATGTGCCCGTAGCTGTCATAAATGTGAAAGAAAGAAAGAAAATTAATCCTCTGAGAATTTTAATACCAATAACAAATACATCTCCTCTTGGGTTCTCCTGTCTAATTTATATGCCAATTCAGCATGTCCAAAGCTATTTTTGCCTCATCAGATTTCATCTATGTACTTGATCCTAATCAATATGTAAATGTGCAAAGCAAATGCACTGGAAAACTGAAAAGGCTATAGCTTTTTGTGTTCGCACTGATGGACATGACATTTACAGACACAATAGATGCTGTAGATGCAAGAAAACCTGCCACATTTCAGACAGACAGCTTCAGGGCTTTGCCTTCTTTTTTAAAAAATTCTGAAAAGGAAAATAAAATAATAAATAGAGTGATTTGTGCACCATATCATTAGATTTGTACTCCAGACATTAATCATTAAATTTGCCTCACTTCAGAACCAGATCCACCCACTGAGCATTAGTCCTGACCTTAAGCAAATCTGTCCAAATTGAGCCAATTTAGTTTGGAATGTGTGATCTGCCCAAATCAAGTGCACACGCCTAATCGTAAATAAGGAACTAAACAAGTTGGCTGTATATCACAAAAGCTTACTCCAAATAATACATGTTAACATCCTTCAAAAGGTGACAGTCCCAGACCAGCATAACTGTGAGCAGGATGGAGTGGGATGAAAGAAGGAGGAAGCGACACAAGGCCTTCAGAAATAACACCACTTCTATAGCTGGACCTGGAGTGGGATTCCTTTCTCCTCTGTGCTACCTCCACAATCTGACTACTTCTTGGCCAACTAGTTCAGGAATGCTTGGTTGCATCGATAAGTCCTCAGAAAATAAAGGGGGAAGCTATGTTAAGTAAATTTTGGCTCTCACTTCCATAGTATCTTGGCTTAGCCTATATTTGAGAACCTATTTAGGGGACTGCGGTGGCTTAGTGGTTAAGATGCTGAACTTGAGGACTGGAAGGTCAGCAAGTCAGTAGTTCAAGATCCGCATGCTATACGATGGAGTGAGTGCTAGCCTATCTTCCAGCTCCTGCCAACCTAGCAGTTCGAAAGCAAGAAATTGCAAGTAGATAAATAGCTTCCCACTTCAGTGGGAAGCTAAACAGCATTCTGTGCACTCTGGTGTCTAGTCATGCCTGCCACATGGCCATGGAGACATCTGCAGAAGCAGACAGCACTGGCTCTTCGGCTATAAACAGAGATGAACACTGAACCCTAGAGTCGGGTACGACTGGCTTTCAAGCAAGGATAGCCTTGTCTAAAATGAAGCATCTTTCAAGGAGAAGACCACTTCCTAGTGCCTTATGAAAGCATGCGTCTCCTCTAAAACAAGGCACACACTCCCTGTATACCCTGTTTTAATTCCCAAAAAAATATATACAGGACCTGGTTCATTGTCATGATGTCAAATTTCCACCATTGGTGGAATCTGTGGGACCTACAAAAAGAGCCAACATACCCCAATGCAAATTGCAACTTTCTAGAGGTCCACATCAAAATATGATTGCTTCATCTATCAAGTAACCTCTGGACTGTAAATAAAAATCAGACGTGCTTTCTCATGTTGACCAGAAATTGAAATTTTGATCTGCTTTTGGGATTACTTAAGATCTTTTTAAAATAGGTTGGTCTCATGGATCATTTAACTGCATGACATTCTCAGAGTGCTAATATTCAAGGGAGTTTATCCCTTGAAGCTTCCCCTGGTTCTCGTCTCCAACTGCTGGATACAATTTCGGGAAAACACCTCCCAGTGGATGTGCAACCTTGTGACAAATGAGCCTCAATTACTGTGTCACTTTATTTATTTATTTCCAACATACGTGTGCATGCTGCTCTCGCCATCATTTGGCTTGCTGTGTAATAAACATAACATGCCTTGGAGACCAAGTGCAGGGTTTAATGGGGGGTGTTGATGTCACCTTTCATAATAAAGCCATGCGTACATATATTCCACACTGACTTGCTGATTTATTCTGCTTCTCTGCCCGTGCCCTGCAGCTGTGAAACCGAGGTTAAATTATCATACCAGACTGTGCATCTTGAACTCTTCCTTCTTCACATCTACAACACCTTCTTCATTTACACAATAGTGGGTGGTCCCTGACAGCTGACAGAGTGTACCTCTATCTCAGGTTGCCTAGCCATCCCACACCTTGCCAAAGTATATCTTTCTGCTATGGAGTAAATAAACAGGCTTGGGGTGTAGGTGTGAAAAAGTGTCTTGCTGAATGCCTACCTGTCTGCTTGCTTCTTTGTTAGCATGTGTGTGAATCCCTCCCTGGCTGGATGGTCACCTATGCTCTAGTATGGATATTCTGTTTATACTCTGGCTTCACTCACTATTGGTCACTGTGACTTATGCCTATTACTCAGTTTACTCTTATGACAA
The DNA here is from genome assembly GCA_035047345.1 of Bradypodion ventrale. NCBI lineage: Eukaryota > Metazoa > Chordata > Lepidosauria > Squamata > Chamaeleonidae > Bradypodion > Bradypodion ventrale. The sequence goes on along the minus strand of JAWDJE010000003.1, from coordinate 18,324,615 downwards.
ACTGTTATGTATGCATGTACAATGTCTCTTTAAATGTATGAATGTAACAAGCCTAAATCACAATGTATCTCAGCTGCTAAGGAACGCGAGCAAGCAGCCCATAGAGGGCAGCTGCGAGCGTTCGGTCTCACATGGTTCACATTCCCCAAATCACGGACAGCCGCGGGAGATTCCCGCATGTCAAAGAACCACAGAGGAACTACAGAAGAAGAACTACAGGAGAGAGGCGTGACCGGGGCGAGGTCACGCCGGTAGCAGCCAATAAGCTACCGTGCAGCCAGATTCAAATGTATTGTGTTACTGTATATAATGAGATGTACCTCCGCCATTACCACATGTTCTTACAGATCATCAAGCAATAAACCTGTGTTAGTCCTTCCTGCGACTCCTTCTTTGTCTCCCGTGCAAGACACTAAATTGGCGACGAAGGTGGGATCAATGGCGCATCCCAAGGTCAAGCCGTACCAGTTCGATGTCAGCGAGCCCGACCAGTGGGAGCTCTACGAGTGCCAGTTTCGGCACACGATGGAAGCCACCGACATCGACGACGACGCGCTGATGCGCTCGCACTTCTTGTCCCAGGTGGGACCGGCCGCGATGCGCATCCTGATGACCCTCGTGGCCCCCCGAAAGGTGGACGAAGTGCCCATCGACCGCATCTTGGAGGCGCTGCGAGAGCACTTCCAGCCGCCGGTCTCAATCTTCCCGGCCCGGGTCGCGTTCCACCGGCGAGACCAGCGCCCAGGCGAGTCCGTGTCCGCCTATGCGGCGGCCCTCCGGCTGGCAGCGGTGCACTGCCAATGGGACGACCTGGACCAGGCCCTCCGAGACCGCATGTTGTGTGGTTTGAGGGACGAGGAGCTACAGAGGCGCCTGATGACCCGCGACAGCCGCCTCACGTTCAACGAGGTGCTGCGGGAGGCCCAAGCGGCCGAGGAGGCCAGGAGCGGGGTCAGGCTGTTCAAGTCCCGAGGGGCCGCGGCCGAGAGGGCCAAGTCACCAGTGCAAGCGGCCCGGCGGACACCAACAAAGACTGCCTGGCGGGCCCCCAAGCCGCCCGCCGGCTCACCAGCGTTGTCCGAGGAGTCGTCTACGACGACAGACCCCTGTTCCAGCGAGGACGATGACGTCCAGCGGATTTGGAAGCGCGGGGAGAAGCGTGAGACCCGCGACAAGAGAGACCGCCGTTGCGACGGTTGTGGGGCGCCCCACGACCGCACGAGGTGCCCGTTTCGCAAGGCCGAGTGCCACAACTGCGGCCGGAAGGGGCACATCGCCAGAGTTTGCAGGCACGGACGGACCGAGGACAGGAGCGGCCCAAGCCACCCCCGGGGACACCAGCATAAGGCGACCGGCACGAGGAAGGTCGCAACCGGTTCCGATGAGGAAGGCGTCAACCGCGTGGGACTGGAGCACCGGCGTTTCTTCGTTGAGGTACAGTTACAGGGGCTCCCAGTGAGGATGGAGATAGACTCGGGGTCATCCTATTCCATCCTATCCCAGAGAGAGTATATGCGCATTCCCCCAGAGGCGCGGCCCAAATTGCGGGCCCTAAAGTCGAACTTGCGGGACGTGCAGGGAAAAGGGATCCCAGTGTTGGGGGTGGGAAAGTTCAAGGTGAAATTTAAGAACTATTCCGAGAGACTGCCCCTAGTCGTCCTCAAGGGGGGGAGATGCTGCCTTCTGGGAACACAGTGGTTTGCTCCCCTGGGAATCGAACTGTCCGGCATTAACGCCATCGAGACTGACCCAATGCGGGACGTGTGCAATGCACACCCGGACGTTTTCAAAAAGGGGCTCGGAAAGTACCGGGGGCCCCCAGTCTCTTTTGAACTAGATCCAGCGATCCGGCCCATCCGCCTCAAGCCAAGGAGAGTGCCTTTCGCACTAAAGGACAAGATCGAGGCGGAACTGGACAAACTGGTGGGGCAGGGGATTTTGGTTCCCATCGATTCGGCGGAATGGGAGACGCCGATTGTTACGGCCCTTAAATCAAACGGGGAGGTCAGGATATGTGCGGATTATAAATGTACGATTAATAAGGCCATTCGGCCAAATGCATACCCGGTGCCTGTGGTCAGCCACCTACTGGCCATGTTACATGGGTGGAGGTGCTTCGCCAAGCTAGACTTAGCGCAGGCTTATCAACAGCTCTCGGTAACCCCAGCTGCCGCCGCCGCACAGACGATTGTAACCCATAAGGGAGCCTTTAAAGTGACGCGCCTCCAGTTTGGCGTGAATTCAGCTCCCGGGATCTTCCAAGCCCTCGTGGAACGCCTATTAAAGGGGCTTCCAGGTGTTCTCCCCTACTTCGATGATGTCCTGATAACAGCGGGGAGTGAGGCAGAGCTAGCCACGAGGTTAGATGGGGTCCTCTCAGTTTTCGAGAAAGTGGGGCTCCGTCTTCGAAAAGACAAATGCGTATTTTTCGCAAGAGAAGTCGAATTCCTCGGGTTTAAGGTAACCCCAGAGGGAATTCGCCCCTCAGAGTCCAAAGTCGTAGCTGTAAAGAATGCCCCCCGCCCCACCGCAAAGCCAGAGTTGCAGTCTTTCCTGGGGCTCCTCAATTTTTATCATTCATTCCTGCCAAGGAAGGCATCGGTCGCGGAGCCACTGCACGCCCTACTAAAGAAGGAAGCGGCTTGGCGGTGGGGGGACAGGCAGGAGAAAGCATTTAAAGAGTTAAAGTCACTCCTTTCCTCGAATGCTGTCCTGACCCATTTCGATCCGAGGAAACCAGTGGTTTTAGTATGTGATGCATCCCCAGTGGGGGTGGGGGCGGTTCTGTGCCACGTGCTAGAGAGCGGGCGGGAGGCCCCGGTGGCGTACTATTCAAGGTCCCTTTCTAAGGCTGAGCGCAATTACGCGCAAACGGATAGGGAGGCCCTAGCCATAATTGCGGGAACGAAAAAGTTCCATGACTTCTTGTATGGCCGCGAGTTTACGGTGGTGACTGATCACAAGCCGTTGCTGGGAATCTTCACCACCGGCAAACCGACCCCCCAAATTTTATCCCCCAGGATGTTGCGTTGGGCTATATTCCTCAACGCTTACCAGTACGAGCTGATCTACCGCCCAGGGAAAGAGATCTCCCATGCAGATGCACTATCCCGATCCCCTCTCCCTAGCCTAGGAGACCCCACATGCGAGGTGGAGCAGGACCACCAAGTCCTGCTGATCGAGGCCCTCGACTCACCCCCCATTGTCCTGGCCGACCTCGCCAAGGCGACGGCGGCCGACAAGACCCTAGCCCAAGTCAGCTCCTGGGTTAGAAAAGGGTGGCCCACTACTCCCCCAGGTGAGGAATTCCAGCCGTTTGGCAGACGCAGAGTGGAGCTTTCCCTGGAAAGGGGCTGCTTACTCTGGGGACAGCGGGTAGTCATTCCCGAGAAGCTGAGGGCGAGGGTGCTGAAGCTACTGCACACCAGCCACCCGGGGATCGTGCGCTCCAAGGCCCTAGCTAGGAGTTTTGTTTGGTGGCCTAAAATAGACGCAGATATAGAACGGTTAGTGGGCACGTGCGAGAGCTGCCAGAGCTCTCGGCCCGAGGAATCCAAGCTACCCCATAGAGAGTGGGACACGGCCCGCGGCCCATGGTCCCGAATCCACGTGGATTTCGCTGGCCCCTTCCGCGGGTCCTTGTTCCTCCTAGTCGTTGACTCGTACTCCAAGTGGTTGGAGGTAATTCCCATGAACAGCACTTCCTCTGCCGCAACCATTAAACAGTTGCGCAAGCTGTTCGCCTGCTTCGGCCTGCCCGACGTTCTTGTAAGCGATAACGCTAGTACCTTCACGTCGGCAGAGTTCAAGACATTTATGGAGAGGAACGCCATCAGACACATAACCGCTGCCCCGTTTCACCCCGCCACAAACGGTCAGGTAGAGCGCCAAGTGCGCACTACGAAAGACGCACTGCGGCGCATGGGTCCCGGTGAGTTGAACCTGCAATTGTGCCAGTTCCTCATCTGCTACAGGACAACCCCCTTAGCCTCAGGTTTTTCCCCAGCCGAACTCCTCATGAGGAGGCGTCCGGCAACTCTTTTTGACCGGATGGATCCGTCCAGGGTGGAGGATGAAGGGAGGAACATAAGCATGGGGGGAGGGAGCTCCAAAAGCTTTGCGATAGGGGACCCGGTCCACTGCAGAAACTACGCGACCTCGGGACCAGCGTGGGTTCCGGGCACAATTGTGGAGCAAACGGGGCCGGTATCTTACAGGGTCGAAACCAGTTCAGGGCTACTCTGGAGAAGGCACGCCGACCAACTCAGAAGGCGAGTCACAGGGGAAGGGGCGTCAGCGTTAGGGTCCTCCCCCACCCGCATTACCCAAGGGGGAGACACGGAGGAACCCGCGGATACAAACGCATATCATGGGTTCTCAGCCACAGAGGAGGATACTTCGAAAGAGAGGGATCAGTTTAGTGATGATTTTGATTTTCCGTACCAGGGGGAGTTAGCGGAGTGGTCCCCCACCCGTCCTAGCGAGAAGAGGGGTTTCAGTTCAGCCCCTGGTACCTCCAGCCCCCCCGGTTCCTGTATCCTAGAGTACTCCATAGCCCCGGCCCCTAAAAAGAAAGTAGCTGGCGGGAGCTCACCCGCCCCCGCCACTAGTTCCCGAACTCCCGAACAGACAACAGGAGGTGGCGGGACCGCGAGGGCATCCTCGTCGGTCCCGAGGTTTGTGCTGGGAGGGTCCCCGGGGTCCTCAGGAAATAAACAGGGGTTCACCTCCCAGCTGTTCATTCCATTTCCGTCCCCCAAGACAAGGGCATCGCAAGCGCCCCACGGAACCACTAACGAGTCTCCATTTCCCGTTGCAGGACGAGACTCCACAGATCCAGGAGTCACAGGCTCCCCTGTTTTAGGTCAGGCGGCCGCACGCCCCCGGCGCACTTGCGGCAAGCCACAATGGTTGAGGGACTTCGTCCCATCCTAGGGGGGAGGGATGTTATGTATGCATGTACAATGTCTCTTTAAATGTATGAATGTAACAAGCCTAAATCACAATGTATCTCAGCTGCTAAGGAACGCGAGCAAGCAGCCCATAGAGGGCAGCTGCGAGCATTCGGTCTCACATGGTTCACATTCCCCAAATCACGGACAGCCGCGGGAGATTCCCGCATGTCAAAGAACCACAGAGGAACTACAGAAGAAGAACTACAGGAGAGAGGCGTGACCGGGGCGAGGTCACGCCGGTAGCAGCCAATAAGCTACCGTGCAGCCAGATTCAAATGTATTGTGTTACTGTATATAATGAGATGTACCTCCGCCATTACCACATGTTCTTACAGATCATCAAGCAATAAACCTGTGTTAGTCCTTCCTGCGATTCCTTCTTTGTCTCCCGTGCAAGACACTAAACAAACAGACTTCCTTGTCTGTCTTTATTTTTTATTCTGCTGCTGTATCCAAATTTGAATATAGGCAAGCAGCTGTGAAGACAGTCCTGAGAATACAATGCAGTGGCTTTTCATCTGCCTTCCTCATTACAGCATGACACACTTTGGCACACAAAGTCCTAATCAGTCCCAGGCCAGTATTGATGAAGCTGCTGCCCTCCATCAAGTGGGATTTAACCCACTTGGGGACCATTACCCTTCCCTGTGGACTTTGCCACCCAATGCTGTTAATCCTCACGGTTGTCAGGTTAGTTAGCCACCACTTGACATTCTGTGTTGAGTCGTTGGCAGTATGGTCTACTCTATTACCATAGCAAGATAACCTGGCCAGACTTGATGTCTGTCTTTACAGCAGGATATTATTCATATAGTAATTTTTTTTAAAAAAAATTATTGAATTTTTCAAAAAAATATAAGCATACAATAACAATACATCATAAAAATACATATTTTTAACAGAAAATAACTAACATATTTGATAGTTGATCCCATACCTTTTTATACTCATCTTTATAATAAAGCATCCCATATTGAAAACTGGTTTAGTAGTTAACATCTATCCTACTTCCGAAATTGTTCCCAAAAATCTTTATTTATTGCTACCACTAAATCCATTTGTAATATACCGTTCGATAATAGTTTAATATAGGTACAACCATCAAAATCCAAATTACACATAAAATACACCCTGTGATATATTTACATTGCCCTGGAAAGCTCAGAGTATCTCATTATTTACCTCCAAAAGCTACTTTGTTCCGGTACAGGTCTGTTTCTTTCTGGGCCCACAATGCAGTAATCCACGAAAGGTTTCCAAATATTCCAAAATCTATTCTCTTTCAGCTTATTTCTTTTTTCTTTTTTCTCCCATGTCAGTTTATCATTCAATGCTAAATTCCACATTTCTTTATACCATTCCTCCGTTTGTATAGTTACCTCATTTTTCCAATGTCTGGCAATACATTGTCTACCCATTGTTAACATTATTTCTAATAACTCTTTTTCCTCCATGTTTAAATTCATCCCATGCACATCTGTAAGCATAGTGGTACCTGACACCAGTTTGATCTTTTTGCCCAATATTTCATTAATTTCTTTTTCTATTCTACCCCAAAAATCCTTTATCATTTTACAACCCCACCACATATGTTCATAAGTTCCTATAGTATCTTTACATCTCCAGCATAAATTGTCCTTTTTGTTATCAATCTGGTGTAGCCTCACTGGTGTAAGATACCATCTCCACAGCATTTTATAATTGTGCTCTTTAATTCTAACTGACATCGTTCTCATTATCCTCTTTTTCCATTTATTTCTCCATACATCTTTTTCTATCTTTATATTCAAATCCTGCTCCCACTTCAATTTCAAGTCCTCCTGTGGATCACTCTCCCTATTTATTAAAACATAGAGTTTACTTACTAAGCCCTTAATGCTTCTATCGCCTTTCCTAATTTTTAATACTAGTTCTTCAAACTCCGTCTTTTCTCTATCTATATCTAATTCTCTTGCATATTTGACATTCCAATTATTAACCTTCATTATCTGAAACCAATTCAATTTCAGCTGTTCAAACAACTTTTTCTTCCTACTTTCAACTCTGCAAATCCGTAACCAGTCTTTCATCAGGAAAACATCATTTTCTTCCAATATTTCATTTATTTCTTTGTTTATTTTTAATGGAAAACAGGCCATATCTGCTAGTTCCAAAATTGGGGAGAAATTTGGTGCCAGATCATTCTTCAACCTTTTCCACACACCCATAACTCCCTTCGTCATTATATTATTGACAGTTATCTTTCCTGCCTTTGCTCCCAAAAAGATTCTTTTGCCTATCTTCTTAAAATCTTTCATCTCCAGCTCCTCCCATATTGTTTTTTCTCTTGCCAAGATCTTCACTACATTCTTAATTTGAAAAGCACGATAATATGCCAATAGATTCGGCATTCCTAAGCCCCCTTCTTTCTGAGGTAGGTACCATAATCTAGACTTTTTACCTCCATTACAAAAATTATTGAACAACTTTTGAAACTCATTAATTTCTTTGTCTTTCAATTGAATTGCCAATGCATCAAATAAAAAATTAATTCTAGGTAACAACATCATTTTAGTAAGTGCAATTCTCCCAAACCATGACAATTTCAGCTTTTGAAAACTTTGTATTCTAATCTTAATCTCCATTTTTAAACTATCATAATTCAATCTTTTAAACTCTTCCATACTATTTGATATAAGTATCCCCAAATATTTCAACTTATCTTTAATTTGGATATTACTTAGTCCCTTTATTTTCTTAATATCCCCTTTACCCATATTGCACAACATCATTTCCGATTTATCCCAATTTATCTGCAAACCCGTGATATTCTCGAACTCCTTAAGTTGCATTCTGATCCTATCCATAACCTTCTCTGGATGTTTAACAATTAGCAATGTGTTATCGGCATACATGCTTATTTTATTACCCATTATCCCTTCTATTTTTACATCCTCTCTTATCATTTTTGCCAATATTTCCATTGCCATGATAAAAAATATAGGAGACAACGGACAGCCCTGTCTGGTGCCTGCCTCTAACTTTACCCCATCTGTAACCTCATTATTTACTCTAATACTGGCTGTCCCTTTCTGATATATAAATCAATTATTCTTCTAAATTTTTCACCAAATCCATAGCTTTTAATTATTTCCTTAATCGAAATCCATTTTAGGGAATCAAATGCTTTAAAGATATCTAAAGATATTAAACCCACTTTTTCTCTTGTTTGGTTCACATTATCTATTAGATCTAATACTCTTCTAGTCAAGTCTGCCATATGCCTCCCTTTTAAGAAACCCACTTGGTCTTCATTTATATATTCCCCCATGAACTTGTTTAAACGATTTGCCAATATTGCTGTGAAGATCTTAGCATCTTGATTTATAAGAGAGATTGGTCTGTATGATTCCACCTTCTCCAAATTCTTTCCCGGTTTTGGTAACAGAACGATTGTGGTTCTATACCATGAAGTCAGAATTTGCCCACCATCTAATATATAATTATACAATTTTGCTAATTTTGGTGCCACTACATCTTTAAATTCCTTGTAGAAATGGGCCGGTAAACCATCCTCACCTGGAGCTTTGCCTAACTTCAGCCCCACTATTACTTCTTTTACCTCCTTTTCCGAAACTTGCTCTTCCATACTATCCCGATGTTCCTGTTTTATTCCACTTGTTATTTGCCTCTCTAACAACTTTTTAAGCTTCTCCTCATCTATCTCTTTTTTTGCATACAAAGTTTGATAGAATTTCTACACAATTTTACACTTGTCCGTGATCTTGTTACATCTTACCCCTTGATCATTAACCAAAACTCCCATTTCTCTTTTTTCTCTTTTAGCTTTTGCCGCTTTTGCCAATAATCTTGAATTTTTATTATTGAATTCAAAATACTCCCTATTTAAATAAATCAAATCTCTTTTGACCTTTTCTATTTCTTTACCAGCCAATTCTGCTTTCAATCTTTGCAATTTTGTAAAAATGTCTTATCTTTGTTTTTTGAATGTTCTTCCTGTAACTGTTTTATTTCTTTTTCACTTTTAACTTGTACCAACCTGTATTTTTTATATCTGTTACTTGCCAACTTTATACTTTCCCCTCTAAAAACTGACTTCATGTCATCCCAAACCATGTTAAAATTTATCTCATCATTATCATTCCATTGCCAACTTTCCATCCAACTTTTTATAATTTGTTCTTTACTCTTTTGATCTTTAAATAAACTGGGATCGTACTTCCAAGTCCTCCTTCTTCTACCATCATTCTGCAACCTCAAATCCAGAACCACTTTCGCATGATCTGATTCCTTAAAAATTCCAATTTAAATTTCCTCAATATTTTTGAGCAGATTTTCAGATACAAATATATAATCTATTCTGGAATAGGAGTTATGAACGTGTGAAAAATAAAAGTACCTCCTTTTGGACCCCCTAATCTCTCTCCAAGTGTCTTTCAATCCTAATGCAGCCATCCAATTATTCAAAATTTTGCCTCTAATGCCTACCCCACACCTTGTTACATTTGTACAATCCAAATTTGATCTCACTAAATTAAAATCACCCGCCACTATCATCTTTGCTGATTTTTCTATTTCCACAATCTTACGAATTTTTTCTAAAAAATTGGCTTGATATTCATTTGGTGCATAAACATTCACCAAAGTTATTTCCTCATCATCTATTTTCCCTTTTACTATCAAATATCTGCCTTCTGGATCCGAGATACTTTTTGTTATCTCGAATCCTAATCTAGTAGAGATCAAAACTGCAACTCCTCTTGCTTTTGATGTGCCAAATGCCTTTTCATAATGTTGCATCCACCCTAAAAAATTATATTTGCATCCTGTGATTTCTGATGAGTTTCCTGAAGAAAGACTATATTCGGTCTATCCTTCCTCATGGCCGCTTCTAGCCTCCTCCTCTTGAGAACAGATCCTGTACCTTTTACATTCCACGTTAATACTTTAATGCTTCTCATATTTTAGTTCAACATCCTATCCTCTCTCTTCCAAGCTCTCCATTAGGCGTGCTACCTTTAACCCAAAACAATTTTAAAAAACATATAACATAAAACATACAAAATCAACCTCCCCACTTTCTTCAAAAAAAAAGCTGCCTTCATTCTCCAAAGGGGGGAGGGGGGAACATGCAAGATGAATTTAGGGGTTGATGCTCTAGTGCACCCTTCCCATTATAACACCAATTTTAAAAAAAACCTTGTATCATATAAGAATTCATAACCCTTTTACCTTCTAACCCTTACTTATCTCTTCCTCCACCACAATCAATGATAGCTCCTCCTCTTCTCATCCCTGTTGCCCTCCGCCTGTGGCACCACCCACTTCTGCACCCTCATAATCTCTTCTTATGCCACCTGATTCCAACAGATCTTTTCTAAGAGTTACCCAATCCTCTGAGCCCGTCTTAACTAAATCAAGCAAACTCAGGTACTCCAATGGATCAGTTCCTGCATCAATGACCTGCTTTTTTTTCATAGAAAAATCTCAGCTGTTGTGGATATCTCCAGTTGTATCTTATGCCTTTTTTCATCAACAATTTGGTTACCGTTTTCATCTTGTATCTCCAAGTTCGCTCCTTAATAGAAATGTCATTATAAACTTCAACATCAGAGCCATCGGTTTTCAGAGTGCCAGACCCAGCTTGTTTTAAAAATGCCATTACTCTGCGCTTATCATCCCAATTTGCAAATTTAACCAAAACATTTCTTTGAACAACTTTTCCCCTTCTTGGGTCCACTCTATATGCACTTACAATATCTCCTGGACAAAGTCCTTTCCCATTTTCAAATTATTTAGCCATTGAACAACTCTATCTCTTAGCTGGTCTGGCGTCCTTTCAATCAGATGACATATCACAATGTTCTGCTTTCTCATCAATTCTTCCATAGCATCTATCCATTTTTCATGCTCATCAGTTTTCATCTTATTCTCCCTCACACCTTCTTGAGTCTCTTTTATTTCACCTTTCATGCTTTTCACCTCATTTTGCATCAGCTTAACATTTCCCTCTTTTTTTTTTGCAAGCTTAGTTCCACTTTTTTGTAGAAATCCACAACGGTCGAGACTACCTTATCCTGTTTTTTCAACATTTCATTCTTATCCTTCACTCTTGCCTCTTCCATCTTCTCAAATTTCTGAAACAATTTGCCAAATTCAACCATGATTTGGGTCTGATCATAGGGTTCGGGTGATGGTGATGCTGATGAAGGCACCTTCTCCACTGGTGCTTTATCCTTTCTCTTACATTTAACAACAGGCTCCTCCTCCTTTGCATCCTTTGCCTTTCCTCTTGTAACCTTATCCATGGTAACTTCAAATAAAAGTTTCAATGCTGCAATACTCTTGACTCTCAGTGAAACCTCCCCTTGAGCCTGTTCCAGTGTTGCAAATATTGTAATCAGTGATAGTAATTAATCCTCTGGCTTGATTATGAATTTAGAAAAAATTGATTGTTCTATTCCACGGACATCAGAAATTCAAAAACAAATAATATCCAATAATAAAGGGTTTCAAAAATATATAATCCACTTGTTAGGAACCACACCTTATGTTTGATGATGCTTGATAATACCAAAATAACCAATATTAATTTTAATCCCTTATTCTTGATTAGAAAGTCAATAAAATTGTTATAATCCACTTCCAGCAAAGACCCAAAAGGACCAAAAAAAACTTTAAAAGTTATAATCCATTCGTTATGGAACAAATAAATTTAAAAAGGAGGGGGAAAAAGTACTTTCCACATCCAATCTTGCTTGTAGAAATATCCTCAATAATACAGAGAAAAACAAAAACACACCACCAGGGACTGATTAACTTGTATCACAGCTATGAAACTGTTACCATGCCTTGACATAGAGGGGGACACACTGTAACAGTATAAAGGGGAATAACTATGTATTTCAAAAGAAAAAGATTCTGAGTAAAGAGATATCAAAGTTTAAAAGTTTAAAAACCTAATCAGGCAGACAAATCTGGCGAAGCATTGCTCACATTCCAGCTCCACAAAGATTTCCTTGTACTCCCAACCGTGGCAGCGTAGTCACGAGGCAGCCCCCTCCTTCCTCTCCTCCATCCGCGGTTCAAAACTCAGGCTCGTCTTTAATTCTTTTTTAAAACATTTGGAGTCTAAACCACAATGATCCACACGTTGTTCCCCCTCTTCTTCCTCTTCCTCCAAACAGCACCAAAAAACCAACTCTATCCTTTCTACACAAGCCCGGTTTCGGCAGTACTTAGGTTTCATTTTTAGAGAACCGCCGCCATTACTCAGCCCTCCTCCTTCTTCTTCCCATTCAATTTCCACAGCACTTACTGTGACTTTGGGATCACAGAACTCCGCTTTGAACCGCTCTTTCGTCCTCCACCACCCTCGCAGCCATGCTCTTTTTATTCCAAGCCTCCGAACCTCCAAACCCCCAAGTCAGTTTGTTTCAGGCTCCTGTCCGACCTCAGGCTCCTCAATCGGCACAGCTTGCGCCGCATCTCTCTCGCCACCCGATCTTCGGATTCCGAGCACTTATGACTCCCTCTTGATACCAACAGCAGCTGGAGGTTCAGGGCTTACTTTTAAGGTTTTTTTAAAGGCATTTTTACCGCTGGTTTGTCATCAATTTAAAAGTTAGGCCACTTTTGCAACACGAGCAAAACAAAGTTCTTGTTACTCCACGGCCATCTTGGCCATGCCCCCATTCATATAGTAATTAACAATGTATCTTCCTTAATTACCTGGACTTACCTAGGACTTACCTTACCTGAAATTCCGAATAGTGATTGATAGGGCTGAACATTGTATGTTCCTCCTTCTGCATTTGTTTCTAAACATTAATTAGTCTCATTGTCACTTCTGTGTTAATGATGAAATAATTACCTCTTTGGAGGAAAACAGTTGGATGAACTTTGCAGGACACTCATCAGCAGGCTAGTAGCTGTTCTAGCCCTGCTAGTGAAAGACAGGTTCACTTTTGTATTTCAGAATTGCTGGTAGCCTAGAGAACACTACAGAAAGTCCATCTCAGTTATGAAATTTGTTACCTAATTAACAAACATATGTGGCGAGTTTTAAGTCTCCTTTTGGACAAGGAAGAAACTGTTGTGTTCTGTGGCACTTGCTGAATTAAGTAGCTGTCTTTCAGTATCTCCCCAGATTATTATTACTCTGTTTCATACAAGAGCAGTGAGCTAGAAAAACAGAGATAATAGGTTATTATGGAAAAATTTGGCTTTGACATTTATATGATAAATTGGGAGTCAATTAAATGAAAAATACTCCATTAGATAAAGTGAGTGTACCAATTATCGTGGTGAAGAGCCACTGCTAATATAATTGAAATTTATAGAGTGTTGGGCACAGCCCTGCAGGACTAGATTGTATAAATGATGAAGAGAGGCATGTAAACATTTTAGTTTCTTGCCATTATCAAAGTGTTTGTGGAGTCTTCTGTCCATATTAAGTGACTATTTTAATAGAGGTGGTAAAAACACAGGTTTTGAAATACTTGACTTTATCTCTAGAGCTAGAAACCCAATGTTCTGTAGGGGTAGAGTAATGGACTAGGACTCTGGAGGCCAGGGTTCAAATCCCTGCTCAGCCATAGAAATTCACTAGGGGTAAACATTCTTTAAATATCTTCCTTATCTTGAAAGCTCTATTACAGTCACTATAAATTGGTTCCAACTTGAAGGCACATAACACAGACATATATATAGATTAGATTAGATATAAATATAGATGAAAGCCAGTGTGTGTAATGGATTGTAACCTCAGATGATCTAGGTTCAAATTCCTACTCAGTCATGAAAATTCACAGGCGAAACAGAAATGGTAAAATCACTCCTTAAACATCTCATGTACCTTGAAAACTCTACTAGGGTTGTCATAAATCCAAAGCCACTTAGATATATATAGGTGTGTCATAGAGCTATGCACTGGATTTGGCCAAATCTCAAATTTCTAAACCAATCAGCCTGATTCAGATGGAGTTAGATTAACTCAAGGCCAATGCGAAATGGCTAGATTCAGGTTCAGAATGAGGCAAAGTAAATTTGCAAAATGATGCGACCAGAGCAGAAACTGATAGTCTGACATAACATTAATTCTGAAGAGGATTCTCAGTTTTAACCAGTGGTTAAATTGTTGCTGCAGTTCTTACTAGGGTTTGTGTCCCCTGTGGATTTACACACTGTCTGCACCTATGTAACAAGAGACCTTTCCCGATGCTCCTTGCTTGTAAAAGACTCACATCAGTCTAGGGGGAAAAATTCCAGGTTCTATGTAAATGCTGCCTATGCTTGTGTAGCAAGAAGGCTCATGAGTTGCCACACTGGTGCTCCACAATTTCTCTTGCTTCAAATGGCCAAATGGATAAATGCGCATACAACTATTAGCTTGTTTCTAGTCCTCTTCCCTAACCCCTGGATTTTTGATCTGCCAAATTCAATACACTTCACACTGAGTCAAAGAGCACTACCTGGGAATGAATTGAGGTGTATGCTACAGCACTGCTTATGTGGAGGTTTGCCCTCTCCATCCAAGGTCATTTATTTATTTATTTATTTGACTTATTCATTTGATATATTTATACCTCTCCTGGCTAGGTACAATTTATACAACTCGAAACTGATCTCCTGCCTAGTTGATCAGAGTTACCTGAGATTCTTCTTTCTGTTTTTGTAGCTGTTATCGTTTTACAGGGACCAGTTGCAAGCCAGATGCCCAAAGCCCCCTCTTTCTCTTTTTAGGACCGGTTTAGGACTGGCAATGGTGGATGTCTTCAAAATACATGGCAAAGAACTTTCATGGCAGATTTAAAGACCCTGAAAATGACTTGGGCAGATGCTGAAGTACTCACCTAAAACTAAACCCATTGGAGAACCCTTGTTGCCCAATATGCTACATAACATAGCATCTAAGTATCTAGATACATGAGTTCCTACTCTAGGTGATTTACCAAATTTTATAGATGTTTAACATACCCTGAGACTTCAGCAAGTGCCCTGAAATCTTGCAGTCCTAGAAGTGACCTCAGAAGAATAAAGATGAAATAAGTAAATGTGATAGTATCAATCTACATGCAGATATAGAAAAGATGGAGAAATACCAGGGATTACTATCTGCTTCTTTTCCTGCTGAGTATTTGCTACCTATTCCTTCAAGAAGCAAACAAAACTCTCTTTAACAACCAGAAATATTCCTTCCTTTGGGATTATTGTTACAACCTTTTTCATAATATGTCCCTGCCTCTTTTCTTGTTCTTTAAAAATCCTTCCCCCTTATCTCATTCCTTTGTTCAAAGTTACTGGAGAAAGGCATTCTGTAAATTCACTCCAATTTACTCTAGGAGTAAATAGGAAATAGGAGTAAAAATGGAATAGGAGTAAAAAAAAATTTAAGATATTAATTCTGGTTTAAAAGTAAAAATTATTTTCTCAGTACTCTGTAAAGTTAAACAGATCAGATTGACCTATCATATAGAACTGATGATGAGGCTAAAGTAAACAGAAGGCCTTGTGTACACAAGCTCAGCACAGTTTGTACAGCTGACAGGAATTTCTCTTAGACTCAGAAAACCATAATGCTGAATAATATTTGTGTGACATGACATGAAAAAATATTCTGAATGTTCTAACCTGAACTACATGAAAATGTCAGAAGATTAATTAATAATTTTGGCTTATCCCATAGTGCCGAAATGTGTAGAAATTTCCAAATTTTATGCTATAAAAAGATGGCTCTGAAAATGTATATTCATTCAGGGATTATTAGCTTGATAAAGCGTTCCTGAATCTGTTTGTCCAAATAATGATAATAAAACTCCTAAATCTGTCTTAGCGTGTGGAATGTGATTTTGTCTAGTTCAGTATTCCATAACATTTTTGGCAAACTCCGCCGGGGACTGACTTGACAAACAGCAGGTGCCATTGTCACTCCAGACGGATGATCCTGATGGGATCAAATGGCGCCTCTCAAGGGATAACCTAAATGCCGGCATAGTAGACCTTTGATCTATTCTAGGAAATCAGTGAAGAGGTGGTGAGTAACTATCAGAGAAACAGACCAGTCAAGGATCTGGAAGGCTAAGACAGACGGAGAACACTCCTAGGAGTGGGATTTTCAAAGCCTGCAGGCAAGTATGAAACTGTATGAAACTGTATGAAGCATACTTATGTGTGCCCACTCATTTGAGGAGTGGAAGTGGAGCCTAATCACCTTCAAGGGGATGGGACGGTGATTCCTAAGTCCTTAATGAACCACGGGCGGTAACCCAGTGTTCCTGGAAAAATCAGGGCGACGAACCTGTTTTTTGTGTGTGAGATTTTAAATATATATTGTGGGTGGGTGGTTAAACCATCGCATTCCCTGATGGTAGCCCTTGATTTTCAGGTGCCCCAGGCCGGTGGTAGTGTTTAGTTTAGAATGGGTGGTGGTAGTAGCGTTCCAAGAATGCCGCTACGGTGTTCCCTTGAGAACTTTGAGGTATTTACACCAGAGACACATGAACCCCCTTTAAAAAAAATTGAGTTAAGAAAGTTTTGTGAATATGAATGGCCCAGTTTCCAAGTAGGGTGGCCTCTGGAAGGCTCCTTAGATTTGGGTCTTATAAATAGAGTGTTTCAAAGGATAACGTAGAATAAACAATGGGATCAGTATCCCTACATATCAGCATGGCAAGCTGTTATGCAGAAAGCCGTGACCCCCCCCCCCCCCCCCGGCTAAGGAAATACCAGGCTGAATGTGTGAAAGCATATTTAATGAAGGAAAAGAAATCCAAAGATAAGAAATCTAAATTAGGAAGGAAAGTGGTCAGAACACCCAATACCCCAGAAATAGAATGGCAGACAGAAGAAAGATTGAAAATTTTAAGCAGAAATGAAAAAGATGAAATTCTGTTTCAAAGACCCCCCCCCCACCTTATGTCATGCCAAAATCAGCGCCACAAGATGGCCAAGTTCCATGTATTTATCCAAACCTTGCATATTTATATACTTGCAATTTCTTGCTTTCAAACTGCTAGGTTGGCAGGAGCTGGGGCAGAGATGGCAGCTCACTCCATCATGCAGCACTCGAGTCTCAGACTGCTGACCTGCCAACCTTCAAGTCATCAAGTTCAGTATCTTAATCACTAAGCCACTATTAGTAGTCAATAAAAAGCCTAGGTAATAATAATAATTTTGTGTCAGAAATTATTCTTGGTTGAAATGATTTTTACAGAAGAAACTCCACTCAGGGAATGCCCAAGTAAGGCTTCTTTCATGTCCTCAAGAGCAGGGACTGAGACAGGCACTCACTCCATCATGCAGTACCCGTGTCTCAAACTGCTGACTTGCCAGCCTTCTAGCTAACAAATCCCTGGATGATTTCACATAATCAGTGGGATATACAATCGACAAATGCCAAGTTCTTTAGGAGAATGGCATGACATCTGTAGATTAAGTAGATTGCTCACAAAGACAATGCTAGTCAAAATCCATATAAATTGATGCAATTAATAAAAATGTGTGATTGTGTGTAGGGGTTCCTGCCACTTAGACGATGGCAAACAATATTTTGTATGCTGATTTATGGCAGAGATTCTCAACCTGCAACCCACGGGCTGAATGCAGCCTGCAGCACCATTTCGTGTGGCCCCTCACCACCTCCACCACACCAGGAAGTGCCATGTGAATCAGCCATGCAAATTAAAGAGAGTTTACAACAGAGAGGGTATCCTTCAGATGTTCTGGATAAGTCCTTGACGAAAGTCAGGAACGTATCCAGGGACACGTTATTTAAAAGACAAGATAGGGATAGGAGGGAAGGGATTCAGTGGTCCATTGAATATTCTCCAAGAGCTAAGGATATACAAAAGATCATCAATAAATATTGGTTTGTTCTATCAGACATACCAGGATGTCAGAGGAGACCCACTATTGGGTTAAGAAGAACCAGAACTGTGGGTAATTCTATCACACGAACAGACTACCAACAGTATTATCAGAGGGCACTATCACTGTGGGAATTGTGGGATTTGCTGGAACGCTTGGGAAAATAAGACTGTTGAATTCCCAGAGGTAGACTTTCATAAGACTCTAACATGTTTTACTAATTGTGATAGTGCACATTGTGTGTATCTCTGTATCTGCCCTTGTGGCCTTAAATATGTGGGTAAATCTTTCAGAAAATTGAAGGTGAGAATATCGGAGCATTGTTCTAGAATTAAGGGACAAATTGTCCAGGCGCCCCTCACAGCTCATTACATGGATAAAAGACATTTTGATTCCCAATTCAGATTTGTCATGTTGGAGAAACTGAATGTCACTGAATTGGGTGGAAGTTATATTGAGAAACTGTTATTACAGAAAGAGGCATTTTATATACACCGCCTCAACATGATGCACCCGAAATGGATCTGTCATGTTTCCTGTAAAAACTCATGGTTTAGCAGGTACATTTTAAATACTAATGTTATTCAAGTGATTATACTTTTGTTCCTTAAAATGGAGGCTCCCATTAAGCTAGGTAACATCCATGAGCACATCCATGAGCACCAATAACAGTGTAACAGGGAGGCTCGGAGGACGCAAATTTAAGGTAATGTGAAACTGCGGTGGAGAGAGTAGATAGTATGTTACTGTTTATGTGTTTCAATTAATATTTACTGGCAGTGTTATAATTATTGTATGTGTTAATTCCACAGATAAAATTTATACACACTCTTCTGAGAAAACAATAGTGAAAAGTCTTCAAACCGGGTGGACTTTATTGTTATTGAATCATTATCAGCGGGTGGTCATACGTTGTGGAACCTCATTGTTTTCAAGGATGGTTTAAACTATCCATGTGGATATTGTGAAACCAAATGAAACAATACTGCCAGATTTAGTTTTGTTGTTTATGCTCTTATGAACTATTTTGACAATTTCAAGGAATATTTTTGATTAAGAGACATCATCTGTTTTGAGTTATACTGAACAAGGTCATCTATTTTCTGTTACCATTTATGATAAACACAACACTTTGTTGTGAATAAATGAATACTTTATTGACTTAGAGACTGTTTTGATTTTTTCAGTCAATTTTATTGTTGTTGCCTCAAACGGATTTTTGCTCTTTGGATGTGGTGGAGAAAGGGCAAAATGGCTGACCGGCCCCCAAAGAAGGAGCATCACCCAGGCCCCAGCTTTAAAAGGTTGAGAACTCCTATTTATGGCAATCATTTCTATGGTTTTCTAGTTACAAAATTACCATTCCCTTCTTCTGGCGGTGCCCTGGGGTTGTGCAGCTTGCTCATAACTACACAGACTGGCTCTTCTCCTAGGAGTCACTGTGGGGAATCAAACTTCTAATTTCTGGTTCCACAGCCAGATATCGAAACCACTGAGCTATCCAGCCAGTAAGCAATATTATATTCTGAGCCTAACCAATGGTTTGATTTTTCTTTTCACTGTATTTTCATATAGTTAAGCAATAATAATGATAATTTCATGTCAGAAATTATTCTGGGTTGAAAGGATTTTTGCAGAAGGAACTCCACTCAGGGAACACCCAAATCATGCTCCTTTCATGTTCCCAAGAGTTGGGACAGAGACGTGCGCTCACTCCATCATGCAGTACTATGGATTCCGCGAGCACAATTGGCATAACGCGGTGGCTGGCAGAGGCCACTCCGGTCGAGAAGGCTCCTGGTCCGTGGGCTCTGCGGGCCCAGAAATTGGGGGAGCGGATTAACAGTAATAATCATAGGGTTGATTCACCCACATCTGACCTGACCGGCGATTCCGCTGAGGAAAGCAGATCGCTAACCTCCGTTACGTATTAGGCAATTACTCACTCGCAGTTAAACCTAATCTTTGGTGCAAATAGAGGCCATATTTACTCTGGTGTAAACCCCGAACAATGGTTTTCCCCTGTCAGTGTTTGCCCGAGTTAATTAACTTCCCCAAGAGAGATTTCCCATTAACCCGAGTAATTGGGTGATGTGATTTTCTGTCAGATGACGATTCTATCCCTCATTGCCTTCTGATCTATATATGATGATGCTTTTTCTCAATAAACCACTGATCTGATCTCGCTCCATTTGCCTCGTATCGTTACTTGATCAGTCTCCTCCGGGACCTCACGGCCGTCCAGCGGCCCCGATCCTACATCTGGTGACTCTGACGTGATCTTACCCGAGAGTAAGCGATCACACGGTCTGGTTCTACGCTAGAACCGCGTCCGATCAGCCCGGAGGACAGCACGGCAGTCCGGTCGGGAAGCCAGCCAATCGGAGAGACGGCCCAGCGGCGAGGCATCTCAGAGAGGCATCCTACAGCTTGCTCCGACTTTCGCGGCGGCTTGCAGCAATGGAAAAATGCGTTCCGCTCAGGGTCAGCTGTGAACCCCTGACAGTGCAGAGGCCACCGAGGGCCCATGGCAGCAGGCCACGCTCCGAGCTCTACCCAGAAAATCGTCACGCAAAACCTATTGCCTGAACTACAGACGCGTCGACCCGTCCCGAGAAGGAGACTTCAGAGGACCCCGCAGGTAATATGGGGACTTGTCCTCAGCGGCAACGTCCGTCCGCTAGCCAAAGAATTCATGAGGAGGAATTCAAAATCCTGGCCAGGGTATATCAGACACGCTTTCACAGTGGAGAGCTAGCAAAACTTTTGGCGTTCTTAAGGGAACACTGCCTGCTTTACCCAGAAGTAGGTACGTTAACCCTCCAGCTCTGGGATCAGATAGGAGACTGCATTCAGCAACCCCCGAAAGCTCCAGAGGGCACAATTCGCACATGGAGTAAATGTAGGAAGCTCTTAGCAGAGGTAGATCCAGTCCGGGTAGAGGCGAAAGAACCCCCAGCGTCAGTAGAGCCATCGGCGCCCACGGCGCTCTATCCGTCATTACAGTTTAAGCAGAGTAGTGTAGGGAGCTTTCCCTCGGTGACAGCTGCAGACGTCACCGGTGGAATGCACGGAATGGGGAGTGCAGGCGCTTCTCTGACAGCTACAGGTTCCCAAACTAAGAGTGCCCTTCAGCGCACAGTTGAGGAAGAGATCAAGAAGGGGGATTTGCCAGCAGAAGAGCTAGCTTAGCTTAGTCAGATTTGTCCAATCCGTTTGGAAATGGATGCCCTCACCGGGCAGCAGCAGGTAGTTCATTCACCAGTCCCGTATAAGCTCCTCATGGCTACACGGAAGGCCATTACAGAGACAGGACTCCAAAGTCGCTTCACTAGGGGCACACTTCAGCAAGTGTGCGAGAATACCATGTTCAACCCGCACGACTGGAAAGCCATCATGCGGATGATGCTCAACCCCAGCCAGTATTTGCTATGGGACAGCGAGTATCGCCTCGAGGCGCAGACAAGGGCTGCCAGGATGGGAGGGGCAGTACTTCCTGACCAGTTATATGGTTCAGGTGCCTTCGAATCCATCGATGCGCAGACCAACTTGCCACTCGCCACTCTTCAGATGTCAGCTGAGGCGGCCTTCAGGGCTTTCCTCAAAGTCCCGGCAACTGGCAAAGCGGCCAAAAATTACACCGCAGTCAAACAGGGCGCCCAGGAGTCCTACATGGACTTTGTCAATCGCTTAGAGGAAGCGATCAGTAGGCAGATCGATAATGAGCAAGCCCAACAAGAGCTCATGATGAAATTGGCCAAAGACAATGCCAATCTCGACTGCCGTAAGATCCTGCAGTCACTGGGTAATCGTCCCGACTTGACTCTCACGGACATGATTAGAGCTTGCGCTGACGTTGGCACAGACTCTTACAAAATGGGTTTGCTGGCAGCAGCGGTGCAAGGGGGTAGAAGACCTAAGAACAGAAACCAAGGGGCATGTCGCAATTGTGGCAAGGTCAGTCACTTCGCTAAGGAGTGCCGATCAAAGGGCGGCGGACAAAATTCCGGCCGTTCCAAGGCTCCAACCACCCCGTGTCCGAGGTGTAAGAAAGGCTACCATTGGTCCAGATACTGTCCGAATTCGGGAAACCGGAACGCGGGCACGTCTCTGGCCCCGGTCCAAACAGAGGCTTCCCTTGCTCTGGGCGCGCCAGAGCTAGACTAGATTCCGATCACATTCCAGGCATTGCGAAGGCACAGGCCAGCCCCAAGAGGAGTACAGGGCTAGAATTGACTTGCCAGGCGGACGTTACATGCGACCTGCCAGGCACAGTCTATCTGGTGGATTCCCAGTACATGGGAACCCTGCCCAAGGGCTTCATAGGTTTAGTTTTGCCTCGCAGTGAAGCAGGAGCACGCGGAATTCTTGTAATTTCGGGAGTCGTTGACTCCAATTTTTCAGGCGTTCTCCAAGTTCAGCTCTGGACGCACCTACCCCAGACCATTCGCAAAGGAGACACATTAGCGCAACTGATTATGGTTCCTTGTCACTCGCCAGCAGATAGCCAGGGAAGGCTCAGGGACAGCTCAGGGTCCGGGTCAGAAGACCGCTCGAGCGCAAGTGAGGCAGTGCAAGGATACCAGGTCTTAGCGACAGTGGAGACCAACATAGAGTGGAAACAGCGACCAGTTATTGAGGTATTTTTGAATAAAAAATCATTCTCAGGGTTGTTAGATACCGGAGGTGACGTCAGTGTGGTCAGCCGAAGCCAGTGGCCACGGGAGTGGGCCATTGAGCCGGTCTCCGATGTGTGGGGGGTAGGCAGCATCCAAGAAGCGTTTAGGAGCCGGGAGTGGGTGGAAGTCACGATCCCAAAGGCTGACGGCACAGTGGTCATTCGGCCGCACATTCTGGACGTGCACATCAACCTTTGGGGGCGAGACATTTTACAGCAGTACGGTGCCACTCTTACCTTCGGGTAATGGCTTTGCCACTTAAATGGCTTACCAACACGCCAGTCTGGGTGGAACAATGGCCGGTAGCGGGGGAGAAATTAGTCGCCCTAAAGCACCTGGTTACAGAACAGCTAGACGCAGGACATATAGAGCAGTCCACTAGTCCTTGGAATTCGCCCATTTTTGTCATCAAAAAGAAGTCAGGGAAGTGGCGACTCCTCCACGATCTCAGAGAGATCAATAAATGTATACAGCCGATGGGTCCGCTTCAATGCGGCATCCCAAATCCGAATATGATTCCCGAGGGTTGGGAGATCCTGGTCGTAGACCTAAAGGATTGCTTTTATACCATTCCCTTAGACCCCAGGGACAGGGAAAGGTTCGCCTTTACGGTGCCGGTTGTGAACCACAGTGAGCCCACGCAGCGTTACGCGTGGAAATTTTTGCCACAGGGGATGCTCAATTCGCCCACCCTGTGCCAAATTTATGTTCACAACGCACTGACAAGGTTTTGAAACCTTCATCCCACAGCCTTAGTATGCCATTTCATGGATGACATCTTGGTCGCAGTGCCGCAACTCGGCAGCGAAATGTTTACAGACCTCCAGGCCAGCCTGGGGGAGAAAGGGTTACTCATTGCCCCAGAGAAAGTGCAGAGAACCGAGCCCTTCTCATACTTGGGTCATCGGCTTCTCCGCTCTTTTGCAGCACCCGTTTTGCCCCAGATCAACTTAAAAGACTCAGTCACCTTGGTAGAATTACAGCAAGTTTTGGGTAACATTAATTGGGCCAGACTGTATTTCAGATTGGATACAGATCTTTTGAAACCACTCTTCTCGCTGCTAACATTAGGCAAGCAGCCGGCAGACCGGATACAAATTCCTCGAGAGGCACGCTTGGCTCTCGAGAAAGTCAGCCAAATTCTCAGCCAAAGGTGGGTGGACAGGATTGCTCAGGGGCCATACGCCCCGATCCTGAACTTGTACATCGTTCGGGCCGGATCCATGTTCACCGGAGCCCTAGGAGTGGACTCCGAGAAAGGGGCGAGTATCGTGGAATGGGTGTACTTGCCGAACACCTCTTCCTGAAACATCGTTCCTCCCCAAGAGTTGGTCTCCGCGGTGGTTTACCGCGGAAGGCTGAGAGCCAGGGACATTTCAGGGCACGACTTAGCAAAGATCGTGGTCCCGTTCACCAAAGAGCAGGTTCAGCAGCTGATGCAGCTCGGTGACTCGCTCCCGATTGCCTTGGAAGGATTCACCGGATGCTTGGCATACCACTTGCCAAAAGACCCCAGACTTGTCTCGCTTCAAACACAGACAGTCAGCTTGTATGAATTGCTCTCGCTGGTTCCACTTCAGGGGGCCAGAACAGTTTTTACTGATGGGGGTCGCACATATGGTGTCTTAACTTGGCAGGAGGGCCAGGCGTGGCGCACGCTGTTAACTCTTCCACAGAAGTCCGCACAGCGGGCAGAGTTGGCAGCAGTGAACCTTGCTTTGCGCACCTTCGCCAAAGAGCGCCTAAACATCATTACTGACAGTCAGTATGTTAGGAATTTGCTTCACAGTCTACCGGGAGCATACATCACTCCCGCGGTAGACAAAAATTTGCTGAGTCTGTTCCTCACAGCTCAATTTCACTTGCGAAACTGCATGGAAGCGTTCTATATTGCCCACATCCGAAGTCACCAGGACCTGCCGGGTCCAATCTCCGCGGGCAATAGCAGAGCGGATGCGGCTGCAAAGGAAATTCAGCAACGTTCAGTGTTAGGTGTTTTCACTACTCCAATTCAGAGTCATGCATCCTTTCATCAGAATGCCAAAGCGCTCGCCAGACAGTTCAATCTGCTACTTTCTCAAGTCCAAGGCATAGTTCGCTCTTGCCAGCATTGTGCAGGGGCACCGGGGGGGGCCTCGTGGGGGGGTCAACCCACGAGGGACAGAGGCTAATCAGGTGTGGCAAATGGATGTTACGCATGTTCCGCAGTTTGGCAGATGGCAGTACATGCACGTTTGCATTGATACTTTTTCGCAATTCGTTTGGGCGACAGCGCAAAAAGGTGAGACAGCTTCCCACGTGGAGCAGCACCTCTTAGCCTGCTTCGCAGCGATGGGCAAACCTCGGCACGTGAAAACCGATAACGCCCCATCCTACAGATCTAGGCAGTTGGCTAACTTCATGGCCACCTGGGACATCAAGCATACTTTTGGCGTTCCTTACAATCCGCAGGGGCAAGCGATTGTGGAACGAGTCAATCGGATGCTCAAGTCCTACATTGACAATCAAACAGAAAGGAGGGAGCCACCAGCCCTCCCCAAGTCACAGGGTCAGGCACAGCATTGTCTGAATAAGGTATTGTTCACATACAATCACCTTAATGTTTTTTCGGATTGCACGCCGCAGGAGAAACACTTCCGCCATTCAGAAGCTCTCCCGCGACCGATGGTCCGTTACCGGGTGCCACCGGACCCTTCCTGGAGGGGCCCGGTGCCACTCGTAACCTGGGGAAGAGGGTATGCTGCAGTTATGTCTCCTACAGGTGTCATCTGGATTCCAGCTCGGTGCATTAAGCCTCACTTGGAGCCACATGGCGTGGACCCAGACCGACCCGAGTCCGATCCCGGAGATGGAGGACCTCACCCTGACTGAGAGGACCCAGCGGGAGAGACAGTGGTCGCAGATGACAGCGCTGAAGATCACCTGGGGGATGGTCAAGGCCCTTTGCCATGAGGCCCAGGATGCCATCCAACGCGAGGAGAGGGAGCCGACACCGGAGAACTTCGTGGCCGCAGTCTTTGCCCAGATTCATGCCAATTCCATGGCAGTCACCATCATCCTGACCCTCTCCCTACTTGCGGGGGGAGGCGGCCTCATTAAAGGCCAACGATTTGATGCCAGGCGGAGATCTCTCTGCCCGGATGCACTACAACATATGGGAAAGGTTGGCAGGTCTCGTCAACCAGTCCGATTTTTGCCTGAAGCAGGACATTGGTTCTGCCTCAATCTTGAGCACCTGTCTCATCCCAGTGTGCCACACTCCAGGCGCGCACCCCAGGGATGGCGACTGGCTAGTGAAACGGATTTTCAGCCCATACCTCCCAGCAAGTTCCTCAGAATATGCCCGCTGGAAAATGCGGCTGACTATGACTTTGCCGGCTGATGCAGCCACTCTCCACACTCCTCGAGTGGCGGTCAGTCCGAACTCTACTTGTGCTCGAATGACCGGCTGCTCTGCAGTCGGCCGAACTCGGCGCCGTTGCCTTGAAGTTGGCAGCGGCAACTGGACTTATAATAACCCACAGACACTTGATACAATGTATGCTCATGTTACCCTACCTTCAGGTTGGTTCTTTACGTGCAATCAGTACACTTGGAACTACATTCCCGCAAATGTATCAGATTCCATTTGTTGTATCAGTCGCTTGACATTGTTACTCCCCACTAAGGATATGGTTACCCCAAGCACAAATGTTTCTGCACCCATACGACACACTCGTGCCACCCAGTTAGACAGCTCATGTGATAGCAACATTAGGGTTCTGAGTCCAGCTGAATACGTCTCGTTGGCAGTCAGCATACTTGGCGTGCCAGGCTTAGCCGTCGGCAACGCTCGGAGAATTGGTCAATTGGCTTGCGGATTAGCAAAAGCCATTAACCATACCTCCTCAGCAATAGCGCTGCTCAACCAGGAGCAGGCAGAGCTTCGCCATGCCATCCTTGACAATCGAGCGGCCATAGACTACCTTCTGTTGTTACATCATTTGGGATGCGAATCTGTTCATGGCATGTGTTGCTTTAATCTCACAGACAACACACGCAAGGTACAGAGCCAGCTCACGGACCTCCACACCCTAGTCAAGAACATCAAGGAGGGTTCTTCATGGGATTGGTGGAATTCCTTGTGGTCATGGCTCCCGTTGGGGTGGCTCCAGACGACGCTCAAAGTGATTGTGGGGGTGATAATACTAGGCATAGCAGGATGCAGTTTCATGCAATGTATTCCCTCACTGTTATCAAGATGTCCCCCGTGGGGGGAGCCCCGAAGCGTCATTCCCGTCCATCAGCTGATGCCCCTCTTGCGCAGGGTCGCCTGTCAGGTCCAAAAATAACAAAATAAGGGGAGATATGGATTCCGTGAGCACAATTGGCATAACGCGGCGGCTGGCAGAGGCCACTCCGGTCGAGAAGGCTCCTGGTCCGTGGGCTCTGCGGGCCCAGAAATTGGGGGAGCGGATTAATAGTAATAATCATAAGGTTGATTCACCCACATCTGACCTGACAGGCGATTCCGCTGAGGAAAGCAGATCACTAACCTCCGTTACGTATTAGGCAATTACTCACTCGCAGTTAAACCTAATCTTTGGTGCAAATAGAGGCCATATTTACTCTGGTGTAAACCCCGAACAATGGTTTTCCCCTGTCAGTGTTTGCCCAAGTTAATTAACTTCCCCAAGAGAGATTTCCCATTAACCCGAGTAAATGGGTGATGTGATTTTTCTGTCAGATGACGATTCTATCCCTCATTGCCTTCTGATCTATATATGATGATGCTTTTTCCTCAATAAACCACTGATCTGATCTCGCTCCATTTGCCTCATATCGTTACTTGATCAGTCTCCTCTGGGACCTCACGGCCGTCCAGCGGCCCCGATCCTACACAGTACCTGGGTCTCGAACTGCCAACTTGCCAGCCTAGGTGAAAGAAAAAACTTAAATGGACAGGATAAGATTCAGTTAGAAAGCTTGGTACTATGTCATCTTTGTCCCTGTTCCTAGCTCACTCAAATGTTATGTCACATAAGAGAAAAATTATTTGCTCTCATACTCTCAGATGCTTATTTTAATCTTCTAGCCCCAATAGTGAAGCAAAGCTTTTTCTGTAAATTATCTTTGTCTGATAAATCCATTGGTAGGAACTACACATTTGGAGATTACCCACAGTAAGCTTTTTTTTTTCCATTTTTAAATGAAAAGTGGGATCACAAGGTAGAGATTAAAATGTGAATAGAAAAAGCAAGATCTACCTTCATAAAATGTGACATTTGTTATGCAGTAGAGCTCTAACCCTCACTATTAAGATAGTGAAATGTTACATATTCCCAGCGTTGGGAAGCTTGGACACTGATTAACACATCTGAAAAGAAAATCAAAGCTTTAGAAATGTGGATTTACAGACGGCTACTAAAGATTTCATGGGTTGACATGTGACTACTGTAGAAGTGTTGCGCCAGATGGATAAAGAGCAAGAACTGTTTAAGACCATTAAACGAAGAAAGTTCCAATACCTTGGGCATCTCATGAGGAATGACAGAAAGTATAGAAAACTCCAACTTGCTATGCAAGGGAAGATCCTTGGGAAGAGACGGACCTCGTGGATTAGAACCAGGGAGACTGGTGTGGAATGTCTTTGGAAGAATTGTTCTGAGGAATTAAGAACTGGAAGACTATTGCCATGATGATAGCCAATATTCAGAATAGATACAGCACTTGAAGAAGCATTTTACTGCTGGTTATCTACAAGCAGACTGCACCCACTGAAAAAACATGCACTGTTTTAATGGGATTCCTTGCATTAAAGCAAAACATATTGTACCAACCACTGTCAGGAACTTCATAGTTATTAACGGTGCTGGATTTCTATGATTTTTATTGTCATTGTCATTTCCACTTATATAGTATCCTATAGTACTAAGCTCTGTCTGTATGGTTCACAAGGTGAATTATAAAAACTACAGTTTGCCCCCAATAAGCTGGTCACTCATTTTACTGACCTCAGAAGGATGGAGGGCTGAATCAAGCTTGAGCCTGTCAGGATCTAACTCAGATCATGAACAACAACTCAACCACTGTGCCATGGGGTTCGGGCCTCACTTGCTCAACATGTAGCAAAAATGGAGTTGCTAGAGCTGCTCCCCCCCCCCCCCCCCCCGACCATTGCCAAGAACAATATCTCCAGCTGGTCATTGCTGGGAGGTTTCATAGCTATATTGCTGCTGGCCAACCAATGACATTGTTTTTTGCCAGGTTGGCAGCTCCAACGTCTCTGTTTTCATTTATTGTCAAGCACGCAAAGTCTCTGCTGCCCAGACCTGGCACTATCAGTAGTTAGTAGGGCTCCCAGCACTGTTTGGCTGCTGGTAGAAGTCTTGGCTCTTTATCTTTATGGGTCTTTATCTTAATTGAGACTTAGTCTAAGTCAGACCTAGACTGAAGATTACTTCAAATATGAAAAGACACCTTCAGTACTGAGTGTCTTCTGAAATCCTTCAACCAGAACACTGTCCTCTGGAAAGAGGATGGCCTGCCAACATCTGCCCAATAGCAAAAAGGGATCTCATACTTCGCAGAATAGACCCCTAATTCCCAGGGGCCCCTGGATCTGCTGCATCGCTCTTTGAACTCAACGTTCACAGGAATTCTGGCATAAATTTCAAGTTTGCAGTTTAGAATTTATTCCCCCCAAAGCTCTGAAAGGTTCCGGTGCTCCTAAGCAGGGGGGGGGGGGGGGACAAAAGGAAAACGTCTCACTCAATGGAGAAACATTTCAAACTCATAGGTGTATAAATCATTATTGCAAAAATAACATCTAAGGAAGCCTGATAGTCCTGTCATGGTAGATGATGTTGTTCATGGAGAAGGTCACCTCCCTAGAGCCAGCGCTGGGGTTGGTGCTTCTTGTTTCAAAAGGTTTCACAGGAAGACAATTTTAACTGTGGCATTTGGTTTCTAAGTGTCAAAGCACACCGCTGGGGTGACCTCAATTCCTGCCAGTTGTTCATGATGGAGCCTGCATGAATACCAGGTCACAAACTTCTCTAGCAACAAATTAATGCAGCTTAAAAGTATTTTTTTATTATTATTGTTTTTTCATGTCAGACTCACAGTACATCTGAAGTGTTTTTTGAAATATGACTTGGGAGTCCCAGACGATATTAGGGAAGCAGGTTAGGAGGAAATTAAATCCTACTTTCTCCTGTGCTATATTAAGAAAGAAGAGAAAGCTGAATGTTACTCGCTTAGTGCAGGATTTATAGCTTAGCTCAAAATATAAAGAAGAAATAATGTGAAGGCCCAGGAATTTCATTGGTCTTTTGGACTCAACTTGTTGACTTTGTCCTCTAAAAACTGAGAAATACACACCCATGTGGACCAATTACCCATGTACATGAACACACACACATATGCTCTAGTCACTGGAAATGCGATCTATTGCATGATGCTTGTCTTTTGAGATAAGATCTTAAAAGCCATGAACTTGCTTGCATTCTGTTGACATTAAAGTTCCATGATGCTTTTCCTAAGAAACACATTAATAGCTAACATTTCCCATCCCTCACGCTGCAGTGCACCCATCTGATTTAATATTTTATATCTCACAAAGTCACATTGGGATCTGCACAGGATTAAAAGAACTGCTGTAAGTGAATGATGCAATGAAAACTTAGTCTGAAGTACTTCACAAACAAGTAAATTGAGTCCTTGGGAACCTCTTCTAATTGTTCTCCTCAAAAATCACCCTTTCAGGTAAAAAAAAACAACAACAATGCAAATAGGACACACTGAAATGCTTCAGAGTCCCAGGCAGCCAGACATACTTTTCTTCTGGGAAATTCACTCAATCCCAGTGTTTCCCAACCTTTGGTTCTTGGAGTTCAATTCCCAAAAGCACTGAGCACCAATGTACTGACTTAGGCTTCTGGGTATGGAAGTCCAAAAACCAAAGGTTGGGAAACACTGCTCTATCCTGTCCCCAGCTTTAAAACAGTAATCATTTATGTCCAATGCCATTTAGCTCCACTGCCACGCGATTTTTTTCCTGTAGCATTTTTTTTTAAAAAAAACCTTCTACAAACAATGGTACCTCCCTCATGTGTATAGGTAGTGTTGTTTCAGCGACAGATGGATCTACAGTCTACACTCATTCTGCTACAAATAAATCACCCTTGTTACAGAGGATGGACTTAGCCAAAGCAGTCCACCAGTTTGGAAAACAACAGGTCAGTCAGTCTGTCAGGCTTTCTTTCTATGAGACAATGACAAGAGAAACTGTTTTCAAGTCTTAGAACAGCCAATTGCAAAGTCATTCATTCTGCCTCATTTCCACATTAATGTCCAATTTTTTTAAGGAAAAGGTCAGTACACCTGTTGTTCAGGGCTTCTGGGAATTGAAGTCCAAGAACATCTGGAGAGCCAAGTACAATATGCTAACCCCTGCTGTAGGGGAAGCTCTTTGAACAGTGCAGCTTGCCCAAAGTTACACAGCTGACTCTAATCTCTGAATGCACAACGGAGAATCAAATTCCGGACACCTGGCTCTGATACCTAAACCACTGAACTACCTTAGGACAAATTTGTTCCTTGCACATTGGATGTATTTCTACAAGTTTACACAGTACACTGGTGCATTCTGCTATACTTTAATCTAAAATATTGGTTATTTTTATTTAAAGTGAATTTAGAGGCTACGGTCAATACTGTCTTTAAATGAGTGTAGAGGAATTTTTACAGGTTATTGTTGCTTATGAAGTAGGGTAACTAGATTAATGGTAATCAATCATTATCATCACATACATCACATACTTAACCTGCTCCTTGTTAGCATCAAGATCCAGCCCACTAAGAAAGTTCTTGACCTTTGGTGCTGCATTATTTCCAGCAATGGTTAGTTTGCTTGAATTTATCATGCATTTTCAGCTCCACTGAGAGGCTGTGACTGGAGATGTGAATTTCATTCATCCTTACAGAAATGGCATGCTCTGAACTTGCATTCGCTTGGGGAATATTTGCACAACAACCTTATCTCAGTTTATGACCATGATGGTGAACCTTGGCACTCCAGATGTTCTTGGACTTCAATTCCCAGAAGCTCAAGCACCCTGTGATTCCACATGAATGGGTTTACTGTGATTCATCCACCCCGCAGTGCCCTTGTCACTCCTGGAAACGGAAGCAAAGCGTGCCCGTACAGTTAAGACTCTTCCAGGTTAACCCTTCCTCTGTAGGGTGTGTTTTACCTCCACTTCCGGGAGTGATGAGGGCAGCACGGGCCAGATGAATCGCAGTAAACCCATTCGTGTGGATTCATAGGGTGCTTGGGCTTCTGGGAATTGACATTCAAGAACATCTGGAGTGCCAAGGTTCACCATCATGGGTTTATGATGTTGTTTTAACTGCTATGGCTTCCTTCTAAGAATCCTGGGAATTAGCATATGAGGAGGTAAGGGTTTACTATGACTCTTAGGATTTCTGAGGAAGAAGAATAGACTTTGAGGAACTCTGAGGAAGAAGTACAGGTTTGGAAGCTCCTTTAACCAAGATGCTGTCAGCAGGGTCTCCTTTCAGGGTGAGTATGAGTCCTTCATGCCATTGAAACTGCCATTCATGTGCTTTTTTTACCCTTCTGGATTTAATCCAGATGAAAGAAAGAAAGAGGTCAAAGGAAACTGTGCCTTGCCATTTCTTCACTCCCATCAATGCTTCCATGCTCATAGAAGGCAGAGTTTCAGACTGAATCAACAGTCAGGACCAGCAAGGTTCTTCTTCTTCTTTCATGTCCTGATCGAACCATAGACTGTCAAAATGAAGCAACTTTCTTAGCTTTGTCATTGGCCAAACTTAAGTCCTCATCTGTGCATTTTTCTGGCAGTAAGCAGCAGACCAGTAAATGAGGCGGATTCTGTATCTCTATTCACACAGTGTGTTGTCCACCTTGAGCATTTTGGTCTTGCATTTAGGGACTCCAACCCTCAGCCTATTCAGGGTCCTCCAAGTGATGGGGGGTTTGAGTTCCTCAGCTATATACTCCTTTAATGTTGTTCCTTGTCCAGTGAGCTCCTTCCTCCATCTTCTAATTTAGTTTTTCTCTTGTGTACCCTCCAGAATGTTTGTTCTTACCATAAAGCTCTTCCTGGATCTGAGCCAGCAGACTTGAGGCATGTATCCATTCAGAGGATGTTGAGGGTCATTCCCTTGCTTAGTTATCTCGCCTTCCACTGCTACTTCTCTCCTGACCAGCAAGATGAGGTTGTGCAGGAGGCTCCAGTAAAGAGGTAGATCTTGGCAGGTGCCTAAAAGTCATACCTGTCAAGTTTCAGAAAATTTCAGTCAAATAAGGGAAATTTCCTGGCCAAAACAGGAAACTGGACAGCTATGCTTATCCTGTGTTGGCCTCCAATCTAACTCCAGTCTAATTGCAGTCTAACTAATACGGGGTGACGGTGGGAAAAAGTGTAAAATATGGGGGTTTGACAGAAATTTCCCGAAACTTGACAGGTATGCTAAAAGTACTGACTCCTGCCAACCCCACCTGTGAAGGCCTATAACCTAAGCTGTCCTTTAGCAGCACATTTGAAGTCTTATAGCAACAATGTGCAGGGTTTTATCATTTCTCATTGGCATCCAGTCAACCAGTGTATGAATTTCAAAGCTCAAGCCATGATACTGGATCCTCAGAATGCTGCAGACCAGGGTGTCTCAACGATGGGTCCTCAGGTGTCCTTGAATTTCAGCTCCCAGGAGCCTTGATCAACAAATGTACTGACTTGGGCTTCTGGGACTTAAATTCAAAAAACACCTGGGGATCCAAGGTTGAGAAACACTGGTTTGCAGATGATTTTCCTGATGAATCCTATCATAATCCCCCCCTCCCCTGCAAGATCCTCTCAGAACCAAGGATTTCAAATGTTCTGAAGTCATGCTATCCATTTTTAGTAGTCATCAGAGCCATCAATTCTCTGGTAGAAGGGTTCATTTTTTTCTGTTCTTGCATTCTACATCTTGTCTTGCATGCATCAGCTAAACCAGAAGTTCTCAAACTTTTTAAGCCAGGGGCCGGATCATGCTCCCACAGCCAGCTTTGAGTGCTGGACGGCCATTTTGCCCTTCTTCTACCACATGGCACTTCCTGGTGTGGTGGAGGCATACGGCCTGCTGCTTCCGGCCTGCTGCATCTGGCTGCATCCGGCCTGCTGGTCGCAGGTTGAGAATCCCTGAGCTAAACTAATCTCTTATCACCCAAAGATGCCTTATCTGCCTATTCACCGAACATCTATCTTAGTCCATACCAGGGCATTACATAAAAGGACTGAAATGTTTCTAGAACAGAGTAAAGGATCTCTGCCAGCAGCCATCACAATACAGGGGTTGGCCAACCTTGGTGCTCCTGCTGTTCTTGGACTTCAATTCCCAGATGCCTAAGTCAGCACATCTGCTGATCAGGGCTTCTGGGAATTGAAGTCCAAGAACAGCAGGAGCACCAAGGTTGGCCACCCATGCAATATAAAATAAATTTCTTCTTCTTCAAGTGCTGTATTCAATTCCAAATATTGGCGATCATCATGGTGATCAGACATAAAGATTGTCCTGTGAACACTATAATGTAGTAGTCTTCCATTTGCCTTCCATATTGCAGCATGACACCCATACCACTGATCCAGTTCCATGAGTCACTTTCTGGTCCTGGGCCCTTTTGGCATATAGTTTTCCTCAGCCCCAGGCCAGTATGAAGCTGCTGCCCTCCATCAAGATGGGTTCAAGTGGGATTTAATCCACTTGGCAACCATCAGCCTTCATTGAGGACTTCATTACCTAAGGCTGTTAGTCCTCAAGGTTGTCAGATTAGTTAATCGCTGCCTGACTATCAGAGTTGAATCACTGACATTATGGTCTACTCTATTACCATAACAGGACTGCTTGGCCAACTGGCAGAATACATTTAGACAACATGAAAGGTGTCAACCAATACTGTATAGAATATGCTTGACATCTGTAAGAATTCTTACGCTTCCTTATCTTTCATTGTACTTCCCCATTTATGACAATCTGTGCTTATTGTTCTCTGTGATGAGATTTTTCTCCCTGTGCCCTTCTGATAAATTTGAACAATATCCTACTGTCTAGCCTACTTTAACACACCTACATGATTTGTTTCATATTCCTGGACTCTCTTGTAATTTAAGCTATGAAAATCTATTAGCAGTTCCCTTCCAGATCCTAAAATTTGCCCAACAGGACACCTATTTCACAAGGTCAGAATGGCAGACTCTCAAGGCTATAATTTCCACTAGATCACAGAAACAGGTAATGTACAGAATTTTCTACATAGCAAGCCCTGTGGAGTATAAATGCTGGCACTTGAGGCCATACATTTCTAAATTTTCCTGAGCCTCTATTTTAGGTGTGTTACAAGAGAATCACACGGTGCTGTGATTTTAAAATCACACAGGCACACAATAGTTTTCTTCTTCCACCTCTGCAGGTCATGGGTTTGAATCTCAGTTCCAACATTTTAATTGAGCATATCAAGACCAGAGTACCACTATGATAAAATGAGAAAAGCTGGGGTGAAATGAATGGTGTTTTTTTCCTCTAGGACCAGTGAACTGAGTAACGATGCCTTTTTCATTTGTTTCTGTGGGTGAAACAGCTCGTGTGTTTCATTTGTTTCTGTGGGTGAAACAGCTCGTGTGTACCAATGCTACCCTCATTTCTTCTAAGGATGCTAATGGTTTGTGACGACAAAACTGCATCCCCAAGGGCCTTACACTGAACAATTCTTTATGATCCGTACACCTCACTGACTGGGGTGAAAGATTCTGCTGTTGTATCTATACCCTGGGGTTCCATTACCTACTAACTATTGTAGCTTTTTACAGAACAAGTATGTTCAAAGGAAAAGAACTGAATATCAAACAAAGGTCTTAAGTCATTACCAGGTGTGAAATGCAACACTGCCTCACACAGTTTGCAGCTTGTGTCTCTTTATCTTGGGGCTATAAATGTCATACAGTCTCATGCTTTTGTTTGAGGAAATGGACTTGATCCACAAAAGCTCACATTATAAAAATTAAACTATTAGCCTTTATGGTGCCACAATATTTTTGTCTCCTTTATTTTGTTTTTGTTTCATTTTGATTCTTATTTGAATAGGTGTTTTGTTTTCCTTCAAATGAGGAACCAATGCATTTTGGTCAAATAAAGTGAGGGTTGAAGGCAACTTAAATTATTCTTTTTCACATTATTTTTATAAAAGTCTCTGTTGAAAATGGTCACACACATAAATACAGTACTGTATTGTAGAATCCTAATTAATGTAGCATTTGTATTCAGAAAGTTCGGTTTCACTTACCAGTGATAACTTTCGTTCTTCGAGTATATAGTTTGTGAATACACACTCATGGGTTATGCGCCTGCGCAGAACGCTGATCGGAGGCTTGAAAAGCTATTGGTCAAAAGTTTTGGCGGTAAGACCGCCCACCGTACCGCCCACCCTGAGGCGCCTGCGCACCATTTTACCTCAGTTCCATACTTAAGCCAAGCACAGGATAAACCAATTGATCTCATCCGTGCAGCTCAAGAGGGGAGGCAGGGTGGGTAGTGTGTATTCACAAACTATATACTCGAAGAACGAAAGTTATCACTGGTAAGTGAAACCGAACTTTCTCCTTCGTATAGTTTGTGAATCCCCACTATTGGGAGATTAGCAAGCTCACACTCCCTTGGTCGGTGGGCAGTCGGATGAGATGATCCCACGATGAGTATGATGGTCAGGTAGATTGAACTGTCAAGGGCGTTGAGTCCGGAGCCCCCTGGTGAGGACGACACGGCCAAGCCTGGCGTCTGCAGTGGCTCTGGTGTCCACCCTGTAGTGCTGGACAAATGTAGAAGGTCTGGACCAGGTGGCAGCCTTACATATGTCCTCAAGCGGTGTGCCCTCCAGAAAGGCAGTGGACGTGGCAACCGCCCTGGTAGAATGCGCCCTGACATGCGGTGGAAGTGGCAGCGAGGCCGACTCGTAGGCCAGGTAGATGGTAGACGTGATCCATTTGGAGAACCTCTGGGCAGAGATGGGTTCACCCTTGGACTTTCCTCCATAAGCCACAAAAAGGCGTTACGACTTCCTGAACTCCCTTGTCCTGCTGGTGTAAAACAATAAAGCTCGTTTCACATCCAGCGTGTGCCAAGTCCTTTCTTGGGTGTTGGTGGGGTTCTGGAAGAAGGTTGGCAAGGAGATAGTCTGTGCCATATGAAACTGGGAGACCACCTTGGGAAGGAAGGTGATATCCGCTTGGAGCACCACGCGGTCATTGAAAAACTGGAGAAACGGTGCGTCTGCCCGCAGAGCAACCAGTTCACCAGCTCGTCGAGCAGACGTGATAGCCACCAGAAACGCCGTCTTCCACGTGAGGAGACGAGCATCCGCGGTAGCCATGGGCTCGAAAGGAGTCCTGGTGAGTGCGTTGAGAACGGCAGACAGTGACCATTGTGCCATTGGAGTCCTGACCAGAGGGAAGGCGTTCCGCAGTCCCTTGAGGAAACGCTTCACCGTTTGGTCGCGAAAGGCACCAGAAGCGGGCGAGCCAACCGGAGAGTGAGCCACCACCGCTGAGAGGTGGACTCGGATGGAGGTAATGCTAAGGCCAGACTCCGCCAGATGGAGGAGGTAGGCCAAGACATCCTGTAGTCCCACCTGTAGAGAGGATGTCTGCTGGGATGCCAGAAAAGCACAAAAGCGTCTGTATTTGGAAGCATAAGACTTCCTTGTGGAAGGGCGCCGTGCTAGCTCCAAGATCCTGGATAGTCTGGGGTTATCCTCCACGCGGTGAGGTGGAGGCTGGGTAGATCCGAATGGTGAAGTTGGCCATACTCCATTTGGAGAAGCGTTGGTGATTCCGGCAGCGTGCGATACTGTGACGACATGCGTAACAGCAGCGGAAACCAGGGATGGAGAGGCCATGCTGGAGCCACAAGAATTGCGTTGGTCCTGTGCTGGTACATCCTGGTGAGGACCTTCTGGACCAGAGGAAACGGAGGAAAGGCGTAGAGGTAGTCCTGATCCCACCGTTTCATGAAGGTATCGCCCTTGGAGTTCAGTCCGATGCCTGCCCTGGAACAGTACCTGTGGCATTTCCTGTTGGACTCCGACGCAAAGAGGTCGATGCTCGGCGTACCCCAGGCCTCGCAAAGCGACCGAAATACCTCGTCGTCCAGTTCCCATTCATGGGTCGTCGAGGTGCCCTGAATGTGCACTCCAATCGGAAAGATGTGTCTTTCCAGGCACCATTCCCAGAGTTGCACAGGGAGGTAAAGAAGGGTGGTGGATCGCGTTCCTCCCTGCTTGTTCAGGTATGCCACTGCCGTGGTATTGTCTGAGGCCACTTGAACCACCTTGCCGGTGAGTATGGTCTCGAAGGAACGTAGGGCCTTCCAAACGGCCAGAAGCTCCAAGTAGTTTATTTATTATTTATTTATTTATTAGTCAAATTTGTATATGCCGCCCGCTCAGGCAAACCCGACTCAGGGCGGCATCACAACAATGCACAAAATACATAAAAACATTATAAAAAACCCCCAACCCACCCCCTTTAAAAACCCCTATATCCCACCCACCCATCCCATCCACTATAAAAAGGAAGAAGAGAGAGTTCTTATACAAGCCAGCAGGCGGGCACCATAGTCCCATTCGGGCCCCACACCTGCCCTGCCAGCCAGGTCTTTACCCCTTTCCTGAAGGGCAGCAATTCACCTTGGAGTCTTAGGTCTATTGGCAGGAGGTTCCAGAGAATTGGTGCGGACACGGAGAAGGCCCTCCTTCGGGTGCTAGACAAATGTGCATCCCTCGTTGGTGGCACCATTAGAGAACCCCTCCGGTCCGCTCTAGTTGGACGGGCAGACACTCTTGGGACGATGCGGTCTCTAAGGTATCCTGGCCCCCTGCCATATAGGGCTTTAAAGGTCAAAACCGGCACCTTAAATTGCACCCGGAGACAAACTGGTAACCAGTGCAGCTCCCGGAGTAGCGGAGAGGCATGGGCATATCGCCCACACCCCATTACCACCCGGGCCGCCGCATTCTGGACCAGCTGCAGCCTCCGAATGGTCGTCAAGGGCAGCCCCATGTAGAGCGCATTACAGTAGTCTAGTCGGGAAGTAACCAGAGCATGGGTGACCATAAGCAAGGAGCCCCGGTCCAGGATTGTGCGCAATTGGCGAATCACCCAAAGTTGGGCAAAAGCCCTCCTGGCCACAGCCGCCACTTGTTCTTCCAGCAGCAGCCGCGAGTCCAGAAGAACCCCCAAGTTGCGCACTGGGTCTGTCTGGGGCAAAACAGCCCCATCCAGTACCAAAGGTGGTAACTCCCTGGATAACACGGGGCCCCTTATCCACAGCCACTCTGTCTTGCTGGGATTCAGCCGAAGCCCATTGGCCCCCATCCAGACCCCAATGGCCTCCAGGCATCCAGATAGGATTTCGACAGCATCACTGGGGTCCCCACGGGCCGAGATGTACAGCTGAGTATCATCCGCGTACTGATGGTACCGCACCCCGTGGGAACGAATGATCTCACCCAGTGGCTTCATATAGATGTTAAATAAGAGAGGAGAGAGCACAGAGCCCTGAGGCACCCCATACTTAAGGGGCCTAGGGCTGGACCTCTCACTCTCTAACCATACCGACTGGGTACAGCCCTCCAGAAATGAGGAAAACCAGGACAACACAGTGCCCTGGATCCCCAGTCCTTCGAGCCGTTCCAGAAGGATACCGTGGTCGACGGTATCGAAAGCCGCTGAGAGGTCAAGAAGAGCAAGGACGGATGGACAACCCCCGTCCCGCTCCCGCCAGAGATCATCCATCAGTGCGACCAATGCCGTCTCCGTTCCATATCCGGGCCTGAATCCTGATTGAAAGGGGTCTAGATAATCCGCTTCCTCCAGGACACTCTGCAGCTGGCGCGCCACCGCCTTCTCCAAAACCTTACCCAAAAAGGGCAGGTTGGAAACTGGCCTATAGTTGTTAAGGACAGCTGGGTCGAGGGACGTCCTCTTCAGGAGGGGGCGCACCAAAGCATGTTTTAACTGTGCAGGAAATACCCCCTCCCGTAATGAGGCATTTATTATCCCCCCTATCCAGCCACCTGTTACCTCCTTGGAGGCTTTCACCAACCAAGTAGGACAGGGATCCAAAGGACATGTAGTGGCACGAACAGCTGCAAGGAGCCTGTCCACTTCATCAGGGACAACAGGATCGAACTGGTCCCAGATCGTACAGCAAGACTGTGCTCTGGCACCCCCCCGACCCTCCCCATCCACGCCAGGATTCAACCCTGAACGAATCCGATCGATTTTCTCCACCAGATGGTCAGCAAAGTCCTCAGCCGAACCCTGCCAACCGGGCACCGATCCCCCCCTACCAAGGAGGGACCTGGTTACCCGGAACAGGGCGGCTGGGCGATTATCAGCGGAGGCAATAAGGGCGGTGAAGTATTGCCGCCTCACCACCCCTATCGCCACTAGGTAGGCCCTAATAGCAGCTCTAGCTAGTGTCCAATCGGAGTCATCCTGGGTCTTCACCCAGCGGCGCTCTAGGCGTCTCTTTGCCCGTTTGATATGGTGCACCATCTCATGAGGCGACCAAGCGTTGTTGACCGTGAGAGTCCCGCAAGCAGCCCCCCAGCCGAGGTTGCTTGCGTCGGTCAATACCTGCAACGAGGGTTGCGGGGGGTAAAAGCTCTTCCCCGTGGCCACGTTGAGTGGCGTCGTCCACCACAGCAGCTGGTCCACCAGTTCCGGAGACGGAGTCAACCGTTTGGACTGGCTCTCCCGGAGCGAGTCGAATTCGTGAAGGAGCCACGACTGCAGGGAGCGGAACTTCAACTTGGCGTGAGGGATTACCGCCGTCGTTGAGGCCATGAGGCCTAGAAGTCTCTGTGCCTTTTTCGCCCGGATGACCGGTTTGGTGCGAAAGTCGCTCACCCCATGTGCAATGTCCTGCAAGCATTTCTGGGGGGCGAAGGCTCTGGTAGCAAGCGAGTCGAGTACCGCTCCAATGTACTCGACGCGTTGAGAAGGAATCAACTTCGATTTGGAGAAGTTGATCCTGAGGCCAAGACTCTCCATGAGGTGGACCGTGAATTGTGTGTCCCGAATGGATGACGAGCTGGTGGGGGAGACAATCAGCCAGTCGTCGATGTACGGGAAGACCCTGATTCCCCGCTGACGGAGGAAAGCAGCCACCGGAGCCATGCACTTGGTGAAGACCCTCGGTGCCGTGGCCAGACCGAACGGTAGACACCGGTACTGGTACACAGAATCGCCGATGCGGAAGCGGAGGAACCGCCTGTGATCCTCGAGGATGGAGACATGGAAGTAAGCGTCCTTGAGGTCTATGACTGTGAAGCAGTCCCCTTTGTTGATGAGGGGGAGGACGGTCTGTAGGGTCACCATCCGGAACTTCCTGGTGTGGATGCACTTGTTCAGGCGGCGCAGGTCCAGAATTGGGCGAAGTCCTCCGTCCTTCTTCTGAACCACGAAGTACCTCGAGTAGAAGCCGTTGTCCCAGTCGGGCGGTGTTACCCGCTCGATGGCTCCCTTGGACAGAAGAGTTGATATTTCTTCCTCCAAATGGGGGGACGAGGTGGTGAAACGATGTCTTCCTACCCGAGGCACCCGCACGAATTCGATGGTGTAACCAGCGGACAAGATCTTTAAGACCCACCAGTCATCCGTGATGCCCGACCACACCTGGAGGAAATTCCGGAGGGGAAGGTATGGGAGGTGGAGCGAGAGAGACTTGGCCATCGTGGTTTCAAACTCGGGACTTGGACTTCACGTCGGAACGCTTGCCCTGCCCATAAGGCTGGTAACGGGATTTGTGTTGGCGCCGCTGTTTGTAGGGGCCGGGCCTGGGCTGATCCGTCGAGCCACCCTGTTGCTACGGGTTTCCCTGATACCGACGCGTGAAGGGTTGGAATCGCGGCCTGGCAGGCGGAGCCGGCGTGGTAAGCCCCAGGAACTTGGCCGTCGAGTTCGTTTGCCGCATTTCGTTCAGGACCTTATCGGTGTCCTGTCCGAACAGGCCCTGCCCATCGAAAGGGAACTCCTCGATGAGCTTTTTCATTGCATCATCGAGGGAGGTGCCCCTGAGCCAGGCATGACGATGGAGGAAAATGGCAGAAGACATGTCCTTAGCCGCGTAATCATTGATGTGCCTGGCCGTCCTCATCTGCTGCTCTGACAGAAAGTCCCCTTCGGTCGCCAGTGCGTCGAAACCCTTCTGAGCATCGGCGGGTAGCTTCGCCGCCAGGACCTTCACCTGCTCCCAGAGGTGGGACTGATAGAGGCGCATGGCAGCCGAGTAATTGGCGGCTCGGAGGAAGAGGGAACCGGTGGCGTAGAACTTGCGTCCCACCGCATCCAGCTTCTTCCCTTCCGGAGTCGAAGGTACCGGAAAACCGCTGGTGGCCGTCCTATGCTGGAAGGCCTTGACCACCAACGAGTTCGGCAGGGGGTGTGCTTGGGGGAACTCAACGTTCTCATCCAGGACTCTGTACATGCCATCGAGCCTGGATGAAACGGAGTGGGATGACACTGGCTTCTTCCATGTTGCCTTCGCTGACGTCAACATGGATGGGAGCATGGTAATATGGACCGGTCGGATCGCCCGTCTGTCGAGTTTGGCGGTCATTTGGTCCTCGCCCTCAAGTGGTGGTTGGTCCACTTTCAGGTTCAGGGCGGTCCCCAGGTGTGTCAGCATTGCCGTGAGCGAGCGTTGATCCTCACCACGCGGTGGGTCAACCACGCCGATGGCCTGGTCCGGGGTCTTGTCGGCATCGACGTCCCCCTCGTCCTCCTCCGAAGACGCGCTGGAGTCATCGGAAGACGAGGGGGGAACCCTGGTATCCACGTCGGGACCGCGCCAGTACGGCCTGGGCGGGTCGACGGGATGGGAGTCCACCGCATCGACGTCTGGACCACACCAAGACGATATGGGTGGGCCAGCGGAGCGGACACTCGACCCTCGTGAGGTCGGTGGAGCCACAGTAGGACCAACATCCCTGGGGCTTGCGGTGGTCGGCACCGGAGCCGCAGAGGCCGCGGGCATGGAGGCCTTGAACTGCTGGGCAAACGATTTTGCCATGGCCTCGAACATCCCTTTAAAGAACTCCATCTGGGATGCATCAGCCGCCGATCGTTGGGACGAAACGGTGGCCGACGAAACGGTGGCTGGGAGGATCAGGGACGAAACAGTGGCCGGCATGGTGGGTGCTGGGTCATCGATTGTTGGAGTCCTAGGCCTCGGGGAGACGGACGCCTGCCTCGTGGGTGAACGGCCCCTACCACGAGGAGGAGACGGGAGTACCTGCAGTGGGCGAGCTGGAGCCCCAGCCCTGCGACCTTTTTCAGGAGATCCCGAAGAGGACCGTCCGCCCCATATCGAAGATCCGGGTGAAGGACATCTCGCGACCGAAAAGGGAGGTGAAGGCCCCGGAGAGATGGGAGGGCGAGGCGTAGGCGGGAGAGATCGCCTTTTCTCCGACCCGTGTTTCTTCTTCTTCTCCCCATTTTTATCCTTCTTCTTCTTCTTCCTGATGGAAAGAGTTGAAGAAGAAGCAGGAAGCGGAGGGGGCTGGGAGGCACCAGCAGAAGTAGAGGCAGCCGAGGCGGGAGCCAAAGCGAGCTCCATAAGGTGAGCTTTCAGCCGGTTGCTCCGGTTCTGCACTGCAAGTCGGGTAAAGTTCTTACAGTGAGTGCAGGACTGGCTCTGGTGAGATTCTCCCAGGCAAAAAAGACAGAGGCTATGCCCGTCGGAGGCAGGGAACTTCTTGAGGCAAGCAGAACACTGCTTGAAGGCTGCAGCCATCAAAAAAATTCCTCCAACAGAAGGTTCGAGAAGGCAAGCACCCCGAAGGGCAGGCCAGCCGCCACCCCCTTGAGGGGGGAAATGGTGACCGGAGCGAGTAGGCAACTGAGTCCACCAGGAGGAAGAAACAGCACCGGGATGGCAATCCTGCCCAAAGGACAAGATCACCAAAAAAATTATTTAAAGTTAGCCAAAAGACTTTCCCTCAGAAGGGCGAAAAAATTGAGGAAGCTCTCAACGATCGTCCTGCTGCTACGGCGGAAAGAAGAGAACTGAGGTAAAATGGCACGCGGGCGCCTCAGGGTGGGCGGTACGGTGGGCGGTCTTACCGCCAAAACTTTTGACCAATAGCTTTTCAAGCCTCCGATCAGCGTTCTGCGCAGGCGCATAACCCAATAGTGGGGATTCACAAACTATACGAAGGAGAACTAGAGAATTCCATCCACTTGGAAATAAATGTGTCTACCACATATAATTACAAAGCAATGATATGGC
Source organism: Bradypodion ventrale (assembly GCA_035047345.1). Lineage (NCBI taxonomy): Eukaryota > Metazoa > Chordata > Lepidosauria > Squamata > Chamaeleonidae > Bradypodion > Bradypodion ventrale. The sequence goes on along the minus strand of JAWDJE010000003.1, from coordinate 18,280,760 downwards.
ACACTGGGAGAACTATACAGGAGCATTGCCATGATTGACTTGGTCTCCAGCCCTTTAAGAAAGAGCAAATGAAAAAGACTGGGAGTGTATTCTTTTATGTTTGCAATGTATCCAAATTTTCTGGCATAAATTATTTCTGTCCCAGACCAGCCAGCTTTGCAGAAATTGAAAAAGTTACTTTTGGCCATGCTAGCTGGAGAATTCTAAGAGGTACAGTCTGTAAACACAATATTTAAACTCTGACCATGCCTACTTTCAGGACATGACATTCCATTCCCTCTTCCACCAAAAAACATTTCCTGCTTTTGGCTCTGTGAACAATCAACTAGACAGCTGTCCATGGCCTCTGAGCATGCTCTGCCCACTCCCCAGTCACTATTTTTAATTATTGTACTTCCCCACTCACAGCTTTGTGATACTGCCTCTTCTGTGTAGACGGTGGCATTTTTACTACATAAGACCTGGAGAATGAATTAGCTATTCATATACAGCATGAATGTGCAACTAATATACCTCAGACAGATCCACACTGTCCCTCTGACACAATTTGGCCTTGATGTCTTTGAGATGTGTTTTAATATCTGAGCAAAATGTGTATGCATCCCTAAAAAAGAACCCAGGGAATACAAACAAATTGTGGAAGCCATCCAATTAACAAATCAACCACAGGAATATGGTTAAGGAAAACTACAGCAGGGATGAAAAGGAGGAAAATCAACCAACCACATTAAAAATGATTAACTCAATATTTAGCAACTATTCATGGAGCCCAAAAGAAGCAAAATAATTCACTGCATTATCAGTAGGAAAGAAAGCAAAACCACAGGTAAGAAACATAGTGTGGAAATCAACATCTGTGTACAGTTTCCAACAAGCTGATTTCTAAGAAACAGCATGTGCATCAAATCAATTCTGCACCAACAACTGTGAGGTGTGAAGCATAAACTAGAAGCAAATGTAACATATCCCAAGTTCTGATGCTTCTCAACCGAAGAAGAGGCAAGCTAATTTCATGAAGCAGTGGAGAGCTCAATGTCTTCAGCTAGGCTACAGAACAGTTCTAGCAGCAGGAGGCAAATGGGATTGGTAGAAGCATATTTTAGATTATAAGAAAACACTGCCCGAGGCTACACATGAATAAGAGCAATGTCATGTTTGCACCATTTTAAGACTGCAGAACCCATGATGCAATGGGACAGTGAGTGAAATATGGGTACACTAAAACAAGTGGCTTTTTTAGTTGAAGCGAGCAGGTGGTAACTGTTCAAAGTAATTTTATATCAAACATTTCTTCCCCATGAGCATTGCAACCATTCACATTTAAAATTCTCATGTAAAATTTAATTTAATTTAATTTTAGCACTTGTATGCCGTCCAATCAGGGAATCCGATCCATACAAACTAGACATACTCTTTTTTTGACTTTATAAAGAACCTCAGATATTTATTTAAATACGCTTTTAGTTTTTCCCTAATTTTGCCATGGTCTACCTAGAACAGGGGCGCCCAAACTAAAGCCTGTGGGCCCAAGTAGGCCCATGCATATCATTAATGCAACCCACGTTGAGTACCCGGGCTCACCGTGGACCGCTCCTCCACCTACCCCACTGCCTGATGTCAGCAGTTCTGATGGCGGCAGTGGCAGCGATCATGCTTTGTCCCAACTGCTCCGAGCAGCCTCTGGCTCATTTCCATCCCCTCTGCAGCCTTTGCCAAAGCCAATCACTGTGTTGGGGAAATTTTTGGAGCCTCCTCTGTTAAAAATCCACGGCACTAGGAGAGCTCCCTGGCATGTCCGGGATAATGTCACCACAGAATGCTAGGTTTACCCTTCCAATGCCGCGGATTTTGAAACAGAGGAGGCTCCAAAAATTTCCCCAATGTGGCAATCAGCTTTGGCAAAGGCTGCAGAGGAGATGGGACCGAGCCAGAAGCTGCTCCGAGCAGCTGGAACAAAGCACGATCGCTGCCGCTGCTGACATCAAAACTGTCAGCAGCGGGAGCAGCCTGCCTCCGGCCCCTGCAGCTGCGTGTCGGGGGCGGGACTGGCCCGCAAATAAAAGGTTTGGGCACTGACCTAGACAACTGCTTTTCAGAGGATGAAGGCAAGGACAAGATGCTTCAACAGAAATAAGGACCCTGCAAGGTGTCGAGGCCTCATCTGGCAGCCCTCTCCCAGAAGCACAAGAATTTGAAGAGGTATCTAGCTATGTTAATGAAGATGGGGTCATTCCAAGTAATTAAAATAGCATTATGAATGAAGAACCTATCCAGAAAATTTCAGAAAAAGATTATGAAAGCCATCCCATTGGTTTGAGCCACCAAATATCTTCCAAGACAAATGTATGACCATTAATCAGTGCAATACTTTTCCTTTCACAGCCACATAAAATTTGGGACATGTTAAGTGTTTAAAACACTTAAAGATAGATAGATATATCATTTCCAACTCTCCTAGACATGATGGCCTTAACTAATGGATCCCTTCACTTTTACCAAATGCAAGGAGATATATTATCTCGCAACATCAGTGGGAAATTCCAGCCTACCAATTCCTCTCATATTCTCTCCTTGCTCCTTAGGGAAGATCATTTTATATTACTTGCTTGGAAAACAGTTGAAAAATCATTGGTAATAAATATCTCTCTTACTTGAGTTGGCAGGATCTCTTGTCTTAAAATATATTGTTCCCAGTTTACTTATTACCTTATGTTGGGATTTGCCTGTAAAACAGAAATATTGCTTGGGAATCTGCTCTTCATTTAAACAAATGCTATTAAACTTGAGTGAGAAGATACTAAGTACGCTTCCAAAAGACTTCCATGTCTGCAGTAAATCAAAGCTAATGGCTTGAGATAAAGAAACTGTACAGCCAGTTCTCTGTACTTTGTCACTATTAATATTTGAAGTAACTGCTTCTCACTTACTTGCTAGATAGTTTCTGTCTCACTTGGTCTTTCTCTTTCTTTTTGTGTCTCTGAGTAAATTAAAGGAGTTCTGGAAATATAACAAAATGATAGAACCATAATTTTCAAATGATTGGAAGTAATTTTTCTATTTTCTTCTGCAATAGTCAGGCCTCAACTGCAGTATTGTCTTGGTATTTCATGATAAGAATTTTTTGAAATGGTAGCCATGTTAGTCTGCGTTTCAAGCATATCAGAGACCAAACAAAACAAAAAGACACAAATGTTGTGGTACTTTAAAGACTAGCTGCTTTATTTTAATGTTAACTTTCACGAATCAAGTCCACTTTGTCAGACATGGGAGTGAGGCTTCATGGGATCAATTTATACACATCAGGTACAAAGGTACTGAGTAGTTGGTTAGCATAACAAATACGTATACAAATCAATGTGGTTTTTTAAAAATGGTAACACCTGTTATTCAGATTAGTTGTGGAACTTCGCCCTTTTGAATTGCAAATTCTTAGTAAATATCTTTTTGTTTTGTTTTGTTTTATTTACTCTCTGACATGTTAAGACAGATGCAGACAAGCAGAGGAAGGAAACAAGATAAAACACAATTAGTTGATATTAATGATATTTAAAAAATTGACTGTATGAAGAAATATTGGAAGAACTAGGTGTGTTTAGCCTGCAGAAATGGGGGTGGCAGTGGAAACACAATATAAGAGCATAGGATTTCTCAGAGGTCTCAAGAGCTGGCATATAGAAGAGGACAAAAGTGTACTCTCTAATAGTTCCTGAGAAGATCTAAGGGGCTTAAGTTATCTGAGGATAGATTTGGATGATCATTAGGAAAAAGTCCTCTCTCGGAAAAGCACCTCAACAACACTACCAAATAATGCGAGATAGTTTTCCCTTGACAAATTCTGCAGCTAACAGTTGATAATGTTTCAGCTTTTCATTTTCTACATCTGGCATTAACTGAACCAAGGCTCCACATCATGAGGAGACAGGGCTCACTGGGGGGTTAAAACCATAATGCTGTGAAAGAAGTAGGAAAACAGGAAGGCTGAAAACAAGCTTTTGACTTTTCAGTAAAGAAAAAACAGACAAAAATGTTGGGGCATCTAAAAAATTAACTACTATATTTTAATTTGCACTTTCATCGATCAAGTCCACTTCTTCTGACATAAGAGAGAGACTGTATGATTGTCATACATATGCAGGTACATGGCCCTACGACCAGGTAGTGACATCAATACAGAAACCATGTCAGTGGTTCATTAGTAAAGGAACAGGCCATCAGAATATGAATAATTTTAGTTATCAGTCTACAGGATAAAAGCATCAGTTGTCAAACTGTGGAGACCAATGTAGGATTTCATACTTAGTAATGACTTAGGAGGGATGTCCAATGTGGTGTGGGGAAAAGAGTAATGAAATAGGACCCAGGAGACCTGGGTTTGATTCCCCAGCTCTGTCATGGAAACTTACATGTGGATGGAGTTAGAATTAATAAACCACTTCTTAAATAACTCACTTTCTTTATAAACCTATTAGGGCCATTATAAGCCAGTTCTGACTTGATGACATGTAGCAACAACAATGATTATGAACCCTTGGTTGGTATTTCATTCATTTAAGTGGATCTTCAGTTGTTTCTCTTTCAAGTCTGGTACTCTAGATTTTTTTCCCCTAAGAGTCACTTATTGCAGGTCACTCAAGAAGTGTCCAAGTAGACTGAAATTGTTCCAAAGCAGGTTTTTATGTGTTGCCATTTCTGAACTAATGGTGTTAGGTCATTTTCCCCTCTGGTTCTATCTTGCAGTAGGCTGCTTCTGGCTAATCATATTGCCTGATTAATTTGTTCTTTATCCATGTTGGGTTGGTAGTGTAGTCTTTAGGGACTCTCTCCTGTGGTTTCTGAGCAGATTTGATTATATCTAAGGACTTGGCATAATAAGAGATGTATTTGTATCCAGTTCCAGTATACAGCTTGTTCCTTTATTCTAATGCAGGGTTTCTTTCCCCCATTCCACCGCTAAACCACTAAATGTCTCAATTTCCAAGCATTTAGCAAGTCTGGAGTACTATTCTCACGGCATTCAATTACTCCTCTAAATGCCATGACAGCTCCATGCATGCAATGTGCTAATGGCATATGCAGGTTACTCTATGTGACCTGGTAAACTAATTAAGGCAATGCAGAGAGCTAATGCTCTCTACATAAGATGCCACAGTAATGTCTGGAATTAAGTGTCCTCAGGAGTCATTTCACATCAAGTCCTCAATGAAGCAGAATGAAATGAGTTTCCTTCAAATATTGAGGCCTCAGGTTGAAGTATTTACTTGATGAATATTTGAATTCAGTTTTTTGGCATTTGGGAGTGGTGAATAATTAAATCCACTATTTCATTAGCCTTCTATTTGCACATAAAGAACCAGGTTCTTAGATTCCACTTCATCACTGCCTTATTCCTTGGTACTTCTGTAATGACTATGTGAGTTCACAAGGACATATCTGTTTCCAGAAGTGTATATGTGATTGAAACCTGCAGCAGGATAACTAGCCTACCTATCTAAGGCAGTTGCTTGATTAATAGGGATCCCATTATTGTACAAATTTGGGTCAACAGCACAGCCCCATAAGGACAAGGAGGTGGGACTAAGGAGGAGGTGGTGGTGCTGTTTTTGGACTACATCTCCCAGAAATCTTGGTCAGCATAGCCAATGATGAAGGTGTCTGGAAATTTTGGTCTAAGAACATTTGGGGTCTCAAGGTTGGCAACCACTGTTGTATATGATGGCATCTTTTAGTATTCTCTAATCTGTCAATTTTTAAAAAAAAATGCAAGAAGGTTGAAAGGTGGATAATGTTGCCTCTCTCTAAGTTTTGTCCACATAGCATGCCAGGGATCAGTTGGTCACAAGGGATGGAGATCCTTACCTCTGGCACACAAGAAGAGGAATTGCAAAGTTATAGTTGTCTACTAAGAGAACAAGATATTTTGTAGTGCTTTCAACAAGAATGGTTTTTGTGCAAATTGAGCAAAATTGTGCAAGTTACACAAATAACACAGTTAATCCAATATCATGAATAATGCAAACTGCACAAAATGAGAACCATAGCTACTTTTTTGCATGGACTTTTAACAATGGGTGGGCATCTTAGTATCTTTCCCAATAACCCTCCTGTCATTCTTCACTTGCTATGTCTCAGTGCTTTGTCTCTTCAAAGGAAAAGCCAGCTGTTCTGTGCAGAAACTGTATACATCTTGTCCTGTTCTCAACTTAAGGTGAAGAAGGTCATGGGGCTTGAACTGTCCTTGTCGAGATGTCTCACAGCTGAGACAAATCAATAAAAGCCAAGGCATTGGTAAGTATCCTTTGTCTCCCTACAGTTTTTGAGAACTCTTTTGAGTTTGAAATCATCATATCCTCTGACAATAACAATGCCTGTTATTTGAGTAAACACAAGAGTCACATTGGTGGTGAGTGCAAACAACTCGAAATGTCACCTATGGTTCTGAGATGCAAACGACAGCACAGCAGAGCAAAATACTCAGTTTCAACCACATGTGAAATGAAGCGGCTCAGAACTACTCAAAGCCTATTATTTAGAATCTTGTGTAAACCACTGAAGCATTTAAGCAATGTACTAATCTGCTTTTACTGCATGAACCTGAACTGACTCCTGAAAGCACACGCGCGCACACACACACACACACACACACGCACACACACAAAAACAATGAAGAAGATTCACCATGGGGATGTGTGCTAATGTACAATGTGGGTGTGAGATAAGAAGGCCGGCATAGCAGACTCTATTGTCCTCTGTGACAACAATAATTTCCACTTCCTTGCCAAAATCAGACAGTCTCGTCCAGATCAGGGGAAAATATCAGCTCAGCTACTCAGAGAATATTTGAGCCCTCTGTTCTTTAGACAGCAGTGAGCACCTGTTATGTATGTTAACTGTGCTTTCTGACAGGAGCGGAATGTATCTTTTCTCATGTATCTATTCTTATGCAAATAAGTGGATTGAAAATGTGCACACTCTGTTAGCCAATGGGCTTGTTGTATTATTGTTACTGTTTATAGTGTATATTAGTCCGAGTTTTGCCCCATCCAAACTGTGTTCAAACCCCACTATTAAAGAGCTGAATTTCACTACTTCACTTGTCTGCTTCTTCATTCCCTGAACACGAAAGCACCAAATGACTAAGGTTCTTCCATTAGAAAGCCCTGTTCTTGTCAGAGTTTTGAATTTCTGGAAAAATTCGCTTTAGCTTTATAGCAGAAGTGCAGAGACCCACAGAAAAGCCACAAGTCTTCCAAAGATACCACTTTCTCATTAACTGGCACTCAAAGCCTCAGTAACTCACAGTGAGCCATTTGTAGACAAAAGAGTTTTAAAAACACATTTCTTTACTTACAGTTACTTTAAATTACAAACATGTGCATGCTGCTTTCTTTGCTGCATGCATGCTAGCAACTAACTGAACAGCAACAAAACTGACATCAACCAACAAAGATTGAGAGAGAACACAGAACAGTGAGAGGTGGGGCTCTCTTTGAATTCAGAGGTGGGAACAAATGATTAGCTAGTGCTGGATAGTAGACAGACAGTCACATCAGGCCAGAAAATTCCCTCCCTGTCATTCTAACTTTAGGGAGGATGCAATGTTGTAAAAAATAAAATCTCTAGCAATTCAAACTACCGGTGTAGAATGCAGAAGAGGAACTCAGACTAGAATCATAGAATAGATGAGCAGGACGGGGCCTATAAAGCCAACAAGTCCAACCCCCTGCTCAATGCAAGAATCCAAGGCAAAGCAGATGTGATGGATGTTTAATATTCTCTTGAATGCCTCCAATGATGGAGCACTTACCTCCTCCTTGGGTAATTGGTTCCATTGTTGTACTGCTCTAACAGTTAAAATGTTTTTCCTGATATTCAGCTGAAATCTGGGTTCCTGTAATTTGAGCCCATTACTATGTGTCCTACATTCTGAGATGGTTGAGAAGAGATCCTGCCCCTTCTATGTCTAATTATTTTTCAGGTATTTAAAAAGTGCTATCGTATCTCCCCTCAGCCTACTTTTCTCAAGGCTAAACATGCCCTGTTCCTTCCAACGTTCTTTGTAGGGCTTTATTTCCTTTCCCCTGATCATCTGTGTTGCCACCTCTGAACCTGTTCCAGTTTGTTGGCATCCTTTTTAAAGTGTGGTGTCCAGAATTGGACACAGTACTCAAGATTAGGCCTGCCCAGCACTGAACAGAGGGAGACTAGTACCTCATGGAATTTGGAGCCTATACTTCTGCTAATACAACCTAAATATCATTTGCAATTTTTGCTGCCACATCACACTGCTGGCTCATACTGAGCTTGTAGTATTACTGAGCCAAGTATTCCCCATCTTGTAACTGTGCATTTGGGGTTTTTTTCTCCCAAGATATAGAATTTTGCACTTATCCCATTTAAATTTCATTCTGTTGTTTTCAGCCCAGTGTTCAAGCCAATCAAGATCTTTTTGAATTTTGCTTCTGCCTTCCAAGGTATTAGCTATTCCACCCAGTTTGGTGACAGCTGCAAATCTGATAAGTATCTCCCGGACTCCCTCATCCAAGTAATTAATAAAAATATTGAAGAACACTGGGCACAGGACTGAACCTTGTGTTACCCCAGTTGCTACCTCCTGCCAGTTGGAGAAGGAGCCATTAAGAAGTAGTAGGTAAAGGTAAAGGTCACCCTTGCTCGAAAGCCAGTCATATCTGACTCTAGGGTTCAGTGCTTATCTCTGTTTATAGCCAGTCAGGGCTGTCTGTGTCTGCAGATGTTTCAGTGGACACGTGGCAGGCATGCCTAGACACCGGAGTGCACTGAACACTGTTTACCTTCCCACTAAAATAGTCCCTATTTATCTACTTGCCATTTCTTGCTTTTGAACTGCTAGGTTTGCAGGAGCTGGGCAGAGACGGGAGCTCACTCCATCATACAATATCCAGGAATCGAACTCCGACCTTCCAGTCAGCAAGTTCAGCATCTTAACCACTCCAGCCACTGCAGCCCCCCTCCACCCCAAGAAGTACTACTTGAGTACAATTCTGTTACCAGTTGTCATTACTATTAATTCCTACAGATTTTTGGTCACAATTCCCTACCACGCAGAAGAAGAGTATGGAAAAATCTCTTCTGGGCTTATATTCAGTGGCCATCATGTTTTTACTTTTAGCTCAGAGCAAAATTGTTTTTATGTGTGTTGTGCTTATACAATGGTACTGCACCAAATAGCAAAGAACAAGGGCAACAGGCTGGAGAGAGGACTGGCAGGGACAAATAGTTTGGGCTATTCCTGCTATTTGGGACAAGGCATTGCCCGCGCAAACACCCCACCCCCACCCCACCCGCCCCCAGTGAAGAGACGTATGCAGGTGATGGATTTAAACATTGGCCACTTTATTAAATAATGCATACAATACTGCACTGGGGGGAAATAGTGCAGGTGGTGGACCAGAAGAACATGCCAATAAAGCCATGGGAGGAATAATCCATGGGCGGAATGAGATGGTGCACTGGCACAGTGACATGCAGTGCCAGAAAATTAAAGGCTTTGGTGTAAGCCAGACAGAATATCAGGTAGATACAGGAGCCATTGTGCACACCCCTAGATGATGCCATCCAAGCTCCTGGAACACCCGAGCCTGAACCCAATGGCATGATGGGATTTTAAACAAATACACCCACACTAACCGCCAAAGTGACCGGTAGAAAAACCTCCGAAAGGGCTCAACCAGGGAACAGTGTGGGCTGAGCAAAAAAGCCTGCAATGCCAGGGCCAATGGGGCGAAGCAGCAAAAATTCCCACCTGTCCCAAAGTGACCAATAATCACACTGCAGCCAGAGAGGGAGGGAGGGAGAAGCTTCTTGTGCAAGCTGGTTGAAAGAGGGCAAGGCAGGGAGGAGCCACCCCTTAAATAGGGATGTAGGCTCCTCCCTGCCCGACCGGGTGTCTGGATAGCATGCTCCTGTCTCTTGGGGGGTGCCGGCAAAGGCGTGCCAGGGCATTTGCTGCTGGTGCGCGTCCATTTCTTGCAGGGTAGATTGCCAATCTTACACTTTGTGAACTTTTCTATTGCAGAGGGACACACGCACACATTGTTTTGCATCTGTCACACCACAATGGTATCATCTCTGTGACACAACAAAGATTTACCACTTGCTCTCAGTTTTTGGCCCTGCGGATAAGGACATCTTCCTTTATGGATGAACCTCCACATTTCTTCCAGCTAGCATGGCCAGTTTCTATGGCAGATGGAGGTTCTGGGAAGTACAAGCTAAAACTATAACTTCTCCAGTCTCTGCTTTCCTCTCCTCCCTTGTCTTCTTGAAATGTCATACCACTCACCCAAATGTCAGAAATACTGGCAGTGTCACTGATATGACTTACCTTATAACAGCTCATGACCCATCTGTTGATGGCAAACACATTAGAAGGTCACACTCTCAAGTTTTCTGACATTACTGTGGTGATCAGTAACATATTTGTCATCAAAGGAAGATAACACTGTTGATTGTCAAGCAAGGACTAGAATCTGCAACTGAAAGTGAACTGAAATGGAAGCTTCGCAACCCCAGAAGGAAAATGCGAAGTTATTCTTCACTGTGAGAACAGAAAGTGCTCTACAGTCTAAATGGGTCAAAGGAACAGCCCGTTATAGAATGTACCCAGCCAAGCAGGGAAAAAATAAAATTAAGAGTATATCTTTGGATTCAGATGAGAGATGAACGCTGGTTTCAGAAAAAGCTATGCATAGCAAGGAATCTAGCACATCAGATGGCCATATGTGCATTTATGTGTCCATTGTAAAACACATATCCTGATCTGGCCCAAATAGTGGGTTTCCCCAAAAAGATGCAAGAGATATATGTGATCCACCTGTCCTTTCCCACTCCCCAAGTCTAGGAAGAAAACCCCATATACATATTCCCATGTTACAGTTGGAAGAGGAGAAGATCGAAACATGCTCTTGCCACAATTTCATTTCATTTCACTTTTTATTTGTATAATGTTTTATTCGGCCAAAGGCGACACAAAGCGGTTTACACTAATGCATGGTGCCTTTGTATTTCTCCCTCCACTGTTTTGACGGCTGTCAGAGCATTGATCCCCAGGTTGCTTTCGGAGGAGGTAGCTGAGCGGGTCAGCTGCCTCCTCTGAAAGTTTAGTGTCTTGCATGGAAGACAATAGAAGGAGCCGCATTAGGGCTAAACACAACTTTATTGCATGATGGTCAGGGTGAACATGAGGTAATGGCGGACAAAACAGCTCTATTTATAGTACACTGTACATTTGAATATCCCGGGTGGTAGCTCATTGGCTACTGTCTGCGTGACGTCATGGATCGTCACGTCCATCTTCTCCAGGTGTGGTGTGGTGGGAAGGTTTCCCACTCTTCAGGTATTCGGGGAATCTGTACCATGTGAGCCAGATGCTCGCTACTGCCACCTGTGGCCACTTAGCTCGCATCCTTATACAGCTTGCTACAATGTGTCTCTGCTTAGGTACAATTGGATACATTGACTGGTTACATTCTGTTAAAGGGAACCTTGCAACATTCATTCAATACATAACAGAAAGCAACCCAGTCAGTGATGGTCTGAAAGGTCAGGAAAGGAATAGGTCAGTGGGTAAGTGAGGGTCCTTGATCCCCAGGTTGCTTTCGGAGGACGTAGCTGAACAATGGGCTTGCTTTCTCCAGTAGGCAAGGGCAAAACGGAGCTCCGCATTCGGCCCTTGCTTGCCGGAGAATGGGCTTTCTTTCTCTGGTAGGCAGGGGCGGAACGGAGCTCCGCAATCGGACCTTGTCTGCCAGAGAATGGGCTTGCTTTCCTTAGGCCCTTGCCTGTTGGAGAAAACACACCCCTTCTCTGGCAGGCAAGGGCCAAATGCGGAGCTCCATTCCACCCTTGCCTGCCAGAGAAGGGGCTTGTGCACAACCGGTTTTGCGTGCGGCATTTGGTTTTTGGTTTTCGGGCATACACAGACTGTGCTGCCTGTGGGATTCCATTTTTCCTTGCGTGCACATCTCAATGGTGATGGTGTGTGGACCTTACCCCCCCCCCACACACACACACATACACGCCCGTTTGCACACGCACAGTGTTCCTTTTGTCTTTGTGGGGCAAACGCCCCACCCTCGGCTCCCAGACCCTCACGACGATGGTGTCAAGTACAAAAGGTAAGTGTGGCCGGTGCATTACGGGATAGACTGCATGTGTGTGGACACGCATTCCGCACATGCACGGCCCAACCCTTTCCTTATAGGTATAGATAAGCATGCACCATACCTTATAGATGGGAAAGGAATTAAATTGTCTTCACTGCTGAAATCACAGTTGATATTGTATTTTGATGGGCAAGATTCTTCCTTTTTGCAGATTTGGAAAAGGAAAAAGCTACACAGCCCACAGATTGGGCAAGACTGTGGCAAACACTTCCATCAGAAAGTCAAATTTGGATGGCTACTGCAGCAAAGTGGCGGTGGTGGTGGGAGGAAGGTAAGGCTGTTAATGGTTATGTCAACATGCTTTACACACACACAACAAAGTTGTCCACCTCTGCAGTAGGACCAGTTTGGCTCTCTAACCAGTGTTTCCCAACCTTTGGTTTTTGGACTTCAATTCCCAGGACTCTAAGCCAATTTCCCAAAGCACTGATCAGCCAATGTACTGACAGGCTTTCTGAGAAATGAAGTCCCCCTGTGGGGTGTGGGAACCACTGCTCTATAAAAATATATGCCCAAGCTTTTTCTTTCAGCGCTCTGAACAACCTGGTCATGGAAGAAGCTGCTGAAGTGAATGATCTCGCCTACCTTCAGATGGGCCAACTCTAGGAGATGCTGATCAGCTAAGAGATTAGAAACATTACTACAACTCTAAGAGTTCTACAGTCAAAATAGACACAGCCTATGCCTGTGATGGTGAACCTTGGCACTCCAGCTGTTCTTGGACTTCAATTACCAGAAATCCCAAGCCAGCACTTCTGCTGATCAGGGCTTCCGGAAATTGAAGTTCAAGAACAGCTGGAATGTCAATGTTTGCCATCACTGGCCTTTGCTATCTTGAAATTCTGGGATTTATAGGATAGAAGAAGTAGATTTCCAGGCTGTGGTTATTGTTCTGCTGGTGATATGGGGTTTGTTTGAAGGAGATTCAGCCTGTGTCCTATCACTCAGTTGCTCAGTTCTGCAGAGAGAGGTATTCAAGAGCTCCCTTGACCACAATGGAAACCTCCAGGGCAGATCTGTTTAGTAGTATTACTCAGACCTGCTATAGTTCAATACAAATTGGATTCCCATTGCTTTGCTTCAGGGTAAGTCATACATTTTTACTAAGTCTTTGTATCATGTTGTTTTCAGTTGTTTCAATTGTTGTATCCTTTTAAGGGAATTTTAAAGTCCATCTTGAGATGGTAGACAACAACACATGTTGTGAATGTGTAGAGAGACACAGAGTCTGGCCAATTTGCTGGTCTGCCAATTGCTGCCAGAGACATGCACTGATGAGAACTTGTGTTTGGGCATTGACAAAGAGAAGAAAGTGGCTTCATTTTGGCAGTCCAGGATCTGATCAGGACACAGAAGAAGAAGAAGAAGAAGAAGAAGAAGTATTCAATGGATTTGTCCTCTCTACCTTGAAAACACTGAAAAGGATCCCCTTAAAATGAGAATTGACTTGACTGTATACAATGATTACCATCATTACTATTATAAATGTTTTAATAAAATGAATAAGTAAATTAGGCATCATCACTACAGCTGCCAATTTGTCATTCCCACCAGAATCTGGTAGTGAAGTGGCAAAAATTAAAAAGGAAGTAAATAAATAAATCATCTTCAATTTACCTTTAAAACAAGTTCTAAGAGGTGTCTGGCCAGGTTATCCTCCTATGACAGGGGTTCCCAACTTTTTTATGCCATGGGCCTGACCACACACTGGACAGCTGAGCAGACCAATCACGTGGTTTTCCCTGCTGTAAACACTGCCATAAAATGTGTCCGTGGCTGTCGTAATTGTGTTTGCGCAGCCATGAGTGTGTTTGCGCAGGCTTGTTTTACAGCTGTCATGGATACATGACACACATCCACTTCCGTTTCCAGTGCAGAAGGCAGCTTGGGCCACATGAAATGGTGCCGTGGACCGGGTCCGGCCCATGGGCTGTAGGCTGGCCACCCCTGTGCTATGGTAATAGAGTATACCATACTGCCAGCCACTCAATGCTGAGTGTCAGCCGGTCGTTAACTAATCTGACAACTCTGAGGACTAACGTCTCGGGTGCTGAAGTCCACAGGAAAGGGTGATTGTCCCTAAATGGATTAAATCCCACTTGAATCCATCATGATGGAGGGCAGCAGCTTCGTCAATACTTGCCTGGGGCTGAACAGGACTTTGGGTGTCAAAACTGCTCAGGACCAGAAAGTGACACACAGAGCTGGATCAGTGGTATGGGTGTCATTCAGCGATGTGGAAGGCAGATGAAAAGCCACTGCATTATAGTCTCAGGACAGTCTTCATGGCTGATCACCATGAGGATTGCCAATATTCAGATTCGGATATGGCAGAACAAGAAGAAGAAGAGGTGCATTATTGGATCTGGCCCTTATAAGCACTAGTCCAGGACAACGATGTAACAAACAGCAACAGGCTTTATTAACAGTCAAATAGAGATGAGCTTACAAGGCGTTCCTAGATCCTGAGATTCCTGGATCCCTGGATCCCAGCGTATTCAGTCCCTCCAGACTCTTGCCCGTCTTTGGGCAATATACGTCTTTGATGTAGGCAGATTGATTGCACACGAGCCGGCAGATGGGCTAAACACTACTTTATTGTAACATGGTCAATCTGTACATGAGGCAATGGCGGAGCCTTGCCACCTTATATATGGTACATAATACATTTGAATCTCGCCCGAAGGTGCCTATCGGTTGCAGTATCGGTGATGTCTTTCTGACGTACTGCATACCTGACATAGTTCACCTGTGGCAGGAAGGTTTCCCACGCTAGTTACTCATTGGGTAATTTGGGGCCACGTGAGCCCCATCAGCTGCGCTAATGGCGAGCAGCTGAACTGCATGCAAACACAACAACGTGCTACCATGAAGCACAGCAGTGGAGGGACCCAGGGCATAGCGCTACCCGGCTACCTGACTTGTGTGTGGGAAGTATAGATCCGGTCCGGCCCCACCCTGGGGCTTATATAGTGTCTCTCCAGCGGTAGCTCCTGGATACAGATGTAACTAACCAATCATAATCGGGGATGTATGTAATTAACCAATAGAGAACAGAATCCAAAAGTGTAACCAATCATAGGGCTTGGTTTAGACTACTAGGTGCACCTTTTGTAAGGGTTTTGCGCCACTTAGGCTTCTTGCTAGAATGGTGGGAAACCACCATTTTCCTTTTGCAAGAGCACCTCTGCGCTACTTTGCAATTGTACTTCAATACACAACATGCATACAGTTTGTTTTGAAGCCAAATTGTTCTACCAGAAGCATCACCAAATAGAACTCAGTTTAATAACATGGTGGTTGCCATCTGGTACTTTGTTTCAAAGGAGATTTGAAACACGGGTGTCGCTAGTGGCACTATGGCAATTTCAGTGGTATTGTTAAGTGAAAATGTTTCCTCTCCAATAGAAGCAGTTATATTTTGGGGAAATCTGTCTTTATATTGCTGCCCAATGTGCTACATAGCATGGGAGGATCTAACTCTAAGTAAGTGTCTTTATATTAATTTCTTTCTTTAGCAATAGAATAAAAAATACCTCCAAAAAGAAGATGGAAAAAGCAGTGCATTTCCAATTTCCTTTAAATTTATGTATGCCTCTTCTTGTTCGAGGCAAACAATAGTAAGTGTACTTAATATTGATTTCCTTTTTAGCACAAATATCTCAAACCAGAAAATGTTCTTTGTCACAAACTGGAAAAATCTATTATCAGGTTGTTTTTATCTTATCACAAATAATTCTTTGGGCCGTTTTCTTTCTTTCTTTCTTTCTTTCTTTTTTCAAAGTAGCCTTCAACAATCATTTTTGTTTTCATTTCTTTAGGATAAGAAAACCTGAGACTATCTTCACAGATATAGATCATATTTAAGCTGCATAGCAACTCTGAGAAGTTTTTGTGAGAGGTGGCACAATGAGGCAGCTGTTGTCTGAGATGTGGAAAAAATTGTATTCATATATAGACTCACCACAACTCCTGGTGTAACATTATGGAGAGTTTCAAAAGTGGTTTTCAAAAGTAATTGATGGGAATTATAATCTCAGGACTGACTCAAAGAAGCCATTATCATTATAGTAAGCATTTTAAAAGTAAATCATTGCCTTTCAGTTTCTTAACAGCAAGGAGTGTAGTAGTGCAAGATTTTAGTTTTTAAAAATTTAACACTAAAAGATACTGGATTGTTGGTACAAAACACTTTGCAGGCGCACCCCCCAATAAAGGACTCAGACACTGGTGAAAGTGGATAACGGCATTGGGCCACATTTATTGATTCATGCCCTAGTCCGAATTATAAATTTCTATTGGTATTTGACCAATTATAATTCTTAAGGCAAGCAGGCCGAAGTAACACTGGTAAGGTACCACCCAAAATTGCCAACGGCAATTGTTACAATATATCTATTTGTATCAATTTGTTTGTTGACAACAAACAAATTGTTGACCGTAGTCAATATCTAACTAATGACCCCACCCTCTGATGCGTATCCGTAAAATCACGGGGTGATGCATGCTGTCTAGCTCTTGCCATCACCCCGTCGCCTGGTTCGTCGTTGACCGGACAACGTTTAACCAACTTATGCCTGTCTAGTGTTGTCCAGTCAATTGCGAACCTGCCGGATACCTGTGGGTCATAAATGTTTACTTTACCAGTGCTACCCGCCCATGTGACCGATGTCAACAGCAGCAACAGAAACCCCTATATCAAACCATAGCAACAGTGTGGGATGGGCAAAAAAGCCAGGACCCGAGAGCCAATTGTGAGTCCCAACCAAAAATTCCCACCCGGCCCCGAAGCGACCAAAATATCACACTGTTAACTAGGGAGGGGGTGGAGGGGAAAAAACTTCCCGTCTCCGTTCGCTTCGCAAAATGGCAGCTCAGCTGCCTCGTGGCCGCCCCTTATATAAGGGTGCTGGCCACGCCCCCTAACTACCTGGATGCCTTCGTCCGGTGGGGGGGCCGCAAAGAGCACGGCGGCCATTTTGGCGCACCCCCCAATAAAGGACTCAGACACTGGTGAAAGTGGATAACGGCATTGGGCCACATTTATTGATTCATGCCCTAGTCCGAATTATAAATTTCTATTGGTATTTGACCAATTATAATTCTTAAGGCAAGCAGGCCGAAGTAACACTGGTAAGGTACCACCCAAAATTGCCAACGGCAATTGTTACAATGTATCTATTTGTATCAATTTGTTTATTGACAACAAACAAATTGTTGACCGTAGTCAATATCTAACTAATGACCCCACCCTCTGACGCTTATCCGTAAAATCACTGGGTGATGCATGCTGTCTAGCTCTTGCCATCACCCCGTCGCCTGGTTCGTCGTTGACCGGACAACATTTAACCAACTTATGCCTGTCTAGTGTTGTCCAGTCAATTGCGAACCTGCCGGATACCTGTGGGTCATAAATGTTTACCTTACCAGTGCTACCCGCCACACGGGGAGGCTTCAATAAAGGCTCACCGCCCCCCCCCCCCCAGACCGTCAGCTCGGTCAACAGGCCTGCTCGCCAATCACTTAACAGGAGGTCCATACCTCCCCGCGACAGATGGACCCCATCCCCTGAATAAAGCCCATAATTTTGCAAACTGATGGTGGGGTGCCGAACGACGCGCCCCCAGCCCTTGTCGATAAGGAACCGGGCAACAGCCCTGTTCACCATGCGCCGAGCACGGTCAAGGGCCTGGAGGCCGAACCCTCCCCTGTAAGCGTGCCGCGGTACCATGTCTGATCAAACGAGGGTTGTGGCAGGCCACACATAATGTAAGTAGGCGAGATCACCGCAAATCGCGTGCTCCAGCGATAGGCCAGTGACCCATCCTAAATCATTGCCCCCAAGGTGTATGATCAGAATATCAGGCGGGTCGGCATGCCAGCCTGAGAAAAGGAATGGCAACAGTTCCCGCCGTAACATACCGGGCTTACCATACCATGTGAGACTTGCGTATGCACCCAGTCCCAGTCGGGGTCCACTCTGTCGCCGCAGCGTAACGCGCTGCCCTGTGCACGTAGCTATGGCCCACCAGCCATACTGCCACCGGTGTGATACGACACCCAGGGTCTGTCAAGAAAAAAAGGGGGGAGAAAAGGTGCGGTGACTAAACTGGTACTCACGGCGGAAGAGGGCGGACACAAAACTGAAAACATTGTGATCCCCACCTTCCCATACGGCGTATTTCAGCCCCGGAGTACCCAAAAGCAGCCGCAGTAGAAGCCGCCCCGATCCCGAAGTAATGGGTGCCGTAACGGGCCCCAGGGAGGCCAACACTGGCCAATGCCTTACCGGTCACCTTCCAAAATTGAAATTTAGTAAGGGGAGACCCATCTTGGTGGCAGAAAAATGGGCCATGGTGCGTGCCACGCAGTGCAAGGAATTCCTGTAGGGCACCAACCAGACATATGTCTGCCAAGGAACATCGTAGCAGTCTTACTCCACTGCCTACGCCATGCTGATACGTTTTAGAGGAGCGAATCCTCAACTGAGCCCAACCATTGCAGACATAGACATCGTCGAGTTCCGGTGCCCTACGACTTGCATCCGCCTTAGACAGCATCACAAGCTCGCTGATGCGGAGCGCTCCAAAAAAGGCCACCGTGGTAGCCGCATGAAACAGGGCTGCCTCATACCTGTCCAAAACAAAGGTCATGCCAGCCCCGGGCCAGGTGGGTAAGTACCCTTGGGGAAATTGGGTGGCGGTCGTCTGGGCAATGCCCACGCTCCCGCGCCCACCCCTCCAAAACATGTCTCATACGGAATTCAGTAGTACTGTCCGCATAACCACCCACTTTGGCCACAAAGGCCAGTGCTGACAGCCTGGATGCTATGGTGCGAGGTGCAAGGCCCTGTGTATGCAGGTAAACCATGAATCGGAGGACGTGGGCCACTGGGATAGGCCAAGTCTCGGGTAGCCGAAATTGGGCACAGAAGGCCTGGGAGGAAATGAGTGCGTGGTGATACGCCTTACGCGTGGGTGGCGCCAGCGACATGCCGATTGCCCGGTTCACCTCTCCTTGCCAAGCGTCCATATCTCGTCCGGGAGTGGCGAGGGAAATTCCTCCGCATCCGGGGCCAAGGCGCGGAACCGGGAGATCTGCAGGCGGGACAAAGCATCAGCAATATCGTTATTGATACCTGGGACATGCCTGGCCCTGAATAGCACATTGAGGCGCAGGCTGCGCAAAACGAACTGGCGCACCAGGTCCATGACCCTGGGAGATTTGGACGTCAGTGAGTTGACAATGTGGAGAACAACCGCATTGTCACCAGAAATGTACCACCGAGTTGGCCCACTCTCCACCCCATAGCATCAAAGCCCCCAGAATGGGAAAAAATTCCAGATACGTAAGATCACGCAGGCGACATGTGCCCGACCAGGCTGGCGGCCACCCACCGTAGGCCCACTTCCCATTGAAGTACATCCCATAACCGAGGGACCCAGGGGCATCAGACTGTATCTGGAAACGAGGAGAAGCCAAAAGATCGGACCTCCAAAATGAGACCCCATTGAACTCCCTCCAGAACTGGAGCCAGATAAGCATATCTGCCCTAATGCCCCCGGCGAGTCTTACCCTATGGTGGGGTCTGGACAAGCCTGTCATGGCGTCGCACAAGCGCCGAGCAAATGCCCTGCCGGGTGCGACCACCCTGCAAGTGAAATTAAGGTGACCATGCAGCACCAGCAGCTCACGAATGGACGCCTTGCGTTTAGCAAGCAAGTCTGATATGAGGGCCACGATCCGTGACACCTTATCCCCCAGCAACCTAGATGCTTGCGCTACCGTGTCAATCTCCACCCCCAGGAATGTGAGCTTAGTAGATGGGCCCTCGGTCTTTTCGGGCGCTAAAGGGACACCAAGTTCCTCCATTAGCGTCTGAAATGTGTGGAGGAGACGTGTGCACGTGTCCCAGCCCCGTTCATCCCCGAATCAGAAATCATCCAGGTAATGGGCTACAGACCGAGACCCTGACCTGCGAACAAAAGCCCACTGTAGGAAGGCACTGAAACGCTCGAAGGCCGAGCATGAGATGGAACAGCCAAAAGGCATGGCTCTATCGAAATAATATGCACCCCGGAACTTGAAACCCAGCAACTCAAAGTCGCCCGGGTGCACCGGCAGGAGACGGAAGGCGGACTTAATGTCGCACTCAGCTAACAGCGCACCCGGGCCACATGAGCGCACCATGCGCAGCGCCCGGTCAAAAGACACATACCTGACCGAGCAAAGGTCAGCAGGGATAGCATCATTGACCGATCGGCCGGCTGGGTAGGACAAGTGATGTAGTAGGCGAAACTCGCCCGGTGCCTCCTTGGGCACTAAGCCCAAGGGGGAAACTTTAAGATTGGGAACGGGGGTGCAGGGAAAGGGCCGGCGACCCTGCCCGCATCAACCTCCATAGTAATGCCCATGGCAGCCAACTCCTCCCTTCCCCTGAGTGACAAAAGGTTGGGTGCGTCTTGGGGAGACCTGTCCCCCATGAAAGGAATGCGAAAATCCATTCGAAAACCTTGGAGCAGGTAAGCTGCGTCCACCCTCCCTGGGCACAATGTGAGCCAACGCTCTAACATGTCCACATTAATTGGGGAGGGGGCCTTTCGCTGGACCAGCTCCCTCTGCGGCAGTGTTGCCGGCCCCTTGTCAACCCCTACCTCGGCCCCGCATCCCTCCCGGCCTGGGACAGGCGGAAGCGGCATGGGGGCCAGTGCAAGAGGGACACTCGTGCTTGTACCGGCAATTCCTCCTACTGCAGGAACCATTTGACAAGAAGGTCCAGCACAGCAGGCGGGCTGGAACCCCCTGCCCCGCCACCTGGCGGGGTGCTTGTGCTGGAGCCGCTCGCTGGACTGCAAGTCCACAATGGTATCTCTCCCTGGGCGCGGGGCGCGTGGGGGTCATGTACAGAAGCCACAGCTTCTGGCAGGGCTCGTCCCACCTCATCTCTGGGTGCAGGGGCACTCGCATACGGAATTCTTCGTTGTAAGCCAACCACGACGGGCCCGGGAAGTCAACCATCGCCCGGTAGATGTTGTCCAAATACTGGACCATCGGGATGGCCAGATCCGGCCGGGCCCTGAGGTAAACCGCCATGTATATGAGGTACGCTGGCAACCAGTTGGCCCACGTGCGTGGCGGCTTACGGCAACGTGCCTGTCCCTTATCCTTCTCGTCCTGCCCCTCCCTCTCCTCCTTGGTGGGCTCTCTGTTCAGAAGGGAGAAGATGTCCACATACTCCCCCCGCCAGATCTTCTCTTTGGTAGACTGGGCCAGATGATCCCGAAGGGGCAAGGCATACCCTGCTGTCGGCAATGCCGACACCGGCACGGTGGGAATGGTGGGCATAGTGAAAGGAGCCTGAACCAACCCCGTAACCCCTAATAGTTCTCTGACAGAATAGGAGGCACCACCCCAAGTAGGGCCCTGGGTTAGAGGTGTAGTTGCCGGGCAGGCCGGCGGGGTCTGAACCGCCACGCCACCCGCGCGAGGCCACGGCCACTGGAATGCTCCCCCCAATGTAGTTAATGGTGTGGGTGCACTAGATTGAACCGTATACTCACACGCTGCACCCCCGTGGGCCGCCCCCACCGGGGGTTCCGGCCCACTGTGGGCATCGGAGCTCACGATCGGAACTGAGCTCATCGATGGGGCCTGGTCAGCACCCGGCTGCAGCGCCTATTGTATGGGGAGCTGCGAGGCAGTGGCCGACGCCGGCCCATGCGCCTTGGGCAGCTCGACCCATCCTGTCGCCTGCCGCTGCCCGGCAGACGATGCGTCGACCTGGAATCCAAAAGGTGCTCCCGAGAGGTTGACCCCCCCGAGCGATGCCTTGAGGGCCGCTACGCGGGCCAGAAGGGCATCCACATGAACATAGCCCCCAACACTAAGGGGGGGGCAAAGGGCCAGCCAGCCCACTGGTGGCAGGCGCCGGTCCAGGTCTCTGGACCGCGGGGCCCGAATACGGCCATGGGCCCAGTCCCGGCCCCTGGGGGGCCGGAGGCGTGCCCAGCCAGGGAATAGAACCCAACCACCCCCCTTGGCTGAAGCCCACCGCAGGAAGCTGCGGGCCAAGGGGAGAAGGCCCCGTAGTATGAACAAGGCCAGGGGCAATGGGCATCGATTGCGGGCCGGGGCCCGCGGCCCCTGCCGGGCCAGTACGCGGACGCCCCAGCTCGGGCCAATGGCAATCGACCCCATCCCACCGGTCCCGGTGGGCTCTCCAGGGAGGCTGCAGGGGAGGCGCAGTCGTGGTCCTCCGACCCGGCTGCCGCCTCCGTGCGGCTCGAACTGCGTTCGCCGTTGCCTTCTTCTTAGAGGGCATTGCTTCAATTTGCTGGGAAGCCGAAGAAGAAGGAAGAAAAACCGCTGCGCCAAAGAGGCTTCCCGGCGATAGGTAAGAGCGAACGGAGCTAAGGGAAAAAACTTCCCGTCTCCGTTCGCTTCGCAAAATGGCAGCTCAGCTGCTTCGTGGCCGCCCCTTATATAAGGGTGCTGGCCACGCCCCCTAACTACCCGGATGCCTTCGTCCGGTGGGGGGGCCCCGCAAAGAGCGCGGCGGCCATTTTGGCGCCACGCTTGCATTCTCCTCCCATGTAACAATATGGTGCTTTACTCTTGAGTTGCAGCTCTCTGGCTGGACAACCCAGGCATCTAGATATGTGTAGATAAGGTAGCGTTGAGCCAAATAACCACTCCAGTCCTTCAGGTATTTTAGAAATATATTGAAAGCATAGCAAGATACAGGATACAGTCCATCAAAAGATCAGGAAGCATTTCAAAGCAAGGAAATAAAGCAAACTGGTTCTCTAATGGATAGCCCATGAGGCCCCCTTTCTATCGAGCCTCTACATTTTTGCAGGTTAAAAGCTTAGCACAGCATTCCAGAGAGTGTCTGAATGTGTGCGTCTCTGGGTTATATCTCCTCCCATAGGGTCCACCCTTGGCCCTCCCCCTTAGAGATTCCAACCAATCATCAGAATACAGCACAGGGTATACTTCATTCTGTTACATCCCTAATAATAATAATAATAATAATAATAATAATAATAATAATAATAATAATAATAATAATAATAATAATAATAATAATAATAATAATAATAATAATAATTGTGTGCCATCAAGTCAATACTGATTTACGGAAATCCTTTTCAGCTTTTTCTAGGTAGAGAATTTATAGAGGCGATTTACCATTCCCTTCTTCTGGGGCATCCTGGGAATGTGTAACTTGGCAAAGGCCATAGATACTGGGTCGTCTAGGATGCACAGTGGAGAACCAAGCTCTCAGCCTCTGGTTCCGCAACCAGATACCTAATTCACTGAGCGAGCTAGCCATCTCTCGTCCCTTATACAAGAGCCCTATTCAAGCGTTCAGGATTGATTAACCTAAACATAGAGGAAAAGAAGCAGACTGACCTCCCCATCTCCCATTTTTTCTATTCAAGTTGAGAGCAGTTAGAACACATGGAGGTTCTCTATGTGATCTGGAACCTTGTGTGGACAGTCACATTATGGAGGCAATGTTGTCTTCTTTCACAGGATTCAATCAGAAATAATCTGGATCATTTTCTAAACCGTTTGATAGCATGCAAATAGCTTTGAAACTATGTCTTGCCATCCCTCCCAATAGCTAAAAACAAATGTCCCTTTTCCCTCTTCATTTTGCTTAACAAAACAATGTCATCTTTCTCAAACAAGGAGGAAAGAGAGAAGTACAGCTGTTGAATTCCCCAAGAAATCCCCATGCAAATCTCCAAATGGATTGCAATGGAGGTGGAAGGAGGTCTTTATATGAGCCAGAGGAGAATTTGGAAGGTGGTGGTCGTGGTTAGTATTATGATTAAAGCTCTCCTGTCCTTTGATGTGATCCTTTATTAAATGTTTTGAGTATGTCTATCTATGCTGTCACTGCAACCTTCTGACCATTTTTGGTTGAAAAAGACCAGTAAGGCAATGGACCAGATGATGTGCATGATGCCAAAATTGATTTCAACAAATAAGCCATCTCAGCTGCAGTCACTCCATCCTTTTGTTCTTTGTTAACACAGGAAAGGAACCTTCTGGTATTCTGAGGCAGGAAGTATGCCATCCCAACATGGTTCCAGTGTCACAAATGAAAATAATAATCTCAAACCTTTCACTTCCTGCCAATCCAAGCCTTTCACTTGTACCAACCTTTACCCTCTCCCTACAAGGCAGCAATTACAGTGAAATGTCACAGCTAAGTTGCCATTTAGCGAGGATCTTTCTTTCTGCTTTCCTCACTTGATCCATAAATATCTCCACTTCAAACCTTGTTTTATGTGGCTGAAGACCAAAAATATGAAATAAAATAATGGAATGATGCTTTTTGGTGACACTTCCCTTTATATCTGATGCTGCCGTTATCTAGACAAGTATAAGTATATTAGCCCTCTGTTGACAATGTTGTCTGTGAAAATAATCCCATTAAAGTCAAGGTCTTATTAATGATAAAGGTCTTCCCTCTCTTCCCCCCCCCCCTCCCAATCACATGCCAATGTGTGCACAAATTGGAAGGCCTTTAAGCTTATATAAGCTTTTGGAATTTCCAAGGCAAACTTAACAGAAAATTGCCAACATTTCTAGTTGCACCTTCATTGCTGCTTTGTAACTTTAGTATCTCTTGAGGAAGAGGATCCTATCTTGGAGTGCATCTAAAATTGCATCTAGTAGCTGTAATTTTAATTTGCCCATGGTCATTTTTCCAACTTGTAAAAAATAATAATTCCAAACAGCTGCAGCTGGTGAGGTGGCTTGATAGGAAAACTGTTTGCATCTGTAATAATTGCATCTGTAATAATTGTATGCCATCAAGTCAATTCTAACTTATGATGACCCTTTTCAGGATTTTCTAGGTAGAGAATATACAGAAGTGGTTTATCATTCCCTTTTACAAGGGGTTCTCTGGGACTGTGCAGTTTGCCCAAGGCTACACAAGCTGGCTCCTTTGGTATGCACACTGGGGATCTGAATTCCCAATCTCTAGCTCCACCAGCTAGTGCCAGCTAGTGCCAGCTAGTGCCAGACATTGTACCATAGCAAAAGTCATGGAAAGGATCTACTTCTCATCTTTATCCTTTGGCATGGTAGTGAAATTAAGTAACATTCACCTGTGACAGGATATTGCTACACACAGGAAATGTGTGCTTGCACAATCCTGGATCGTACATCCACACATATATACACACAAACAGGGCCTCCAACACCACTGTAAAAGGTCCTTCCTGATAATTTTGCTGAGTACATTGCCTAACTCACCAGCTTTAATTAGAACAAAAGATAAACAATGGCCCAAAACTTTTTGCATAACTTACACAGGGTATTTATCTGCTCCTGAATTTTGTTGAGTTGATCAAATATAGCAAGGAGCGATTCTGCAGAGATTCGGTATGCATCTGTTGTGTATTCAGGCACATTTGCAAGTAGCGCAGGCAGCGCCATTGCAAGAGGAAAATGGCGGTTTCCCACCATCCAAATTAGGAACAGAAAGTGGCGCAAAAATCCCTGCACAGGGCGTGCTCATTATGCTAATCAAAGTCCTGAGATTGGCTACAGTTTTGGATCCTGTTCTCCATTGGTTAAACACATATATTCCCTGCTATGATTGGTTAGTTACAGTTGTCCGGCAGGTTGCTACTTTGTATCAAGAAGCCACCACTGGGGAGTCACTATATAAACCCCACGGGTAAACAAGGGTGGGGCTGGACCAGATCTATACTTCCCTCTCCGTACAGTTAGCCAGCAACGTGCTAGCCTGGGTCTCCTCCATTATGCTACAATCCTAAAGTAGCTAGGTATTGCCTCCTTCCTTGGCACACTCCGGAGGGACTGATTCCATGGGATTGTATAGCCATCTCCGTGTCTGGAACACCTTGTAAGCTCATCTTGAATAGACTGTTAAATAAAGACTTGTTGCTGTTTTGTTCATCATTGTTTGGACTATTGCTTGCAAGGGCTGGACATAACAGCATCTCACAGTTGTTTTGTGATAATTTCCAGCTGTGGGTATTGAGGAAATTTCCCTGTGCTGGGTATATATTTTATTTATTTATTTATTTATTAATCACATTTGTATATGCCGCCCACTCAGGCAGAACCCGACTCAGGGCGGCATTACAACACTCTAAAAAATACATAAAAAACATTACAAAATCTTATAAAACCCACCCAATAAAAACCCACATCCACCCCCTTTTTAAAAATCCATATCCCACTCATCCAACCCACCCACCGCACAAGAAGGACGAAGAGAAAGTTCTTATAAAAACCAGCCGGCGGGGACCATAGTCCCGTTCGGGCCCCACACCTGCCCTGCCAGCCAGGTCTTCACTCCTTTCCTGAAGGGCAGCAGTTCTCTTTGAAGTCTTAGTTCTGCTGGTAGGAGGTTCCAGAGGGTTGGTGCGGACACGGAGAAGGCCCTCCTTCGGGTGCTAGATAAATGTGCACCCCTCGTTGATGGCACCATTAGAGAGCCTCTCCGGTCCGCTCTGGTTGGACGGGCAGTCACTCTTGGGACGATGCGGTCTCTAAGGTATCCTGGCCCCCTGCCATATAGGGCTTTAAAGGTCAAAACCAGCACCTTAAATTGCACCCGGAGACAAACTGGTAACCAGTGCAGCTCCCGAAGCAGCGGTGAGGCATGGGCATATCGCCCACACCCCATCACCACCCGGGCCGCCGCATTCTGGACCAGCTGCAGCCTCCGAATGGTCGTCAAGGGCAGCCCCATGTAGAGCGCGTTGCAATAATCTAGTCGGGAAGTAACCAGAGCATGAGTGACCATAAGCAAGGAGCCCCGGTCCAGGAGCGTGCGCAATTGGCGAATCACCCGAAGTTGGGCAAAAGCCCCCCTGGCCACAGCCGCCACTTGTTCTTCTAGCAGCAGCCGTGAGTCCAGAAGGACCCCCAAATTGCGCACTGGGTCTGTCTGGGGCAAAACAGCCCCATCCAATACCAAAGATGGTAGCTCCTTGGATAACATGGGGCCCCTTATCCACAGCCACTCTGTCTTGCTGGGATTCAGCCGAAGCCCATTGGCCCCCATCCAGACCCCAACGGCTTCCAGGCATCCGGATAGGATTTCAACAGCATCACTGGGGTCCCCACGGGCCGAGATGTACAACTGAGTATCATCCGCGTACTGATGGTACCGCACCCCGTGGGAACGAATGATCTCACCCAGCGGCTTCATGTAGATGTTAAATAAGAGAGGAGAGAGCACAGATCCCTGCGGCACCCCATACTTGAGAAGCCTAGGGCTGGACCTCTCACTCTCTAACCACACCGACTGGGTACGGCCCTCCAGAAAAGAGGAAAACCAGGACAACACAGTGCCCTGGATCCCCAGTCCTTTGAGCCGTTCCAGCAGGATACCGTGGTCGACGGTATCGAAGGCCGCTGAGAGGTCAAGAAGAGCAAGGACGGATGGACAACCCCCGTCCCGCTCCCGCCAGAGATCATCCATCAGTGCGACCAATGCCGTCTCCGTTCCATATCCGGGCCTGAATCCCGATTGAAAAGGGTCTAGATAATCCGCTTCCTCCAGGACACCCTGCAGCTGGCGCGCCACCGCCTTCTCCAAAACCTTACCCAGAAAGGGCAGGTTGGAAACCGGCCTGTAGTTGTTAAGGACAGCTGGGTCGAGGGACATTTTCTTCAGGAGGGGGCGCACCAAGGCATGTTTTAACTGTGCCGGAAATACCCCCTCCCGTAACGAAGCATTTATTATCCCCCCAACCCAGCCCCCTGTTACCCCCCTGGATGCTTTCACCAACCAGGTGGGACAGGGGTCCAGAGGACATGTAGTGGCACGAACATCTGCAAGGAGCCTGTCCACTTCATCAGGGACAACAGGCTCAAACCGATCCCAGATCGTACAGCAAGACTGTGCTCCGGCACCCCCCCGACCCTCCCCATCCACGCCAGGATTCAATCCTGAACGAATCCGATCGATTTTCTCCACCAGATGGTCAGCAAAGTCCTCAGCCGAACCCTGCCAACCGGGCGCCGATCTCCCTCTACCGAGGAGCGACCTGGTCACCCGGAACAGGGCGGCTGGGCGATTATCAGCGGAGGCAATAAGGGCGGTGAAGTATTGCCGCCTCACCACCCCCATCGCCACTAGGTAGGCCCTAATAGCGGCTCTGGCTAGTGTCCAATCGGAGTCATCCTGGGTCTTCACCCAGCGGCGCTCTAGGCGTCTCTTTGCCCGTTTGAGTTCCCGTAGTTCCTCTGTGAACCACAGAGATGACCTAACCCCACGGGCGCGGAGAGGCCACAGTGGCGCGATTTCATCCAAGGCAGCTATTGTCGACCTATTCCACAGGTCGACGAGTGCCTCGGGTGAATCGTGTAGCCGATCCAGAGGAACATCCCCCAGTTCCCTCTGGAAACCATCTGGATCCATTAGTTGCCGAGGGCGGACCATTTTAATAGGCCCTGCCTCCCTACGATGAATTGTCGCCCCCAGGAAGTCAAGAGTCACCAGGTAGTGATCCGACCATGGCACAGGTGAGATGGCTAAATCCTGTAATCTCAGGTCACTCTGCCACTGCTCCGACAGAAAAACTAAGTCTGGCATGTGGCCGCTGCCCCTGGTCGGGCCCCGAACTACCTGAGTCAGGCCCATGGCTGCCATGGAAGCCATGAACTCCCTTGCCACCTCAGAAGCCACCCCCAATGATGGCAAATTGAAGTCCCCCAGAACCATAAGCCTCGGGAACTCCAACGCCAGCATCGAGGCGGCCTCGAGGAGCTCAGGCAGGGCGTCCCTTACCCTGCAAGGGGGCAGGTACAGGAGCAAGATCCCCAACTGACCCTTGGGGCCCAGCCGTAGAAGCAGGGCCTCACAACCCGACATTTGTGGAGCAGTGGCCCTAGCAACTTCCAAAGACTCCCTGGCAACAATGGCGACACCACCGCCCCTCCCCTCACCTCTAGGCTGGTGCCAAATACCGAACCCAGCTGGTAAGATTTATTTCTCATTCGGGATTGTTTCTGGTGGCAGGGCAGATAAGAATAAAAGTGTTGTTACTTACAACTCCGGACATCTGTTGGTTTGCCGGCTGGAGAAAGGCTTCCATTCCAATCTGCTTTTTCTCTCTTTTCTTTTTTCTTGATGCACCTTCCCCATAGGAGGCTTTTCCTATGTCTTTTCTTGCCCCTGGATGGGCGCCTGCCTTTGGCTGGCATGTTTAGTGGCTTCTGTTCCCTTTGCTGTTCTATGTTGGTCTTGGACCATAATGATTGATTGGTTGGTTGGTTGGTTGGTTGGTTGGTTGGTTGGTTGGTTGACTTACACAGGCATAAGATTGGATATGTGCTCGTAGGGATGATGTAGCTAGGGCAAACTTGTTTGACCAATTGAAATTGAATTGGTTACAGATTATGAGGGTTAATAATTGGAATAGTAAATATATGAGAGAACTTGACCTGGAAAGAGAAAAGACGGAATTTGAAGAGCTGATTCTAAAAATCAGGAAGGGAGTTAAAAATATTAAAGGTTTGGTTAGTAAATTATATACATTGTTGAATAAGGAGGAGGATCCGCAGGAGGACTTGAAATTGATATGGGAAGAAGAACTAAAAATAAAGATTGATAAAGATATTTGGAAAAATAAATGGAAAAAGAGAATAATGAGAACTATGTCTGTTAGAATAAAGGAGCATAATTTCAAAATGTTATGGAGATGGTATTTCACCCCAGTGGGTTACATCAAATGGATAATACAAAAGATGGAATGTGTTGGAGATGTAAAGAAACATTAGGGACATATGAACATATGTGGTGGAGTTGTAATGTGGTAAAGGATTTTTGGGGGGAAATTGAAAAAGAGATGGGTGAAATAATGGGTAAAAGAATTAAACTGGGGCCGAGTACCACCATGTTAATGAATGTGGAATCTATTTGTGGAAATAAAGAGAAAAGAGAATTATTGGAAATAATGCTTACAATGGGTAGGCAATGTATTGCTAGAAATGGGAAAAGTGATCTAAATATACAGATTGAAGAGTGGTATAAAGAAATGTGGACTTTAGCATTGAATGACAAATTAACAGGGGAAATAAAAGAAAAAAGGGGTGATCTGAAAGAGAATAGATTTTGGAAGATATGGAAACCATTTTTGGATCATTCTTCTATGGGAGGTAAAAGAAACAGACCTTACCAGATCAAAGTAGTTTTTGGAGATAATATAATGCGCCACTCGGAGTCCTCAGGGCATTGTATATAAACACGGGGTGTTATAAGTTTTCTTTTTGTTGTGGCTTCCTATCCAGAATATTAAGGATGCGGTTGAAGTGGGGTAACGTGCCACCGGACTGCTTTTCCACCTGCCGGTTCGCGTCCCAGCCCAGCCGGGGCTTGAGGGAGCCAAGGAACACCTGGGGGTGGTTGGGGTGGCTTTAAAACGCCAGCGCCAAACACCCCCCCCCCCCGACTGCTCTTCCATCTGCCGGTTCGCGTCCCAGCCCAGCCGGGGCTGGAGGGAGCCAAAGAACACCTGGGGGTGGCTGGTGTGGCTTCAAAATGCCAGCGCCAACCCCCCCTCCACCAGACTGCTCTTCCATCTGCTGGTTCGCGTCCCAGCCCAGTCGGGGCTTGAGGAAGCCAGGGAAAACCTAGGGGTGGCTGGAGTGGCTTCAAAATGCCGAACTTTCTCTTTCTCCCGCCCCGCCCGCCAGGAGGGTTGCCGGAGCAATGCAGAAATGCCAAGGCCAGGCTTTCCCTGACTCCGCCGAAGACATCTGAACTATGGGGCTCCATCGCGGTCGTAAAGTATGGGTCATGGACATTAGGTGGCCATGGTCATTGCGGTACTTATCTTGTTATTTGTTATTTATTTATTTGGTGTTTCATTGCATAATTTGTATTGTACTTTTTTGCAGCTATTATATTTGTTTGATATATTGTACCGCAGAATTTGTATCTATTTGTAATAAAATTTTGAATATTGTATTTATTACTGTATTTTGAATTTTGTATTTCGTATGTAAACCCCTTGGGTTACCTTGGGGTTATTTATATGTTGTTAGCCACCCTGAGTCAGCCATGTGCTGAATACGGCGGGGTATAAATTGAATAAACATAAACATAACAACATAATTGGAATAATGTATTAGGATAGGTCGTGATATGTTTTGATTACTTTGTATTTTAGGTATGTTTGTATATGTTTTATTTCTTTGTATTGTTTTATGTACTGTTCATTTATAAAAATTAATAAAAATATATTTTAAAAAAAGAAAAAATATTTCAATAGAGTGGCAGTCCTCAAGTTACTGCTGTGATTCCTCATACGATTCCTCATTATGCATGAGTTGGGTAGTTTCATGTGCTCTTCAAAATCCATGCAAGGGCTCTTTAATTAGTGGCAACTGCTATTTAGTTTAGTTTATTATTAATTGATTAGTCTTTTGGCCTTATCAATAAAATCAGATAAATTTCAAATTAAATAAATATAATAAAATGCAACACAATGCAATGCATAGACTGGCACTGTACCAACAAAAATATAGACAGAAAAAATGCAGTAATAAAATTTCTACAATACATATGTGATAATTCAACAGATCCATGATCAGGTAAATTAATCTCCTTTACAGGATACCTCATTTTGTTCAATATATTGGGTTCTTATAACCGCTGCCTTAGTTAGAAACTTATCAGTTCTACGTACAATGCAGTGGTGGGCATCAGCAGGTTCACACCAGTTTGCCAGAACCAGTAGCAGAAATTCTGGCTGGCCCCTCCCATCCAAGTTTTGAAATACATTAGACCCTTGCATAACAACGTTACTTGGTTCCCCAAGTAGTGTTGCTCAGCGATTTTGTTGTTATGCAGGTTTCTATGGAGTTTCCTGCATAACGATGTTTTTAGCATCGTTGTCTGGTTATTTTAGCATTGTTGTCAGGACAACAACACTAAAAACATTGTTATGCGGGGGAACACGTGGTGCATAATGACACGTTGTTAAGCGAAAATGATGTTATCCGAATGCATTGTTATGTGAGGGTTGACTGTAAAGTAGTCCTAATCTGGGTGCAACGCAGGGTTTTCCTCCTGGCCATGCCCACCATACCACACCCAGAGAGTAGGTAGTAAAATTATTTGGAGCCCACCACTGGTACAATGTGCACATTTGAACCCAAGAGGAGATAAGACAATCTATAATTAGGATCCTGGAATGCTGTTCTTTCCAATAAAGATGAGATATTTAAGCCTAAGAGTTGAACACAATTGACAATTAAAGAAAATATGAAAAATATTTTCAATGTCAAGAGATCCACATATACAGTTTCTTTCATAATAGGGCAAATTATGGAAGTGCCAATATTTAACTATGGAATCAAGCAGCTCAAATCTAGCTCTACAATAAGCCCTTCTGACAAAGTGTGGCAGACTCATAGAATGATATTTTTCAGGTTGGAAAGTAATTTTATTTTTAGCTAACCATCTTAAAAATCTATTTTTAGACAATAATTCCAAAACAGTTTGCACACTAATATCCAGGACTCTCTGTTTAAAAATGTCCTGTGCCTGAGAGAACATTGAAAGCAGATGATGCAGAGACAACCCGTAATGTTCAATAACTTCAAAACATTGGCTGACCCAGTAATCGGGTTGCTCCATCTCTATCTGTTCAGTTAGACATAATTTGGGGAGTCTATCTGAATCTATTGATTGAATCTTCAGCCAGCATGCAAAAACTTTATTTATTAGATGACTATGTAATGAATGGATACCTAATTCCACTCAAGCTGCTGAGGCAGGTGTGTTATTATCAGTTCCCAAA
Source organism: Bradypodion ventrale (assembly GCA_035047345.1). Lineage (NCBI taxonomy): Eukaryota > Metazoa > Chordata > Lepidosauria > Squamata > Chamaeleonidae > Bradypodion > Bradypodion ventrale. The sequence goes on along the minus strand of JAWDJE010000003.1, from coordinate 18,247,744 downwards.
ATGTGCCTGAATATGTTCCAGTGTGTTAGCTTAATTTAACTCCTCAATTCTGCACCATAGGACAGCATAAGAACTATTTTTGCCCTAGAAACTTTTAAACACTATTTAAAGAATCTGTACTTGGATTCCATGTGATGTGGTAGATTAAGCTGTGATGATGTCATTTCCCTATGTTGCCATATACCATAGCTCACATCAAGAACTAATGGAAGTGCAGTGTCACTAGTTACAAGGAATTGGTTATTTGTGAGCAGTTACTTCCAAGCTCCATAAAATAATCAGAATAAAAACATTTATGATAAGTTCGTCTGAACTGTATTGTTATATCCTATATGTCCTCTTGATTAAACAGCAACAACTGGTGCCTGGAACTTGCATTAAGTGGTGTATTACAGTCCTTGGGAGTATAACAGAGCCAGTGAACATTACTTTCTCACTCATCAGGATCTCCAAAAATGCTGTTGACAAGATAGAAATGCCAAAATCAATCCACTGACATAGTAGACATAAAAGGTCAAGAACATTTGATATTGTTTTCTCCTCAGTTTATGAAATACTTGTTTAAAATAAAAAGCTTCTAGGAGCTTTTCAATACACTGCACAGAACTAAGTGTTCAAATGCTAGACTGTTATCAGGTAGGGGAGACTATGTTTTGAATATTACCCATTTCAAAAGCACCAACCATGTATACAGGAGAGGACAACTTCAGCAAGTCCAGGGGATCAAGCTGTGTCTGCTCTGGAGCTTTCTGGATTGTCACTCCCTCCCCCTCAAACCTGGAATTGACGAGATTAAAACTACAGTTAGTACCTCAGGTTACGAATGCTTCGGGGGACATAATTTTCAGGTTATGAATGAAAACCCATTTGCAATAATGCCTTGGGTTACGAATTTTTCTTAATACAAAGCAAGTTTCCACATAATATATGGTGCATTGCTAGAGCTGGACACTAGAGGCCACTGTAAAATACAGTGGTACCTTGGGTTACGAATTTTTCACAATATGAAATGTCCTAGTGAATGCATTAAATTTGTAACACAAGGTACCACTGTAGTTATAGATTTTAAAAATTGGTATTTGTGAGTATCAAAGAGTATAGGAAGAAATTGTGACTTATTAGGAAAATGACACTTATTGTCATTGTGTCAGTGTTAGTATGTTTTATTTGTGTTATTTAGTTTTATTTATAGTTGGAACGTGTGTATCTTTGGTTAGTTTGTTTTTGCCTTTGTACTATTGTTGATGTAAATGGTTAGCAGAGTGGTATGCACTAGCAAGCAAGAGGTTCACACCTGGCAAGGTGGTCCCTTGTGAGAAAAACAAGTAGACAGACCTTGGTGCAGAAGAAAACTCAAAGTAGGTTTACTCAGGAAGTAAAAAGGTGCAAGTATATATAGTGCAACAACTGTAACACAAAACAGAAATATTCTCTTGGGCTGCTCCATTGACCTCACTGAGACAGTTCAGTTTTGCTATATAAAAGTCCATTCAGTTCAGTAGCAGTCCAGTCCAGCAGGGTAAATGCAAGCTGTAACTACAGAGAAAGCCAAAGAGTTCTACAGCTTCTGCCCTCCTGGTGGAGTCTTACCCCAAATAGTCCTTCCTTGTCCAGCAAGCACAGATGGCAGATCAGGCAGAAGCCATCATCAGGATCAGTGCAAAGATTCAATCCTTGTAGCAGGTTCTGGAAGACGCAGGAATCTTCATCCAGACAGTCAGCAGAGGAAGTTGAGCATTGTCGCTGAAGGTCTGCAATCCTGCTTTGACCTAAATACACTGGCCCATGGATCACATCAGGGGAAAGTCCCAGCACCGTGCCCCTGCAGCAGGGTCTTAAAGGCATCACAGACACAATATGCCTTGCAACCATTTAGGGTGTGAGGTGAAGACTTACATCCCCTAACAACTATTGTTATCCCTCTTTTTTTCCTTATGGTTTTTTTTGTCAATGTTGCGTAATAAAATAAAAAAGAATATCACTCATAGAGTAGCTAGGAATATTTTTCTTCTTTTCTGGGGAAAAAGTGGGGTTTGTACCTCTGGAGGGCTGGGTGTTCCAAATATAGTTTTTAGATGTCCCATGAGCAATTTTGACCATCCCAACACATCAAGGTAAAGGCTCCGCTAACTTTGTTACCCTGAACAGCCAGCATCCTACAAGCAGAAAGCTTTTTATCCAATGAAAGTTTCAAGAAATATGATTAATTCTCTGCAGAGTGGTTCTGAAACCTAGAATTCTACCACCTTCCACTGATACCTCATACTATATAACCTGAAGATTGGCTACTAGTAAGCTGCCTGAGCATATCTCCTAAATAAGCAATGCAGATTGGAAGGACATTCAGATTCTGTTTGCAGCAGTAAATAAACATAAAGAACCATCTTAGGCTGAGGTGAACCATTGGTCGACTTAGTTTCAGGCAGCCATCATATTCTAATTTACTTGATTGTAAACTCAATTGAACCTAATAGGGTTTGCCTCAAGCATTCATGAGCATACACAAGAGCAAAAACAAATTAGAAAATGGAGTAAGGAGCTCATTGGGCAATGAATAACATTAAAGGAGGATATTGCTGAAGATCTCAACCTCCTCTACATCACTTGGAGGACTCTGAATAGGCTGAGGGTTGGAGTCCATAAATGCAAGACCAACATGCTCAAGGGAGAGCTGCTGGTAGACAACAACACATGGTAGTATGTGGAGAGATACAGAATCCAGCTCATTTACTGAAATGCCAATTACTGCCAGAATCATGTACTGATGAGGACAAGTTTGCCCAACGACAAAGCCAAGAAAGTGGCTTCATTTTGGCAGTCCAGGGTTTGATTGGGACATGAAAGAAGAAGCCTCTGGGCAGTATGGATGGGATTTCTGGCAATCATGAACTCCTAGTTCATGTGCTGTCCAAAACCCATGCAGGGACTCTTTAATTAGTGGCAACTGCTATTTAAAGAATCCCCACAGCAAGAGCCCCCTGTGCCAAATTATGGAATTGTGAGCCATCAAACCAGCAGGAGGTAGAGTGGCCCTCTTACTTTTTTTGCACAGACAATCTTTGTCATAGGTTTTTCCTCTGTGCTTCTTTGTGAGTCACAGGGAATCCACGCAACAACCCAGTGCAGCAGGACACCTTTCTAAGGTGACATAGGAATGACAAAGAAGTGACACCAGTGATGCACTGAAGCATGTCCTGTCCTGTTCAGAAGAACCAGTAGCAGAAATTCCCCCAGACCCTGCCCACCTGGCTGGCCATGCTCACCTCCATACCCCATTGCATTGGCCATGCCCACAGATTTGGCCCTGCCCACAGAGGTGGTAGTAAACAAAATTGGAGTGCATCACTGAGTGACACTGGAATGGCATGGAGGTAAGAACTCTTCTCTGTTCCTGCCAGTTTGATGATTTCTTGCTCCATAATTTGGCTGAGAAAAACTTTGCCAAATTATGGCCCTGAGACTGTGTGAACTCTAAAAGCCACATACTTGAAGCTGTAATTGTCTACCAGTGGATAGTTTTCCAATATGAGATCCCTTAATCCAGGGATTGAGAGCTTTTGGCTTTCCAGATGTCTTCTCCTACAGCTCCATCATTGTCAATTATGGGAATTTTAGCCCAAGCAATCTGAAGGCCAAGGTTCACCAAGACTGTTGTAATTGGCATAACAGGAACCAAAATAATATCCTCTTTGCTAAAAGGGCTAAACTGGCTGATTGTTTATGGTACCAAAAAAAAAAAGTCTCCCTACAAGTTGATTGCCTTATTCCACACCTTACAGCAAACCTCTTAGTGCATTTTCTTCTGAAGTGTGTGTGAAATTTCTTCTGGAATTTGTCTGTAATGTATGTACAGAAGAACCCCGCATAACGGAAAAACTCAGTTGCACGGAGCTCTTCGCTATGTGTTTTTCCCATTATGCGGTTCCCTATGGGAGATACCCCGCATAAAGGAAAAAATGTTCATTAACCGGGGTTCCATTTAAGAGGGTATACCCCAGTTACCAAAAACCCCTCACAACGGGGAAAATTTCATTATGCAGGATATGGCCATTGCATAATGAACGCTTCATAATGTGACTTTTTCGCTATACGATGAGTTGTAGTGGTAGAGGCCTTCACACCAGCCTCTGAAGCATTCATACAGATGCACACATGCATACACAAATAGACAAACACACAAACAAACAGCCACTGGTCAGGGCTGGAGAAATCTCTGCCTGAACAAAGAAACCCCAGTAGTTTTATTAAACATACAATTCTGTACAGGAAGTGGCCGTGGTCTTTGAGGTGATTGGTTAAGCAGGTTATGTGAGATTACATCATTCTGTATTGGCTACAAAGCAGTGGTCATGATACAAGTCATGAGGAATGACATAATAAGCATGAGGTGTGCCCGTGAACACAGGGCTTGCTGAAATAACAGAATGTTCAGTGTGTTCCTATTTTTGGGGAAAGTGACTCATCTGTCTAGCCTTCTGCCCAGGGGGAATAATGCAACCCAGCCTTCTAAAGTCCCCCCCCCCCCCCCGCAATAGGAAGGCCCTTTGGAGAGACTGTGAAAAGAACCCTAACATCCCAACAGCGATGTGTTTGTTATACAAGGTACCACTGTATACTAAAACTTCTGTTTTAAAAATCCAGGACATTTAGTTCTTCAAAAAGCCTTTATGAATGTGAGATATTGTTCTTCTGTTCCCTATGATTCAAAACGCCAGGAAACGACATGCTATTACCATACAATATTGTGCCTGTGTTACTAGCAGGAGAAAGGATGCCCAGCTTTATATATCAATGGCCAATCTGAACATTGACAACAACAATGCCAGTAGTCAAGATGGCCTATAGCAGTGATGGTGAACCTTGGCACTCCAGTTGTTTTGGGACTTCAATTACCAGGAGCCTAAGTCAGCGCTCCTGCTGTTCAGGGTTTCTGGGAATTGAAGTTCAAGAACAGCTGGAGTGCCAAGGTTTGCCATCACTAGTCTATAGGATACCCTTTTATGCTCACTACCATTTAGAAAAAGATGCCAAGCAAGGGAAAATTCCTGAAGCTGTCTCCTTTTATTTTTCATTAGTTAACTACTTCTCACCCAACACAAAGCAATTGTCATGGCCATTTTTTCACTAGTTGCCTTGGTATCGATTGCTTGGGGAACAATGCAATGCAAATGTCTAGAAGAAATCTGTCTCTCAGATCAACTGTATGCCTAAAAGCACTTCTCTGTAAATCTGGAAGGCAGTAGATTGTTAAATTTGAAGCCTTTTGAAGAATTGTATTGGCTAAGACAATGGAGGCCAGGTTCTAACCTCCACAGACCTATGATGTGCTTTTGGATATTTTTTCAGACTAACCTACCCTACAGAACTGTGGAAAGAATACAGTGAGAAAGTCAGAAGGACCCTGTAAATGACATTCAAGATTCCAGGCGATTAGATTAGATTAGAGTCGTCCATTGGATTGAGAGAAGCGGGATATAAATTTAAATAATAATAATAGCAATAGGTAACTGTAGTGAAGGACTCACTCTGTCATTGCTCTGTATCCAATGTAGTGACTTGTCCTCCATCCAACCCTGAGCCCATGGGATGCCCTCGTATGTCTAATCCTCTCCCCCTCTTTTGCTTCTTTGTAATTTCAGCATGGACAAAAGAACCTGCAATATTAAAATGTAATTTGCTCAGATCTTTGATTCCAGGGCAAATGCTAAGATGCTGCCATCAGCCAGAAAATTTGTGATCTAATTTCGAAGCAGTGAGGCATGCTGCCTCTTCTCTATGCTGCTCTGGAAAACAGAGCCATGTTCCTTCTTTCTTGTTTTATATGATCTTGTAAAATATTTCTCTTTAATGCAATAAACGGTGTCCTTCATAGCTTTGCAATCTGTGTCAGGCAAAACATATGGATGAGGGCAAACTCAAAAGCTAGAGGGTTTTTAAACCTTTTAAAAGGTGAACAGACTCAAGGTTAAATTGGTGAAAACAATATCTTCACCAGTCTTCCTTCCTTCCTGTGATCCACTACTTCTGGACTGTTCAGAAACTGGACTATTAATGAAAATGGTAATTGTAACCACAGAGGCTTGAGCGGTCTAACTAAGCAGTGTTGCCTATCTCTTGCCAATTATGTTAGGCCAGGGCTAAAACTCACCAAAGCATACTCTGTCGGATCCCTTGAGCAAGGTGAAAGTGGAGGGCACATGTCATGGTCCACCTAGCCAGCAGGTAATAAATAAATTTCGTGTCAGAAATTACTCAGGGTTGAAAGGATTTTTTGCTGGAGAAACTCTGCTCAGTGGACACCCAAATAAGGCTCCTTTTATGTCCCCAAGATCCAACATGCAGCACTTGGGTATTGAACATCGACCTTCTAGTCGTCAAGCTCAGTATTTTAACCACTAAGTCATGCATGGAATGTCGTCGCTGAGATGCCTACCAATGCACGGACTCCTCACTGAATAGCAATTCCAAGGTATCCAAGGTAAGGCAAGGTAATTTTAACTAGTTTTTGATGGCAGTGCCTACCTTTGAGGTAAATTGGTTTCTGCTGAATCATCTGACATCCAAATGAACCTTTTGTTATGTGAGAATGCTCCAATCCCAAAAAGCTGCCAGAAGCAGGGGGATGGGCATCACATCTCTAGTTTACATGCCACAGCCCTTTGCTCTGCAGCAAAAAAAAAAATCTCTCCAAGAGCTTCTTAAGTCTAGAATAAAAATGGGATTTTAACAGCTTCTAGATAAATTCCTTTCTGCCACTGTGACAGCAAGGTTGGCAGGGATACAAATATTCCAGCACCAACATCTTTGGGCAGTATATTAACAAGTGAGAAATAAGTACTAGGTTTGCATGACAAATAAGGACCATACCTTCAGAAAACTTTGCATTTTCAACTGGAACCCATTTTAAAATTCTATGCACTGAGCATCTCAGGGTTCCTACTGAAACATGCCTCTCTCAGCCACCTTCCCCCACCTCTAAAAAGCAATTTAGTTTGAAAAGACAGGAGATTGGCTTCCTCTGGTAAATATTTATGTGTTTGATTTCACCTTTTAAACATGATCATTCCCAGAGGTGAGGGTTTGAGAGCGACTGTAAAACATACTAGGGCAAGGTGAAGAAGCTGTCCAGAATGTTTGTTCAGACAACTTTTTGTATGTGTTGATGCCTCCAAAATAGCCTTTTGAAAAAACATAAGCCAGTAATTACTGTCTGAAAGTAATATCCTGGCTCAGCCCAAGAATTATTTCCTTAGTGTAACAGCAATGCTCCTAGAAATGTTTACTGATACCACATGTCTAGTGGTATATTTGGGGACATATATAGAGGGATATAGGGCCACGGTGGCTTAGTGGTTAAGATGATGAGCTTGACGACCACACTGTTGATAGGTCAGCAAATTCGAGACCCGAGTGCTGCACGACAGTGTGAGCAGCCATCATCTGCAAAGCTCCTGCCAACCTAGCAGTTTGAAATCAAGAAACTGCAAGTAGATAAATAGACATCACTTTGGTGGGACAGGTAACAGTGCTCTGTGCACTCCAACATCTAGTCATGCCTGCCATGTGACCATGAAAACATCTGCAAAAACAAGCAGCACTGGCTCTTTGGCTGTAAATGGAGATGAACACTGCTTCATAGAATCAGATACGACTGGCTTTCGAGCAAGGAAGATCTTTTCCTTTGGAACTTAGAGACTGTCTTCACAGGGTATATAGCTGGGTGGGTCAGGTTGGTCCAATCACATCCACATGTCAATCAGGCCAATCTGCCACAACCTGCTCCATTTTGAGAACCCATTAGGGGGCTCAACTAAATGCCCTGTTGTATTTTATTGTGTCTCCGTTACACACTCAGGATAGGATAAAATACAGTACATCATCCCAGTTGACATGGGAGTTGCTCCCCCTATCAGCTAGGAGGATTGTTCCTTTGGGAAAGCAAAATACAGTAGAACCCCACATAATGAAAAAACTCCATTCCATGGAACTCTTCGCTATGTGGTTTTTTTCGTTATGCGGTTCCCTATGGGAGATATCCTACATAATAGGGGAAAATGTTCGTTAACCAGGGTTCCCATTGAGTGGGTATACTCCGGTTACCAAAAAAAACCACATAACGAATGATTTTTTTCATTATGCGGGGTATCACCCTTGCATAACAAATGCATCTTTATGCGAATTTTTCACTATGCAATGCGTTCGTTATACGAGGTACCACTGTATAGTAAAACCTCGCTGAATGAGCACCTTTCAGAGCAAATAAATCACTTAGCAAGTGGGATTTTATTGGAAAGGTCACCCTCGTGGAATGAGCAAAATCTCCCTAAGTGACTAGAGCAGGCGTTGGAAATCCCCCGCCCCCACCACCAGAAGTTATGATATGTCACTTACTGCAGCGCTTTTTTCCAAGTGTTTTGGACAGCCTCTGCCACATCCCAAGGTGGTGGGAGGCTTGTCCTTGGCGCTTTGAGAGCTCGTGCTTCAGCGCCGGGTGACTTTAATTTAATTTTTAATTTAATAGTCATATTTATATATGCCGCCCACTCAGGCAGAACCCGACTCAGGACGGCATTACAACAAGTTCTAAAAACACATAAAAACACTTTAAAAGACCCATATCCCACCCACCCATTCCACCCACTATAAAAAGAAGAAGAGAGAGTTCCAGGAGCGAACGCAACTGATGGATGACGCGAAGCTGTGAGAAAGCCCTCCTGGCCACAGCCGCCACCTGATCTGATAGTAGCAGCCCCGAATCCAGGAGGACCCCTAAGTTGCGTACCGTGTCTGTCTGGGGCAAAGCAGCCCCATCCAAGTCCAAAGTTGGCAGCTCCCTGGATAACGCGGGACCCCCTATCCAAAGCCACTCAGTCTTGGAGGGATTCAATTGTAGCCCGTTGTCCCCCATCCAGACCCCAACCGCCTTGCCCTTGCCCTTGCCCTTGCCCTTGTTCTAATGGGCAGTAACATCAACTGCCCAAGCAGAATTATTAGGTGATAATAAAGTTTTCACATTTTCCCACTACATATTAGCATTCATGAAACTAGAGAAAGAGGATCCCAAGTAAACAAAGGGTGGATATTTTCCTTTATGTTTCTGGAATTCCTACTTCATGCGACCGATGTTTGTTTGGTGTTTGTGTAATATTGTTTGCATTTCTAATTAAAAAGTTGCAAATGACATATCGGCTGGATAAAGCTTTTTTTGCTAATATTTGGTGTGGAATGCATGCTGTCAGAAGTACATGACACTGAGTCCCCTGGAGATTTCTCTCAGGTGATTATGTCCTGTTCCTCAGGAACCTGATTCTCGTGATAAATTGTGCACTACTGCGCTCTCTCTCTCTCTCTCTCTCTCTCTCTCTGTGATCATGACGAGCTTCTACCCAAATTTACCACTGTCTCTCATCACACATCTCCTGAAATACAAAGATTCATTGGTAGCTCACCGGCATGTAAGTATCTGAAATAACCCATGGGAAATTGAAATTAACCTTTCCATCAAAGCGATAGTGATTTGATACAACCTGAGACTCAAAGCCAGGAATATAAGAGCCATTACAAAATATATGAGATTAGGAAATCAAGCGACTTTAACTCAGATTAGAGGAGTCTAATGAAGCTTGGCTGAGCAAGCAAATATGTAAAAAAATATAAGCAGAAAACAGACAGAAAAAGTTGGCTGACATGTAAGGAAATGGAAGAGAGCTTGGGAGCTGGAAGGCTGCTTTTCATCATTGATTCCACAAGCAGTAGTTGCTCAAAGACCCTGCCTTGTTTTTAAGTAGAGCTGGCAGGCTCATGTCTCTGCTTCACAACATTCTGTTTTCAACAACTGGGCCATTTGTGCAGACCCACTGCCCTAGAAAGTGGTTGGCTGGCCAATAATAACACTAAATGGTAAACCTCAAGGAAGTAGGATACTGAAGCATTGTCAGGGACCTTCTTAGGGGACAGTGGTCCAGTTTGCTACTCCTGATGTGCTGCCACCTGAATCAACCACCACACCACACCTATTTTTTTTATTAGTGTCAGATGCACCACCAGCATATAATAACATACAATGCTAAAATTAACATATCTAAAACCAAATAAAATTAAAAGGGTTAGATAACATCCACCCAATAATGAGCCACATCAACATCATTTCCTCTTGCCAAAATAAGGTGCACGTTGAGGGGAATTGTGTGCATTGTACTATATGGGAGATACTGTAGTTTGTTCTCCACATTCTCACAGACTGTCATCTACAGGGAAACCCCACTTTGTCAGATTACCACTTGATCTTCCTACCCCAGTACGCAGTTTGTTCAAAGCTTTCCACACAGCCATGGTTGTTCTTGGTCAGGTGGTAGAGAATCATGTGGTTCTGCTCCATATTTCTAAGGTGGGCTGTGGGGACTGGTTGTTCAGGGGGTATGCCTTGATTTCAGTCTCTGCTTTGGTGGTTGATGATCAAATAGCAGGTGTGTGTGTGTCTCAGGATCTTGCTCTGATCACACCTAATAATACATCTTGTCCTGCAGCTAATCAAAAACTTTTATAGCTTCAGAGAAAATACATATTTTCATACCTACTCCAAATCTACAAACAGAGATGTTACTAATTCATCACTTCTCACTTTGAAAGGCTCGTGCAACAAAACCACAAATTACCACAGTTTTCCACAAGTTGCATGGCTTGTGCAAATCCAACAGCTTGCACAACTTATCCCATTTACTCCAAAGTAAGTGGAAGAGCTCTTGTTGAAAGCACCAGAAAATATCTCACAGTCCCTCAGAGAAGGAAAAGATAGTGTTGTTTCTTATTCTTGCATAAGAGGACAGGGAGAGTTGGATTTACATGTTAGTCTACCATTAGCATGCATTTATATGGACTAGGAACCAGAGGATGGAGTTGAACTTCCCATTCAGCCAGATGGTTGAATACTGAAGTATATCAGGCAATCTTTCACACTCAGTGCTCATTGTGAGGATGAAAGTGGGAGGCGGAACAAGAAACATGTTCTGTACCTCTAAATATGGCCCACATACTTTGTGGCATAGTGGTTAAGATACTGAGCTTGATGACTTGAAGGTCAGTAGGTCGGCAGTTTGAGACCAAAGTGCTCTGTGATGGAGTGAGTGCCCATCATCTGTCCCAGCTCCTGCAATCCTAGCAATTCAAAAGCAAGACATTGTAAATAGATAAATAAGTACCACTTCAGGGGGAAAGGTAACAGTGTTCTATGTGCTCTTGCTTCTAGTCATGCCTGCCACATGACCACAGAAACGTCCGCAGACACAGACAGCACTAGCTCTTTGGCTGTAAACAGAGGTGAGTCAGACACAACTGGCTTTTGAGCTAGAGAAAGCTTACTTCATTGAAGATTATCTCCAGGTCCAGAGTGATTTAAACCCAAGTTAAGGTGTGCTTTTTTTAAAAAAAATCCCCTTACAATATTGAACTAGAACTTGACAAATCAAAATCTGCAAATTTTCTTCCAATCATTTTTCATTCGCATTCATTTCTCAAAAAGTAAAACAAGCCACCCGACCCAGGTTATCTCCTTCTTACCATTTCCCACAGAAAATTAAATTGGTAAATTTGCACAGTGGCTACATTCTCCAGCTGTGTAATATAATGGCACATGGCACTTCCATAAAGCTATTTTATGCAGTTGTTGCTTGTTCATCACATGTATAAATATAAGTTGTAACCCTCTTCTCAAAATAGTGCGTTCAAAGGCTTGAACGAAAATAAAATAAAATGGGGCCAATTGTAGTTGGAAAATTACCGAGCCATATTATATCTTTATTTCAAATTGTACTGATTAAGTCTTTCAGGGACCCTGCCCATTTAGCAGAGATAATTAGGTACGTTATAAAAGCCCTCGTATTATAAAATAAATACATATTTCAAAAATAGAATTAAGTAGCGGTTTTCAGCGGTGCGTCCCTCAAACAAGAAAACTTCCCGGAGTGTTTGTAAGACATGAGTGCCATCTGGTGGTCAAAAGAAGAACAAGAAAGAGCTATGCAGCATTAGCAAAAGCTGGTGGTTGTGAAGTGTGACTATTGTTGTTTGTTAAGTGCTTCGCACTGTTCGTTGTAGCCAGAAGACAAATACAGCCACATATTTATCCATGGCCACCTCACTTCTGCCTACCAGAACAGTCCATATGATTATCCCATCCCATATTTTGTAGAGATGAGAAGGAAGGTCTCTGTGGGAGTATGTGCAACCCTAGACCTATATGTCTTTCTTTTTTCCCCTGGTTCTTTCCACCCTTGATCACTTTGCCATCCAACAACAACAACCAACCACAAATGGACACTTTTGATTTTTGCAGGGACAGTGGAGTGGACCAAATATCAAATTAAGAATTGCGTATGAGATCAAGCGTGAACATCAATCGAGTTTGCAAGACATCGGTGGGCCGGGCATGTGTGCCGCTTCAAAGATGGCAGGTGGACGAAAGCTATCACAGAATGGACACCACTTAACATAAAGCGACCACTAGGAAGGCCAGCAACCAGATGGGAAGACCACACTGCCATAGTCAGGATTCTAGATGGGAGGGTGATTTTAGGAGGGGCAACAACGTCACACACATATATAACATTGGCATCGCAGGGTGGGTTGGGGAGGTGGGCTGTTAGCTCAGGAGGTGTTTTTTTTTTTTTTTTGGCGGGGCAGCCCCCCCCCCCCCCCCGGCTACGGCCATGAAAGACCAGTTCAGGGCAAAGTTCCTGAAGCCCCGGATGAGACTGGCATGTGATCGGAAACAATGGAAGATGATGCTTCAATCCACCATGTCAACTGGACGTATGAAACACGGATCAACCAGGTAACCAAGTAACCAGATAAGTGCAGTGGATTAGTCAGAGATCTAATACATCTCTGTATCTGCCCTAAAGGGAGGGTTGCTTCTGTTCCACACTTTACTTCCGTCTCTACTGCTAGAGCATTGTGTTAGTAACACAAAGAAACAATAAAGATGATCTCTTCTAGAATCTGCCATGTTTGAAAATCATGATTCACAAAGGATGAAGAGAGGCTGGATAAAACTAGGAAGAGGGCTCTTTTTTTTTTCTTTTTTTTTTTGGGCTGTCAGCCTCACCACTGCCCTTAAAGGGTTAACTCAAGCCCAGAGAATGAAATATCATTGACAACCTCTCACTGGAATAATAATGTGTTATAAAAATTTCTATCCATAATAACAACTGGAGAAAGGGAATTATTAGCACACCGTTGCTAATGGCTCTCATGTACTCCCATTTGCTTCTTGATTTATAAAGTACTTACTGTGTAATAAGCTGCCTGCTTTTAATTACCATTTCGCACAGACCAGGCGGGAGGGTGGGTGGGGAAGCTCTTCATTCTTTACACATAGAAGATGAAACAAGTGTATCTAACCAGAGATTCTCAAATGGTCTGTGCCCTTTGGACCTCTAATAAGAATATAATTGACTATTTTACAGGCTTACACATAATATCTGCTGAATTGTTACTAATGGTTGGTGAACACTTCCACCCCACTCCATTCATTAGATAGGGATTGACCTTGAACTGATTCAAATTCAACTTTTTTTTAACTTTTGATTAGCTTCTCACTACTGTCCGGGACTGACGTGTACATATGTCTGTATGACACAGTTTTTAAGGCAGAAGTGAGTGAAAGATGGTCTTCCCTATGTTGTGAAATGCAACTCCCAGCAACTCTAAACTATCATCGGCATAGCCAAAGGTAAGGAACAGGGAAGGCTGCAAAGCAAATTCTGGAGGGTCCCACTTTGGCACTACTGCTTTCATAAGTTTAGTTGTGATATTTTTTAACCACAATTGGGCGTACCCTGGTAGCGGCAACCTTGTGTTGCCGGTTAATCTTTTAGGAGGCTCTTTCTGTGTACCCCAGGTAAAGGTGGTCCTTGCTTGAAAGCCAGTCATATCGTCCCTGTTTACCTCAGACACACCATTCAAGATGGGATTTTCATAATTCTAAGACTTCCAGCACAAGAAGTTGTTTCGAATCCCCCAAACAGTCCTTTGGATGGTCTGCTCTCTGTGGCATTAGGAGGGTCTGCATCCTATGGCATCACAAATGCCCATTTTCATTTATCTAACTGTTACACATTTTACAGAGGAATAGCTAGTCCAAGCCCCTGTTGTTGATTGCTCCCTGTGGAGAGTTGCATGCATGTAAAGATGAGCAATTCTGGCATGCATGCCAGTTTTAGGCATATGAACAAGAACTCTGATTTTCCCAGGGAAAAAGAAATGATGGAGAAGGGAATGGTTAGACTGTTATTCCTCTCTGGCACCTTGATAAAAACCAGATAGAGAATGACTGGAAAGGACTTCTTCTTCTGCCGTATCTGAATCCAAATATAGGCGATCATCATGGTGATCAGCCATGAACACTGTCCTTAGAATATAATACAGTGGCCTTTCCTCTTCCTTCCGCATCAAGTACCACTGATCCAGTTGCATGAGTCACTTTCTGGTCCTGAGTCCTTTTGGCACACAAAGTGCTCATTAGCCCCAGGCCAGTATTGATGAAGCTGCTGTCCTCCATCAACATGGATTCAAGTGGGATTTAATCCACTTCGGGACCATCACCCTTCCCTGTGGACTTTGGCACCCAAGCTGTTAGTCCTCAGGATTGTCAGGTTAGTTAACCTCCGCCTGACACTCAGCGTTGGAGTTGCTGGCAGTATAGTTTACTCTCAGCGTTCTGTGCGCTCCGGTGTCTAGTCATGCCTGCCACATGACCACAGAAACGTCTGCAGAAGCAGACAGCGCTGGGCTCTTTGGCTTGGAAACAGAGATGAGCACTGCACCCTAGAGTCGGATACGACTAGCTTTCGAGCAAGGGAAACCTTTACCTTTACCTTTACCATAGCAGGATAACCTTGCCAGAAAGGATTTGGGTGATGAATTCAAAAGGAAAACGATGCTGATTAACTGGCAAAAAGACTTCAATTTAGATAAAAAATTCCCATTTACTAGAACAGAAATTTCAGTAGGCTGTAATCCCATATCTACTTTACTGGGAGTTTGCTATAATTATAATGTTTATAATTTATTGGCGTTCTCTTGCTGCTAAAGAGGTTTGTTAATTTAAGTTCAGCTCTAGACACTTGTTGGGTAGCTGCCAAAAGACCTGTGATTGTTTTTGCACAGGATAGTCTATGAGGTTCTCTGAAGCACAAATCCACCTTTGGCTACTCCTTACTCCACCAGGCCTGTTTGTGAACTCTAAAACACCACATATACCCTATTAAACTAAATGGGACTTACTTTTGCGTAGATATGGCTAGGCAGGCACTGTTGTCTTCTTTCATGGTGTGGCTATACAAGATTGCATCACATTTAATTGAAGCCTGGAAAAGATTCCCCATTGTGCATTCCTAGATAAAAACCAGCTTATGTACCCTTGGATAAGATGCACCATCCTAAAATACCTTCAGAAGAAAGGAATAATAACCCGCCTCTGGGTACTCTGTGTACCTAGAAAACCCTAAATAGGGTCACCAAAAGTAAGAATCAACTTGGCGGCACACAATTGTTTTTGGGTATTTGCAAATTCAAATAGGAAGAGAGGATTCATCTCAGAGAGCCCTGGTGGTGCGGTGGTGAAACTGTTGTACTGCAGCCAAAACTGCTGAAGTTGTGAGTTCAATCCTGAACAGGATCAAGTTTGACTCAGCCTTCCAACCTTCCAATGCCAGTAAAATGAATACCCAGCATGTTGGTGGCAAAATGTTAATTACCTTGTGAACTGCCTAGATAGTGTGCTAAGCACTATGGGATAGTATATAAGTGAAATTGCTATTGCTGAGAGAAAAATCACAATAATTTTAGTAGGGGGCTGAGAGAGGGGGAGCTACAATGGTGGTCATTTTAGGGAAAGGTTGTAGTAGAAAAGATATTTCATTGTAGAAAGAAACCTTGATAACCAGCAGTTTCTTTATTTTGTTGAAGAGGGAATTAAAGAAGCGATATGAAAAATCAATTTATCGTTACCTCGCTTTTTTGGGTAGCAATATCCTATTTAACACTAATCGTGTGTGCAATATTTATGTCTACATAAATAATTCAGTGGCTAATTAATCCAATTCTTTTATAATTACCTCCTAGAACAGCAGAGAGCCTAAATCCCAGCATCTTAATTGCTACTTAATGGAGATATTTATGGCATAGATTCTCACAAATGATATAGGAGCTCTCACTTAATTTGCACCAGAGCCTAAGCAGCAAAAATCCAGACCTGGCATTTGAATTTATGAAGAGAGAGAGGAGAGTAAGATTGTGTTTTGACTTTTGCATTGGTATCAGTAATTATCACACTGATAAAAAAGTGAGTTTTTATGCCAAGAGAAAATTAATAATTAAAACCTTGAAAGCAGGAGCAGCTCATAATCTGAGCAGAATAAAATACAGTACCAGGCTTTGTAAAGTAATGCACCTCCAACCCAGTCACAACTCACAAGCCTAGAGGGGCATTCCAAGGATTTAACAAGTAGAATTCTTCAGTTCCTTTGGTTTGATCCAGTGATAAAAAGATTAGCCAGCAAGGTTGTGATCCAGAGTATGCCCAATTGTACTCACAATCTTTGTGGAGGCTCTTTCTATATACCCCACCAGCTCAGATCCAGGAAGAGCTTTATGGAAAGAATAAACATTCTTGAGGGTACACAAGAGCAAAACCAAATTAGAAGATGGAGAAAGGAGCTCACTGGATAAGGAGCAACATTAAAGGAGGATATAGCTGAGGATCTCAACCTCCCCTATATCACTTGGAGGACCCTGAAAAAGCTGAAGGTTGGAGTTCCTAAATGCAAGACCAACATGCTCAAGTGTGGTTTGCTAGCATACACCAACACATGGTGTGAATGTGGAAAGATACAGAATCCAGCTCAATTACTGGTCTGCCGATTACGGCCAGAAACAAGCACCGATTAGGACTTAAGTTTGGTCAACCACAAAGTGAAGAAAGTGGCTTCATTTTGGCAGTCCAGGCATTGATCCGGACACAAAAGAAGAACAAGTAGGATTGGAAGGCCATCAGGTTCAATCCATTGTTTAATGTAGGGTGTACAACAAAGGAGACAACACCAAGCTCACACCCAATCTCTGCTTGAATAATGACACAAAAGGGGGATTGCTGAGGCATGAGAGACAGCACTAGCATTCTAGCATCCAATGGCTGCTTTAGGAAGAAAATGTTGGTGTCATCAAGGGCAGCAAACCACAGAACTTGGAAATGAAGGTTAGTGAGTTAATTAGTTTTCTTGACAGATCTCAGAACTTCCACAGCTAACATGACCACTGGCTTCTAAATCTTATTAAGAAATAAGATAACAAATGTTAGGGAGTAAGTCTTTCTTCCTAACTAGGTTGTATGGCACATCGTACCTTGCTGTAAACACTGTATTGCTGCTTTAAGACTCTGTAACTAGGGAACACAGGTGTTGGCTGTTCTCTCAGTAATCAAAGAGCCCTGTGTACAAGAAAGGCACTGGCCAACACACCTTCAGCTTTTATGCTCACTAGCCATAGTGCTCACTTGGTAAGCTGCTATGCTTGTTGGAAGCCATCGTGGTTGCTGAATGCTGATTATGCTGATTATAGGATCATGCTGAGGGCTACGCTGTTGACTGCTGCCTGGACACCCTCAGCAACTTCTCCACAAAGAACTGACTGTGGGGTAAGACTTTGACTGAAGAGAGGAAAGGCTACTTTGCTTCTTTGCTCCTGTGCTTACTCATCAGCTCAGCCAGAGACACTGCTGATCCATTTCACTGAGCAGTGCAACTGCTGAGTTACAGACTTGTATATATTGGACTGAATGCCACAGTGAATCTAACTGCATGATTTACAGAGACTTTATCTGGTTTGTGTTGTTGTTCTCCTGTACATATTTGAGCCTTCCTTCACTCTTTTGTTTTGTTTTGCACTAGACAAACTTGTCGTGCCTGCATTGACCGGGGAAACTCACACATACCAGGTGCGTACTCCCTCGGGGCTCTCTGCTGGAATACACCAACAACAAAGTCAGATAATTCAGAGTATTATATCCAAAAGAGATCAGATAGAGAGCTTTAAGATCATAGCAAGGCAACTTAAAGCAGTCAATTAGATGTGGTTGTATTCTAACAGCTACCAGTTGATTGGGTTTTGCATAGTGATTTGAGCCCTTGGAGGAAATGATGGACTTTGTCTATACATTGATTATGCCTCACATTTTCTGGTTTTGAGATAATGGCTTGAAAAGCTTCACTGGAAGAAAATCTGAACATAAGTAAAATCCTGCTAGATCAAATCAATCTTCCTTCTACACCAGCATCTCAGTTCATATTGTGTGCTACCAAATCGCAATAGGAAGCCCCTTGGCAGGACAAGAAAACACTATCCACTACATCTATTACTCCAAAGGAAGCAAAGTCTGTAACTGATGGCAACAGAAAGCCATCCAAGCTTCTGACCATCGACAGATCTAACATCAAACAGATAGATCTGTATAGATGTGCAAATATGTTGAGGCAAGTAGCAAGGACAGCATGTAAGGCTGTGTAGTAGGAGATACTTCAAAAATTATGAATAATCAGCAGGCTTCTAGTACTTACAGCCATTCACTGCAGACAAGGTCTAAGTTAAAAGCATGGAAATATTAGCTTTTTGGGATACCGCTCCTAGAATTCCACAAATGGTGTGGGTCTCAGCAGGGCTTGGAATATTAATTGTGTTAGAAAAACCCATCGGCCAAAAACCTGTTTCTTAGCATAGTGAGCTTCAACTAGAATAAACCTGGTGATTTGATTAAACTTTCAAAGAAGTTTACTCACTCAGTCCCTACTGATTCGATAGCGCTAATCAAGTTGAGATTTACTACACTAAGGAGCAGGATTAGCGCCATTGAATTACTCTTTACTGAGAGGCAGCCTGATGATCTTTAGCAGTGTTGTTGCTCCATTCATAAAAGTAATTGCATTGGGTGTTATTGATCTGTTGTGTTGTTGTTACCATAGTAGAAAATGCTAATTAACCTTCTCTGGTTTTGTTCAGTGGCCAGATCTCTTACATATATTTTATGATGTGTGTTGTATATTTTTATATATTGAAAGCTTCCCTGAATGGTGCTTGCCTCAGAAGGGTGGGGTAGTAATGTAACGGTAAAGGTTTCCCTTGCTCGAAAGCCAGTCGTATCTGACTCTAGGGTGCAGTGCTCATCTCTGTTTCAAAGCCAAAGAGCCAGCGTTGTCTACTTCTGCAGATGTTTCCATGGTCATGTGGCAGGCATGACTAGACCACCAAAGTAGTCCCTATTTATCTACTTGCAATTTCTTGCTTTTGAACTGCTAGGTTGGCAGGAGCTGAGACAAAGACGGGAGCTCAATCCGTCCTGCAGTACTCGGGAATCGAATTGCTGACCTTCTGCCTTCCAGTCAGCGTCTTATCCATAAATATATAAATAGGCACTGATAAGCAATAGAATGGTCTGAAGGTTGAAAGGAATTCTACCAACATTAATCTGTTGACTGGGGACACTAATGAGATGGCTTTATGCCCTACAGCAGACAAATTCTTTTAGCATGAATGCCTAGAGTAGTTATGACCAACCTTGGCACTCCAAGTGTTCTTGGACTTCAATTCCCAGAAGCCCAAGTCAGCACTCTTGCTGATCAGGGAATCTGGGAATTGAAGTTCAAGAATACCTGGCATGCCATGGTTGGCCATCACTGGCCTAGAGGAGGAAGATAGAAACAAGCAAGCTGGTAGGAGCTTGGTCTACACATTTGAGGTCCACATTCCCAAAATGAATGTGTTGTGTAGCATCTCTCTATCTCAGGTCATAATCCTTGGATTTTCCCATTCATCTTTAATAATAATAATTGTTACAGTAGAAACTAGAAATCTGAGGACAACCATTTGGCAAGAAGGACGGGTGCACAGCGGTGAGTGGTCCTAATTAGTTGTCCTTTTCCATTTAAGCTCAAAGGCTCCAAGATCAGGTTTCCATGCAGGCACAGAACCCATTTGTGTAATTACAGAGATCACAAAGAAGAACTGCACGATATCAAGTCGATTCTGATTTATAGTGACCCTTTCTAAGGTTTTCCAAATAGAGAGTATGCAGGAGTGGTTTACTGTTCCCTTCTTCTCAGGGTACCCTGACATTGTGCAGCTTGACTCAACAGGTTGGTTCTTCTCCCTGAAGCCCCAGATGGGAATTGAACTCACAACTTTGGCTCTGCAGGCAAATGCCTAAACCACTAAGCTACCCAGCCAGCTTAATAATTATGTGCTTTTAATTCAAATTTGACTTATTATGACCTTTTCCATGGTTTTCTAGGCAGATTACCCCATCCCTTAATCCTGAATCATAAAAATGTAGACAAATATCTACAAAAGCTTAAGAACAAGTCAGGTCAGGCCACTTCCAAATCAGCTCAGGTTGAGTCCAAGTTTGTACAAGTAATATTTGGATACAAACTGGACAGTGTTCATACGCCCCTAATTGAAATCATAATAAGTAGATGCCAGGATACATACATGTATGATCTAATTTTCATACAAAATTGCTATTCAATTAAACCATGGGCATTAAAAATCTGTGACCTTTGCATTTATCAATTAAAATTCCATGCTAATTTCACACTCGCCAATGCTTGATGTTAAGGATTTCATTATTAAATCTGATTGAATATGATTAAATATGGCCCATGCATTCTAAAATGGGTTATGCAAGAGATTTAAATGAACTCATTAGCAGTTAATGCAGCAAAGCTCTTTCTAAATGCTAATGTTTGGCTGCTGTTGGCTTGTTCATTAATTTGAAGATTGTGTAATTATCAGAGCTGTTGATTAGCATATGTCTGGCCCTTTTTATTTTCAGGCTACATTGATTGGCATGTAAGTGTAGGAAATTAAATTATATTCCTAATGGAAAGAGGGTATGAAACTGACCCATAAGGTCTTGCAGTGGATAGACTCATTCTCCAATCTTCGTCATGATCGGTTTTATTTTCTAAAATTGGTCAATCAAATGGGCAAATGTAGTTCTCAAATTGTCTTTTAAGCCTTTTATATGTCACCAATAATCCCTCCTCGTCTTCAAATTATCTTGTGACAGAAGCTCTCTCGAAGGTATTTTGAGTTTACCAAATGGAACCCTTCCAGAACAGCTTAGTAGGTATATAATTAGGTAAGTAGATAGATATCGCATTTTTGGACCATAAGACATACCTGACCATAAGACGCACCCAGTTTTTAAAGCAGGAAAACAAGAAAAAATATTCTGAATCAAATAATACTGTATTTGCACCACCAACCAGTGGTGGCACTGCAATGGGCAGGCAAGCCAATTGCACTGAGACAGGAAGCGATGCTCTAGCCTAGCCTCTTGCTCTCCCTGCAACCAGGAAGCATGGCTTTCCCATCCATTTTGACTACATGGAGAAGGGACAAAGGCAAGAAAGATAAACGAAACCCTATCTTTTTATGCACAGGTTTGGTTTCCCACTGAAATGCATTGGGAACATACAAACAGAAAATCTTTAGAATACTGTACAAGAAATTGATTTCAAATGCATTTAAATGGGAAATTGCGATTTGCGCCCTCTTGTGGCCACCTGTGGTAATGGCCCACTGAACATGTTTTTCTTTGCCCTTCTTTTCCTGGCCCTGGAACAGTGGTGGCGGTGGAGGTCTTCAGCCAGCCGTGGCTGTTGTAAAATATCCTTTTACAACAGCCTTGCTGTATAGCATTCGGACTATAAGACGCACTCTCATTTTCCTCCCACTTTTTTTTTTTGGGGGGGGGGAGTGAGTATTATGGTCCGAAAAATACGATAGATAGATAGATAGATACTGTAGATAGATGTTTTAATCAATAAGTCTTCTGTTCATTGCAAATACACACTAATAAGAAAAACAGTGGCATTCAGCTCGTGAAACGTGACACTACCATTTAAAACAAAGCATTAAAAGTGTGCAATCTTTAAAATTGTGTTGTATCTTAGTTGATTAATTCTACTGTACTTCTGTAATTCCAATAAAAACACAATAAAGATAAACACTGTTACATGCTTCTTCTGAGCAGATAAGCTTTCTTTCTCTCTCACACACCCCCCCCCCCGGAGAGCAGCTGCTTTAACTGCAAAGAGTGCAACCTTGTGATTTATAAAATTGATTAAAACTTAATAGAAAGAAGTTCAATTCATTTTTCAACCTCTCACTATATCATGCAGTCAAGGAACCGGCTAAATAATATTCTCTGTGGCTGGAATATAGTTGTCATTACTGTAAACAGTGGGGGAGAGCTTCCACTTCAGCTGGTCGTATGCAAAATCCACCTTGTACTGCAGTGCCCTGAAATTGTCTTTGCCGCATCATAGCCATTTGCTCAAAGAAAAACAAGTAAAGACTGGATTGCTTTTCATATGGAAAAACAAGCATTTGTCTTTCTGATATTGGGTTTAAGCTCTTGCCAATGATTTCATGTATAGGTAAAGGTAAAGGTCGCCCTTGCTCAAAAGCCAGTTTTATCTGACTCTAGGGTTCAGTGCTCATCTCTGCTTATAGCCAAAGAGCCAGTGCTGCATGTGTCTGCAGACATTTCCATGGACACATGGCAGCCATGCCTCATCACCAGAGTGCACAGAACACTGTTTACCTTCCCACCGAAGGGGTACCTATTTATCTACTTGCAATTTCTTGCTTTCAAACTGCTAGGTTGGGACAGAGATAGGAGCTCACTCCATCATGCAGTACTTGGGTATCGAACCTCGACCTTCCAGTCATAAAACTTAGCACCTTAACCACTAAGTCACTGCAGTTCATTTATAACAGGTCCTTTTTCCTCCCTCTTTTCCTTCTTTTTTCTACCACATTCTACATCCAGAAGAAGAGGAACCAACAGTCCTGGAGCCCAATGTAGCCCCTGACATGATGGGACCTGACATTCAGATCCTTTGATTTTAAAAACCTTCTGCAGGTAATCACTTCAGACCCCTGAAAATGCAACTTTCATTTATCAGCCTACTAAGTGGCAAGCAAGAAGAGGAGACGGTCAAGGGATTGTTATATGGAAATCTCAAGTTTTTTGAGGTACTACTCTCAGAATTGGCTGTGGCGACTTAGTGGTTAAGATGCCAAGCGTGATGGGCAGGTCAACAGTTCAAGACCCAAGTACTTCATGACAGAGTGAGCTCCTGCCAACCTAGCAGTTTGAAAGCTAGAAATTGCAAATAGATAAATAGGCACCAATTTGGCAGGAAAGGTTATGTGCACTCCAGTGTATAGGCATGCCTGCCACATGACCACAGAAACAAATCTTACTAGGGTCCCTATAAATCGGAAGTGACTTGATGGCATACAATGACATTGTGTTTGTTCATGTATCAATGCATCACATTTGATGAGGAGAGGAGGCACTTGACTGGTATTATGGCTTAGATTTTGAAGTAACTCGGCCACAGGGTATGCATGTTGTCATACACTTTGCATAAATGAGAAGGTTATTCGCTTTTCCACCTTGGGAACCCTTGTGGCACAGTGGTTAAACTGCTGTATTGCAGCCAAAACTCTGCTCATATTGCGAGTTTGATCCTGATGGGATCAAAGTTGACTCAGCCTTCCACCATTCCAGGGTCAGTAAAATTAGTATGCAACATGTTGAGGGCAAAATGTGAATTGCCTTATGAACTTCCCAGAGAGTACACTAAGTGATATGGGCAGGCGTGTGCTGGTATATCGGGCAATCGGGCTCTGTCCTACCCCGCCCTCGCCTATGGCACCCTGGGGCGCCAATTGCAATGTATGGGATTTCCCCCCCCCAATAAAAAGCACCCCCACCACTCCCTGTCCAATGTCTTCCCATGGTGCCCTGCATACCCCTGGCTATGGGGTGGTATATACTGTATTTTCCGGTGTATAAGAGGCATTGGAGTCTAAGATGCACTCTGTTTTTCTGGTGTATTTTAAGGGGGAAGTGCATCTTATACGCTGGCAAATACAGTAAGTATAATTGCTATTGATATCTTAGGCAGAAAAATGACTTTGACTGACCATTCCCCTAAAGGGCATTCTTTCTTAGGGTTAGTGCCAGCCTGGAAGGAAAATTTGTTAGCATTATTAAGGCATTTATGTGGATAGTATAAAATAAGGAACACATTTCTTTATGGTTTGTATTCCTCTGATAATTTTAACTATTACATTATGTTGCACAGTTTCACATCACTTTATATTAATTTATTCTTATTATATTTTGTTAGAATTCAATGTATACCATCTTAGGGTTTCCCCTTGGCGATGGAGGAGTTGTATTGAATTGAATATGTTAAACTAAAATGATAAAATATTTATTTGCTTCATTAGGAAAAATATCCTAGGATTTTAGGGCTGCAAGAGAAAACAGGGCTAATTTACTAGTCATGGCTCAGTGAGTTTGGTAACTGGCTTAGGAGCTAGAGGTCAGGAGTTTGATTCCTCACTGCACTGCTTGGGAGAAGAGCCAACCTGTGTGGGTTTGGGCAAACTGTGTGGTCCTGGAATGCCACTAGAACAGTGGTGGCGAACCTATCGCATGCGTGCCAGACGGGGCACTCCCAGCCCTCTCTGTTGGCACATGTGCCATTACCCCAGCACAGTTTGCCCTCCCCCTCTGCCCAACAGCCCAATGGGACTGCTTCATCCCTCCCCCCACCACAGAGTTCACCCCACCCCTCTGTTTGGGCAGTTGGTCTCTAAAAGGTTCGCCATCACTGCCCTAGAAGAAGTCATGAATGAACAACATCTGAGTATTTTGCATCTATAGAAACTGCAAGTTGGAATCAGCATCTTGGTATACAATTAAATGGGCGATTGTGCTCCTAGGAGACTTTGTAGCTTACAGACAACATTGTTTTTATTAAATATTTTATTAAAGGTTTATTAAATAAAACATGCATAATGAAAAGCAAAAATAGCACCCGCCAACAGGCAGAATGTTAAGTAGAGCACTGATTTTTTTATCACCCATGTGAGAAAAACTGTTTGTTTCAGTTGTCAAAGATGGGAGCAAAAGGAAGAATTTTCCGAATCTTTTTTCCCTCCTGGACAGCTGATTTTAAATCAAAGTAGCGCTGAAAAAAAATTCAAATTATTATGCAATAGCTGTTCAGGGCTTTTTGCACAAGCACCAAAAAAGCCATACGATGGGAGGAGATTTAAGAAGAAATAATTAAACATATACAGGTTAAGAGCAAGTATACTAAAAATTCTACAAGTACATAATTATTTAATTAAATGGTTACTGGATAAAATAATTCCAGGAGCATGTATTGGCATTGAGGAGAGTTCTTTTGACATATTTAGTAACACTAAATGTCACATAATAATCTGATCTGGCTGGTATAAAGCCTGGTTGTATTTAAGAAAATATTATTTCCAATTACTGCAACAGTAGGCCAAGATATTGGATTCTTGCAAGTATAATGGGTATTCTAAAAGAAATGGAACCAGGTCTTCTACCTGATAGCAACTAACAGGGCACTTTCTGTTCATCTCATATTGGCCATTATATTGTCCCATGACCTCCATCAAGGGCATGACTTTATTCTGCATTCAATTAAAAGCCTCTCAAGGCCAAATATGCGATTGAAATACTGTATAGTGGTAAATTGCCAGGGCAGATAATTAGATTGTTATATTAGAATGGCAACTAGCCACCAGGTGTAGATAATAGTAGTCTGCTAATTAACATTAAGCAACTCATAACTTCCAAACAAGGACCACTCTAACCACCTAATATTACACAGTCTACCAAAAAGCTGGCAAACTCTTGTCAGTTCATGATTCTGCCAAATTGGAAACTGCTTTATTGCTGGATGCCTTCAGGACTATAGAGGTGTCCTCGTGGAAAATTACGATAAGCTAATGATGAATGGCAGTTTTTTAGATTAAAGTTTGAAGATCTCTAAAAACCTTTAGTGCTAGTAAGTGCACTTTAAGGAACCATCTGTTTTCCTTAATCAGCTAGAATCGAGGTAAGAAAAGCTCATACATTGCTTTCTCCAAAACAGAACATTATGTCTTGTAACAATGTTCGAATTAAAATTCTTGAAGGAAAAGAATACAGTATTGAAATATTGTGATTGTGGAAGGCTACTCTGTAGTATTGTTAAGTGAGAATACTTTTGTTGCCCAAAATATGAACATTGGCAACTTTGCATTGGATACGTCCCATGTGAAGAAAACATTAGACAGGGATAGGCAACCTATGGCCCATAGGCTGGATCCGGCCCACAGCGCCGAATAATCCAGGGCCCCCCCCCTCACATCAGCCAACACCGACACTGGAATTGGCCACAGACTTGTTTATGGCAGCCATAAATGGTGGTGGGGGACCTCCAGTTCAGCCCTCTCAACTGCCTGAGGGAGTGTGACCCAGCCCTGGACTTAAAAAGTTTGGCAACCCTTGCATTAGAAATGCCAGTTCATCTCTAATTTTGACTGTAATATACTGTAACCTGGCAAAAATTATTTGAATTTCATCTAAGCTGGGAAGTGCTCAGAAAGATGATACAGGTCCCCTACTCTCTCTCTCACACACACACATATCCACAGGTTCCATTTGTGCAATTTCAGTTATCCACGGGTCTAAAAATAGTAAATTAAAATATCCCTGAAATACATATTTATTTCTATGGCCCATTACCAGAGTTGGCCACTAGAGACCACTGCCTGCAACACAGTTTTTAAAGGAATGGAGGCAGACATTTTTGTAGCTTTAGTGTAGCATGACAGACATTTTAAACTCCGCCTGCATTTCTATGACTCAGGTATGTTTTAGATACAGGGTTGTTGTTGTTCAGTCGCACAGTCGATTCCGACCCTTTGCGACCCTATGGACCATTGTTCTCTAGGCGCCTCTGTCCTCCACCATCCCCCTCAGTCCTCCCAGTTCTGTGCCCATTGTGTCTACAATACCATCTATCCATCTCATCTTTGGCCTCCCCCTTCTTCATTTGCCCTCCATCTTTCCCAACATCATGGCCTTCTCAAGTGAGTCCTCCCTTCTCATTTGATGCCCAAAGTACTTTAGCCTCATCTTTACTATTTGACCTTCCAATGAGCAGTCAGGGTTGATTTCTTCTAAGATTGACCTATTTGTTCTCCTCGCTGTCCAGGGTACTCTCAAAACTCTCCTCCAACACCACATTTCAAAGGCATCTATTCTTCTGCGTTCAGCTTTCCTAATTGTCCAGCTCTCACATCCGTACATTACCACTGGGAATACCATTGCTTTGACTATTCTAATTTTTGTTAGATACAGGGTAGGTGTGTGTTAAATATACAGTTCACTATTATCTGTGGTGTCAGTTATCCAAAGGTTTCAGAATGTGCCCTCAATGGATACAGAGGAGGTGGCAAAATGTACTGAAAATTTCTCCCAGCCAACTTTCTCTTTTCTTTTCTCCTGTCTTGTGGTAACTTTATCTCTACCTTGCTTTGAATTAGAATAATGCATTGACCCTTCTCATCCATGCCTGAATGGATGCACAAATGGGGTAAACCAGTGATGGAGAACCTTGACACTCTAGCTGTTCTTGGGCTTCAATTACCAAAAGCCCAAGTAAGCACTCCTGCTGATCAGGGCTTCTGGAATTTGAAGTTCAAAAACACCTGGAGTGCCAAGGTTTGCCATCACAATGTCTATACCCTTTTAGACCCAAGGGTCAGCAAACCTGGCTCTCCAGGCATTCTTGAATTTCAATTACCAGAAGCCAAAGTCAGTACACCTGCTGATCAATGCTTCTGGGAATTGAAGTCCAAGAAGATCTGAGTAGTGACAGATGAAGACCTGTACATTTTGTTCTATTTTAATTTTTCTCCTTGTTTTTCCAGCTCCTAGGGGGCAAAAAACAGGTGGCTTCTTAAGACAGCACCAGGAAAGGAATCAGTGAGAGACTTTAAAAGGGCAATGGAACATTTCCCTTAGACTGTGTCTTCAAACTGCAGTGTAGAAAATCTGCAGATTGTGATATTTTCTTTCCCTCTACCTGCCCTTTCTGTTTCCTCGGTCTGAAATTAGCAATGCTGAAGCTACAAGATAATATGATTTAATCAGTAACTTTGTAACAAGAACGAATGATTAATTTTTGAAGTAACCAACAAATTCTCTTTTTTGTCTGCTTCCTTCCTTCTAATCAGGTTTTAATGTGGGGTGGGAGGGATCCATGAATGTGCCCCCGCACCCTATTCCACCTTTTAGTCACCTTGGAAACACACGAACACACTATTTGGTTTGGTTTGATAAATTTGTCTGAAGAAGGTTCACTTTGTCTAAAGACAACCAAGAGAATACTGTGTAATTTTGAGTAAGTCAACCCCTCTTAGCTTGCCTAACAGTGTCATCAGTACACAGCGGGAGTCGCGTATGCTTGTCTGGAGGCTACTGGAGACATACATATGAGCAGAAAAATTATAACGGCAAAATTTCAGCCACCAGGAAAATAAAATTTCCTTTGGTCCCACCTACTGGGGATGGAGTCCATTGTCATAGAAACTAGGTTGCCATAGCAACAGCTTGCCAACTACTGTTTCTTTTAAACACGGGAATTGTAGTGATGGATGACTCCCCCCCCCCAAAAAAAAAAAAAAACAACAACACCTGACCATGGAACAGATGAAACAATTTCCTTTGTATTTTTTTTAAAAAATGCTATTTTCCATACCCTACTAAATTGTTTGGAGCAAACTCAACAGCATAGTTGTCTTCAGGGGTTTATTAGGAAGGGGTCTAGGCAATGCACACTGCAGTGGCTCAAGTGGCTAAGACGCTGACTGGGAGGCGGAAGGTCAGCAGTTCGATTATGGAGTACTGCAGGACAGAATTAGCTCCCGTCTTTGTCCCAGCTCCTGCCAACCTAGCAGTTTGAAAGCAAGAAATTGCAAGTAGATAAATAGGGACCACTCTGGTGGGAAGGTAACAGTGTTCCGTGCGCTTGTGTTTAGTCATGTCTGCCACATGACCATGGAAAAGTCTGCAGAAGCAGACAGCGCTGGCTCTTCGGCTTTGAAACTGAACCCTAAAGTAGGATACGACTGGCTTTCGAGCAAGGGAAACCTTTACCTTTACCTAAGCAATGGGGCTGGGCAGGAGGAATGAGCTGACAAAGACTTCCTCACAAGTATTTCTGTTTCATTTCTATAGCAAGGGCCCCCAAGGCAGCTTATAAAATGTTCCAGATCGTGGTTATTTATCACAAAACTGTAAATCAACATGGGCTAGAACTTGAAAAACTTCCAAGTAATTTTTCAGTAATTACAAAACACTTCTTTCGCTTACCATTTTGGCAAAGTGTTGCATTGTTACTTTTCTGTTACCTTAAAAAAATCCTTGTACTCCTTACAGTGGATCAGTGTTTCCCAACCTTTGGTTTTTGGACTTTAACCCCGTTGTATTTGAATACATTTATTGCTGTAACGTTTTGTTAAATAATTGGGATCAGTACGATCCTCCATTTTGTCTCCTTCTTCTTGGTCTTGAAATATCGCGGGATTATGTTCCCGCCTAAACTATGTAGCCTGTACAGTCTTCACTCCGGTCTGATGACCTCCCAGTCACCCCACTCCCCTTCCTGTCGTTTCCCGCCCAAATGTATCCATTTCTGAGTGTATATATTTAGCAGTGCTGCGCCATTGCTCTCCATGTTCTGACTGCCTAATAAAGTTGTTTGGCTCTGTTATGCTGGCTGCTTCGCATTTCTACCAGAACATCAAGAAAACCCAGAAGCCTAAAGTCAATTCCCAAAAGCACTGATCAGCCAAAGTACTGACTTAGGCTTCTAGGAATTGAAGACCAAGAACCAAAAGTTGGGAAACACTGCAGTGGATAGAGATGTACCACAACAAAGAAGGCCCTGATATATGTTGACTTTCTTTTTTAACTCACAGGATGACATAGGCCTCTTCCAAAGATCACTAGGTAGAGAAATACAAGGAGACTGGGAGAGGCTTAAATTCAGAAACTCAAGTTTCAAGTTATTCAGAGGTGTGGATAACCCTAGCATTTTATATTTTACCCAAAAAAAGCACCTCCACACACAATAAATGCTGAATCAGTGCTATTTGACTCACAATATCTAACCCTGCCTGCATCAGTTGTATTTTGTAGATTGTGCTGGAGAAGACTCTTGAGAGTCCCCTGGACTGCAAGATCAAACCAGTCACTCCTAATGGAAATCAACCCTGGCTGCTCCTTGGAAGGAAAAATACTGAAGCTGAAGCTAAAGTACTTTGGCCACCAAATGAGAGGAGAGGACTCACTGGAGAAGGCCCTGATGCTGGGAATGATTGATGGCAAAAGGAGAAGGAGGCGGCAGAGGATGAGATGGCATTGATGCAGTGGGTCAGGCTACAGATGACAGAGGAACCTGGCGTGTGGTGGTCCATGGGGTTGCAAAGGGTTGGACTCGACTGTGTGACTGAACAACAAAAACATCTGGGTAAATTTGAAGGATGGCCCCGTGCAATGCACACTACAAAAATGCAAACAAGAGGCTACCTAAGAGTCTTTTACTGTTGTTCTTGTTTTAGATTATTTTTCTTCTTTTCTGCATTTAGCGCTATTTATTTCGCACTGTGTTTTCTCTTCTAATAAGCTGCCTGGTGTGTGATTGTGAAAAAAGCTTAAGCAAAACAATGAAAAATGAAACTGAATTTTAAAAGACCATAAAGCCAGCATCGTATCAAAATATATTTTATTCTGGACCTCTTTCAGATCTGATTCAAATTACACTTGTCAGAGCAATACAATGCAAAGGAAAAACTGCAACAGAAAAAATGTGCCTAGAATGGGATTAAGAAAAGGCTTTTAGGGGGTGGGGGAGACAAAATCATTGTGATGTGGAACCAAAGGACATCATAAAAGTGTAATTAACATGGGTCCAGGACAGTATAGAACATCTATAGCAGTCTTTCTTTAGACAATAAATCATGAAAACCCAACAGTAAAAAGGATTTTTGAACAAGTAAAAAAAAAAAGAAAAACCTGTCACATGGGCTGGTTTTGCACTTCTACAACATTTGTAATTTAAACTGGATATATAACTGAAGAAATGATGCAGACATTTATTTTAATCCAGTGCTAAAGTAGGCTCACAGACGTAGAACCAAACGATTTGCAACTCTCAGTCAGAACCCTTCTTTTAACAACTTACAGTTTCAACATCGGGAGAGAGAAAAAGGCGGTGGGGAATTGAGAAATTCATTTTGTATTATCAGTAACCAGGTGATCGACTTGCTTACCGCAGCCTGTCCAGAAACAAGATCACTAAAGCACACAGGAAAAGCAACAACAAAACAGACTGATTTTCTAAACTTGTCCACAAATAATAAAAAAGAGGGGTGGGTGGGAAATGCTTTTATTAACCAAGACATTGGAAACTCAAAGAATTCGGGCTTCTGTCGCTGACCACTACTGATACCTGCATCTGATAAAAGAATTCGCTCTGGTATAGCTCGGCCAATCAACAGGGCTAGCTCACATATAAGAACAGAGGACCCTCCGCCTTATTCCTTATTACTAAGTCTTTGGGTGCTGAGGTTTTTGCTGCTGCCCAAAGCTAGAGGCCAGTCTAAGTGTCCTTCTGGTCTCTCAGTTCGGCTTGCATGCCAAGAACCCTTCAAAATGAATTATAATTGCAACCATCTCAGCAGAAAGCCCATAAAGCTCCTTGGGTCGAAGGTATATATATTTGTTTTACAGTCTTAAAATGCAGCTCTGGCCACTGACATGGCAGAGGAAAATTGCCGTCGTCCTGTATAGCTGGAGAAAAAAGGCCAAAACCTAGCATGGAATGAAACCAAGCACTTCCAGATCTTGAACACCACTGCATGCCAAGTTAGGCCTACATTCTCTTTGAAATCTGTTGTGTAAACCTTCCTTCCTAATAACCCAAGATGTGTGCCACAATGCTGCCCTCTTCTGCAAAAGCATGAAAATAACTCTCTTTCTGCCAATTCTGGAAGCAGTTTCCAAATCAACTGCAAAAAGCTGTCTTGCTATTATTGAGTGGTGGTGCCAATGTCACATTATATTTTGTTATCTGAAAATTAATTTTTAAAACCCTGTCATTACAGAAACATCCCCCAAAATCCAATAAATTATGCCATACAAGGCTGATGTTATCAGTCACTGTAGTTT
Organism: Bradypodion ventrale; assembly: GCA_035047345.1. Lineage (NCBI taxonomy): Eukaryota > Metazoa > Chordata > Lepidosauria > Squamata > Chamaeleonidae > Bradypodion > Bradypodion ventrale. Next base: position 18,215,568 of record JAWDJE010000003.1, on the reverse strand, counting down.
ATTGGACATTAAAATTTTCTATTCCCTCCTTCCCTACTAGAGATCTTAAAGGTTCCCATGAATCTCTTATGTCATGAGGAAGCTGCTAGGGGCTGATAATTTTTGGCTTTTTGGTGTACAAGAAAACTTTAAAAAAAAAACAATACACCTGGATCTACTGCAATAGCCAATACAAGTGCATAAAACTACTGAGGCTTACAATTTTTTGCTCCAAAATGGAAATGTAAAGCAACTTCTAAAATGCCCAAGTGGAGAAAAACAATAAACTAAAAAATCTTTGGTCATTTTTGGTCACATAGAGATAAGAGAATCAGTAAGTAGTTTTCAATTTGTCTTATTTTCACGTTGAGTGGTTTAAGCCATCCAACACACCTGGCCCTCAAAATCATCTAAAGAAAGGCAATTATTTTGTTTAAAAAGATGTGATCCGAAATGCAAGCTCCAGAAACGAGTTCAACTTTCAGGTAACATGTGTGATTCCCCCCCCCCCCCCAATTCAGTAATTAGTTAACATGTATGTATTCTTACAGGAAAATTGAACATCCTGAAGACTGTTATCTCAAGGTCATCAGGAGACAAGTAGCTATTTCCAGTGAAGGGGAAATTGGGGTTTTCTAAAAGCCACAGATGGGGGAAATTAGTGTTATGAACTATACATCCCAGAATATTTGCTGCTGGGATATTCTGGGAGTTATATTCAAAATCCACTCCACCTCTTTTTAACCATCTCCGTTTCTGTGTACCTATGTTAACAGGGTCAGAGCTTGCCTTCAAAAAGGGGACAAAGTTTAGTCTCACTTGGTTTATGTAACTCCATACAACAGAACATCATCCAACTGGTGGAGATGCACGTTTAAAAACTGAATTTCAAGCCTTTATTTTTATAGCAACAAACAATTCTCAAACTAGAGTTAAGATGTGGTAGGAAATATGTGGTATAAAACCCAAGAATTTTGCAACCTTAAGCCTGAAAACGAATTGTCCTGAAATGCAAAATGATATTAGGGTTGTGATGACTTCCCTCCTCCCAATGTTTTTGCTGACCCTTCTCCAGGTGATGTTAAAGATCTAGGTCAGGGGTTCTCATCCTTTTTAAGGGAACAGGACCACACCCCCTCAGACAGCTGAGTGGGCCAGGCTGGTGGCCTTCCCCCCCCCCCCCCCGCCGTAAACAAGGTCCATGGCTGTCATAAACACACCCCGCTTCCAGCAGCAGTGTAGGCTGAGAACCCCTGATCTAAATCCACATGAGGGCAGAATTATCTGTCATCTTAGCAAATGCGCTATCAATTCCAAAACCTGTGTTTCACAGATAATGGAAAGGAAAAGGCAGTGATAAATCAGATTTAGATTGAGGAAGGGGGTGCTTCATTCTCCCACCCCAAGTTGGCAAATTCATTCTTGCAAACATTGAGGCTATCCTTACCAAGATGAGATTATTCCTTCTTTGGAATCTAGCTGGGAGAAATGATTACAGCAGAAAGAAGCATCAGTAAATGGGATAAATAGGCATCCCCTTTTATCATTCTGGTTCTCCTCTGCATAGTCGCCATTACATGTACAGGAGCATTATGAACAAAACACATGACCAAGAAGCACTAATATGCAGCTTTACCCTGAAAGGAACAGTCAGCCAGTAATGATGATGGAAGAGAATATTTGCTCCCGTGCCTCTTCAGTATATGACAAATGGCACTCAAGAATTTTCTCTAAATTAGAACAGCTTTTGGGAAATAATGATGCTAAGATGGAAGTCACATTGAGGGCTTGAGCAGCACTGTGGCACACCAAAAAAAGAGCAGCAGCAAAAAAAAGGGGTGGGTGGGTGGGTGAATCTGACAGTTTGGGACTTGGCCATTCAAGCCTGTCTTCAACTGTATGAATCAGCAACTGTATGAATGGGTCCTTCCCCTCCCCCCTCCCTGTTTATTGTTTTGCACAAGATAAAGTAGGACATTGAGGCTGTGGCACTGTGGAGGGAAAGAAAAACGCCTGTCCAGTGCAAACATCTTTGATATATGTAATTCTATACGGTTTAGGCTACACCTTCTTGCATATTCTTTCAACAGCATGACTAAGCATTAGGGCTTAGACCCAACTGCTAATTCCAAGGAGACTCAGTGAATCAAATGCTGAACATGAAGTCACATGTAAAATCCCACTGATTCAATGGGTCTAACCCTCGTTGGAATTGACCATTGGATTTAAGATCAAACTGGGGTGGGGGGTGGGGGAGATGTTTGGCTCAAGCAAACAAAGCTCCCTTCTTGCCAAGTGAATGGCTTGGAAGTTCCAGTATCCAGTGCACGGATCTCAAGAGGGAGACTGATTGAGCATCTAGCCTGCTAAAATAATGGGTTTCAAATCATATTACAGGCAGAAACAGGAGAAGATATGAAAATCAACCTAGGATTTGGTGATAATGAAGCTCAGTAATGTCTACATGCTATATCATACTTAAATGGCTAAGAATCAATTTTTTAAAAGAACAACCCAAAACAAACAAAGAAAACACAGCTAAACATTTGCAAAACCAGAAAGTTGAACGTTGCTGTGGAATCTTGCAGCTGTGTCAAAAAGAGTTCAACACCACCTCTTGTTTCGTTTTTTTACATTTTAAAGTCCGCTGAAACATCCGTTCAATAGCTTGTATGAAAAATGAACAGACCGTCCATATCAAAATACAAAAGTTCTATCAAGAATCACCTCTGACTTTTTTTAAAGATTTAAGTTCAGTGCAATTGACATTTGCGTTGCAAAAGGAAAAGAAAATGCTGTTTAAATATACTCAAAATAAAAATCCCCCCAAAACACATTTTGTGTCTATTCCTGGGAGCGCAGTTTAAAATTATTGCACAGATTATTTTTTACATTTTAAAACTTTTTAAAATTATTTTAATAATGACAGAGGTCAGCCACAGTCCTGGACCTCTAACAATAAAAAGCAAGATTTTTCAAGTGCCAGATATTCAACAGGTTAAGTTTCTTACATACTGTCATTCACAGGGAAATTGTTCCGGACACCTTGAGCTTATTTCCAAAACTTTCCTAGCAGCTGATATAGAGCTGTATCAAATGACTAGATGCCTTTATGGGTATACATTTTCTGTTTATTTTCTCATGACACTGTGTATATGAGTATAATATCCCAGGAATAAATAAGGGTAGGCATTTTAATGCAGGCTAAAATGGGTACTGTGCCTTACAAATCTGAACTAAAACTTCCTTCAGGATGTGGTTTCATGTGTGCACACAGAGAAAGCAGCAGAAATCGATGCTTTAAAAAGTTTATTTGATTAAAAAAGTTTAATCATCTGAGCTAGCTCAATTGACAATGACATATAAAAGATGGGGAGATTTGCATTATATAGGAAATAGACCTGCTGCTGAAATTGGCAGTTGTGTGTTGACCTTCCAAACTCTCTCCATGTAAACCTCTATCAAACTCCATACAGGCTAGCATTACCCCAAATGAGCCCATGGATACTTGGCTAGTCAGCATTTTCACCTATCTTCCAAGGATTTGAATGGTCTGCTTGAGTTTGAACTAAAACCTAGATTGAGGCCATGGTTTCTACTGTGGATCCAGTAGGGAAATATCTGTTACAATGACAGGACCCACATTAAGATATAACAAAACAAAGAGAATTCTGTGGGGTTGGGTGGGTTGCCAATTTCAAAGGCTCTTTTGGGGATTTGCATGTCACATGTGTTTTCAAAGGCAGTCCCAATGCTACATGTCATTCTGCCCATAGAAAAGGAGAGAAACAAGATGATTTCAAGTCTTTCTATACCACATTACTATGGTGACAAAAGTACAAACAGAGACATCTGTAAAGCAACTGGGTCTAAATCACTTATTTAAGTAGAAAGAGGGGAGGAGAGTAAAATATCCAACAGTCCTCCTTTTTTAAGAACGAAGTTGGGAGGTGCATGAAACGTAATGCATCAGCAGTAATAGCAGATGTCTGCCTTCATGCTACATTTTTACAAAGGGGATTCTGCTAACAGTGTCACTTCTAATCAAATCTGGGCAGACTAAGTCTGTCGGATGCACCCCTCTTTCCATCAAGAAAGGAAAAGCAATACTTGATACCTGAAACAAAGACGTGCTCTAAAGCAGTGATCATAGTCTCCTGATCCTCATAAAAACAAGTAGCAGCTTACGTTTATATCCTACAATTTGGGTGCATTTGGGAGAGAAGAAATGTCACACGCACATACACAAGGCCAGAGCAGCAGGGTAAAATTAGTGCAAGAATATCTTTTTCTCTTTTACGGAAGCTCAGTCACTCAGTATCAAAATAAACTCAAAACAAGTCCTTGGTTGTAAGATGGCACCTTCTCCGTATCAAAATCTAAGGGGCATAAGTTGGTTGGGAACTTCACCGGCACCCATTGTTGCCCAAGCAGGCTGAGCCACTGTTCTAACAGATATTGTACTGTCAAAGTTTCCAGTGGATTAGTACCATAACGGACCCAACTTTTTGCCTCATTCCAGAACCATTAGCAAAAGATATGTCAATGGGGTGGTGGTTTGTTTTGAAGGGGAAAAAATTTAAAAAAAAAAAAACCCAAAATAAAAAGGTTAATTTGGAATTTGGTAACACTAGTTATGAGTAAGAAGGGGGCAAAATAGATCACAGAAACTGTAGCAGAAAAACAATAGCCCAGATGGCTTTAAAGACGTAACAATTCCTCTTCTCCACCCATTCATACCTTCTCATAACAGAATGCAGCTGCACTGTAACCATACTTCCAATAGATTCTAGTTCTTTACTTTTGTTTAGTCCAGCGCCAGCATTTGGAATATACACACACATCCGAGGTGGGGATTTCCCAATTTGGACTTATTCTTTGGGTCAAGGAGTACAGGATAGGTATGCAGAGAAGCCCCATGTGTCAACCCGCATAAAAGAAATGAAATCAGCTCATAAGGAGGAGTGTAGGTTGTCCCATCTCATCGATGGTCAATCTCTTCAGGCAGAGAAAGTCTAAAGAGGAACCTCTGCTTTGTACTAAGGTCTCCACTTGTAGAAGTGATTGTCCTCTCCAGAGACCTCCACAGATGGGTTGTGAGAGAGATGGGGTAGCATACATCCTCCTTATATGCTTATTTTAACCGTTTCTTGTGAATGCCTGGATTTGGGCCACAAAGGCCTCTGCATGCACCCAATCCTTTGCAAGTATAACACCTCTTGCATTGCCGACACCCAAATCCCTAGCTGTGTATGTTCCAAACATGGCTCTAGCTTTTGCACACTTTTGCCCTTTATTTTTGTACCCTTTAACATTTGGCAGAGATATATCAAGTAAATAAGGTCTTCCTCAACTAGTCACTATCAAAAAGAAGTCACTCCCACCCCCACGACCATTAGATCTTAGAATGTAAAGGAATGTTTAAACGTCTCATTTCAGCACATTCTGTTTTGCTTCCCCTCCTGGAGGGAACAGTGAGTAGATATCAACAACACAGCCCTGATGTATACAAGGTTAGAGATAATGCATTCAAAAGCACTGCAGGAGAAAGATATTCCCCTCATTATGGACTGAAAGACCCACCAGCACCATCATGAAACAGATTCACAAATCTTGCTTTCTGCATCAGTAAAAACTAAAACAGGTGGTGGTGTTAAAAATGACAACTAACAAAACACTGTTGAAGAAGTATGCAAATCCATTTTCCTTGTACATAAAAACTGCTCAGCACCTACCAAGAAAGCAAACCAAAAAGAAGAAGAAGGGGGGATCAATCTTTCAAAGCTTTAGGAAGGGTGAAGTTGTGTGAGTCGGGGGGAACAGCCATATGTAGCTTCCCCCAATGTTGGTGCACTCAATGGGCTGCTCATACCCAATTAGGTATTTTTCTCTTGTCCTGTCCCCCACCTACCCCTTTTCAAAATGTTTACATGTTATTCATCTGAGTTGGGGGCACAGCGGATTTCAACATTTGGTGAACAGACTTCATGAGCTGTAACAAAACTCTGTCATCTTCTTCGGGTTGTAATCGTTTGCTTTGCAATTTCTTTCTTTTAATATTCAGTATATGTATATAATTCTTTCAGGTTTGGCTGTAGTGGACTGGCCATGGTTCAATTGGGACTATAGCAGTACATGGGTTAAAGGAACAGTCATTTTGGCTATGTACACATTCATAGTCGGTCCATGGCTTCCACCTAGTAGCGCTATTTCCGTAGGTCTAGTACACAAACCTGCAAAAAGGAGGGAAGAGGAAAGAGTTGTTGTGCTCAGAGATATGAGAGATGAATGCACAAAACATGTACATGGTTTTGAAAAACAATGGGCCAAATCCAACTGAAAAACGACATTGGAGCAACTCTATCTTACCAACTGAATTGCGCCTCCAGATGGAGTTGTTGCCCTTCAGGAAAGAACTAAAAACCTGGCTGGCAAAGCAGGTGTGGGGCACCGGTGACGTGGTGACCCCACCCTGCTGGCTTATATCGTGTAGGCCTCTCCGTTCTTTTAGTCGTTCTTTTAACCATAATTTTTAAATAACTGATGGGGAGGGGGAAGGGTAATCTTTAAGGTCTACTAAGTTTTTTTAATGTTTTATGATTGTAATGTTTCGATCACTGTTGTTGTGCCACCCAGAGTCGCTCATTCAATTTGGGCGGCAATATATAAATTTAAATAATAAATAAATAAATAAATTTGAGCTGTGATTTGCCTGGATTGAGTGAGTGACATCCCTTGTATGTAGGCAACAGCAAATGCCTACACCGAGTTCTTAACTGTGGGTGATTGGGATGGCATAGATTTATGCCATCGGAGTTACGCTGGTGGCCGTAGCTAACAAGATTCTGGCCAATTAGATAAATGCAACAAAAACGAGGTCTCTTGGTGCCTTCTAACCATTTTAACACCTAGGGCAGTGATGGCGAACCATGGCACTCCAGCTGTTCTTGAACTTCAATTCCCAAAAGCCCTGATCAGCAGGAGTACTGACTTGGGCTTCTGGTAACTGAAGTCCAAGAACACCTGGAGTGCCAAGGTTCACCATCATGGACCTAGGGTAACCCTCTATGTCTGGATTGATAGGACTCCTTTTACCAGAGTATAGAAGTAGCTGGCATCCCAAACTTGAACCATTTTAACCGGCAACAATTTCCCATATGCTATACTGCTGTGCAGAATGCTGAACTGGAAGGAACCTGAATGCTTTGTTTTTACTGGGAAACCTAAGAGAGAACTAAGAAATCCCTGTAACTCATCTATGATTTTGAGTCCTCTCCCATGTGGAAAGACACATACACAATAGCTGTTTCTTCTGCTTAAAAAAAGAACATGACTCTTTCCTTCGCTGCCCTTAGTCTCTGCTACCCTGGGATATAATTATGGCCCTTTTGGGAATGTTCAGATGAGGTTAGGGTGCTTGCCCATGCAGGAATCTGAGTGCCTAAAGAGGGCTGATAAAAGCTTGGAAAAATAACAGATTTCTTACTTTGTAGTGAGATTTCTTGATTAAGAATGAGCAAAGTCATCTCAAATACAAATTGAGAACAGGCAAGCCTTTATGTTTTGTAAAATGTTCCCTCCAGCCCTAATTCATTATCTCTCTCTCTCCCTCTCTGTGCAGAAATAGTGGAGGGACAGCTTAGAAGAATTATGTCTTTGGACTTTTGTCTTCTGTTGGCTCTGCTAGCTGGGGTGGATCTATGTCTCCATCTTGTATTACTTTTTGTGAAACAAAATGCAGCCGGGAGAAGTCCTGCTTCTCTTCCATCAGCTTCCTTTAATAATAACAGTAAGAAAAACCCTAGGCAACTAAAGATAGAATTTATCTTCTGGATGGTTGTTCTTGGATTTAAGACTAGAGAAATAACAAATGGTACACTCCAGTCTCTTAAAAGCCAGCGATGGAAGCAACAAGCATAAATATTCCCACCTGCAAAAATCTCTGAGGAAGTGAGAAAAATATTAACTTCAAAACTTTCTCCCTCTTTTCTGATGCTTCTGATGTTTAGTGGTGTTCTAAATGAAGTGTTTTTCTGTGTGGGAATGCAACTGTTTATTATAGTGCAGGTTTTACTGACCAACGTTGCTTGCTCTTGCAAGACAATGAAATGAGGAAAACATTGCAAATGTCTATTACTGTTTATGGCAAATGAGCATAGACGAAAGTCAAAAAGGGTTGAAAATAATTCAGCAGAGAAATAATGCAGGGAATAGAGAGAACAATTCCTTCTCTTTGAAGCCAGTTCTATTTCACAATTTAAATTGCAATACTTCTTTGAATACTTCAATGAGAAATCTAAATAAATATATTTCTACTACCTGAATATCTTCTGTTTTAACTTAAGATGGATTACAAGTGGAACCTGGATAGAATTAAAGCACCGCTAGATTCCATGGAGCTTCCTCTTATCTAATTATACAAGATTTTACATTACCAACTTGGTTTTGCTGTATTTTGCAATGTTATTATATGGTATGACTCTCAGGTGCTGTTAGCAGCTTTCGTAGTGCATGAACGCAAAAAGGGTGGAATATAGGTTTGGTTATAGAATAAGCAAGCAGAACATATACTGTATTTGCTGGTGTATAAGATGCATCGGAGCATAAGACGCACCCCGTTATTACTAAAATAGCTCACTGGCACTATATACAGCATAAGATGCACTCCATATTTCCAGTGTATTTTAAGGGGGGGAGTGGGTCTTCTACGCCAGCAAACACGGTATATAATTCCTTCCATCTACTTAATTATGTATTTTTATAAGTAATTTCTTCCTTTTTGAAGTCTGGTGAAGCCTGTAATCCTTCAAGGTATACCAAACTAGCTTAACTCCATCAGTATAAATCTCAATTGTGAATTTGCTACAGGTCAGAAATTTGTGTAGATAGTTGTTGTTTCATATCAATTGTGTGATACAGAACACAACAGCAACTGCCTACGCTGACTTCCTAACGAAGGCCAATTTCCGGCTGAAATCTACACTGATGGAATTATACTGATTTTTTAAAAACCTGCAATCTGTCCAAAGAAGAGCCACAATTTTTTTAAAAAAAAATCCTTGAATTTGTTTCAAAGATTTGTCTGTGAAGCCATACTGGACAAACAATTCTATAGGATATGAAATTTATTATTATGTTTTGCTTGATATTCTCTAGGTGGAGCTCCTGGCTAACAAATACCAATGAATGACTAATTTTCACAAACCCTGGCTAATAAAAATATTATCCTTTTAAAAAAAAATAATCCAGGTTTATGTGCTAATTTATTCATTTACTTCTCTTTGCTAAATAAGTGCTGTGTAAGCTGTTTATGAGGCATGATCAGTTTTTTCCTTGCTCATATAAGCTGCCTCTCAACTGCAGGCACACTCGACACACTCCAGTACTCCAAGAGTGGATATTACAAGAGGAACACAAGCAGACAATGCTGTTCTTATGTACTTACTGAACCATCTGAAGCACTCGCTCCAACTTTGTCTCCTGCTGCGTTCCAGCAAACTTCAAAAATGCCTCCTGTTCCCCGGTAACTATGCACTAGAGCACCCGTCTAATAAACAAAGGAACAACCAGGGATGGGGAGCAGAATGCAGTTGAATTAGTTTTATATAGTCTTTACTATACAATATTTTAATATATATTAACAATGTAATATTTATACAGTGGAATCTCAGTTAAATGGCTCGGTTAACATAAAAAATTGCATAACAAAAGAAAATTAATAGAAAATAGTGGCTCAGCTTAAGTAATTTTTTAGGACAGATTAATTGGTTATCAATGAATTCCTATGGGAAACTGTGTTTCGGTTAATGTATTTTGGTTTTCAATGCATTCTTATGGGAAATTGCATTCAATGCATTCCTATGGAAATTTGGTTCAAGTAATTTTTGCTGTAAGAAAAGTCTCGGAGAACACATTAATTACGTTAACCAAGATTTCACTGTATTGCATCTCCCTTGACACCTGATGAGGTAAAAGAGGAAGCAAAGAAAAATATTTATATCATATACTATTCCTATAAGCTGAAAAATAATGGTTAAAGTTGTTCCTGTAGGAGATCCAGACTCCAAATTACTTTTGGGCCATGGAAGGAAAGGGAATATTTGTTTGGCTGTTCTAATGATGGTTTTGCTCTGTAGAGCGTTTCCTTCCAAACATCAAACACAAGAATCTGTATCTACATGGACCCTGCCTCAGGCCAACCATTCAAAAGACACAAACAAAAGGGAGGAAACCAAAATGTCTTTTAAATAGCCCCGCCCTATGTTTGGAGGACAAAGAGCAAGAGAAACCAACCCATAATGAAGGGTTTGGACATAGTATGGCCCTGGCATTGCATGCAAAAAACCCTTGGCCGTTTTTGTGAGCCCTGCCCCTATGAAACAGCCCCTGCTCCACAGAGGAGAAGAGAGAAAGAAAAAAAGAAAGGAAAATTGTTTTCACCATTATTGGAAACTATACTATCAACCATTTATTTTTCGTACCGCTTAATCCAGTGGTGGGCTTTAATTTTTTTTACTACCTACTCTGTGGGTGTGGTATGGTGGGGAAAGCCCTGCGTTGCACCCGAATTAGGACTAATTTATTTCAAAACTTGGATGGGCTACCAAGTTTTTGGATGGGCTACCAAGGAGCCAGAATTTCTGCTACCATTTCTGGCGAACTGGGGCGAATCTGCTGAACCCCACCACTGCTTACATCTCCTTCTATGTTGCAGCGATTAAAGCCAAAACATACCAATTTTTCAATATGAAAAGTGCACTTCTGTCTACTTTCAAGCTACTTAATTCTTATTTTCCTGCATTTCTTGTGTTTCCTACATTTATGTATAACATAAATGCCTCCATACACTCCTGCTACGTATGGAGATTTTTCTGTTCATAACTGTTATATTCATTTGAAAGACATAGCAAAGGGGAAATAGCCAAAAGTAAAGAAAACGTTTTGCTAAAACAAGGTTTTCTCTTCTAGTGAACAGAGAATAGGCAAATCAGTCTATGCTTCTAGTGGGTTTTGGAGACTATACTTCTGTTAATACAGCCTAAAATAGCATTTGTCTTTTTGGCAGCCTCATCACACTGTTGACTCAGCTCGCGATCTACAATTCCAAGATCCTTTTTGCTTGTAGTATTACTGAGCCAAGTATCCCTCATCTTGTAACTGTACATTGGTTTCCCCACGTAGATGCAGAACTTTACACTTATCAATCGGGCATACTCTGGTAACAGCAACCTTGTGTTGTCAGCTAAACTTTCTCACACTAGGTCAAATGAAAGGAACTGCAGAATGAACTCAAAAGGTGTCTTCATTTTGGCAGTTTGACATCTGGCCTAGATATAGAGGAAGAAGAGAAGCCCAGTGCTCAAGCCTATTAAGATCCTTTTGAATTCTGTTCCTGTCTTCCAAGGTATTAGGCATTCCACCCATCTGCAAATTTGATATATGTTCCCTGCACTTCCTCATCCAAGTCATTGATGAAAATGTTGAAGAGCATCAGGCCCTGGATTGAGTCTTGTGGTTCCTCCACTTATGACCGCTTCCCACTTTGAGAAAGAGCCATTGATAAGTACTCCCTGAGAACGATTCCGGAACCAACTGTATATCTACTTCACACTTGTGCTATCCAAGTCACACCTAGTTGGTTTGCTAATCAGAATATTATGGGGCACTTTGTCAAAAGCTTTGCTGAAGTCAATATATATTACATCTTACAGCGTAGAAATGAGCTAAAATTGAGCTCTACCTTGAGCTTGGCTTTCTCCATTAGCTGAAGCTTGCAAGGGACATTTATTTCAACCATCTGACAGGAAGATCATCATTTATAAAAGTAAACGGCATATGCAGAAGGGCTTAACCCTCCCATCCCTCCTTCACAAGGTCACTTCTATCATAATACAGGTTGGAACTCTTTTGTTCAGCCTCTCTCATTAAAGTTGCCTTGATAAACTCTGATTGAAAAACCTAGCAGTGACGGGGCTCAGCTAAGTTTGGAACTGCAAGCCAACCTGGAAATTATGATTTCATACTCTGGCCTTGGCTGGGTCGAAGAGGCCCTCCAGCCATGGGTACTAGGACCCCTCCACCTGATGGTGTTCTTGGGCCCCGGCCCCAGCCGGGCTTGAAAAGGCCACTATGGCGGGCAGCAGGACTCACCACCCCCGCCCTCGGCTGGGACAAAGAGGCCCTCCAGCCAGGACCCCTCCACCTGCCAGAGCTCCTGGGCCCTGCCACTGGCCGGGCTTGAAAAGGCCGCTACGGCAGCGGGTGGTGGGACTCGCTGCCCCCAGATTCTGGCCTTGGCTGGGGCGAAGAGGCCCTCCAGCCATGGGTGCAAGGACCCCCTCCACCTGCTGGTGCTCCTGGGTCCCGCCCCTCTCCGGGCTTGGAAAGGCCATTATGGCAGTAGGACCTCACCGCCGCCGCCCTTGGAATTTGCCTGTGGTCAGGATGGAGAGGCCGTTATAGTATTGTATTGTTGAATATATGCTGTTTTTGTAGATTGAATTTTGTATACTGTATTACTGTGTATATTGTTTAATTATCATGTGAGCTGCCCTGAGTCGGGTTCCCTGATTGGGCGGCATACAAGTGCAAAAATTAAATTAAATTAAATTGAAAGATGGTGTTTAAATCATAAGAAACGGGGAAAAGGTAAAGTAAATGAATTAGGAAAAGTCCCTAGAACCACCCAAGGAGTCATACCTGTGTGTTCCAGATGTGTACACATTTGTCAAAAGAGCCACTGGCCAGGTACCTGCCATCAGGACTGAAAGCTACACTGTACACAGGTTCTTGATGTTTCGTCAGAGTGTGGATGCAGATCCCTCTGTCTACATCCCATAACCTAACCGTAGAGTCAAAGGATGCACTGCCAAGGAGAGAAAGAATTGAATCCAGTTAATTTAGTTATACAACACACACCTAGACTGTAAAATGTTGTATCATTTTAAATGCCCTCATCTATAACACACAAGCACAACTATTTGAACATCCTTTAGCATGTGCAAACTGTCGTGATTTTGATCTTTATCTAGAGATCTTAATCACGCCTTCCTGTCACACATCACCTTCTGCCTTCTTACCAGCAGTGTCTGCCACTTCTGTGTGGGGCAGCTCATACCTTAAAAGCTCCCCTTGGCCCAGGCTAGTAAGTGTGCAGGGAACCAATTATTCAGAACACTTAAATTAGGTAGCATAAATGTGGTCACAAGTGTGGTCCACTCAACTCCAGTCCCAATTCAATAGACACAAAGGATCTATATTTAATAAGGTTTATTAAGTAAGTTAAAGAAATGAGTACAGCATAGGAAATCAAACTTGCACCTTAGTCATTCAAAGTACATACAAAAACAATGAAAGCTTAACTGGCTTTGGCCCTTATGGCCTGTTGAATACTCACACTCCCTGTGAGGCTCCCCATGGCTTCCCCAGAGAGAGAGAGAAAGAGAGAGAGAGAGAGAGAGAGCAAGGCTCGCACATGGGTTTTATCCCCTCCTTCCAGGATCTACCTCTCAGCCATTCCCGTAAGGGATTCCAACCAATGATCTTTCCAGATGATATATCCATCAAACTTTAAGATTCATTTCTTACACTTCACTTGGCTACCATGTTTACATTCCAATGCAGTTGGTATATGGGGAATCTCTCCCCCCAAAAATAATAATAATAATAGAAATTGCCATTTTGGATGTGGCTAAAGCACACAGTGTTTCAACGTGCAAAAAGATCAGGGAAAAGCACAGTTTAAAATGAGGCTTTTCCATGACACAAACAAAGAAGAAAGGATGAAAACAAGATGGTTTAAAGAGGGGAGCAAAGAAGAATATATTTGCATTTAATACCTGAGAAAAGTTACTTTTTTGCAATACAGTTCCCAGAGTCCCTGAGGCAGCATGATTGTAGCCATGCTAAGCTAGAGACATTTGGGAAGCTTTAATACAAAAAAGTAAAACTCCCCCCCCCCCAAAAAAAAACCCCCCAAAAAACCCCCAAACCTCTTCTTTGAAAGATGCTGCAAATCAGAACACCAGTTACTAAAATGAATGACCTGACACAGAACACCTGCTATTGGGAGCCTGACACCATTCTGGCTACCTGTTCAAAGCATCCATAACTCAGTGTGGCACTATCAACATTCCATAACTAGACTGAATCTCAGCTACTTCCTGTTTAAACAGGTACACACAAAACATGAATGCTGAAATCCTCTTTCTGGGCTGGGGAAAATGCTGAACTAAAAAACCAGGAAAATGATCTGCAAACATGAACTGACAAAACTAGTTTGCTTAGTATAAGGATGTTATTGTAGAAATTGGCCATAATTTAGTATTAGACCACCAGTTCCTGGCTTAATCTTGAGCTGAAATAGTAGGGCTAGGAAGGTTTCCTGTATGAGACGAAAGATGCTGAAGTCTGTTACAGGTTAAATAGACCAAGGGTCTGAAGCTATATTAGTAATGTTGATTTGTTCAAAACGTAATTTTAATATTATCATTAAAAAAAACTGCAGGATGGTAAATCCTGATCTGGTATTAGAATAAAAATGGGACAGCAAAGAGTGAAAACAGGGGCAAATAAGGCATAAGATAGCAAGTATAATTCAATGAGATCTTACTGATCTTTATACAGGCCAGTGGAGAAGAAAATAGAGAGAAAGTTATATATTTCTCTCCTCAAGATCTTTATAAAGATCTGATTTCCCACTCTGGGAAAAGCAACTATGCTCTTCTCCTCTGATGCTATTAGACTGAGCCTTACTTACTGGATGGGGGCGGTGAGGAAGTCAGGTCATTGAGATGACTATGGCTTCATTAAGTCCATGAAACCACCAATTTCCTAGCCAATGTGCCATGCGGTCTTCTGGGCCAATATTTCCTGCCCTAATCTGAAATTTACAGGCTAGGTTGTCCTATCCTTATTTCTTAATTACATTTATATCCCACTTCTTCCTGGAAAAGGCTCGGCATCAGGGGCATATAGTCTACACAGCATCTTTCTCTAAAGAAGACCCCCAAAAAGATGGTCTGAGACACTTTCATCAAGTCTTTGGTTTGCTTGTTTAATTACATGAAATAAGATCATTGTTACCTTGCTAACATAAGATTGGCGTTTGGGTTGTTTGTTCCTGGCCCTGTTGGACTCCATTTGATAGTGTAAATTTCTTTGTTGTGTGCTTGTAGATCGTGAACACAACTATCTTGTTTCATACTCCAGATCTATGGAGGGCCAAGAAACAAAACAAAATAACAATAGCAGTACACTTGATATTCATGCTAAAATAAAAGTTATCACATCCACATATTAGGTAAAGGTAAAAATAAAGGTCGCCCTTGCTCGAAAGCCAGTAATGTCCAACTCTAGGGGGCGGGGAGGGGCTAATCTCTGTTTACAGCCAAAGAACCAGCACTGTCTGAATCTGCAGGCGTTTCCATGGTCATGTGGCAGGTATGACTAGAGGCTGGAGCACACAGAACGCTGTCACCTTTCCTGCCAAAGCAGTGCCTATTTATCTACTTGCAATATCTTAACTGCTAGGTTGGCAGGAGCTGGGACAAACTATGAGCGCTTACTCCACTGTGCAGCACTTGAGTCTCAAACTGCTGACCTTCCGGTCCTCAAGCTCAGTATTTTAACCACCAAGCCACTGTGGTCCATCCACATATTACAATTCTCCAAAAAGGAAAGATAGCAGGAATGTGAAAGGAGTATTTCATTTTCTGGATATGAGTAAGGGTATCACCAAAACAAAACAAACCCGATCATGTCTCCAAGCAACACATAGCTCAAGTCACTGAAACACTCAATGAAGACCTAAAATTTTGGGATGTACAGTAGCATAAGTGACTTTAGAATAAAGCTCTTAGAAGTCAGGCCTGCCAGTGGCTATGTCTCAATTACACTGCCTACTGCCAGTGGCTATGTCTCAATTACAGGTGACACTCTGAAAATTAGAATATCGTGCAAATGCGATGGTTCATTCATGGGATGGTTATGGGGTACATGAGATGGGGGGGTTGGGGTTTTCATAAGCTGTAAACCATACGCATCAATATTATAACAAAGTAAGGCTTGAACTATCTCGCTTTGCATGTAATGAGTCTATCTCATATATTCGTTTCACCTTTTAAGTTGCATTACTGGACTGAATGAACACTTGCACGATATTCTAATTTTCACCTGTATCTTTCACTGCCTAACGCTGCGGAAAGTAACAGATATGTAGCAGCAGAAGACAAGAATGGTCATTATTGCGGTCAGACACATTGAGCATGATCCAAACGTAGTGCTTAACAGTTTTCTATGACATCAACTCAAGTTTCTGCCACCGACGACTGGAACAGCTCACCAGGACTGGCAGCTTGCATTTCAAAGTTTAATGTGAAATTTCACCAGCTACCTTCTCAATAGCATGAACAACAAAGTAGAGTATAAGCAAACTAGCGCTGTGATGCATTTTTACCTTTAAAGTCATGTCATCAGAACAAGATGCCAGAAGGTTGCCAGTGGGGTCCCATTTGATTGCATTAACTTCATTCTGAAATTCAACAGTGAGAATAAAGTTGGTATCTGTTGGGTTTAAACTAAGGACAGCAAAATAAAGAAGCCACTCATTCACCTCAACAGTCATATGGCCAGAAACGTAAAACAGGAAATTGGCTGTGCTTGAAATACAGCAGAAAGCACTTGTCTAGATGTTTTTCAGTCAGATACTTATGTTGAGTAACTGTCTGTTGTATCTTTATGACAGCAGAGTAAGGACAGAGTAAGCACAAAATCCCAAGTATACTTTATGAATAAGGATGCCCCATTCGGTTCAGATGGAAATCATTCCCTCTGAAGCAGAGATCCCTGCCATTGATGGTGATGGCCGAAAGCATCCTAAAGCATCCTCTTGACACCATATCTACAAAGAAAAGTCATATTACTACAAGAGGATGATGCACATCATGCATCTGCTTCTCCTCAAATATAGAAAGGTCCACCCACTTCTTAAAACCCTCATAATTTCCAAGGAATCCCACCTAGAAGTCTGTTGAACATCAGTACTTACAGTACTGTGCAAAAGTCTTAGGCTACCACCAGCTGGTTTTAGGAAAATCGTCACAAAACTTTGAGAGAGTTGAGAGTCATCAAAAGACTGTCTCCAATTTTGGTCTAGGTAGCTTGGGGGTTAAGATATACACCTCAAATCACTGACTGAATTTTCCCCAACCCAGCTGGTGTTGGCTTAAGACTTTTGCACATTACTGAATCTCTCATAAATTCCCCTCATAATACCATGGTATTTCTGGAGCCACAGCTTTATAAGCAGCTGGCCACAGTCTGAGCAGGAGGAAGTGCTACACCCTGCATTCTCCTTGATGTTACCATGAGTGGCCTATGGGCATTCTATGCTCCTTCCCCACTTAACTTTGTGTCATGTCTACAGCAGATATTGAGCAAATGAAAGGTCCCTTTAAAATGCTATGAAAGAAACAAAAAAGCTACTTACTGTATGGCCCTGGAAAGTTTTGATGGGCTTATCTTGGCCTAATTTACAGACATGAATACACATATCTGTGCTACAGGAGGCGAATGTATTGTTGCTCTGCCAATCAACGTCTAATGCTGGTGCTATTTACAGAAAGAGAGAAAAGACACAAGAACTATCACATGCATCCTCTGACCATGAAGGAAATGGCATCAAGAAAATCACTGCACAACATAAAGCGGCGGGGAGGAGTATGAAAGAGCCAGAATAGGTTCTATTCCTCATATAAGCAAAGAGGCCTAGGGGGTAAACCCAATTTTTAACCTCAACAAGAGTAGACCTGTTGAAGGAATGGGACTTGGTAAGTCAACAATCATAGGAGTTCCATTGATTCAAAGGGAAGTAAGCATTAGATTCAGCCCTTAGTGCAGGGATGGCCCTGACCATATATATATAGACCCTCTGGTTTCATTCCAAGAGCCAGCTGGGGTAGAACATAAAAAGATTCCCAAAGTGACTATAAGAATTCCAGATTAAAACTGCTACTTAGCCATGAAACACTTGGGTAGCCTCATGAAAATAATTGCTGACTTTCCTAACCAACTTAAGACTACTGCTCAGGTCTGATGAAACGGCATGATTAAAATAAGCATATTTTAAGTATAATCAAATACAAAAAATATGGAAACCTTATTTCTCAAGCGATACTAGAGACCAAGAATGAAGGCAAGATTACTACAACAGGCCTCAAAGAAACATAAACATTTGGGTTTAACTGAGGAAAAACAAAGGCAAAGGAGATAAGGAGATAAAAATCAACATGGTAGTGATGCAGTAAGTCTGGCCAGGTTATCCTGCTATGGTAATAGAGTAGGCCATACAGCCAGTGACTCAACGTCGAGTGTCAGGCAGCAGTTAACTAACCTGACAACCCTGAGGACTAACAGCCTTGGGTGCCGAAGTCCACAGGGAAGGGTGCTGGTCCCCAAGTGGATTAAATCACCCTTGAATCCATCTTGATGGAGGGCAGCAGCTTCATCAATACTGGCCTGGGGCCGATGAGGACTTTGCATGCCAAAAAGGCTCAGGACCAGAAAGCGAATCACGGAACTGGATCAGTGGTACGGGTGTCATGCTGTGATGCGGAAGGATGGAAGACCACTGCATTATATTCTCAGGACAATCTTCATGGCTGGTTGCCATGAGGATCACCAATATTGGGATTCGGATACGGCAGAAGAAATGATTCAGGCTTTGATGTTGTAGTTCTTTAACCGAAACGCAAGTTGAAAGGGATGTTGTTATGTAGCAAAGATATTTTGCATACAACCATTAAAAAAACCAAAAAAAGCCAATACGATGAAGACCCCTTTCACAACAACAGTAAAGGAGGTTAAATTGGCTGCCATTAAGAATTGTGTCTTCTGTTTAGAAAAGGCATTTCCTCTTTGAAGAGAAATACATACCAGAATGGAAAGGGAACTGCTGTTTGGCTTCTCCAGTATGTGCATCCCAGATAATTGTGGTCTGAAGTAGGGAGAAAACAAGGAGAAAATAATAAGTATTACAAAAATTGCTGAACCAATGCTATCCATAATCATATTTTATACAGATGGGATCACTGTAAATCACTGAAAAGGCACAACTTATTTTTTATTTAAAAATTTCTACCAGCCCCATTATTCACTCACTTCTTGGAAGTCTCTTATTAACCTTACCTCTCCTCATATATTTGAAGGCCTGCCACGTTTTCCTTCAGTTACTGCTTAGGGCCAAACTAACTACTATTCTGAGGTGTGTAAATCATGCACTATAAGTTTCTCTACCACCACAACACCCAAAGGAGCCCGTGAAGTGGACAGGGTCCTAGCCTCTTTCTTCACATCCAACTGCACATAAGCTCTTGTCCCTTGAGCAGGTTTCAAATATGTGTCTTTGTTAATCTTTTACAGGTACTGTAATGTCAGATATTTATGCCAGATTTACTTGAGTCTAAACCAGGGGTGGCAAACCTTGGTGTCCCTGGTGTTCTTGGACTTCAATTCCCAGAAGCCCTGATCAACAGGTGAGCTTACTTGGTCTTTTAGTTCTCAATTTGCAAAATGCATGAAAGCTGACACACTGAAATAAATCTGTTAATGTTGAAGGTGCCACATGACTCCACCACCACCACCACCACAATTTTTGTTATACATGCTGAAACAGACTCGATACATTTATCTCTGAAAATTAATCTGGTGAGCCACCATGAGTACAAATCAAAATAATAAATCACCCATCAATCCATCCTAATCCTCCTCCTCATTGCAATATCAGTTGTGCAACTGAGGGCACTGTTTTGATTACTTGAATCCTCCCCCCTTTAACTGATTTTGTGGATTAAGTGTTGCATCCTTATCTTTAAACATATGCTGAACAATATCAAGAAAAATGGGGCAAAGGCAGGGGATCTTGTTGAATGTAACTCATGCATGACATGTTTGGGTTTCCTGCTGTGTGACAGATGAAATGGTCATCTGGGTGAGTGACAGAAAATTCAAGGGGACATCATATGTTGACACTACAATATTTTCTTTGCAATTCTCTATGTTTTTGCATGTTCTAATTTTAAATTGCATCCGCAATGGGAGTTCTCACCTACCCATATGAGTTCATTTATCTGATAGCTTCCCTCCTTGTCATCATAGTGGACTGAATCGTGACGACTTCTTGTATTAAGATATCACATCTGCTGTCTGTGAGGCATATAAATTACCTGCCTTATTACAGGTCTGATCAATTCAGAGCAAGATTGCTATTCTGAAAGGCAGGCAGGCTTTCCATGATTTAACTGTCTTTTAGCTACTCATATAAATCCACTACTGCCAATACGTCAAAACTTAATCTTGAAACCAGAATTTTAAATAAGTCTTCTCACCTTGTCCACACCCGCACTTAAAATGAAGTTGCCTTTCTTATTCCATTTTAATGCAAATATGGGACCTTTATGTTGCCCTAACGTGCTGGCAAGATTACCTAAAAATTAAAGAGAGCATTAATTACAATGTGTGTCTGTCTGTTTGGTTTTGTCTTAAACAACAATTAACTTGGAATCTGCTGCATGAGTAAAGAGAAGAGGGCTGAGGAGTGCTATATTTACCATCTTTAGTCCATATCCTTGCAAATCCATCATATGACCCCGTTGCTAGAAGTGTACCTTCACTCTGTAAGGCAAAACATTTAAGATTCTTAGTTCGTTACCTCAGAGACCACAACTAGATTAAACTAAATTTATTAGTCAATCAATCAATTAACTGATTAGGGTTAATTAATTAATATCTAGATTAAAGCTGGATTTTTGGCAAAGTAGTGATGCCCTCTTTTAGTGGGAATAGATTTAGAGGCTGTAGGCTGGTAAACCCCATTGAACACAAGACTCAGTTCTAATTAAACCCTGTGTACCATAGAACTGATTGTCATCCAGTCCAGATTTCAGGGATGTATCCCACCTTCTCCAAAACATTTCCACAATTAAATTTTCCCTATGTTACATACCAAAGAGGTCTTTGCAAAGACTGCTAATTTCAACTTAATCTATTTTCACCGCGTAGGCAACCCACATCAGCCACGCTTGCTAAATGGATTAAAACCATCAGGCAGCTTCTTGGATTTCTAACACAGATGATAAGGTCTTGACACCAAATAAGTGCCTATTTCATTTTTCTCCCCCTATCCTAATAAATAAGCTGCTTATTAAGTTATTGATACTTGTTTTTGCAAAATTCGATATATAAAATACACAAAATATCAACATTTCAGCAATAAAAGGGATATCCACAACTCACAGTTCAAAGCAGAAATTCAGAAACCCCTCCCTTGTAAGCAACCAGAAGACCTCAAGTATCTGAAGCTGGAAAAACTGGATTTCCATCAAGAATGATTTCGACACTGAACATTTCTGCTTACATTCCAATCCAGAGAAGTCACATCTTTGTTGCTTGGTACATCCTGGCCTCCTTCTCGTATACAATGTCGAAGGACCAGCTGTGTGGATCCACTGGTACTGTTTTCACTAAGGTTCCATATTCTTGCCGTTGAATCTCCCGATCTGCAAAATAAACAGATCAATTTTCGTCCTAGAAATTTTAAGTAGATAATCCCATACCAATAAAATGCAGACAGTCCTGCTCATTTACAGCCATAATTTTTTTCTGTAAAAGATTTTCTAATCTGCTTTTCCATTTCCCAAATTTTCAGTAAAGTACACAGATCTAATTTGACTCTCTCAAATGGCAACATGTTCATGTTCTTAGAATTAACATGCCTATTATTCTCCTTACTGCAAAAAGCCAAGGACCTAGATGCAGTGGTATCAGGAAAAGTATTGTTTGTTCTTCTCTCATGTCCTGATCAAACCCTGGACTGCCAAAATGAAGCCACTTTCTTCGCTTTGTCATTGTCCAAACCCAAGTCCTCATCGGTGCATGCCTCTGGCAGCAATCGGCAGACCAGTAAATGAGCCGGATTCTGTAGCTCACCATATTCACACTGTGTGTTGTTGTCTGACAGCAGCTCCCACTTGAGTGCTTAGGAACTCTAACCCTTCAGCCTATTCAGGGTCCTTCAAGTGACATAGGGGAGTTTGAGTTCCTCAGCTATATCCTCCTTTAATTTCTTCATTGTCCAATCGTTTATTAAAAACAGCTGTATCTGTAGGGCCTTGGAAAGAGGGCTCTACTGCTACAAAGCATGTCCACATATGAAGAACAATAACCTCATCTCTAGTGCTATGATAAGATAGGGAGAACTGACAAATAAACCACAATATAGAAAACAACACAGCTCCAAAATAGTGTCATTGGATTGTGAACCAGCGGTGTACAAGCTTTAAGAATCAGTGGCCATTTTCGAGGCTTGAGGATCTTCCTGGAATGAGATGAATCCCTCCATATTAAAGCGGAAGCAGAACCATGTAGTATTTGCATATTGGGCAAATTTATGTGATGTCTATCACAGCTCACACTTTCACAGTAAAACTTGGAAAGGATTTGCATGATCCTTGCTAAGAAACAGTGGGTGGTTTCTGAGAAAAACAATACTATAGCAACCAAGTTTGATGTACATGTGTTTATTATGAAAATGTTTATGTGCATGCATGCATGCACACCCACAACCACCAAAAAGCAACAACACATGACAAACTACCCAATTTATTAGGGTCAGGTTATCTTGGAATGAGCTCCAATGAACTCAGAGATATTAACAATTGACAACTTCTTCTTCATCCGAATATTAGCAATCATCATGGCAATCAGCCATGACGACTGTCGTGTAGTGGCTTTTTGTCTGCCTTCTGCATCGCAGCATGACACCCATACAGCTGATCCAGTTCTGCGAGTCACTTTCTGGTCCTGAAGCCTTTTGGCAAGCAAAGTCCTCATCAGCCCCAGGCCAGTATTGATGAAGCTGCTGCCCTCCACCAAGATGGATTCAAGTGGGATTTAATCCATTTGGGGACCATCACCCTCCCCTGTGGAATTTGAACAATTGACTACATTAACCAATTAAATGGTAGCACTTATTTGCTAGACTGTGTTCCTAATTAAAAGTTAAAAGATGTACACTGCAGTTGAATGCATTATCTCTAGCTGACCGATATACATTTTTAATTTTTTTTTAAAACAAGCAATCTTGCAAATAAATATTTCCTTTGAAATATGGTTATTCAATTGTTACTTCAAACTAGAGCAGACTCACTGAATCCATGGGACTTACATAAGTGCTGACTTAACAATTTCTTTCATTCAATGGACACAAATCAGCTGTGGCTAACACGTCGATTTTACCCTGCGGCAAACAGAAATTCTCTCCCCCAAAAAAGTAGTATTCCACTTTCACTTGGTTATTGTTATTTTTGCTGACTTCCTTTGTGCTATTCCATTAGAAACAGTAGTACAACAGGAAAACCATCCTATTATCACATTCCCTTGCCAAGAAAAACCATTAATCATCATGGCATTCAAGTAGAACATATCCCTGCTCTTGGTCTTAAAGTCCCAGCTTTGTGACCCACACACCCATTACTATTTCAGTACACTGCTACAAAATTAACACAATGGAGTGATAAGACTCTTATTAAATGTGACACCCTTCAGTTGTCTCTTTTCCTATTGTGAGTAGATGAACCCAAGTATATTTCATGGGAGCATAAAGAACTGAATCAAAGAAGTGAAACGAAAGATTCCCTTAAAAGGAAAACCTACCCAGAGGCCAGAAGGTCACTAACAGGATTCCAGGCGCAGATGAACACCTCCGATTCATGACCGCGTAGCACCACTGCTTTGTTAGAAGGGATTTCGACATCACCATCCACTTCCATCATATCTGTATGGTTATCTGTGGAAGAAGGAAAGTCAGGAGGATGAATATGGACAGGAGCCAGATTGCCCAGACCACACCTAGTGTGCTTTATTAATTGGTAGGTTTACATTCTCATCTTCTCCCAAATATACATACAGTGCTGATAAACGACAATCAGTGGCAAGGCGATGGATTGGATGGATGGAGCCTAAGGTAAGTGGTTCTTCAGCAGTAGGATCCTGGTTATATCTAAGCATCAGAAACTGGTTACCACCAGACTGATTTCAAGACACTCTGAACGAAGAGCGAACATGGTGAAGCAGACACTGCACTGTACCTAAAACATCTAAAACACACTGGGTTGGCAACGGCAAATCTCACCATTGCCAATTGTCATGGCCATCTTTTGTAAGGATACTGTTCAGATTCTACCCAACTGAACCTGACAAAGTGCCTGCTAAGACAGGACCCTCTGTCCTGGGTCTCTACTCAGGACTTGGGAAATCTGTCTTAGGCTTTCAGCAGGCTGAACTAAGCCACCTCTATATGAGAGAACACATGGTAGCTTTCGCCTTTCTCAAATAGAACTTTTTTCATGGCAGCACACAAGACCTCCCGCTTTCTCAATAAGCAAACCTTTTTACTATTATTATATTTATACTTCACCCATCTAGGAGATGTTCCTACTCTGGGCAGCTAACAGCACAAAATCACACATTAAAAACAGTCACACCTTTAAAAATACATATATTTATTTATTACATTTATACTCCACCCATATAAATACCAGAGTAAAATAAGTAAAATAAAATAGGTAGTGTCTGAGGACACAGGGAATGAACTAGCTGGCTAATTTATTGCTAAAAGGACCACATCCTGGAATGCCTCCTTGAATAAAAAAGGGAGGCCTTGATGTAGCATATTCCATTTATTAAAAATACAGAATGGAAAAATGACTAACCAAAAAACATTAGAGTCAATCAAGAGTTCCTTCCAAAGTAAATTAACAAAGTCTAGCTAAATAGTCACATTGCCTAGAATTCTAATCCATTTTAAGCATGTTAAAGTCCAAAACTCCAATCAGACCAAACCCTCTTTTTGCCTACTTTTATAACCCAATTCATTTGAATTAATCCCCATAACCTTCTATACCTTGAGGTTTCCAACTCACTCTGCTCCATCTCAAGGCCTCCTTGCACTTGGTGATAAAGGATTAACCCTTTCCTCTCACCAGTTTAACCACAAACTTCAGTAATAGATGAAATGATAACAATGGTTGTATGAAAAAGCCAAATGGTTATTATATTCATAGGGACTGTACACTTTTGTAAACAATAAAGATATCCTATGGCTTGCACAATAGTAATTTATTTGATACAAAAGTTACATGAAATCTATAGTATCCTATAAAGTGACAAAGGTTGATCTAGTAGTAGTAAATCTCAAAGAAAGAAAGAAAGAAAGAAAGAAAGTTGGATTCAACTAGGACTGCAGTAGAGGCCAGATCCTTTTTTATAAGCTTTTCAAACTATTGCACACTTAGTGGTAAACCACATTAAGAACAATCTTTGCAAACCAGCAAACTTTATATATACATTTAATACAGTCACAAGGTTGAAAGAGAGATTAAATGTTCTTTTCACATAAGTGCCATTAAACCAGTGGTTCCCAACATGGGGCACATACCTCGCATGGGGACTTCAATTCCCAGAAGCCTATGTCAGTAAGTACATTGGCTGATCAGTGTTTTGGGGAAACACTGCATAAAACCAAGCAGGAATAAACAGAAAACAAGTAGCATTTGCCTTTTTAGCCAGTAGGGGTGGCTGACACATCACATTATCACTACATCAGTAGCTTGGATTTCCATCACAGGCAGCAATTCAGTCAATGAGGGGAAAACATGGGCTTCTAAATCCAAACAAGGAAAGGAATGAAGAGTTTGGGTTTGGAAAAGAATGTGCATTTCAGTAGATTTCTATGTGCATGGAAGCATATTAAAAATAATTCCAGTAACAGCCACGTGTTTGAAAGACATTTTAGGAAAGTGCTTCTGCGAAGGTGACTTGAACACCCACTAGATTGCAACAGATTGCCGCCAGGTTGCTTGCCACCTGCTCGCAGCTAGGGTGGGATTGTTTTTTTTGGTCTGGATTTGGAAAGCACTTTGTTCTTAAGATGGAGAATGAGCAATTATGTGCTCAAGTAATCATAAGGGAAGGAATGGAGTTGACCTTTGCACGATGGCCTCCATAATATGCAATCTGAGGTCAGAATTTCACTCCAGTCATGGTGCTTCTGAGGAGAAAACTGAAAAGGGGGGGGGGACTTTAAAGCAGTGCAGAACACTGACCTCTGAGTTAACTACCTGAAATAGGGTGCATTTACTCCCTAATTGAGGGCTTGTCAAGTTCAAATATCATGCACAACATAAAAAAAGAAAAATGATACAGCTGGTTTCTTTCCCCCGTTAGTCAGTGGAAAGACTGGTAAGGTTTATTGAATAATAAAGTTGGATCCTGGGCACAAATAAAATCAGACAGGACCTGGAAGACCACAGACCAAATCAGGATTCACCCCCAAAAGCTGGATTCAAAATGCATTGGGGGAGTGAATGCAAACTCCCATTACTGACAACAGAATAAGGGGCCATTCAACAATTACGTGATCCATTTTTTTTGGGGGGGGGGGAAATTGACCCCTCGCCCCATGTAATCCGACCGTAATTTTCGCTCTCCCCCCTTTAAAATTACGTAATTCAGAGCTTTTGTATCAAAACTCTAATTTTTAAAGCTTTTATCTATTGGTGCCTAATGCAGAACCAATGGATTTGGCTCCAAATGGATTACGTAAACTTTGACCTGACTCCCCCCACCCGCCCCCACGTAATTTTCTGTAATTCAGATGGCAGACCCCTCCCCCCGAGGATCACGTAATTGTTGAATGGCCCCTAAGGAGAACTGGATGTCTCCCCTAGGAAAAGGAAATTGCTTTTAAGATTCAAACATGAGGTCCTTTCACCCAGTTTGGAGAAAGGATCTCCCTTTGATGCTAAAGGGATGGGCTGGTGGTGGAAGGGGAAATTTGGCACTTCTGATTTTTAAGATGGAAGCAAGAATGGCTGGCGACAAAGCGCATTCATCCAGATATTTGTGAACTTGGTTTCAAACTTTTATTTAACATAACCTTAAAGTCTATATATGTATTTGGCAATAGTTCCCAACGTGGGGCACTTCAATTCCCAGAAGCCAAAATCAGTACCATTGGCTGATCAGTGCTTCTGGGAATTGACTTAGCCTTCTGGGAATTAAAGTCCCAACACTGGAAACACTGGTCTATGGCAATAATTGAATCCGATACACTGCATGGCAAGGCAATGTTACAGTGCTCATTTATTCATCTACATTGGGTAGCAACCACTCCACGGACAATGGGAAAAATATAGCAAGGGGGAAGGCAGAGTATCTGCTAATTGTTCTTGAGAAAAAGACACAGAAGAGGAGGGCACCATAACCAGTTTTGGTTTCCCAAATATTGTGTATCAAGATAACTGTATGCAGGCTGTTTTCCAGGTATTAAACAATGCAACAAAAAGAGTACAACCATCTTACTTGCTATAGTGTGGGCTCCATTTTCTTCTCCATTCGCAGTATTTTCACCATTTTTGGCCGATCCCTGTTGGTTTGGTGGAGCGGCTGCTGCGGCAGCGGCGGCTTGTTGTTGCGCAAGCTTGTCTCTGTAAGCCTGCTGTCTTGTCTGTACCACATCTGGCATCACGGCGTCTATCAGTGAGAGAGACTCTATCGGCCTACCGTCAAACAAAGTACCATCCTAGTTGGAAGATGGGAGTGGGAAGGATCGGAGAGAAGAAACATTTAATGACAGGTAACATGATGCTGCAAAAATCCCTTTAAGGAAACGTAACACCTGCATTTATTATTGCTCCTAATTTGTATAGAAGATAAGATGACCAACACAAAGCCTGCATTTTTGTCCCCACTCATTTCTACCGTCCTCAGAAGTCCTTAGTCTTTCCAACTCAGTTATGATAATGATATGCTTACAGTGTGGCTTAAATATAGGGAAACGTGTTCCAGGAACTGACAGTTCTTGAAAACAAAGATCCCATATACTGGCTAACGTCCTGATGGGGTGTTACATGCACATAAGAGAAGTAACAGGTTTAAATGGATAAATGATGAGATGCTAGGTGCATGACAGTTATGCACCTAGTGCAGTTCTCAGACATGCCCAGCGCATGTGTCCACTTAAATCAGGGGTGACCAAACTATGGCCCACGGGCAGGACTCAGCCTGCAGCACCATTTCATGTGGCCTGCCGTCACCCTCGCCGCTACCGGAATTGGAAGCGGACACATTTACAACAGCTGTAAAACACACCCACGCATGCATAAACACACCCGAGTCTGTCATAAATGCACCTGCGTTTTTTTGAATGTGTTTTTATGTCAGTGTTTACAGCAGGAGGAACCACATGATCGGCTCGCTCAGCCGTCCGTGGACATGGTCAGACCTGTGGCGCGAAAAGCGTAGGAACCCCTGACTTAAATGATTCCTTTCATTCACATGTAAAATGCCAACAGGATTTTAGCCAAAGTTTTTTGACATTTAAAAGTGGGGAAGAAGTTTCTTTTGTAACTAAAAGGGGGTGCTTAGACACTCCAGTTCTGGTGGGAGGGTTGGTGAGCCCTGCAGTCAATCTGAAATATGGGCAATTTGGCTCCCAGTCTCTCTACAGTTTTCTACTTCAGCAAAGGATTTGGATTTTGGCACAGAAGTACACTTTGCCAAGTTCAGCCAACTCACTTCAAAGCCAAGAACCCCCACAAGTATGGCAGTCATTGCTATCATTTTGAAAAGGAGGAACGGAAGTGGGAGGATGGTTGGAAAAAAGGCCCAAAGGCTAAATGAATACATTTTTAATGCACAGAAAGAAAAACTGGAAGTGGTCAAAGCTAATTGATGAAGTGCTGGTTGGTGCACAAGTAGATGCATAACTAACATATTACTTATGGAAGTTTCCATGCTTCCTCTTATGTGCATATAAAGATACAACAGGATTCTGATCTGCTTGTCTAGTTTTTGGTTATTAACAAATTATCAACAGTTGTTCCTTCTAGCCCTGTACTGTCTGCAGTGAGAGACAGAGGCTCCCAAAGGTTCTTCTAGTCTCACCTGAAGATGAAATACAACATTAGAAGCTTCTATGTAGGTGTTACAGTTCCACCCAATGACCCATATATCCCAAACTATATTTTCAAATATTCTGTGAGACCATGATATTAGAAGAATTCACCCAGTCCTTATGTAACTTAATCACCGTTAGGAATGACTTGATCTTTGATTTGTTGTTGCTTGTGTCATTTTATTTCATTTAGCAAATACAGAAACTGGGGATCCTCTGACCGAAATCAAGGCACACTTCAGTGATTTATTTTTTAAAATCTTGCCTACCATTTCATTACAAATTTCATTGTTTCATAATATTACTTAAATCAATCCTGCCTTGACATTAGCATAGCTTTGGAAGACCAACCCTAGCCATATTTACAAGGAAGGATGGCGGCGGGAAAGTAGATTTAGCAGCACGGAAATACAGGAAATCCCGGAAATCCCGGCCAATCCGGGATACTTGACAGGTATGGTCTTATGGTATTTTTTAAAATAGGTATAGACGTTTAAGCACAAAATGCCAGTGTAGACGGCCTACTTTCAAAGATGTATGTGAGTAAAAATTTCTATTTTTTCCATTCTCAATACTAAAAAGTTAATAATTTAATACCATTTCTTCTAGGAGCAATTTAATGCTAGAATATGTATTGCAAGGACCACATTCAAAGACTCTTCGTTTTATTAAAAAAATACACTGATGTCCAAACAAACCTCTCCTGTATATCAAATAGCCTTAAGACAGGAGTTCTCAACCTTTTAAAGATGCGGGACGGGTCACGTTCCCTCAAACAGCTTCGGGGGCTGACCTTCCTCCACCACATGGCATTTCCTGGTATGGTGGGCTACATAAAATGGCGCCACCACGGGTCGCACCCAGCCTACGGGCCGCAGGTTGAGAATCCCTGCCTTAAGACATCCAGACTTTAAAGCCAGAACAAGATCAACCGTATCATCTGAAGGGACTAAAAAAAATGTAATAAAAAATCTGATTATGTACTCTAGGGGGACGTGTTTAGATTAACCACTTCCGTTTTAATTACTAAATGGGGAAGGCTAACTTTTTTATTGGGGGCAAAATGTAATCTCATGAAAGCTGTCTGTATATATCTATATCTATGTTCTTTGGTTTATTTTTAGCAGCTCAGGAAACTCTTTGTGAGAAACAGAATTCCTTCATTTATCTTCACTGCTTGCTTTGGCTTTATGTCACAACCAGAGTAAATGGATTTCTTTTCAGCGAAAGCTGTAAATACTCTCTTTATTCCAATTCAAAAGCAAAGGGGTATCAAAAGGTGATGGAAATGTTTGCTTGGCCGCTCTACTTCAACTAAAGCAGCGAGAAAACTCTTTATGTGAGTTATGAGCATCTTGGACTATCAAACACAATTAAGGACTTGATGATGAACACCTGCACATTCAGTAATTGCTCAAGGTGACAACCTCTGGGTCTTGAATAGAAATTCTCACATCCTGGGGTCAGTGAGCAGAAGGAAAATAATTTGGCTAGGAATTGGTTTTCCACTTATTTATCTGTTTTAATTTATGAATGAAACGAGTTAACAAATAAAAGTAGGCAAAGGGTCCCCATTTGATGATGAAAAGACCAAAGAAACATACAAGTCCTCCAAGCAATCATTATTCCTACAGAACAAAGCATACATTCAAAAAGAATACAAACTTGATAGGACAGGAGAGCAAAGGCAAAATAACATGCCCTCAGATATGATAAACCACTTCTTCTGTATAATTTGTTTTGCTGTCTCATTAACATTATTGTAACTGATTTAATAAAATGAGAAACAGCAACATACACAGATTGAATGGTTTTGGTTATCTAGCATTTGCATATCATGCCTGCACAAGGGGAATGCTTCTTCCTGAAAGATCCCTGTATTTCTTAGGCTTTCTCAGAACATAGTCACTAAAGATGTTGTTCTTATAGAGGGAGGTTGTCTTGACTTGACTGGATACCCCAACAAAGAGCTTCCAAGTCCTGTGAGATTCCTCCTCTCCAGGAGAGAGTGAGGCAAGAGTGCTATTTTTTCTTGTCAATGTTCCCACAATTTACACAATGTTCCCATAATTTCCTGGAGGAAGCTGGTATCCTTTCATTTTGAGAGGAAACGCACAAACCCACAGCAAGCACTGAATGACATGCTGACAGTTTCAAGAAAGGATGCAGATAAACCTACTGATGCAGCTAATCATTAAAACAAAACCACAGCCCCTGTCAGTTTGCACAATTTGTGTTACAGCTGTATTAGTGTGATTTTTCAAAACTTGCACAAAGCTCTCTATTCCGCCCTGTCACTTAGCCAGGACAATAATTATCGTGGTTCCTCATTCTCTTTTTTGAGGATGAGTCAAACGAGGATGAACACATTAAGACAGTTTTATTATCTGATCATTGGTCATCCAACATTTTGCTGAAAGGAATGGTACTTTCAAGCTGTCATCCAAACATAAATACTCGAGGTAACATTTTACCTGATAGTGAATTGATGTTTTAATTTTAACCTCATTATCTTTTCATGTACCAATCTTATTTAGGAAGAAAACAATTGACGGAGGCATGCAATCACTACCAAGCATGATGGAAAATATGGAGCAAAAAATTAATAATAATGATCAAGAACAGTGAGGAAGGATGACTGATAATCTAGCACAGGGGTGACCAACCTTTTTGCGCCGTGGGCTGGACCATGCCCCCTCAGAAAGGTAAGGAGGCTAGAGGTGTAGTTCCTCCAACCGCTTCCACCACTTTCGGTTGCGGCAGCGGCTGCATTCAGTGCGTTTTTGCCACTTCCCGTGGCGGCCGGAGCGAGGATGGCGCATTTATGGTTCATTGTCACCTTTTTTTGGGGGGGGGGTGTATTTTCAGCACATTTTCGGTGGCGGCAGCACCGGGGTCCTCACTGTGGGCTTGTAGGTTGGCCACCCCTGATCTAGCATATTGCCAAGGAAACATACAAAAGTGCCTGTTGATGAAAAGAGATTTCCTTACCTCATTAATACTAACTTCTGCCTCTACATACTGCAAGCCTTTTTGGATGATGGAAATCAAAGCAGCTGGGGGCACCAGAGCACCGTTGATGTTAGACTGGCTGATATGGCTCTCAATACCAAACGTAAATGCTGAATGAGAAAACCCTAAAGACAAGGGGGAGGTTATAAGGATGTATTCAGTCATGGAAAAAACATTACACTGTTTGTCTGTGGACATTTTCTCTTGCAGTAAAGGTCGTATTACCTGTCTTAGCTTTTGCTTTATGTAAGAATCACAAGGCGTTGTTTGTTTTTTCAGAATGGCCTGCCTTGGAGAGGATAGATTTTGCTTGCTCGAAATCCAGTTGTATCTGACTCTAGGGTTCAGCGCTTATCTCTGTTTACAGCCAAAGAGCTAGTACTGTCTGTCACTGCAGACATTTCCATGGACACGTGGCAGGCATGCCTAGACACTGGAGTGCACAGAACACTGTTTACCTTTCCTGCCAAAGCATTACCTATTTACTTGCAATTTCTTGCTTTCAAACTGCTAGGTTGGCAAGAGCTGGGACAGAGACGGACACTCACTCCGTCGTGCAGCATTCGGGTATCAAATTGCTGACCTGCCGACCTTCCGGTCATCAAATTCAGCGTCTTAACTACATGAGCCACCACAGTACTACACTGAAAAAAGAATTTACAAATTTGTCCAATGTGTATCTCCAAATTACCAACATTTTCCTATTGTTTAACACATTATGGCATTATTGCTGAATTGATCGTTATTATTATTATTATCATTAGTAGTGGTATTAGAATACCCCATTATGTTCTCAGTCTAGGACCCAAGGTTGCTGAGAAAATGAAAAAACAAACAAACAAACCAGAGTAACAAAAAAACCCCAAGTACAACAAAAAATACCAAGTCAGTCATAAAATTAAAATACAATTATATTAGCGTACTGAGGTATCGAATTAAAGCCATTTAAAAACACAACACTTTAGAGTACAATACTCAGGCTAAATGAATAACTTTGTGAACTGAGCAATTTAAGAAATTAAGAACCTCTTCCCTATGATGTTACCATATGAAGCTATGTAATATGTACAAATGCAGTTTTAGCCACGATTCCGTTATGAAGGGCCACTCGGGTAAAACCCTTGCAGATGGGACAAGATTTAACTTGGTGCCTTTCTCCAAAACAGTAAAAGCACTTTTTATGCCCGTCTGTGTAAAGGTAAAGGTCTCCCTTGCTTGAAAGCCAGTTGTATCCAACTCTAGGGTTCGGTACTCATCTCTGTTTATATCCAAAGAGCCAGCGCTACATTGCCATGGACATGTGGCAGGCATGAGTAGACGGAACACTGTTTACCTTCCCACCAAAATGATACCTATTTATCTACTTGCATTTTCTTGCTGAAACAAGAGCTCACTCTGTTGTGCAGCACTTGGGACTCAAACTCACCTTCCAATCGTCACATTCAGCATCGTAACCACTAAGTCACTGTAGAGAAAACCCCTCCCCCCCATCTGTGTGGGGAATCTGTTTGAAGGGGGCCGAGGCCATAAAACAAAAACATTTCCTATCTCGCGAACTATATACATCAAAACTACTAAATACAGGGGGGAATTAAAAGATTAAAACTAACAACTAACTATTACTAACCCTAAGAACCAACAGCCAGGCATATGACTGGCAGCCAAGAAAACAGTTCACATCACTTGCATGACTGCTCTTACAAGATCACAAAAGCAACAGGATTCTGGCCACAAGTAACAACTATCTGTCCTAAACAAACATTTATGCCAAGATGAAAAAACACTTATCAAGCAACAAAAACAGAAGAAAACAAGTCTACAAATATTTTATTAATAGTCAGTTGAAAACCTCCCCAGGGGCCCAGTTTGCCATGGTTAGCCCTCCCCCCTTTTCTTTTTAAGGAAGAGTTAAACGCAGTGTTTCAAAACTGGAACTGGGGTTTGTTGGCCAACCCATGTAAATTGCCCACATGCAAGCAGAATGAGTTCAGGGAAAGTTCCTGGCTGGGACAGGCAATTCACAATGGAGCTGTCATCACTGTAAAATGCCCATATCTCAAATGTCTGCAGCAATGATTCAGGCCTCCGAGGCTCATCATTAATTGCAATCTTCATCAGTCTGTATTATGACATGCAAAACATATTGTTCTCAGCAAGAAACTTTCTGAAATTATCAGTTCACATAAAAATTTGCTTTGCAACACTAACGGAAAGAAAAGTGAAACTAAAGATTTGAAGCTGGGCTCTACTAACATTAAGTTTGAATACTATTCATTCGTAACACTGCATCACACACAAAAATATTGTCTGCTACTTTGTCTAATCCATGTGTCCTATACTAAATCAAGAGTGCAAAATCCAAATTTGAAGTCTGATTCTGCCTAGGACATCAGGATCTTATGTTAATTACACATATAGATAAGATTGTCCAGTTTGTTAACACAGCTGCGCCTGCTCATCTTTAGCTCAATGTGCGGTGAGGCGGCTGGGGTGTAAAGGCAAAAAGGCAAGGCGACACACCCAGAGCAACAGATTGAAAATAGCAAAGTGTGTGTTTAATATCATCAAGAAGGTGCTCGAATAAATATTCTATTATCAATGTTCTTAGTTGTCAGTTACTAAACTAGTATTGTACGTATGACAAAAGTTATATAAGATGTATCTCTACATAAATATACATATATATACACACACATGCATCCCCTCATGAGGAGCCCGCTGAAGATATAGGTTATTTCCCAAAGAAGGATCCCCAAGTTTGTGTCCACAGTGCTTGCACAACTCTGTGTATCAGCTACGGGAGCACAATAGGAAAAAGGACCATGGAGGTTCTTACGCGCGCTATGAACACCATCTAGACTCTTGAGGAAGTCGTTCGAAATGTCCACTTACTGGAGGGGCATCGAAACTGTTGATTAACCACATGAGTGCACCCCACATGACGGAGACCTGCAGATGGAATCGATTCGTATCGTTCCCAACGTTTACATCGCAGACGGCTCCCGTAGCTGATACACACTCACAGAGATCCCACAGACCATATTTACTGGCCATCCTAGAACTGTTGGACTGAATTACACCACCAAGTTGTGCAAGTACTGTGGACACGAACTTGGGGATCCTTCTTTGGGAAATAACCTATATCTTCTGCGGGCTCCTCATGAGGGGATGCATGTGTGTGTATATATATGTAGAGATACATCTTATATAACTTTTGTCATACGTACAATAGTACAGTTTAGTAACTGACAGCTAAGAACATTGATAATAGAATATTTATTCGAGCACCTTCTCAATGATATTAAACATACACTTTGCTATTTTCAATCTGTTGCTCTGGGTGTGTCACCTTGCCTTTTCATCTTTAGCTCAAAACAGACTCACTATGGCCTAGCTGTACTATACAATAAGGTGGTTCCGCACTAGAGACCAGCCCTTGGTTCATTTCACCTTATATACTTATTTCTGATGTCAGCTCACTGACTTGCACAGACATGCCCAGCTGCTGCTGGAACATGCATGCCACCAGGGGATGTGATTCAGCTGAGGCAGCAGCAGGCATAGTGGTAGCTGCAACTGTTATAATTGTAGCCATGTAAAAATACATTACCCAATTACCGACCATTTGAACAGCTGCAGCATGCCTATCATCTTTACGTGATAGACAAATTCTAAGTTCAGATTCAGAAACAGCACACTCGATATTAAAATCAGCACACTCACATTAAAAATATAGCAGTTAGTGTTTAAAGTGCTGCAAAGTTTTTGTTTTCTGATATGCCTGAAACAAAGCCTAGCGCGCCTACTATTCCGAAAAATTCGATATTATGTAGATCACATTTGTTATTCCCAGTAGCAAAATCATTGTTGTGCAGTGAATCATTAGATTCAACCAGGCCCATGCCTATTATGCCCATCCTGCAGGTTCCAGATGAAAATAAATGTGAACAGTTTTCTTAAGGCCATGGAGGAGCCCAGGAAGAGCTGAGAAATGAGTTTTGAATCAAAAAGCTCTAAAACCGCTGTGTAAATGAGGAAACTGCAGATCTCACTGGACAAATGTACATTTGAGTATTGATTCAAAGCTGAACATTAGTTTGAAAAATGAATTAGTTAAGACAACTATCAGGAGAATACTCACCGGACTCTTGCAAGTATCTATATACGAGGAAGTTAACCTCATCACTGCTTATACTCATCTTTATGCCCGCTTAAACCATGAGGTCACAACGAAGGATATAACCCTAAGAAATAAATAGAGAAATACAAATGAAGAAAAGCACGGCAAGATAGTAATCTGTTTTTTAAAAAATGCCTTACATTTTTTACTTCTGCCCATAAAGCATAACACAAATAAGAACAAATTATTATAGCAGATGCAGTTATAAAACCAAGATATAATTGGAAGGGTTGTTTGGAGGTAGATGATATAAGAGAGCTTTCCTCAGTGGCACCTTTCATATATCTTCATCCACAAATCCTATCACACCAGGCTAGGATGGGCAATGAGGATGAAGGGAATTATACGTCAACATACAGTATCTGGAAGCTACATGGCTGTATAGGAGTTGGCATACTGATTGGAAACAGGTAAAGTAATATTTATGTGCACAGAAATGTTCTCATTTTCTCTACCCGTGGCCTTCTGCCAGCATTAGCTTGTAAGGATGAGGAACTACAATGTTCTTCTTCCTAGCAAGGAAGACAGAAATTTCTTGCCATTTTTAGAGAACATCAAGCACTAGTGAGAATGTTGCTATGCACAATAACTGCCTTTTTTGTGGAATGCTTCACAGCCCGTTCAATTGCACTATTTTTTAAACTACTACTGTCCTAGAGCAGAGACTGGCAACACACAGCCTGTGCAAGAAACACAACCCCCTGCCATCTTGAACTGTGTGTGGTACACTTGTTGTTTTTAAAGAAGCACCATGTTCCTGGACGCCTGTGGGCACTCTAAAAGTTGCTGCTGCAAGATGAGTAGCGTAATTACCACATCGAACAATCCATTGCTAGAAATGAAAACTCACAACTGCAAAAAACAAACAAATCTGCTCTTATTAATATTGTGCACCTGCCCCACATCTAACAACTCCATAGTGCTAATCAGTTTACAAAGGCCAGATGCTTTAAAACGGAAAAAGTCTAGCGCATCAGGATGCAGAGGCTTGATTTAAATCAAGGTAAATCACGAATCAGCAATATACAATATAATAATACAATTTCCTCCCCTTGAGAGCTCTATTGCTTGCTGTGTTTTCACATTGCACTTTTTTTCAAAATGTACTTCCTCAGAAGGATTCTACCTCCAATAGTCCTCTATCACTGATCTGTCCATGTTTCGAAAGTGTACATTCTGTAAGAACCTGGCCCACGCCGCCCGCACTGCTCCCAAAAGCAAAACACGCATGCACCCATGGAGAACGCTGCCGTAAATGACCCATGGCTGTCAACTGTTCTGTGCAGGCTCATGCACGTTTTACTTCTGATTCCGGCGGGCAGAACCGTGGTGGGCATCAGCAGGTTCACACCAGTTCGCCAGAACTGGTAGCAGAAATTCTGGCTGGCCCCGCCCACCCAAATTTTCAAATAAAGTAGCACTAATTCGGGTGCAATGCAGGGCTTTCTCCCTGGCCACACCCACCACACCACGCCCACAGTGTGGTAGCAATTTTGTTTTGGAGCCCACCACTGGCAGAACCACATGACCAGCGCACGGCCAGAAAAGTGTGGCCACATGATGGTAGATTAATACAATAGATATAATTGTAAATCATCTGCATCAGTGTGGCTTTTCACATTTAGTAATGACTGAAAATCCCTGATTGTTCTTCAGATTCATTCCTGTGAATCTTTGCTCTGTAAAGTAGCAAGTGGTTAGCAGATAGAGGCAATATAACCATTGTGGCATAATGCAATTTGTAATGAGTTTACCATTCAGACCTTGCATTTTGCATTTTCAGTCTATGCTTCCAGAAACATGACAATGGTTGGTAGGTGAATTGATCTTGGCTACCATATGAGAATGACAGGGCCACGGTGGCTTAGTGTTTAAGATGCTGAGCTAGATGAACAGAAGGTCGGCAGGTCAGAAGTTTGAGTCCCGAGTGCTGTGAGGCAGCATGAGAGCCTGTCGTCTGCCCCAACAACTGCCAACCTCTTGGGCCTACTTCATGTTTTAATGTTCAACTTCATGTTTTAATGTACAAAAAAGGACACTGTCCCAATGTTTCCTGGAAGTTCTAGGTTTTGGGGAGGTGCCATCTAGAAAGCCGAATAAGAAGCCAGACTGCATCTCCCTTGAAGTTGCATGCAACTCATGTGCCTGATATGAAATCATGTGCATCCTGCAATCGAAAAGTAACTATCTAATTCAGGGGTTCCCAACCGGAGACCCATGGGCCGGATCTGGCCCCCAGCACAATTTCATGTGGACCCACCACCACCCCTCCAAGGGCATTCGAGAAACAAAATGGCTGTTCATTTGAAGCTGTTGAGACAAAATAGCCATCCCCATCTCGCAGGCAAGGCAAAATGGCCATCTGGCCCTCGTAGCTGATTGAGAGAGCGTGACCCGGCCCCCAGCTTGAAAAGGTTAGGAACCCAAACAATCAGGGTTGTTTGACATGTTTTTGTAATGTTTTTAGCCTTTAGACCAGTGGTTCCCAAAGTGGGCCCTACGCCCCACATGGGACTTCAATTCCCAGAATCCTAATTCAGTATATTGGCTGATCAGTGCTTTGAGGAATTGACTTAGGCTTCTGGGAAATAGAGTCCAAGAACCAAAGTTTTGGAAACACTGCTTTAGACAATGATCTCTTAAGGTTCTGTCAGTTTCCTGTCTGTTTCCTTGCCTTAGCCCTGAAGTCTGTGCTGTTACAGTACAATATATCTCTATGGAAACGACGTTGTATGAGGCATCGTGGCAAGGATTTGGACGTTGTATGAGGCATCACGGCTAGGATTTTGCATGCTTCATACAAAGTCCAAATCTGTATAAAGTCCAAACTTGTGGAACCAAGTTTGGATGGTGTATGAGGTATTACTGTACTTTAAAACTGTCATCACATAGGGTTTTCAACAACAAAACAACCAGTAAGAACTCTGGTTTAATTTTTTAAACATCTTTTTGGTATGTTTTACTTTTTCAAAAATCATTTATTTTTATCTACTGTGTGACTAAGACAATGACTGGGAGGCGGAAGTTCAGCAGTTCGATTCCCGAGTACTGCAGGATGGAATGAGCTCCCATCTTTGTCCCAGCTCCTGCCAACCTAGCAGTTCAAAAGCAAGACTTTGCAAGTAGATAAATAGGGACCACTTCAGTGGGAAGGTAAACAGCATTTCATGCACTCCAGTGTCTAGTCATGCCTGCCACATGACCATGGAAACGTGTGTAGCAGCAGACAGCGCTGGCTCTTTAGCTTTGAAACAGAGATGAGCACTGCACCCTAGAGTCGGATACGACTGGCTTTGGAGCAAGGGAAACCTTTACCTTTACTGTGCCAGAAAAGGGGGAGTGGACCACAGAAAACCAAAATGTACACTTCCTAAGCATTGAAAGGGACACACTGGATAAAGTACCACTGTAACTACTTGTTACTATTTCACCAAAGGTGGCATTGTGTTTAATCGATAAAAGTAGCAACCAAAAGTTTCTTTTTAAATAACACTCCAGATGTTGTTAAACTGCAATACCTATCAGACCTAAAGAATCTAGCCAAGGCCACAACATCTGGAAGGCCATGTTTTCCCCACCTCTACTTTAAAACTAACAAATTGGGGGGTGGGTGGGCTAAATGTCTGTAGCCTCCTTGCCTTGCTATTACTGAGAGCAAGACCACCACCTTTCCCCTTTCAGTCAATAAAATATCTCAGTGTTGGCTCAAAACACTTACTTCCAGACAAATAAACAACAAAACTCTAACATGTACATCATCATACTTTTATCTCCTGAACGGAAGATGGCAGTATAGCATAAACCATGAGCCTTCTGAAAAACAAATGGAAGAATAAACGGAAGCCTTAAGAAATGAATGAGCAATAATTCCAATAAAGCACATCACTTCACTGCTTGATTCTCTAATGATCTAATCTACCCACAGATTATTTCAAGTGATTTCCAAAATAAATATACCTTTCTTCCTAATAAGATGATCTTTCAATCTTTTAAAAACCAGCAACCGTGTGTTTCAACCGCAATTCACCACCTCTTTTTACAAAGTAGGTCTCTTGCCCTTCCAGCCTTTGCTAGAATCTTATATAGATGTCTAAGCAAAAAAGGCTGCAATTCCAGTTCCGCTTCTCAAAAAATTAGAAACAGTCAATATAATAATCAATTCTCCTTGGTAGATTGCTCACAAATCACCTCAGAAACCAGATACTGTTAGAGCATTAAACTCACAGGTGAAAGGTTAAGGTGTTTACTTCACTCATCATTTCTCCTGAAACACATCCCAGAAATAGAAGCACAACCACCACTTTTGTCCACCCATTGAACTCTTATCTGGGCCTCTTTTTGTAGATTTTTGTTTCCAAAAACTTTTCAGTAATGTTTACATTTGCATCTGGGCTTGTATTATGAGACATTTACCTACTTGCAGGGTATGCTAAATGTTGCAATTAATAGGTACAATTACTTGCGGGTATAAATTTTGCGGGTCCGGCAAAGAGTAATACACATGATGTATATTGAGATTTCCATCTTTGGTGCCAAGTTTCACTTCTTGGGTAGATGTTACAGCCACCTTATAAATATCTAATTAAGAACAAGGGAATGCAACAAAAATGCTGACATAACCAACTACACTATCATGAAGCCAGAACCTTGTGTTGTCATTGACCTTAAGGATGTGGATGTTAAATTTGCTACAAATATGGCCACAATTCTCACAGCATTTTCCCCCCTGGAAGTTTACAATAAGAGCTACCCAAGGTACACCCATAGTCTGAATTGGCAGTGGTTCAATTGACGTTTTCGTCAGTATCATCGGGAACCGCACGGTTTTTGCCACTTCATGCACAGCCTCCACCGCTTCTCAGAGTGGTGGTTCGCTCCGGTTTGGTAATTTTCTGATGCTCCTCCACTGCGCTTCGGCAGCTGGAGAGTGACGGTGGAGAACTACTTCCACACTGGGTTCCCAGGTGTTGATGCAAGCTCTGCTCAGCACTGGAAGTCATCCACCACCGGTCTCCAGTTGCCAAAGCGCAGTGGAGGAGGATGGGCTGAATACCTTGGGGTGACGCAGTCTCTTAAGTATCCTGGTCCATATGCATGCACCAGATTAGGCCTGCGGGCCAGGGGTTGGGAACCCCTGCTGTATGTGCTAAAGAATAATGATGTAGGATAAGTGGAAGAGGGGGTAGAGAAAAACAAAGAGGGGTTGCCAGAAAGAAACGAGAGGTGAAACCAGCTGGAGAAAGGGAGTGGAGCTATATTTACCAATCCTCCTTTTTACAGTCCATCATTACGGCCAGATTTTCAGCTCTACAACCATATTTCCATGCAATGCTCACAGTTTGCCGAATATTTTAATAGTAATTATGTTACTGATAGGATCAAGAGTTTTTTCTCATTTATCTGCAGAATAATAAATTATGCCAAGCTTGTATAGTTTGTACAGAAGCATAACTCCCAATGAGCTCCCCCTACATTTTCAATAACCCATCCTAGTGTAATTCAAAGGAGAAGTGAAGCTAGGTAAAATTCATCCATCTAAAAGTCATTAAGAAAGGAAATTTGTATAATGAATAGGCAGTTCATACATTTTAAATGCATTATGTCCTTTATCACGATGTATTTATTAGGTATCAATTTGAATTAGACTGACATCCCCCCCATCACTTCCTCCTCAGTTCTTAAATATTGCCTCCTGCTAGATGTTATTGATCGACTCCTCCAAACTGTCACTGCTGAGCTTTCAATCTTTCATGGGTTTGGAACAAATGAGGTTTGCAAGGTGCTTTTGTAAAGTTGAAGAAGACTACTGACGGGAAGTTTCTGTTTTGAATTTTAAAGGGAACATTTTTTAAACCCTTGGTATACCACAAAGCGCAAAACTTTTGACTACAATTTCTGCTTCCTCCTCCACTCAACATTTTTAAAAAAGAATATGTTCTGCCAACTTTGGACAATGAGTCTGTTTGCGACTACTAGTTGTGATGGATGTACACTGCCTCCAGCGCCAGAGACCGCATTGCTTCTCTGCACCATTAACAAGAGCTACAACTCAACACAGGTCATGCTGGTAGAGGTACCTACAGGCATCTATCTGATCAACTGCTCTGCATGCGGGATGCTGTACTAGATAGGTAAAGGTCGTCCTTGCGCAAAAGCCAGTCGTATCCGACTCAGATACAAGCCAGCGCTATCTGCGTCTGCAGAGATTTCTGTAGACATGTGGCAGGCATGATTAGACACAGGAGTGCATGGAATGCTGTTACCTTCCCACAAAAGTGGTACCTATTTATCTACATACAATTTCCTGCTTTCGAACTGGTAGGATGACAGTTGGGACAGTGACAGGGGACTCAAATTTTTGACTTGCCAGCCTTCCTGTCATCAAGTTCAGTCTTAACCACTAAGCCACCCCAGTCCTCCCCTATCTAGAGCAGGAGTTGGCAACCTTTTTAGGTCGGGGGCCGAGTCACACTCCCTCAGTTGAAGTGGCTGGCTGGTGCCCTCCTGGCCGTAAACCTGTCCGTGGCTGTTGTAAAAGTGTTTACGGCAGCCATAAAATGAGTCCATGGCCAATTCCAGCGGTGGTGGTGACTGGAGCGAGGGTATGGCCCAATGATTTGGTGGTGCCACAGGCCAAATCTGACTTGCAGGCTGTAGGTTGCTGACTCCTGATCTAGAGATACTACATAGATCTCTAATCTAATCCCAACAGGGTACTTTTTTGATTCTTACACCCACAAATTACACAAGATGGAGAGAAATGCATCCATCCTGGTCTAAATGAATCACCTTGCACCCTTGATTATTTTTTCAGGGCTGTTGGTTTACTATGAGCAACAATCTTTTTCTGTCAAGATCTGCATCCTTTGATTGTGGACAAAACTGAGAAAGAACACACCACTGATCTTTTTAATTTCCATTGTACCTTTCTGTTTTTCTCTCTACCTTTCTCCCACCTCATTTGGCAGGGAAGGGCAGATATTTTTGCCAGAATTTAAAGAAAGCATTTTGAGACAGACATTTAAAAGGTAGATGGATCTTGTAAGCAGATTAAGACCGGCACGTGGTCCTGGGGACATAGGTACTTATCACAACTCTTGAAGTTCTTCTTAAACCTCTTCTCTGGGAGGAGAATGTACAACTCTTAAAACCATTGTAAAGTGTTTTGACTGCTGGATGAGACAGGTTAGAACAATGAATCAGGTGAATAAACTGC
Organism: Bradypodion ventrale; assembly: GCA_035047345.1. Lineage (NCBI taxonomy): Eukaryota > Metazoa > Chordata > Lepidosauria > Squamata > Chamaeleonidae > Bradypodion > Bradypodion ventrale. Next base: position 18,172,170 of record JAWDJE010000003.1, on the reverse strand, counting down.
TAGTTGACAAAAGCTGTTAGCTGGCAAATTCACGTAAATCAAACTATTTAATGCATTTTGTACATTTTATATGTCTCATTGCAGAGATTTAAAAAAAGAATAAGGCAAGGTAAAATATAATAAAATAAGGTAGCACCCACAGTCAGAAAAGTTAATCTCCATTTTTTTTCTTCCATGTCTAGGCCATACATGAAACTGACAAAAGGAAGACACCTTTTGGTGAGTCCATTCTGCAGTTCCCTTTGGCCTGACTTAGTGTGAGAAAGATTACCATTACCAGGGCACGCCTGATTGTGGTTCACAAATAACACAATCTTCGAGGAGGATCTTTTGGTGTACCCGTACCATGTAAACTGTCCTGAGAATATAAAGCAGTGGCCCTTCATCTGCCTTCCGCATTGCAGCATGACACCCATATCACTGATCCAGTTCTGCGAGTCACCTTCTGGTCCTGAGCCCTTTTGACACACAAAGTCCTCCTCAGCCCCAGGACAGTATTGATGAAGCTGCTGCCCTTCATCAAGATGGATTTAAGTGGGATTTAATTCACTTGGGGCCCATCACCCTTCCCTGTGGATTTCGGCACACAAGGCTGTTAGTCCTCAGGGTTGTTAGCATCTATTGCCATAGCAGGATAGACTGGCCAGACTGGCAATCTCCGATGACTGCATTTCATTTACACTCCATTTTCTGACACAAAATTCAACCACTATAAGGTTGCCTCCCTTCCTGGCGTTAGCCATCTCCAGGTCAACTCAGTTCAGTTCAGCTCAGTTCAATTCAAAAACAAATTTAATTATCTTAAGATCTGCAGCCCTCTTTTGTCTCTGTCAGCAATGTTCTAAAGCAGTGAAAATAAGCAAAAATTCAGCTATCATGTACATTCAGGTAATGCTTTATTATTGCATCTACAGAACATCCCTTAGCAGAGCTGTTTGGGGTGGTGGAGCCATTGTCCTTCTCATTCCCTATCTAGGAAACAGATCAAGCGGAAAATAATTTCCAAAAATAAAGAAGCAAATTCTTTAGCTGCTGTACCGGCAATGACAAGCTGGGCTAACCTTAATGCCCTGCATCAATCAACCAAGTTCCAGGTCAGAGATATGTAAGTGCCAGAAGCCAACGCCCCATGGCCAGGACACATCATGGGCCATGCAGAGCCCACAAATTAAAAAAAAATGAAATAAAACTTGAAAGTTGGCAAATAAAACAGAAATAACTAGACATCTGCCTCCATTTTGGGGGAAATGAGAAGAGCAATGACTTGAAAACTGAAAAATGCGGGCAGGTGTGTTTAAAAGGTGAACTGTCACTGCTGGAGGCTTGTGGGAACATTGACTCACTCTCTTTTGCAGGGTCTATAGGCCATAAAAAACACCTTGCATGCCACAAAAACTACACAGGCCACCCAATGACTATGAGGTGCATGAATGTATCTGTCTTTAGGCGAATGATGCACTGATTTTGATTCAGGTTTGCAATCCTACCATGAAAAGATCAAAATTATATAAAAATACAGTAGACCCTCGCATAATGACGTTACTTGGTTCCCCAAGTAGCGTTGCTAAGCGATCTTTGTTGTTATGCGGGTTTCTATGGAGTTTCCTGCATAACGACATTTTTAGCGGATAATGGTGGTTATTTTAGCGTTGTTGTCCGGACAATGACATTAAAAATGTTGTTATGCGGGGGAACAGGTGGTGCATAATGATGCGTTGTTAAGTGAAAATGATGCTATTTGAACGCATTGTTATATGAGGGTTGGCTGTAAAGCTATGAATGGCAGCTTATTATGTGTAGTGCTATCAGTTCATACTTTTAGGGTACAGTGTACACTGGACAAAAGGCCCTTGGACATGTGGACTGGCCTAGATTGGCCTATAGATTTATAGTTGATGGACTTCAATAAACATCTTTAGAAGATTATTTATGTTAATCTTTTTACCTCCCCAAGTCTAGAACTAACTTATCCTACTTAAGGTCTGGTATTTGTATTTCTGTTTAAGATGTTTTTAATATGTTGTTGTTAGCTGCCCAGAGATGGGGAAGGACCCCCCCTCGCCCGATGGGTGGGGTACAAATGGAATAAAAAAATACTTCTTTCTTTTAGACTTGTTCATTCTAGACCAAGAAATAGTTTGAGATGTTAGAAAACAAGGAAGCTTGTGCTTTTCTTCTTCTCCAGATTATGAACAAACAGAAAATAGCAGATGGAGACTACCAAATTCAACCCTTCACAAATATCTGATTTAAAGAGCTGACTAAAATAACAATTGATTTTTTGATTTAAATGTTTTTTCAAAATAGACTTTTTAAAATGTATCATATGCAGACTATAAAAAACAAAGTTGTATGTTATAAGGAACAATACATTTTTGGGAAGAACCGAATCATCTGTTGAAATCACGTCAGAGCAGTGATTTAAGCCAATGTGATGTGATCCAAGTTGTCTTGCACAATTATGTTGACTGCAGATGAAAGAACAATGATCTAAATTAGTGGGAGAATCATGCTCATTATGAATTGACAGCTCTGCTGCTGGTTCTGTGACAAGTATTTATCTACAGAGAAAAGGCGCATACCCGGCCGAACTATGACTTGCACGTGATGGAAAACACTATACCAGTACAACACAGGATTTTGGCCAAATGCAAAAAATAAATAAATGTGCTAATGAAAATAATTGTGCAAGCAGTTGAATGTCAACCAAGTGTCTGACCTGGCTATGTCCAAGTGTATAAAAGACTGCCAGAATGATCAAGTTATGCAATTTTTAGTCTACACTGCAGAGGGCTAAAATTCGGGACATACTGTTTCCTTTGTACTTTGGCTTGAGCCAATGCCTCTTTTAATATATATTTTTGAAATCACATTAAAGATAAACCCACTACTTCAAAATGAAAAAAATGTCATTATTTAGACACAGAGCGCTTGTTTGATAGGCAAAGAGATGTCAGAAATGAATGCACATTCTGTCTATTATAAATGGGGATGAATCACCTTCAGTCTCATTTCAAAAGCATTGCTGGAATTATAAGGGGCAAAAGAAAGCCTCTGTTGCATTGTTCATACCATTTCCTATAATACTCTGCGATTGATATCACTCAGTATAGTTTTAAAGTCTCCATTCAAACCAATTCAATTCTCTTGCTGCCACCTGCTTCTTTGCTTTATTAATTATCATTCCTTACACCATGATGTTTGTTCATCCAAACCTTTTCTTTTCTTATGCTCCGTTTCCACCGATATAACCCTGAGTCAGTACTTTTGGGTCCTTCTAAATTCCTTACAACCTCTGCAATCCCTAGTCAGCATGGAAAATGAACCAGATGGGAATTGTAGCAAAAAAAATCTGAAGGTTCCCGACTAGGGAAGCCTGGCTAGATGATAACAGGAATATTCAATATTCTTCTGTCCGATTAAGTGGATTTGGTCCATGAAAGCTCACATTTAAATACAGGAGTTGGTTTATAAAGTGCCACAACATTTTTGTCTTTTTTTCGGTTCCATTTGGTTTTCTCTCAGATATTCTTGCACTGACTAAAATTTCACACATTTCAGGTATATTCAAGTATCTCTATGGCTTTTCTGATAGCCTATCCAGTCACCAAATGACAATTTAATTCACCAAACAGCAAATGGAACCCATTAGTTAGTACAACAGCCAAACATCTTGTTCAATAAATGGAAATTCAATAGTCTTTAGCTAAAAATGTTATCTTCAAAATGACATCTGCATACTATTTAGCCTGCAGAAATTGGGCTAGACTACAGAGGTGTAAATACCATATTTGCTGGCATATAAGACCCACTCCCCTGCCCCCTTTAAATACACTGGAAAAATGGAGTACGTCTTGTACTGTATATAGTGGCCTATAGTGGGATATTTTGGTAATAACGGGGTGCATCTTATACTCCAATGTGTCTTATATGATAAGAATGCAAATATGATATGCAAATATGATATGTGACCGCTTTGCAATGAGCTGTGCTAGTCGAAATTAGAGGCATAATAGCAGGTTTTAGCTCTGAAAAGGGTACATTGGAAAGAAATGTACTGCATGTTTAAAGGGGGGGTGTTAGAGCTACAAACACAGATCTCTGAATGCCAAACTGTATCATGCAGTATCATAAGAGCGTGTTTGATTAACAAAAAACTATTAGAATTTCAAGATAAAGTAGTACATCATACAACGATTTTAATCTGTTCCATGGGGCTCATTATTGTACAAAACAATTGCTATACGGTGCATGCATCGCATAGCGACTTTCCCTTTGGGATGCATCGTACAATGATTATTAAATTTTTGCTAAGTGGTTTTTCCTATTGAAAAATTGTTGTACGATTTTTTCCATATGGGAAATTGTTATGTGGGATGCCATTCAGCCCAAAACTAATTGTAATGCGATTTCGTTGCTATATGGGGCGATTGTTGTATGAGGTTCCACTGTACATGGTTTATTTAGGGTTCTACACGATCCAATTTTTATGAATGATTATATACCCTCTGTGTGCGTGCACGCGCGTGAGAGTGAGATTCAGGGTGATATTTCATTCCAAATTTGGTTAATTGTCCACAAAGACTGAGCAACCTTGCCTTAAAAGTATTTTAAAGGACCTGTTAGGCAAAAGGTGAAATAATAAAACATCTACATATGAACAAAGCATCAGAACAAGCAGCAGAGGATAAATTACAGTTAAAATAGCAAAAGAGCATCCAGAACATTCACAGATCTTATAACTTCAAACATATCACCAGCAGAGGTAGATAGTTAGACACAAATCAAAGAGGTACCTGACATTTTAAGCAGTGGGTATGCAAAGGCAGCCCTGGGAAGACATGAGTCACCCCTTCTCCACATCTGTTTTTGAAGTTCACAATTGCTGTTTAACACTTCTGCTTCTATGTGGGGGGATGTGCACTGCAGTACCTGAAAGCCTTCCACTATATGACAGCTCACTCTTTAAAAAGGACATAAACCATGCTCCTTAATACACCCCCCCCCCCCCCAAAAAAAAGCCATACCTACCATTTCTCATTTTATTCTGTAAGTGCAGGTATTTTGACATGCCCATTGCTCTACTGAGCTCTTGGCAGGTCCTAGCAGTAGAAAACCATCTCCCCTCAACTCACAGGAGTTGTAAACCTGTTTCAAGTTAAGAAGAACCTTGGCCAACAGTAGAGTAAGGACAGACACAAGGGATTCTATCACTATCCTCCTCCTAGCAATGCTAAAGCAGAGAACCGGCTATTGAAGCAGTGGGGGTGGGATTGGGACTGGGGAAAAGAAATTTGACTACCTAGTTACTGGAAGCAGATGTGGCCATTGAAATCACACAGTCACAGACAGGCATATTGTGAGCAGACAATTTGCCTATCCCCACTGTCAAGATTTACAGATTAGTACAGTAGAACCTCGATTAACAAACGGCTCGGTTAACATAAAAATCGCATAACAAAAGGAAATCCATAGAAAACAGTGGCTCAGTTTACGGAATTTTTTTGGAAAGGATTAATTGGTTTTCAATGCATTCCTATGGGAAACTGTGTTTTGGTTAAAGTATTATGGTTTCCAAAGCATTCCCATGAGAAATTCAGTTAAAGTAATTTTTGCTGAAAGAAAAGTCCCGGAGAACGCACTGATTACGTTAACCAAGGTTCCACTGCAAAAGCACCTAGCACTTCTAAAGCAAGAAACTGCAAGTAGATAAATAAGTACCGCCTCAGTGGGAAAAGTAACAGTATTCTGTGCACTACACCGTCTAGTCATGCCTGCCACATGAAAATGGAAAAATCTGCAGAAGCTGTCAAGACAACAAACAGATGTATTTCGGTACTTGTACACAAGGCAAATTGTTTGGCACAAGGATTATGTGTGCACATATGCAGAAGAGCACAGCCAAGGACATGCACATACATTCCTTCTAAGCTTTAGTGACTTAATTTAAGGCAGTCAACTTCATCTCTCTGGGCCAATTTGGGCATAGAAAGCAAACAATATGACAAAGACACTTTGGAATTTTCTAAAGAAAGAAAATGATAGGGTTCTGTTTTTCCTTCCCCCCCCCCCTTTTTTTTTGCCTTAAACTTAAAGCAACGAAGTGCTTAGTTTAAAACCTTAGCAACACTAAAAAAAGGCAGCCCAACATTCCTGGCTGGAATAGTTGGCAGAGTGTTCTCAGAAATAGGTCTTGCTACTCTTAAATTTCTAATGCAACAGAAGCAAACTCAAGGAAAGGTCAAACATGGCCAGAACAAATCATTTTTATACATTTTTTTGGCAATTGAACTCATACCAGTTTTTGCAAGCAGTGCATGCATATGCACACGTGTGTGGAATATTAAGCAAACCCAAAATTATTATGTGTTCATCCTGCTGAGATAGAAAACTGACCTGCCTAATTCAGAACTTATTGTTCTAAAATTCTAGCCACCATGCAAAAATATCAGAAAATCTAAAGGGCCTTTTCCACACCAACATCACACTAGAGGAAAGCTTGGAAATATGCCCTTTTTAGACTGCAACCCCCAGATTCTCCTGCCAGCAGTTTCAAACCTACCTTTACAAAGAATAAACTAGAAGAAAGGTTTCTGAACCTTCAGCCTCTAGGTGTACTGGATTTCAATTACCAGAAGCCCAAGTCAGCACACCTGCTGATCAGGGCTTCTGGGAATTAAAGTCCAAGAACATCTGGGGGCAAAGGTTGAGAAACCCTGAACTAGACCATCACAATCAGACTTACAGTATACACTCAAGTATAAGCTGAGTTTTTAGCCCCTAAAATGAGCCCCCAAAAGGGGGCATGGCTTATACTCGGGTCAATGACACCGAGGGTCCAAAGATTGTGCCACATTGAGACGTGCTGAGAATTTAATATAATTTAATTTTTAAATTTCTATGCCGCCCACTCAGGCAAACCCGACTCAGAGTGGCTTACAACAGATTAAAAACATATAAAACAAATTAAAAACCCCAAGTCACCCACCCACCCCTCCTACCCCCAGCCTATTCATAAGAATAAAAAGGGATACAGGCAATACAGAGGGAGGGACATTCTAGATTTAGCTTGGAATAAGCCAACAGGCTGGGGCCGTATTTCCATCAAGGCCCCACACCTGTCCTGCCAGCCAGGTTTTCAGACCTATCCTGAAGGGCAGCAATTCTGTCTGTAACCTTAATTTTGTTGGTAGGAGGTTCCAGGGGGTTGGTGCGGACACGGAGAAGGCCCTTCTTCGTGTGCTAGAGAGGCGGGCCCATCTAGCTGATGGCACAACTAGGGAGCCCCTCCGGTCTGTATTTTCATGTATTTTGATTATTGAAACTCAGTATCAGCTGCTGCATTTCCCACCCTTGGCTTATACTTGGGTCAATCTATTTTCTTGGGTTTTCGGGTCAAAATTAGGTACCTCAGCTTATATTCGGGTTGGCTTATACTTGAGTATATACAGTAGACATGTCTGCTCTGAGGAAGGCTGTTACTTCTTGAAGGTCTATCATAGAGGAAGAGGACTGTGGTTATCATAGTGCTGCATAGGTTTTCCCAAGCTAGGCACAATATGGATTCTTGCTAAAAGTGGTAAACAGCATGGCTTGTCTCGGCAAAATAAGACCAACTGTTTTAAAAGCAACCTCTTCCCCCTCCAATCTTTGGACAATTTGGATTGAAGTCTTTCATTTTGGACATAATCCCAAGCAGCTGCTGGTATCTTGGTCTGCAATATCCATATCATATTGTTCACTGTGCTAGAACTATGGTGCAACTGAATTCCAAATACCTTCCCCCGCTACTAAAAACTATCTCCTAACCTTATATAACACTGTTTATAGCACCAGCCTCTGATCACAAGACTTTTCTTTCTTTTTCTTCTAATGCACTTCGTAAGTCCCCTCTGGGAACTGTACAACCTAGTTGTTTTGTTTGTATTCTTCCTATGGGATCAAACATCAAGCTAATAATAATAATAATAATTTCATGTCAGAAATTATTCTGGGTTGAAAGGATTTTTGCTGGAGAAACTCCGCTCTGCAGTACCAATAGATTCGGCTATTAGAATTGGATGTGGTTGAAAATGAAGATACTGTACTTGAAATCAACGGGATTTTTTAAACTTCAAGATTTATGCAGCTTTAAAAATAATTTCTGTAGCTATTCCACTTGCCCACAAAGAAAGCAGAAACTCCAGTAGAAAAGTCAAGGAAGGATAAAACAAGTTGAAATGTGATAAATTTATTCACAAGACCAGGCTACACAACTCCTTTAAGTTATTCATGTATGTTTGTAGCTGGGCTAACATTTCCTTCCTTCATGTGTTTCTGTGTGGACTCACATGCACACTTGTAGCCAAAATCTTGCCTGCTCAATATAGTATGTAAGTTTCCTCCAGCAATTTTATAACTTGAGTCTTTTATTTTTACTGTACCTAGCCCAAACATGGAAGCAAAACAAATTTTAAATAATGCTACTAATAGTAGCAGCAACAACAGCTGTTAGAATTGGACATGGTAAAAATATAAAGAAAAAAGTGCTGGAAATCTCTGTAAGCTTCACATTATTTCTCCAGAAACACTGCCATAAATGGCTTGGAACTAAAAACACACAACATAGGATTCAAGAGGAATATAGTTCTGCTTTATACAAGCTCACATTATTTCTCATGTTTGATAAATAAATAATAAATTGTGTTAGAAACAACTCTGGGTTGAAAGGATTTTTGCTGGAGAAACTCTGCTCAGGGGACGCCCAAATGAGCATACCGGTCAAGTATCCCGTATTGGCCGGGATTTCCCGTAATTTTGCACCACTTTTCTTCCTTTCCCGCCCAGAGCCGCCACCATCCCGTAACTTGGCAGTGGGGGAAAAAGTGGTTACTGTGCATCCCCTTCTGCACAGGTCCCTTCTACACATGTGTATAAGCCTTCTATGTATGTGTAGAAGCCTTCTATGCATGCGTAGAAGGGATGTGCGCAGAACGGTTCTGTGCAGGTCCCGTACTGTGCGGAGCCGCGCTTGACAGGTATGCAAATGAGGCTCCTTCATGTTCCCAAGATCCATCGTGCAGCACTCCTTCCATTGCAACACAACCTTCCAGTCTCCAAGCTCAGCATCTTAACCATTAAGCCACCGCAGTGCTGCCTCATGTTTGATAAAACATTCTATCCTCTTTAGCATCAACTCATCTGATTCTCAAGAATAATTTTCTGTATCATTTGCCATCTGATTCTAGGAAAAGGGAAACCTTTACCTAGTGAATCTTAAAAATTTGGTGGAGGCATCTCTACTGGAAGACATCAAGTCTCTTTTTTGATACTTGTTGATGCCTCCCAAGTCTCACAGGCATAGAGATGGCTGTCGGAATAACTATGGAGGCGAACAAACAGAGTTTAAATTTCAGCAATAAATATGGTGAGGACCAGATTTTATATTCATTCTCTGGAAGATAGCTGTTGCTTTTTCAAGATGGTGTTTGACGTCCAGCGCTGCATCTCCATTTTGAGCAATCATACTGCCTAAGTAAATAAACCTCTTCACTTCGTCTAGCTCAGTGTTTCCTAACCTTTGGTTTTTGGAATTCAATTCCCAGAAGCCTAAGTCAATTCTCCAAAGCACTGATCAGCCAATGTACTGACTTAGGCTTCTGGGAATTGAAGTCCTCCTATGGGGCATGGGCCCCACATTGGGAACCACTGTTGTAACTGCTGTGACCCAAGTATGATTTCCTGTATTCCGGTTGTGGAGTTGACCTTCGATTTCTTGGTATTTATCCTAAGGCCAGTTTTCTTTGCATCTCTATCCAGGGCAGTTGTTGCCTGTTGTAGTTTCAGTTCTTCCTCAAGCAAAGCAAAGTCATCAACAAAATCTTGGTTGCAAAGGTAATCTTGATCACACCAAAGAATGTCTGTTCCAGTGCTTGATGTTAGCCGCTTAACATAGTCAAGGGCCACAAGGGCCACAACGAGGAAACTAGACGCACTCTAGAACAGTTTCTTTTTATACACATTGACGACAATAGGTTAAGATAAACAACCTAGAACGCAGCCTTTGTTCCAGATAAGCAAAATGAAGGTGTGTCTAAGTGTCTATACTTGTGTGTCTGTGAGCATCTTGGAAATTATTGATGAATTTGGTGGATAGAAGTCCACAGAAAACTATAAATGGCACATCCAACCCACATTATACCCCAAACTCTCTCCAAAATACTTCTGTCCAATCATATTTCCTTTAATCTTCTCTCAAATATCCACCTATCCCAAGAAGCTTTTAGATCACTCTTCTGCAAATCCTTACATTTAATAACAACTGAGGTACCACTGAAGTAAACAATGCATCTGAAGATGTGAGCTACAGTGCACCAAAACTTAAGTAAAACTTGTTAGCGTAATATATCACAAAATGTCACATTAGTTTTTCTGCAACAGACTCTAACACAATTGCCATCTACAAAGCAACCACATGCCTTTCTACCACTTATTCATACCCCCATTTCTTCCTTCATCTGCTGTTTTCTTGTGTCTGTTTCAAATTGCAAGCCTCTTAAAGTGGTGATCTCTGATAATTGTTGTCTTTTAATGCAATGTGTCCTGTTGTCATAACAAAAGCAATAAAAATAATAAGAATGTGTATAAGTGAAATAGAAATAATCATAGGTAAATGTTCAAATTAAGCAGAATCCAAAGAGAACAAACCCAAAGACTTGATCTGACAACTGGAAATAACACTGCAAAACTGTTCTATTGTGTATTTAATTAAACGGAAACTTAGCAGGTTATCACTGCCAGCATATTAAATGGATAGTCATCACCACTATTCTCCAACATCTTAATTTTTAAATCCTAAAATTCTGAATCGACAACCACATTTCAAAATGGCATTTACAACAAATGTAACTACAGTGGAACCTTGGTTAACATAATTAATGCGCTTTCCAGGACATTTCTTACAGCGAAAATTACTTTAACCAAATTTCCCACAGGAATGCATTGAAAACCAAAATACATTAACTGAAACGTGGTTTTTCATAGGAATGAATTGAAAACCAATTAATCCATTCCGGAAAAATTATGTAAACCGAGCCACTATTTTCTATGGATTTCTTTATGTTATGTGATTTTTATGTTAAATGAGCCGTTTGTTAACCACTGTAATAGTGTTAAATTTCATTAAATATTATCCAATGTCTAGATGCCATCTCCAGATTGCTTTCCATTGTGTTCCATTGCTTTTCCAGGAACTACCATCAGAAGTTCTCAGAGCAATCTAATTTCTTATAGCATAATAAATAATTTCCTTTCCGAATAAAGATTATATGTACACTTCACCCCTCTGTGACCTTCAAAATAAAGAAAATACAGTAATATCTTGGATAATGCTAAAACGTGGTCCCACAAGTCTTAGCGTTATCCGTTTTTAACGCTGTGTGGTGCACACGTTAACCGGGGTATTACTGTATAGTAAATACAATTCTCATTTAAATTTCTTTGTTGGCTAAAGTCTGCTTGAACTAAAAATATCCCTTTAATGACTTCATATTAAGGTATTTATTTAAATGGCTTATCTGAGCCAAAGGTTAATAAGATACTGTTCTATATTCAGTCAGTAGAATCCCAAAAGGCTACATGGTTACCATTAAAAGTTATAAAGATGTGCTTTATATGCAACTATCTTCTTCTGGAATACTCTGCGAGAATATTAAGCACAGTTGTGAAGTATAAATTCCTTGTAAAGTTGTAATAACGCTGAACAGAAAACTAATCTGTCTGGTCTTTTTTGGAGGGGGGTGGGTGGGAGGATGATTTTCTGGCAGTGACAAAAATGTCTCATTTTCCCCAACTCAGTTGTTCACTTCTGTTATGTGTCATTATCAGTTTCCTTCAAATGCCCTCTCCAGTGCCAACATTTAAGCACATCTGACTGGCTATGTTGTGTTCTGATGCTACTCTAACCTATGCTAATGATTACCAGTCTGGGGTACACATACCCCAGAGGTATGAACCACAACATTTAGGAGAAGGGTAAAGGTAAGGGTCTCTCTTTCTTGAAAGCCAGTCGTCTCCCTACAGCCAAAGACCCAACACTGTCTACATCTGCAGACTTTTCCGTCATCATGTGGCAGGCATGACTAGATGGCTGGAGCACACGGAATGTTGTTACCTTTCTCATCTGAATTTTCCTGTCCAAAAGTAAAATTTTACATTTTTATCCCTCTCTCAAAATAGTTTGGGGTGGGGTTTAATCCAATTTTCCTATCACTAAAGCTTTTCTTGGATTCTGATTCTATCTTATGAAGTATCAAGCGCCCTCCTTGTTTGATATTATCTACAGGCTTTAAGAGCATCCTCTCCATTCTTTCATTCTCTGTCTATTAAGATGTTAAACAATAATGATCAAACTTAATGACAACAGAAACCATGCCAAGAAATAAGAGCCAAAGAAAGAAAAATGAATACTGTACTGCCATTAATTTTTCATTTGTTGAGGGAAAAGCATATTTCACCAGCATCAAGATTGCTACCATTTAACCAAAATTCAAAGACTGTTATATTTGCTGGAGATTTAAATTGGGAGGAGGGGGACATATTGCTTTTCCCAGTAGCTAACCAACACATGATATTTTTATATACCGTATAACATGACAGGCTTATATACACATAACAGGCTTCTGGTAAAGTTCTGAAGTCAACCTCATGGAAATTCTGATGTTTCTGATGTGCTATTGAAACATGAGTGTGAACACTTTTTATGCACATCAAAAGTACATCTCCGCATCCAAAACCAAACATAAAAAATTGGGGCTCTACCAAGTAAAATGTTAGCCTATTTATTGTAACATTCCAATCAGAGTCGTCTGATATTCAGCAGAGAAACAATTTAAGCCTTGCAGACAAATCCAGAAAAGTTAATCACTTGTGACCCCTCGATGTCCAGAAACAACTTCCCTTAGTGTAACAGAGGAGAAGCACAATGGAAGAATTGCACATGTGCGACCATATTTACTACCTGGTTTGGCACAGACGCTTCTGTGCATGCACAAGCATGCCCATGCCAAACCAGGAAGTAAATACGGATGCTTCTGCACATGCATAAGGACGTCTGCCCTGAACCAGGAAGTAAATACGGATGCATCTGCACATGCGCAGAAGCATCCGTATTCACTTCCTGGTTTGGCAAGGGCATCGCAGGCCTGATGAAATGGCTTTGGGGGCCATATTCAGCCCGCAGGCCATAGTTTGGACATGCATAGTTTGGAACTCCCACTCGCCCAGCGGGAGGAGGACACAGCTGTTTGGAGTCCGGCGGCCGATATAACCCACATTCCGGCTGCCACTGGACTCCTGCCCCCCCCCAGCCCAGCTGGCGGAAGGAGGAGGAGGACACAGCTGTTTGGAGTCCAGTGGCCGGTAAAAACCAGCGTTCCTGCTGCCACTGGACTCCCCCCCCCCTCACCTGCCAGCCAGAAGAAGGACACAGCTGTTGGAGGGCCAACAGCCGATAAACTGCAATATAAAATTATGTTGCTGTCACTGTATGATATTCTATTTTACTTATTGTATGATGTTCTATTGCATTGTTATATTTTATTGTTATTTTTATGGTATTCTACTGTTGATGTGTTGAGATTTGTGTGAGCTGCCCTGAGTCGCGTATGTCGAGTGGGCGGCATACAAATCCAATAAATCAAATCAAAACATATATCATATTCTTCGATCCTGTACAATGGCTTTTGATTTGAGTCTGAGCTCAATTCAGCGTACTAATGTTGATGTACAAGGATTTAAATAGCTTGAGGTCAAGTTAGGTGGCACTCTGGCTGTTCCTGTATGAGCCTGCACTAAATCTGAGATCTTCAACTAACATCCTGCAGCCCATCTTCCCTGTGGACATCCATCAGACTTTATCCCCGTTGGACTTCTCATCTGCAATCTCTTCTCAAAGAATACTTGCTATTTTGAATTAATTTACTGAACCAAAGAAACAGCACCAATCTTTCCACTGCAAATTTTGACAAATCATTCCAAGACACCTAGGACCACACTCTGGACTCCAGAGTCTTGCACAAATGCAAGTATTTAATTTTTTTCTTTTGCTCATGTGTTTTTTGCTCATCTGCATGACGGAAATGAGCTCCCGTCTTCGTCCCAGCTCCTGCCAACCTAGCAGTTCGAAAGCAAGAAATTGCAAGTAGATAAATAGGGACCACTTCAGTGGGAAGGTAACAGCGTTCCGTGCGCTGCGGTGTCTAGTCATGCCTGCCACGGAAACGTCTGCAGAAGCAGACAATGCTGGCTTTTCTGCTTAGAAACAGAGATAAGCACTGCACCCTAGAGTCAGATACGACTGGCTTTCGAGCAAGGGAAACCTTTACCTTTACCTTTTACATGTGTTCATGTAAGCAAGGACAGGACAGTGTAACTTCTATCTAATCATCCTACCATGATTCCCAGTGGGATCTATATTATGCAAGGCAGCTTCTTCCAACATCAGAAAGCTGGTATGCAAACAGACAACTCTGTCAAGTGAGGAAACAACAGGCAGCAACCAAAGTGGGTGGAGAAATAGATCTAGTCCAGATGCAAATAAAATTAGTGTACTTTCTTCTTATCAAGCTTGATTTCTTCCTATAATATTGCTAAAAGAAGGCAAGCTTTGGATTTTACCAGCCAACACAGCTTTTGAGTTTAAATCTCCCAACTTCACCATGCACACCACCACCTCCCAGAACTTCTCTGTTGACTGCATGAAAGCTGCCAAATGTTTCCCAGGGCAAGTGTTCCTTTGAATACTAACAGGCCATCTTTGAAAGAAGGAAGGGTGAAATGGAAAAGCTCTGCGAGAAAACGTCATAATGGAAACAACACATCAGTTTAGAGGAAGGAGGAGGATGTATTGCTTGGTGGCAAATGATGGCAATGTTTTGCAGTCAGAGAATTAAAATGGAACCAAGCAAAATGAGATGGGAATTATAATCTACAGGATATATTACAATTTTAAAAGGCAAACACAGTCCCTTGCTGTTTATTTAAGCTTCGGGGTCAAAGCTAGATATGGGGTTGCTGAGATGTACAAAAAGAAAAGACGTACAACTCATAAATGACTGGAAAGGCCAGAATCGTCACATTAACTTCAAAAATCTCCTTTGTTATATTAGTTCAGTATTTATAATTAAACCTTTATTGAGTCCTCTTCTCTCCCTTAGTACATTTCTCTTTTTTTTCTCTTCCACTAAAAAAAACCATAAATAAAATAATATATATTAGAGATTGAACGCTCCGGGGGCAGGGGGGAACCATAACACCTAAAATCCCAAAGCCATTCATACCCAAACCCCTAAAGCTTTCTCCTCTCTGCATCTAGCACCTTCTTCACCCTTTTTCCCCAATGGATTGCACGCAGGAGTATTTCATGTAGAAAAGCATGTGTGATTTCTTGTCCCCTATGCCAATGCCAGAAGGGCTGTGGTGGCTTAGTGGTTAAGATGTTGAGCTTTATGACCGGAAGGTCAGTAGTTTGAGACCCAAGTGCTGTGCAACGGAATGAGCACCCGTCGTCTGCTCCAACTCCTGCCAACCGAGCAGTTCGAAAACAAGAAATTGCAAGTGGATAAATAAGTACCATTTCAACAGGAAAGAGAACAGCATTCCATGCACTTTAGTGTCTAGTCATGCCTGCCGCATGACCACGAAAACATCTGTAGACACATATAGCACTGGCTCTTTGGCTGTAAACAGAGATGACCACCATCCCCAAGAGTCAGACATGACTGGCTTTCACGCAAGGGAAACCTTATACCTTTACTTATGCCAATGCCAACACACCAGGCATAGACAGGAGCTAAGCAGTCTGCTTAACTGCTTCCTGTTCAAGCAGAAGCAGCTAAACAGCAAACACTATCTCCTGTTCCATGTGGGTGTTTCTAGTTGGTGCCCTGTTTTGCCACTGCATCCATTCGTGGATGGTGTCACTCTTTTTTCTGCACAGCATTAGGAATCCACCTGAAGGTTCAGGAACAGACTGGAGCAAATACTATTTTCATCACCAGAACTTGATCCAAGGGATGAAAAATTAAACACAAATGCAATCTGTGCCATGACAGACCAAGTACAGTATGTATCTTACAGAGAAGTAAAATACATAGCTGTGGTTCCACTTCTGCACAAACAAGATGTGAATGTGACAATGAATGATGCAAAAATGTTTTAGGTTGGGTGTTCAAAATCATTCTCAGGACATGTGGGTCCTTAAGAGGGGCTTTTAAATCTGAATGAAAATCTGCAGATCTGAATAAAAGGACCCGCAAAATGTTTGAAAAAGCAAATACACAGTTGTGTCAGTATCCCATGGATTGTCTATTGATATCTTGATCATGTGGACCAATTTAGCGATCTTGTCTTAACTATAAAAGCCAATGGGCATGTTACATATAGTTGAACTCTTGGAATGATGTCAAACAAGCAGTATGTTGCTTGCTAATATTAGCACTAGAAGTAACTTGTCATTTACGCTTTAAAAAGAAGACAACAAGATATTATAAATCTGCAGCTTTTAGGGAATATAGCTATGATGAGATTAAATGGTCATGTGATCAAAAACAAACCAAATCTGCAGTTTAAAAGGTTGGCCTTCCTGGGGGGAGAAAGAAACTGAAAATAAATTAACTTTATCTGTCAGACAGGCTTTCCCCTATGGGCCTTCAGATTATTTAGAAACAGTAAGGACAAAAATTAAAATGTATAGCTCCATCGCAGTTTGCTAAAAATGTCAAAATGAAAGTTGGAATTAAGATACCCAGAGCATTATGAAGAAATTGAGAAGATGCCATACTTTACACATTTCTCTGTCTCTCTACTACACTCTTACCCTTTTTGGAACAGGAGGACTAGGTGTTCCAGTGTTCATCCTCCTCAGTGCTCCAAAAGCATTTAAGCAGCTATATATAACAGCCAGAGGTTCAGTTCCATAGAGATGATAGCTTCTATAAGAGCTCTGTTTTGAAATTCAACTCGCTATTTTTAATCAAAACCAAATGTTCTAGAAACATTAATTTTTTCACTCAAAAAACAATTTTTCATTGGAAGTGAGAAAAACTATGAATATTCATTACATCTCTCCGTGTGTATGAAAACTTTATACCCACACATCTGTGACACAATATTTACATCTATTGTGATTTTAGACAGATGGATACGTAAAGGTAGTCCTTGTTCAAAAGCCAGCCGTAACCAACTCCAGGGTTTGGCGGTCATCTCCACTAACAGCCAAATAGCCAGCGCTATCTGCGTCTGCAGACATTTCCATGGTCATGTGGCAGGCATGACTAGACATGTGAATGTTGTTTACCTTTCCACCAATGTGGTACCTATTTATCTACAGTGGAACCCCGTATAATAAATGCCTCATACAGCAAAAAATTCTTACAATGAAGATTTGCGAAAACCATTATACAGGGTATAATGGATTTTTTCGTTATACGAAGCAATGCATCTCTATGGGGAAAATCGTATAACAGAAATCTCTATGGGATGCATCGTACAATGAAAATTTTTCATTTTACAATTTTTCCCATAGAGGTTTTCGTTGTGTCATGCATCCCATAGGGATTTTTGTTATACAAGGCATGCTTCGTATAATGAAAAAATTCATATGATGAAAGACATTGTGGAACCAACATTTTTTGTTATACATGGTTCTACTTTACTTGCAATTTCTTGCTATCGGCCTGCTAGGTTGACAGAGACGGGCACTTACTCTGTCATGCAGCACTCGAGTCTCGAACAGCTGACCTGTTGACCTTCAAGCCATCAGCATCTTTAACCACTAAGTCACCATAGTCCCCAGACAGATGAATAGACAGAGATAAATATTAACAGTTCAAACCAGACTATTATAAACCCTAGAAAGACATTAATAAATAATTTACAAGCTTTTGTAATCTAATCTTCATAAAAGAACTGGAATTCCATCATGGCAGAAACAAAAAAAAATCCACTTTTCTTATTTAAAAGTTCCTGTTATTTTTATACTTCACACAAAGATAAATAAGGGAGTGTACCAAACACTGAATATCCAAAGTTCCTATCAGTACGCCCAAAGGTCACAAACTCATAATTTATGTTTGGTAGGGTACATAGGAGATGGCATATGACATTTTCAGGAGAGTGAATTTTTAATTATCGCCTGTATGTGTCCATCAAGCCAATTCTGGCTTATGGTGACCTTACAAATTAATGACTTCCAAGAGGTCCTGTCATTAACAGCCTTGCTCAGATCTTGCAAACTAAAGGCTCCAGCTACCTTTACTGGATCCCTCCCATTTAGTAGTGTTTTTTTTTCCAGTTGCTCTCAAGTCTTCCCAGAGTTACTATCATTTCAAGTGAGTCTTGCCTTAAAACGATCTGTCCAAAGAATGACAACTTTAGTTGTTTTTGCTTTCAGGAAGAGTTCAAGCGTGATTCGATCTAGCAGCCGCTTATCTGTCTCTTGGCCCACAGTAGCGGTAAAACTCCCCTGCTGCACAAAGTTTCAATTGAATCAATGTCCCATCTAGATTTCTGCTCTGCCCCCTATGATACATTCACCATCGGCTCAAGTATCAATGACGAAGAAAATATCTGAGTCATTGACAATCCTGGAATATCAAAATACTATAGCAGGACAGAGTATGAGTTAAAGCAACTGAGGAAGGCAGAAAGTCTTCCTCTGTTATTTCTGTTTTGCTATTCGCAACTCACTCACTCACTCACATTCACACAAATTACAAAGACACATTCAACTTCTTCTACTTCTGAATGCGAATATTGACTATCCTCATGGCGATCAGCCCTGAATATTGTCTAGGGAATGCCTTCCATTTGCCTTCTGCATTGCAGCATGACCTACCACCGATCCAGTTCCGTAAGTCACTTTCTGGTCCTGAGCCATTTTGGCATGCAAAGTCCTCATCAGCCCCAGGTCAATATTGATAAAGCTGCTGCCCTCCATCAAGATGGATTCAGGAGGGATTTAATCCACTTGGAGACAATCAGCCTTTCCTGTGGACTTTATCACCAAAAGGCATTAGTCCTCAGGGTTGTCAGGTTAGTTATATGCTGGCAGTATAGTCTACTCTATTACCATAGCAGGATAACCTGGCCAGACAGCGCAGATTTAACAGCACATCTTATCTGGTCATCAGAAAAGTATAGAAACAGGCAGCCATGAAACAAACAGAAGAGCTGGAGTTTAGCTCTGGGTCCTGCAATGACACCAACCCTGGCCTGTCATACCTTTCAGCACTTGAGTTTTAATTTAAAGTGCTTATGTTTACGTGTAAAAAAAAAAGCAACAGGAATACCACTATTCCTATAACAGCAATCATTCATTCTTAAAGATATCCCACTACCTGGGAGGGAAAAAGGCCACTTGACTTACTGCTGATTTAAAAAAAACAGGAAGGAGACTAAAGTATGCAGGATTGCTGCACAGCCCTGCACAACATCTTTCTTAAAACATGTATTTTCTTCAAAGTACATTTAGACATTTCTCAGTAGCTGCTGATTTAACTGCTATTCCAGTTTTAGTATGGCTAAGTTTACCAGGTTTTATATGTATTTCAATCTTTTATTATAGGTTTTGGTTGTTTTGATTTCTTTAATCATAGTTTTGAACATTCCTGGAAAACTGCATGGAGCACATACAACATTAAATAAATAAAACTAAAATAAATAAAATGGGAGCAAGTCCATAATTAGCTGTTTTCATTCCTAATTCTACTCCCTTGGTAACTGGTACCACATCCTGATAGGCTCAGCCTTCCATCCTTCTGAGGTTTGGTAAAAGGAACACCCAGCATATTGGCGTTAAAATGATAATTACCCGAGGATTGCCCAGAGAATGAGCTTCTAAACACTCTGGGGTGGTATACAATTGCAATTGTTATTAGTATACAAAGAAATTAAAATTTATAAACAGTTGTTAGCTCTCGACATGTACAAAATTCCTGCATGGGTATCTCTTGCTATTTTATTACATCCTCATAAATTTTGGTGAAAGAAAACCAAACTTAAAAATCTTGGCAGTTGTTTGGCTACAATTCCTTCAATTCTCCCTTTCTTTGCTAGAAGTACTTTGTTTCTTAATGTGTTTTCCTGTATCAGGAGTTCTTTTCTGACTAGTTTGCTGTCTCATTTAACAACTGCAGCAAACTGATAACCTCTATAACAGATATTCTCAACCTGCGGCCCGTGGGCCAGATGTAGCCTGCGGCACCGTTTTATGTGGCCAACCACCACCTCCACCACACCAGGAAGTGCCATGTGGTGGAGGAAGGGCAAAATGGCCATCCAGCCCCCCGAAGCTGTCTGAGGGAGTGTGACCTGGCCCCACATCTTAAAAAGGTTGAGAACTCCTGTTCTATAACATGGTCAATAAAATGTCTATTCCAGATTAAGAGAATGAGCCACAAAGTCTGCCAAGAGAACCCTATGGACCAAAACAAAAGGCAAAACAAGG
The DNA here is from genome assembly GCA_035047345.1 of Bradypodion ventrale. NCBI lineage: Eukaryota > Metazoa > Chordata > Lepidosauria > Squamata > Chamaeleonidae > Bradypodion > Bradypodion ventrale. Next base: position 18,151,685 of record JAWDJE010000003.1, on the reverse strand, counting down.
GGATGCTCAGCACAGCAGATCTGAAAAGGGGGAGGGATACGAAAGGGGGAAGAGAAATACAGTGTTGCAGGGAACAATACTGCATAGGGACATGGAATGTGAGGTCTATGAATCAAGGAAAACTGGAAGTGGTAAAAAATGAGATGGAAAGAATAAGCATTGACATCTTGGGCATCAGTGAGCTCAAATGGACAGGGATGGGCGAATTCAGCTCTGGAAACCATCATATCTACTACTGCGGGCAAGAAAACCTTAGAAGAAATGGAGTAGCCATAATTGTCAATAAAAGAGTGAGAAAAGCAGTAATGGGATACAATCTCAAAAATGACAGAATGATGTCAGTCAGATTTCAAGGCAAACCTTTCAATGTCACTGTGATCCAAATATACGCACCAACCACTGGTGCAGATGAAGCCACAATGGACCAGTTCTATGAGGACTTACAACACCTCATAGATCAGACACCAAGAAATGATGTCCAAATTATATTTGGAGACTGGAATGCCAAAGTAGGAAATCAAAAAGTGGAGGGAATAACAGGCAAATTTGGTCTTGGAACACAAAATGAAGCAGGGCAAAGATTGATAGAGTTCTGCCAAGAGAACGCACTGATCATAGCAAACACTCTCTTCCAGCAACACAAGAGGCGACTTTACACATGGACATCACCAGATGGCCAACACCGAAACCAGATTGACTACATACTCTGCAGCCAAAGATGGAGAACCTCCATACAGTCAGCAAAAACAAGACCTGGAGCAGACTGTGGCTCAGATCACAACCTACTGATCGCAAAATTCAGGCTTAGACTAAAGAAAATAGGGAAAACACGGAGACCAGAAAGATATCACCTAGACAGCATCCCTAAAGAATACACGGTGGAGGTGATGAACAGATTTAATGGCTTAGACTCGGTAGACAGAGTACCGGAAGAATTATGGACGGAGATGAGGGACATCATGCAGGAAGCAGCAAAGAAAACCATACCAAAAGAAAAGAAGAGTAAGAAAGCAAAGTGGTTGTCTGATGAGGCTCTTAAAATAGCAGAGGAAAGAAGGAACGCAAAAGTCAAAGGAGAAATGAAAAACTACAACCATTTGAACACAGAATTTCAAAGAAAAGCAAGGAGAGATAAGGAAAACTACCTAAAAGAACAGTGCAGAGAAATGGAGGAAAACAACAAAAGAGGCAGAACCAGAGATCTTTTCAAAAAAATTGGGGAAGTCAAGGGAACATTTAAAGCAAAAATGACCATGATAAGGGACAAAGATGGAAAGGAGCTAGCTGATGCAGAAGAAATTAAGAAAAGATGGAAAGAGTACACAGAGGAACTTTACAAAAAGGACCTCAACACTCCTGATAATCACAATGATGAAGAAATTGAACTTGAGCCAGACATCCTGGAGAGCGAAGTCATAAAGGCCCTAAAGAGCACTGCAAACAACAAAGCTAGTGGAGATGATGGTATCCCAGTTGAATTTTTCAAAGCGCTAAAAGATGATGGCGTCAAATTACTGCATTCAATATGCCAGCAGATTTGGAAAACAAAACAGTGGCCACAGGATTGGAAAAGATCAGTATACGTCCCAATCCCAAAAAAGGGCAATGCCAAAGAATGTTCAAATTATCGAACAATCGCGCTCATCCCACATGCCAGCAAGGTGATGCTCAAGATAATACAGGATAGACTTCAGCAGCATGTGGAAAGAGAATTACCAGAGGTGCAGGCTGGTTTCAGAAGAGGCAGGGGGACTAGAGACCACATCGCCAACATACGCTGGATCATGGAGAAAACAAAGGAATACCAGAAACAAGTTTACTTTTGTTTTATTGACTACACAAAGGCATTTGACTGTGTGGACCACAACAAGATGTGGCAAGTAATTAAAGAGATGGGAATACCAGAGCACCTCATATGCCTCCTGAGAAATCTGTACATGAACCAAGAAGCAACAGTTAGGACAGAACATGGAATAACAGAGTGGTTTGGAATAGGAAAAGGAGTAAGACAAGGCTGCATTTTGTCACCATGCTTATTCAACCTATACACAGAGCACATAATGCGCAGTGCAGGGATGGAGGAATCACAATATGGGATTAAAATCGCTGGGAGAAACATCAATAATCTGAGATATGCAGACGATACCACCCTAATGGCAGAAAGTGAGGAAGACCTAAAGAATCTCTTGATTGGGCTGAAGGAGGAGAGTGCAAAAGCTGGCTTGAGACTCAATATCAAGAAAACCAAGATAATGGCAACAGGCCCCATCAGTTCCTGGAAAATAGACGGGGAAGAAGTAGAAGCAGTGACAGATTTTACTTTCTTAGGATCAAAGATCACTGCAGATGGGGATTGCAGCCATGAAATAAAAAGGCGACTGATTCTTGGGAGACAAGCGATGAGAAACCTGGGGAACATAGTGAAAAGCAGAGACATTACATTGCAAACAAAAATTAGAATAGTCAAAGCAATGGTTTTCCCAGTAGTAATGTATGGATGTGAGAGCTGGACAATTAGGAAAGCTGAACGCAGAAGAATAGATGCCTTTGAAATGTGGTGTTGGAGGAGGGTTTTGAGAGTCCCCTGGACAGCGAGGAGAACAAATAGGTCAATCTTAGAAGAAATTAACCCTGACTGCTCATTGGAAGGTCAAATAGTAAAGATGAAGCTAAAATACTTTGGACATCAAATGAGAAGGGAGGATTCACTTGAGAAGGCATTGATGTTGGGAAAGGTGGAGGGCAAAAGAAGAAGGGGGAGGCCAAGGATGAGATGGCTAGATGGTATTATAGACACAATGGGCACAGAGCTGGGAGGGCTGAGGGGGATGGTAGAGGACAGAGGCGCCTGGAGGAAAATGGTCCATGGGGTCGCAAAGGGTCGGAGTCGACTGTGCGACTGAACAACAAGATTAAGAGAAAAAATAATCCTATAAAATTTCATTCTGTTTTAGCAGCTGTATGAACTCTTATTGTGTTCAAGAGCGTAACAGAGCAAGAAAGGAAGCAAAATATCTCAAGCCTACAGGCAAGCAGTCTAAAGCAGTTGTAGGAAAAAATATCTCCAAACTGCCCCTCAAATGACCTCTGTTGTAGCTTTCCATGGATGAGATAATTACAGTAACTACCTCCTCCAAGTGCAGTCTTAAGAAATTCCTTTTTTAAAAAGTTGCCAAATGATATGAGAGACTTTTTTTTGGCCATGGCCCACCTAATCATTTCTAAAATCCTGATCCCACCCCACACCTCTATTCATGTGGAGGAAGCCTAAAATGCCATTAACTTGGTTTGGTCTAAACAAGCTTCCAATCCCCCCCCCCCAAAAAAAAAAACAACCAACAACGCCCCCCCCCCCCACCATGGTGAATGTGCTCCACTTTGGGAACCATGGGCATACACAGAAATGTCACAGCTATGCCACCAAATATATTCTGCCATGTCGACACAAACTCCATCATTTAACTACATTAAGGACACAACTTACCAATTTAGTTTTCATTTCATTTCATTTCAAGTTTAATTTCTATACCGCTTTACACACCCAGCGGGCAACTCAAAGCGGTTTACATAGTAACAAAAAGATAGTACAATAATACAGGTAAACATAACACAATAAATCAACAATACAATAATAAAGCAATAATGTCATCAAATTACAAGATTACAAGTAAGAAAAAACATAATATAAGTAAAGGGGGAAATGCAAATAAGTTACACTAGAACTCTCCACAATATGGCAATTTCTACAATGTTAAAGATACAAAATTACAAAGTCTAATACAGTTCCTGACACAATACAATTTATCATTTAATACCAACTAGTACCCTCAGCTACTACAAGTCTAAGACGGAGCCCCTAAAAAGGTCTCATCTGAAAAGAAAGGGGTGTCCCACCACACGGCAGCTGTACTCAGGGAACAGCTGTGCTCCCACCCACCCCTGACCAAGGCGAGTCAGGTTGGGGAGCCGGCGGTATTGCAGTGGCTCAGCGGCAGCTCTTGTAGCCCCGCGGCGGGAATTTGGGGCAGCTGCGGCATGCTCCCACCCACCCCTGACCGAGGCGAGTCAGGGTGGGGAGCTGGCGGTGTTGCGGCGGCTCGGTGGCGGCTCTTGTAGCCCCGCGGCGGGAACTCGGGGCAGCTGCGGCATGCTCCCACCCACCCCTGACCGAGGCGAGTCAGGGTGGGGAGCCGGCGGTGTTGCGGTGGCTCGGCGGCGGCTCTTATAACCCCACAGCAGGAACTCGGGGCAGCTTCGGCATGCTCCCACCCACCCCTGACCGAGGTGAGTCAGGGTGGGGAGCAGGTGGTGATCCCCATCAGGATCAAACCCACAACCTTTTGGGTGCAGTACACCCAAATGTAGTACAGCAGCTTAATCCCTGTGCCACCAGGGTTCCTGTACCACCAGGGTTCCCTTTTGGAAGTTTCATGTCTGACCTGGACATGGAAGAATAATAATCCAATAATGGCTTAAACAGACTTCAAAACAAAGTTGGCAGATCAAAGAATAATCAAATAAAATGGGAGTTACTTGGACACTGAAAAAAACCTTTCTGTGAATGTGGAGAAATCCAATCAAAGCAGCATTTATACATGTCCATTTATATCCCACCATGTATAGAAAATAAGATCTAATAAATGGCCGAGATAACGTCATTGATGTAGGTCAAAAATGATCTAACTGTGCAACATGGATATATGAACAAAGAAAGAACCATCAAATGATATCAAATCACTGGATGGAAAGAGAGGGACAGGAGAAAAGAGGTGATGCAGCATATTTTTTATATGAAGCCTCAAAGTGTTCAAAGGGATGGATAGAGCACAGGTAAAAACTTGTTCTGTTTGTTCAATCTGTGATCAGCTTTGGTTTCAGTCCGAAATGCCAGCATGTCAATGGACATTCTGAGGACCCAACAAATGACCCCACCCCCACCAATATGGAAAGGCGGGGGTAGGAAATATTAAAACCACAGACCCACAGGTTTCTTCTAGTTCTACAAATACAGTAAAACACCGATTTACGTACGCATCAATTTTTGTGGAAAATGCATCCCATTTTACGCAAATAAATCATTTTATGTAAGGAGTTTCCTTGGGTCTTGTAAATCTAAAATGGTACTGCTGCCATTTTAAACTCCATTTTAACTTTAAAATTCCACCCGTGCCACCTGCCCCCACTGCTGGAAGTCACAAGACATTACTTACTAAGGTGACAGCAGTAGCACCAACGATTGCAGCAGTTTTGCTACGTTTTCTGCAGTCCCCGCTGCTTCTATTGGTACTGGTAGAGTGCAGGAGGCATATCCACTCGGTCCCGCTCTTCATCCAAGGTCCCCCTGTGGTGCGCTTTAGCTGGGAACATGCGTCAGACAAAAACTGCTCCATCCTGCTCTTCGTCTGAGATTTCTCCGCAGCGCACTTTAGCTGGGAATGTGTGTTGGACGAAGAGCGGAATGGGGCAGTTTTTGTCTGACGCGCATTTCCAGCTAAAGCGCGCTGCAGGGGGACCTTGGATGAAGATTGGAACTAAACAGATATGCCCCCTGCACTCTACCAGTGCCAGTAGAAGCAGCGGGGACTGCCCAACAGCCAGACAGACAGCTCAGGAGGAAGCAGCAGCTGCATGCAAAAGGTAGGGAGATCGCTCTGTTTACATTCCCTTTGTGCTGATTATTATTATTATTATTATTATTATTATTATTATTATTATTATTATTATTATTATTATTATTATTATTATTATTATTATTAATGTCCGGTCAGGACCATTTCCCCCCTCAATGCATCCCTATGGGAATATTGCAATTTAAGTAAAAAAACCATCACATAAAAAGCTACGGAACAGACTTTTTACGTAAATCAGGGTTTTACTGTAATTGTTTCATGATTCACACAAATTCTACCTTTTCTTTTTTAAAAAAAACCTCCATTCCTAAAAAAGAAAAGGTAGGAGGTAAGATTATATAAAGTTAATAGGTGTTACTAAGGAACGTCATCTCCTTCTATAATATACTAACTCAGTTACAAATAAAATTGATGGTAAAAAATAAAAGTGCAACTCTTTATTTTATGCAGAAAGGAATGGCATACACAGCTGGGCTCCCACATAAGTAGCAGCCAATGCTTTTACATTCACTATGCTGTCTACTCAACAAAGCCTTGTCATTTAAAAATGATGTAATCCTATTCACTTAATGGCTCCCTTTAGGTAGCCAGAAGCTGAGTAAGAATAACAGAAGCATCTCACACTGTGAGGATGGGGAAGAGAATACAAGATGTTGTAGGAGCTCCTACAGAGGAGCTCTGGGAAGGAAAACAATTCCTGCTTCTCATAGATGCCGGGTTCCAGCTTTCCTAGGAAATCTTCAAGACGGGGTGGTTGAAATATAAAGATCAGCCCAATTCAGTTGTTACTTAAATGGATGAAAGCAGGAGAAGTTCCTGCTCACATGGAAGCTCTATGTGTGAGCAAGAACTAAAGAGATGTTGGGTTCTTGTTCTTTGGAAGAGTCCACGTGTGATTAAAAACCTCTGATCTCAGAATATGTTGATCTTCATGTGGAGAAAGCAATGATGAAGGGTGTGTGTGTGTTACATGTTCCTCTCTGAGCATATTAGTGAGAAAACAACTAAATGGTGAGTGATTAGGACTAATGATGTCTCTAAAGCAGGGGATCCCAACGGTGCCATTTCATGAGGCCCCTACCCCTCCAAAGGCATTCAAGAAACAAAATGGTCACCCCTATTGTGCAGGCAAGACAAAATTCCCGTCCGGCCCTCAAAGCTGACTGAGAGAGCATGACCAAGCCTCTGGCTTGAAAAAGTTAGGAACCCCTGCTCTAAAGCCTCATAACATATATCAAGAAACCTAACAAATGGCGGAGTGCTTTTTCTTTACTATATATAAATAATAAGAGTACTGTATATATCTTATCCAGCTTCCGCTACCAACAGGATGCCCTTGAGTTGTCTTCCACTTGAGCAAGAAAAACATGTAGACTTCAACTGCCCAGGCTAAGTACATACAAATTGAAAGTTGAATTGAACTAAATTAAGTATATAATTAAGTTAAAGACTATTTGGAATCATTTAAATCAAGACTGTAAAACTCTTTAACTAACTCATTATGTTCTGCTATATAAAAATACCATTTGAAAGCTTACTTTGATAGAGTAATGAAGTTACTAATGCTCCCTGGTTACAATGATGTAGGGGGAAAACAATCTACACAAAAATCAGTATGGGTCCTTAGGTTTCTTGGCAGAACACATCTTTGTATATAAAGGAAGTCAACAGCAAATTCCTGGCATTTACAGGCAGGGAATCGAAAAAATGGTGCTGATGAAGACTTAGGGCCAAGAGCTTTGGAGACTTGCTAAGGAATCAAACAAACAGATACAGGTGAAACTCGGAAAATTAGAATATTGTGCAAATGTTCATTCATTTCACTAAAAAGGTGAAACAAATAAATGAGATAGACTCACTACATGCAAAGCGAGAGATGTCATGCCTTAATCTATACCTATAAATCCAAGGGTTAACAGTTGGAATTTGCTATACGGTTTTGCACCCATCCCGTACCGAGCCACCTACACTCGCCCGAACCCGGCCCGCAGAGTATTGCAGGGCTGCTGAAGGTGCCAGTAGGGCAAGAGCCCCACAAACACGGACAAAGGGAAACAACTTCGATTCCCAACGTGCGCTGGGCCGCGCCTCAGCCAATCAGACTGAGAGACATGAGCAAAAAGAACATTGGGAAACGCGGTGTGGCCAACTGAAATTGAGCCGCAGGAAAAACCGCCGCACCAACGCAAACAAAAAACACAAAACTCCACGTCCCAGCGTCCTACGCACCGTGAGCACTTCAGCAAATCAGGCTGAAGGGTGTGAGCGCACAGAATGCTGAGAAAGCAAGTGTGTGAAAAATAAAATTGAAAAATGCTGGCATCCCACAATGGGAGCACAAGTCTGCCGCAGGCGGACGCAGCGCCTCACAGCCTCACAAAACAAACACCCACAAAAAACCACAGCGAGACCACTGCTGGCCTTCTTTCCCGGAGCAACAGGGAGAAGAGGGAATCCCTCTCCTCCACGCTACCCTGCCGAAGACACGGCGAGACCACCGCCGGCCTCAAGGTACGTTGAGCCGGGGTGGAAAAAAAAGCAACAGCAGGCAGCAGTTCATCAGGGGAAGCACACTCCCTGGCGAATGACTGACTGCTACCTTTGTACTTCTGACACCACTGTTCCAAGAACTAACATGAAACAGCAGTGGAAGTAATACAAAAGCAGCAGCCAGCAATCCGCAAAGAAGAGCACTTCCCCTTATGGATCGCTACCTGCCAATCTCCGGTTAGGGAAGCCAGGAGAAAAAGGAGACAAAGAGGAGAGAACCATCGTCAGGCAGATAGCTCTTCTCTGCCTCTTTCTCCCCCGACCTACCTAACAAACCTTACCAGGGGAAGAGCGGGCTGACTGCTGACTCCTCCTTTTTCCCATTGCTGCATCGAAACCAAAATTCGAAGCAGCAATGGGGAAAAGAGGAACCGACAGGCAGCCCGTTCTTCACGCAAAAGCACACACCAACAACAAACACCGAAATTAATAAAAATAAAACACAAATAATTAAATAATTTAAAAATGCATTAATAAACAAAAAAGTAAACAAAATGCACAAACAAAAACATCCACAATACCAGAAAAGCACAGAAAAAACACCTAACTACAACACAAAAATACCTAACTCTAACAACACACCTACCACAAATAAATTACACAAATTATACAAATAAACCCCAACAAAATCACAAAAATAAACAAACCAATTACACACATCTAAAGCCCAACAAAACCACAAAAGTACAAACAGAAACACCTCCCAGCCCACCACCACAAAATCAAAACAAAGAAAAATCCCAGAATTAAAAAAAACCAGAGAACTCACCAGCACGTCCTCCCTCCACGATACCGGAACAGAAATGAAGCAACAAAGACTACTTACCGGAAGAAGCCCCACCTAGAGGCCAGGAGAGGGGAAAAAACAAGTGAAAGGAAAAAAGACTCCAACACTATTACTAACAACACCACCTGCAGGCCAGAATATTAAAAACAAGTCAAAAACAAAACATCCCCACCTAGAGGCCACAAGAGTAAAAACAAGTCCAAAAAATAACAATAAATCAAAAGTTTACACAAATAACAAACATATGTTAAATAAACAAAATAAAAAGATTTATAGCATCATCTGTTGATTTTTAACTTAAAAAACAAAAAAGCAAAACACATTTTGTAACAGCCCGGCAACGCCGGGCAACCTATACTAGTTTGTTATAATTGTGATGATCACGGCATACAGCGTACATCAGATTATGTGATAATTATGAGGAACATGACATTGGGGGGGGTTGGGGTTTTCATAAGCTGTAACCCATAAACATCGATATTATAACAAAGTAAGGCTTGAACTATTTTACTTTGCATGTAATAAGTCTATCCCATTTATTTGTTTCACCTTTTAAGTTGCATTACTGAACTGAATGAACGTTTGCATGATTTTCTAATTTTCCGAGTTTCACCTGTATACTAAAGGCTGAGGCCATTATAGGGAAACACTAGCAGATTTTGCCTGGCGGTGCCGGGCTGTTTTAAATTGTTTTGGAAGGTTTTTGTTTTGTTTATGTTTGTACAAATGAGGTTAGCCTGTAATTGTGATTTTTAAAATGTTTATTTATACACACGGGCTATTATAAACTGTGATCAGCTTTTTTGGGTTTGTTTTTGTGGATTAAAAAAAGAGGAAAGGATGATATAATTTTTAACTTTTTTATTTTTTTATTAATTTTAAAGAAAAAACAAAATTACAAAAAATATACATAAACATAAAAAAACAAATTATATTCATTGAAATACTTGAATTCCATATATAATAGCATTGTGAAACAATATTACTCTAGAACCTTGTATTTATCAGATATTTTACAATATATCACATATTTTATCTAGAATTCCAAAGATTTACAAGGTTCAACTTATTGTATTAAAAAATGATAATAATAATAGTAACAATAATAATAATAACACCCAGTGATATATACATGCCATGAAGATCATTGTTTTGTTCTAATCACTCCAAAAACTCATATGCTGAGGTACTGGTTTGTCTCCTTTACCACATGTTAAAACATGTTCCACAAAAGGTCTCCATATTTCCCAAAATTTGTTTTCTTTCAAAATACCTTTCTTCACATTCAATTCACATGTCAATTTATCATTCAAGGCAATTTCCCACATTTCTTTATACCATTCGTCCATTTTCAATGTTAAATCACTCTTCCATTTCCTAGCTATACATAGTCTTAGAGCTGTTAACATTATAGATAGCAATTATTTATTATTTGTACTCATATTTATATTATCCATTTCTGTCAATAGGGCGATACCTGAGTCCAGTTTAAAATCAACTCTGAAAATATCAGATACTTCTTTCTCAAACATTTTCCAAAAAGCATTTACCACTTTGCAACTCCACCACATATGTTCATATGTTCCAAGATCGCTTTTACATCTCCAACAATTCTTTGTTTTACTATTATTTTTTACAATTATTTTATTTAACAAAATAAAGTTTTAGTATGTGAATTTTTTTAAATAGTTGTACCTTGGATAATAATTTAAAAAATGTGAAAGTACATTTTTTTTACATTCAATGTTTTTAAACTGTGTTTAGATGTTTTGGGGGTTTTTTTGAGTGAAAACTACACAGGATTTTAGAAATGTTTTTATTTTATTATTTTGTGATTTGTTTGTGATTTGTGTGAATGTGTGATGTAATGTTATGTTTTTGACTGTTTACCTCTTGTGGCCTCTGGGTGGGGCTGTTGAGTATTTCTTTTACTTTGACTGTTTTTTCTCTACTGGCCTCTGGGTGCCGCTTCTTCCGGTATGTAGTCTCTTTATTTCCTTGTTTCAGTCCCGGCTGTCGTGGAGGTAGAATATGCTGGTAAGTTGGCTGGTTTAATTTCTTTTGTGGGTTTGTTTTGTTTTTCTTTTATGGTGTTTTTTTGTGTTTTTTCTGTTTGTTATGTTTGTTTTTGGTTAATTTTGGATGTTTTTGTGTTTTTTTAATTAATGGTTTATTTATTTTAATTATTTTGGTGTTTGTGTTTTTTAGTTTTGTTTCTCTTTCAAGGGGGGAAGGCACTGGTGCCTTGGCCCCCTCTTGAAAGCGAAACACTTACTCCTAAAGTAAAGGCAGCGGCCGGAGCACCGTTCGCTGCCTTTCCTTTGTGGAGGAATTGTTTCGCTTTCAAGGGGGGGAAGGCACTGTGAGGCGCTGCGTCCGCCTGTGCTGGACTTGCCCTCACGTTGTTTTTTATTTTTATTTTTCGTGCGGCGGCCTTCTCAGCGTTCTGCATGCTCATGGCACGCAGGACTCTGGGGATTGTAGTTATGGGTTTGTGCGTTCCGTTTGTGCGGCAGTTTTTTCCTGCAGCTCCATTTTGATTGGCCGCGGCGTGTTTCTGAATGTTCCTTTTGCTCGCGCCTCTCAGCCTGATTGGCTGTGGCGCGACGTGGCGCAAGGAATGTTGGGAAGTGAACTTCTTTTTTAATTTGTTCGCGTTCATGGGTCTCCTGCCCCACTGGCGCATTTCTCAAACCCCCCAGTTACCTCTGTACCCAGTTCGGGTGAGTGCACGAATGCTCGGTATGGGACAGTATGGCCGGGTGCGGGATCCTTTGTCAAATCACAATGGTTAACACTCAGATTTATAGGTACAGATTGTCTATTCCAGTGGGTGACTCACAAGGGCACAGAAGCCAAATGGGTTGTTTTTTTAAGAGTTAATGAGCCCATCCATTTTACATATCCTAATGGAATAAGTACAGACTTTCATGCAGACAGAAGTGATTTTTCTGTGGAGAAAAAGGCCAACAATCTCCAGCATAAACTATTTCTCCATTCACATCTTCTTCGTCTGCCGTATCAGAATCCGAATATTGCCGATCGTCATGGCGACCAGCCATAAAGACTATCCTGAGAATAAAAAGCAGTAGCCATTCATCTGCCTTCCGCAACCCAGTGTGACACCCATACCATTGAACCAGTTTTGTGAGCCATTTTCTCATCCTGAGCACTTTTGGCATGCAAAGTCCTCATCAGCCCCAGGCCAGTATTGATGAAGCTGCTGCCCTCCATCAAGATGGATTCAGGATTCAGACCCGGATATGGTACCAAGTCTGCATTGGTCACAGCGGGACGGAGGTCATCCCTCTGTCCTTGCTCTTCTTGACCTCTCAGCAGCTTTCGATACCGTCGATCATAGTATCCTTCTGGACCAACTACGAGGATTGGGGATCCAGGACACTGTGTGTTCCTGGTTTGCCTCATTTCTGAAGGGCCGGACCCAGTTGGTGGTGTGGTTGGAGAGTGGAAGGTCCAGCCTTAGGCCTCTCCAATATGGGGTGCTGCAGGGCTTGGTCCTCTCACCTCTCCTTATCTACATGAAGCCTCTGGGTGAGATCATCCATTCCCACATGGTGAGGTACCATCAGTATGCTGATGATACTCAATTGTACACCTCGCCCTGTGGTGATCCAAGTGATGCAGTTGAAGTCCTTTCCAGGTATCTGGGGGCTGTGGGGGGTCTGGATTGGGGGGGGGGCAATGGGCTACAACTGAATCTAGGCAAGACTGAGTGGCTATGGATTAGGGGTGCTGCATTCTCTGGAGCTGCAATCTTTGGTTCTGGATGGGGCTATTTTGTCCCAGACAGACCCGGTGTGCAACTTTGGAGTCCTCCTGGACTCGCGACTACAGCTCAAAGAGCAGGTGGCAGTCGTGGCCAGGAGGGCTTTTGCACAACTTTGTGTGATACACCAGTTGTGCCCGCTCCTAGACAGGGACTCCTTGCTTATGGTCACACATGCTCTGGTCGTCACCTCTAGACTGGACTATTGTAATGCGCTCTACATGGGACTGCCCTTGATGACCATTCAGAGGCTGCAGCTGGTCCAGAATGTGGCTGCCTGAGTGGTGATGGGGTGCGGACGCTATGCACGTGCCTCGCCACTGCTTCGGGAGATGCACTGGTTACCGGTGTGCCTCCGGGTGTAATTCAAGGTGCTGATGATGACCTTTAAAGCTCTACATGGTAGTGGACCAGAGTACTGTACCTAAGAGACCGTTTCACCACAAGAACATCTGTCCATCCCACCAGAGCAGACCGGAGAGGATCTCTAAAGATACCATCAGCTAGAGGCCTGACTCTCTAGCACCAGAAACAGAACCTTTTCAGTGTCTGCTCCGGCCCTTTGGAACTTACCTTTGGAACCACTTACCAATAAGAGTTGCCTCCAGATGGAGCTGTTGCCCCTTCAGGAAAGGATTAAAAACCTGGCTAGCGAAGCACGTGTGGGGCACTGGTGACGTGGTGACCCCCGCCTGCAGGCTGATATAGCATAGGCCTCCTTGCTTTTTAAACTGTAATTTTTAAACAATTGAGGGGTGGGGGTAATTTTAGTGTTTATTAAGGTTTTTTTAATGGGTTTTTAATGTTTTAAGATTGGATGTTTTATATATTATTGTTGTAATGCCGCCCAGAGTTGTTCGTTCAAATGGGGTGGCAATATATAAATTCGAATGAATAAGTAAATAAATGGATAGATGGATAGATGGATGGATGGATTCAAGTAGGATTTAATCCACTTGGGGACCATCACCCTTTCACATCTAGTTGACTGAATAGACATCTCTCTTTGTTTCGAAAAAGTCATTCCTAGGGTGATGTGACAACATTTGAATGCACTGTGTTGTTTATTTTTTTTTTTCATGATACAGTAGTTAACAGTAATTTGATGGTGGTTGTAAAGGGTACACTTTGCACAAAGCAAGGGTATTAAGTGGAACAGCTGTAGTTTCTGCAAACTAGTAGGAAACCATAATAGGAGTCAAACAACCACTAATAACATGTCAACACTTTGTATTGTTACCATCTTTGAACACTCAAATTACGTAAGTCTCACTTTTGCTCTCTATTTTAGAATGACAGAGGAGACACTGATTCTATTATACTTATTAAAATATTATGTACTAGCAGAGGTAGCCCGGCGTTGCCGGGCTGTTTTAAATGGTGTTGGAAAGTTTTTGTTGTTGTTAATATTTGTAAAGAAGAGGTTAGTCTATAATCGAAATTTTTAAAATTTTTATTTATACAAAAAATTTTTGGTGGCCTGTTATAAACTGTGATAAGTTTTGTTTGGTGTTTTGGTTTTGTGGATGGAAAAAAGGATGATATACTTTTCCCAAAAAAATTATTTAACCCAATATTTTTAGTATGTATTTTTTAAAATTGTTGTACCGTAGGTAATAATTTAAAAATGTGAAAGTACATGTTTTTCACAATAAATGTTTTTAAACTGTGTATTGATGTTTTTGTTTTTTATTTGAGTAAAAATTCAACACAGGATTTTTGAATAGTTTTTATTTTATTTTATTGACATCTGTTTTTGATTTGTGTAAAATTGTGATTTTGTGTTATTTGTTTTTACTTGTTTTTACTCTTGGAGCCTTTTGTGTGGGGCTGTTGTGTCTTTTTGAATTTTTTTACTATTGTGGGCAGCAAGTGGTGCTGGTAGGGGTTATCTTGTATTTTGACTGTTTTTTCTCTCGTGGCCTCTGGGTGGAGCTTCTTCCAGTAAGTAGTCACTTTCTTTATTCAATTCTTTTCCAGTCGTTGTGGTGTGTGCTCGTGTGGTGGTGAGTTGGTGGTTTTTCTTTATTTGGGGTGGTGGTGGTTGGATTTTGTGGTGTTTGGCTGGGTGCTGGGTGTGTTTGGAAATGTTTGTTGCTGTTTTTTGGTGTTATTTTTGTTTGTTTTTGTGTATTTTTGAATGTTTTTGACTGCTGCTTTTGGCTCTGGAAGGCTTGGGGGGACAGACCCCTTTTGTCCCCCCCAAACCTTCCAGACTCATGGGACCCAGGAGAGGGGATCGAATCCAGGCCACCCTCTGATATTAAAAGGGAAATCACAATTGTGGTTTCCCCTTTAATATCAGTAGGGGGGTGATCCCCCTCTCCGTTGGCTTCCGTGGGTTTGGGAGGGTTGGGTGGAGAAAAGGGGTCTGTCTCCCCAACCCTTCCGGACCCAGGAGAGCCATCGGAGAGGGGGATTCCCCACCCCAACTCCGTTTTTAAAGAGAAGTAACTGCTTGGTTTCTTCTCTTTAATATGGGGCATGTGTGTGTGTGTGGGGAGGGGAATCCCCTCTCTGGCAGGTCCCCTGGGGTCAGGAGGGTTGGGGAGACAGACTCCTTTGGTCCCCCCAACCCTCCCAACCCCAGGGGAGCCAGTAGAGAGGGGGAGCACAACACACACCCCAGTGATATTAAAGGGGAAACTCCGATTAGGAGTTTCAGGCGCCGTTGGAGAGGGGGGCTTTGGTTCCCGAGGCTTGGCGGACTTGCTCTCCCGGTATTTTTGCTTTTGTTTGTTTTAATTTTTGCGCGCCGGCTTCCTCAGCGTTCTGCGCGCTCATGGCGCGCAGGACGCTGGGACTTGTAGTTATGGGTTTGTGCTTTGTGTTTGTGCTGCGGTTCTTTTAAATGGTTTTCTTTTGATTGGCTGTGGCGTGTTTGTGAACATTCCTTGCGCCGCGCCGTGCGAGAGCCTCTCAGCCTGACTGGCTCTGGCGCAGCACGGCGCAAGGAATGTTGGGAAATGAAGTTGTTTCCCTTTTTTCGTGTTTGTGGGGCTGTTGCCCCACTGCCTGTTTTCTCAATCCGTTGTTGACCTGCGGACCCAAATCGGCCATGTGCACGAAGGGTGAGTGCAGGCAAGTAGGGCGAGGCATAGCAACCTATGGCAAGTTCCAACGGTTAACCCTTGGTTTTATAGGTTAAGATACAGTATGTTTAATATGCACTGGGATCAAAAACGAGCAGAAGTGGATTTTCCCAAAGAAAAAACTTACCCAGTATGTATAGACTGGAATGCTGTAATAGTTCTTGTCTCAAAAATAAATAGATAAAAATGCACAGACTTCTATTACTAATACAAATTTAAGTCCAGTGCATCAATTTCACTGCCAAATTGTTGTCAATTAAGTTGCTGAAGCTTCTGGTTGCAAGCAGGTCACACAACTGGTGTGTGATAAGAAAAACAAATTGTGATGTTTTATATTGGCACAGTTCAACAATGACATTGATGTTATTGGACTTACATGGCGTAACAAAACAAGTAGCAGAATTCTGGCCAATGCATTTTAAAATGTGCTCTTTGAAATGCAATATATTTGAAAATGCATATTTATAGAGGAAAACATCTATAAATTGAAGTGTAAAAACTATTTCACTGCAAATTTTAATGCAGATATCAATTATTAGACTGAGTTTATTTCTCTTGGACTTTTCACACACAGAGGACTGTACTTTATTCCTAAACATAAAAATGTTGCTGCTTCAGCCAGTTTATTAACATTAATATTAATCTGGAAACTAACATCTAACATCAACCACTTAGTAAAAATAATTATCTCACCCTGTTACATTAAATGTGAAGGATGCATTAGTAATATCTTTAATTTTTTTAAAAAATTAACAATTAAGATAGGCTGATATCCCACTTATTCTCCAATTTAACACCTTAAAATAATGTGGAATTATCATCACTACTCATTGTTGTTGTTTATGAATAACTATTTAATCCACTCCTGAAATATTTTAATTAATTAGTAAAGGTAAAGGTCTCCCTAGCTCAAAAGCTAGTCGTGTTGTTAGATGAAAATCGGGGTCTCCCCGCCAACACCTATTTTAATGATTATTTTAATAAATATTAATGAAGAATTCTTTTGTATTTTCCCCTGCTCAGACCATTGGGTCACACTTGTACATTGTCTTATGAACTCTAACATACCTGAACTTGCCTGAGCCTGCTTTGGTGTCTGCTACTTAATATTGAGGGACTGTAGTGGCTCAAGTGGCTAAGACGCTGACTTGGAGGCAGAAGGTCAGCAGTTCAATTCCCAAGTACTGCAGGACAGAATGAACTCCCGTCTTTGTCCCAGCTCCTGCCAACCTAGCAGTTCGAAAGCAAGAAATTGCAAGTAGATAAATAGGGACCACTTCGGTGGGAAGGCATAAGCATTCCATGTCTAGGCATGCATGCCACATGACCACCGAAACATCTGCAGAAGCAGACAGCGAGGGTTCTTCGGTTTTGAAACAGAGATGAGCAGTGAACCCTAGAGTCAGATACGACTGGCTTTCAAGCACGGGAAACCTTTACCTTTACTAACTAATATTGAGAAGTTGCATTTTTATTCTGATATTAATAAGATGTAGGTGTAGAATGTTATTTTGGAAAGCATTGGATTTCTTTATAAATTGCAATGTAATATTAATGAAAACTAACATAGTTCAACTATTTCCTCTTTTAGAAGGGAAACAGAATTAAAACCCTGAAGGGGCCATCTGGGAGAGGCCAGGGGAAAATAATAGGAGCCATTACAGATGAATGCAGTCTCCCAAATCTGGCTGGGCAGACAACAATAGAAGCCATCCAGGGACATTAAGATAGCCATGGAGTGAGCAAAACTCTTGAGATAACCCATCTCCTGAAAATGGATCCCCTGGGCAGAAGACAATTGCTGCTATACTTCTTTTGATAAAGAGATTTACTGCCTGCATTGTATCAACATTCCAGGGATCACAGCAAAGTCCTCCCTGAAGATGACATCACATATCCGGTCCAACTCCTCCTCCATCATGGCAGCTTCAATGATCAAGCACATGGAATACCTACCTCTCCATGTGACATCCTGGACCAACCAAATTTGGGGGTGGGCTTCTCCCCTTCCATGTGGACTCTTCTCTTAGTTAATCAAGTATGAGGGGCTGACCCACTCTCCTCCCATGTGATGCCTTTGACCAATGATGTTTGTGCAAACCCTTTCTGCTCCATTTATGCACACATACTGTATAAACCAGCTTCCCCCATTATCTGACGCAAGACCCCTTTCTATTCTGGTTCTGCCCTGTACTAGCAATTTCTCATAGCATAAAGGCTGTGTGCTATGGGGTGGTTTATTTGTCTAACAGTTCTTTGTTTTTATTTCTCTATTCAATGTTTAATTTACTATTTGCAATTTTCCTTTTTTCTCTTTATCCTTATCTTCTCCAGTCTCATTCTTTTCCCTGCCAGAGAAACCTGTACTGAAACAAACTTATTTTAATTGTTACTGCAAAATGTTCTCCTGTTGTTTGCTCACAAAGTTTGGGCTCTAGATAACACAGGTAAGGGGGGGCTCCTTGCCAGGGGCACCCCCAGAAATTCAGGAAACTGTCCAACTCTAGAGGACGATGCTCATCTGTTTACAGCCGAAAAGTCAGCGCTGTCTGCATTTGCAGACATTTATGTGATCATGTGGCAGAAGCACACGGTACGCTCTTACCTTTCCCATCAAAGCGGTACCTATTTATCTACTTGCAATTTCCTGCTTTTGAACTGCTAGTTGGCAGGAGCTGGGACAGAGCCAGGAGCTCATTCTATCATGCAGCACTCGGCTCTCGAACCGATGACTTGCCAACCTTTTGATCATCAACCTCCGAGTCTTAATCGCAAAGCCACCGCAGGTAATAAATTAATGTTTCAACCTTTGCTTTGCCCACAAAACATCTCATTAAACTTTCAAGGCTGCTGGTATTGCACAGTTGCATAGGTACACAGGGGTAGTGTAGAATTCAGCCACAGGGCACAGGGTTTAACTGGGGGCTTGTCACTTCATGCTTTCCAACTTTTACAGATGAAGAGATCTATTTGAAACTGTTGATAGTAATTTCTCCTGAAGTCTCATCAGCCAGAAAGGAGTGTGAATATGATTTTCAGTGAATTGAGGAAGGGCCCTTGCTGTTCTTGTCACAAATTGTAAAACTAGAAAAAGTCACGCCATGTAACAAATTGCTCAATTTGAATAATTCATGCACAGAATTCAGTTTTGCTGGTCTCCAAATCTGAATTGCCTGGGTGCATGTAATTTTCTCTTTTCCTCTCTACTATTAATACATGGCATTGACAGATCATTGTCTAGTTTTACTTGCTTCTGGCCAAAGCACACAATTTTACTCAAGTGGAATCCTTGTGTGATAACGCTGATTACAAGATTTTTTAAATGTTCCAGACAAGTATTTTATTCATGTTTACAAAAATTATATCTTCAACTCTAATGAGACTTGAAATTCTTTATTATTATTATTATTAGCAGCAGCAGCACACATCTACCCCATATCGGAGCATCAACATCCTTCTGTAAAATCATTATCAGCTAAACGTTGAGTGTCGCATATGACTGAACAGAATATCCCCTCAGGTCTCCTTTTTCTTCAGTAGCTTTCCTTACCTTTCCCAAAATAATTTTATTTGTTTTGCTGGCGGATTAAATTTAACACAAGGCACAGCATACACACCAAACAGAGATTTATTAACATGCTGCTACAGTCTTCTATCCAATCCCACTCCCACCCCCCCTTTAGAAAACTTTCAACAAATGCCTGAATGAATGGTAAAATGTTATGTGTCTTGTGGAATATTACCTCCAATGTTTGGATAAATGAAAAGGAAGGTAAATTACTAATTGCTGGGAAGAGAAGCCAGGGTTTTCATGTAATCCATATTTAGGGCTGTATATAAATTCCTAATACAGTGATACCTTGGATAAAGTCCGATTTGGATAAAATCATGGTTTTAATGCACACATGATGCATCACATAAAGTCCAAAACCGCTTAAAATTGATGTTATCTGAGGTATTTGGTATAGGAACCTCGGATAAAGTCCATTTTTTGGACATTATCCGATGCACCCATTTGACTCGGATAAAGTCCAAACTATCCAAACGCCTGCCGCGCTGCCCGAGGACTCGCCTGACTCTCCCCGGTGATTTTCTCAACCTGGTCCCGGGGAGGGGAGGTCAGGGGCCACCGCCGCGTATCTGCCCTCCAAGCCATGGAGGGCTCAAAAGGAAGCCATGCCGCCCGAGGACTTAGCCCTCTTCCCCGGTCTGGCATTGCTGTGGGGAAGAGTGAACACCTGGGCTCATTTTAGCATAGAGGGCCAAGTTGCCGCCACCATCTCGCCTTGGCCTTCTCCCCCGGCCTGGCTCTGGCCGTGGAAGTCTTTTTTTCTTTTCTTGTTGCTCTTGTTCTGTTGTTTTTCTGCTCTTGTTCTGTTTTGCATATTGCTCGCTGTATTTCTGTAATGTTGTATGTATTTTGTATCTCTTTTCTGCTGCTGTCTGCTGGGCAGGCAGCATGCCCCACTGTGAACCGCTTTGAGTCACCTTCGGGTTGAGATAAAGTGTTATATAAATAAACTTTATTATTATTTTATTATTGTGGAACGGAGTTTGGACTTTATCCGAGGTTCTACTGTATTTGACTTGTATCACAGAAATACAGAGTAGGAAAGAAGCTCATGGGTTATTTAATCCAACTACATGCAAATTCAGGAAACCAACAACTAAAACATCCCCAACAAACTGCCAGCCAACCCTTGTTTAAAACAGCTCAATCAAGTCACATCCAGTATCTTCTGCAGAACATCATTCTACTGTGAAACAGATTTTATTTGCAGGTAGTTCTTCTTGATGTACTATCAACCCAAACACCCAAAACCTGAACCTGAGCTGTTTGTTTTGGAACCACTTTGTACCAAGTAGAGTAAATCGCTGACTTACATATGCCTCGAGTTACATAAAATTCGACTTACATAATGATTTTGAGCAAAACCCATGTCGCGATTTACACGATTTCCTATGGGTTTGCTTCGAGTTACATAAAGATTCTTTTTCCTATGGGTTTGCTTTGAGTTACGTATAAATTCATTTCCTTATGGGTTTGCTTCGATTTACATAAAAATTCATTTTTCCTATGGGTTTGCTTCGAGTTACATAAAAAAACAATTTAAGCAAAAGCCTACAGAATGGACTTTTTCCATAAGTAGAAGTTTTACTGTACAACTAAATAAGGGGTACCCAGAAACAAACAAGACTCTCTGGTTACGCTAGAACAGGGGTTCTCAACCTTTTCAAGCTGAGGGCCAGGTCATGCTCCCTCAGACAGCTTCGAGAAACGGACGGCCATTTTATCCTGCCTGACACACGTGGCACTTCTGGGTGTGGCAGAGGTGGTGGTTGGCCAAATGCAATTGTGTCATGGGCCACGTCCTGCCCCTGGGCCAGAGGTTGAGAACCCCAGCTCCTAGAAAATCACTGTAACACAAGGCATAGAAATGGCTGGAAACAACCAGCAATATTCATACAAATAAAAGATATCTGAAAAGCAAAGCGTTCTTGGGTAGCCTTGAGGACTCCACAAAAATGTCACTGAGGGCCACATAATATGGCCCACAAGCTGAAAGTGGCCATCTCTATCCCTATGCATTAGAGGTTGTTAGGGGGTAAGTCTTCGCCTAACCAATTGGGAAGGATAATATATCTGCTTTAGTGCTTTAAGAGTAATGAGTTGATGCTAAAACAGGTTAATTGTGTTATCTCATTAGCTTGCCATTATTGTGGATAAAAGGAGGTTTGTAACTATAGTCACCTTAGCTTTAATGCTCAACACAGGTAATGTTTGCCAAAGCTGAATGCTGAACACTGCCTGATGTCGGACTGTTGCCTGAAGTTCAACTGCTGCTGAACTACTGCTCAGCACATTACAACTGCTACTATTTCTCGTTTGACTATTTGCTTTGGACTGTTTTTCTCCGTGTTTGCTGGGGACTGGTAAGAAGAAAGGAATACTTCTGTTTTGCTTTGAAACACCATTCTGCTATCTGCTACTATTGGGTTTTGATTGAAAGGTGCCGGGCAGGTGGTTCTCCCCTCGCCCCACCCGGGAGACAAGGCAGTGCCCAGAAGGGTAAGGGAAAAAAGCCACTTGTCCCCCGGAAAAGTAGAGAAGCACAGGGCAAGGGGAGAACCGCCATGCACACGCAAGTCAAGGTCTCCCCATTGCAACCACACACACACACCCTGTGCCTTGGTTGTTGCTGCGAAGGGAGGGAAAGGCAATTGCAATGAGACCTTGCCTTGCACGTGCACAGCAGTTCTCTCCTCAAACTGCTGTTTCCCTGGGGGACAAGAGGCTTCTTTCCTTACCCTTCTGGACTTTGTCGGGGAGCACCGCCTTGTCCCCCAGGGAAGCAAGGAGGCACTGGCCAAGCGGCTGTCCCCTTGGCTGGCGGCAGCTTCTTGAGTGGAGAGCCTGGGATGGGGCCAGCCCGGAGGACAAACGGCTGCTCTTCCTCACCCTCCCGGTACATTTTTCAAGTGGTGGAAAAAGTAGGGAGCATTGCATGATCTTTTATTCCCTTTTACTGTACTGTATTGTGTTTTTTAGATTTTTTTGGGAGGTCAGGGCCTTTTTTATTTTTAATGCATTCCTATGGGGAAATGTGCTTCAGGTTACGATTTATCCGGTTTATGACGAAGGCTGTCAGAACAGACCACAATCGTAACCCAGGGTTTTACTGTATCTATACCTCAGTTACAAACTTCATTAGCAAACTGCTGCAAGATACCAAAAGTCATTTATTTATTTTTTAAATTTCATACAGTATAGCAAATGTCGTAGGAGCCCTGGTAGCGCAGTGGGTAAACTCCTGTCCTGCAACCAAAAGGTTGGAAGGTCGATTCTGACCAGGGCTCAAGGTTGACTCAGCCTTCCATACCTAGTATGTTGGGGGCAAAATGCTAATTAACTTGTTAACCACCCAAAGAATGCACTAAGGTGTAGTCTTTAAAGACTATAGTAAAACCCCGGGTTACAACCGCCTCAGTTTAAGTTTTCTAGTCATGCCTGCCACATGACCACAGAAACGTCTGCAGCAGCAGACAGCGCTGGCTCTTCGGCTTAGAAACAGAGATGAGCACTGCACCGTAGAGTCGGATACGACTGGCTTTCGAGCAAGGGAAGCCTTTATAGCAAATGTCGACACTGTCGTTCTAGCTTGTGGCAGTTTGCAGGTCAGATTTTTCTTGAGTGAACCATATTAGCAGGCAACATTAATAGGACACTTGCTCATTGAGCTGCTTAATTTTATTGAAATTTATTTACCACACATTCCCCAAATGGGTGAATTCTCCAGGCTCAATATTTTTCCTCTAGTACTTAACCTCTAGTCTAGAGCAGGGATTCTCAATCTGCAGCCCACGACACCATTTCATGTGGCCCTCCACCACACCAGGAAGTGCCATGTGGTGGAGGAAAGGCAAAATGGCCGTCCGGCCCCCAAAGCTGTCTGAGGGATTGTAACCCGGCCCTCGGCTTTAAAACATTGAGAACTCTTGTCTGGAGGAACAAAAATACTGTACTACCTGTGTCAAGACCGTCAAATCCAACAGAACTGTCTTCCATCTGTAGCGTTGGCACTAATACACATCATTAATGACTGACTGACTGTCAACAGCATGCAAGGGTTATCACACTATATTCTTACATGGCTGACTGAAAGATAGCTTTAAATGTTTCCAGATGAAATTTTAATAGTCCTGCCTCATACACAGAATTATACACGGGGTTCAGATGTAGTAATCTTTTACTTTTATCCTTCTCATATTTTTCTGCTACTATGTCTCTCCTTTATACTCCCCCTTGAAAAGCCATTAAGGAAGGAAAGGTTGAATAGCTGTGTCATATTTTTCAATTCACAGTGCTAGGATTCATCTGTCTGAAAGCACACTATGTCCGGATATAATCTTTGGAGAGCAACATATCAGTGAACCTCAAAGTGCTGTACATTTGTAACCATTAACACATACATAAATTATACTTTATTTTTCCTCTCCAAAAAAGAGAATGTTTTGAATTTCCGCCAAAGACATATTTTCTATCTCAAAACTTCTCTCACACTTAATTTAAATTAAGACTATTAGTTCACTGTCCAATAAAGGATTCTGTAGTTTTATATTAAACAATAGCGTACAGAGACATACTCTATTAGGGGAAGAAATACCTAGCAAGATATTTAATATATTGGCTGAATTCCTTTTGGTGTAACTTAATCTGTATCAGAATGATGACATCATCCCACCATGGTAATATTTAATATAAATTTAATGAAAAGTTCTAATCTTCGCCATTTCAGGTTCTCAGGTTCCCTATTGTTCCCTTTCACCCTAGAGAAGTCTTTGCGTAAGCAGGGAGAGAGAAAGTAGTGTTGCTAAGCGATTTTTGTTGTTATGCGGGTTTCTATGGAGTTTCCCACATAACGATTTTAGTGTCGTTGTCCAGATAATGACGGTTATTTTAGCATTGTTGTCCGGACAATGACACTAAAAATGTTGTTATGCGGGGGGAACACGTGGTGCATAACAACGCGTTAAGCGCAAATGATGCTATCCGAACGCGTTGTTATGTGAGGGTTGACTGTTCACAGAAAGAGCCTCCTCAAAGATCGTGAATACAATCGGACATACCCTGGGGAGCAACCTTGCCAGCTAATCTTTCTAACACCAGATTAAGCCAAATTAACTGAAGAATGAATCCACCTGAAAGGTCTTTGTCAAGACCAGCCATAACAATGATCTCACCAGAAACATGCACCAATGAGGACTTAAGTTTGGCCAATGATAAAGCCAAGAAAGTGGCTTCATTTTGGCAGTCCAGGGTTTGATTGGGACACAAAAGACTGCCACTGAATTGTACCACAGAAAATGTGACGGCCAAAAGCAATCTGACAGCAGTTTTTGGCTATGAAATGCTCTGCCTCTCCTTGACCCAAGGTAAAAAGGAAGCCCTATGGAACCACAGAACTTTACGGGTGGAAAGGCAGAGTTAGGAACGATTTCAATGTCAATAGGTATATTTTGTTTCTCAGAAAATCATTGTCACAAACGTTATCTCCTTAAATAAGTTGAGAATCTAAAGTAGGCTGTCCCAAGAGAGATGAATTCTGAACATAAAATGCCAAAGTGCCAGCACTGTATGTGTCTGCGGACATGTGGCAGGCATGACTAGACATCGGAGTGTCTAGTTTACCTTTCCACCAAAGTGATACCTATTTATCTACTTGCAATCTCTTGCTTTCAAATGGCTAGGTTGGCAGGAGCTGGTGCACAGACAGAAGGTCTCATCATGCAGAACTCGGGTCTCAAACTGCTAACCTTCTCTAACTGCTGACCTTCCAGTCATCAAGTTCAGCATCTTAATCACTGAGCCACCGACTGCCTGAGAAAGCAGTTGTCAATTTGGTGTAGAAAAGTCAAGGAAAGCACATCTTCATCATCATCATACAGAACTAGAAGGACTTTATGAATCATTGAGTCCAGTCTGTCGAGGAGGCACAGTAGGGAATTGAACCCCCAACCTCTAACTCTGCAGCAAGATGCCTAAACCGCTGAACTATCCAGTAGTTCATGACATGTTTGATAAGACAGTAAAAGTCTCATAATAAAAAATTATCACAGAAGGACTCGTTATTTCTTTCTCAATCTCCCCCCCCCACACACACACACACTATTTAAAATGTTCTTTTTATAACCATGAAATTCTGTGAACGAAATTGAAACAGAAATGCCTCTGAAACTGGCAACAGAGGCAGATTGCAAAGATCAACCTGACAGTTGCGTAGCTACTGCCATAAATGCAGCAGCGAAAGCTGCTGAATGCCGTATATACTCACAATGCTTCATCACATCATCACTAATATTTCATTCTGGCACTGGGGTAGGAGTATGGTATCCACAAATATGTTGGGGGTGGGAAGTGATAAATAAAAATGCTTCTGCCCTTAATTTTCAGGAGAACAGCTCTAAAATAGGCAAGTGGCTCCAGTAATCCTATAGTTTTGATCGATTTAGCTGTGGAGTAATAAGAACAGAAATACTATACAAAGACGTATCACATCCCCACCACAGTATGCATCCAAAATATTGAAAGAACTAAATATTTCTTTTTGACACTGGTAGAATGAGAATGCTTTAAAGCAGATGCCCACATAGATAGTAAATTGCCACTGGGTAGAACACATCAGCCTCTTTAAGTGTGGTGAACATCCTTGCTCCAGAAGTGGACCATATTATTAATCAGACCACAACCATCAAAACAACCATGTCAGCATAATGTTCTGAGAGTTATGGCCCCCCAAATTCTAATAAATTGATGTTCTACATCAGGGTTCCCAACCTTTTTATGCTGCGGGCCTGACAGCTGAGCGGGCCAGACCGTGCTCCCCAAAAGCTGAAGTAAATGCACCCATTTCCACCAGACGTGGGTGCATTTACAGTTTACCATGTTTACACATGTGGATTTTACGGCTGTGATAAACACCTCCGCTTCCACTTCTGGATGCGGCGGCGGCAGGCCACATGAAATCGTGCCGTGGGACAAGTCCGACCTGTGGGCAGTAGGTTGGGAACCTCGGTTCTACATCCTTCCCTGGGTCAGTTTTCAACTTTCCTTTTCCTGTCCCTAAAAAAAAAAGGCATTAGCCATATGAAACTTTGAATCCATCGTTGAAAAACAGCAGTTATCATCAACATTTCAGGGATATAGAATTGTACATGCTAAAACAACAATAGTATTGAAACAATGACACCACAAATAACATTTAGAATGTGTTAGGGCCTCTTGGCACCCAGATCTCAAATAAGACATTGTTGCTTCAGGAAAGAGGGAAGCAATGCATGATCCCAAAATTTGGTCCAGCAGATGAGACTCCACTATTTCATAGATAAATCTTTATTGTCATTGTCCTGCACAGAACAACGAGATTGGGGAAGGACAATGAGATTCATGAAGGACAACTGGAGAGCACACTACTCAAGGATATAATCTTAGGCCCTCCTAGTTCCGAGTTCCAAAGAAATAAAGAGCCCATGGTCAAATCCAGAGTTTAAGACATACACTGTGTGATCTTTCAACCTATTACAATTCATCTGTCTTTTCCTTCAATTTTAAGACTACAATGGGGAAATATTGCTAGCAGGAAAGAAAAGATGGCTCACAGTGATTTTTATGTGGGAAAATGGCCAAAAGCAGTTGTCTTCAATGGTGTTGTAACATGATATTTTGAATGCAAAATATTTTGAAATATTATAATATCATGCTTAGTCTGATTTCTATATTCTTAAATAAAGTTACTTAAAACTTCCAATTTCTCTTGACTCAGGTGGAGCTGAAAGTTAATGGGCAATAAGCCAGGCACCTGATTTCTTGGAAGCTACCTTTTGGGATGTTAATTTGTCTGTCCTGGCTACCCAAGAGCTATTGTTAAACTTGAAGCTCAGAGTGGCATTAGAGTGATTTCTTTTAAAATAGGTAACTTTCATGAAAACCTGCCTCTCTGTGTGCATGTTTACTAACTCTGAATGTTATATCTTATCATTTCAAGGAACAGTGCTGATAAATTCTGATAAAAGCATATATATCAATGACCATACACTGTGCTCTCAAGGAATTGTGTCAAAGAAGGAGTCAACTACCATCATCCAGATGTGGAATTTGTTGCCATGATTCTTCTTATCCAGCCTTTTTTTTTACTCAAATCTCTAATTGTAACACTTTCAATAGCTATTTGGTTTCTGCTACATGAAAAATAATTGTAAAATGCTGTTTCTGCCACATGGAGAATATTGTAAAATGACTCTGTATTTTCTGAACTCCCAAAATGTTTCTTTTTCTTTAAAACTTGAAGTACATCAGGATAGGTGTTTATGCATGGGACAGGATGGAGGATTTAACAAGGAGGTGATACTGCTTTCATCCACAGATCAAAGACCACTATCTCAGGAAATGGGCTGTTTGGGAGGGGGCTATATAGATTTCTGTATTAAGATTTATAGTTATGCAATTTGGGGGTTTAGCCATTTGCTACTGATATTTTGGGCATCACTTCATGGAGGAGGGGACTGTCCATCATTAATTTACCATGTGATCCTGTTTGGACCAATTGAAATTGTCTGGATTTTTGAATTGTTTCATCTATAAAGGGTTTCTTGAGACTCTCGGCCTTCTGCACCTTCACCTTCTCACTCCCTGATCCAAGGTGGTCAGGATGGCTTCCCCCCATCCTCCTTTTCTCTCTCTCTCTCTCTCTCTCTCTCACTCTTTCTCTACCTCCAGCAAGCTTTTCCTCCTTATCTCCTTCTTTTCCTTAGGCAAATCGTAAGCATGTGATTTCTAAGCAATCTTCTCTTCCTTTCTTTATTCTTTCCTTTTAAGGTTCATTCATTTCTAAGTAGGCCTTTAAGTAACTACATTGTTTATTTCAAAGTAACTTCTTTACCTTTAAGTAATTTCTATCTTTATGTAAGCTTCTCATTTATAGTAACTTCTTCATTTATTTTTATTCCTGAGTAACTCCATATGTCTAAGTATTTTTAAGCAATCTTCTGTATTTCTAAAGTGAACTCCATCTAACTGGATTTCTTATATTTTTCTTATTTGGTACTTTATTTCCTTATTTGATTCATAAGTAAACATCTTTAAAATTATATCAAAACACTTTGTCTGTGAGTTTGTTCCTGATTCAACCCTGACTGTGTATGGTCCCATAAAAGGTTGCCAATTTTCAGGTAACAGTGTGTTTTGAAGAAAACTCAATTTTCCAGAAGTAAGGTACAAAAGGGAAGTGAGCTGGAAAACAATAAGCACATAACTACATAATCACCTCCAGGGAGTGAAGAAGAAATGGAACTGCAAAACAAGAGGGATTTTGTCCTACAACTCTAGTATAAGAATATACCAAGAGACCACCAATCTGAAATCATCCATCTGGCACATTTGACGGCAACAATCACCCAACTGTGCGATAAAAAGGTATGACTACTTCTACCTTTTATAATACTAACTTTATTTACATTTTAAAATAAAACATAATACAAAGACAACTTATAAATAAGTAAAATGCATAAACAAAACAGAAAATAAAATGAAATAAGACAAGAATAAACCAGAAAGAAAGAAAAGAAAAAACTTACAATAATAAATGTATTAGTGATAGTGTGCCCTTCACCTGGAGACACTCTAATTACATTTTACTTGTATAGTAAAACCCTACTTACGTAAAAAGTCTGTTCCGTAGGTTTTTATGTAAATCAGTTTTTTACTCAACTCAAAGCAAACCCATAGGAAAAATGAATTTTTACTTAACTCAAAGCAACCGCATAGGGAAAATGATTTTTTACGTAACTCGATTCGAACACATAGGAAATTGTGTTATGTAAATTGGGACATGGTTTTAGTGCAAAAATCATTATGTAAGTTGAATTTTATGTGACTCGAGGCATATGTAACTTGGGGTTTTACTGTACTTTGTTCTGTACCTTTTTACTTTGACTTCAATACACTTTTTGAAACCTGGAGAGACTTGGAATGATTGCTTAGCTACGATGCTACCTTATTTACACTAGTTTGGAGGCCTGGGTTGTTCAACCAGGTGGCTGCAGCTCAGAAGCATGACAGGGCTTACTCAAGGGTAAAGACCCCTATCATGACATGCACCACTCCCGGAAGCAGGAGTAAAATGTGAGTGCATGTGCGCAGAACACGCCCATGCATGCACATAATGGTGCCATAAATGACCCACGGATGTCATAAATGCATTTATGATAGCCCTAGGTAATTTATGGCAGCGTTATACGCACACGCACACACGTTTTACTTCCACTTCTGGGGGAAACCACATGACGTGACTGGCCTACGGCCCAAAATTTGTGGGCACACCCCTACAGTTTCAGTTGCAGGCTAGAACCACAAGAATATATAAATGTCCAGGTGGACACTAGGTAATCTCTAGATAAAGGAAGCAAGGTTAAACTATTCCTTGTCTGTGGGGGCTGATCCTGTTGAGGTGCCCTAACTCAGAGTGTGCACAGTGATTGCACCTGACTGCTTTTAAACAGACCTTGAGAGCTATAATTCCGGGCTGTATTTAAATGTTGGGATCTAAAAATACTGTGGTTGTCACATTTTTAAAAAAACTGTTCTGTCCATGCTGTTGTGGTGCAGTTTTGATAAACTCCATTGTGTTTTATTGTGCTTAGATGACTGTGAAATGCCTTAGGGAGGTTTTGCATGGAAAGGCAGTATAAAAAATGTTTTTCATAAATAAATATAATTAAATAGATGTGTCCACCTACACAGTATTACAATCCAGTTTGCAGACCTTCACTGCATCTGACTTGAAGATCTCAAGAATTACTATTTTCATTTTTGTTTGAAATCAATGGGATTGGACATCTTGTCAACACAATCCTTTGAAAATGATTTTGCAGAGATTTTAGTGTTTTTTTTTTCATAAAAGGAAAGCAATTCTGATGCTGACACATTAGCAACATATGGGTTAAAATTATTTGGATGGGGTAGGGAGAGAAAATTCACTATCTTTGCAGAAGAAAAATAGATAAATCACAATGTCCTTCAAAGGAGCAGAAAAGCCAAGGGCACAACATATGTTTAAATACCAATTTGTTACCAGTGTTTGATATATGGCTTATTTCCTTTTACATCAGCAATTAGCTTCCTACTAGTAAAATGCTAACTGCAGATGAAGTAGGAGCAGTGGAGAAAACTAGACAGATAAATAAAGGAACTTTTCAAGCAAGCAGATTGCTAAATGGAAGTGGTTATATATAATAAGAAAACAATGATAAATTATTTTTAATAAATATTTTCCCTTACGGAGTACTGCAGTGGCTCAAGTCGCTAAGACACTGACTGGGAAGCGGAAGGTCAGCAGTTCGATTCCTGAGTACTGCAGGACGGAAATGAGCTCCCGTCTTCATCCCAGCTCCTGCCAACCTAGCAGTTCAAAAGCAAGAAATTGCAAGTAGATAAATAGGGACCACTTCGGTGGGAAGGTAACAGCATTCCGTGCGCTCCGGAGTCTAGTCATGCCTGCCACATGACCACGGAAACGTCTGCAGAAGCAGACAGCGCTGGCTCTTCGGCTTAGAAACAGAGATGAGCACTGTACCCTAGTCGGATACGACTGGCTTTCGAGCAAGGGAAACCTTTACCTCTACCTATTTTCCCTTACAATAATGTGATATTACTCAATTCCCGGTAATGTTTCAAGGATTTTCTGATCCCACAAAAATTCCAATGCAGTGAGGGTTAGGATTATGGTATGGATTCAGGGGCTAAACTCCTCTTGCTTAGCATAGTAAATTGCAATAGAGTAAGCCCACAGAATCAATGGGAGTCAACTTCTCTACTGGAATTTACGAAGGAGTCCGCTCACCAAATCTTCATTGGGTCAAATGGCCTTACTCTAGTACTATTTACTACTCTAAGCAATAGCAGCAGCAATAGCAATTACATTCATATACCACTCTATAGCACCTAGTGCTCTGTCTGAAAAGTGCACAATGTAATTAGCATTTTTGCCCCCAACATACAGGTACTAATTTTACCAACCTCAAAAGGATGGAAGGCTGAGTCAACCAGGAGCCCATCAGAACTGGACTCACAACATCAGCAGTTTGGGCTGCAGTATGACAGCTTTAACCACTGCGTCACCAGGGCTCTAGGATTTGGGCTTGTACATCCTGAACGTCTTGTACATCCAGAATGAATTCAAAGTTTATCACTTACACTTTACTGCAACCAGACTAAAGTAATTATTTTGGCTTCTTGATATCATGGTTCACAAAAAAACCCCAACATGTTTTATTTAAGAAAAACAGCATTTACTACACTGAAAGTAAAATGTAATGTACTTGCGAAGACAATTTTTGTCCCAGGCAGTTTTTATCTCTATGTAAGCAGACGCTCACAACTCTTCTAGTGAAAATAACACAGAATGCATGCATTCTATGTCTACTTCTCTGTGAATTCTGCATTCTATGACTACGCCAAATATTTTATGACTACAGTAAACCTTCTAGTAAAGTATTCAAGAACATGCAAACAGCTCACAAATTAAACACAAAGACAACTTCCCTCTCCATTCACAACTAGTTTCCACAATAACACTGGGAAACAGACACAGGTTAACTCATTCTCTAATAATCTAACACCCCCTGTAAATAACTACAGTGGACCCTCGCTTTACGGATGCCTGCCTATTGGAAAACTCACTTCAAGGAAAGAAATCAACTTCATGGACTTTTTTGGAACATTTTTTCAATGTTCCAAACATTTTTTCAACACCGCGGTTCACTTTATGGACTTTTTGTTTTCAATGCATTCCTATAGGGAACTGTGCAATGCATTCCTATGGGTCAGGAGTTCTCAACCTTTTAAAGCTCGGGCTCGGGTCACACTCCCTCAGACAGCTTTGGAGGCTGGATGGCCATTTTGCCCTTCCTCCACTACATGGCACTTCCTGGTATAGTGGAGGTGGGGGCGGCACATGAAATGGCACTGCAGGCCGTACTCAGCTCATGGGCCGCAGGTTGAGAATCCCTGCTATGGGCGGTTCACTTTAAGGACAAATTGCTTTATGGACAAACCCGTGAAACGGATTAATTCCATAAAGCAGGGGTTCACCGTAATGTCATAACTAATGGTCTTCAGTGCATCTCATAGCAGAAAACTGATTCAGTTGTGTGCGGAGAAAGAGGTATTTTTCTGGAATCTGGAAGAACCAGCCCAAAGCTCTAGAAAGGTACATAAATAGGAATTACATTTGTTAAACGAGCTTACTTTCCCCACAACAGAGAACCCATGGATATATCTGCCTTAGCCCATGGCAGCATTTACACAACTTATTTGATTGAAGTGCACTTGAACTTGGGGGTTGACTTCTGATGCCAGAGGGCCATATTTGCCCTCCCCCAAACTGTGAACCTCCCACTTCCATGTTCGTTTTATGCTCAGAATGGCCAACTGCTCTCAGACCAATGAGGAAAAGATGATAATTCACCATATAAACATCATATTACATGCCCTAGGCCTGGTTCAGAACCATACAAGGTCTTTTGCAGAAACAAACCTTGACTAGATCTCCAAACAGCCCTGGCAAACTAAGTTTATTATTTCGAAGCATCAGAACTCATTGTTTTTACACAAAAAGTCACAACAGGAAGCAGACTAATTTGAAGATTTGGAAGGTAGTAACATCCTCTTTATTTATGTTAACACTGCAATTTGATTATCCATTAATCCATCAACCTTCCTCTAAACCTTGTGTAGATATGATGTACTCCTGCTGTTTTGGGAGTAAAGGTCCCATAAATCACCACAAGCATGATAAGTGGTAAGGGACTATTAGATGTGTTGCCCTCAACATCTACAGCGCCTAAACCCAAAAGGATACAAATTATTTAGGTTTTCCTTGTCAAAAGTGTATTTCCTTATTAGAATCACAAGAACTTCTTCATGATAAATTCAAACTTTTCTATCTATTGTAGTACTAAACATGATCTCATGACACGCCTGCAGTCTCTAAATGAATAAATCCTGAAGGTTTCACTGAGTTAATTTTAATCTGAAAAGTTTTCAGTTAGACAGTTTTCTTTCCTTTTTTTAAAAAAAGGCTACTTTAGGATTGATTCAAGGGAGAAAAGAAGTGATGGACAGGTTGATTCCTGTAATTGTAGTTCTTTGAGTTGTCACTTGTGAATTTGCAGGGACTACAAAGAAAAAATGAAAAGATTGCTCCTTTTAAACAATCCATCACAGCATTTCATTACAAATTAATTTGCGTTCCCTCTAATGGACAAAGAAGTGCCTTGAGACATCACCATTATACAAACAGAATGAAATTGGGATGCAGAACATCAAAAACTAAAGTGTATTTAACTGGCAGACAGGTCTAATTTTCGGAAGATGTTGACTCATGCCTTGTTTGTCTAGACAAAGGAACTCTTTTAAGAATTCCCTAATTGGGTAAAAAAAAAACTTCAGAGCCACATTCTGTCCCCAAAAGAAGATAGCATTTTTGGTCCAAATGAATCAAGGAAATAAATATCCCCAAGTGGGAATTCTTTTTATTAGAACCAATCACAAGATAAAAAAGCAAGATTTTATATGGAATTAACAAACCACTGCTTGCCTGTGGAACTGGGATGTTTGTCATGTATTTGTTGTTGTTGTTGTTGACTGTCCCCTTTATTGTCATTGGTGGTGAAACTCTACATGGACAGCACTAATTTATTGGAAAGCAGCCCTAGTATGTTACACAAAAGGTCTTCTTGCTAGATGGGGAAGCCAATTTCTGTTCTTCTTCCCTCCATGCCACATCTTGAGCTGGCTATAGTTGTTCTGCACAGGACAATGACAAAGATTTATCTATCTATCTATATGGATATTATTATATCCCAACTCAGCTTTGTAGGATGGCATGGAACACCCTCATTTTGATTGCCTTCCAATATACAGAGGCATGGATGTTCAGCAATGCAGGGTAGAGTTAGATGTCTCATGTTTACATCAACAATTTCACCATTTCCTAAACAGCTTCTGCCTTCTAAAAGAAGGTATAGGATCATAAAGACCTGGACCAGCCGCTTGAGAAATAGTTTCTACCCAAAAGCGGTTCTGGCTTTGAATGCAGCGCAATGCAGTCTATGAGGGAGCTTCTGCATATAGTTTTTAGAGTTTTAAGAGTTTTAGAGTTTTAAGAGTTTTAGAGTTTTTTAGGGGTTAAATGTGTATATGTGGGGTGGGAGTATGTTGATAATTTTGTATTGTACTAGCAAGGGTTGCCCGGCATTGCCGGGCTTTTTTCTCCGTGTGTTTTAGTAAAAAAATGAACCAATTTTATTTTTGCAATAGTTTTAAATTGTGTTGGAAGGTTAAATTGTGTTAATGTTTTTTTAAAATTGCTTAGTCTGTAATTTTAATTTTTTAAATGTTTATTTATGTAAACATTTTTTGGCTTGGCTGTTATTAACTGGGATCTGCTTTTTTTGTTTTTTTTAGGATTAATAAAAGAAGAAAGTATGATATAATTTTTTCAACTTGTTTTATGTAAGTGAATAATGTTTTTTTTTGAATTTTTTTAATTAGTTGTACCGTAGGTCATAATTTTAATAATGTAAAAGTAAATGTTTTTTTCATTCAATGTTTGTGTGTTTTTGAATTGTTTTTACTATTGTGGCCAGCAGGTGGTGCTGGTAGGGGTTATTGTATTTTGATTTTTTTCCCTCTTCTGGCCTCTGGGTGGAGCTTCTTCTGGTAAGTTGTCTCTTTCTTTATTCATTTCTTTTTCAGTCCTGGTGGAGGTAGCACATCTTTTGGTAACTTTGCTTGTTTTCTTTGTTTTGTGTGTGTGTGTGTGTGTGTGTGTGTGTGTGTGTGTGGGCGGGGGGTTGGAATTTGTATTTTTGTCTGTTTGTTTTGTTTTTGATTGTGTCTTTGTTTACTTCGTATTGGTTTTGGTGTTTTTGTTTTTGTGTATTTTTGGATGTGTTTGACTGTTTTTAGTAATTTTTTAAAAAATTATTTATTTATTTGTTGGTGGGGAAGGGACGTGGTCATTGGGGATTAGGAAGGGTGGGCTAGGTGGTGGGGAGAGGGGCATGGTCGTTGGGGGTTAGGAAGGGTGGGTTAGGTAGTGGGGAGGGGGGCATGGTCATTGGGGGTTAGGAAGGGGGGGCTAGGGGGCGTGGTCATTGGGGTTAGGAAGGGGGGGCTCGGTGGTGGGGAGGGGGGCTTTAGTGTGTTATGGTGCTTTGATTGTGTGAAGTCGTGAAAGAAGATCGGGTTTCCCCTTTAGTATCAGTGGGTGGGGGTTGTGACCCCCCTCTCCGCTGGCTACCCTAGGGTTGGGAGGTTTGTGGGGAGAAAAGGGGTATATTGCCCCAACACTTCTGGAACCTAAAGATTAGGCACAGTGGATCGAATTCCCCCCCTTCCTTAAAACCATTCCGTTTTTAAATAGAATAAAAGATGGAGTTGTTTTAAGGAGGGGGAGGGGTGGGATCGATCCACTCTGCCTGATCTTTTGGTTCCAGAAGTGTTTGGGCAATATACCCCTTTTCTCCCCACATACCTCCTAACCCTAGGGTAGCCAGCGGAGAGGGGGATCGCAACCCCCACCCACTGATATTAAAGGGGAAACTCCAGTCGGGACCTTCAGGCGCTGTTGGTGAGGGAAAGAAAGCCAGCTGGTGTTTGCTTGGCTATGAGGCAGTGAGTTGTTTTTCGTTGGGGGTTAGGAAGGGTGGGCTCGTTGGTGTGGAGGGGGGGCATGGTCATTGGGGGTTAGGAAGGGTGGGCTAGGTGGTGGGGAGGGGAGCTTTAGTGTGTTATGGTGCTTTGTTTGTGTGGAGTCGTGAAAGTAGATCGGGTTTCCCCTTTAATATCAGTGGGTGGGGGTTGTGACCCCCCTCGCCGCTGGCTACCCTAGGGTTGGGAGGTTTGTGGGGAGAAAAGGGGTATATTGCCCCAACACTTCTGGAACCAAAAGATCAGGCGGACTGGATCGAATCCCCACCCCCTCCTTAAAACAACTCCGTTTTTAAAGAGAAGAAAAGACGGAGTTGTTTTAAGGAGGGGGGTGGGGGATCGATCCACTCTGCCTGATCTTTTGGTTCCAGAAGTGTTGGGGCAATATACCCCTTTTGTCCCCACAAACCTCCCAACCCTAGGGTAGCCAGCGGAGAGGGGGATCGCAACCCCCACCCACTGATAGTAAAGGGGAAACTCCAGTCGGGAGCTTCAGGCGCTGTTGGTGAGGGAAAGAAAGCCGGCTGGTGTGTGCTTGGCTGTGAGTTGTTTTTCTTTTTCATTTTTCGGGCGCCGGTTTCCCCAGCGCTCTGCGCGCTCATGGCGCGCAGGACGCTGGGGCTTGTAGTTATGGGTTGCTGTTTTGTGTTTGTGCTGCGTTTTTTTAAAATGCTTTTCTTTCGATTGGCTGCGGCGCGTTTCCGAACGCTGCGCCGTGCGAGAGCCTCTCAGCCTGATTGGCTGTGGCGCGGCGCGGCGCAAGGAATGTTGGGAAGTGAAGTTGTTTCCCTTTCTTCGCGTTTGTGGGGCTGTTGCCCCACTGCCGGTTTTTTCAATCCTTCGTTGACCTGCGTACCCAGATCGGCCGTGTGCACGAAGGGTGAGTGCAGGCAAGTAGGGCGAGGCATAGCAACCTATAGCCAGTTCCAACGGTTAACCCTTGGATTTATAGGTTAAGATTTTGTTTAGGTTTTGTTAGGTTGATAAGTCTTTTTTCCTCCAATCTTGTTGTTCTGTGCAGGACAATGACAATAAAGATTTATTTTATCTTATCTTATCAACAATAATTTCATGTCAGAAATTGTTTGGGGCTGAAAGGATTTTTGTAGGAGAAACTCCGCTCAGGGGACGCTCAAATGAGGCTCCTTTCATGTCCCAAAGAGCTGGGACAGAGAGGGGCATTCAATCTGTCATGCAGTACCTGGGTCTCTAACTGCTGACTTGCCGGCCTTCCAACTAGCAAGGCGAGCTTCTTAATCACTGAGCCACCGCAGCCCCAATTAAACACAGGAAACCTTTATCACTCTCCGCAGCCAATCTTGTATTCAGTGACAAAGAAAATATCCAAACAAAACAAGCTGTCTATTTCCAAGTGGTGCAAAGAATGGTAACCAAAGAAAGCAGGAAAGAGGGCAAGCCTCATATACACAAGGTTACAATGTTTGAGACTTGTTAAAATCTATTTCCATAGGTAATGCTTGTGGATGGCAAATGGGATAACTTGCAATTGCTTCTCATTGGTAATTAATGACTCTCCACTAGGATTTTCAGGCTCACATCAGTCTGGTGGGTTAATGCATGTCTGAAAATCCAAATATATTTTATTATTACCAAATGGCATGAAACGGCTGCAAAATACTGTAATGTTGTTTGCCTTCTAGAATAGGATTCTGGACATCAGAAAAAGGTGAGGAGTACAAAAAAGATGTATAAAACAACACATTAAAAATGTACAGCAAAAAGGTCTTTTTCACACAAATGACACTAAAACTCAGAATAATTTTTAAAAAAACTGAATGGTGAGAGATTCAAAACATATGCTAGACAGTGTCTTTTCAGATCATTGATGAAATCCTGTTCCACAAGTTGTGTCATATAAGACTGATGACACCACCAGTGGTGGCAATGTCTTGGAAATGTAACATTTCTGATTCCTACCCCCCCCCCCCAAAAAGTCTTTAGGCTTCTGGGGAATCCCTTACTCAAGAAGCCACTAAGGGTACACATCTACCTGTAACAATTTCTTTCGCCATTTCAGTCCCACATCAAGCTTCACAGCTCATTAACAACATTCCTTTTATGAATAGGGTGGGGGTAGGAGGGTGGGTGGGTAGGTGGGTGGGTGATTTGGGATTTTTAAATCTGTTTTATATGTTTTTAATCTGCTGTAAACCGCCTTGAGTTGGGTTTGCCTGAGTGGGCAGCATAGAAATTTAAACATTAATTTAAATTA
Source organism: Bradypodion ventrale (assembly GCA_035047345.1). Classification (NCBI taxonomy): domain Eukaryota; kingdom Metazoa; phylum Chordata; class Lepidosauria; order Squamata; family Chamaeleonidae; genus Bradypodion; species Bradypodion ventrale. Next base: position 18,113,337 of record JAWDJE010000003.1, on the reverse strand, counting down.
AATTACATTAATTAAGCACCGCAGTGGCTCAGTGGTTAAGACGCTGAGCTTGGAGACTGGAAGGTCAGGGTTCGATACCCAAGTGCTGCATGACGGATCTTGGGGACATGAAAGGAGCCTCGTCTGGGCGTCCCCTGAGTGGAGTTTCTCCAGCAAAAATCCTTTCAACCCAGAGTAATTTCTGACACGAAATTTATTTAGCAGTAAGAAATTATCTGCTGCTTGTAACTACAGCCACTGAATTTTCACATAGTCTGGGGTTGCAACTCACAACTAGGGTACAACTGCACTATTCTCAAAAGTTATTTCTTGCATGAAAGATGATACTGGGTGTTAAGTTCAGTTGATTATTCCTCTGTTTATGCTATCAGTAATCAGTGGTTTTGGCAATGTGCTCAGTTCCAGTTCAATCGTTCAGCGGAATTTCTTGAACTTCTGATGAACTGAACCAAAAAAGGGAGGAAAATGAACTAATGCCTCTTTTGATCTTGTGATTATTAAGCTTGTGTTTTCATCCCTTTTTAACCTTTTGGCTATCTACTTTCTTCTATAATTTGACTGTTCTATACCTGATACTTCATAATGTACCCCTTGTTGCTTGTCCTGAAAGAAAAAAACTTTGCAGGCAGTATTTTGTTTGTTTCTCCATTTATTAAAACTACCACCATCATTAAAGAAGTGCTTAAACCTGGAGTTTTCACAGCCAGTCAGTGCAAGTCTGATACAGTCAAGCAAGAAGTGAAATATGGGATGTTCAGCAATTCGACAGAATCTCTGCCCCATCTTCTTCTCTGTGGCTTCTAAGAAAGGTTTCCATAGTACAACCCTTTCAATTGCTTTTATCCAACCTAAGACAGATTTAATATATTCTGCTCATAACCCATTTATCTTCCTAATTATCAAATTGCAATTACAAGTTAAGATACTGTACCTGATTCTTACAAATTCATACTCCAATATTTAACATATTTTAATCACATTTTTTGAATGATCGGATAAATCTGTTTCACTGGACTAATATTTATACAAAGGGATTCAGTCTTACTCCTATTTATAGGTAATCCTTCTAACTTACCAAAATAATCAATTTCTTTTAATACTGTTGGCAGATCTTCCCTAAGGTTAGCAAAAATATAGCAACACTACCCGCATCAGTAATGACATGGCAAGTTTAATAGCTTCCTTACTTGGTACAATAGCCTTTCAAGATTTCCTGAGGGAAACTGGATGGTTATCGTTACACATACAAACTAGTAAGGTCCTTATTATCTCTGATTCTAAATGATTTAATTATATTTCTAGTAATATATCCCCTTGTTTCCAGATTATCTCACAAAGCTTTGATGAGAGACCCAAAAACACAACTTAAAGAAGAAGGAACAGAAGGCATCCCATCTTTGTACCAAGACACAACACAAAATGTGCATATTCCTAGCTAATGCCTACAGCATTCTGTTGTTGGTTGTTGTTGTTTTACAACCTCACATGCTGCCTTTGGTTGGAGTGATAGGGATGGACTTTCCTGAGCTGGGTTGACCATCTAACTATGTACCATCAACTAACCATTCCTTCTGCTCTTCTTTTTAAATGCCTGATTGGGACAACTATTAAAAAGGATTAGGACATGCCAATGGACAAATTCATTGCTTCAACAAGAAGATGCATTTTATTGTTTGCATCCAATCAAACTGAATGAGAAGTGTGATAGTTCCACAATATATACCAAAGATGTATTTTGCACCTGTGTTTTCAGTCACTGAAGTGTTCCTGATTCCAGGCTGTAATCTTTGGACGATATTTCTTGCATTTAGTGCAGTTGTGTAACAGAGGTATGACTCAATTCTGTCGTGTTCACTGATTTTCTCTAATGATTATCATCAGAATCTGTCCTTTCCACATTCAAAAGATTCAATCAAAACAACTTCCTCCAACCTGAGTCCTATCAATGTGCTGGACTACAATTGCTGCTGTCTACACCACCATCGAGACCCCACCGGCTAGGGATGATAGGGACTGTAGTCTGTTCCATCTAAAAAGGGTACAATGTTGAAGAGGAGGTTTTCATGATATGTCACAAAAGTCTTCTCCCAGACAGTGTTATTCTCCATAGAAGGCAGCAACATTCGCACCAAACCCTGCTGGTCCTTCTACTAGCAAGCAAATACTCCCCCACCTTATGCTTAATTGAGAAGACCTTTACCAGTTAAACTGGGTTGGTTGCTGTTGCTGCCTCCTTTTTCAACGTGTTTTAAGTGCTTTTAAAATTGCATTATGGTTCAAGCATGTTTGATTTGCTTGCTTTTATTTAAGACCCACTGGAAGGTGGGAGAAATAGGCGTTCGAAACAAATAAATCAGTCTTTTATTTTTACCAAGTTGCCCTATGGCACAGGATCTCATCAGTCTGTTCCCATTGCCCAGTTAATTGAATTGGTTTGAGTTACTCCTTTTTCAACTTATACTCAGATCATCAATTAACAATGTATACCTTGACCTTGCCATACAGCATGTAGTGATTCTCCGGTACCTGTGACTCACTTGACCTGGTGATCCCAACATGCCCCACAGGAGGGCAATTTGATTTTTAAGGGGGCAATTTGAGAATGAGTTATAAACAGGGGGCATCAGGGTTTCAGAGATGCTTAAGTGGGGTATGGCCAAAAAAGGGTGGGAACCACTGCTCTAGACCAGGGATTCTCAGCCAGCGGCCTGTGGGCTGGATGCGGCCCACAGCACCATTTCATGTGGGGCCTCCACCACACCAGGAAGTGTCATGTGGTGGAGCAAGGGCAAAATGGCCGTCCAGCCCCCGAAGCTGTCTAAGGGAACGTGACCCGGGCCCCGGCTTTAAAAGGTTGACAACTCCTGCTCTAGGCCATTCTATTACAAAATTTACTCATCCATCCATCCATCCACTTACTTACATTTATATCCCAACTTACAGTTATATAAGCATTCAATAAAGAGAAATAAAATACAGAAAATAGCCAATATCATTAAAATTATGTACTGTACTATAAGAACACAATAATAACCCCCCAAATGACCCAAAGAACCATATCATTTAGCAAAACCAAATAGCATTAGGTAATAAAATCATAACAATATCCATACAATAATGTAACACTAGGGTACACAGAAAGAGCCTCCTCGAAGATTGTGGTATTTTTGAAACACAAACGAGCATTACATGGTAACAACAACCTTGTGTTGCTGACTCATCTTTCTCACACTAGGTCAGGCAAAGGGAATTGCAGAATGAATCCACCAGCAGCAGTAAAAGAAGGTAATAACAACAATCAAAGAAAATCCAGGGCCAACACTATGCAGTCCTAACGATCTCAATGTTAATAATGTAGGAGCGGTTCTAATCTTCATTCTTCTGTCACCTCCATTATCCTACTTTAAGTTTCCACTCCACAAACAATGCAGTGATGTCTGATTCTTGAACAGAGCTGCTTTATATTGAATAGGGCCACTCAGCCCAATTCCAACTTCCTCAGCATGGCCGCCTCCAGATATTTAGCAATACAGTTCCCATTAGCATCACACAACATGGCCACTGTTGATGGAAATTACAGCCCAACATATATGAAAGGCAATGGGAAAGCCAGCTAACATGACAGTATGTTTTTCTGTCTATGGTGGAAATCTTGCTATCTCTTTAACAGCAGTCAGATTGAGCCTTCTATAACCAAACAGTGTCCTAAAAACAGAATACTTCATTTCCTGACCGCACTCCCTAACAAAATGCAGTCCTGTTGTATCTATTTTGACAGTTGCTATTACATGTGCTCATCAGCAATTTGCTTGTTCATATAGAGATCACGTAATCACACTGATAGTGGGTCCAGGCGCTTACCTTTTGTGACACCATTAGCTGTCAAAACAAATGCCACGCCCTCAGGCGGAACAAATTCAACTTCTTCTGGTCACAGGGAATAGCAAAACATGTCATTTCCAATAGAGGCCAAGCACATGGTGTTTCATTTTAGACAGCTGTTGAAAGCACATTTTGTTGTTGCTGTTTTTTGCCACATGGCCACACACATCACATGGCCACATTTAATTAGCAGTGGAGCCAGTAAACTACTTTGGTCAGTGCGCAACAGGGATATTTCAGCATCTAAGAAGATTTCTTAATTTTTCACAATCCACCTCCAAAAGCTCCCATAGTTGCTTACCCATGCAGCAATATTCCAGCTTTTCTTTTTAAACCGTTAAATTGTGAGAAATGTCCTAGACCAGTGGTGGCAAACCTATGGAACACGTGCCAAAGGTGACACACAGAAGCCTTTCTGTGGGTACGTGCACTGTCATGGTAAAGCCCAATCCCACCCAGCCGGCCAGTCAATGGCAGCGTCACTTTCCCACCATCCCTCTCCCTCCGCCAACAGGGAGGCGAGATGGGAGGCTGAAAACCCGCCCGGGAGGGAGTGACAAGGGCGAGGTGAGGCGACCAGACACCCCACACACACACCTAGGAGGTGGAGGAGGTGGCAGTGCACGTACAGGGGGCACACGCACAAGGGGGCACAGGTATTGGAGCTTTCTTTGTTTAATGGTCAACCCATGATATCCTTAGCAGCCATCTGTAGATACACATTTCAAAAGCTTCTGCAGTAAAACCTTGGATAACAACTGCATCGCATAACACTAAAATCGGATAACAACCAGATTTTTTTTTGGGGGGGGGGGGGGGAGATTGCATCACATAACGCTAAAATCCTATGGGATGCATTGCATAACACTAAAATCCTATGGGATGCATTGCATAACGCTAAAATCCTATGGGATGCATCGGATAATGTTCGCTAAAGCCTGTGCCAGTTACAATGCATCTCTATGGAGTTTTGACGTTATCCGATGCATCCCATAGGATTTTAACGTTATCCGATGCATACATTGGATAACACTAAAAATCGGATAACACTAAGACTTGTGGAACAAAGTTTTAGCGTTATCTGAGGTATTACTGAATTCTCTTTTCAGATGCTTTAGTCCAGCCTTTCAAAGCCCAGGTGGCAGGTCACACTCCCTCAGATAGCTTCGGGGGCCTGACGGCCATTTTGCTCTTCCACCACCACATGGCACCTCCTGATGTGGTGGAGGTGGCTGGGTGCCACATGAAATGGTACCGCGGGCTGGCACAGGTTGAGAATCCCTGCTTTAGTCAATGTCCAAGCTTCAACTCCACACAAGAACACTGGAAATAAGTAACATCTCACTATTCGGATCTTTATAGTGAGTTAGATCTCTGCTGCATAACTAATGTCGCATTTTAATGAAGGTGGATCTTGCTTTTTCTATTCGTATTCTACCTTGGGATCCCAATTTTCATTTCACATACTCCCCAAATACACAATTTTGTCCACTCTTTCAATTTCTTGTGTTCCTGTCATTAGTTTGCTGTGAGTTGGAGTTTGGCTGTGTCTATAATAGGGCAATAAATCCAGTTGTAAGTGCTAAGCAGAGTAGTTCCACTGAATCAATGGGATCTGCTTAAGTGTTGCTGTAACATTTGGAAATTGATTTAACCGGTCTACTACAGCTGAGACAAACAAGATTCAGCCTGAGTGAGAAGTAAGGAAAAAGACAGGAAAGTACAGCTTGCAAAATAGCATTCACTACGCCGCAAACCAAGTAAGCAAGAAAAATGCTTTGCAGTTCACTCCACATCAGCAACACTGCCAGTCAACTGAGAAACTCACATAGTATCAACCTACCAAACTTTTTTCTCTCCATTAAGATTGTGTTTGGAATGATAAGTCCATGCACGTTGTCACCAAAATGCAAGACGGTTCGGTTCCAGCAACCTGAGTGTTGCTGTGGACAGCCATTTTAACTTGTTACGGTAATCAGAAAAGTCCAATGCTTAACCAGGTGACCTCTGTCTATCTTCCATTCCTCAGGCAAATTTAACTTTCAGAGCACCACAAGGATAAAATAAGGGTGGGAGGGCCATGTATAACTACTCTAAGCTTCAAGGAAGAATGGGTTAAACGTACTGAATCTCACAAACCTTATTACCACCACTGCTAATACCACTACTACTGTCAGTCAAGACAAAACACCAAGCCAGTGGTGGGAACCTAGGCAAACTGTCAAACAGCATGACAGCACTATCGTGACACAATACAGGCATACGCACATTTGCAACCTATGCTTTCTTACAGGGATCAAATCATTCTTGATTTATTTTGGAGACTAACTAGGTCTCCTACATTTTCTCATTAACCTCTCTTCAAATGTGGACACCTCCAGCATTCTTCATTCTCAGTATGTTACTGGCTCCCCTTTTCTCCACCCACTAAAACAAACTTAAAAATGCCAACTGCTGATCTGTATGGTGAGATGGAGTAGACCAGGGGTGGCCAAACCTTTCGCACTGTGGGTCGGTCTCATGGTTGGTCACGTGGTTCCTCCTGCTGTAAAACACATCCACGGCTATCATAAACATGTTTATGACAGTCATGGGTGTATTTATGGCAGCATTATACGCATGCACAGGTACATTTTACTCCCGCTTCCAGTAACGCCAAGGGCAGTGTGGGTCGGATGATTTTGCCCAATGGGCCAGGGCCGGCCCACATGTACTGATAGTAACAGAAGAAGCAAAAATGGAACATTAAAAACAGTAGTACAGTAAATTTCAAATAGGCCAATCCGGAAGAGGGAAGTGGTACTTAAGTACAACAGGCCAATGCTGGACTCTTTAGAATCTGAGACAGTTTTATGGAGCCCTTGTTACCTATTTCTAGCATTTCCCCCCTGTAAACAGGAGCTTAAGCTGGACATTATGCCACGTAAGAAAGCATACGGTGCATCGTAAAGAAGCACTTTACTCCATTCAGCCCTATAAAAATCCTCACCTCTAAAGCAAGCAAGGCCTATAAAGCAGCAAAAAGTAAACTGCAAAAATGAAGCTGTATTAAAAAGGATACTACAGTAGAACCCCGTACAGCATTTTAATCCATTCCACGGAGTTTATCGCTATGCGGTTTTCATTGTTGTACGATCTTCCCTATGGGAAAATCTGTACAACAATTTTCCCTATGGGGGAAAAAACCGTACAACGATGTTTGGCGCTAAGTGGTTTTTCCCACTGGAAAATCGTTGTATGGATTTTCCCATAGGAACGATCGCTATGTGGAACGGCTCCCCCCCCCTTTCCAAGCCTCATCGCTATGCGATTTCATCGTTGTATTAGGCGAGTGCTATACAGGGATCTACTGTACTTCCAAAGTGTATTAGAAACACTTCCAAAGAGCACAAGCAAATCCAGCAGACTGTTGGCTGTTTTAAAGAAAACAATAAATCTCCACTTAGCTCTTTGCTAAGGTTCAGGCAATCTTGTATTGCATTAATAATTTTTTGAGGGATAAATAACTGTTATAGTGCAAAACAGAATGCAAAGAAAGAAGGCAAAATATATAATATATAAAAATCAATCATGCTAGATACGCATACAAATGTAACACAAAAGGTGTTTTGGGAATGTAACACAAAAGGTGTTTTGCTTTCGAACAGCTAGGTTGGCAGGAGCAGGGACAGAGATGGGAGCTCACTTCATCGTGCAGCATTCAGGTCTCGAACTGCTGACGTGTCGACCTTACAGTCATAAAGTTCCGAACCTTAACCACTAAGCCACCGCAAATAGATCAGGCTTTAAAGCTTTAATGGGAAGGTTTCAGCTCTATTGGCCCAGAATTTCCAATTGACGCTCAACACTTTGCAAACCTATTTGTTCCCTCTTACATTCCAAAGTGTCTTTTGGGTTAGATATATTTTTACACAAGCCACTGTGTGCTCCCAGACATACCAATACCTCCTCCTTGTTTCTCTATAGCTCCATTTAGGTTGAAAAGCCAGGACTTACAACAAGTGGAATTTCAAATTAACCAAAGGAGAGTGCAGAAACTAACATCAACTGCATTTACAGAACGTCAGGTTTCCCCCCCACCCAAATTAAGCAAGCTGATGTCTGATTTAAAACAAAACAGCTGCCATATAAACCATCAAATTATAATGTATTAAAATATCATTTACGGATATGCTTGTTTCTCCTTTTTTTACTACAAATTATTTCACAGAAGATGCATGCAGACACAAAACCATGCTCAGGACTTTTAACAATGTTGTACTTACCATTGGCAGTGCATTGATGGGTGGAAGGTTTCCTTTTAGGAGCCTCCAGTCACAGGAAGATGGTACTGGAAGATAAAAAGAAAAACACTTTTTAAAAAAAAACGCATAATATTTAAAAATAAAACAAGTGTTAACACACCATACTGCAACAGCGGTGAGACCAGATTGTTTAGAAAGATTTTATAAAAGGCTGAAATTTTCATCTTTAGTTTTTTTTAGAGACGGAAACTATAGTCATGCCATCATAAAAGCAGCTGCTAATTTACATAACATATATGTAATTTAGAACAAGATGACATATTTTTTAAAGGCTATGAAGAAGGAAAATTGGAACTCTGGGCCCACTACAAAACTGGAACAGTTTCTCATATGTCATACATCTGATCCCAGGAACTATTAGCTCAGAAGACTGCATTATCATCAAAAGAAGACCACCAGAAGACTTTGTTTCTAAGTCATAATTGGAAGTTCAAGAAATAAAAAAGAAATAGTGAGTAAATGCATTGGTTTGTTCAGCAACACTGCCTTTTATGTAGAATTCTCGGAGACATTTTTTTTAGACAGATCATTGGCAACATCTTTCACAGGACCAACCAAATTGCCACACAAAACCATGCATGCAAACAGTTCTTCAGTATTCTAGAGTTAGAAAGCTAAAAAGTACAAAAAGCTAGAAAGTACAAAAAAGCACAGAGATGGGATGGAGGAATCAAAAGATTAAGTCAAATACTGTCACCACAATTTCAGCCCCAAGAAGAAACTCCATATTGAATAAATCATGGGTAATTTTGCAAAAAATCTGATTTCGCCTAACAATGAAGAATCAACAGCACACAGGATTTCTAGAAATGGCTATCCAAAAGTTAAAGAATTGCCCATTGTCTTGGTGAAATGCACAAATCTGAATCAGAAAAGAATGCTTAATTGTGAAACAAACTAAATAATCCTGTGGAATTGAAAATAAAAATGGAAAGTGACAGATCACAACAAACCTGTAGAAACAATTATATGTGATATATACTCTTGCTGCATTTATGACAGAGGTGAAGAGCTTCCTTGTACGTCTAACAGGGAAGATAATGAGTGGGTTGTTGTTCTTCAAGATTAGAATTATCAATTACCATTACAACAAAGGGCATGGCGTAAAACACACTGATTCATAACTCGCTCACTCCAGTTTCATGCCACTGTTCTGCACTCAAAACATATGAGCCAAGCCAAGAGAATCTCTTTCACATTATGCTCATAACAGCTGTCCCAAATCAACCGGGTGAGGCTGGGAGAGAGGCAGTAACAGGGAAATATATAGACATGGGGTGCCCAAACATTTTGCACCAGGGACCTGACCATGCCTCCCAAAAGTGGGCACATTTGCACATGCGCATTAGGAACCACTTCGTGGAGTGGTTCCAGACATGTTTGCACATGCACAAATGCATCCACACCACCCCGGAAGTGGTTTCACCACTCCCGGAAGTAGTTTCGGACATGCATGCGCATTTCTGGGTGAGACCCCCATTCAGTTCCAGGAGGGGTGAAACCACTGACTTATACTTCTGGGAATTGAAGTTCCTCTGTGGGGCATGTGCCCCACATTGGGAATCACTGCCTTAGCACTTTTCACAAGCTGTTAGTAATAAGAACTCCTCCATTTCTCCAGCAAGTACAGCAATGACAAAGCATCGCTATTTTACAGTGTCTTGTTGGAATGAGCAGAGGGGCTCAACCTGAAATGGTAGGTGGAGGTAAACCTTTCATGGCTTGGCCCTCAAATCACCTATGATGGCATCAGGAATAAATAAAACCTAACAAACAGCAGAAGCAGCAGTGGCGGTTGCTACTCATATCTGAGTATACTGTACATTTTCCCCCTGGAAATCATTTTCAGGAAAAATGCCACTGGTGTGAATTCATTTAAGGTGGATCCCAGCTTGCCAAGAAGTGACTCATACACTATTATCATGAAGCCACATATGAAATGAGGCACATATGAAATAAGACATGCAGGATTTGACACAGGGACTGCAATCGACTGCCACATCCTTGAGGATATTAACAAGGTGCGCCTTCACAGCCAGTCCATCTGGCATGGCTGCTTCCACCTCCATGACGGTTGGGAATCAGAATAATGAAGTGGTTTCTCCACATTTTGCCGTTGGGTCCAATGTGATGGTTTCCAGTGGCATTTCTTCCACTGAGGGGACCATTACCCCACCTAAAGGGACTCATCCGCCCATAGTCATTGGCCCCTTTAGGGAGTCTGGTTATTTACCGCCACTCAATAGTCAGCGTTGAGACGCTGGCTGTACAGTCTACTCCAGGGGTGGCCAACATTAGCCCGCTATGGGCCAGACCCACCCCGACACACAGCTCTGCAAAGTGGAGACTTGGTTCCTCCTGTTGCTTCCAGGTTCTGTGGCAGTGGTGGGTGCAATTGCACTGTTTTTTCAGCTGTATTTGCAACCTCCGCCACTTCCTATGGCAGCAGGGTGGGGTGGGGACATTTTTGCTGTGTGTTGGCAATTTTTCACTGCATTTTCACTGAATTTTTGCAGCAAAAACTTACCAAAACATGGGGAAAATGTCACAGGCTTGCACTTTTGGCAATAAAGGCTATTTAACTTTAATATTGGCTATTACTTTATCCTGGCTTTTTAGTTCTTTCCCAAAGAATTCATGCAATGAGAAAATCACAAAGCACTATCAAGCAATTCATCACCATAAAAAAAATTGGTAGGCAGAAGGGCAGGTTGAAGAAATGGAAACAAGGACATCTTTGGACTACAGTTTTTTGCACCAAAGCTGGGGAAAAAATAACTAACGTTAATATTTTTCTGCATAATCCAGATGTTGCAGGAAATGAAAATTGTTAGGACCTTTATCTAGCATCTCAGCATATTCAACCACATAATCAAAGCCCTGATTGGCAGTCACTATGAAGCCTACAGATTGGCTAAGACTGGATTTCTGCAACAAACTGGTTTTTTAAAAATCCAAAGTATAAAGATACTGTATCTAATAATCATTTTCAAAATCCACTTAAATGTGACTATCCTAGAGATATTATCAGAAAAACACTTCCAATTCTTGAGATGTTCACGCATATACCTGGCCTTTTTGGTGGATAAAAATCAATACAATTTTATAAAAGTTAAATCAGATATTTTTCACAATTGCTATCATGTTGTTTTTTAAAGCCCCAAATTATCATATTTTTCTTTCATGTCCCGATCAAACCCTGGACTACCAAAATGAAGCCAATTTCTTCACTTTGTCATTGGGCAAACTTAAGTCCTCATCAGTGTATGTTTTTGGCAGGAATTGGCAGACCAGTAAATAGGCCAGACTCTGTCTCTCTACATTCACACATTGTGTTGTTGCCCACCAGCATTCCCCACTTGAGCATGTAGGTCTTGCATTTAGGGACTCCAACCCTCAACCTATTCATGTACCTCCAAGTGAGATCTTCAGCTATACCCTCCTTTAATGATGTTCCTTGCCCAGTGAGCTCCTTCCTCCATCTTCTAATTTGGTTTTGCTCTTGTGTACCTTCAAGAATGTTTGTTCTTGCCATAAAGCTCTTCCTGGATCTAAGCCAGCGGACTTGAGGCTCATATCCGTTCAGCGGGTGTTGAGGGTCATTCTCTTGCTTAGAGCTTTAATTTAAATGTACAATAGCTGAAAAATCTCATCATGGAACAGGATTTACAAATTCTAATTATATACAATGGAACCTCATATAACGAAAAATAATCCAATCCACAAGGCTGTTCGCTATACGATTTTTTTCGCTATATGAATTTTTTTATATCAAAGATTCCTATGGAAAAACATGTATAACGAAGAAATTTTTGCTATGTGATTTTTCCCATAGGAATTTTCGTTATACGAGTTTTCCCCATAGGGAAACTATTTCACATAGCGAGAATTTTCATTACGCAAGTTTTCCCCATAGGGAGTGCTATTTTCACATAGTAAACATTTTTGTTATGCAAGGCGCCATGTCTTTTCAATTTATTTTCATTATGCGAGATTTTAACTATAAGAGGCATTCGTTATACGAGGTTCCACTGTATTATGGTGAAATGTGATTGCATAACCTTTTGAAATATTTGTGTAAATATGGTCCATTAGATCTATGGAGTTCCATAGGTCTCCATACAGATTCAGATTAATCTTTCTATCTCCCCCAGCACTGGAAGACTCAGTTCTGAAGATTACATGAAACTGCTTTTCTAAACTGGTTTTGTGACTCCAGAGATACATACTTGTTAATAGCAACACAGAGATACAGAAATCATATAGCTGATTCTAAGTGGAATTATTCAAATCCTAGAGCTTTTAAAAACAATTCTAAACATGATATTATGTTGGCAGCCCTATTAAAATCTTCTTGATGCCGATTCCTTCTGAGTGGGAACTTTAGCTTGTGTTCTTCTACAACTATGTGCAGACAAAGTCAAACCTTTACATCAATCTCTAAAAGTGCAAAAACACTTTCAGGTGGTCAATCAACATTGGAGATGGTCAATCAACACAGACTAACACGGCTACCATTTCAGGAAAAAAAATCAACATTAGATTACTGAAAGTGGAGACAATCTGGATGAGGAGGAACCTGGAGATAAACACAGAATGGTAGGGGCAGGCAGCAGAGACAGAAATGAAATGAGATGAGCAGACTATCTTAGTGAAGTCTTGAGATTTAGTTGTGGTAACTCGCTGGGGAGTGCAATGTCAATGTAAAACCACTCTTTTAATATTACAATGCTTTGACAATCCTGTTGGGTTGCTGTAAGTCAGATGCAACTTGACAGCACATAGCAGCAATTAAGGTTATAGCAAGAAAGAGTGCACTTTTTGGAGGGATCCCAGCAGCTCTTCTCAAGTGTTTTCTGAGCAGTGATTTCAATCATAATTTAATCAATTTGATTTAGATCAAATCTATCTTGGTACCTCTCTTCTTTTATCAATGGTCCTGTCATTCAAGCCCATGGATCAGGCTAAACATCTCAGCTCTATGTGCTCAACAAAAGTAGCTTTAGATAGGTACATATATGGTCTTATGCTTTCAGAAACTGACCTCACACTACAGAAAAATGCATGACAAGAAACCATATTCTACAACTAAATATAGCTTACCTAAGTTCCACAGAATGCAGTACAGTATTTCAAACTAAATTCAATAAAAAATGGGAGGAAGGAACTAAGGTTTTTCTCCCCCTGCTAGGATAATTATTTGATCTATCTAATATTTGATCTAATATCTGTACAATGGACAGTCAAAAACAGCTCTCCTCAACTAGATGTATTATGCTACAATTCCCATAACCCGGGAACAGCACAGTCATGATCAGCTATTATTACGAAAGATGCAGTGTCAAACTTTAGGAGGTAGCTAAGAAAGCCAGAAGGTGCAACCGATTCATCTACAACCCTAGATCTAGAAATAGTCTTTTTATACTTATTATTTCAAGGGCTCTACTTTACACCTCATTATTTTTCAATCTCAAATAGCAATTTACAGAATGTTACAAAACTGGGGAGGGTGAGGGAGAACAGACGATGTTGTTGCAATTTTTTTAGGAGAAAAAAGGAACACATAGAAAACCAGAATGTATGCAAACAATAAGAAATCACAGCTATGTATTAACACTATTCAATTACCTTACTTGTTTAATCAGTACAACTGTAAATTTTTATTTTTTTATTTATATTCAAATTTATATGCCGCCCAATCAGGTAAACCCGACTCTGGGCGGCTCACAACAAGTTAAAACACACATAAAACAATACAACCAATTAAAACCCAACATACCCACCCACCTACCCCATTCCTCTTAAAAACCCACATTAAAAAACTGCCTTCATTGACAATTAAAAGAAATGGGGGCTTAATTTACAAGCCAACAGGTGGGGGCCACTCTTCCATCTGGGCCCCACACCTGCCCCGCCAACCAGGTTTTTAGGTCTTTTCTGAAAGGCAGCAGCTCCATCTGCTCCCGCAACTCTACAGGCAGGAGGTTCTACAGGCAGGAGGGACACGGAAAAGGCCCTCCTTCGTGTACCAGAGAGACGGGCCCCTCTGGCAGATGGGACAATTAGAGAGCCACTCTGATCTGCTCTGGTTGGACAGGCGGACACTCTTGGGACGATGCGGTCTCTAAGGTATCCTGGCCCACTACCATGAAGGGCTTTAAAGGTCAAAACCAGCACCTTGAACTGCACCCGGAGGCAAACTGGTAGCCAGTGCAGCTCCCGAAGTAATGGTGAGGCACAAGCATAATGCCCGCACCCCATCACCACCTGGGCTGCCGCATTCTGGACCAACTGCAGCCTCCGAATGGTTGACAAGGGCAGCCCCATGTAGAGCACATTGCAATAATCTAGCCTGGAGGTGACCAGAGCATGTGTGACCCTGAGCAAGGAGTCCCGGTCCAGGAGCGAACACAACTGACGGATGACGTGAAGCTGTGAGAAAGCCCTCCTGGCCACAGCCGCCACCTGACTTGCTAGTAGCAGCCCCGAATCCTGGAGAACCCCTAAGTTGCATACCGAGTCTGTCTGGGGCAAAACAGCCCCATCCAAGACCAAAGTTGGCAGCTCCCTGGATAATGCGGGACCCCCTATCCAAAGCCACTCAGTCTTGGAGGGATTCAATTGTAGCCCGTTGTCCCCCATCCAGACCCCATCCAGACATCTGGATAGGACATTGACTGCATCACTGGGGTCCCCATGGGCCGAGATATATAACTGGGTATCATCAGCATACTGATGATACCTTACCCCATGGGAACTATTTATATTAATTAATATTTGAAAGTCTCTAGGGCAAAAAAAAAAGTTGGGCTGAATTTACAATAGGCAATGTAAATATTTATAATCTCCAATATGTTAATAAAACAGACTTCTCAGTGGTTATTGATTGGGCTGTGGACACTAGCTACCCTTAAAGTTAACAATCTAGACAAACGTCTACCTTGTTAACTCTACCCGATAACTCTGTGCAGGCCAATTCCAGGAGGTGTTGCCACCAGTCATGGGATTTGTTACACAATAACAACTGATATAATTCTTATACCAAACATTCGGTGGGGGGGGGCACTTCAAACTAGCAAGAGATGTAAATTTCTTAATAAAAAGACATGACTACCAATCTGCTATATCTTGGCTACATACATTGCAATTTTGATTGATATGGGACAGGAGTTACAAAAGAAGAGAGGCATGTGATCGTTGTGCACCCAGAAGAAAAAGCTTGAGGGTACAAATGTTTTATCTGTTGTTGTTTTTTCTTTTTAATCATTTACAGATTGTTCCTAGGACTGGGGTGGCCAAACTATAGCCCATTGGCCAGACCTGGCCAGCAGCACTTTTTCATGTGGACCCCCGCCCCCCCCCCCCTCACCGCTACTGGAAGCAGAAGCAGAACCATTTATGACACCCATAAAACACACCCACACATGCGTTAACATTCCTGCGCCTGCCGTAAACACTGCTGTAAATTCACCTGTGGCTGTCGTAAACACATTTATGACAGCCGTGAATGCGTTTTACAGCAGCTTTTATGGCAGGAGGAACCACGTGACCGACCTGCTCAGCTGTCCGGGAGGCATGGTCCGACCCACAGTGCGAAAAGGTTGGGAACCCCTGTCCTAAGATCTCAGGGCAGGTTACGAAACTGTATAAAACAATTTTAGAACGAAGTACTGAAAATAATTTAAAACAAATTTTATGAACTTGCAGCTCCTCGACTACTACATTCCAATTATACAGGTTGCCCTAAAAGTCACGATACATAGGCAAAATTGCATAACAACTGATGTCTTGGAACATGTTCACCATGAGTGGGAGACTTGTTATAGGAAGAGATGGCCAACATGCAGAGAATATTTTGTAAATATTTTGTAAGATGTTGTAATGAATATTTTGTCAAAAAGATACATTTAGCTACAATTTCCCTATTTCCCTATGTGTGGCAACTTTTGGGACATCCTGTATAAGTGAGAGTGTAGCACACTTAACAAATTAGTAAACTTGCAAAAAGGAAAATGCAAGCTAGAACCAATTACATCTCACAAACATTATGATCTACTTTCTTGGCATGTTGAATAAAATGTCAGCTATTCCATGTAATTCTACCAAATTAGAACCAATGTCTTATCGTATTTTCTGCTGGTTCCCAAAAGCTTCTTAAACAGCTTTAGCAGACAGACAGGCAGCACTGTCCAGCATTTTATGATTCAAGATACGCACTGCCAAATCATGCAACTTGCCAGCAGGTGAAGCTTAGAAAAATCCTTGACTGACAAATAAATAGCACCCAAAGACAAACCAGGGAAGTTTCCAACTTGGACCCCATAGCTCTACAGCCTAAAAATGTCTATGACGTCTAGATTTAGTAATCAGGTTAGTCTGTGCAACCTCTTCATAAATGTTTAGGTTTGCCACATTAACAAGCAGGGGGGATAGCAACCTCCTCTTTATTTGCTACAAACTCCAAATCATAAACTCTTGATGTTAAGCCCTTTTCACTTCCCTTCTGTTTTCTTTCACACAAACAAACAAAGTTAAGTAATAGCTTCACGTTAGATAAGTTACATGCACAAGCCCCCCCACCCCACCCATCCCATAAAAAAGCCAAAACAATAAAACACAGAATGAATAAGAATTTTGTTGTAAAAAGAGGCACAAGTGTGACTTTTTCTGCATGTGGAAGTTGTGGGTCTATACCACGCAAAGAAACAGCCACTTTGGCACAAGATTAATTTCTATTTGTTTCACTAAAATATTTATATTCTGGCCTTACATTATCATTAAACTCAACGGATATAACTTGAGTTCTCACATCATCTTACATCCAGATACCGATCAGACAAGATCAGTTTGGCTTCAGTACACTCAAGAGTCAAGCAGTACACAAACTTCAATTTTTCACTCCCTTTTTCATGCCAGCATTTTAGAGAGAACTAATATACTATAACAATTCAAGGCTAATGGAGCAGACCCATGGTTCAAACCTGCACTTAGTCACATAGCTCACAGGGAGATGCTGGCCTTGTCATATTATCTCAAGCTATCCCTTATTATGAGGTTGCTGTCAGGATCAAAAAATGAAAACACTCATAGGAGAGCAAAGAAAAACACTGATCTGAGTTCACTGGAGAAAAATGCAATTAAGATGTAGTAAATAAAACAACAAATACAGTTTTCCTTTACTCTTTGGTTTTTAATGTCCCATACTCAACTGAGCACAGAAATTAATTCTAGAAGCTTACTCATATGTCACATTCAAGGTTGCATGATATTTGCAACTTGTGGCTAAAGAACAAGACAGAAAGGATTCATGATTTAAGTATGGAACATACTGTATGTACAAATGCAGCTACTATGACGCAGTGATTAAACTGCTATACTGCAGGCAAAACATTGAGTTCAATCCTGACAGGGATCAAGGTTGACTCAGCCTTCCATCCTACCGAGGTTGTAAAATGAGTACCCAGCATGTTTGGAGCAAAATGCTAACTACCCTGTGGACCACTCAGAGAGTACACTAAATGCTATGGAGAGGTATATATGCATAATTGCTATTGCTAATCTGAACAAACTCTACCCACCAACCCATCAATTTTGTATTTCCTAAGAGAAGAATCCATTTATTTCAGTGTCTTTGAGGGGAGGAGAAGAGCATAATGAAAGTTGGATTGCAGCAAGGGCCATTTTGGATTGCAGCTAGGGCCAGTCTCCACTACAGCCCCCAATGCTGGCTTGGATCTTCCACACACATTTGTGAATAACCAATATGCATGTGCATGGTAGCTACATTTTTATGTAATGTGTTGCTTACAGAATGTTGGATGTGCAAACTTTGTAACTCACACTGATTCCACAACACAGGCTTCTAATATACATTTCAGCAAGTCTACTTTAGGTACAGGATGTGGGGAAAGCCTACAAAAAGGACTTTCAGAAGACTAGGTACAACTCCTACATCTAGTGATGCCAATTAGAGAAGCTGTTGCTTCTTGGAATCATGATCAAATAAATGACAGTAAGTAGCAATACAAAAACTACATGCTGGGCTCTGAATCTCTCTCACACACACACACACACACAAATGTAGAGGCCCTCAAACACCATTTTCTACAGATGCACCCCAAAACCATAGACCAGGATTTCTCAAACTTTGTGGCTCAAGGTGTTCTTGAACTTCAATTCCCAGAAGCCCTGATCAAGTGTGCAGACTTGGGTTTCTGGTAATTAAAGTCCTAGAACATCTGGAGCACCAAGGTTGAGAAACTTTGCCATAGACAATAAGGATCTGTATGTAGTAGGAAGCAGACTTGTGGAAATGAGATAATATACTCCACAAATTCAAAAAAAACCACAAGTAGACATGGAAAGACTGAAGCATAAAAGTCAAGTAGCTTTTGGAAGAGGCAATACACTTTGATCCTACCTCTTCTAGTTCCTAGCAGCCTATTTTCCTTCTCCCCACCCCAGATTTTTTAAAGATTTGTTTTGAAGACTCCTGTACCTTGTATACCACAGGATCGATGACCTGAGAGATACATGTTTCTCATCCAATTACAGTCAGTTCCCTTTAACCTAGATTGCCTTTCTTCTTTATAAATTTTAATCCCTTTGATCATCCAAGCAAAAAGGATAGAAAGAGCAAGGGTAGCAATTTTTAGCTCTTTCAGAAAAGACTGGAACAGTATTCCCATAAAAACACAGCCACCGTAAAAGCAAATATATTTATTATAGCAAAATATTCCACTGACTACAGTCTACTTGCCCCTCCCTCCCCATCCAAAGACCTGGGCCTGGAGAAGAAGAAAAGGCTTCAGGGAGGCCCAGCTCTACTGCTCATTTGCCATTCAGAGAGGCCCACAGGGGAGGTGAGTAAAGGATATTGCCCCTCCCTCCCCATCCAAAGACCTGGGGCCAGAGAGAAGGACACCTCAGGAGACCCCCGACCACCCCCAGGAGATATCATCCACAACCACCATCCCAGCGAGGCCCGAGCCGGCGCCTTTGACCAACTCCATGCGGCCGAAGGGAGGCAAGAGCTGCTGTGTGCATGCAAAGGATAAGTAATCCAACTGAAATAATATAGTTGACTAAACATAGATGGCTTATGGCAACTGACGTAGTGACTGTACAAGAAACTGACTTACATAAAGACTTGATATAGTGGACTTTTTCTTTCTTTCCTTCCCTTTCATTAATTAGTTCAACTTTTACTTTGATACTATGTGATAAACTGTGATATTGTGCATGATAATACTTTGTTTTAAAACTGTTTAAACTGTGATAACATGTGTGATGGGAAAAGAATGGCGTAGAGACCGGCAAGGCACGCCACAAAGTTTGCCAAGAGAACCCTATGGACCAAAACAAAAGGCAAAACAAGGGGATGCTCAGCACAGCAGATCTGAAAAGGGGGAGGGATACGAAAGGGGGAGGAGAAATACAGTGTTGCAGGGAACAATACTGCATAGGGACATGGAATGTGAGGTCTATGAATCAAGGAAAACTGGAAGTGGTTAAAAACGAGATGGAAAGAATAAGCATTGACATCCTGGGCAGTGAATTAAAATGGACAGGGATGAGTGAATTCAGCTCTGGAAACCATCATATCTACTACTGTGGGCAAGAAAACCTCAGAAAAAATGGAGTAGCCATAATTGTCAACAAAAGAGTGAGGAAAGCAGTAATGGGATACAACATCAAAAATGATAGAATGATGTCAGTCAGAATCCAAGGCAAACCTTTCAATATCACTGTAATCCAAGTCTATGCACCAACCACTAGTGCAGATGAAGCCACAGTTGACCAGTTCTATGAGGACCTACAACACCTCATAGAATAGACACCAAGAAATGATGTCCACTTTATTTTAGGAGATTGGAATGCCAAAGTAGGAAATCAAAAAGTAAATGGAATAACAGGCAAGTTTGGTCTTGGAACACAGAAAGAAGCAGGGCAAAGATTGATAGAGTTCTGCCAAGAGAACGCACTAGTCACAGCAAACACCATCTTCCAGCAACACAAGAGGCGACTTTACACATGGACATCACCAGATGGCCAGCATCGAAACCAGATTGATTACATACTCTGCAGTCAAAGATGGAGAACCTCCATTCAGTCAGCAAAAACAAGACCTGGAGCAGACTGTTGCTCAGATCACAACATACTGATCGCAAAATTCAGGCTTAGACTAAAGAAAATGGGGAAAACAATTAGACCAGACAGATATGACCTACACAACATCCCTAAAGAATACAGGGTGGAGGTCATGAACAGATTTAATGTCCTGGACCTGATAGACAGAGTACCAGAAGAATTATGGACAGAGACGCGGGACATCATGCAGGAGGCAGCAAGAGAAACCATACCAAAAGAAAAGAAGCATAAGAAAGCAAAGTGGTTGTCTGATGAGGCTCTTAAAATAGCAGAGGAAAGAAGGAATGCAAAAGTCCAAGGAGAAAGGAAAAAATACAACCACCTGAATACAGAATTTGAAAGAAAGGCAAGGAGAGATAAGGAAAAATATCTGAACGAACAGTGCAAAGAAATGGAGGAAAACAACAAGAGGCAGGACTAGAGATCTTTTCAAAAAAATTGGGGAAATCAAGCGAACATTTAAAGCAAAAATGAACATGATAAGGGACAAAGATGGAAAAGAGTTAGCTGAAGCAGAAGAGATCAAAAAAAGATGGCAAGAGTACACAGAGGAACTCTACAAAAAGGACCTCAACACTCCTGATAATAACAATAATGAGAAATTTGAACTTGAACCAGACATTCTGGAGAGTGAAGTCAGAAAGGCCCTAAAAAGCACTGCAAACAATAAAGCTAGTGGAAATGATGGCATCCCAGTTGAATCTTTCAAAGCCCTAAAAGATGTAATGGAATCGAACTACTGCATTCAATATGCCAGCAAATTAGGAAAACAAAACAGTGGCCACAGGATTGGAAAAGATCAGTGTACATTCCAATCCCCAAAAAAGGCAATGCCAAAGAATGCTCAAATTACCGAACAATTACGCTCATCCCACATGCCAGCAAGGTGATGCTCAAGATAATACTGGATAGACTTCAACAACATGTGGAGAGAGAATTACCAGAGGTGCAGGCAGGTTTCAGAAGAGGCAGGGGGACTAGAAACCACATTGCCAACATACGTTGGATCATGGAGAAAACAAAGGAATACCAGAAACAAGTCTACTTTTGTTTTATTGACTACACTAAGGCATTTGACTGTGTGGACCACAACAAGATGTGGCAAGTAATTAAAGAGATGGGAATACCAGAGCACCTCATATGCCTCCTGAGAAATCTGTACATGAAGCAACAGTTAGGACAGAATATGGAATGACAGAGTGGTTTGGAATAGGAAAAGGAGTAAGACAAAGCTACATTTTATCACCCTGCTTATTCAATCTATACACAGAGCACATAACGTACAATGCAGGGATGGAGGAATCACAATATGGGATCAAAATTGCTGGGAGAAACATCAACAATTTGAGATATGCAGATGATACCACCCTAATGGCAGAAAGTGAGGAAGACCTAAAGAACCTCTTGATTGGATTGAAGGAGGAGAGTGCAAAAGCTGGCTTGAGACTTAATATCAAGAAAACAAAGATAATGGCAACAGGTCCGATCAGTCCCTGGAAAATAGATGGGGTGAAGAAGTAGAAGCAGTGACAGATGTTACTTTCCTGGGATCTAAGATCACTGCAGATGGGGATTGCAGCCATGAAATAAAAAGACGACTGATTATGGGGAGACAAGCTATGAGAAACCTGGGGAACATAGTGAAAAGCAGAGACATCACCTTGAAAACAAAAATTCACATAGTCAAAGCAATGGTATTCCCAGTGGTAATGTATGGGTGTGAGAGCTGGACCATTAGGAAGGTTGAGCGCAGAAGAATAGATGCCTTTGAGATGTGGTGTTGGAGGAGAGTCCTGAGAGTCCCTTGGACAGCAAAGAGAACAAATAGGTCAACATTGGAAGAAATCAATCCTGACTGTTCATTGGAGGGACAAATAGTAAAGATGAAGCTAAAGTACTTTGGACATCAAATGAGAAGGGAGGACTCACTTGAGAAGGCCTTGATGCTGGGAAAGCTGGAGGGAAAGAGAAGAAGGGATCGTCCAAAGATGAGATGGATAGATGGTATTATAGACACAATGGGCACAGAGCTTGGTGGGCTGAGGAGAATGGTGGAGGATAGAGGTGCCTGGAGGAAAATGGTCCATGGGGTCGCAAAGGGTCGGAATTGACTGTGCGACTGAACAACAACAACAACAACAACAACAACAACAACAACAACAACAACAACAACAACAACAACAACAACAACAACAACAACAGTCTACTTCCCGGATTCTTGAAGAGTTGCCCTGTGTTACAGGTAGACACGCACAATTCAGGGGAATAAAATGTGGAAATCACTACGGTGACCATCTATCAACAGTAGTCATTTACAAAACACTTGTTTCTAAAATATGGTTGGCATGAACAAATCTTTTATTAATGATTTTTTAAATAAAAAACACACAATCCAAGCTACAGGCTGATTGTTCTGTTTGCATGTTTGATTCCCAATTATGAATATGGATGGCCACATCTATCTGTTTTGTTTCCTCCCCACATTTCAACTCTGCCAATTTTGTTGAATTCAGATAAAAAAATGAACCAAAGCAAAATCTTCAGCCAACCCTGTTCCTGAACAGCCATTTTAAATGACAGTACTGTATGAGTATATGCTAAAAATCTAAGGGCCTTCCCACTGGGCTTTGAATACTGCCATTTCTTATACTGGAACTGTGTCCACTTATTCTTTTACACAGAGATTGGTTTATCTGTGCAGAACATAAAAAGGCATGGCTGACAGATGATGGTGCATACTGCACTGGAATAGTAACAGGAATGATTCACAGATTTCTGAATAAGTTTGTCACACTTTAGCCACAGTAGATTTGGTGATAGAGAAGACATATAGGTTTGTAGCATGGTATGATTTTTGGAGTTGCATTCTCATTCTGCGGTTACTCAATTCCTCTTTTACGCTTTCATAAATGTTTACTTATTTTATTTTGGTCTGTAAGCACTTATAACCAAAGACTTATGAGAGGGTCACCATCAAGCAGTAACCCAAACAAAAACATAGAAACTGAGTTTGAATGATTTTAGCTGAGGTCTTTATGTCAAAACAATTTTTTTTAAAAAATCTTCTAGGTCTGCTTTGCTCCAAATCAGGGGTTTGTAACCTACGGTCTGTGGGCCAAACCTGGCTTGTGACAGCAAATCATCCGGCCCACGGCAACAACCCCAGAAACTGACCTACTTATGACAGCCGTAAAAGCATCCACACATGTTCAAATGCACCCGCCGCGGTTTACAGCAGCATTTATGGCGGTGGGAAACCACATGTACAGCCCGCTCAGCTGTCTGAGAGGGAGCGGTCTGGCCGGTGGCACATAAAGGTTGAGAACTCCTGCTCTAAATTATTGCTATGTACAATTTCACCTTTCTTTCAGTGGATAATGAAATTTGAGGTGCACTTAATGTAAATGCTTAGGCTATAAAGTCTGTCCAATAAATATGGAATGGATCCGATTCTGTCAAGGACATTTAAAAGCCATGATACCTGTATGTTCAAAATGGAACCTGGAAGCATACATAGCAGTCAAGTAGGTTTCTGATACTAGGCAGTTTTTGTATACCCATTATAGAGCTGCACAACAATAGCCAGACAGCGAACCTGTTAGCCTCCAATTGATTGTGAAATGAAAATGATCAATCCCCTGCAACAAGCTTTCATCTTCTTTATGATGTGTCAGTAATATATTGTAGGTGAAAGAGAGACTTTTCAGAAATGCAACTGAGAAAATATTTGAAGTGGTAGCCATTTTATCTGTGCAGGCATATCAGGGAATAAACAAAACAGAACCGCAAAAAAAAAGACAAAGAATGTTGTGGCACCTTAAAGACTAACTCCTGTATTTAAATATTAATGTTAGCTTTTGTGGACCAAGTTCACCTTATCTATACATCAAACAGAAAGTTGCCACTGGAAATAACATACAGTATTTAGGAAACTGGCTGGCTCAGACTAGAGTGCACACCCACAAACAATAAGAACAATGTCCCTGTGCTCCTCCACAATGGAATGTGCTATTTCTACATGGTATAAACCAGTACATGCCAAACAAGTGGACACAACTACTAATGAATCATGCAGGATTATTACTGACGGTCCTGAAAAAAGTATATTATTTGGCTGGCATTTCCCCCTGGAAGTACACCGAAAGGTGCTAGTACCAAACATATAAATGCATGGTGGACACAGCCACCTAGAAAGCAAAAATCAAGAAAAAGTTTTCTGCACACACTTCAAACTCTAAATGTTAAAACAGAAGATGTTAAGCTATACCTATGGAGAGCAAAAGCAACACAACTTTCTAAATAGATGAACACCAAAGAGTGTGTCCCACCAGCACAAAAATCTGGTTGAACCATCTGGAAATCATTTAATAATAATAATAATAATAATAATAATAATAATAATAATAATAATAATAATAATAATAATATTTGAAGCGAAGTATGAAAATCAAAGAATAATCAAGTTAAATGGGGCTGCTTGGATACAGGACAATTTTTTTGTGAATGTGGAGAAATTCAATCAATGCAGCATTTATGTGCATGCAATTTATGCCCCACCACATGTACAAAAGAAGATCCAGTAAAATGACTGAAGTAGCTTGCTTCTAGTACAAAAAGTTTAATCATTTTAACAGTTTAATCTGTTTGAATTTTTTCTATACCTCTTATACGTCCATAATCTTAAATTGTGCAATACTCTGAAACTAATAAAGTATTTAAAATCTACAAAGTACATTCACTGTACTGGTCTTTAACTTCAGACCTTTAGGAATGATGTCTTATAATTTTAGTTGTAACACTTCTCCTTCAGAAGCTGAGTAATGCTATTTGCAGAAATGTTTCACTACATACCATGGTATTTTAAGTGTTTTAATTTCAGACATTCTGGCTGACAGCTTTTTCATGCAAATCTATTTAAAATCTGTATTTCGGGGACTGGCACTCTTCTTAACTCTTCTCACAGATCAAGAATTTTAATCCAACTACTTCTCACATTTTTTCTTTCTTCTTTTTTGTAGCTAATCCCCCAAGACATTCAATGATTTCAGCAAAAAGAAGTCTTTTAATTCCCGTGCCTGTGTTAAGTTATTATGCCCTACTTCACACAGGAAGTGTGGCCAATAAAACAAAGCCAAGATGGACTGATACAGAAAGTTACGCTATTGGAGAAACAGTATGTACAGCAAGATACCGAAATTCCATCTTTGACACTGGTAGTTAAGATCACAGATTCAACAGGTTGCAACATATGTACAAATTGAAGGATAATACAAAGGTACGCTACAGGCCACAATACCTTGTGTGTAGCTATTGCACTAATTTGTATGCATGTATTTAGTCACTTTATTTCTATCCCACCCTTCCTTTAAAAGCTAGCTGGATATCTCAGTGGTTTAGGTATCTGACTGTGGATCCAGAGGTTGGGAGTTTAATTACCCATTGTGCCTCCTGGGAGAAGACCCAGTCGGTATAGCCATGGGCAAGCTGCACAGTCCCAAGGCACCCTAAGAAAAATGCAATGGTAAACCACCCCTGAGTATTCTCCACCTCTGAAACCTTTGCAAGGTTGGCCTTGAGATGACACTGACTTGACAGCATGCAATTCTTCTTTTGTGAAACCCTGGATTGCCAAAATAAAGCCACTTTCTTCACTTTAGGGACTGCAATGGCTCAAGTGGCTAAGGCATTGACTGGGAGGCGGAAGGTCAGCAGTTCGATTCCTGCGAGTACTGCAGGACGGAATGAGCTCCCATCTTTGTCCCAGCTTTTGCCAACCTGGCAGTTCGAAAGCAAAAAATTGCAAGTAGATAAATAGGGACCACTTCGGTGGGAAGGTAACAGCGTTTCGTGTGCTCCGGTGTCTAGTCATGCCTGCCACATGACCATGGAAACGTCTGCAGAAGCAGACAGCGCTGGCTCTTCAGCTTTGAAACAGAGATGAGCACTGAACCCTAGAGTCGGATACGACTGGCTTTCGAGCAAGGGAGAACTTTACCTTTATTCACTTTGTTGTTGGCCAAACTTAAATCCTCATGTGGGCATTTTCTGGCAGTAATCGGCAGGCCAGCAGATGAGCCAGATTTTACATCTCTCCACATTCCCACCATGTGTTGCTGTCCGCCAGCAACCCCACTTGAACATGTTGATCTTGCATTTAGGGACTCCAACCCTCAGCCTATTCAGGGTCCTCCAAGTGACGTAGGGGAGGTTGGGTTCCTCAGCCATGACCTCCTTTAATGTTGTTTCTTGCCCATTGAGCTCCTTCCTCCATCTTCTAATTTGGTTGTACTCTCAAGAATGTTTGTTCTTGCCATAAAGCTTTTCCTGAATCTGAGATGGTGGCCTTGAGACTCATGTCTCCTGCTAAGTTCTCTCAGCGTCTGCTGCTATTTCTCCCCTTATCTTAGGTGGAGCAATACCAACAAGAGGGTATATTTTCTCAACAGGTGTAGGTTTAAGGCATCCTGTCACTACACGCATGGCTTCATTAACAGTGATATCAACTTATATTTTGTGTGTGTGGATGCACTCCATCCTGGAGAAAGAGCCTCCTCAAAGATTGATAATACAATCGGGCGTACCCTGGACAGCAGCTTTGCCAGCTAATCTTTCTAATACCAGATAAAACCAAAGGCATTCAACTAATATTTTATTTAAAAAAGAGATGCAAGGAAGCTTACAAATGACTAAAAGACCTACATAACTAAAATCACAATTACTGATGAAAATAGACTTAAATGTAACAATAGCAGACACCACTCATTAAAAATAGTAAAAAGCCAGTTTAAAAAAGTATGGCATGCTGTAGCCCTCTCTTCCCTAATAAAAGACACCAACAACAACAACATGATCCAAGCCACAGTAGCAGCAACTGATCTGTGCTCATGAAACTCCATCCACATCAGTATGTCATCTCATGCTTCTTCTTTGAAAACTGAAGAGCAGAAAACTCCAACACCTCCAATAATTTCCCAAACACCACTTTTAGTTTATATGTTTTAAGACTGACGAAGCTCAATGATAATAATAATTTCATGTCAGAAATTATTCTGAGTTGAAAGGATTTTTGCAGAAGAAATTTCACTCAGGAAATGCCCAAATGAGGCTTTCATATCCCCAAGAGCTATTTATTTATTATTTGATCAATTAACATATTTTGGGATTTCACACATTGTCTCCTCAGTGCTGTAAATTATATCTATCCTGCATTAATCCCATTTTATTGCAACTCAAGTTTTATGCTGCAGTTGCCCAGAGGTACATTTGAACAATGTCAGCTTTCAATCCAATTTACAATTAGCTGTAGGGGGCTCTGGGGCTATTTTTGTGTTGCTGTTTCATTCTGCACAGCCAAATAAGCTGGAAAACTCCTAATCATCTGGTCAGTGCTGTCTCTCAAATATCATGTCGGCTGAGAATTTGAAACAATTTTCTCCTGTACCAATGTGTAGATCAGGGATTCCCAACCTGCAGATGTCGGCATAATTTCATGTGTCCTCCCCACCTCCTCCCCCACACCAGGAAGTGCCATGTGGTGGAGGAAGGGCAAAATGGCCATCCGGCCCCTGAAGCTGTCTGAGGGAGCATGACACGGCCCACGGCTTTAAAAGTTTGAGAACTCCTGGTGTAGATCAATCTCTTTAAAATGCAACACTACTCTACTCTCAGTACCATCTTGCTTCCATCTTCTTTTGAACCACATCCCCCCACCCCCTTTTGCAGGTTTCTCCTCTCCTACAGGAGCCTCCCCCACTCTGGTATTTTCCATGGGCTTTGCAGGCTATATTTTTTCCAACAAAGAAAATATAGACTACGTACCACATGAACCCTGAGAACCCCACAGAACCTCTCTAATGAAAACTGGTTATTTTTATTTATTTATTTATTTATTTATTTTGCAAAAAAAGGGGCAATTATCAATCTTGGCAGTTGCTAGATGCCACAATTTTCTTTAGATATAAGGTGCAGGTTCACCATACCCTGTTTTATTCACACACTAAAAGGATTAAAATAGACTTCCATCTGTTTTCAGCTTTGTTAGGTCGGTTCATATGAGATCTCCCTTGAACCACATGAAGTCTGCCCACTCTTGATCTGAAGAATGGGAGGGAAAGAATAGGGTGGGGAGATGTAGCTGATGTTTCTTTTCAATATATAGTATATCCCAAGGCCCGAAGCTGTTCCCTTTCTTCTTTCGTGTCACAATCAAACCCTGGACTGCCAAAATGAAGCCACTTTCTTCGCTTTGTCATTGCCCAAACATAAGTCCTCATCAGTGCATGTTTCTGGCAGTAAGCATATACTGTACCAATTTTGTTCCCCAAACTCACTGGAACGAGGATGACTCCTCAAAAGAGTGAAGTGACAAAGTGTAATATCATGTCTCAATCTACTAAGAGTTCCTTTTTTCAAAGACTATCCAGTCACCAAAAACCTGCCTGAATAAAAATAGGCCAATGGAAGGAGAACATGGAGGTTAACCTTAGTTTTCTTGGCAGGGAGTTTGGCAATTAGGCAGCAGGTTCTACAAAGACTCTCCCTTCTGGGTATTAAAAGAAAGGATATGCACACTAAACCCACTCTACCAGCAAGCCTGTCATATCTGACTCTAGCGGGCAATGCACATCTCCGTTTGCAGCCAAAGAGCCAGTGCTGCCCACAACTGTAGATGTTTATCTACAGTATTTGCAATTTCTTGCTTTCTGACTGCTAAGTTGGCAGGAGCTGGGGCAGACAACAGGTGCTCACTCCATCGTGCAGCACTTGGGTCTTGAACTGCTGACCTACTGACCCTCCAGTCATCAAGCTCAGTGTCTCAACCACTAAGCCACTGCAGCCCCTCTGCCAGCAAACTATACATTATATTTGTATTAAAAGAACTTGTGTGCAATACATAATAGTGCAGAGGACATTCTTTTGATTGCAACAAGCTCAAATGCACAAGTATCTTGCAGGTAAACTGCTGTAATGTATTTAGAAATTCCTTGCAAACTCTGCAAATAAGCACGTTTGGTCCACCTGCAGGTTTACTATGCTGTTGCTTTAGAACATTGTTATTATTGCCAGAGGAAAAACTCCCTCTTCCTACAAGCGTATCTACCTATACATTAAATATTCCTTTTAAAAAAGACTGAACAAAGCTAATATTTAAGCTGCATGAGAAAAGAGGATATGCTCGGGTTTGATAATTATGTAGGAAATTTGATAAATGCCTGAATCCATAACAAAGTAAATCCAGAGTGTGCTTAAACAAGTTTTCACTGAAATGTGTACTTGAGTGAGAAAAGGAAGGGTTGGGTGGGTAACCTTGTTAAGACGCCCGTGTTTGCATGTGTGCTCTATAATCTAATTACAACCCTGTCACTCAAATCCGACAGGATGTTTCCAGCAAATATTGGCCCACATATGGTAAATATTCATTACCAAAGCCTCACACCTACAAAAAGAATTGGAAGTTCATCATTTGACTGTTCCCCTCCTATACCTCATCGCCATGGCAACCTTAATGGCCTTGTTTTCTTATTTGTACTACATTTCACTGGGAAAATGATTAGGTAAATGCAAAGTAAAGGTTTCCCTTGCTCAAAAGCCAGTCGTATCTGACTCTAGGGTTCAGTGCTCATTTCTGTTTCAAAGCCGAAGAGCCAGCACTGTCTGCTTCTCCAGACGTTTCCGTGGTCATGTGGCAGGCATGACTAGACACCGGAGCACATGGAACGCTGTTTACCTTCTCACCGAAGTGGTCCCTATTTGCAATTTCTTGCTTTTGAACTGCTAGGTTGGCAGGAGCTGGGACAAAGACGGGAGCTCATTGCGTCCAGCAGTACTCAGGAATCAAACTTCTGATTACCGTGCTTTTATTTTATTTTATTATGGGCACATCTGCCTCTAGCTGGAAGGTATACCAGATGCTGTTAAGAAAGACATTTTCTCTAAACTACTCCAAAGTACTACAGAATCTAGCTTTGGATTCTTTATATGCCAAAGTGCTGCAAAAAAAATGACAACCAAGTACACAACCTCACACATATGTGCATACTCATAGAGGGCATACTCATAGAGATAAAAGTCCAAAATGATCTGATACGTGGTTTAGAACTATGTGGGCTATTAAACACATTCTTTTGCTTGTGTACTTATAATCTCTTGGGAGGAAAAAAAAGAAAATCATGAATCATTGTAGCATTGCATACGAAACCACTACAGTGGTACCTCGAGTTACGAACGCCTTGCGTTATGAAATTTTCACGATACAAATGAAAATCCATTGAAAATAATGCCTCGGGTTACGGATTTTTTCGGATGGGATTTATTTGTTTTCAAAGCATTCCTATGGGAAACCATGTTTCGGGTTACGAATTTTTCCGGGACGATTTTCAATGCATTCCTATGGGAAACCATATTTCAGGTGGTTTTTATAATACGAAACGTCCCAGGGAACACATTAAATTTGTAACTCGAGGTACCACTGTATTCTTCTCTTTGCAGACAACCAAAAATGGTATGCTATTTGAAACTACAGAAAGGACACAAAGGATTGCTGAATTGACAAATTCAATGACAGAAAATGTATTGCACACACTGTATTTGAGACTTCTTGTTACACATCCTTGCACAAGCCCACAAAGAGTGCTACACGTTACCCATGAGAGATATTCTCACGAGTGCCCTTGCTGCAGATGTAACTGAAGACAACCACAAGTCTCCCTACCAGGGTTCAGCCTGGATAGAACCACGTGGAGAGTTTAGCTGAGGAGATGTCACAGTGCCCTCAGCAAGTTATTCTGGAGATCTACCACTGCCAAGGGTACTGTGCCACATTAAAAACTTATTGTCTTCCCCCTTAAATCAAGAGCCAACAAGGAAATGATAGAATCCTTCACTGACAGAATGAAGTGACAAATTCTTAAGACTCACAGGCTGAGAAACGAAACCTGAAGCCATACTCTCTATTGCTATATTTGGGTGAGGCCAATGACTAATGGGTGTAGGGGGAAAGGACAAAGATTTATTTAAATAAATGTTGTGAATAGAATATTTCTAAAGGAAAGAATTCCGCCTGATGTCTCAGCCAGACATGGAACGGGCCAAAATGAAGGCATCATTTGGTGAGTTCATTCTGCATTTCCTTTCGCCTGACCTAGTGTGAGAAAGATTAGCCAGCAACACAAGGTTGCCGTTACCAGGGTACACCCGATTGTCATTCAAAAATACCACAATCTTCAAGGATGCTCTGTCTATGTACCCCACCCCCCAAGGTGCTGAGATAAAGATGATTGAGAAGAGGTTTCCAGATTCCATGAGTCTAGGTCACAGCACTGGGCGTCCACACTCCATAGGGAAGGGTTTAACCAGGGATTCTCAATGTTTTCCCGCCACAGGCCAGACCACCACCCCTCAGACAGCTGAGCACTGCCATAAAACACATCCGCAGCTGTCATAAATGCATTTACGACAGCCACAGGTGCATTTACAGTACATTTTTTGCTGTCTTCACTGCTTCCGCTGGCGAGGGCAGCGGGGAACATGAAATGGTGCTTCGGGCTGGACCCCGGGACATAGGTTGGTAACCCCTGGGTTAGAATGCCTCCAACACTTCTTGCTCAACTTAAAATATTTCCAAGTTGGGTACAAGGAAGTAATAAGTAACAAATAATACAAGGTGTCCCCAAAACCTCTATATGTAACAGACATCTTGGAATGTGTTCGCCATGAGTGGGGAAGAATACTTTGTGGGTGTGTGGAAAGAGATGCCCAACACACACAAAAAAATTGTAATTATTTTGTAATGATTATTTTGCCAATAAAGGTACATGTAACTACAATTTCCCATTTTCCATATGTATGGCAACTTTGGGACACCCTGTAGTGTTACCAAATGGAAGGGACAGAATGCAGTTGGCCACCAATTTCAGAAGCATTATCCCCACTGAGAGACATTATGAGAGTGTTAGTGTGTTGTTGTTGTTTTGCATTTTCAAACAAGTTTGTAACAACAAAGAAAAAGCACAACTAGGGTGGGTGTGGGTGCAAAAATCCCTCTACTTTACATTTTAAAATCCTATATTTTCCACATAATACAAATAATCCAGAATCTTCCTGGGGAAAAGTAGAGCGTGGGAAAACCATACAAGCCGTTCCTTCCTCCTGTTGACCGTCCTTTCAATGCCCGGTTCCACACTGGTTGGGAAAGTGGACAGACAAGCAATCACGAAATGCACAGACTGCTGGAGAGTGGAACTATGTCATCTTAGCCCTCTCATGTGCACTTTTTCCACACACACACAAAAAAAATTCTGCCAAGATTTTTTATGGTTTTCTTAACACGCTGTCCATGGAAACGCCTGCGAACACAAACAGTACTGGCTCTTCAACTATAAACAGAGATGAACACCAAAGCCTAGAGTTGGATACAACTGCCCTTCAAGCAAGGGCAACCTTTACCTTTATACAATGATATTTTTTTCTATTTCAAAAAATTTTTTACAACAAAGCCTCCTTTTTTTTGCTAACATCCTAATTAAAATTCCTACATATTTTCACTCTCATGCAGGATGAAAAAATCTTATAGCATCTTTTTTTTTGTCAAGGACTACAAAATCACAAGTATTCTCTGTATCTCTCGCTATAAGAAATAAGACGCGAATTTCAGTTAAGTTGAGATGTCTGCTGAAATTATTCACACCTCTTGACACTCCTTGCAAGACAAAGGGCACCATACTTTGGAAATTCACACATTTGCAATGCTTCACAGGAATAACAGGCAAAACCAGGGAGTATATTTTTACATGGTAAATAGCTATATATGTAACTGAAAAGTACATATATACATGCCTTAATCAACAGGGAAAATGCATACATTAGGAAAGTAGAACTAAAACAATCTGTACATTATGGAAATTGTGCAATAAAAATGTATACAAATTTCAATGTGGGAATTAACAGAAAGTCTTGCAATTTGCCACAAGCAGTGGGACAGGCAGGGTTTCAGAAAAGGGCTATAAGAGCAAGAATATAAGGGCTGCATGTATTATGTGTGCATGAATATGCACACATAATACATGCAGCCCTTTTGCGCTGATACTTAGTCTAGCAAAAGAAAAAAGAAAAATAAGAAAAATATCAATAATTTAAAAGATCTACAAGGGGAAAACCCTCTCTTTTTCTGTTTAACTGAAGAACTTAATGAGAAATATAGTCTTAACGTAATGGAAAGAAGCAGTGGACTTCAGATCAGTTGTAAAGGCCTGCCCAGTTACACCAACTGGCACTTTCCTCCTTTGAACAAATACCCAACAGTTCTTTTTTGTTACAAATTCTGCAAGAGGTGGATGAAGCATGCCATATCCTATGGTAGACTTGTCCTCTCATTGCATCCAAAAAACCATCTCATTCAAATATAATGATGACCATTTCTTTACTTGCTTACAACATTCAATTAGTAACTGCAACACAAAAATTTAGATATCTAAATCTGAACTGACTCTAAATTCTAACACTGTTAATGTGACAGTGGCGAAACGTTGTTAAGATGGAGGCCCAGAGGTCCAGGAAAATTTGGCATGGTGGAACTTCTTAATCATCCTTTTTAAACCAATGTCTTATGATTATTGTGTGCTCTGATGTCAACTGTGAGTTATGGTGACCCTTTTCAAGGTTTTCTAGGCAGAGTATTCAGAAATATCTTACTACAGTAGAACCTCAGATAAAGTCCAAACTCCATTCCACAAGTTTGGACTTTATCCGATTTTGGACTTTATCCAAATCAAATGGGTGATGCATCGGATAACGTCCAAAAATGGACTTTATCCGAGGTTCCTATACCAAATACCTTGGATAACTTCCATTTATTAGCCATTTTGGACTTTATGTGATGCATCACATGTGCATGAAAACCGCGACTTTATCCGAATCGGACTTTATCCGAGGTACCACTGTATTCCCCTCCTCTGGATGTGATCTGAACTCTAAACCTTTGGTTTCACAGCCAGATTTCTAACTATGAGTTATCCAGCTGTCTTCTTTTAAGCAAAATAAGTGGTTTCACAAAGCATTTTATCCCGCTCAGCTAAAAACTGATTATTATGATAAATGTTTAAGATTTCTAAATTATATAATAAGCATTACAGAGGTGCCTGGAGGAAAATGGTCCATGGGGTCGCAAAGGGTCAGAATCGATTGTGCGACTGAACAACAACAATTAAGATTTGATTGAAGTAAGTTACAAAGCTCTATAAAGTTTTTGCTCTTTATTCATTTTATTGACAAAATTCACACCCTAGATACCCACTGGAACTTACCTACTTACTTCCATTTTACTGTATACGTCATTCGAAGAATTAAACAAGCTGCAAACACACAATGGCCATGCCCTACTTTCTACCAGATTTCACTCTCTACAGATTTTTGTCTATAAAAGAAGATTAATGACTAACTGTGTTAGATTCTATTTTCTGTCATGATAAAATTAAATATGATACATATCTAAACATAGATGTCTTATTCCATTATAGGACTTTCATTTAACCAATTATCATTCTTCCTACTGGATCTACCTTGATAATGCAATTTACAAAGAATTTTACAGTTTATTTATATATTTCTTAGGTTATCACCTCTTTGTTTGTCTCTCTCCTCCTGCACCACCTTTCAAAGGCCTCTATTCTTCTGTGCTCAGCTTTCCTAATGGTCCAGCTCTCACAACCATACATTACCACAGGGGATATCATTGCTTTGACAATGCGAATTTGTGTTTGCAAGGTGATGTCTCTACTTTTAACTATGTTCCCCAGGTTCCTCATAGCTTGCCTCCCAAGAATCAGTCACCTTTTATTTCATGGCTGCAATCACAATCTGCAGTGATCTTTGATCCTAAGAAAGTAAAATCTGTCACTGTTTCTACTTCTTCCCCATCTATTTTCCAGGGACTGATAGGGCCTGTTGCCATTACAGTATCTTGGTTTTCTTGATGTTGAGTCTCAAGCCGGCTTTTGCACTCTCTTCTTTCAACCTAAGCAGGAGCTTCTTTAGGTCTTCCTCACTTTCTGCCATTAAGGTGGTATCATCTGCATATCTCAAATTGTTGATGTTTCTCCCAGTAATTTTGATCCCAAATTGTGATTCCTCCATCCCTACATTGCACATTATGTGCTCTGTGTACAAGTTGAATAAGCAAGGTGATACTGATTTTTTTTTCCTGCTAAAGAACAAAAATGTACTTCCAGATAAGTTTTAATTATTCTGAATGAAACAAGATGTTTAATCCAATGTTGATACTATTCTTGATCTTTCCTTAGATTTTCTCAATATTTGCATAATTCACTTTATATTACACATGTCAGAGAGAACCGGTCACATTGACTTTGCAGTGAGGACTCAGAAATCCATTCACTCAAAATCCTACAAGAATCAGCTCAGCTACATGGCGGTAATCAGCTGATGAGAAGTTAGTGCTGCAGTGCAAAAAAATAGGTTTTGACATGCCATACTTAACAAAGTTAACACCTGTGCAACAGCATCAAAGGAAAGCAAAACCTTAACATTCCTTACCATACAAAGAATAAACACAAAGTAATGTTTGCACAAGATAACCTGGTCTTTGATTCTAACCTATTTTTTTAAAACTGTCTTCTATATTTTGAAAAGCATAGAAAATGATAATGGTTTGTCAAAGCTCTTTTTTTTTCCACATGCAGAACGCTGTATGACATTTCTAGAATCTAAATTATTTCGCTGGGGGAGAAAGATGTTGGTTGAGGACTGCTTCCAAATCATAACATAATGGATTTAGAAGGCGCCTAAAAGGCCAGTGTTGGTGACCCTTGGCACTCCAGGTGTTCTTGGACTTCAATTACCAGAAGCCCAAGTCAGCACTACTGCTGCTCTTTCTGAACAATTTATATTCTTCAATTGCTGTATTCAAGTCTTGGGAATCATCCCACCAAGTTTCAGGTATCCCTATTGTATTATCCTCCTGAATTACGATGTCCAGTTCTTCTTTGTTTCTCATACTCCTGGCATTTATATATACAGTAGAGACTGTGTGGTTGTGGCTTTGCTTTCCTTTTTACATTTTTGTGAAGATTATTACTGCACTCTGTTACAGCTGTTCATTCCATTCCTATTATGGTGTGTAAGCCTTTATGTATCTTTACCTCTAAGCTTGTATCTCCTTCCCATTTTCAATCTAGTTTAAAGCCTTCCTGATGCAAGTTCTTCATACTGTGGCCAGTCTTCGTGAGGTGAAACTCATCACTTGCTAGCAGCATCTTCCAAGGACTGTAGTCCATGGCCCTGAAATCCATATGCCTCATCTGGGCACCACCTTAGCAGCCAGTCGTTCACCCTTTCTATTCCTCTTCCAAGCTATGGTAGGATGGATGAGAAGACTATCTGGGCCCCAAAGTCCTTGGGTTTCTTTCACAGAGCTTCAAAGTCTGATGTGGTTTCTTTGTAGAAAAAACTTTGGCCCCATACACATACCTCTGATGCAATGCCAGTATGTGGATGACTACCACAATCACATGGGCTTGGTCACTCTAGTGGGTCTTTCCCACAAAACCATTGCTTGGCCAAAAAAAAAGACACAGATTACATCCACCCAGATGGTTCCAGTATTTATGAATGAAGACAATGTTTGGATAATATTCATCAGCTTTTGAAGACCATGGTTAAAGAAGTTAGGAATGAGTGTTTGCCTCAGCCTTTGTATGACAGTTCATTCCTGGCTTACTTTAAGCTGACATTTTTATAACATTTCTGGAGCAAGTAGAAAACAAGAATACAGGTGAAGCTCGGAATATTAGAATATTGTGCAAATGTTCATTCAGTCCAGTAATGCATCTTAAAAGGTGAAACAAATATACATGAGATAGACTCAATTACATGCAAACCGAGATAGTTCAAGCCTTACTTTGTTATAATATTGATGCCTATGGCTTACAGTTTATGAAAACCCCAACCCCCCCGATCTCATGTACCCCATAATCATCACATAATCTCATGTACGCTGTACGCCATGATCATCACGATTATAACTAATTAAGGCATGAGATCTCTCGCTTTGCATGTAGTGAGTCTATCTCATATATTTGTTTCACCTTTTAAGTGAAATGAATGAACGTTTGCACGATATTCTAATTTTCCGAGTTTCACCTGTATACTGAAGGCTGGGGCCAACTGTACAGTGGAACCTCAGCTAACGGAATTAATGTGTTCTCCGGGACGTTTCTTACAGTGAAAATTACTTTAACTGAATTTCCCATAGGAATGCAATGAATGCAATTTCCCATAGGAATGCACTGAAAAGTAATTAATCTGTTCCGAAAAAACATTCTGTAAACCGAGCCACTATTTTCTATGGATTTCCATTTGTTATGCGAATTTTATGTTAACCGAGTCGTTTGTTAACTGAGGTTCCACTGTACCAGGTAAAAGAGAAGGAAGCTAAAGAGAATGCACTCAACTGCAATGATCATTTCCAGCTCTGTAACCTTCAGTTTATCAAACTACAAAAGACTGTCTAAACCCAGACAAACTACTGCAGTATATGACATCCCAGAATCATACAAATGTAATGTTTAAAAGAAAATTGAGAGCCAAAGGCCACTGCCCTGCCAATTTAGGAATTCACAAGTAAAACATCGCTGACCAACAGCCATTTAACCAAAAACCTCCAACAAAGGAAAATCTGTATCTTCTGGTTCCTATGTCAACCAGCTCTTACCAAGAGGAAATTCCTCCTAATGTTTTAGCCACCAACTTCTTTCTTATAATTTCCACTGGTTAGGTCCCACCTTTGCCTATTTAATCTCTCACATGACAGCCCTTCAAGTATTTGAAGAAAAACCCTCTCTCTGAGTCTAAAAGCTAAACTCTGAAGTGTTCCAATTCTCACATTTTCAAAGGCAGTAGAACAGTATGGGGGCCACTGGAGATAGAATATCACTGATTCAAGAGCTTTTCTCTCCAAATTGCATCAGCTCTCAGTCATCATCACAAGAGCAGACCCAGTTAAATAGCCAGAGAAGTATTAAGTCTCATGTCAGATGACAGTAATTCTTGTGTGACACAATATTTCATAAATGGAAACACATGCCATAAATGTATGTGGAGGGAACTGTTATATATGAGCACTGTACCATATTTTTTAAGTCGTAGGAGGAGGACCTAGCTCAGTGATAGAGCATATGCTTTGCTTATAGAAGGTCCTAGTTTTACTCCACAACATCTCTAAGAAGACATGGCTTATCCAGCACTGTACATTTACAGAGCAAACAAAAACTTGAATTGTTTGGCTCCAAACCTCTACAAATATACAATATTTGACTACAATCAGTGTTTTGCAACCTTCTTTAATTTATGTCACCTTGCAATTCATGTTTTGATAAACTTGAAAGTCAAAACACAAGTAAAACGTTTGGTCCTAGTATCACATATATCTGGTGGGCAAAACTTTTATTTGAAGACTGCATAATAGTACCATGAACTCTATATTATAGGCTAACTCTGAAACAAAGAAAAAGAAAGGAAGGATAACAAGTCTATTATATATCATGGTATCATGCAACATCTTTATTTTAAAAAAAGCTATAGTATAATTCATGCACTCATATTCTCTTCTCGCATTTACTCAATGCAAATGTATACACACATTAGATTTTTTTTTTACAAAATGTACCTCTACAAAAATCACAACACTCTTGCCATATCAGTAGAACCATCGGGCTAGTGAACAAAACAGAGCTTAGGATGTTAGCATCTTTAAATACTACAACAGGGAGAATTCCCCAGACAACTTGACCAATGACTACACTTGGGATACCAAGAGTCTGCCATTAGAAAGTTACCTTTTTTGAGTCTCCTAGACAACACCACTAATGGCCTTTGTGGCTAAAGGCTTGTGGAAGGTCAGTCGCATAAAATGTAACTTTCCCACACCTTGCAATGCAGGTGGGGCTTGAGGAATTTAGCTACGACAGATTCTGAGTAGAAGCGTAATACAGTAAAACCTCTACCTACGCAAGAGGTCCGTTTAGTAGGCTTTTGCTTAAATCAATATTTTTTTGTAACATGAAACAAACCCATAGGAAAACATATTTTACGTAACTTGAAGCAAACCCATAGGAAAAATTATTTTTTATGTAAATCGAAGCAAATCCATAGGGAAATGAATTTTTACGTAACTCGAAGCAAACCCATAGGAAAAAGAATCTTTATGTAACTCGAAGCAAACCCATAGGAAATTGTGTAAATCGGGACATGGTTTTAGCACAAAATCATTATGTAAGTCAAATTTTGTGTAACTCGAGGCATTTGTAAGTTGGGGTTTTACTGTAATTTCTTTTTGCAATCATAAGATAAAACTGTATGGAAATGTTAACCGCAAAGGATATCTCATCAATAGACAGCGCTGGTCAGGCTTTTAAAAATGGCATCAAATGCTGTAAGCTTTCAGACATCTCTCTGTGATCCAAAGAGTGATCATTGGGACTCTGAATTCTCTGCCAAGTTCCACACCACAGTTGCAGCAACACAGTGAAGGAAGAGACAACACCCAAATATTCAAACATTTGTTTCAACTGACACCAGTTGGCAAGACCAGTTCCTGTTTTCTGTTGTCTTTGCCAAGATATGTGTGGAAGGTGGATGGGTAGGCATGAAGCAAACTTAGCGATAAAACTATAGATATAACTAATTTTACAGATCTAAGAACTCAATAAATGCAAAATGAGACTGGCAGCAATTTTTTCTGAAGAATGCTCATCAGCCATCTCCCTGCTCTCATTTCATCTGCACTATTTTTAGATTAGTTTTTGTTTAGAATTTGACATGCATGTTTGCTAAGTAAACAATAACAAACATTGGTGCTACCCTGTTTCCCCGAATATAGGACCTCCTCCCATAATAGGACACCCCCTTTTTTCCCCTGCCTTTGAAATATAAGGCCCCATCCAAAAATAAGACCTCCTTACCTCCTGGCTGTAAGGCGGCTGGCGTGGCCCATAAGAAAGCCTGCCGCATCGGAGTCTCGATTGCCTCCCCGCTCACAACCAAGAGAAGTTTCCCCTGGTGAGAGCGGGATTGAGACCCCGACGCGGCAGGCCTTCTTATGGGCCACACCGGCCGTCTCACAGCGGAGGCCAGTCTCGATCGCGCTTCCCCACTCGCAACCAAGGGACGCTTCCCTTGGTTGTGAGTGGGGAAGCGCGATCGAGACTGGTATTTTTCTTCATGGAAAAGTAAGACATCCCCTGAAAATAAGACCTTGTGCTAATTTTGGAGCTTAAAAAAATATAAGACAGTGTCTTATATTCGGGGAAACACGGTATTACTGAAGGTCCCTCAAAGTTCTTCGACAGAACTTTGAAGGGCTGCACAGATCTTTCTCTGTGTCTCAACCCTGAATGCATACATGGTACATGTGCATGCTCATGAACATATTTTAAAAATAATTTGTTGATACACAACAACTTTATCTGACTTGATTGTCAACATTAAATAAAAATTCAGAAGCTTGGTGGTAGCGTGAAGATTTGAACCTGGGTGACGGAGCCTAGCAACAACTGCTACAATATGCTGGCTCTCCCCAAACTGTGTTAACAAGCAGTCCCAGTACGGTAGAACCTCGGATAAAGTCCAAACTTGGTTCCACAAGTTTGGACTTTATCCGATTTTGGACTTTATCCAAATCAAATGGGTGATGCATCGGATAACGTCCAAAAATGGACTTTATCCGTGGTTCCTATACCAAATACCTCGGATAACGTCCATTTTTTTTAGCGGTTTTGGACTTTGTGCAATGCATCCCGTGTGCATGAAAACCGCGACTTTATCCGAATCGGACATTATCCGAATTAGACTTTATCTGACATACCACTGTACTTGTAAAGTTATAGGCATCTAATCTCTGCCTTAGTTGGCTGTTTTTTAAACATTAAAAAACTAACAACAGCTCTGGGTAGAAATTTACAGCTACCATGCAAATAGACAATGCATTTTTTCTTACATCCACCGCTTCTCTGCTCTACACTGCACCACCCTTGAGGACAGCTTTTCCTTAAAAACAAAACCAAATGAACCAAATGTGGGCACTGAAGTTTTGTTAAAAGCATTACGTAAAGGTAAAGGTCGTATCCAACTCCATTAACATTACACAGAACTGATGTGTAAAACTTTACACGTCTTTAGCATTTTCATTCCTTGCCTTAGCTCTCGCTAAATTGATCATGCAAGTTTCTATGACTGCTTTTACACACACTGAACTCCCACCTATACATAAAATTGTAAGACTGACTGATCCAGTTTCAAATTAGCATTTTCTGCAGCAAAGAATAAAATAATCTGCAGACCTAAAACTCATGCATATGCCTAATTGCAGTTAGTTTACAGTTTAAACAAAGAAAGCATTCAACCTACGCTGGAACTATATGCTTTAATACAAGGAATGAACAACTTCTTAAGATCTTAAATCTATGGTGACAGTCTTGCCATAAATAAAAAAGGCTTCACCCTTGCTTGCTTTCAGCATGTTTAGGTCAAGGCAGCAGCTGACAGGGCTGCAAAATTTGTTCCCCTATTCACAGACCAAAAGTCGCCCTTGCTCAAAAGCCAGTTGTATCCAACTCTAGGCTCAGTACCCATCTCTGTTTATAGCTAAAGAGCCAGCGCTGTCTGCATCGGCAAACATTTCAGTGGTCATGTGGCAGGCATAATTAGACACTAGTGCACGGAACGCTTCCTACTGAAGTGGTACCTATTTATCTACTTGCAATTTCTTGCTTTTGAACTGCTAGGTTGGAATTGCTTGCAATTAAAGTCAGATAAAGTTCTTGTGTATCAACCTAGCAGTTTATCTACTTGCAATTTCTTGCTTTGAACTGCTAGGTTGCTTTTGAACTGCTAGCTGGAACAGAGACAGGAGCTCACTCCATCGTGCATCACTCGGGTCTCAATCTGCTGACCTTCCAATCATCTCAAAAGCATGCTAAAACATACTCTTTTCAATCTCTACAGCAATAGAGATTTTAAATAAAAATGTTCTCTTATTATAACCTAAGGGTCAAGTCACACATTAAGAGGAATGTTATGTACTGCTACTACAGTATTTTTACCCATTCTAATTCCTTTAAAGCTGCACAGTTGAACAATCAGACCTGCAAATAAAGCCCGTGTTTCTATTGTTCAATAACCAAAAAAAGGCAAGCTAATTTGCAAGAGGCAAACGGCTAATAGCATCAACAGACTTTTCCTTAGAGGAGTTCCCAGTTATAATTATATGCGAACTGTACTATCAACTCATACTATCTTGCCACTCAGCCAAAATAAAGAGAAATGGGAATCTTTCCAAAGCAGATAGTGTTGGTGTTCACCAAGACGGGGTTTTAAATATATTTTTATAAAAGAGAACATCACAAAAACAATGGCATAAAATTAGAGACAAGATCCTTGAGACTGATGTACATTATGATGGCCATATCTGAAAACTCATTAACGTGGGGACTTTAAACTCTGGATGCAAGTTGCTTACTTCTTTTCTGGGTAAAAGATCCCAGGTTCATTTATCTTCCTGAAAAAGAATCGTCTAAATTCCTGAATAGTTTTATCTATATTGACCAGGGGTGCCCAAACCTTTTGGGCCGGGTCACTTGGTTCAGCGGGCTGGTCATGTGGTTCCTCCCACTGGAAGCAGAAGTAAAATGTGCCTAGCAAACTATTTTGTAACAGGATGAGATAGATTTTAAACTGCCTTTTCTCTGCTTAAATCAGGGATGCTCAAACTACGGCCCGTGGGCCAGATCCTCCCCCTGGCACCAATTCATCCGGCCCATGCCGCCCTCGTCACCCCTGAAAGTAAAATGCACCCATACATTTTACTTCTGCTTCCGGTAGTGACAAGGGTAGTGTGGGCTGGATGAATTGGTGCCAGAGGCTGGATCTGGCCCACAGGCCGTAGTTTGGGCACCCTGGTATAGACAGTCTGGAGGAACATGGATTAAAAGAACTGTCTCAGCATAAGGTTGTTTTTATATTCTTATGTACTGCATTTAGCTGTTTAATCATACTTTTAAAGCTACAGATTATGACAAGGCTATGGTCCAAATATAAGTACACACTGTTTGCTCAACAATGGTACATACATGCCAGGATTCAAAGACCTCCACAAGGTGACATTCTATGCACCAGCTGAGGATTTTCCACAATTTTCATTGCATTTCCTTTATAGTCTATCAGACATCGCAATGAAGGGCCTCTGACACTTGGAAGCAGACTAAATGTGAGTAGACCATCATATCTAGTTAGTGGACTCGATCCATGAAAGCTAACATTAAAATAGAGGAATTAGACTTTAAGGTACCACAATGTTTTTTGTCTGTTGTTGTTTGTTTGTTTACTCCCTGATATGCTTGCATAGACTAACACGGCTACCACTTCAAAAATATCATATTTTACTCTTACAGCTTAATTACTGTTACAAAGTGATTTCCTAGGAATCAGCATGCATCAGTACTAAAACAAGAGGTTATTATTTTGCATTTAGAGAACCTGTGCAGATGTGTGTATTAATATGCACTGTAACCCCCTAATCCTCTGACTAAGATCCTCATACTAGGATCACAGGACTATAAGAAAAAAGTGTCTCCACCAGACTTTGACTCTTTTGTTTCATTCAAATAATTCTTGCTTTATTCAATTAACATTTGGCTGTTATGTAGGTTTATTGATTTATTTCATGAAAACAACAACAGAGAAATCCCTGTTCCTTTTGCTTTGTTCTAATCTGCCGTGGTATTTTTTTAACACAACTGCATTACCGGGGGGGGGGGGTGTGCAATTATTAAAGCATGCCAAATAAAGGTGAAGCGTATAGGAGAAACTCTAGTGGTTAGAACTTTTCCTGTAATCAAAGTCTAAACATTTTTGAGGCATAGA
Source organism: Bradypodion ventrale (assembly GCA_035047345.1). Classification (NCBI taxonomy): domain Eukaryota; kingdom Metazoa; phylum Chordata; class Lepidosauria; order Squamata; family Chamaeleonidae; genus Bradypodion; species Bradypodion ventrale. The sequence continues at coordinate 18,069,070 of JAWDJE010000003.1, read as the reverse complement.
TCCAAAGTTAATAAACCAATAATAAATACTCCTTTCAGTCCCTCAACAAGTGAGGACGCTATAAGACTGCTTCAGCAGTAATCCTTCCTAAGGGGCCATTCAACAATTTTTGTGATCCATTTTTTGGGGAAATTGACCCCCTCCCCCCTATGTAATCCGACTGTAATTTTAGCTTTGGCCCCCTCCCCCCTTTAAAATTACATAATCCAGAGTTTTTGTATCGAAACTCTAATTTTTAGAGCTTTTCACTATTGGTGCCTAATGCACAACAGCTCCAAATGGATTACGTAATCTTTGACCTGACACCCCTCCCTCGCCCACACGTAATTTTTCCATAATTCAGACGGCAGACCCCCTCCCCCCTCCAAGGATCACGTAATTGTTGAATGGCCCCTAACATGTGTGTATTTACTTTTAAAAAAACTCTTCACAGACTGTTGTCAAGCTGCTTTCCTGCTTTACAAGGACATCTCATAATATGCATACAAATACTGTATGTCAAGCACTTACAAACCTAACTAAAGAGCTCCAAGGTCAGTTACTTGTTATTTATCTCAAAGCAAGAACATAAAAGAAGGTGGTTAACTGCAGTTGAAGGCAAAAAAAAATGCAGGCATAGAGGTTTAAAAGTACAAATAGAAATTATACAGGAAGAAGTCTATCTAAACGGAGACAATTCCTGAGATGTCTGAACGGAATTGGGTCTTGATTCCCATTTCTCCTTTTTCTCCTAAAGCCTGATGAAGCTGACTTCTTCTCAGCAAAATCAGCACAGAGATTCTGCTGACCATCTCCCTTACTGGAGCGTAATTGGACTGCATGTTCTTCATCCAGGCTTGAGGGTGCTCAGACCTCATCCTAGCAATACATGACTTTTGTCCTGCTTTTCTTAGTCATGCTTCAAATGGGGTCATACAGCTCCGGGTTCTGCCCTCCATCACCAAAGGATAAAATTCTACTGCTAGAGGGCATTCTGACCCTTTTTTTAAAACCAACATCCAAAATTGAAACCTGGTCTTTTATTCATACTATACTCGTGATTGCGAACCTTGGCACAAGGCACTCCAGATGTTCTTGGACTTCAATTCCCAGAAGCCCAAGCACCCTGTGAATCCACACGAATGGATTTACTGCGATTCATCCAGCCCACGCTGCCCCCATCGCTTCCGGGAGCAGAAGTAAAACGCGCCCGTACAGACACATTTTACTTCCGCTTCCAGGAGCGACGAGGGCAGTGCAGGCCGGATGAATCGCAGTAAATCCATTCATGTGGATTCACAGGGTGCTTGGGCTTCTGGGAATTGAAGTCCAAGAACATCTGGAGTGCCAAGGTTCACCATCACAAGTATAAATGCAACTTGTCTGTTGCTAACGGGGGAGGGGCCACAAAATTAGCTGTGAGATCTGTGGTTATGAACAAAAATATGTGTTGAGCTTTAGAAAACAACAAATAAGTTGCCCTTTTTGTTTTTCCAAGAATTCCTCTCAATATTTAGAAAGTACAATGTTAAGGTGATAAGGAGCATAAAGTCAAAAAGTCTGACCAAGCTACTGTTGCTAATTCTTCTCTGTACCACTTCTTCCACTGATAACTAGCAAGGCAAAAAGACCTGTCTTGCTGTTTTGGTTTGTTTAGCAAATAATCAAGTCATTTATTAACTATTTTGCTATGAAAGCTTTGTTTCCTTGTTATATTGTTGATGCTTGTTAGCTTTCTTTTATGCTTTATTTACTTCCTAAGACGTTCTTATTTCCCTTTCTGCAATAAGAATGTGCTATTAATATTCTTTCTTGCAATCCTGATAGTCACTTTGACCTACTTCTTATGGAAAAGGGCTACACAAATAAAGTGACTGATTGTACACAAATCCTTAAAATGCAATGAACGCACAGCAAGTGACTCAAACTATAATCCCCTTGAGGTCTGAAAGGAGGTACCATTTCAGCAAAAAGAGAGCAGTAAAACAGCTGCCCATTGCCCAACCTTCCACCTGTCATACCTAGGCTTGGTGAAGCCTGCAGGCAAATATTTGGCTGCTAAATCCTCCTAAAATTGTCCCTGATTTTTTCTGCCACAAGATAATCTGGTTGTTACTTCCATGATGCAGCACAGAAACAATGCTTTTTAAAATGTTCGCAGCTACACTAATATTTATAATTTGCCAATAATATTCAACCCTCATTTCTATTACATTATAATTTATTTATTTCTATTAGAGTAAATTTCTACTACAGTAAAACCACGTTTTATGGGGAAACTCCATTCCGTAGCTTTTTTCTTAACTCGTTTTTTTCTGTAAAATGAGGCATTCCCATAAAAACATATTGGGGGGGGGGGAGTTCCCGACCCGCCAAAAAAATAAAAACACTCTAACTCCTCTCCAGACCACTCTACTGCCACCCACATGGCCCAGAACGGTTGTGGGTGGTCTGGGAAATTACATGCATGCAAAGGATAAGTAAACGAACTGAAATAATATAGTTGACTAAACATAGATGAGATGGCTCATAGCAACTGACATAGTGACTGTACAAGAAACTGACTTACATAGAGACTTGATATAGTGGACTTTTTATTTATTTATTTATTTATTTATTTATTTATTTATTTATTTATTTATTTATTTATTTATTTATTTATTTATTTATTTCCTTTCATTAATTAGTTCAATTTTTACTTTGATACTATGTGATAAACTGTGATATTGTGCATGATAATACTTGGTTTTAAAACTGTTTAAACTGTGATAACATGTGTAATGGGAAGAAACTGGCATACTTGGTTTTAAAACTGTTTAAACTGTGATAACATGTGTAATGGGAAGAAACTGGCATAGAGACCGGCAAGGCACACCACAAAGTTTGCCAAGAGAAAGTTCGGTTTCACTTACCAGTGATAACTTTCGTTCTTCGAGTATATAGTTTGTGAATACACACTCATGGGTTATGCGCCTGCGCAGAACAGCCGATCGGAGGCTTGAAAAGCTATTGGTCAAAAGTTTTGGCGGTAAGACCGCCCACCGTACCGCCCACCCTGAGGCGCCCGCGCGCCATTTTACCTCAGTTCCATACTTAAGCTAAGCACAGGATAAACCAACTGATCTCATCCGTGCAGCTCAAGAGGGGAGGCAGGGTGGGTAGTGTGTATTCACAAACTATATACTCGAAGAACGAAAGTTATCACTGGAAAGTGAAACCGAACTTTCTCCTTCGTATAGTTTGTGAATCCACACTCATGGGAGATTAGCAAGCTCACACTTACTTGGTCGGTGGGCAGTCGGATGAGATGATCCCACGATGAGCTGAAGATCCCCTAGGTGGACCCGTCAGGGGCGTTGAGTCCGGAGCCCTCTGGTGAGGACGACACGGCCAAGCCTGGCGTCCGCAGTGGCTCTGGTGTCCACCCTGTAATGCTGGACAAATGTGGAAGGTCTGGACCAGGTGGCAGCCTTACATATGTCCTCAAGCGGTGTGCCCTCCAGAAAGGCAGTGGATGTGGCAACCGCCCTGGTGGAATGCGCCCTGACATGCGGTGGAGGTGGCAGTGAGGCTGACTCGTAGGCCAGGTAGATGGTAGAGGTGATCCATTTGGAGAACCTTTGAGCAGAGATGGGTTCACCCTTGGACTTTCCCCCATAGGCCACAAAGAGGCGTTGCGACTTCCTGAACTCTCTAGTCCTGCTGGTGTAAAACAATAAAGCTCGTTTCACATCCAGCGTGTGCCAAGTCCTTTCTTGGGCGTTAGTGGGGTTCTGAAAGAAGGTTGGCAAGGAGATAGTTTGTGCCATGTGAAACTTGGAGACCACCTTGGGCAGGAAGGTGATGTCCGCTTGGAGGACGACGCGGTCGTTGAAGAACTGGAGAAAAGGTGCGTCTGCTCGCAGGGCAACCAGCTCACCAGCTCGTCGTGCAGACGTGATAGCCACTAGGAATGCCGCCTTCCATGTGAGGAGGCGAACATCGGCGGTAGCCATGGGCTCGAATGGGGTCCTGGTGAGCGCGTTGAGCACGGTAGACAATGACCATTGAGCCGTAGGAGTTCTGACCGGGGGGAAAGCGTTCCGTAGTCCCTTGAGGAAGCGCTTCACCGTTTGGTCACGGAAAGCCCCAGCAGCGGGCGAACCAGCCGGGGAGTGTGCCACCACTGCTGCGAGGTGCACTCGGATGGAGGTGATGCTAAGGCCAGACTCCGCCAAATGGAGGAGGTATGTTAAAACGTCCTGCAGTCCCGCCTGCGGGGGAGGCATGTGCTGGGAAGCCAGGAAAGCACAAAAGCGTCTGTATTTAGAAGCGTAGGACCTCCTTGTGGAGGGGCGCCGCGCTAGCTCGAGGATCCTGGACAGTCTGGGGTTATCCTCCACGCGGTGAGGTGGAGGCTGGGCAGGTCCGAATGGTGCAGCTGGCCGTGCTCCATTTGGAGAAGCGTCGGTGACTCCGGCAGTGTGCGATACTGTGACGACATGCGCAACAGTAGCGGAAACCAGGGTTGGCGCGGCCATGCCGGCGCCACCAGAATTGCATTGGTTCTGTGTTGGTACATCCTGGTGAGTACTTTCTGGACCAGAGGAAACGGAGGGAAGGCATAGAGATAGTCCTGATCCCACCGTTTCATGAAGGCATCGCCTTCGGAGTTCAGTCCGATGCCTGCTCTGGAGCAGTACCTGCTGAGTTTCCTGTTGGACTCCGATGCAAAGAGGTCGATGCTCGGCGTCCCCCATGCCTCGCAAAGCGACCGGAACACCCCGTCGTCCAGCTCCCATTCGTGGGTCGTCGAGGTGAGACGGCTCAGGTGGTCTGCCAAAACATTCAGTGTGCCCTGAATGTGCACTCCAATTGGGAAAATGTGCCTCTCCAGGCACCATTCCCATAACTGCACTGCGAGGTACAGGAGGGTGGTGGACCGTGTTCCTCCCTGCTTGTTGAGGTACGCCACCGCCGTGGTATTGTCCGAGGCCACTTGAACCGCCTTGCCGGTGAGCAGCGTCTCGAAGGAACGCAGGGCCCTCCAGATGGCCAGCAGTTCCAAGTAATTTATGTGGTGCACCGTTTCGTGTGGTGTCCAGGTGTCGTTGACCGTGAGAGTCCCGCAAGCAGCGCCCCAGCCGAGGTTGCTCGCGTCGGTCAGTATCTGCAACGAGGGTTGCGGGGGGTAGAAGCTTTTTCCCGTGGCCACGTTGAGTGGTGTAGACCACCACAGCAGTTGGTCCCTCAGTTCTGGAGATGGGGTCAACCGTTTGGACTGGCTCTCCCGAAGTGCGTCGAACTCGTGAAGGAGCCACGATTGCAGGGACCTGAATTTCAACTTGGCATGGGGAATCACTGCCGTCGTTGAGGCCATAAGGCCTAGAAGTCTCTGAGCCTTCTTCGCCCGGATGCACGGTTTGGTGCGTAGTTCGCTCACCCCCTGCGCAATGTCCTGTAAGCGTTTCTGGGGGGCATAGGCTCTCGTAGCAAGCGAGTCGAGTACCGCTCCAATGTACTCGACGCGTTGAGTGGGAGTCAACTTCGATTTGGTGAAGTTGATCCTGAGGCCGAGACTCTCCATGAGGTGGACCGTGTATTGTGTGTCCCGAATGGCTGACGATTTGGAGGGGGAGACGATCAACCAATCGTCGATGTACGGGAAGACCCTGATGCTCCGTTGACGGAGGAATGCAGCCACCGGAGCCATGCATTTGGTGAAGACCCGCGGTGCCGTGGCCAGACCGAACGGTAAGCACCGGTACTGGTACACGGAATTGTCGATACGGAAGCGGAGAAATCGTCTGTGTTCCTCGAGGATGGAGACGTGGAAGTAGGCATCCTTGAGGTCTATGACTGTGAACCAGTCCCCTTTGTTGATGAGGGGGAGGACGGTCTGCAAGGTCACCATCCGGAACTTCCTGGTGTGGATGCATTTGTTCAGGCGGCGCAGATCCAGGATAGGGCGAAGGCCTCCGTCCTTCTTCTGGACCACGAAGTACCTCGAGTAGAAGCCGTTGTCCCAGTCGGACGGTGTTACCCGCTCGATGGCTCCCTTGGAGAGAAGGGTTGATATTTCTTCCTCCAAATGGGGGGACGAGGTGGTGGGACGATGTCTTCCTACCCGAGGCACCCGCACGAACTCGATGGCGTAGCCAGAGGACAAGATCTTTAAGACCCACTGGTCGTCCGTGATGCCCGACCATACCTGGAGGAAGTTCCGGAGGGGGAGGTACGGGATGTGGAGCGAGAGAGACTCGGCCGTCGCAGCTTCAAACGCGGGGCTTGGGCCTCGCGCCCGAACGTTTGTCCTGTCCATAGGGTCGGTAACGGGGTTTGTGCTGCCGCCGTTGTTTGTAGGAGCTGGATCTAGGCTGCTCCGTCGGTCCCTGCTGCTGCGGATTGCCCTGGAACCGCCGTGTGAAGGGCTGGAACCTCGGCCTGGCGGAAGTAGCCGGCGTGGTGAGCCCCAGGAACTTCGCCGTGGAATTGGTCTGGCGCATCTCATTCAGGACTTTGTCGGTGTCCTGACCGAAGAGGCCCTGCCCGTCGAAGGGAAACTCCTCGATGAGCTTTTTCATAGCGTCATCGAGGGAGGTGTCCCTGAGCCAAGCATGGCGACGGAGGTAGATTGCGGAGGCCATGTCTTTTGCCGCATAATCGTTGATATGCCGGGCAGTGCGCATCAGTTGCTCGGCGACGAAGTCCCCCTCGGTGGCCAGTGCGTCAATCCGCTTTTGGGCATCCGCGGGCAGTTTCGCCGTCTCAACCTTCACCTGCTCCCAGAGGTGAGATTGATACAGGCCCATGGCGGCCGAGTAGTTGGCGGCACGGAAGAATAGGGAGCCGGTGGCGTAGAACTTACGCCCCACCGCGTCCAGTTTCTTTCCCTCCGGCGTCGATGGGACCGGAAACCCGCTGGTGGCCGTCCTATGCTGGAAAGCCTTGACCACCAGGGAATTCGGCAGGGGGTGAGCCTGCAAGAACTCGACGTTCTCGTCCAGGACCCGGTACATGCTGTCGAGCCTGGACGAAACGGAGTGGGCCGCCAAAGGTTTCTTCCACGTCGCCCTCGCCGAAGTCATCATGGAGGGGAGCATGGTTATGTGGACTGGCCGCACAGCACGTCTGTCGAGCTTCGCGGTCATCTGATCCTCACCCTCCAACGGCGGTTGATCGACCTTGAGGTTGAGTGCGGTGCCCAGCCTTGTGAGCATGGCGGTCAGTGAGCGTTGGTCCTCACCACACGGTGGGTCCACTGAGCCGATAGCCTGCTCCGGCGTGCGCTCGGCGTCGACGTCTCCCTCGTCCTCCTCCGACGACGAGCTGGACTCATCGGAAGACGAGGGAGGCAGTCGTTCATCCACGTCGGGACCGCGCCAGTACGGCCTGGGCGGGCCGGCGGGATGGGATTCCACCGCCTCGACGTCCGGACCACACCATGACGGGTTGGGTGGGCCGGCGGAGCGGGCACTCGACCCACGAGAGGTCGGTGGGGCCACGGCAGGGCCGGGATGCCCGGGGCTTGCGGTGGTCGGAACCGGAGCCGCAGAGGCCGCAGGCATGGGGGCTTGGAGCTTGGCCGCAAATGACGCCATGACCTGGAACATCTCTCGGACGAGGGCCATCTGAGATCCGTCCGAGTCCGCTGGAGGCAGAGCCCCGGTAGCCGGCGGGTTGGTGGTCCACGAAACGGTGGGTGTCGAAACGGTGGCCGGCGTCGGTGTCGGCGAAACGGTCGTCGGAACGGTGACGACCGCGTCGTCCGTCGGCGTTCTGGGCCTTGGAGAGACGGAGGCCTGCCTCGGCGAGCGGTTTCTTCCCCGAGGAGGAGAGGGGAGCACCTGAAGTGGGCGAGCTGGAGCCCCAGCCCTGCGTCCTTTATCAGGTGACCCGGAAGACGACCGTCCTCCCCAGATGGAGGATCCCGGAGAAGGACATCGGGCAGTCGAGAACGGCGGAGAAGGCCCGGGAGAGGCGGGTGTGCGCGGGGTGGGAGGAAGCGACCGTATCTTCTCCGACCCATGCTTGCGCTTCTTCTCGCCGTTCCTGTCCTTCTTTTTCTTCTTCCTAATCGGAAGCACGGAGGAAGAGGCCGGCGGCGGCTGGGCGGCAGCGGCGGAGGTGGAAGCGGGAGCGGCGGGAGCCAGAGCGAGCTCCATCATATGCACCTTGAGGCGATTGCTTCGGTTCTGCACCGCGAGGCGCGTAAACTTTTTGCAATGCGGGCAAGACTGGCTCTGGTGCGACTCTCCCAAGCAGAACAGGCACAGGCTGTGTCCGTCGGAAGCTGGGAACTTCTTAAGGCAAGCCCTGCACTGTTTAAACGCTGCAGCCATGAACCGCGGAAAAATTCTTCCAGTGGAAGTTTCTGGAGGCGAGTACCCCGAAGGGCGGACCAGCCGCCACCCCCTTGAGGGGGGAGACGGTGATCGATGCGAAGAAAAATTGGCTACTGAATCCACTCGAAAGAAGAGACAGAGCCGGGGTGGCGATCCTGCCCGGAGGACAGAATCACCGAGAAAAATTGTTGAAATTTGCCAAAAGGACTTTCCCTCAGAAGGGCGAAAAAATTGAGGAAGCTCTCAACGATCGTCCTGCTGCTACGGCGGAAAGAAGAGAACTGAGGTAAAATGGCGCGCGGGCGCCTCAGGGTGGGCGGTACGGTGGGCGGTCTTACCGCCAAAACTTTTGACCAATAGCTTTTCAAGCCTCCGATCGGCTGTTCTGCGCAGGCGCATAACCCATGAGTGTGGATTCACAAACTATACGAAGGAGAACCCTATGGACCAAAACAAAAGGCAAAACAAGGGGATGCTCAGCACAGCAGATCTGAAAAGGAGGAGGGATAGGAAAGGGGAAGAGAAATACAGTGTTGCAGGGAACAATACTGCATAGGGACATGGAATGTGAAGTCTATGAATCAAGGAAAACTGGAATTGGTTAAAAACAAGATGGAAAAAATAAGCATTGACATCCTGGGCATCAGTGAGTTAAAATGGACATGGATGGGTGAATTCAGCTCTGGAAACCATCATATCTACTACTGTGGGCAAGTAAACCTCAGAAAAAATGGAGTAGCCATAATTGTCAACAAAAGAGTGAGGAAAGCAGTAATGGGATACAACATCAAAAATGATAGAATGTCAGTCAGAATCCAAGGCAAGCCTTTCAATATCACTGTAATTCAAGTCTATGCACCAACCACTAGTGCAGATAAAGCCACAGTTGACCAGTTCTATGAGGACCTACAACACCTCATAGAACAGACACCAAGAAATGATGTCCACATTATCTTAGGAGATTGGAACGCCAAAGTAGGAAATCAAAAAGTAAATGGAATAACAGGCAAGTTTGGTCTTGGAACACAGAATGAAGCAGGGCAAAGATTGACAGAGTTCTGCCAAGAGAATGCACTAGTCATAGCAAACACCCTCTTCCAGCAACACAAGAGGTGACTTTACACATGGACATCACCAGATGGCCAGCATCGAAACCAGATTGATTACATACTCTGGAGTCAAAGATGGAGAACCTCCATTCAGTCAGCAAAAACAAGACCTGGAGCAGACTGTGGCTCAGATCACAACCTACTGATCGCAAAATTCAGGCTTAGACTAAAGAAAATGAGAAAAACAATTACACCAGACAGATATGACCTACACAACATCCTTAAAAAATACACGGTGGAGGTCATGAACAGATTTAATGTCCTGGACCTGATAGACAGAGTAGCAGAAGAATTATGGACAGAGACACGGGACATCATGCAGGAGGCAGCAAGAGAAACCATACCAAAAGAAAAGAAGCATAAGAAAGCAAAGTGGTTGTCTGATGAGGCCCTTAAAATAGCAGAGGAAAGAAGGAATGCAAAAGTCCAAGGAGAAAGAAAAAATACAATCACCTGAATACAAAATTTCAAAGAAAAGCAAGGAGAGATAAGGAAAACTTCCTGAATGAACAGTGCAAAGAAATGGAGGAAAACAACAAAAGAGGCAGGACTAGAGATCTTTTCAAAAAAATTGGGGAAATCAAGGGAACGTTTAAAGCAAAAATGACCATGATAAGGGACAAAGATGGAAAGGAGTTAGCTGAAGCAGAAGAGATAAAAAAAAAAGATGGCAAGAGTACACAGAGGAACTCTACAAAAAGGACCTCAACACTCCTGATAATAACAATAATGAGAAATTTGAACTTGAACCAGACATTCTGGAGAGTAAAGTCAGAAAGGCCCTAAAAAGCACTGCAAACAATAAGCTAGTGGAAATGATGGTATCCTAGTTGAATTTTTCAAAGCCCTAAAAGATGATGGAATCAAACTACTGCATTCAATATGCCAGCAAATTTGGAAAACAAAACAGTGGCCACAGAATTGGAAAAGATCAGTGTACGTTCCAATCCCCCCAAAAGGCAATGCCAAAGAATGCTCAAATTACCGAACAATTGCGCTCATCCCACATGCCAGCAAGGTGATGTTCAAGATAATACAGGATAGACTTCAACAACATGTGGAGAGAGAACTACCAGAGGTGCAGGCCGGTTTCAGAAGAGGCAGGGGGACTAGAGACCACATTGCCAACATACGTTGGATCATGGAGAAAACAAAGGAATACCATAAACAAGTTTACTTTTGTTTTATTGACTACACTAAGGCATTTGACTGTGTGGACCACAACAAGATGTGGCAAGTAATTAAAGAGATGGGAATACCAGAACACCTCATATGTCTCATGAGAAATCTGTACACGAACCAAGAAGCAACTGTTAGGACAGAACACAGAATGACAGAGTGGTTTGGAATAGGAAAAGAAGTAAGACAAAGCTACATTTTATCACCATGCCTATTCAATCTATACACAGAGCACATAATGTACAATGCAGGGATGGAGGAATCACAATATGGGATCAAAATTGCTGGGAGAAACATCAACAATTTGAGATATGCAGACGATACCACCTTAATGGCAGAAAGTGAGTAAGACCTAAAGAACCTCTTGATTTGATTGAAGGAGGAGAGTGCAAAAGCTGGCTTGAGACTTAATATCAATCAAACAAAGATAATGGCAACAGGTCCGATAAGTCCCTGGAAAATAGATGGGGAAGAGGTAGAAGCAGTGACAGATTTTACTTTTCTAGGATCTAAGATCACTGCAGATGGCGACTGTAGCCATGAAATAAAAAGACGACTGATTATGGGGAGACAAGCTATGAGAAATCTGGGGAATATAGTGAAAAGCAGAGACATCATCTTGAAAACAAAAATTCGCATAGTCAAAGCAACGGTATTCCCAGTGGTAATGTATGGGTGTGAGAGCTGGACCATTAGGAAGACTGAGCGCAGAAGAATAGATGCCTTTGAGATGTGGTGTTGGAGGAGAGTCCTGAAAGTCCTTTGGATAGCAAAGAGAATAAATAGGTCAATACTGGAAGAAATCAATCCTGACCGTTCATTGGAGGGACAAATAGTGAACTTTGGACATCAAATGAGAAGGGAGGACTCACTTGAGAAGGCCTTGATGCTGGGAAAGGTGGAGGGCAAGAGAAGAAGATGAGATGGATAGATGGTATTGTGGATACAATGGGCACAGAGCTTGGTGGGCTGAGGAGAATGGTGGAGGACAGAGGTGCCTGGAGGAAAATGGTCCATGGGGTTGCAAAGGGTCAGAATCGACTGTGCGACTGAACAACAACAATATTGCCAGGTCAATCTCCTCTGCTGTAGCAGGCAAGAAGAGATATTAAGCAACTCATTTAGCAAAATGTGGCTGAAGCACACCATGGAAAGAAAGCCACAGCATGAAACTGCACTTTGTTCAATCAAGAGGCTGTCTGGTCCACTCTAATTCAGCTCAGTAACCAAGAATTTCAAAACACGACTGAAAGATCCTGCCAAACAATTATAGTGCTTGCATCGCAACACGTAGACTTACTGGGCAGCCTCTACAAATGGCCACTGTTAGGGTGGTTGAGTGGGGAAGTATCTATAAACAAGTCATTAGCGTACCCAGGAGAAAATCCATGTCTCAGAGAAAGGCCTTGTGCAGCATAATAGAAAGCGCTATTCATCAGAAATAGTCTGCTCCAAACAAAGATAGATGCATCAAAACTCAAGATTACAATGCACAGATAAAGAAGCCTACTCTAGGAGGGGAGGGAGAGAGAGGACAATAGGAGATTGGCTTTGAACTGTGTTACAAAAGTAAGAAATAATATGCCATCTCTAGAGTATCACAGGTAAGACCCTTTGAAAGAATAGTTCTAAATATTTCCACTGACTTAAGTTGCAAATCTTACATGCAAGCTGTGAACAAAGCAAGCAAGCTATTATCGTGGTTTTGGCTTACTGTTTTCTGGTTACTACCTGACAGAAGCCATGAGCTTCAATAGACTGCTGCGCCTGGGGTTACGTATTATAAATTTTGTACATTTTTGTACGTGTTGACTTCTGTAAAGTCAGTTTGATTTAATCTTATTTTTGGATTAAACCTCATGCATGAGGACAGGACATTTTTAGTCGCCCAGGGTTATGTTTTGTTGCAAAACTCATAAAGATATAGATTTATAAATTGTTGTTGTTCAGTCGCACAGTCGGTTCCGACCCTTTGCGACCCTATGGACCATTGCTCTCCAGGCGCCTCTGTCCTCCACCATCCCCCTCAGCCCTCCCAGCTCTGTGCCCATTGTGTCTACAATGCCATCTAGCCATCTCATCCTTGGCCTCCCCCTTCTTCTTTTGCCCTCCACCTTTCCCAACATCAATGCCTTCTCAAGTGAATCCTCCCTTCTCATTTGATGTCCAAAATATTTTAGCTTCATCTTTACTATTTGACCTTCCAATGAGCAGTCAGGGTTAATTTCTTCTAAGATTGACCTATTTGTTCTCCTCGCTGTCCAGGGTACTCTCAAAACCCTCCTCCAACACCACATTTCAAAGGCATCTATCTATTCTTCTGCGTTCAGCCTTCCTAATTGTCCAGCTCTCACATCCGTACATTACTACTGGGATAACCATTGCTTTGACTATTCTAATTTTTGTTTTCAGTGTGATGTCTCTGCTTTTCACTATGTTCCCCAGGTTTCTCATTGCTTGTCTCCCAAGAATCAGTCGCCTTTTTATTTCATGGCTACAATCCCCATCTGCAGTGATCTTTGATCCCAGAAAAGTAAAATCTGTCACTGCTTCTACTTCTTCCCCATCTATCTTCCATGAACTGATTGGGCCTGTTGCCATTATCTTGGTTTTCTTGATATTTAGTCTCAAGCCAGCTTTTGCACTCTCCTCCTTCAGCCCAATCAAGAGATTCTTTAGGTCTTCCTCACTTCCTGCCATTAGGGTGGTATCGTCTGCATATCTCAAATTATTGATGTTTCTCCCAGCGATTTTAATCCCATATTGTGATTCCTCCATCCCTGCACTGCGCATTATGTGTTCTGTGTATAGGTTGAATAGGCATGGTGACAAAATGCAGCCTTGTCTTACTCCTTTTCCTATTCCAAACCACTCTGTCATTCCATGTTCTGTCCTAACTGTTGCTTCTTGGTTCATGTACAGATTTCTCAGGAGGCATATGAGGTGCTCTGGTATTCCCATCTCTTTAATTACTTGCCACATCTTGTTGTGGTCCACACAGTCAAATGCCTTAGTGTAGTCAATAAAACAGAAATAAACTTGTTTCTGGTATTCCTTTGTTTTCTCCATGATCCAGCGTATGTTGGCAATGTGGTCTCTAGTCCCCCTGCCTCTTCTGAAACCTGCCTGCACCTCTGGTAATTCTCTTTCCACATGCTGCTGAAGTCTATCCTGTATTATCTTGAGCATCACCTTACTGGCGTGTGGGATGAGCGCGATTGTTCGATAATTTGAACATTCTTTGGCATTGCCCTTTTTTGGGATTGGGATAGGTTCTACTTCTTCATCATTGTGATTGTCAGGAGTGTTGAGGTCCTTTTTGTAGAGTTCCTCTGTGTACTCTTTCCATCTTTTCTTAATCTCTTCTGCATCAGCTAGCTCCTTTCCTTCTTTGTCCCTTATCATGGTCATTTTTGCTTTAAATGTTCCCTTAATTTCCCCGATTTTTTTGAAAAGATCTCTGGTTCTGCCTCTTTTGTTGTTTTCCTCCATTTCTCTGCACTGTTCTTTTAGGTAGTTTTCCTTATCTCTCCTTGCTTTTCTTTGAAATTCTGTGTTCAAATGATTGTAGTTTTTCCTTTCTCCTTTGACTTTTGCGTTCCTTCTTTCCTCTGCTATTTTAAGAGCCTCATCAGACAACCACTTTGCTTTCTTACTCTTCTTTTCTTTTGGTATGGTTTTTTTGCTGCTTCCTGCATGATGTCCCTCATCTCTGTCCATAATTCTTCTGGCACTCTATCTATTGAGTCTAAGCCATTGAATCTGTTCATCACCTCCACCGCGTATTCTTTAGGGATGCTGTCTAGGTGATATCTTTCTGGTCTCCGTGTTTTCCTTATTTTCTTTAGTCTAAGCCTGAATTTTGCGATCAATAGGTTGTGATCTGAGCCACAGTCTGCTCCAGGTCTTGTTTTTGCTGACTGTATGGAGGTTCTCCATCTTTGGCTGCAGAGTATGTAGTCAATCTGGTTTCGGTGTTGGCCATCTGGTGATGTCCATGTGTAAAGTCGCCTCTTGTGTTGCTGGAAGAGAGTGTTTGCTATGACCAGTGCGTTCTCTTGGCAGAACTCTATCAATCTTTGCCCTGCTTCATTCTGTACTCCAAGACCAAATTTGCCTGTTATTCCCTCCACTTTTTGATTTCCTACTTTGGCATTCCAGTCTCCTAATATAATTTGGACATCATTTCTTGGTGTCTGTTCTATGAGGTGTTGTAAGTCCTCATAGAACTAGGTCTATAAATAAATAGGTCTCAACAAAACTAGGCTTCACCAGCTCTCACTGATTATACAGACTACAGTGCATGAAATCTTACACCATTGTATCACCTGAGCATTTCCAATTCTCTTCAACACCTCTCCTTCATCCTTAATTTACCTACAGAAATCAAGGAGATAAAGTACAGTCTTGATCTTTTCATTTCCAAACCCTTTCACTCAGTTCTAAAATGGCAACATCCATCCATCCATCCATCTATCTATCTATCCATCCTTTCACAATACTTCTGGCCTCCCTATTTCAATAGATCTAAGGACGTGGTACACTCGACACAGTAATGCAATAATATAATACTTCGATGTTTGCCAGAAACATGAGGTATAAAATGTAAGATTGACAATGGTGTGTGAAATCATTCACAAAATTTAGATACAACACTAAGTCAATTCTAATTTAGATTATTCCTCTTTATACAACGTTACACCAAGCCAAACCATTAGTCCATACGATTGATTTTCTCTATGCTGTTGGAAACAACTGACAAGGTTTTCAAATAGCAGTCATTCTAGTTCTATATTGAGATTCCAAGGGTTATTCTTCACCAAACAGAACAAGCAAGTGCCTTAATTTCAACAGTATCTGGTGAGTTGTGCAAAAAAAATTTTTTATGCAGAATGGAGGAGAAGCAACTTTCTAAAATGGAGTGGGTGGATTAAATGCTACAGCAGAAAATCAAAAGTAGAAAGTATCATGACAACAGTTTTCAGCCAAGCTTCTATGAATACAAGAGTGCCATGAGACAAAGAAGTCACAGATGAATGGCAGGTCAAAGGGGGAAAGAAAGAAGATGGGGGCTTAGGAAAAGGAGGCTGCAAGGAGAATTCCAGGCTAAGTGAGAAAATGCAACAGGGGAAGGAAACTTGCAAGAAGATCAGAGAGCAAAACTGCGTACAGAAAAACCTCGCATAAAGAGCGCCTCGCTTAGAGACTAACTCGCTTAAAGAGCAGAATTTTCTCTGAATGGTCGCTTTGCTTAACAACTAAAACCAACCAAAAACTTGCTTAACAACTAAATTGGGGTTCACAATTCCTCCCCAACAGAAGTCACAAATGGTCACACATTATGCTCTTTAAGCGATGTACCACTGTATTGCTAAAAGGGTATACTTTTACATATTGGTGTGAAATATGCCCATATATCTTCAGCAACAGATCTCCTGTTCAGTTTAGAAAGCATCTCTCCAAACTTCAGAATGCACAACATGTGCTCAGTGATGCACTGCAAAAAAATTTACTACCTACTCTGTGGGCTGGCCAAATCTGTGGACGGGGCCAAATCTGTGAGCGTGGCCAAACATCCTGCATTATGGGCTATGGAGGTGGGTGTGGCCAAAAAAGTGGGTGTGGGCTGGGTGAATTTCCGCTACCGGTTCTGCGGAACCTGACAGAACCTGCTGCAGTGCATCACTGCATGTGCTTCATACAGTAATATAGCAGCAGGACGAAAGCATCACAGCAACAGTACAGTCAGCCTTTCCAGCCAGTTATTTTTCTTAGTTGTTTATTAAGCAGGGATGGGGTCAGGGAGAGGAGCCATGTCCATGACTGTAAAGAAAGAGAATCTAAAATATTTATGACAGGTTTCAGAGCAAGAAGTCTGGCTCTTCTAAGCAGTGCAGGCAATTTGATAAAGATCAGTATAAGACAAGTATGTCCAATCCTTTGTTTTCTAAGGCAAGAAAGGGGGTCTTCATTGTGCAAAAGGTTCAGAAAAAGGAATCAATTTGGGCTTCATTTCAAGCATAAAATTCATAAAATCCAAGTGTCTTAATACAAGAAGAAATAAACAACAACAGCCAAGGAAATGCATTAACCCAAAGATAGATGTGATGTTGTTATGTTCCATTAAAGTCATCCCTGACTTATGGCAACCCTATGAATGGGCCATAATCCAAAATGTCCTTCTCTCTACAGCCCTGCTCAGCTGTTATGTACTCAAAGCTACGGCTTCCTTTACAGAGTCAATGCATCTTACAGAGTCAATGCTGTATTTGGTTTTCGTTTTTTCCTGTGGCCTTCAACCTTCCCCAGCATTATGATCTTTTCCAGAAAACCTTCCCTTCTCATAATGTGCCCAAAGTATGACAACCTCAACATCATTTTTTGCCTCCAGAGATAATTCAGGCTTGATTTGCTCTAGGGCCGACAGAGCTCTCCTCCAGCACCATATTTCAAGTGAATCAAATTTTCCACGTCAATTTTCCTTACAGTCCAGCTTTCACAGTCGTACATAGTGATCAGGAATACAAGAGCAAGATGGTCTTGGTTTCCAGTGCTACTTCCTTATACCTGATGGTCTTCTAATTCAGGGGTTCTCAAGGTTTTCCCACCATGGGCAGGACCACTCACCATTAGACAGCTGAGTAGGACGGACACATGGTTCCCCCTGCTGTAAAAGCTGCCACAAACCAAAGCGGGTACATTTGTGCAGGCATGGGCGTGTTGACACCTATCATAAATGCATCCACTTCCGCTTCCGGGCTTGCCACTGGATGGAACGGCGTCAAGGGCCGGGGTCGGCCCATGGGCCATAGGCTGTGAACCCCAGTTCTAATTCCTAACTCTTTGCAGCTTTGCTTTCTCCTATTTCATGGCTGCTAACACTAGCGACTGCAAATTTCAAGTTGCAAATAGAATCCAAACAATGCTTGCTTTTTAAAAAGTTGAACTTTTTAAAAAAGTCCAAAGTCTGTGCACTTGCAGTGCTGAAAATGACCACAGGTTTGTAGATTCTTCTTGCAACTTGAAATGTACAGTATCTAGTCTAGCAAGATACATAAGTGCATAAAACTGGAGCACAAGCAAACAATGAGAACTAACTTAGTCAGTGTGCTGCCTAGGAGACCACATATAAGAAATTATATCTCGTGCCAGCCACAAAATTGATAAACCAATTCAGGCAGGCCACTCAACCTCTGCTGCACCCCCACATTTGAAACATATGAATAATAGCAGCAATAATACTTACTTATTGCTGTTATTGTTAAGTTGTTATGTTGTTATAATGGTTACTGAACATACAGAATAACTGCCATCTCCCATGGGGTAGCCATTTATAAGCAAAGCCCATGCAATCATGCTAGAGGTCATCTCTACCATCTTGCTAGAGAGAGAAACAGGTACATTGCAACCACACTTCTAATGTCTCTCATGTCCAATGCTGATCCTCACTGAAACTCTAAATCCATTTGACAATGGGACTGAACAAATCCATCTGATAATGTGAAGGCTGGAAATAATTTAATTTAATTTAATAGTCATATTTATATAATATAATTATATAATAATGTGTGGGTTGCACGCACACTATTATCTTTTTTCCACAATGGCTACAGAATGAGAAACATTAGCACTGGTTCCACCACAGCCACCTATTACAACAGCAGCAGAAGTAGTACAGTGCTAACATCTTGAGACATAGGAGTATTACTGCTGCTGAGTGGGAAAATGGGAAGAAGGAGCAGTATCATTTATTTGTGAACCATTTAGAGTTTCTTGATAATCAGGTGGTACAGAAATGCAGTAAAATAAATACAAAGCACCATTTGTGACACATTTGATTCCTGAAACCTACACAAGCTCTTGTTATTAATATTTTATATGGCAGCAATTCTGTACCTGGCAATTTACAAGCATCATAAGCAGAAAACAAGTTTTCTACAGTTGTTAAGTTTTCAATATCCATTTACATGGATAAGGGCTGGTGACAGGGGTGGGGAAAAAGGGAGAAAAGAGAGAGCTGATGAATGAAACTGATTTACAGTTTAAATGAGGATGAGCATTAACTCAAAGGTCTCCTGGGAAACAAGTAGCTCTTATGCTGATTATAAAGAAATACAGAAGTCAAGTTTAGAAGACAGAACCTCTGATTTACAAACTATGGTTTAATACTCAGAACAAACCATATATAGCTTCCTTCTCTCTTCTCTTTCACACAAACTGGAAATTACAATTGACCTCTAAGGAAAACCTGAACTTGTTTTCATAACCTTCTTTAGAAATAATAATTATGCTGTATTTTAAGAAACTTTGGTAGTTGGTCTAAAATTGGGCACATAATAGTTATAGTCAAGGAGATGTTATGTGGACGTACGACATATTCCCAATCCAGTAAAAATCAAACTGAGATTCTCATATTTGAACTGTGTTAGAGACTGTAACATTACTATATATCAGGGATTCCCACTCTATGGCTCATCGGCCAGATCTGGTCCCCAACACCAATTCATCCAGCCCACACCACCCACGCCATTCTCTGAAGCAGAAGTAAAATGCACCCACACATGCACAAAACACTACTGTAAATGATCCACACAGCGTTCTGCACATGCAGGGGAGGATTTTACTTCTGCTTCCAGGTGGGAAGAACCATGTGACCAGCCCACAGCCCAAAAAGATTGGAAACCTCTGCTATATACTAAGTCAGGGGGGTGGCCAAACTTTTTTGGCCGTGGGCTGGTCACATGGTCATGTGGTCCCTCCCAACAGAAGCGGAAGTAAAATGTGCCCACGTATACACAAAATGCTGCCATAAATGCACCCGTGACTGTCACAAATGTGTTTACGACATCCATGGGTGCTTTACGTCGGCATTTTGTGCATGCGTGGGCATGTTTAACTTCTGCTTCCAAGAGCAGTGCAGGCCAGATTAGGTATCATGGGCTGGATCCGGCCCATGGCTGTAGTTTAGAACCCCCTGTATTAAGTGTTCTGGAAATAGGTCTACAGAAATAATAAAAATGAATTGATAATAAGCAAGACAGTGTGGCAGGCTTTCTTCCACAGCACGTTTTCTCAACAAACCGGTTATGGAAGTAGTCAGAATGAATCCAAACTATTAACATCTCAAATAACAAGAATAATGTGCCATTCAGTCAATTTAGATTTATGGTGATCTTTTTCAGGGTTTTCTAGTAAAAAAAAAACCACTCAGAAGTGGCTCACCATTCCCTTCTTCTGGGGTATCCTGCAACTATACAGCTTGCCTAGGACCATACAGACTGGTTTTTCTAGGATGCTCAGTGGGGAACAAGGGTACACAGTAAGAGCCTCCTCGAAGTTTGTGGTATTTTTGAACCCCGAGCAGTGGCAACTTTGTGCCAGCTAATATTTCTCATACTAGGTCAGGCACGAGGAACCATGGAATGAATTCACCCAAAAAGTGGCTTCATTTTGGCAGTTTCATGTCTGGCCTAGACAAGGAAGAAGAAATGGGAATTGAACTCCCAAATTTTGGCTCCGCAACCAGAAGGATCTAATTCACCAAGCTATCCAGCCAGCGGCACTAATGTCTCTACAACACTAATAAAAGAAACTGACTGAATTCACATGACATGTCAAGCGGCAATGTCACAACCTCAATCATGTCAGCTCTACCAGTGTGTAATTTGGCAACAGGCAAATACCCTGCTCTGATTTGTACCCTTGACAAAACATAGAGGTTTGTTCAACTGCTCCCAATGCAAGCAGAACACACCTAAAGGCTGTTCATTCATAGCGAGTCAGGGTTGCTGCAGTTCTTTGACTCACCATGTGTTGTGGGAGGCACATCCAATTTGTAAAGAAATAACCCAAGTATGGCTCTCAAACTATTTAAATTAATAATCCTGGTCAGATTACAACAATTTAAAAGAAACCATAATTTCTTTAAGACAGTCGTTACTCAGCTGTTTCTGTCTACTATAGAAATCTGACTTCTTTTCACCTACTAAGTCTCAAGTAGCAATTTTTGTTCATGCAAGGAAACAGACCACCATGACTGCAGCATTTCCAACCCAAAAAAGTATATGTGAATATATTCATTAAAAGAACATTCCAGGACTTTTCTTTAAAGGAAAAGGAAAACAAAAACCACCTTAGGATATGTAAATAAAGATACTTTTGCAGGGCACATCAAAAATAGCCCTTGTACTGGCCTCTATTTTACATTTTTGCCTCTTCCAAATCATGTTTTCACCTCTCCCAAATATCATCATTCTACGTAATGCCTTAAAAGCAGAAAAAGCTGAAATCTAAGAATTATTCAACCTGCTGAAAGGTCAAAATACAATCAAAGTTTCTTCACAAAGGCTATTTTTCCTCACACATAAATCCCTGTTTGCAGTTTAGACTTGAGGGCATGTAGACATCAAAGTTTAACCCAGTGATGGCAAACCTTATAGAGACCGAGTGCCCAAACAGAGAGGTGAGAGCGGGAGGAAGCGCTCCCTCTGGGCTGCTGGGCAGAGGGGTGGGGCAAACTCTGTACTTTAGTGATGGCACATGTGCCAACAGAGAGGGGCTCTGTGTGCACTCTGTGGCACACGTGCCATAGGTTCACCACCACTGGTTTAGCCTTTCTGGACCAAGAACCAAGCTATGACTTGGTTGCAAATCAGGTTCAAGGGTCCTGGATCACATCGTAAAAGAAGAAATAGTGGAACCAAATACTCCTTGCAGTTTGCTCTATTAACATCAAACCACATAAGGACAAGATTTTTCAGTCTACTGCTATAAGCCTCTTGCTGGCAACCTGGCAAAGTCATCCTTTCAAAACCTGTGCCACGTGTTTTTATATCATTTGGGAACAGGCTTAGAAATCATAAACCCTAGTGCAGTTCATTATCAATCCAGCCTACAGTGATATGATAGAGGATTATCCTGCCCCAGAGGTCAATGTTAACATAGAACTCTGCCTAGGTGGATCAATCAGTTTGCTTTAAAAACATCTCATGTGTGCAAGAATCACAATTTGGAAGAACATCAGAATTTCAAGCGAGTTGCAAAGGTAGAATATTTGCTCTCCAAAGAACTTGCTCTCAACCTGCTGCTATCCTAAGGATGAGATACTTTCAGATTTTTTGGATTCCCAACTACCAGACTAGACACTGGAATGCACAGAATGTTGTTACCTTTCCTTGCAATTTCTTGCCTCTGAACTAGGGAAACCAACTCCCAAAATTCACCCAATGGTGGCCTACCTTGGCACTCCAGGTGGTCTTGAACTTCAATTCCCAGAAGCCCTGATCAGCTGGTGAACTGACTTGGGCTTCTGGGAATTGAAGTCCCAAAACACCTGAAGTGCCAAGATTTGTCATCACTCGAAATTACCGAAATTACCGGCCTGTCAGTTTGACATGTGTCCCAGGTAAAGTGATGGAAACCATCCTAAAAGATAGAATTAATAGGCACATAGAAGAGAAGGCGCTGCTAAAGGAGAGCCAACATGGCTTTTGCAAAGGCAAATCATGCCTCACTAATCTGTTGGAATTTTTTGAGAGTGTCAACAAGCATGTGGATAAGGGGGATCCAGTTGACATTGTTTATCTGAACTTTCAGAAGGCTTCTGACAAGGTCCCGCACCAAAGGCTCTTGAATAAACTTACCAGTCATGGAATAAAGGGACAGGTCTTGTCCTGGATCAGCAACTGGCTAAGGGACAGGAAACAGAGGGTAGCACTAAATGGACACTTCTCCAACTGGAGGGAAGTAAAGAGTGGGGTCCCCCAAGGTTCAGTACTGGGACCACTGCTTTTCAACCTCTTCATAAATGATCTAGAAGTAGGAGTAAATAGCAAGGTAGCCAAATTTGCTGACGACACTAAATTATACAGGGTAGTGAAAACTGTGAGAGATTGTGAGGAGCTCCAGAGGGATCTCTTGACACTGGGGGAGTGGGCAAAACAGTGGCAAATGAGCTTCAACATTAGTAAGTGCAGAGTGATGCATGTTGGCGCAAAAAAAACCAATTACATTTATAAAATGATGGGGTCTGAACTCTCTGCGACAAACCAGGAAAGGGACCTTGGTGTCCTGGTGGACAGCTCAATGAAGGTGTCAACCCAGTGTGCCTCAGCAGTGAAAAAAGCAAACTCAATGCTAGGGATCATCAGGAAGGGTATAGAAAATAAGTCAGCAAGTGTCATTTTGCCTCTTTATAAATCTATGGTGAAGCACCATCTGGAATACTGTGTACAGTTCTGGTCGCCATACCTCCAGAAGGATATTATGGAGTTGGGAAAAGTGCAGAGGAAGGCAACCAAAATGATTAGGGGACTGGAACACCTTCCTTACCATTGGAGGCTGCAACGGTTGGGCCTCTTCACTCTTGAACGACGGCGTCTAAGAGGTGACCTGATTGAAGTTTATAAAATCATGCACGGTGTGGACAAAGTAGATAAGGAAAAACTGTTTTCCCTATCGCATAACACTAGAACTAGGGGGCACTCCATGAAACTTTTGGGTGCTAGTTCTCAAACAAATAAGAGAAAGTACTTTTTCACCCAGAGGATCATTGGTCTATGGAACTCCCTGCCGGAAGAAGTGGTGACAGATGTCAGTCTTGATAGCTTCAAGAAAGGATTAGACAAGTTCATGGAGGACAAGTGTATCAACGGCTATAATTATGGATACCGAAGAACAACCTCCGGGTTGGAGAGATAGGCAGGATAGCTCTCAATGCCATTTCCAGGGAATCCTAAGCAGGTGAAGGCATCTGCTTGGGAATAATACCCTGAAGCAAATGCTGAGCCACTGTATGAAACAGAATGCTGGACTAGATGGGCTGGGGCCTGTTCCAGCAAGGCTGTTCTTATGTTCTTATGCTCTAGGTGGTTCTCAAAGTACAGTAATTAAGCATTTTTCCCTAGGAAGAAGTCTGTGAACTGCTGACTGGTAGCTGGGAGTGGCAAGGTTTAATGGGAAAACATAAATTTCCACAGGACAGTAAGTTATGTAAGAGGAATCCTCTATAAAGTCTAATGAACAACATGACTATCCATCCCACGAACCTGTGCCATTCACAGCCATCACTGGGGCATGTTCTTTCTTCTCAAAATGAGAAAAATGGTAACAGAGGTAATGAAAATTGCTCTCTGGACTTGGTTGCTTTCCCCACAATTGGAGATTTCTGGACAAAACAGTATGAATGAAATGCTATAAACGGAGGGGGGGGGGAACAAATTCTGCCTGGGAGAATTCTGGGCAAATTTTGGAACTCAGGAGTTCAAACAAAATCCCAAACCCTCTTCTCTGAATCTGAGTCATCAAGTGAGAAAAATCTCAAACATTGTAATAAGGCTTTTGCTTTCCCCTCTTTCCTTCTAAAAGTAAACATCTTTCCAAATTCAATTTATATGCCATTTTTAAACATTAAATCAGTGCTCAGATTGGCTAAGAACAAAAACCTTTAAAAATCTTTATGTAACATTGCAAGACTGTTTCCACAACTGAAAAATCCAACATAAAGGGAGAGCAGGGAAATGCAATAAAGGGAGCAGCATAAATGGGGAAGACTGTCCAAGCTGGGAAGCTTTCCAGAACTAACTTTCCTGTGGTTTCTACGGCTGCAGCACAAGCTGACGAAGAAGAGACTCTACGCTATGTGTTAGCAACATGTTGGGCTTAGGCCACAATCTTAATTAAAATGTAACAAATCAATCATATAATACATTACAACACAACAGTGAATGAAATAGTATAATCTAGAGGCAGAAGATGGAAGATACTTTAAAATATCAAATACCTTATGGTTTTTTGACTGGCGGTTTACTTATTTATTTGAGGCTTGGGCACATAATGCATTATGGAATGATTTCTTTAAAAACAGAGTTAAAAGATATGATGAATATTAAAATACAGCAAAATTGGTTTCCAGTATTAAAAACAGAATACAGCTACTGTATATACTCGAGTATAGGTCAACCCGAATATAAGCCAAGGTACCTAATTTTTACCTGAGAAACCAGGAAAATAGATTGACTCAAGTATAAGCCGAGGATAAAATAAAATTATGGTACGTTAATTGAGATATCTGTGGGGCAATGTTTTTAAATATTTACGGTATTTTAAAGGAAACACATGAATTGGTGCCACCCAACCAGTGCTCGTGCTGCCGGGGAAGTGGGTGGAGCGAGGCTTTCCATCTGGCTTGGCGCGCCACAGAGGAGGAGTTAGAAGAGGAAGAAGCAGCTGGTTTGTCACAGGGAAGACAAGGCAGGTAATAAAGCCACAGGGGCTGAGGGGAAGCCGGCTCTGCCTCGCTACGAGAGAGTGGAGGGAAGCTTTGCAGTTTCCTCTCCTGGGCAGCTGTTTTGCCAGTGTAGAGCAGGGAGAGGGAACCATGGAGCTTCCACTCTCTTGTAGCGAGACAGAGCCGGCTCCCCGTCAGCTTCACTTACCTGCCTTGTCATCCCTACTTCACAGCAACAGATTGGCTGCCTGGCAGTGGGGGCCTGGCACATCAATCCCTTATGGCCCCTGCAGCAAAGGAAGTCTCCAGCGGGAGAAGTGGGCGGCTTGGTGCATCAGACAGTAAAGCCTTTTGCTGCCCAGTTCTCCCGCCAGAGCCTTCTTTTGCTACCATGCCAGAAGGGATCGTGTGTGTGTGTGTGTGTGTGTGTGTGTGTGTGTGTGTGTGTGTGTGTGTGTGTGTGTGTGTGTGTGTGTGTGTGTGTGTGTGTGTTGCAGAGAGACCCTCAAATTTTGGATGACTCGAGTATATGCCGTCTGGGGTTTTTTTTTCAGCTCATTTTTGGGACTGAAATTTTTGGCTTATACATTAGTATATATGGTATTAATCTTTTAAAAACAATATAGTTAATTAGTGCCTCTAAAAATAGAAATTACACTTATTTATCACCCCATAGCGCTTAATGCACTCTCGGGGCAGTTCACAAGAAAATTAGCATTCCCTTCCCCCAACATGCTGAGTACTCATTTTACCAACCTCAGAAGTATGGAAGGCTGAGTCAACCTTGAGCCCCGTCAGTGATTGGAGCGCCCTAGTATAGAAATGTCTGCAAACCCCCAGGCTAATTTGAACTTGATTTTAGCTGCTTGGTACCTCTAAGTAATATTTCAAGAGGAAACCAGTTGGATACAGTATGTCAAATGTATAGGAAGGAAATGTATCTGGTGCCTTCAAGGGAATCTATAGGCTATATACAGACAATGGTAGAACAGTATGCTTTCTGCAAGTCAACCCAACCTGGCTGACAACGAAACATGTGGAGTGGAAACTGCTGCTACCAAATTTCAACCTTTTCTCAATCCGCCCCCTTTCAGTAAACCACCACCACAACAAACAATGTTCCAGTTTGAACCTGCCTTTTCCAGAATTTTTACATACAATTTTAAATATTGAAACTAAATTTAAGGGAGAGAGTCACTTTGAATCCTTTGCTGATTTTTTACATTAACAGTTTAATTCAAAAACAAAGATAGAGGAAAGGCAAAACATATTGGATATGTTATTTCATGTTGCACACAATGACTCTAAAATCATAAAATGAATCCGGGGAGACACACCTACTATTTAAAAATCAATGTTCTAACAACAGTATTGACTGAAATCCCCTTACATAGCTCCACCTGCTCAACAATGACATCATCAGCAGTAGCAGATTGCTGCTGAATAAATGTTTCCTTCTGCTATTTGTCTGCTACAATGTGACAAAGTTGTATGCATTCCAAGTCACAAATGGAACTCTTTAATTAACAGCAATCTGCAACTGCTAAAGGTCAATCTTGTACTGCAAGCTGATCCCACAACAGAATTGCAGCCAATGTATAGGGCAGGCATGACCAAACTACAGCCTGTGAGCCAGATACGGCCCCCAAAGGCATTCCATTAGGCCCGCGATGCCCTCGCCAAACCAGGAAGTAAATACGGATGCTTCTGTGCATGCTCGAAAAGCAGCCATTTTACTTCCTGGTTTGGTGTGGACATTTTTGCAAAGTAAAATGGCTGCTTTCACGCATACACAGAAGCGTCCGTGCCAAACCAGGAAGTAAAATGGCCATTTTTGCATGTGTGCAGTAGTGTCCGTGCCAAACCAGGAACTAAAATGGCCATGCATGCTCAAACACACACTGTTCCAGGGGCATGGTCTGGCCCACTCAGCTGTTCTGGGGGTGTGGTCAGGCCCTCAGCCCAAAAAGTTTGGGTACCCCTTGTATCAAGCATGTGTATCTGTATATGCATTTATGCAGTGATCCTGTGTTTCCTACAATACAGTATCCTGCTTTTCATGGTAAAGGTTAGTGACATTATACACCTGCTTCTTAATATACAAAGCCAATGTTGACTATATTCTCTCTCACTGTGGATTCTAATTCACTGTGTAAGAAGAAGTTTACTTGGTTCTGGGTAGCTTTTTTATAATAAGAAAAACCTTGACTAAACAACATTGTATGGTACAACGCCAGAAACTTTTCCAGTAAACAATGACCTTAGTTATAACTTTAAAACCTGCTAGGGTCAAACCCAGTAAATGTCCCTCACATAAGAGGTAAAGAAATGTTAATCACATTCAGTCCCGGGGGCATGTACCTAATTTATGTAGTGTGTGGGTGTGTTATGAGGAAGTTTGAGGTCACTGCTGAATTTCAGATTAACACTGACAGGGTAAGTTGTTAAGACTGTGAAAGAGCCTCCTGCCACCCTTGCTACCACTGGATCTGTTAGGATGAAAGGAAGTGCTCATGAAATCTGAAATGTGGAGGCATAAAAAGTAACTACAATCAATCTGTTGTCCGATTATTACCTGCAGCTGTCTACCACCGCCCTCATTCTTTCAAGCATTTCTACTAAAACAAAAGTCAGATCAAACTTTGTAAAAGATCCAAACACTTTCCATTTGCATCTACATACATAGGAAACTGTTACAGACTGAGCCAGACTCTTCCTCTATCTAGGTCAGTGTTGCTAACATCAAATTGAAGACAGTACTTTCTGCAGCTTCAGGCAAGATCCTTTCCCTGCCTCACTAGTTTGTAACACTCTCCACATTCACAGCGTGTGTTATTGTCTGCCAGCAACCCCCACTTGAGCATGTTGGTCTTGCATTTAGGGACTCCAACCCTCAGCATATTCAAGGTCCTCCAAGTGACGTAGGGGAGATTGAATTACTGTACTCAGCTATATCCTCCTTTAATGATGTCCCTTGTACAGTGAGCTCCTTCCTTCATCTTCTAATTTGATTTTGCTCTTTTGTACCCTCAAGAATGTTTGTTTTTGCCATAAAGCTCTTCCTGGATCTGAGACGGTGTTAAGGCTCATATCTGTTTGGAGACTGTCATTCTCTTGCTTAGTTCTCTCGGCATCCACTGCTACATCTCTCTTTATCTTAGGTGTAGCGATACCAACAAGAGGGTATATCTTCCCAACTGGAGTAGGTTTGAGGCATCTTGTCACTACATGCATAGCTTCATTAACAGCGATGTCAACTTGTTTTACGTGTGCAGATGCACGCCATAATGGAGCGGCATACTCTGCTGTGGAGATGATCAGAGCCAAAGCTGATGTACACTGCGTGTATGGTTGAGTTTCCCATTTATAGTTTGTGAGTTGCCTAATGATGTTGTTCCCTGTACTAACTTTGGCTTTGACTGCAGATACAAACTATTAAGATCCCATATAAGGAGAAAAGATGTAAACTAGACAAGCGGGATGAAGCAACTTACATGACATTTTTCAATAAGCAAGTGTAGACTGGGTTCCTAACTCATTCAAACAATCTGACTATAGTATTTCAGAACTGGAAGGTCTTTGGTGTTGATGGTTGCAGTAGTAAGGAAGAAGCAGAAGATCAATGACAACAAACATTCCTAATCTTCACAGTTTTGGAAAAATGCTTAACACAATTAAGTATGCAACGTAAAACTATGGAAACTAGAAACATCTGAAGCTCTTGGGCTCAAGTAACAACCTGTGCAACTGTCAAATTGCTTCCCAAAGAACACTTACTAAAACTAAGACTCTGTCAGCCATGAGATCTCTCGTATCTTATGTTACTTATATCCCAGTCCCTTCTACTTGCCAAACTGATTGACATAACAATTAGGTTTCCAGCTTTAATGTCTAACAGGCCAAGGCATGACTCAATTTTTACTGCTACACCAAGCCTCAGTCATAACTTAAAACATCTGGAGTAGTATACTCCACTAAGCATGGATCTACTTCAATTTCTCCTAGTGGCAAGGCTACTTCTCAGCAGCTTGGAGGGTAAAATCATTCCATTACATATAACTGAACAATCCCTTCCCTCCAATTTCATGCAGCAACAGAAGCAGAGGGAGAGGGAGAGAGAGATTGGTCTTGAAAATATATATATATATATATATATATATATATATATATATATATATATATATATATATATATATATATATATATATATATATATATATATATATATATATATATATATATATATATATATATATATATATATATATATATATTCACAATATCTGGTATCTGTTCTGTGTGTGTTCAAGTCTATCAAAAATATTTAAAAATTCCTTTTTATAACTGTGCCATTTTAATTTATTTGTTTAATTTATTTGCCATTTTACAACATTCTGCAATCTACACAAGGAGCATGAAAAGCAGGGTACAAATTGTGGCGGGCAACTTTTGTTAAGTTCAGGATTAAATATTTGCCCCAGCACTTGTCACGGTACTAAAGAGA
This sequence comes from Bradypodion ventrale, assembly GCA_035047345.1. Lineage (NCBI taxonomy): Eukaryota > Metazoa > Chordata > Lepidosauria > Squamata > Chamaeleonidae > Bradypodion > Bradypodion ventrale. Next base: position 18,039,748 of record JAWDJE010000003.1, on the reverse strand, counting down.
CCCAGAAGGGGGCAAAATGGAAAGAAAAATAAGGACACTTCACAACCAGAGTTGCCTGGTAGCCCAGATGCCTGGAGGCCTCCAGGAATTGATGATCTCAATTTTAATTTCAGCACTAAGGGGCTCTTTGGGGAACCTGAGGTAGAAGGCATTTCCTAGCAAGCCTACATGTAGCCTGAGGATTGCACTATGCCCACCCCAGGAGAGCAAACTAAAATTAATAACGTGTGAATGGATAAATAAATGTAATATTCACTAGGAGCTGGAGGAAATATATTCATCTGCTAGCTTTAAGGCTAAGATTAGACCAGATGACACTCAAATACCTCTGGATTGATTTCGTCTTTTATTTTTAGGCCTAATGCATGTTCAACTTTCTCACAATTCAAAAATCAGATTCATTCTAATTTAGACTCTGGGGCTATAGTAAACAAATCCCTAATGTAGCAAAAAAAGATAAATAATGAGCACTCAAAATGAACAGATGTTCACTATTTTATATATCTACAGTAATTATTTGCAAGTTAAAAATAAGATATGCTTTTTTTGGAAAAATTAACTAAGTAAAAGGAACATTTGTCTGTAGTACATACTGCAACAATAATGTTAACGAATGTTCTACCTTCATCTCTTCAGGGTCTTCAAAGCTGCTTTGAAGTCTATGTGACAGACTTAATACTTGTTAGAACTGTCAGAACAATTTACAGATTTGGCTGCTTTAGTCACTCTACCAAAAATTACACATTCATGTTAGCTACTTTTAAGTACACATTAAAAAAGTTACGCAGATGAACTTCATCAGAGCAAATAGGGTCAGGATTGTTAAATGGGTGATTTGTTCTGAAAATCTAACCCACTAAAAATATGAACTAAGTTTCTCAGTTTCCTGCCAATAGCGAATCATCCCACATATTGCAATAAAACTGAGCAAGCTTTGTACATGAACTGGGAGCCTATCTATATGCAATATTCAAAAGGACAATTTATTTATTTGTTTATTTAAACATTTTAAAACACTCTTCACCATTAAAGATATCAGGGTGGGAGGGCAGCATTAAGCACAGGAATGGTATTAACTCTCAAAAGTAGGTCCAAGATTACTTTTCTCGCCACATGAACAAATTCATGAGGAAGTTCTCATTATAAAAAATCATTTTACATACACATTCAGATATCCTTTCATTTTAAAGGCTATACTATACATTGGATGGATGTGTGGAGGCGCACATGTGTGCATGCATGCATATGAAAAGCTCACAGTTTATTTAGTTGTCCAGATGTAGTTCCAAATATTTACATATGATTTTTTCCTCATTCCACGAGGTTATTTGTACAGTGGAAATCCATATAACGAATGCATCGTACAATGAATTCATCGTACAACAAAGAGGATAATGGATGCATTGGGACGGAGGCTTCTAGGTGCCCATACTTTCCTGCCATTCCAAAGTCAAAGTGGCCACCGTGGACTCGCCCTCTGCCGGGACTCGAGGCTATGAAACCCAGGCTTCGTAAACTCGAGTCCTGGCAGAAGACGAGCTTATGGTGGCCGCTTTGACTTTGCTGCCTCAAAAGTCATTTTGTGTTGGTCCATTGGCAAAATCCCTTTTGGGACAGCAAGAGGGACTCTCCTCTCACTGCCTCAAAAGGGATTTTGCCAACGCACGCATGCAAAATCCCTTTTGAGGCAGCGAGAGGGGACCCTGCGCTCACTGTCTCAAAAGACACTTTGTGTGGTCCCTTGGCAAAATCCCTTTAGGGGCAGCAAGAGGAGGATCCCCTCTCGCTGCCCCAGAAGTGATTTTGCCAAGAAACCCACACAAAGTGCCTTTTGAGGCAGCGAGAGTAGGGTTCCCTCTCACTGCCTCAAAAGGGATTTTGTGTGTATGGGAGGCTTCAAAGCCTTGAGCCCCAGCTTGCTCGGAAGGAAGGGGGCGACATGCTTACCTCCGTTCTTCCAAAGCAAGCTGGGCTCAAGGCTAGGAGCCCCAGCTTGCTTTAGAAGGAGGGAGGCAAGCCTGGATCGCTAAGGGACTTAGCCACCCAGCCGGTTGGCTTTTGGAGCAGGCAAAGGCTTTTCCCAGGCCCTCCAAAAGCCACCGGCTGGATCGCTATGCCCCTTGGCGATCACATGCATGTGCATCCAGTGGACCCTGTTTCAATGAAAAAACGCACAACGAAGAACCCTGTGGAACGGAGTTTTTTCATTGTACGAGGTTCCTGTATGTCGAAAAATTTGTACAGTATGTCAAAAACACATTGCATTACCAGAAGAGGCCACTAGATGTCACCATATTTTTTGTACTGTATGTTGAATTTTTCCTATTAAAAATTTGTATGTCAATTTTTTTGTAAGTTAAACTGTTTGTATGTTGGGGTTCCACTGTCTGCAATTGGTCTCCTGAATTGATTATTGGTTACAGTACACAAGGGAAACTATTGTTAAGAATTTAATATGGTTTGAAAAAGATTTTACTTTCTATGGTGTACATACCTATACAACCATCACATACAGAGCCTTATGGTTGAATTCAGCTGTAACACTAAACCAGTGATGGCAAACTTATGGCACACGTGCCAGAGGTGGCAATGTGCCCTCTCTGTGGGCACCCATCACTGCACTAAACTATGACAATGTGTATGTTCTTTATCTGCTCTTCCAACCACTTACAGTAAACTTTTGCTTCCATTTTCCTTAATCACAATTAGCAAGCCTAAAACTGTTGCTTGTTTTGATTTTAAGGCAGGGATTCTCAACCTGCGGCCCGCAAGCTGGATGCGGCTCATGGCGCCATTTCATGTGGCCCTTCAGCGCCTCCACCAGACCCAGAAGTGCTGTATGGTGGAGGAAGGGCAAATGGCCGTTCAGCCCTCGAAGCTGTCTAAGGGAGCGTGACCCAGCCTCTGTCTTTAAAAGGTTGAGAACTCCTGATTTAAGGAAATAAGTTAAGACTAGAAACCCCTGTAGGCAAAAAATTAATCAGGGTTAGCAAAACCAAAAACTTTCTGAACAAGTGGACTTGATCCACGAAATCTCACATTAAAATATAATAGTTATTCCTTAAAGCCTGCAGTGGCTCAAATGGATAAGACGCTGACTGTGAGGCGGAAGGTCAGCAGTTCGATTCCCGAGTACTGCAGGACGGAATGAGCTCCCGTCTTTGTCCTAGCTCCTCCCAACCAGTTCGAAAGCAAGAAATAGCAAGTAGATAAATAGGAACCACTTTGGTGGGAAGGTAACAGTGTTCCGTGCGCTCCGGTGTCTAGTCATGCCTGCCACATGACCACAGAAACGTCTGCAGAAGCAGACAGCGCTGGCTCTTCGGCTTTGAAACAGAGATGAGCACTGCACTCTAGATGTCGGATACGACTGGCTTTCGTGCAAGGGAAACCTTTAAAGTGCTACAGTGTTTTTAAAAATTCTCTGATATGCCAAAAACAAAAAATACAGCCATGCTGAAAGAGCTTATATTAAGATAATAATTTTACCATTGAAGGATGATTTGGTGCAAAAGCATTTAATTCAGTGTTTTGCCTCTTCCCCTCTACCAGCATTGTCTGTTTAGTTAATTCCTTTGTCAGGAATAAATCCATCTTGTCAGCACCAACTAGAACCAGCCCCACTAAAGAAGGACTCGGTCAATCACTATATAATCTCCCTTTTACTTTTGTTGAGATTTAGTTCCCAGCATGAGACAAATTGCAATTGATTATTACACCTGAACTGACAAACCATGGTTTTCATTTTTGTTCAAATTGTGGCATGATAATAGCTTTTAATCCAGGTTGATTATGCTCCTGCCTTAAAACCAATTGTATTTTTCAAGCAGTTCAAACCTATCCGTATGCATATTTGGCTCAGAAAAATAATAAATGTCTTACAAAATGGGAAACTTGACAAATTGATTCACATCATGCTATTTTCCCCTTCATTTTGGAATTTTAAGTCAGTTTAATTTAAATGCCAGACCATTCCACCTGTTACCTCTCACTACTTTAAAAACAGACACACCTGTAAACCACAGCACTGGGACATCTCAGAAAAGTATTGTGACAAAGTAAACAGAGGTTGCAAAAGGCTTCTTATTACTGTAATTCACGACTTAATCTGAGGATTCTATATTTTTAGTAACTACAATTGATTTTACTAGTTTGAACACTAATATTTTCAGAACTATTCCCTATTTGTTAGGAAAATTGCTAGTTCTGATTTTAAGAAGCTGCCTACAGAAGCTACAGCATCAGGTTAAGCAACATAAAGCCACCTTTCTTCTTCAAGAGACTGCTAAAAGTTATTCTTTTCACTATGACTCCAACTGTGAATGAATCTTCTCATCATTCACTTCACATATACTCCAACACCCCATCTAGATCTCTGAAGGCCTTTCCCCACAATTTCCCCTTCTATTTTTCACACAGCATTAAGAAATCCTAGCAATTATACTCCTGGAAACTGGATCACTGAGAAAGCCCCACAGCAACATTACCCCTAACAAGCAGTTAGGATGCAAACCAAAAGCAAGATCACTGTGAGCTCATGGCAAGGACATCTCAAATCGCACTTCAGTCATTAAGAAATACAAGCCCTCCCTCCATTCATAGGTGATATGTTCCACGTCTTCTATGGATACATGAAAGCATGGAAAGCATTGAACCCCATATTACAGCACACTTGAATCAAACAAATAGGGAATTCTGCAAACGCCTCATTGATTTTTCATGTGTACATGAAATGAACAGAATCTCTAAAGTGGCAATAAGTTGGACCCCTCTTAATGCCAAACAACAATGAGAATGCCCTCAAAATGCATGAAAAACTTTCCTGACAGATTAAAACACCCTGAAAGTTACACGGGAGGATGCCGAAGTACTCTCCGAAGACCGAAACCTTTGGTGATCCCTTGCTTCCCGATATGCTACACAGTATGGGAGGATCCAACTCTAAGTAAGTACAGTAGACCCTCAAATAACAACGTTACTTGGTTCCCCAAGTAGCGTCGCTATTCAAATAACGTCATTATTCGAATAACGACAAAAAAGTAATTATTCAAATAACAACAGTAAAAATACCGTCGTTAATCGAATAACGACATTGTTATTCGAATAACAATGGGAAAAAGTACCGTCCTTATTCGAATAAAGTCGTTATTCGAACAATCATATTGGGAGCGTCATAACGTCGTTAATCAAAAATGACGCTATTCGAACGCGTCGTTAATCGAGGGTCCACTGTACATGAAATTACTCTACTGGAAACACAATCCATTCCTTTTCAACATTACATTGTTAACAATGGCCTCTAGCGGCCAGCTCTAGTAATGTGCCTTGGAAATATGTATTTCAGGGATACTCAATGTTTTTAAACTCATGGATATTGAGCCTGTGGATATGGGGGGTGTACCCATATATAACCCTTTCTAGGCAATGGATTGTTCTTTGTTTTCCTAATACATCTCTCTTACCATTTCCCAACTTGTCACCAGTCACATAGATGAAGAAGTAAGGCAGGGGTTCCAGAGGCCAGTTCCTGCCATGGCACTCAGCTGTGGGGACCAGAGGCATGGTTGTGCCCACTATTTATGTTTTTGTCATCATCCACTCATTGGCAGTGGGAATCATCCCATTTTAGCGGGTTCTTGGACAGGCTCTGCCACTTCCCAGGGCGCCGGGAGGCTTTTTGAAGCATGTTTGCTCCAGTTTGGGATTTTTCCGATGCTTCCAGGCACTGACATAAGTCGCCCACAGCCATGTTCTAGCTGCCAAAGCACAGCTGAGCAGCATTGGAAAAATCCCAAACCGCAGCGAATATGCTCCAAAAAGCCTCCTGCCACCCTGGGAAGCGGGTGAGCCTTTCAGGAACCCAGAAAAATGTTGCAATTCCCCCCGCTGCTGTATCGTGATCTCCGGTGGTGGGGGGGCAGGACTAGAGGAGCCTGGGTGGCCACCGCAGGCTGGATTAATGATATGCAGAGGCCGGATTAGGCCCACGGGCCGTGGGTTGGCCTCCCCTGCTGCAAGGTCTCCCTTGCCACACTACCAACGAAACTACAAAAAATCTCTTGATGTACTGTTCTAATTCTCAATGTTAGTTTTAGAGATGCCAGCCATAAGGCTAAACAATGAAACCTATAATAATATTGTGGCATCAAGTTGCGTCAACCTTAGCAAATCTGTCCCTGAGTCTCCTAATTATAAAAGTACTCAGAAATGTTTTTCTGCTGGTGCATTGGGATCTCACAACCTTCTCAAGCTCATATTAAGCCACCAGCTGAAGAGGAGACACAGCTTGCCTGCTCCTCAAACTCCAATCTCCAAGAGGAGTAGGAGTAAAGGCACCATTAGGAGTTTTGGTCTTTTGCAAAAGTTTGAGCCAAACTTAGCAAACCTCATGCTAATTACACAATCAGAGCTTGAGATCTAAATGTTCTTCGATAATATTCAAATACAGCATGGTGAACACTTTAGAAATAGAGACTAGTACCATGTAAGTTTGTGCCACCAAAAACTCAAATTGTAAAGTGTTCAAAGTAGCGAAGCAATAACACTTACATAGCACTTAATGTACTCTCTCTCTCAAGTTAATTAGCAATAGCAATTACACTTATAGACTGCCCATAGCGCTTACTACACTCTCTGGGGAGTTCACAATGTAATTACCATTTTGCTCACAACATGCAAGGTCCTCATTTTACCAGCCTTGGAAGGATGCAAGGCTGAGTCAACCTTGATCCCCATCTAAATCGAGCTCACAACATTTTGGCTGCAGTACAGTAGTTTAACATTGTGCCACCAGAGCTCTTTGATGTAATATACTGTACGTCATATTCCCTATATCGGTGGTGGTGAACCATGGCACTCCAGCTGTTCTTCAACTTCAATTCCCAGAACCCCTGATCAGGAGTGCTGACTTGGGCTTCTGGGAATTGAAGTCCAAGAACACCTGGAGTGCCAAGGTTTGCTATCACTGCCCTATATAATACAAACCTATGAAGATACTTGAAAATTAAAGTGAAGTAAGAGATGTCATTACTGCTCAAGTAAGAAATGAGAATTTTTTAATAGATAATGGTTTTAATTACGCTGGAGCTTGACCTTGCTAGAAAGTTCTGGCTACACAGAGAATGACACAAACAAACACAAAACAGTGTACTATGGGGAAATGAACTTCGGCATCTTGTGGGCTGCATATGTTATTTCTCTGACATTGTTCACTGTATGTAGGAAAACCTCAGAAGGAAATGGGTGGAGCAGCTCAGTTTTAGGCTGAAACAACAGCTTCCTCAAAGAGTTGTTCTTGCACAAGGGCAATCTGAATTTTCGGAACTGTGATAGCAATCGTTAAGGGTACACAAATTAAGGGACCTTAATTAGCTGCCAGTGCTTAAAACACTTGGTCTGGAAAGTGGCACTTGGCTTATTCATAAAGATATAACAAAGTTGTCTTCTCCTCTGCCCCGTGAATGCTGGCATCATTGCACGTGAAAGACCCCAGGGAAATTCCTTGGACATTTACATGCTTTGTTTTGTTTTCCTGAAGGTTGGTTAATTGGTGATGGAATGATTTCAAAACAGTTTCCATATATTTTGAACAGTTACTGCTGGTCTGACTAGAGTTACACAAACTAATATTTTGACCTTCCCATGTTCCTACAACAGCTGGATCCAAATATAAAAGTTTCAACTACCAGAAAAGTAATTTCAACCAGGAATAAATTTCTGACAGGAAAAAATTTTAAATTCAACAGGTGTAACTTGAGAGGAGACCCACATAATGTACTGCTAAACCATAAGTCTACCATATTGATCTGGTACAGACTATAGAAAATTCTAACCATCATATATGCTTTTCTGATTATGATAAATGAAAAGGAGCTTTCTGGGCACCCCTGGAACTCTGATACTCATTTAAAATTAGTCCATAAAGAATCTCTAATGGAAAAATGCACAGACTGCAAAACAGGCAGCTATATAGGCCCTGATCAGGCAAAGATCATAAATATCCAGAGGAAGGAGGACACTGGAGAACGGGAAACAGGAGAATGGTGTACGAAACATTCCCACCCTGAGACAAATAATGTGTTCAGATTGAAATTTGTCTCTGTCTCAAAAGCACCAGAGAGAGGCAAAAAACAAGCAGGGTGCCTTAAGCATCAGTAATGGCAATGGCAATGTTGAACACATTCATTAATGATCTGTGTAGTTTGAACCAGGCAGCAGTAATACAGATGCATACAAATGACTTATTTAACTAGATTACACTTCAACCAAACTGTTTCTTCTAATCACACTACCTTCTAAGCCTCTCTTCAAGTAGTGTTTCTGTGCATGCACGTTTATGCATGTATTCTAACCCATAAGCAGGCTAACTTTAAAAGGAGCATCTCTAATGATACAATTTTGATCAAATTCTGCACATACATGTACAGTATAGTTAAAAACTCCACTGAATATCTGGGAAATTTCCCACTCTGGGTGGTACATAAATGTAATAAATAAAATAAAAATAAATAATAGTATTACTTTTGATTTCTACTTATTTCTTTGGTTCAAAACACAGGTTGTCTTTCTTCAAATCTGTTAAAGCCCATGAGTTCTGGATAGAACACAAGGAACCCCTTGGAGTTTTGCTCCACCTTGTAGGCAACTGGCAATATTTTACTCCACTCTACAGTCTCACTAGAGTCACAAAAATGCCAGATTAATGTGTTCTGCACATTTAGCCAAAGATGGTGCATACCCCTAAATGTCGCTTCGTCGAGGGGGCGGCAATACAAATGTAAAAATTAAATTAAATTAAAAAGAATTCTGCAAAAAGTGAAGATATACTGCATCCACCAGTTAAAATAGGAGTTCTCAACCTTTTTAAGCCGGGAGCAGGGTCACACTCCCTGGTCGGGCATTTTGACCTTCCTCCACCACCTGGTACTTCCTTGTGTGGTGGAGGGCCACATAAAATGGTGCTGTGGGCCGCATTCAGCCCACGGACTGTAGGTTGAGAATCCCGGAGTTAAAAGAACCACTTCATAAGTAGCCAATAAATTGCCAAAAGTTCACCTGAATTTTAAAAAAAACCTCTTTGGTTGCCAGTAAAAAGACAACAGGCAGAATACAAATCGAACCTCCCTCAGAAGGGAAGCCCAAAATGTACTCATATTTTACTTCCATAATCAGATGACAAGAACCTTTTGAATAAAACCCAGGAAACAGAACACCCCAAAACAAACATTATTTTTACAGGCCTAAATTATCTGGGGAGATTTCAACTTTGATTGGGTTCTAATTCTGAAGTTTCCTAGGAAAAAAAATCTGTGTAATAAACCAGCTGTTAAAAGGTTCCAAATGAACTTTCTAAATTAAAATTACCCAAAACTGGATCCCCTTTGGGAAAGGGAAGGACCGATTAAATTTATAACTGCGTTAATCAAAAATCCTGCTGATGAGCAGTGTATGTCTTTCTTCCCAAAAGCTGTTTTGAAATCTAGCCTAAAAGGGTAGGAATATTAAAGGCTATACATACATTATGTCAAATTTATTGTCACACTTTTAGAAACTCCTAACACAGTCTTTCATCTCTATTAGACAGAGCTTTGCACACGCTGATAGGTATCTTCATAAAAACTTGATGAACAGCAACAGCTTAAAATAAAGCTTTTGCTCCTTTAATCTTTGTCAAGTTCAACTGCATTCCAATTAGACAAATTTGTTGCTAATTTAATTTCCGGGCCCGTCTGAAATCCTTCCCCCACCCCACATATGAGGACTCATTCCCATGTACTACAGATACATACTGTATGGTGATATTTTGAAAGCATGGCTAGAGAAGGACACTATCACTAGTCTTTTACTAATCTTAAACAATAATAATTTCAGACTATACAGTAAATTTCAATGTATCTTAACTTTTTTCATGGTTTTTAGGTACTGAATGATCGGAAGTGGCTTATCATTCCTTTCTTCTGTGTACAATCTGGGACCACTCTGGGATGAGTTTCCTAATCCATGTGCCCCAACTCATTGTCCTATCTGATAATTAACCTTATCTCTCAATAACTGTAGAGTGAAATACAGTGGTACCTCATACAACGATTTTAATCCGTTCCACGGGGCTTGATGCTGTACGAAACAATTGCTATATGATGCATGCATCATATAGCGATTTTCCCAATGGGATGCATCGTGCAGCAATTTTTTTTGCTAAGTGGTTTTTCCCATTGAAAAATTGTTGTCCGATTTTTTACATAGGGAAAATTGTTATGCGGGACGCCATTTCCCCCCCAAAACCTAATTGTTATGCGATTTCGTTGCTATACAGGGTGATTGTTGTATGAGGTTCCACTGTACTGTCATAAGTCTTTTCCAAAAGGAAACCTACAAAAGGTGTGATGGCCAACCAATAGCTCATCCAAGAGCAACTATAAACTTTAACTCTTGTAATAAGCAGAAGAACCTGATTCTGGATTCTGAGGGAACAGCTGTAGTTACCTGCAACACTTGTGCCATGTTTGTGTTCTTGCCAAAGCATATGGAGAACTACACTTGCAGCAAGTGCAAGCTGGTTGTACTACTAGAAGAGAAGGTCCAGCAGCTAGAGGCCCGCATATCTAACCACCAACAAATTAAGCAGCTTGAGCTGTTCTTGGACAGAGCGGAGCAGACTATGCTGGACAAAGAAGAGACAGGGCACAGTTCTGAGGGAGAAGGCCCTTCACTAACTCAGGAGGGAGATGGTTGGAGGAATGTGACTCAAAGGAGAAGAAGAGTAGGGGATCACTCTGAGAGTCTGAAATTACAGAATAAATTTGAGACTCTTTTCCTCATCACACCTGATGAGGAACACACAGAGGAACAACTGGTTCCACCTGATGATCTCTCCTTCATCACACTTGATAAGATCCAGGAAGATAAACAACAGGAACAAACTGAGGTTCTCTCCCTTAATATGGTTGATGAGGTGCATGTAGATGAACAGATTGCAGGAGAGAGGCTCCTTGTACTAGGCGATTCAATAATTAGAAATACAGAGAAATGGATTTGTGATGCACATGATAACCGTATGGTGACTTGCCTGCCAGGTGCAAAAGTTGCAGACATCACAAGAAATCTAGATAGATTGTTAGAGAGAACTGGGAACGAGCCAGTTGTCATATTACACGTTGGTACCAATGATGTTGGGAAGGCCAAGCGGTCTGTCCTGGAAGCCAAATTTAGGTTGTTAGGAAGAAGATTGAAGTCCCGGACTTCCAAGGTAGCATTTTCAGAAGTGCTGCCTGTCCCTCGCGCAGGACCTACCAGGCAGGCAGAGCTCAGAAGCCTCAATGCGTGGATGAGGCGGTGGTGTCGAGAGGAGGGCTTCAGATTTGTCAGGAACTGGAGAACATTTTGGGACAAGCCAAATCTGTTCAGGAGGGATGGGTTGCATTTGAACCATGATGGGACCAGATTGCTGGCACTCAACATCAAAAAGGCTGCAGAGCAGCTTTTAAACTGATAACTGGGGGAAAGCCAACAGGAGCTGGGCAGCATCCGGTTCGGGAAAGTGTGTACTTGAGTAGTGAGGAGGATGCAAAAATTACTGAGCAGAGCAAGGAGCTAGTCACCAGCACTCTAGCAGAAGGATGCAAGAGGCAGTCTAACAATGCAACTGGACACAAAAGACTGTATCAGGAAAGCATATATAAATGCTTGTATACAAATGCCAGAAGCCTCCGGAACAAAATAGGGGAGCTGGAATACTTAGCAATAGATAAGAATATTGATATTATTGGTATCACTGAAACCTGGTGGACGGATGATAACCAATGGGATACATTTTATCCCAGGCTACAAACTGTACAGGAAGGATAGGAAGGGGCAAACAGGAGGTGGTGTAGCCTTGTATGTCAACGAAGTGATAAAATCGTATGAATTGGAATATCTAGGTGATTTAGAGTCACCATTAGAAGCTCTGTGGGTAAGCCCTATATGGCAGGGGGCCAGGATACCTTAGAGACCGCATCGTCCCAAGAGTGACTGCCCGTCCAACCAGAGCGGACCAGAGGGGCTCTCTAATGGTGCCGTCAACGAGGGGTGCACATTTGTCTAGCACCCGAAGGAGGGCCTTCTCCGTGTCCGCACCAACCCTCTGGAACCTCCTACCAACAGATCTAAGACTTCAAAGTGAACTGCTGCCCTTCAGGAAAGGAGTAAAGACCTGGCTGGCAGGGCAGGTGTGGGGCCCGAACGGGACTATGGTTCCCGCCGGCTGGCTTTTATAAGAACTCTCTCTTCTTGTATAGTAGGTGGGATGGGTGGGTGGGATATGGGTTTTTTAAAAGGGGTGGATGTGGGTTTTTATAGGTTTTTTATAATGTTTTTATGTATTTTTAGAAGTGTTGTAATGCCGCCCTGAGTCGGGTTCTGCCTGAGTGGGCGGCATATACAAATGTGACTTATAAATAAATAAATAAAAAGAGTACCAGGCCACAAGGATGGTCTAACAGTAGGCATATACTATCGGCCTCCGACCCAAACTCTTGAGGGAGACTGGCAGTTGGAGAATGTTGTAAAGGAGGCATCCAAGAAGGGAAGCCTGGTTATAATGGGGGACTTCAATTACCCTCACATAGACTGGGTGAACTGTTGTTCAGCACATGATAAAGAGATAAAGTTCCTAGATATGCTAAATGATTGTTCCCTGGGACAGATGGTTGAAGACCCAACTAGAGGTACAAGAATCCTTGACTTGATCCTGAGTAATACTCAGGATCTGGTGCAAGATGTTAATGTGACTGATCCAATAGGGAACAGTGACCACAACTCAATTATGTTTAACTTGATCATAGACTGCAAGTCACTGATAAAATCTAACACAGAGACCTTAAATTTTCAAAAAGGAAATTTCCCAAAGATGAGGAAACTAGTAAAAAAGAAACTGAAAGGGAAAATTGAGAGTCCAAACACTCCAAGAGGCATGGAGGTTGTTTACAAAAACAATAACAGAGGCCCAATTGGAATGCATACCCAAAAGGAAAAAGGGCACTGCCAGTTCCAAGAGGACTCCGATGTGGCTTACAGGAGCTGTTCGGGAAGTGATCAAGAGCAAGAAAAGCTCATTTAGAAGATGGAAGGCTTGTCCAAATGAGGACAGCAGGCAGAAACATAAATTCTGGCAGAACAAATGCAAGGCAACAATCAGGAAAGCAAAGCAATACTTTGAGGAGCGTATAGCTAAAAATACTCAGAGAAATAACAAAGACTTCTTTAAGTACATTAGAAGTAAGAACCCAACTAGGAAGGCCATTGGACCATTAGATGACAATGGAAGGCAAGGGGTTATTAAAGAGGAAACAGAGATTGCAGAGAGACTCAATGAATTCTTTGCTTCAGTATTCACTGAAGAAAACAGAGACCACATGCCCAAAACAGAGCCTATCTTCGTAGGGAGGGAAACCGAAGAATTAAGCCAGATAGAAATAACCAGGGAGGAGGTCCTTGCATGTCTTGTTAAGCTAAACACTAACAAATCACCACGACCAGATGGCATTCATCCACGAGTTCTCAGGGAACTTAAAGATGAAATTGCTGATCTCCTAGCCAAAATATATAATCTTTCCCTCAAATCAGGCTTTGTGCCTGATGACTGGAAGGTAGCGAATGTAACACCAATTTTCAAAAAAGGATCCAGGGGTGATCCAGGAAATTACCGACCTGTCAGTTTGACATGTGTCCCAGGTAAAGTGATGGAAACCATCCTAAAAGATAGAATTAATAGGCACATAGAAGAGAAGGCGCTGCTAAAGGAAAGCCAACATGGCTTTTACAAGGGCAAATCATGCCTCACTAATCTGTTGGAATTTTTTGAGTGTCAACAAGCATGTGGATAAGGGGGATCCAGTTGACATTGTTTATCTGGACTTTCAGAAGGCTTTTGACAAGGTCCCACACCAAAGGCTCTTGAATAAACTTACCAGTCATGGAATAAAGGGACAGGTCTTGTCCTGGATCAGCAACTGGCTAAGGGCAGGAAACAGAGGGTAGCACTAAATGGACACTTCTCCAAGTGGAGGGAAGTAAAGAGTGGGGTCCCCCAAGGTTCAGTACTGGGACCCCTGCTTTTCAACCTCTTCATAAATGATCTAGAGGTAGGAGTAAAAAGCAAGGTAGCCAAATTTGCTGACGACACTAAATTATACAAGGTAGTGAAAACTGTGAGAGATTGTGAGGAGCTCCAGAGGGATCTCTTGACACTGGGGGAGTGGGCAAAACAGTGGCAAATGAGCTTCAACATTAGTAAGTGCAGAGTGATGCATGTTGGCGCAAAAAACCCCAATTACATTTATAAACTGATGGGGTCCGAACTCTCTGCGACAAACCAGGAAAGGGACCTTGGTGTCCTGGTGGACAGTTCAATGAAGATGTCAACCCAGTGTGCCTCAGCAGTGAAAAAAGCAAACTCGATGTTAGGGATCATTAGGAAGGGTATAGAAAATAAGTCAGCAAGTGTCATTTTGCCTCTTTATAAATCTATGGTGAGGCCCCATCTGGAATACTGTGTACAGTTCTGGTCGCCATACCTCCAGAAGGATATTATGGAGTTGGAGAAAGTACAGAGGAGGGCAACCAGAATGATTAGGGGACTGGAACACCTTCCTTACCATCTGAGGCTGCAACGGTTGGGCCTTTTCACTCTTGAACGACGGCGTCTAAGAGGTGACCTGATTGAAGTTTATAAAATCATGCACGGTGTGGACAAAGTAGATAAGGAAAAACTGTTTTCCCTATCGCATAACACTAGAAAACTAGGGGACACTTGATGAAACTTTTGGGTACTAGTTCTCAAACAAATAAGAGAAAGTACTTTTTCACCCAGAGGATTACTGGTCTATGGAACTCCCTGCCAGAAGAAGTGGTGACAGCTGTCAGTCTTGACAGCTTTAAGAAAGGATTAGACAAGTTCATGGAGGACAAGGGTATCAATGGCTATAATTATGGATACTTAAGGACAACCTCGGGATTGGAGAGATAGGCAGGATATCTCTCAATGCCATTTCCAGGGAATCCTAAGCAGGTGAAGGCATCTCCTTGGGAATACCCTGAAGGAAATGGTGAGCCACTGTGTGAGACAGAATGCTGGACTGGATGGGCTGTGGCCTGTTCCAGCAAGGCTGTTCTCATGTTCTAACCCTCTATTACTTTCCACCAATATTCACTTTACTCAGTTACACATATACACATAGCATTGCATTCGAAAGAGAACCAGGAATAGAGTTCAGAGCTCACGTTATTTAAGTCACTATTGTTTTAGTTACCATTAAATCAAGAAAATATGCCTTCAGCAATGGCTTATTTTCCTTTCAAATTATCCTACAAGAGCAGTTATTTCAGAACCTGTAAATGTTGATCATTACACTAAAAAATAATGCTACCAGTCACTGCTGCATTTTTCAAAAATTAACAATAATATGTCACCATGCCTTCCAAAATTATCAGATGCCTATAGCCCAGCATATCAATTTTAGATTCCTAAGAAATGTTTCCCAAACCACGTGGAAAGAGGTGAAGAAGGGGTTATAGTCAGATTTACTCAACTGACTGAATTGTTTCAATCTAGACAACAATGAGTGAGACAAAACCCCTTTTCCCTCCCCCTCAGACACCCCAGGTTCATTTTCAAAACCTGCTCTAGAGATCTAGGAACAGATTTAGAGGAGGTCTGGAGGCAGTGGAAAGGATCTGCTAAGGAGGGGCTGAGGAAAGTCCTTTTCAATTTAGGCCTATGCCAGTGATGGAGGACCTTGGCTTTCCAGGTGTTCTTGGACTTCACTTCCTATAAGCCCTGATCAGTAGGAATGCTTCTGGTATTTGAAGTCCAAGAACATGGGCCTATGCTGATGCAAATCAACATAGGGAGCACTCTAGAGAAGCCTTACATTTTGCCCTTTTAAGTTGCATCAATTCACAGTCCAGCTTGGTGTTTTTTTAATCACACACTGTTCCTAAAGCACAGGAGTTCAGAATATGTGTGCTTTGAAAGTACAGTACCGGTAATGTAATTGGCATAACAGTTCAGTACATCTTTGGCAGATTTCTCCTAGGAGTCTTCTACTCAGTAAAGTATATAATTGAGAGATCTGTTTATTTTCAACCAGCAGTTAAAATATTCATTCCCCACCTAATGATACTAGTGCCAGCCATGGACATTTACAACAAAACATAAACAATTGTTGGTCATCATGGAAATGAGATGTCTGAGGAAGGCTGCTGGAGTGATTAGAAGGGAAAAATTGGGAATGAGATGATAAGGGAAAGAATTGGAATAGACCCAATCTAACACTACATACAGAGACAACAAATAAAGTGGCTTGCCCATTTGAAGAGAATGTCTTGGAATTCCATACCTTACAATGCTTATGCGGAAAGAAGAGAAGGAGAAAGAGCAGTAGCAGACCCAGAGGAAGGTGGAGGGATAACATCAAAGAAATATTATAAGAACAGCAAATGATGCTGGTGGAGGCTGCTAGAAGTGCCAATACAAGAACCATGCATCTCCCTCAACACCTGACAGGGTAAAGGAGGATGCAAAGAAGAAGTTAACATTTCCCATGTAGATGATGTGACTTTGCAAAATAATTTTAAACATCTATATTATCATTGTCTTCAGGTACTAGATGTATGTCCATTAAGGTCTTAGATCAATCAAATAGCTGGAAAGGCAATACAATTGGTGACCTCTAGGCTGACTTAAGATGCACAAAAATGAAGGGACACATGAATCCCATATGCATACTTTCCCCATCCTTGGACCAGTGGCATGACTCAATATATAAACACCTGACCACAACTGTAAAAATCCCAGGTGAAGCCTCCATAGATCAATGTTGTAGCAAAGGCTATTGATGGAGTTACTCAGTTTAATCCCTGCATTTCTAGACAATGCTTTGAAAACATCCTTCTTAAAATCCTGGAAGTAATTATTTACAGTGGTATCTAACCATCCAAGAAAATCATGAGCTGAGATTTAGTTGCAGCACTTCAGCTTAGTTATTGTACCACATGGGCTATGATTCTTAAACAATTTTTGTACAACCTTTATTTTCTGATCCTAAGTGAAAGGTAATCAGGTACCTGGGATTTTCCTTCTATTTTTGTTTATTAGATTATCTCAATGCAATCTTTACTCTCAGTTCTTTTCAAAATTATTCGCTGAGAATGTTGTCAATAACTATAAGCACATTTGTAAGTGTTACATCAGTTTGCACACCCTAACTGTTAAAAAATATTGATCCACTAAACTCAAGTCTATGACTGCTATATAATAATCTGGTAATGCATCAAACCGTTTGGGGAGTGGGAAAAGACAGTGAAAAAGACCCACCAAAGTTTTTCATGCTACTGACACATTAAAGGATTAATCTCCATCCTCTCAGTTTTAATTGGTCTATGTCAGATCCACATCAGCTCTTCCCACCTAGCAGAGGTGGTCTTTTCAATTTTATACCCAAGAACACAGGTTGTGATTTTGATAACTAGAAACTGAAACACAGAAAATACACGTGCCACAATTGAACTGCAGCAGCCCACCACTCAAAAACTAAACCTGAAGGAAGTCAACATAACCCATTCAAAATATTTATTTAAAACGTACAGTATAATAAAAAAGCTAATCTATAGGAATGACCTCTCCTTCCTTCATCTTGAATAATAATTTATACCTATAAAATGGTGCGTTAATCGTTGGAATGTGACAAAGGATGTTGCACCAGGCCCCACTAGCCCGTAATGGGCCTCCGTTCACTCACCCGAACCTAGTTCGCAGGTAACTGTCAGGTTGAAATTTTCGGCCGGGGGGCAAGAGCCCCCCGGACGCAAACAAAAAAAGGGAACTTCAATTCCCAAAGTTCCTTGCGCCGCGCCGCACCAGAGCCAATCAGGTTTGGAAACGCGCCGCGGCCAATAAAAAAAAACCAGGAAAAAAAACACTGCAGTAACCAAACATGCACAGGCAAAACTACAAGCCCCAGTATCCTGCGCGCCATTAGCGCGCAGAACGCTGAGGCAGCCGGTGCGCGAAAAATAAAATAACCCCACACACACACTGCCACTGCCCTTATTTTCAATGGGCCAGGGATCGAGCATGGCCCATGAAAAAAAAGGAGAAACCCCCACACACACACACACACACACCCTTTCCTTTGCACAGGCCAGGGATCGAGCCTGGCCCATGAAGAAAAAGAGACACACCCCCACGCCCTTTCCTTTGCATGGGCCAGGCTTCAAGCCTGGCCTGTGGGGAAAAAAGACACCCCCCAAAAAAAAGTACACACCAAAACAGTAAAAAAACAGTCACAAAAACAGTCAAAATGAGACACAAAAACATCCAAAAAAATTGCCACAAAAACATCACAAAGACCCCCCAAAAAAACCAACACAACCCCCCCCCCAAAAAAAAAACCAGGGAGCTTACCATGACGGCCGGAACTCAACTGAGAAAATGAAGAGAATACTTACCGGAAGCGACACCCAGAGGACAGAAGAGAAAAATTGTGGAGAGGAAGAAAAGCTCGCCACCCCCACCCAGAGGCCACAAGAGAAAAAACATTCAAAAATATTGAAACTATTAAGATTAATTCCCAAATTAATCCAAAAAGTTATCAAAACATTCAAAAATATTCACACTAATCCCAAAAATACAAAAAAAAAACCAGAAATCACTTTTCACTCAAAAAACCAAAAAACCAAAACAAAAAAAATAAAAAATGCATACAGATAAAGATTTTAAAAAACAAAATTAAATTTAAAATTAAAAAAATTAATTTACATTAAATAAATAAAATTAAAATAAAATTTGCATAAACATAAAACAAAAACCTTCCAAAAACAATTTAAAGAGCCCAGCACTGAGGAAGCTGGCGCACAAAAAATAAAAATAAAACACACACTGGGAGCGCAAGTCCGCCGCAGGCGGATGCAGCGCCTCCAAGCCACAAAATCACAAAACCTTTCAACACCATTTAAAACAGCCCAGCACCATTGGTTCAAGAAAAAAAACGAAACCCTTTACTATCCAACACAATTTTACAAAGCCCGGCACCACCGGGCAAAATATGCTAGTTCTCAATAAATCCAAACATTCACAGTTCTGAAAATATAAAACCCTAACTCCCCAATCAGGCCATGTAGCTAGATCAGGGGTTCCCAAACTATGGCCTGTGAGCCACATCCGGCCCATGGCACCTAGTAATCCGGCCCAGCCCGGCCCCGGAAGCAGAATTTAAATGTGTCTGCACATGCGCAAAACACTGCCGTAAATGCACCTGCGTTTACAACAGCCATGGGTGAATTTATGACAGCATTTTGCGCATGCACTAGCATGTTTAACTTCCACTTTTGGTGGGAGGAATCGTGTGACCAGCCCGCTCAACCACGTGACCAGCCCGAAGCCCAAAAAATTTGGCCACTCCTGAGCTAGATGTACACCACCAATGAACACAAACATTTTACAAGAATGGCACCAATATTGCTTATGCTCTCTAGGATCTGTACTGTCATAACAAAATAAAGGCCAGATTTTTACTGACGTTCACATAAGGTTTGCAGCAAGTTACACAAACTGTGAACAAACATCAATGGGACTCTGATCATTATAAATAAATGAGTTGTCTCAAACCTTTTATTTGCAAAGACTTGTGGACCTCATTTCCACATACACAGATACAGTACATGCACATTTCACTAGTTTGTAAAAGCTATAGATTTTCAACCATGTTATCAATCATGAACAGTGGGAAGGCACGCAAAGTAAAACAAATCTGAAGGAAAAAGAGATTGAGCAATAAAGTGTTGTCCCATCAGCAGCAACTTCAGGTACACAAATATTGAAAGCAGCTGCATCCAAAAATACACAACAACTTCATTTGTAGACAAGATGACACCTGAAGATCAGGAAAAAATGATCAAGCTCTTGCATGAGCAATATATTCTTCTGGGATGCCATTTTCAATTATTGAAAATACATGCTAACAGGAATCTTTGAAATTACTAAGACCATCAGCAGACATTCATTGAGCAAATCTCTTTGGAAGTCAGAATATGAAAGCATAATGGAATCTGTGCAAAGAAAAATCAACAAAGCACTGGGTCTTGCACTATTTAGAAATGTGAGAAGGAATTATAAATGTTGTCATAACAACACCACAACCAGGTTTTTTTTACAGAAACATTGAGACAAGAGAAAACAGACATACTGCAGAGTCTATCAGTTGTAAAATATGCAAAGTCCTATAGAAAATTGGGAGTGGTAAAATATTCATTTTGCTGACTGATGATGCCAGCAATGGGAGATCATAATGGATGGATATCTACATATTTATTTAATTATTTATTTATTTATTTGAATTTATATCCCGCCCTCTTGCCCTAAGGCAACTCAGGGCGGCACACAATATAAACACCACCACCCTTAAAAAATTAGTAAAAAATAAAATGAGTTAAAAACTATATATTACTGAAATGTTTGAAATGGTAGCCATATTAGTCTGTGCAAGAATATGTGAGAGGAAACAAAACACAATTTCCCAAATGGGCAGTATAGAAATGTAATAAATAAATGAATAAGCAGAACAGGGGGGGAAGACAAAATATATAGTGACATCTGATGAAGTGGACTTGGTCCATGAAAGCTCACATTTAAATACAGGAGTTACCATATTTGCCAGTGTATAAGACGTGTAGGAGTATAAGACGCACCACGTTTTGCATACAAATTTAAAAGGGGAAAAATAATTTTCTAAATTTTTAATGAATTTCCAAAATTAACTCCAAAAGCTGGGGAGGGGGGAAAGCCCATTTTCCCACCATCCCACCACCACTGGCCACCAGGAGCAGATGAGAGTGGGATGGGGGAAGAGGAGAATCCTTTAAGCCTGTTTCCAGCCTATCCCACCACAGGCTGAGGAAAGTGGGATAGGGGGGATGGAAATAGGCTTAAAGGACCCTTCTTCCCCCTCCCCATCCCACCACCAGCCGAGGAGAATGGGATGGGGGGGGAGAAGGATCCTTTAAGTCCATTTCTCTCCCACCCATCCTACTCTCCTCAGCTGATGGTAGGATTGGGTGGAAATGGGCTTAAAGGATCCTTCTTTTTTTTCCCATCCCACCACCAACTGAGGCAAGTGTGATGGGGGAGAAGAATCCTTTAAGCTGATTTCTCCCCCACCCCCTCCATCCCACTCTCCTCAGCTGGTGGTGGAAGGGGAGGGAGGATCATTTAAGCCCGTCTCACCACCATCTGAGGAGAGTGGGATGGGGGAAAGGGAAGGATCCTTTCAGGAGGCAGGGTGGGCGAGATCAGCTGGAATTCAGCCTGGGCAAGATTGCTCCTTTAGGAATCTCTTGCCCAGCCGATCCCACCACTGCTGACCATCAGAAGGCAGGGAGGGTGGGAACAGCTGGGCAAGAGAGCTCCTTTTGAAGCCACCCCTCTCCTGGCTCCTAGCGGTCAACAGCAGCTTGCCGCTGAACCACACCAGTGGGGGGCCTGTTACGGGCATATAAGACGCACTCTGTTTTTCCGGTGTATTTTGAGGGCAGAGTGCGTCTTATATTCCAGCAAATGCAGTAGTCTTTAGGGTGCCACAACATTTTTGTCTTTTTCCCCTGTTCTATTTTGTTTACTTTCAGACATAAATATTACTGCAATAGTATGTGTATCTTATGATCTAAACTAGCTTAATGATATTATAAAATTGGACACCCTTCAAATGAGAAGAGTGGACTCACTGGAGAAGGCCTTGATGCTGGGAAAGATCGAAGGCAAAAGGAGAAGGGGGCGCCAGAAGAAGAGGTGGTTAGATGGCATTGTCAACACAATGGGCGCAGATCTGTGTGGGCTAAGGAGGATGGTGGAAACAGAGGAGCCTGGCGTACGATGGTCCATGGGGTCGCAAAGGGTCGGACTCAAATGTGTGACTGAACAACAACAACAATAACAAATGATCTATAGATGAGCAAAATAAGGTATAAAACATGTGAAAGGTTTTCATATTGTAGCTGCAGTTTTCATGAAGCAAGTAGAAAAATGCAATGAAATAACGATGCTGAAGCTCTGTAGTAAAATTTGATAGGATGGTGTGGTGATCTCCTTTGAAAGATTACTAAAAACAAAGAAGCTCTTCAAGAAACAGTAAGAGGTGAAGATCTTGCAAGAATGAAAGAAATACTGTTATTGATGGGGATTGTCTTCTGGGCTTAGTCGCAGAATCCCCTGAAGATTCTAAAGCCAATTTCCGTAGCAATCACTACATACAAATCAGGCGGTGCACTTCTGTCAGAAATTCCTTTTAAAATGGCCAAGATAAAAACAACTGTTTTTGAGGATCTCAGTGTCTCTCCACTGTTGAATATTGTATATTCAATAAGAAAAAAACAGAGAATGTCCTAAAGCATTCTTAAATTTTCAGAAACAATTTTCACAAGGGATCAGACCGGCAGCAAAAAGGGCTGACAACTTCTCATCCCTTCAACAAATTCACATGGCATAATACCAGTTGTAAAGATGCAGCTATCCCATGTAATATTTCAAAATTGGGCGGGGGGGGGGGGGTGTTAAGAAATTGTCAAACTGTGACTAAAATTCAATAGCAGTTATGGAAAAGATAGTTTTTATGAAAATGATCTTAGTTTTAGAGGTGAACTGATGTAAATTAAGACACCTCCTTTGACCATATCTGTTAATCTGTGATTTCTTAACCTCTAGCAATTTGACTTTTGCATAACAGAATTTTGGCCTGTAACAGATATTCATGAGAGAGAAGGCTATCTTTTAAGTAATATTCAAGTGGATAGTAAAATTAGCCTTTTACAAGACCAAAAATAACAGTCTTGTGGCACTTCAAAGTTTGTATTTTGCATGTTCTTTCAGCTCCCCTCCTTATATGTCCATAATGAAGCCTGCTTGTCTGCCTACTGATGCTATACTCCATGCAACAGCTGAAGTAAGCCAGAGTCTACAAACATTACATCAGATAAGACATATTCAATACAACATGTCTTTTTGTTGGCTTAAAATAACCTGTATTGTTATTTCTCTTTTTCCTAATCTATTAAAATAACTTGTATCCAAAGTGTGGGACTTAAAAATAGAACAACCAGAAGAGTACAAACAGTAAAAATTGAACAGCTAGAAGAGGACAACCAGCAAAATCCACCTCCCAGCTACAGGGATCTCTTTCTGCCTGTTTCCATAGCCCACCTATCCCTTTGTTTTTCCTAAAGAAACAACACATTAGAGAAAGACAATCAGATAACCCACACAAGCTAGATCAAAGATCTTAGCAATCTTGTGACTCCTACTCCTTGGCTTAAGACAAAATGAAGGTTTGCACTACCATACAGTAAATCACAACAGCCCCATCCCCTTTGTAAAATGCAACAGAAAATCGGCTAATTAAATTAGGGAATGATGGTTAAGGATGAGCAAGAAGAAAACACTATCCTTCACTAACCAAGCACTCGACTCCTAATAATAACCAAGTCACAGGATGCTCTTTCCCTGAAATCTTTCCAAACTCATTCTTGTCAAGTGAGCAAAAATCCAGAGTACTGGCAGCAATCTACCAAGCTTGACTCGCCAGGGAGTGGTAGAAGCAACCAGGTCAGAAGAAATAAAGCAATCCTTTATATTCTCCCATATAAAACCACTCTTCCCAAGACTACTTTGCAAAGAAGTAGATACAGAAGCTCTATTACATACAGCTGCAGCTACCCATCCCATCCCCTTCACCAGTCAAGCCAAAGCAGAACTCTAGGAGGGTTAGACTGTGCACAGCTTTCAGAAAAGAATGGAACTGACTAAATGGCCCCAAATAACATGCCAACAAAAATGCCCGGAAGAACACAAGCCAGCTCCAGTTACACTGTCCTACTGAGTTTAATGCAAGTTGGCACAAAGACGGGTGCCCAAAGGCTTGTTTATTTTTATTAACTAAAAAGAATAACCAGAATTTGCCAGCCTGTTCCTTGACTCTTGTAATTCAGTTCCCACAGCTGCACACAGCAATCCTAACAGATCAAGCTCTGCTCTGTGCCTCACACTGGAATTTTACCTAGTGAGACGTCAGAATGCAACAAGCAAATGGCAGCATGATAAATATACACAGAAATCTCTAGAACTCTACAGAACACATGTCCCATCAATGAATTAGATGCTAACAACACTATGAAATAGTGCACATGATTGTGTTTGTACCACCAGTACCATAATAGAAATGTGTATTTAAAACCATATTGAAAAATTATTCCAAATTCTTCCCCAAGACATTTGTTTTAATTTTTTCATCAGCAATGCTATTTTCTACAGTGATATCCTATGCTGTTCAATGAACAAAATGATGAAGAGAAAAGGAAATGGAAACTGTAATACCCTGACATAATTGGTAATAACAAAAGATGCCACTCAATGCACTCCCTCCCCCAGTTTCCAAATAAAATCTTAGCTCAAGACTTTTCATGCAGAGGATGCCAAAATATACACAAATTTAAAAAAAGGAAAAAACTGCATTAAAATATAATACTGTACTCAATATGTACTGATAACAAAGATGAATACAAGTCATGTTTGACCTCTGCAATTACAAGGGGTGCTCAATGTGGTTACCAATCAGCATTCAGACACTTCTGATTATGGTGAACCACTGCTTGAGCAATGTTGACCAAAGTGTCCACTTGTATAAGCTGTGCATGCCATTTCAATTCCTTCCTGAAGCACCACCAGCATAGATGGTTTCTATAGTCTACCACATCTTTTTTAGACTCCCCATTGATAGAAGTCAAGGGGTGTTAAGTCAAGAGAACGTGCAAATTCAACCACTCCACTTCATCCTATCCACTGTCATGGCAAATTATCATTGAGGTAAGCTCTCATGTCTCGGTAGTAGTGTGGTGATGTGCCATTTTGTTGGAAGTTCTGATAACTCTCACACAAACTTCTGTACAAGTATATAAACCAGAGGTTCTCAACATTACCGCACCACAGGCTGGACAACTCCCTCAGACTGCGCCGTGGTCCAGACACAATAGCGGCGGGCACGTTTGAACATGCATGGGCATGTTTGCGCATCCACTTCCGGGGTCATCACCGCAGGCTGGAAGGAACAGCATCGGGGGCCAGGAATGGTCCATGGGCCGTAGGTTGCAAAACTCTGGTGTAAACTGCTCTAACACCCTAGCAGAACAGGTCTTGTTGCTGTTAGACCTCCCAGATCTTCCCATGTACATCACACACAGTACCATGCATCTCAAACTTATCAAGAATGTGTCTAATTGTTCTGATGCCTCCACATTGTCGTCATACTTCCACAACATTCTTGAATTTGAAATACCACTTCAAAATGGTCTTGCACTCCTTGAATGTCAACTGTGCTTCCACCATTTTTTTTGTCCTGCTTGTCACATAGTGAAGTTAACATTCATTCTTTTGAGATAACATACTACACATTTTACCGTGATTCAATTCAATTTCAAAAAGTAAGATATTGACATCTCTTAAAATCTGTATACACATTTGGCACCATCTGTATTTTTAATTTTTAAAAGGCACCACATAGGAATTTCTGTAATTGATGGAGAATGCTGAAATCCCTAAAGAACTTAGGCTTTACATTTAATTGTGTTTTGTACATTTGGTTTTCTTGAAAGAGCAGAGATGTTCATAGACACTATGGCATCCTGAAAGTAACAGATTATTAAATCTACAAGCACTCATATGCCAAGTTCAACCTGTTTCTTTGAAACAGAATAGCCTAGAGATATTTCTATTACTTTTTTATTCACAAATCCAGCTCTTTCTTAAACACAAGTAATTGTTCTGGGAATTATTATTATTATTGCCAAAATGCTCAAGTAATTTAACCTGTGTTTCAACCAACTACAAAAAATCAAATAGGTTTCACTCTCTTATAATAGGTTTTATAAATATTGTTGTACAAGACAAGCATATTAGAGAATAATGCCTAAATTCTGCAGATACAAATTCAAGAACAATTGTTGAGGACGTTGCCATTTTTATGAGGTGAAGCATTTTTTTAAATTGTGATTCTGTACTAGACCAAACGTCACCTGAAAAATGTAAACACAATCTCAAAGTGAAAGAATGTTTCTGTCATGAAAATGGCAGCATCTTGAATTACTAGAATTTCACAAAATCATACAAATGTACAGCTAGAAGACATTTTTAAGGTCACTGACTCCAACTCCACTCAGGAAGCATAAAATCCAGAGTCAAAGTATGTCTGGCAGATGGACATCCAACCTGTGTTTAAAAACCTTCAATGGTCCAAGATATTGTAACTAACAGTATTTATCCCAAATCTGGTATTCTTTTGAATGTTTTTTAAAAATGAATCCTCTATACACTTGCTTTGGTAAATCCCTCTAAACTCAATGGGTCTTACTTTTGTGTAGGCATATACAAATCCCTTCTTCTCATAAAGCAATTCTATTGGCAATATTATTGAAATTGTAACTGCAAACACACTTACTCCAAAATAAATTGCTTTAACGTGCATTTTATTTCTATGTCAGCATGTATAGATTTGGGCTGGAAATGTGCTAAACAAAGAGGACACATTTACACACTGATTATAAATGTTGCATTTTATATCATTAGCATAGTGAAGTTTTGATTAGAAAATAAACATTGCATATATTATAATTTTCCCCAAAATGTCTGTATTTTTTTACACTGGGAGCAGCATTTTCCCACTAAGTAGTTCCAAAACTTCTGGAAATTGTACGTTTCTAGGCCAGAAATTTCATAATATGTTGCTGGGGAGAATAAAGAGTGTATTTAATCACTTACAGACATGTTTTAATTGCCACAGTGCCCAATTAGCATGCATTGTTCAGGAAATATAAGGATTTTTTTAAAAAAAACTTGACAATGAATTTGCCATGACTTAAAATCAATTTGACCTCCAATGGTCCATGACACAGAAATGTACAGTGACTGCTGGGATGGATAAGAATAATGCATTGTTTTATTTATACTGACCCAGTCTCTCTATCTCTCTTCCTTTTAAGGAAACTAGTTTAAAATTATGACTTAAGATCATCACCTCTGCTACATCAAGAGGTCTGAAATGAATACTAGACATGGATGAATCTGGGTAGCAGAGGAGATGTGACATTATATATCTTCAGCTGGCTTTGACTTCTTTATTTGAAGTACTTCTTATTTCTGCACATCCTTAAGCGGTTTTAGAATAACAAGTCAGATCTTCCTGGAGCCCAATCAGGTTCCCCACCTAACAACATGGTTCTTATGGAAAGAGTATAGTCTAAATTCTTATGTGCAGCACTCCAGACCCCTCGCTGTGTATCCAAAGTCACCCTTTGTCTGGAGACGGGCATGATAAAGGTTGAGGCAAGATTGTGGATAGCTACTCTCAACCTTTGGCTCAAAATTCTGTTCTATCCCAGTGACCTGGCTCCTCCAGGATAGCTTCCAATCTGTATGGAAAAGAACAATCCAATTCAAACTGCAGTACCTTGGCCACTCCCAACCTCTCATACAGGCCATGAGTCACAACCAGGCAAAACAGACCATTAAACAGAGAACACTAGATATGGAAAGGCAATAAGACCTAGCCAGAGCCTCTACGTACCTGGTTCCAGAGTCTTGGAGAAGCACTGTTCCTCTGGCCCCATACCTGCTCCAACTAGAGACACCAAGTCATCAGAGCGCATTTACACCAGCCCGCTACCAGGCCCTCCCTTCTGCAGTTCTCAAGGGAACGTTCCAAAGGACACCAATGACAGAGAGACAATGCCCCTGTGACACTGGAGCTACTGAAACCACAGAACACATTCTCTGCAGCTGCACTTTTTATACAGACACCTGGAACAAGTTCATATCTCTGCTGCTCGGCAAGTATCCTGGTCAGACAAACAGCACATATACCCACTGGTTGCTATCTGATGAAAGGCCTACCTTCACCCACAAAACTGCCAGGTTCTGCACCACAGACCTTCAGCCAAATAAACTACTAGCGCCACAGCATAGGCTTAGTAATACAGTAATATCTCGGATAACGTTTGCATCAGATAACGCAAAAACGCATAACGTTAAACAATCTGGAAAAATTGTATTGCATAACGTTAACATCCTATGGGATGCATCAGATAACGTTCGCTAAAGCCTGTGCCGGTTACAATGTATCTCTATGGAGTTTTAATGTTATCCAATGCATCCCAAAGGATTTTAACATTGTCCGATGCATGCATCGGATAAAGTTAAAAATCGGTTAACACGAAGACTTGTGGAACCAAGTTTTAGCGTTATCCGAGGTTTTACTGTAGTTGTAACATTATTGATCTATGTACTAATTTTACTATTCCTTAACTCTGAGCAAAAATGCTCCTTTTTAAGCACCTTAATTTATCTTTTGTCTCTTGATATACTTTAAGTACGCTCATTTTAACTTCTTTTCCCGTTGTTTCTACGCTGGTCTTGGACCATAATAAAGATTTGATCTGAGTCAGATCTTCCACACCCCATCGGTCTCTGCCAGCAGTTACAATCAGATTTCAAATATCTAGACAAACTTTCGGCCCATCTCTCCCACATTAAAATGTAGGGGAAATCTATTTCAGAATTATAAACCTGTTAAGAATAGACATCTACAGAAAGATAATTAATATCAATATTTAGTATTTCAACAAAGCGCTCTATGTTTGCCATTCATTCAACACCTTATTTCTGAAATCAGAGCAGAAGGAAGCTAAGAAAACAGATTACCTAAGATCTGCCAAATTCCTTCTAGATTTCAATGTGATGCCACATCCAGCTTACATCATACAATTCATCCTAAATTTATATAAATGTTCTCAAAGTACTTCTGACCAATAACCTAAATTGCAGCAGCACTACAGTGGCTTGGTGGTTAAGATGCTGAGGTTGAAGACTGGAAAGCTGGGGTTTGATACCCGGGTGCGGCACGACGGATCTTGGGGACATGAAAAGAGCCTCATTTGAGCATCCCCTGAGTGGAGTTTCTCCAGCAAAAAATCATTTTGACCCAAAGTAATTTCTGACACAAAATTTATTTTACCTAAATTGCACAAACACTGGCTCCTATGGACATACATCAAACATACATAAACAGACTTGCTCCTACAAAGCAGTCTGTCTGAATTCCCTGGATATAGAGCATAAGCATCTCAAAGTCACATCTTCAACAGTCTAAATCGATGTTTCCCAGCATGGGGCACATGCCTCACAAGGGGACTTCAATTCCCATTGGCTGATTAGTGCTTTGGGGAATTAATTGACTTAGGTTTCTGGGAATTGGAAGTTCAAAAACCAAAGGTTGGGAAACACTGGGCTAGGTCAAATTATGATTATGATTATAAATGCCCGCAGCCCGACATGAGTTTACACAAGAGAGGCTAAGACATGCTAAGATTTTAAGTAACTAAGTAACACTGCTTAACAAGGGCAGAAGAGGAGAACTTCAGAGGATCTGGGAGCCAAAGGACTCACCAAGACAGTGCCTTCCTGACAGAAATGGAGAAATCCACAGCAGCCGGCCGGAGAGAATGAGCGGCACCTGAGGGCTCGCCATCGCCCTCAAAAGCCGCTCCACCCTCCACCAAGCCCGGCGGGGCTTTCGACCAGCAGTCGGCCAGGAAGAATAAGCGGCACCTGAGGGTTCGCCATTGCCCTCAAAGCCGCTCCACCCTCCACCGAGCCCAGTGGGGCTTTCGACCGGCCATCGGCCGGGAAGAATGAGTGACACCCAAGGACTCGCCATCAACCTCAAAGCCGCTCCAGCCTCCGCCGAGCCCAGCGGGGTTTTCAACTGGCGGCTGGCCGCTGTTGCTCCTGAGACTAACCCCCTTTGACTGCCATGGCTGCCTTTGCTGTCGCAGCTGAGACATGGAGCTCCTTTCCCCAAGTTGTCGGGGTGAGTGGTAGCTCCTACGACTTTCTCCAGCAGACATGGGGGTCTTGCTACATTGGGTTCGCTGTAGTATACTTATATTTATTGTATATTTATTGTATTTTATGATGTAATTATATGGTGTAGTTTTTGTATTTTGATATTATGCTTATCTGGATTGTTCTCTATTTTGAATTTATATCTCTGTATTATTATTTTGTTGTTATTTTGTTTGATTATGTTGTTAGCCGCCTTGAGTTGGCCTTGGCTGAGGAAGGCGGGATACAAATTAAACTGATTGATTAAATTGATTGATTGATTGATTGATTCTCCTGATACCAACAAAATAAGCAGGTTTAGGTATTGGGCCAGCTATTTGTTCTTCTGTTCAGAAGTTTTCTGATCCTTTAAAACTTTAAACCTGAGAAGAGCTCAAGGACTTTGACATACCCTACCTATATCAGTCCCTGTCAACAAAGAAGTCAAATTCCTTTCAATTAAAAAAGCCAACTAATTCCTTTGTCCTCCAGTAATACTGTAAGACAGATGTTCTTAGAACAAGAAAAGCATGGGGAAACCATAAGCTGACATCACTATATTAACCTAGGTGCCTTCCTATTATTTTTGACTACAGCTTCCAACATGCTATTGATAGTGGCCACAATGGGTGATACTGCATGGAATAGGGTTAGAGAAGGATGAATTAGGCTGTTGGACATGTGTTAGGGCTACCTAGCTTTAAATTTCTGCTTGCACAGACCTCTTCAATGGTTTTGGTCCAGCCACATTCCAACCCTGCCATGACCTGCCTAAATATTTTGCCAACACACACAATCAGTAAACTTTATCCGACTCTAGGGTTGCCATGAAGTGACCCACACACTATGATCTTGGAAGAGAAAGGCATGGTCTGCACATTACTGTTAGACATCTATCATAACCAAGTTCACTCAGCTGCAAAATGGTGGAGGAAAATCACAACAGAATAAATGCTAAATGTCAAGCCACAGACCTGTGGGGTATTCTTTCACAAGCACAACTTCCTGGAAAGATTTACAATTAGAACAGAAGTTCAACAAAGAACATTAAAAAGAAGATGTTGAAAGCACTCACTTGCTACAGATGTCTCTCAAATACCCTAAATTTTAAAAAGATGGTGCTATTCCCTCTTTTTAAAAACTTTTTCTTAGCTGTGGTTGACTTACTACATAGTGCAAGCATTTTCTTCTCACAGGAATGAGGCTAGAAAGGAGACTTCCATATTTTTCAGACTATAGCACTCCAAAGTATGTGGAATTGTCCCAGCCTCCTCCCTACAAACCCTCTCAAGTATTTGAAATAACGTATGGCTGTTGAATAAATGAGAAAATATTGCTTTGTTTCTGAGCTGTGAGTGTGCATAATGATGGAGGAACTGGCTGGGCAGGGCTAAGCTCTTGGTGCATTGCCAAATATTATGGGCTTTGTCCTTTCCTGGAGAGGCCCTCTGTCTGTAACATAACAGGCAGCAAGACTCTACAATATCCAAAGAGCTTAGCACCACTCAAGCCAATTCCCCCACTGTCATACAGAACCACAAAAGCAGAACCATCTTTTCCAAGCTATTCAATTATTTCACATACAGTGGAACTCCGGATAACGACAAAACTCTGTTCCACGGAGTGCAGCGCTATCCGGATTTTGACGCTATGCAGTCCCTATGGGAGATGCTCCGGATAAGGACAAAAAAGTTGTCGTTATCCGGAGCATCTATACCGAATATCCTGCATAACAATGGTTTTTGGCATTTTTTTTGGTGTTATGAAGAGCATCACGTGGTGCATAAAGAACGCGTCGTTATGCGGATTTGGTATTATCTGGTACCGTCGTTATCCGGAGTTCCACTATACTTGAGAGGGCGGAAGGCACAGCAAGTTCTAACTTTCACTTAGAAATACATACTGCAGGCGCCTCTGTCCTCCACCATCCCCCTCAGCCCTCCCAGCTCTGTACCCATTGTGTCTACAATGCCATCTAGCCATCTCATCCTTGGCCTCCCCCTTCTTCTTTTGCCCTCCACCTTTCCCAACATCAATGCCTTCTCAAGTGAATCCTCCCTTCTCATTTGATGTCCAAAGTACTTTAGTTTCATCTTTACTATTTGACCTTCCAATGAGCAGTCAGGGTTAATTTCTTCTAAGATTGACCTATTTGTTCTCCTCGCTGTCCAGGGGACTCTCAAAACCCTCCTCCAACACCACATTTCAAAGGCATCTATTCTTCTACGTTCAGCCTTCCTAATTGGATAGATAGATAGATAGATAGATAGATAGATAGATAGATAGATAGATAGATAGATAGATAGATAGATAGATAGATAGATAGATAGATAGATAGATAGATAGATAGATAGATAGATCTTTATTGTCATTGTCCTGCACAGAACGAGATTGGGAGGGAAAAAAACACCTAACAACCCAACAAAACCTAAACAAAATACAACTATACAAAATTATCAACATACTCCCACCCCACATATACACATTTAACCCCTAAAAAAGCTCTAAAACTCTAAAAACTATATACAGAAGCTCCCTCATAAACTGCATTGCACTGCATTCAAAGCCAGAACCGCTTTTGGATAGAAACTATTTCTCAAGCGGATGGTCCTGGTCTTTATGACCCTATACCTTCTTCTAGAAGGCAGAAGCTGAGAGAGATCATTTCCGGGGTGTGTACTATCTTGCACAATCTCTACAGCTTCCTTATAACACCTGGTGGCATAGATTTGATCTAGAGTGGGAAGAGTACGCCCGATTATCCGCTCCGCAGTCTTTATGACCCTGCACAGCATTGTTCTTTCCCTAGCTGTACAACTCCCAAACCATACACACAGACCATAGGTTAACACACTCTCTATGGTACAGTGGTAGAATGCCAACAGCAGATCCTTTGAAAGATTGTTCTTCCTGAGGATTCTCAAGAAGTATAACCTCTGCTGTGCTCTCTTCATCAGATCTTTGGTGTTTGCTCCCCATGTTAGATCATCCCTTGGCTCCATTCCCAGAAATCGAAACACCGAGACCTGTTCCACACAATTCCCTTCAATAATAAGTGGCTGGATGTTCAATTTGCATTTTCTAAAGTCCACAATGATCTCTTTTGTCTTTTTTACATTGAGGAATAATTTTTCACATTGAGGATGCCACTCCGTCAGCATCTCAACCTCCTTCCTGTAAGCCGACTCCCCCTCCCCAGCAGTAATCAGACCCACCACCGTTGTGTCGTCTGCAAACTTGATGATCTTATTGCTGGGATAACTGGGAACACAATCATATGTGTAAAGCGTGTACAGAAGCAGGCTCAACACACACCTCTGCGGCGTCCCCGTACTTATACTGAGATCCGCAGAGACATGAGAGCCCATCTTGACCCATTGGGAATGATGTGATAGAAAATCTAGTATCCACCTGCATAAGCATGGCGGAAGCCCCAGATCTAATAATTTGGGCACCAGTCTATGCGGAAGAATAGTATTAAAAGCAGAACTAAAATCTACAAATAACAGTCTCGCATAAGTCCCTTGTTTCTCCAAATGGGTCAGAACAGCATGTAGGACCGTAGCCACAGCATCCTCCGTGGATCTCTTTCTCTTATATGCAAATTGACAAGGGTCAAGCCCAACTGGTAAACAAATCATAATACAGTTCCGCACCAACTTTTCAAAGCATTTCATTATGACAGGTGTAAGCGCCTATCTATGTTAGGTTTTTTTAGGTAGAGGTATAATAGTAGAGGATTTCAGACAAGGTGGAACAGTGGCTTGGGCCAAAGACCGATTAAAAATCTTCATAAAAGTTTCTGCCAGCTGTTCTGAGCAGTCTCTCAGTGCCCTACCAGCCACTCCATCAGGACCCATAGACTTGCTCGTGTTTATCCCTTTTAATATTCGCCTCACTTCTCCCTCTTCCACCCTGGCAACATTCCCTAAGGGGAGTAATGACGATTTTAAAACATTTTAAAACATTTTAAAAATATTAAATTTGAAAAAACATATACTTACACATTTCTAAAATTTTTATCCAAAGTACAACTATTAAAAAAATTCACATAGTAAAACATTATTTGGTTAAAAAAAAATAATTGTAAAAAATTATATCATCCTTTCCTACTTTTTTGAATCCAAAAAAAGAAACCAAAAAAAGCTGATCACAGTTTATAACAGCCCGTGCATATAAATAAACATTTTAAAAATCACAAAACCTTTCAACACCATTTAAAACTGCCCGACACCATTTGTTCAAGAAAAAAAAACCTTTTAATATCCAACACAATTTAAAACTGCCCAGCACCGCCGGGCAAAATCAGCTAGTAATTTATACATTTAACACCAGGCCTAGCAACTGGAAATACTCATTCAGTTCTACAGTCAACACACAATCCAGGACAACTGGTTAATACAGGGAATTTAGGGTTAATATAGGGCTTTAAAATGCAGAATTCAACATATTTACAGATACATAACTCTGAATTTATTACAATCCAATAATAATTTTTTGTCAGAAATTATTCTGGGTTGAAAGGATTTTTGCGGAAGAAACTCGACTCAGGGGATGCCCAAATGAGGCTCCTTTCATGTTCCCAATTAGCTAGGACAGAGATGGGTGCTCAATCTGTCATGCAGTACCCAGGTCTCGAACTGCCGACTTGCCAGCCTTCCAGCTAACAAGGTAAGCTTCTTAACCACTGAGCCACCAAAACCCAATCCATTGATGCCAAGATACAATTCTAGAGTCCAGTTCTTGTATGAAATATTTCTGTTTTTCTATGTCATACTTAGAGCAGTTTATTTATTTATTTATTACATTTCTATACCACCCAATTGGGTGGTATCCCAAGGAATACACAAAAATAAAGAGACCCAATGATTGAATAAAAACATGCTTCCCTGTAGTACTTCTTACTTTCTTCTTACTTTGGTATCCTTCAAGGGACCAAAGTAGGAAACCATAAGATACTTCAAGCAGGTGAAACTAATCAAACTATGGAATGGAAAAATATCAGGGGTTGTGGAAACTACCACTACGAAGATTCATCTCCCACAGTGTGGACCAAAACTAGTCCCTACAGTTAACTAGGGAGCTTCTGATTATTAAACCAATAAGGTAAAAATCAGATGGAGAATAATAGTAATAATAATAATTTCGTGTCAGAAATTATTCTGGGTAGAAAGGTTTTTTGAGGAAGAAACTCGACTCAGGGAATGCCCAAATGAGGCTCCTTTCATGTCCCCAAGAGTTGGGAAAGAGACAGTACCTGGGTATCATGCAGTACCCAGGTATCGAACTGCTGACTTGCCAGCCTTTCAACTAACAAGGCAAGTTTCTTAACCACTGAGCTACTGCAGCCCTTATGGACAACGATGGAAAATTAGGAACAGGGCCTAATTAAACACAGGCTAGAGTCTATTGGATATTTATTTATTTATTTATTAAATTCAGATTTCTATGCCGCCCAATCAGGTAAACCCGACTCAGGGCAGCTCATAAAAAGTTAAAACATACATAAAAACAATTAAACCATTAAAAACCCAACATACCCACCCACCTACCCCGTTTATCTTTAAAAAGCTACCCACATTAAAACTGCCTACATTGAACAATTACAAGAAATGGGGGCTTATTTTATAAGCCAACAGGCGGGGACCATCCTTCCATCTGGGCCCCACACCTGCCCCGCCAACCAGGATTTTAGGTCTTTTCTGAAAGGACAGCACACTCGTTGTGATGCTTGCTGCAAGGAAATCGTGTTTTTCTGTCAGCAGTGCAGTTGAGCATCATCCAATAGAGTTGATTTAACAGGCAAAAGGAATATTACACACACTAGCCTATGGAGCAGGGGTTCTCAAGTTTTTCAAGCCACGAGCCGGGATCATGCTCAATCAGATAGCTGAGCGGGCCAGACAGCCATTTTGTCTTGCCTGCACAGTGGGGGTGGCCATTTTGTCGCTACATCTTCAAAGGGGTGGCCATTTTGTTTCTCCCTGGAAAGAAGGAGGGAGACGCCAACTGTCAACGGAGACTTTAGACCCCAACTCCCCTCCCCGACTGACAGTAATGAGATTATCTGCCTGCTCAGGGGAAAAGGTGAGTGGGGCTTGTTAATGAGGCTAGACCTTCCTTGTGGAGCTGAAGCCTATCCTTGGGACTGGGGTCCCGGGGGAGTGAGACAAGGCCAGGAGCCCAATGCCCCCCCCCCCCCGGCTGCAGTGCTATTTCATGTGACTCGCTGCCCTCACTCCTGCCACTGCGGCCGCCAAAAGCTGTGCCATGTAAGGTTCCTTTTTAATGTAAACAGCTTTGAAATGCTGTTTACATTAAAAAGGAACCACACATGGTACAGCTTCTAGCGGCAGTGGGAGCAAGGGCAGCAGGCCACATGAAATGGCACCACAGGCCGGATCTGACCCATGAGCCATAGGTAGAGAAACCCTGCTCTGGAGGATGAGGCTCACGGTGAACGATCTGAAGTTACAGAACTTTGCGGATAAAGTTGCTAATATCCATTCTGGGATACAAAGACTACATTAGGGTAAGGTAAAGGTTTCCCTTGCTCGGAAAGGCAGTTGTATCCGACTCTAGAATTCAGTGCTCATATCTGTTTCAAAGCCAACCAGCTCTGTCTGCTTCTGAAGACATTTCCATGGTCATTTCCATGGTCATGTGGCAGGCATGACTAGACACTGGAGTGCACAGAATGCTGTTTACCTTCCCACCGAAGTGGTCCCTATTTATCTTGCAATTTCTCACTTTCGAACTGCTAGGTTGGAGGAGCTGGGACAAAGACGGGAGCTCATTCCGTCCTGCAGTCCTCGGGAATTTATCTGTTGACCCCAGAGCTTAAAAAATCTTAACTCAAAATGTAACAAAATAATTAACCTACAGATTTAGACCTCAACCAGCTTGTTATTTTTCTTCTAACATTTTGTTTTTAGATTTATTGTGTGCTGGATGGTTGAAGTATTAACTGGTTTGCAATTATTATTGTAAAACACCCAGTGTGACATCAATATTAGACCGGCAGTGTATTAAATGAAACAAACAAAAAGCCAAACATATTCTATCTATAAGCCATTCCAAAGACAGCCCTAGCTAGGTGATATAAACACATTTTAATTAACCAATCAATCAATTTGTAATGCAACATCTGCTATACAACTCCTAAAACAGGAAAACTCTCTCCCTTTCTAATACTTAGACAAAACTCTCATAAACCTAATTATAGTGATTTAAGTCCTATCCTCTAATTTGTGTTGTCTGTTCCACATCTACTGTCAGTACCTATTCACTATGTTCACACACAGACAAATCTTTTTACCTGGTGCCATACCTCTCTCTCTCTTACACTGATGCCAGAAATCTGTCTTATCACTTGACTATTTATCTAATGGTCTCTTTAAATCACCACAGGAATAAACATACAGTAAAACCCCGAGTTACGAATTACTAGAGATGTGAAGGCCCGGGGGAAAACTGAAAAATTGGGGGGGGGGGGGGGGACAGGGACCGGGTTTGTTCTGTTTTTTTCCTGAAGCCTTTTTTTCCCCTAAAAAATTGAAAAAATAAACAATATATTATGGAATGTTTTATTTTAACATGATGAATAAAATATTTTAAGATAAGGCCGGGTTCAAATATTTTATAAATCATTTCTAAAAAAATATGTATGGTATCAGATTATTTACTGTATTTACTTCAATAAGGTTCACTTCTTTCCTATTTCACTGCCACTAGCCTGCAGGTGCCACTCAGATCCTTATAGCTAGGTAAAGGTAAGTGTTTCCCTTGCCTGAAAGCCAATCATGTCTTACTCTAGAGAATGGTGCTCAGCAGTGTTTGTGGTGTGCAGACGTTTCCGTGGTCATGAAGCAGACATGACTAAACACTGGAGCGCACGGAACACTGCTACCTTTCCCCGCTGAAGTTGTACCTATTTATCTACTTGTAATTTCTTGCTTTCCCATTGCTAGGTTGGCAGGAGCTGGGACAGACAATGGAAGCTCACTCCATCACACAGCATTCAGGTCTTGAATGTCTGGTCATCACATTCAGTGTCGTAACTAATATGCCACTGTAGCCCCTCCTCTTTATAACCAACACATCCCATATAACCAGCAGTCACTGAACTAAGTAAGCTTCAACAGAACTAAAGAGGTTTTATTACTTATTAAAATAATAATGCTAAACAGATGTTATTTATTCCTAAGATTTAAAAATTTCACACAATTCTTCACTCTCTACCACAGAGGTGGCCAAATTTTTCAGGCCATGGGCCGGTCACATGGCTCAGTGGGCTGGTCACATGGTCCCTCCCACCAGAAGCATAAGTAAAATGTGCCCATGCAAACACAAAACGCTGCCATAAATGCACCAGTGGCAGTCGTAAACACATTTATGACAACTGCCGGTGTATTTATGGCAGCGCTTTGCACATGTGCGGGTGTTCTACTTTGGCTTCTGGGAGCAGCATGGGCATCATGGGCTGAATAATTTGGCATCATGGGCCAGATCCGGCCCGTGGGGCGTAGTTTGGCCACCCCTGTTCTACCACTTCTCTCCAACCCTTCACAGACTGCTTTCTCCAACTCCAGACCTTCCTTCGTATCTAGTTTCTTTCCCATCGAATCAATACCAATAGTCCATGCTCCTCAATCACCCCTCACATTACATATTCATCAAACCAATGCATTAAAAATAAATCTGCCTTCTCAATATATTTAAATATAATCAGGCATCATGGATGTCTACAATAATGGGAAATTACGAGGTGACCTTAAATAACTCAGAAGGTAGTCCATTCTTTATTTAATCTGCAAACCTTCTATCCAAAACTCCTGCACTCCTGAACATATTTATTCCATTTTTATCTATTCTTAATT
Source organism: Bradypodion ventrale (assembly GCA_035047345.1). NCBI lineage: Eukaryota > Metazoa > Chordata > Lepidosauria > Squamata > Chamaeleonidae > Bradypodion > Bradypodion ventrale. Next base: position 18,000,916 of record JAWDJE010000003.1, on the reverse strand, counting down.
TAAGAGAAAAGATATTTACTTTTTTAAAGAAAGAAGGGGAATCTAACCAAATGCAAGAGAACAAAACCGATAAAGAAACCTTCTTGTGCAAGGCCTGTATGTTTAATGTCCTACCTACTTTCAGATTACATAGATCATTAGCTAGATAAAATGCAAATAAATTAAAAACAAGCAGTAAATCATTGCAAAGGTAGTCTGAGAATGACAACATCTTGTTCTGCTGAAACCACAAAATGTTTACTCTCGTGGGAGCAGGGGACCTTAGCTCCACAGCCAAATGCACAGTTCACAAGCTAAAGGCCCCAAGTTCGTTCTCAATTATAAAAGAATATGATAGGCAATTAGGGGAAATGCCATTCTCTTCCAAAAGACTTTGGAAGGCAGTCTGTCAAAACAGACATAGAGTTTGCAAAAAAAATTATATCTGACTATTATTTCCAGCGGCCCTGCTGGCTGAGGGATTATAGAAGCTGCAGTCTGAAAATAATTTTCCCAAACTCAGGTTTGACCAGTTTGAAAGTGCTTCCATAAACAGCTCTAACAATAAAAGTTAAAAACTAGCTCTTCATCAAGTGCGGGGGTTCCCACCCTTTTCAAGCTGGGGGCCGGGCCACGCTCTCTCTGTCAGCTTCAAGGGCCAGACCACGATGGGGGTGGCCATTTTGTCCCAACAGCTTCAAAGGGGTGGCCACTTTGTTTCTCAAATGCCCTTGGAGGGGTGGGGGCACATGAAATGGTGCCATGGGCCAGATCCGGCCTGGAGGCCTTAGGTTGGAAACCCCTGATCAACAGTTTTATTTAACCCACTGGTTATAAAAAAAGACAGAAGATACATGGGAAGAGCAGAAATACATCAACTGGGAGATGACACTGTCTACATCAGTGCTTCTCAACCTTTGGTTTTTGGACTTCAATTCCCATAAACCTGAGTCAATTCAGCCAATGTATTGACTTAGGCTTCTGGGAATTGAAATTCCCCCTATGGGGTGTGGGGCCCACATTGGGAACCACTGGTCCACACCATTCTAACATTCAGATCAGAGATGGAATAATGTGTTTTAGGACTTGAACAAATCCATTTCAGAATTCAGAGCAGAACTCATCTGGGTGTAAAGGACTACAAACCCTTATAGAAAAACCAAGGAAAGAGGAGGTAAAAGAACACGGGCAAAAACAGCTGCATCCTGCAATATCTCTGGAAAGCTACTGCCAGCACCTACTTGTGAAGTCAACAGTAAGACTATTTCCATTTCACATGTAAAGTTTTAAACTTTAAACAAGTGCCCCTCTCTTGTTATACTTCAGTTCGATTCCCGAGTACAGTACTGCACAACTAGGTTGGCTCCTGCCAACCTAGCAGTTCGAAAGCATGAAATTGCAAGAAGATAAATAGGGGCCACTTTGGTGGGAAGGTAACAGCGTTCCGTGCGCTCCGGTGTCTAGTCATGCCTGCCACATGAACACAGAAACGTCTGCAGAAGCAGACAGCGCTGGCTCTTCGACTTTGAAACAGAGATGAGCACTGAACCCTATAGTCGGACACGACTGGCTTTCGAGCAAGGGAAACCTTTACCTTTATCATGACAGTACAGGAACAATGCATGTTCCCTGGCTCTTCTGCATTTCCCATGTAGAAAAATGGTCATGAATGAAAGGGTGTGAATATTTCACCAAAAAGAAAATGGAAAAAAAAGTTATATTGCTGTATGCACTCTACTTTAGAAATATGATATACAGTATAGACATTTCAGAACCTAGGTCTGAGTCACAGCTGTTAATTTACATCTGATATAGACATACTGTATAGTCATTTTTAGCGGACTCTTGTCTCAGACTAATCAGCTTTTGATTGCTTCCAACATAAACAAGTTATTAATTTTATTTATTTGATTTATATTCCACTCCATTATTGCAAGTATTACTTCATGTGGCTGACATGTTAAAACCAATATTAATCTGATATTAACTTTATTTTGTTTTCTACTTATTCTTCAGTTTTCTTTAAACTAAGCTACCTTGAACTTACAGTGATTATCATGAAAGAGGTGCACTTTAATACTTCTCTTTGAATTGAATACAGTACTGGTCTTTCATAACAAGTATACTTTTAATTGCTCACATGAATTATTAACATCAATATACTAATTTTTTCAAACCATTAAAGCAATTACTGTATTTTATTATTAACTAAATTTATGAATCACTTTTCTGCAAGCAGCCAAGTGATGGTCAAAGAACAAACCAGAAAAATCAACTAAAGATGAAAAACGATAACAGCAAATATACAGATTAACAGTTACAAAAACAACAGAAAATAGAAAAAAATTCACCCAAAACTGAGAATATCTACAGTAGGGGTAGCCAAACCTTTCAGGAAGCGGATTGGTCACGTGGTTCAGTGGGCTGATCACATGGTTCCACCACCACCACCACCCCTGAGGTGGAAATAAAATGCACCCGCGTGTGCGCAAAATGCTGCTGTAAATGCACTAACAGCTGTCGTAAACATGTTTACGACAGCCATGGGTGCATTTATGGTATTTTGCACATGTGCAGGCGTGTTTTACTTCTGCTTCCGGGAGCAGCAAGGGTGTTGCAGGCCAGATGATTTGGCATTGCGGCCTGGATCCGACCCGCAAACCAGTTTGCCACCCCTGATCTACAGAGATCAATTAAAAGGTTTTTTAAAGGTGGTGTTAAAGGAGACATCTTGAAGATGTTCAATAGCCATGATGTCCCTATTGGAAAGGCATTTCTTTGAATACAATGAAAACTAACCTTACAGACAGACACCTCGTGGTACCTCGCTTAAAAAGCATAATGTGTTCCATGGCATTGCTCTTTAAGCAAGTTTGCTCTTTAAGCAAAAGACCATTGTAAGTGACCGATTGTGACGGGGGGGGGGGGGGGGGATTGCAAACCCTGATTGAGTTGTTAAGCGAGTTTTCTGTTGGTTTAAGTTGTTAAGCAAGGCGACCATTCAGAGAAAATTCTGCTCTTTAAGCAAGTTAGTCTCCAAGCGAGGCGCTCTTTATGAAAGGTTTTACTGTACAGTGGTACCTCGCTTAAAAAGAATACAGTAAAACCCCTACTTACAAAGTCCGTTCCGTAGGCTTTTGCTTAAATCAAATGTTTTTGTAACTCGAAGCAAACCTATAGGGAAAATGAAATTTTTATGTAAAACAAAGCAAACCCATAGGGAAATGATTTTTTACGTAACTTGAAGCAAACCCATAGGAAAAAGAATCTTTATGTAACTCGAAGCAAACCCATAGGAAATCATGTAAATCAGGATATGGTTTTAACACAAAATCATTATGTAAGTCGAATTTTATGTAACTCGTGGCATTTGTAAGTCGGGGTTTTACTGTAATGCACTCCACAGGATTGCTGTTTAAGCAAATTTGCTCTTTAAGCAAAACACCATTGTAAGTGACCAATTGTGACTTCGGGGGGGGGATTGTTGTTGTTCAGTCGCACAGTCGACTCCGACCCTTTGCGACCCCATGGACCATTTTTCTCCAGGCGCCTCTGTCCTCCACCATCCCCCTCAGCCCTCCAAGCTCTGTGCCCACTGTGTCCACAATGCCATCTAGCCATCTCATCCTTGGCCTCCCCCTTCTTCTTTTGCCCTCCACCTTTCCCAACATCAATGCCTTCTCAAGTGAATCCTCCCTTCTCATTTGATGTCCAAAGTACTTTAGCCTCATCTTTACTATTTGACCTTCCAATGAGCAGTCAGGGTTAATTTCTTCTAAGATTGACCTATTTGTTCTCCTCGCTGTCCAGGGGACTCTCAAAACCCTCCTCCAACACCACATTTCAAAGGCATCTATTCTTCCACGTTCAGCCTTCCTAATTGTCCAGCTCTCACATCCATACATCACCACTGGGAAAACCATTGCCTTGACTATTCTAATTTTTGTTTGCAATGTGATGTCTCTGCTTTTCACTATGTTCCCCAGGTTTCTCATTGCTTGTCTCCCAAGAATCAGTCGCCTTTTTATTTCATGGCTACAATCCCCATCTGCAGTGATCTTTGATCCTAAGAATGTAAAATCTGTCACTGCTTCTACTTCCTCCCCGTCTATTTTCCAGGAACTGATGGGGCCTGTTGCCATTATCTTGGTTTTCTTGATATTGAGTCTCAAGCCAGCTTTTGCACTCTCCTCCTTCAGCCCAATCAAGAGATTCTTTAGGTCTTCCTCACTTTCTGCCATTAGGGTGGTATCGTCTGCATATCTCAGATTGTTGATGTTTCTCCCAGCGATTTTAATCCCATATTGTGATTCCTCCATCCCTGCACTGCGCATTATGTGCTCTGTGTATAGGTTGAATAAGCATGGTGACAGAATGCAGCCTTGTCTTACTCCTTTTCCTATTCCAAACCATTCTGTCATTCCGTGTTCTGTCCTAACTGTTGCTTCTTGGTTCATGTACAGATTTCTCAGGAGGCATATGAGGTGCTCTGGTATTCCCATCTCTTTAATTACTTGCCACATCTTGTTGTGGTCCACACAGTCAAATGCCTTAGTGTAATCAATAAAACAAAAGTAAACTTGTTTCTGGTATTCCTTTGTTTTCTCCATGATCCAGCGTATGTTGGCGATGTGGTCTCTAGTCCCCCTGCCTCTTCTGAAACCAGCCTGCACCTCTGGTAATTCTCTCTCCACATGTTGCTGAAGTCTATCCTGTATTATCTTGAGCATCACCTTGCTGGCATGTGGGATGAGCGCGATTGTTCGATAATTTGAACATTCTTTGGCATTGCCCTTTTTTGGGATTGGGACGTATACTGATCTTTTCCAATCCTGTGGCCACTGTTTTGTTTTCCAAATCTGCTGGCATATTGAATGCAGTAATTTGACGCCATCATCTTTTAGCGCTTTGAGGAATTCAACTGGGATACCATCATCTCCACTAGCTTTGTTGTTTGCAGTGCTTTTTAGGGCCTTTATGACTTCACTCTCCAGGATGTCTGGCTCAGGTTCTACTTCTTCATCATTGTGATTGTCAGGAGTGTTGAGGTCCTTTTTGTAGAGTTCTTCTGTGTACTCTTTCCATCTTTTCTTAATCTCTTCTGCATCAGCTAGCTCCTTTCCTTCTTTGTCCCTTATCATGGTCATTTTTGCTTTAAATGTTCCCTTAATTTCCCCGATTTTTTTGAAAAGATCTCTGGTTCTGCCTCTTTTGTTGTTTTCCTCCATTTCTCTGCACTGTTCTTTTAGGTAGTTTTCCTTATCTCTCCTTGCTTTTCTTTGAAATTCTGTATTCAAATGATTGCGAACCTCAATTTAGTTGTTAAGCGAGGTTTTGGTTGGTTTTAGTTGTTAAGCGAGGAAGAGAAAATTCTGCTCTTTAAGCGAGTTAAGTCTCTAAGCGAGGTACTCTTTATGCGAGGTTTTACTGTAGGGAGATGTTTGTAATACACTAACAGAAATCCTTTCACACACAGCAACTTTGGGAGGCAAAGTTAAGAAATCTCCATAGACATTATCTGCTGCATATGGAGTCACGTAACTTGGCATGCAACAGTAATTTCATAACTTAAAAGTTACACTGTCTATTTAACTACATAACAGAATTTTACCTACCAGGTATTTAATGTAGGATGAGGGATATTCCCATAGGTATGCTGAACTCCAAGTAAGAGAGAACGAAGGAACCAAAGAAGTAAACTGCGAGCACACCAAACCTTATAGTAAGCCATTCAGGTAGTCAAGTATTATTCCAAAGATATAAAATGCTGCTTTGAAGCTCCCCGCCCTGTTGATTGTAATTATACTAACAGTGCCACCCACTTTCTCTTTGTTACTGTCATGTAAGAGGGAAACTATAGTAAAAAATTATTTGTATTTTTACAGTTTTCTTGACATTGAGTAAACAAAATATGAAAGATGGGCAAGATTGCTTGCAATTGTCAACTTATGAACAACCAACGCCTGTAGGAAGCAAGCGACGCCTGATAACAAACAAATACATAAACTCTGCGCTAAATGAAACCTCCCATCCACTTATGATGTATCGTTAAAATTCTATAGTCTGTATATTTTTAATTTTATTTTTAAGCATGGGACTATAACCGAAACAAACATAAATAGCAGAGAAAACCCATTTTTAAAAGACAAACATATAAAAGCAAGGAAATACATGAAGTTGAAATCTAACCCCTATGACTATGAGCACCAAGAGATCAATGATGCTCACTGCCACATGACTAAACTATGTGACAGCAGGGTAGGTCATGCCAGGCACACAGAATGCTGGGAGTTGTAGTGTTGTTGTCCATTAGAATCTATAGCAGGGCTTCAAAACCCCAGAACCGCTGGCCTAATCCAGCCTACGCATATCATTAATCCGGCCCGTGGTGGCCACCTGGGCACCAGTAGGACCTTTAACATCACCACCGGAAGTCATGCTACATCACTTACTGCTGCGGTGGTGGTGGTAATTGTGCAGCTTTTACTACTTTGTACACAGCCTTCACCACTTCCCAGGGCGGTGGAAGGCTTTTTGGAGCACAATTGCTTCAGTTTTGTAATTTCCTGAGCTTTCTCCGCTGCTCTTCAGCAGCTAGAGCGGTCTGGTGAACTACTTCCAGTGCCAGGCGGAGCTTACATCAATGCTTGGGATCACAGTACGCAACCAGGAAGTAGTTCACCAGACCACTCTAGCTGAACAGCAGCAGAGAAGGTTCGGGAAATTACAAAACCGAAGTGAATGTGCTCTAAAAAGCCTCCCACCGCCCTGGGAAGTGGCGGAGGCTGTCCCCAGAGGAAACACACAATCGCCTCCACCGCCAACAAAAATGTACATCCAGGGAGCCACCACGTCTCCAGCTCCTGCTGGGATGTTTTGGGGGCGGGTCCGGCCTCTGGCGGGAAAATGTTGTGAATGCCTGCTCTACCGAATGCACCTCCCAAAGAACTACAACTCTCAGGAAGCACGTTAGGTTTTTTTTTCCTTTTTAATTAACAACAGGAAGTAAAGGTCTGAAAAGCCTCTATAAACTTAAAGGTAGGCCCTACTATAGGGGAGTAAAATGTCGAAGTTTGCAGGTGTCTGTTTAGGGGCTAGAACTCCCAGATTTCTACCTCAGGAGTTCTTGGAGATTTCTGGGAGTTGCAGCCCAAAAAAACTCAAAAGAGCAGATCCCTACCCCACATAAAAAAACCTCACCAACTGCGTCTGAGGGAATGACCAGAAAGACAAAAGTGAAGATTTACAACATTTTTACTCATATTTACAACAGCCTCATAGAAACTTAAATAAATTGTTCAAAGCCATCATAATTACTCCAACATACAAGGATCTATGGTTTGTGAACCGCTTTTTAATAGCAGCCTTAACCAATGAGCTGAAGAAGCTTAGGTAAGTAGCAAATACCATAGCGTTCCAGTTATGCTGTATTTTTTCCTCCATCTAACAATTCCACCTTCTTAAACACAAGTGTTATATTAGGCCTGCAGACATCTCTCTGAATGGAACAGCTGCCAAAATAAATCTTTGTAATACTTCCCTCACCTTCACCTATCCTTCAGAAGTGAATACTAAATACATTCCAGATGTTCACAATAATCATTTGGGTGGTCTGCCACAGCATTCCCAAGTTGGCAACGTATGTATGCCCTTCCACTTTTAAGGGTAAGGTATTGGCTAACCATGCATTCCTACAACTTATGTTGGCTAGAATCCTATTAGTTACATCTACTGGCATAGAGCCAGCAGAGTAACTTTTAGCAGTGAGTTAAAAAAATAATGTGACATTTGTTATCACACACCAAGACGCAGTGTGCAACAGGAAATGCTTAATCTTACTTCATTACCATATGACAAGTTCACTACTAAGTGTTACACTACCAGTGTTACACCTGCAGAAATATACAACAGGTCTACAACTGTTAAGTTATTTAAAAGGGGGAAACAGCACACCGACTCAACCAATCTCTAAGATTTAAGTAAAAATTAAGTTCTGGATATTAAACATACAGCAAAATTCACAGAAGACAACGGTTATCACAACATTTATGGCAATTCCAACTGCATTCTCACTACCTCACCTGTTATGGAGGAAATGATTTCTTTTGTAAAAAAAAAAAAAGGTGTTTTTCTTCATATAGATTGCTTTTTAATTGCTGTACACAGCTTTCTGTTACAGGAAGTCTATAAATATTTCAAGTGACTTTTTTATAAAAAATGTTGTTACATCAGTGCAAAGTCTACCTCATTGTTTCCAGCATCAATCTATCAGCTTCTTTCTTCAACAAGAAGTCAGTCGCAATGAGCCCTGGGGTCCCTTCCAGGTCTAGAATTCTATGATCTGCAGGTCTGACATTTTCCTTTCTATTTTATCCCATTGCTCAGATGCTAGAAGTTATGGTCCAAAATCTGGTTGGACTCACATCATACATCAGTTCTATGCCTGTTATTTTCCTAAGGCACCCCAAATTGTTAACTTGTTTTAAAGCATTAAACTATCTTAGATTCTTATAACACAATAGCAGATTTATCAACACAGGTTGTTGCTTTTGTTATATGTTGTTAAAGCTGCTTATGGCAACCTTAACTGGATTTTCAAGGTATGCAAAATATTCAAAAAGTTATTTACCATTGTTACCAGTCAGTGGATTTCCATGACCAAGAGGGAACTTGGAGCATGAATCTCTAGAGTTCTAGTCCTACAAAGTCTACTCATTACACCACACTGGTTCTCATGTAAGACAGGTTAAAGCATTTAAATAAATAAAAACACCAGACTTGGAGGAATTATTCCCCATAGTATGAACCCACACCATTAATTCTGGGTATTTTAACTACACAGCATGTGTGATTCACACATGCCAACCCCTTTCTATGTGATCATATATTCAAGCATAACCCCTAACTGGATGAGATCACTCTACAGAGATGTGACTCTCACCTTTATAAGTAACCGTACAGGAAAAATATAAAAATGATGGCTCTCCATAGTACAGTTTTGCAAAGTATAAATGATAATTTTCACACAGGACCAAGCTCATTACATCAGAGCCTGTCCACTGGGGGAAATCCTGAACCTTTGATAATCTGTTTTCCTTGGTTAAAAAAAATATATTATAGTTAAACCCCGTCTCCAGGTTCAAATCCAAACAGGTACACAGCTCAGTTACAATGAAAGATAAAAACAAATCATCAGTACAGTGGACCCCCACCTAACGACGTGTTAGACTAATGACTTTTTCGATTAGCAATGCGCTGTTAGCGGCAAAGTCACCATTCGCACAATGACGTTTTTAGCGTCGTTATGTGAAAACGTCTTTAATCGAGGATTTCCCATAGGAGCCGCTTTTTTAGCATCGTTGTGCGGGAACTCGCAATTAACAACGATTCGCGATTAAAGATGCTACTCATGGAACCAAGCTTTGTCATTAACAGAGTGTCTACTGTATGTCCAGGGCAAATCAATTCCAACAATTATTAACTGCATTAACAGGCACTGCTCAAGGCATAGAGTCAGCAGGGCCTCTGCATGCAACAACACACATTCAAACAAAATCCTCTAATAGCTTATTCCATCAGTGTACCAGATAAATCACACTGTTAACAAAGCAACAATCTATTCAAGCTTTCCCCATAGTTCAACATTTCATGAGTCAATCAACTGCATATGTGTAAATTGTCCCCACTGATAAAGGTTTGCTTAAGACCATTTACCTGTATTTATCCACTTATGACATCAGCTGTGCAATCTTACAGCACAAAATCCAACTGAAGTTTTCTATGCATTTGGGGAAGCACTTTATGTTTTTTCTGGACTTCATGCTGCACAATCAACTGGGCGACCAGAAGAAGACCCATTATACAATAGAACGGCAATCGGGAAAACACAGGCATAACTGGTAGCAGAGGAGGCAATTTAGTAAAGTAAATAAGTAACTAATGCAATTGCACTTAACTGATCATATAAGCCAGGGGTTCTCAACCTATGACCCATGGGCTGGATCCAGCCAGCGGCGCCAAATAATGCGGCCCCTGACCTCGCTCCAGCTGCCACCAGCACCAGAATCGGCCGTGGACTCACTAAATTAGTCCACAGGTGTTGTAAATGCGTTTACGACAGCCGTAAATGAATCCTCAGCCATCATAAATGTGTTTACTACTGCTGTAAAGGAGTCCTTGGCCATTGTAAATGCGTTTCTGACAGCCACAGACACATTTTATGGCAGCATTTACAACAGGGAGAACCACCAATACAGCCTGCTCAGCAGTCTGAGGGGGCGTGGTCTCACCCGCGGATGAAAATGGCCTGGGTGGGCAGAAGAGGAGCCGTGGGGGGGGAAAGAGGCGGCTTTTCCATCCACGCCGACCCCACCCCACCCCCGGGACTCTCACCCACCCACAGCCTGAGTGGGCAGAAGAGGAGCCATTGCGGGGAAAGAGTGGTCACTGCGGCTTTTCCATCCACTCCACCCACACCCACACCCGGGACTCTTGCCCACCCAAGGCCTGGGTGGGCAGAAGAGGAGCTGTTGGGGTCTGTGTTTAACTTATGAAATGTAAACCGCCTTGAGTCGCCCCAGGGAGAGGAAGGCGGCATATAAATAAATAAATAAAAATAAATAAAATGGTTGAGAACCCCTGATAGAAGCCAACAGTGGAGCTGTATATGAAACAGGATAACTGGGGGGGGGGGGGGGTGCCTCGTGGAAATAAGATTTAGTGGTAGCCCAAAAAAAATGTTGCTGGAAGGATGTGGACCTGCCAACTAGATAAAGAGGTAAAAGATAAAAACCCATCCACCCTCCCTGAGTAGGTAGACTATCTCCATAAGAATATATACCACCACCTTCTGCATACAGTATTTTGTATATGAGGGTCTGCATGGTACCTGTGTGGTCACTGCACACACAAATGTTTCTCCCCATTTCTTCCCCAAGTATGCTTATTTCACTTGATCCAAGTTTAATAAAGTTGGTTTCTAAGTCTCAGACACCAAAATTGCTTGTCACAGATCCAGTCAACAGGATTCTAGCTATAATCTTCATTTTGCCTATGAACCCCCCACTAAGTACAACTGGACTTCCTCTCTAGTATGAAGTGAAGAACGTGTGGCTCTTCAGATGTTAATGGACTGACTCTTTCAGGAAGAATAGCCAACAACAGCCAACAGCAAAGAATAACACAAGCTATAATTCTGTAACATCTAGAAGACCTTATGTTCCCCATTCCACAAACTAGAATGTCAATTTAAGGCTAAAATAAGAAATATTTGAGGTTTTCATGCTTCCTAAGATTCCCACCTGAGTAAAGCCAATATCCTCCTGCAATTTCAGGTATAATTTCAAATGTTATGAAGCATTCCTCTAAAAAGCTGAGGCCCCTTAGCCATGAGATCTGGGTCAAACATACACATACATGCACACTACTAACCCCATGAATTTCAAGCCTGTGAAAAGAACTTTATACTTAAGCAAGCCAATCTCTGCACTTTTGAACTTTGGGTGATATAAATGGCCTTGACACAACATGAACAGAGACGCCACTTATTTGTCGTGTGCTCTGTGGCAGCCTCGTGGATTTTATTATAACAGACTACAGACCCAAGAACATCCGATTAATCTTAGGCAAAAACAACAAATAAATTCGAATATTAGAGTTATGTGCGCTCTTATTGCTCATTCTCCACCCAGGTTCATAGAAAACAAGAATTTTGAAACTCTTATATAAATCAGTTAAAACTTCTTTTACGCAAGGCGCACTTCTCCTGCACACACAAAAACGAGGAAGTAAAGCACATGCAAGACTCAGAAACTCCACCAGGCAATTCAAGGACATCATAAAAAAAGAAGATTCTCTCCAATACCAAATTAAAGGCAAAACTTTATCTGATGGAAAAAAATAGCATGACAAAACTCCATGCATAAGAACAGCACTTGATATTTGGGACCCTGTTTGATTTCAAATCCATGTGCCAAATCCACTTTTGCTGGGCCCGATGTAATTTGCACTGACTCCCCCCACATGGTACAAAAATAATAAAATGAATATTTTTTTATCACTGTTGGCAAGAAAAGAATCAGGTATTGCTGAGCAGTTTGAGGCACTTTCCCCAACTTTTAAGTCTGGGTCGCAGCAATGAAACACAACCCAAGAAGTTCACCACAACTCTTCACTGATACTGTATCTTTCATATACAGTATTTACAAGGACTGGGAGCCCCGAAACAGGAAAGCCAGTTTCCAAACTGGGGCCTATCACATTCGCACAAACATCTGGAGAATGTTGTCTTGCCCATTTTAAAAAATAATAATAATACAGTACTGTACATACTTTCTCAACAGAACTTGACCACAAACTGTGTCAACCAGGAAATAAATGTGTTTTAAGTTTCTTAAAGACACCTTGGCTTCAACCCTATTTCCTCCCTTACCCCACCCCTGCCTCCAACCCTGTTACACGCTTTGCAAAAAAAAAAAAAATGCAATTAAAAGCAGGCGAGAGTAAAAACAATCCTTTGCTGACCTTCTAATGTTAAAGGTGCAAATAATTTTTTTTAAAAAGGAGAAGATAAAAACAGGCCTTAGTTTCCTACCTCGTTGGGGGGGGGAGGAAGAGACACCCTCCCTCCCCCTCTCCAGAGGCAAAGGTGGCCCCAGTTTTTTTAGCACCACCAGGATCTCCACCCACACCCAGAGCATGAGCACATTTCTTCCTTCCCCACTCCCACCCCTCCCCCACCGCTAATTGCAAGCCAATATTTTAAGACACAAACACAGGAAAACAAAACTTTCCCTTCCCCCACCCACCACGCGCGGCCTTTTAAAATAGGAGAGGGAAGGAGGGAGAAAAATCCTACTGACCTTATTTTTAATGGGTATTTTTTTTTTTTTTACAATAATGCAAGACACACACAAGACCTACAACACACACTTCCCCCAAAAAAAAATTTGGGGGGTAGACACACATACGTGTGTTGTAGGAGAGAGGGAGGGAAGGAGCGCGCGCGCCCGGCCGGTCTGCCTGCGCGCGCCACCGGCTCTGTGCGCGCGCGTGTGTGTGTGTGTAAATTGTGGTGTTTTTTTTCTTCAGGAAATTGAAATATCTATCTATGGGCCTGGGCACTCTTCTTTGCACTCATGCACATATTATACAGTACACACACACACGCTCACGTACACACACCCCAGAGACGGACACACAGACAGACACAAAAATAATGGGTCTAAAAATAGGCCACGAAACCAGCTCGCTGCGTAATGGCTGCGAAGGGGGTTTGCATTTATTTGTGCAAAAAAAAAATATCCATGCATATTTCATATATAGAGAGAGAGAGCGAGAGAGAGCTCCCAAAATATTTCCCCACCTTCCAGCTCCTCCACGAGAAAATGTATTTTAGTTATGTATCAAAAAGGGTCAGAAGCAGGAATTGGGGCAGGAAATATATATTGTATATATATTGGTGGGGGGAAGGGGAGAGGAAAATGCATCCGACACTGGGAAAGAAACCCATCAGGAAGGAAATCGTTATTGAAGTTAAACGACACACCGACTTTCCAAAATGGGGGATGGGGTGTGTGTGGGGGAGGGGAAGAAGGCCCCTTGGAAAAATGCACATTATGCACTGCGTCCCATCCCCTCCCCCCCACTTCCTCCCCTCCCCCACCTCTGTTGCAAAAACACACAGACGCCCTTCCCCCACTGTGGATCTCTCTACCCTCCCCCACCGCCTCCAGATCCCTCTCCGCCTTCCCCTCCCCCCCCGCACAATAAATCCCCCTTTTTTTTTTAAGATCGACTTTCTTGCACTCCCCAAAACGATCCTAGTTGCAAAATAATTGATCCCTACTACGAGGAACGCGACGCGGACACCACCCCAAAATAAAGCATGGCTTTTTCTTTCCCTTTTTTTTTTTACCCCTAAATGTCTCTTACCTTTGCAACGGATGGCACGGCGCGATCTCGCCCCCTCCTTTTGCAATGGAGGCAAAAGAGGGGGGAGGAGGAGAAGAAACATAGAGAGGCTCTCAATCTCTCTCTCTCTCTCTCTCTCTCTCTTTCTCTCTGTCTACAACGCCGCTTCTTCCTCCTAGTCCTTCTTGGTTTTAGTAGGGCGAGAGAGAGAGAGAAAACAAGACACCCGGAGGTCGAGAATAGAGGACTTGGCAATTGCCCTCCCCCACAAAAATAAAATAAAATCCAAGTGTATGCAATTGGGGGTGGGAGAAAAAAGATTTCCCCCCCACCCCAAAAAAAAACCACCCAAGCAATGCAATGTGTTCAAATTATTTCCCAAAGGCTGGGTGGGTGGATGAAGTGTGTGTGTGTGTGTGTGTTGGGGGTGTGGATGGTTATAATTTTTAGGGGGGGGGGGGTTGGAGAGGTTGAAGGGAGGGGGTGGGGGAGGAAAGATTATGGACTTAAGTCCCAGGGAAAGAGGAGGTGATAATAATAGTATTAGTAATAATAAGTAGTAGTAATTTCTGGTTATCTGTGTGTATGTATGTGTGTGTGTGTGATTTAGATTGAAGGGGAATCGAAGCAGAATGTTAAAGCTGTTACTAAGGGAAGGAGCCAAAACGGTTCAGAGCAGCCAACGGCTTTCAGACACTCAGCACTGGGGGGGGGGGGGGGAGAGGAAAAGGTGGCCAGCCATACAGAAATGAGGGGAGAGGCGCGCACACGCGTGCGCGCGCACTCACACACATACACGGGAGGGGAGAGGCTGGCCTGGTTGCGCGCTTGCTTTGCTTCGCTTCTTGTCACTTCCTGCAAGTGCGCACACAAGCAAGCTCGCTTTGCATTGCACAGGAAGCAGGAACCAAGGGGGAAATACCAGGAGTTTGCAAAAAAAGGGGGGTGAGGGGGAGCATGTAGGGGTTGGGGGGGTCTCCTGTGTTGCAAAAAACGGAAGGGAAGAGCTTGCAAAGTGAAAGTTTTAGCTGCACAGGTTGCAACAGGCGGAAAGCCTTGAAGGGGGAGGGGAAAGGCCTTGCCTGCCAGAAAGGATGGAAACAATTTTTGGGGGTGCTGGTTCTGTAAGCACTTATATATTTATTTTTTTAAATAAAGGGTGGTGAACAAAGATAGCAATGCTACATGCAATTTAAAACGATTAAACCTCCAGACTAGATTATTGTAATGCGCTCTACATGGGGCTGCCGTTGACGACCATTCGGAGGCTACAGCTGGTCCAGAATGCGGCAGCCTGGGTGGTGACGGGGTGTGGACGTTATGCCCACGCCTCGCCACTGCTCCAGGAGCTGCACTGGTTACCAGGTTGCCTCCGGGTGCAATTCAAGGTGCTGGTTTTGACCTTTAAAGCCCTATATGACAGTGGGCCAGGCCACCTAAGAGGCCGTATTGCCCTAAGGACATCTGTCTGTCCAACCAGGGTGGACCGGAGGGGCTCTCTTATTGTACCATCTGCTAGAGGGGCTCGCCTCTCTAGCACAAGGAGGAGTGCCTTCTCCGTGTCCGCACCAGCACTCTGGAACCTCTTACCAACAGAGCTTCGTCTCCAGACGGAATTGCTGCCTTTCAGAAAAGAACTTAAAACCTGGCTGGCAGGCCAAGTATGGGGTGCAGGTGGAAGGGTGACTCCCGTTGTGTGGCTGGTATAGTGAATTCCGGCCCCCTCGGTCCCTGCACCCTTTTTTTAGGGGGAGGGTAGTTTTTAAGCAGTTTTTAATCATGTTTTTATTATGATTGTGAACTGCCCAGAGTTGGCCTTGGCCAAGTGGGCAGTATAGAAATCGAAATAATAAATAAATAAAGGTAAAGGTTTCCCTTGCTTGAAAACCAGTCGTATCCGGCTCTAGGGTTCAGTGCTCATCTCTGTTTCAAAGCCGCAGAGCCAGCGCTGTCTGCTTCTGCAGACGTTTCCGTGGTCATGTGGCAGGAATGATTAGACACCGGAGCGCACGGAACGCTGTTTACCTTCCCACCAAAGTGGTCCCTATTTATCTACTTGCAATGTCTTGCTTTCGAACTGCTAGGTTGGCAGGAGCTGGGACAAAGACGGGAGCTCATTCCATCCTGCAGTACTCGGGAATCGAACTGCTGACTTTCTGCCTCCCAGTCACCATCTTAGCCACTTGAGCCACTGCAGTCCCTGGGTAAAAAATATTAGATTAGAAGGGGGAAATAATAGGAATTTTAATATCGGAGAATAAACAAAAAAAATAAAAGTAAAAAAAGTAATGGCGCCATAAAGACTAACTGCTGTGTTTTATGTTACCTTTCATGGATCAAGTCCGCTTCGTCAGACATAAGAGACATGAAACATAAGAAATGGACTTGATCCACAAAAACTAAGTTTAAAATACAGGAATTATCCTTTAAGGTGCTATAACATGTTTGTGTTTGGTTTACTCTCTGATATGTTTGCACAGACTAACTCAGGCTACTGCTTCAGACGGTTCAGGAATTTTAATGCTTCTGTGGTTGTTGGAGAGAAGGGAGGGAAGGTACTTCTCATCAAGCTTGCTTGTCCCAAAGGTACTCCAGGAATAAAATTGTCAAATAAGACTGACAAGGAAAGGGTCAGGAGAAATTAATAGCAAAGCTGGAAGGGAAATTATGAATGGCGGAGGATAGGATTCCCCCCAGACCCCAGTTCAGGAGCAGCAAAGATCATACATTTATAGAAGTTTAAAGGGTGATTTTTAAAAGCAAAATTTAGTCATAACATAAATATGGGGAGAAGAGTGGTGTATGGGGCTGGGGAAAGACCAGGGTCCTGGGGCCCATGGAAAGTTAAAATGTTCCAAATGAATGTTTGCAGAGGATTTCCAGGAATAAGACAAAAGCCATTCCTGGAAGGGGAGGAGGGAAATGTCAGGGAGGGCCCATAACTAGATAGTACACATTAGGTGGTTTGGACACATAGAGGGTTCTTAACACTGCCAGTCAGTGTGTAAATAAGGAACATATATTATACTAGCATAGGTGCCCATCCTTCAGACCGGTGGGCCCCATGCCTTCTCTCTCTCTTTCACTCACTTACCCACTCACTGACACACACAGGCACTTATACACCCAGTCTGTCTCTTTCTCTTTCTCACACAGACACACACACTCTCTCACCAATTTTTTATTTCTTTCACTCACCCTCTTTTTCTCTCTCACACACACAAACACCAACACACACAAAACCACACACCCCACACACAAACACTCACACAAGGCAGTGGCGTGTGGCCCTGGCCTTCCGGGGAAGTGGCCCGCTTCCCCCTGGCTGCGGGGGCCGAAGGCAGCCACGCTTTCAGCCTCTGTCCCCCGGAGTAGGCGCTCACTTCCCTCCGGGAGGGTTTGACAGAACGGAGCGCCATTCTCTGTCCTCGTCTCCCGGAGAAGTGGCTTGATTCGCCCGGTAGGCGGGGGCCGAAGATAGCAGCGCTTTCTGCCCCTACCCCCGGGGTAGGTGCTTGCTTCCCTTCAGGAGGCAAGGGCATAACGTAGTGCCATTTTTCGCCCTCGTCTCCCAGGGATGTTCGTTTCCTCCGGGAGGCGAGGGCCAAAGGCAGCTGTGCTTTGCCCCCCCCCTCTCCGGGGTAGCTGCTTGCTTCCCCTCGTGAGGAGAGGGTGGAACAGAGCGCCACTTTCGGTCCTTGCCTCCTGGGGAGGCTGAACAGAGCGCCAATGGGCTGTCTCCATTCTGTCTGCGCACACCCCCGGCCCCGCCTCTCCTTTGCTTGCGCCAGCCAATCTGATCGGATGGTGAGTAGCAATGTGGCTCGCGCCAGCCAATCTGATTGGCTGGTGCGTGGTGCAGGGGTTTGTGGGGCTTGTAGTTGTGTTTTTGTTTTGTGGGGCGCATGACCCACCCGCAGCCCCCATATTTTGGCTATGCAATCTGGGACGCGGATGGTAGGCGTGAGCCAGGGGGCTGTGTGGCCTTGTCCTGGTGTGTAGAAATGCATTCGGGACTCATGGGTGGACACTCCTGCTTTATTTATACAGATATGGACATATGCATCAAGTCCACAGGCTCAGTTCAAGGTAGAGCTTTATGGCATGAAGAAACATTCTTGAGTGTGCCCAAGAGCAAAAACAAATTAGAAGATGGAGAAAGGTGCTCACTGGACAAGGAATAACATTATAGCTGAGGATCTCAACCTCCCGTATGTCACTTGGAGGACCCTGAATAGGCTGAGGGTTGGAGTCTTTGGTGTCTTGCACAGAAGACAAGCAGGAGCCGCAGTAAGGGCTAAAACCGACTTTATTGCATTGTAGTCAGAGTGAACATAAGATACAGGTGGACCAAACAGCCTTATTTATAGTACATTTTGAATAGCCCGGGTGATAGTTCATTGGTTACTGTCCGCATGATGTCATGGGACGTCACGCCCATCTTCTCCAGATGCAGTGCGGCAGTAGTTTCCTGCCCTTCAGGTATTCAGGTGAATGAGTATCCTGTGGCTAACACTGCTATTGCAGGAGCAGCATTGTTCTTAACTGCTTGTTACAATGAGTCAATGATTGCTTACAATAGATACAATTGTCGGATACAATCCGTTAAAGGGGTACTTGTCACAAACCATTCAGTACATAACATCCCTCCCCCTAGGTGAGGACGAAATCCTTTAGCCATTGAGGCTTTCCGCACGTTCGCTTTGGGCGAGGGGTGGCCGCACTCCGGGCCGGCGTTCCTGCATTGGAGGAACGTGACTTGTTAGCGGTTGGCTGCGAGTCGTGAGCCGGGGATTGGGGAGGTCTAGGTGTAGGAGTAAACTCCAGGGATGTGAGACCGGGGGCTCCAGGGACTAAAGAAAAACCACGCTCCTCGCTTGGATGGGTGGGGAACCACTCCGAAAAATCCCCCCGGTCCCCTAACTCAAAATCTAACAATTCCTCGAAATCTCTCTCTTCTAAATTGTCCCTGTTACCCGGCGTGTCCAAAGAATGCGGGTTTGTATCATTTCCCTCCCCCCTGTGGCCTGTGTCTCCCCCTTGGGATAAGCGGGTGGGGAAGAACCCTAACGCTGACTGCTCCCTTTGGTCACTCACGTCTTGCCTTCCCATTACTCTGCCTCTGAGTTGGTCGGCGTGCCTCCTCCAGAGGAGCCCTGTACCTGTCTCGACATTGTAGGAGACTGGCCCCATCTGTCCGACCACTATTCCCGGTACCCAAGTCGGGCCGCCAGCCGCGTAGTTTCGGCAATGTACTGGCTGGCCAATCTCAAAACTCTTGGTGCCCCCCGTTTCCATGTTTCTACCCGTGTCCTCCACCCTGGTTGGATCTAACCTTGAGAGAATCGTGGCGGGTTTCCTCCGCATGAGGAGCTCGACGGGCGAGAGCCCTGACGCTAAAGGGGTTACTCGGTACCTTAACAGGAATTGGCAGAGCTGCAGGTTCAATTCCCCGGGGGCCATCCTACGCAGTGCGTCCTTTGTTGTTCGCACCAAGCGTTCCGCTTGACCATTTGTGGCGGGGTGAAACGGGGCCGCAGTAATGTGGTGAATTTTATTAATCTCTATGAAACCCTGGAACTCCGCTGACGTGAAAGTTGTGGCGTTGTCGCTCACAAGTACGTCAGGTAAACCAAAACAGCTGAATACCTTGCATAATTGCTTAATCGTTGCAGCTGACAATGTACTGGCCATTGGAATTACCTCCAACCACTTGGAGTAGGAGTCCACTATTATGAGGAAAAGGGTACCTTTGAAAGGACCCGCAAAATCCACGTGTAAGCGTGACCCCAGACCCCGGGCCGTGTCCCATTCTCTGTGCGGAAGTCGGGACTCCTCGGGCCGGGTGATCTGGCAGCTCTCGCAAGTGCCTACCATGTGTTCTATATCAGTGTCCAGTTTGGGCCACCAGACGTAACTCCTAGCTAGCACCTTGGTGCGCACGATTCCCGGGTGGCTGATATGCAGCATCTTGAGCACCCGGGACCTCAGAACTTCGGGGATTACTACCCGCTGCCCCCAGAGTAAACAGCCCCTTTCTAGGGAGAGCTCGTCTCTCCGCCTACCGTAAATCCTGAATTCCTCCGTAGGGGAGCTTGCCGGCCAGCCTTTCTGTACCCATGAACTGACTAGGGTCAATGACTTGTCTTTCGCCATAGCCTTGGCGATCTCAGCTGGCAGGATTAGGGGTGACTCTAGGGCTTCAATCAGGAGCACCTGGTGGTCCTGTTCTACCTGGCACTCGGAATCCCCTGCCTGTGGGAGGGGTGACCTGGAAAGGGCATCGGCATGACTAATCTCCTTGCCAGGGTGGTAGGTCAGCATGTACTGTTACGCGTTGAGGAAGATCGCCCATCGCAGCATCCTTGGGGACAAGATCTGCGGGGTTGGCTTATCTGTAGTGAAGATTCCTAAGAGGGGCTTGTGGTCGGTCACGACTTTGAACGGCCTGCCATAGAGAAAGTTGTGGAACTTCTTGGTTCCTGCAACGATCGCTAGGGCCTCCCTGTCAGTTTGCGCATAGTTGCGCTCTGCCTTGGACAGGGATCTCGAATAGTATGCCACTGGGCTTCTCGCCCGCTCTCTAGCACGTGGCAGAGGACTGCCCCCACCCCCACCGATGAGGCATCGCAGACCAGCACAACAGGTTTCTTTGGGTCGAAGTGGGTCAACACAGTCTCAGAAGATAGAAGCTGTTTGAGCCCCCGGAATGCCCATTCCTGACTGTCCCCCCACCGCCAAGCCGCATCCTTTTTGAGTAATCTATGCAACGGTTCCGCAATGGACGCCTTTCCCGGGAGGAAAGAGTGATAGAAATTTAGGAGTCCTAGGAAGGACTGCAATTCGGGCTTGGTGGTGGGGCGAGGAGCATCTTTCACTGCCACTACCTTGGACTCAGCTGGTTTAATGCCCTCAGGGGTTATTCAAAAACCCAGAAACTCTACCTCTTCAGCAAAAAATACACATTTATCCTTTCTCAGCCTAAGCCCCGCTTTTTCGAACACTGTTAGTACCTGGTCTAACCTCTTGACCAATTCCTGCTCCCCTCCCGCTGTTATCAGAATGTCATCAAAGTAAGGGAAAACACCTGGGAGCCCTTTTAACAATCTTTCTACGAGGGACTGAAAGATCCCCGGAGCTGAATTTACGCCGAATTGGAGGCGCGTCACTTTAAAAGCTCCCTTGTGGGTAACAATTGTCTGAGCGGCGGCTGTAGCGGGCTCACCGACAATTGTTGGTATGCCTGGGCCAAGTCTAGTTTGGCGAAACACCTTCCCCCATGCAGGGTTGCAAGCAGGTGGCTTACCACCGGTACCAGATACGCATTTGGGCGAATTGCCTTGTTAATCGTGCACTTGTAGTCAGCGCAGATTCTGACCTCCCCGTTAGCCTTCAGTGCTGTGACAATGGGGGTTTCCCACTCGGCGGAGTCCACCGGCACCAGAATCTCCTGACCCACCAATTTGTCCAGTTCAGTCTCTATTTTGTCCTTTAGTGCGAAAGGCACTCTTCTTGGCTTCATCCTGATGGGTCGAATGTCGGGGTCCAATTCGAAAGAAACTGGGGGCCCTTTGAACTTCCCTAGCCCCTTCTCAAAAATGGCGGGGTGTGCGTTACACTCCTCCGTGATTGGGTCAGCCTGCATGGCGTGTATGCCTCCAATGAAAACTCCTAGGGGCCCGAACCACTGTGTACCCAGGAGACAGCAGGACCCTTCCTTTAGAACTACTAGGGGCAACTGCGCGGAGCGCCTTTTAAACTGAACCTTGAACTCTCCCACCCCCAACACTGGTATACTTTTGCCCTGAACGTCCCGCAAATTAGTCTTAAGGGCCTTCAGCTTGGGGCGTGACTTTGGGGAATGCGCAGAAATTCCCTGTGGGAGACGATGGAGTACGACGACCCCGAGTCGATCTTCATCCTTATTGGGACCCCCTGTACCAGTACCTCAACAAAAAACTGGGGCCGCCGCAACTGCACACTGTGGACCGCCTGGTCGCGGTCTTCAGGAACCCGTCGAGCTGCGCGGTGCTCCTGGGGCTCGTCGTCGAAGATGTGCCCGACTGCGACTGCGTTGCGTTGGGGCCGTTCCGCCTGGCCCTTGCCATCGTCTCGACGCCGCCTGCAGACCCTTGCAATGTGCCCGCGCCGCCCGCAGTTGTGGCACTCCGCCTTCCGGAATGGGCATTGGCTCCGGTCATGGGATGCCCGCATCCGTCGCAGCGGCGGTCCTCTTTGGCGCGGTCTCGCCTCTCCGGCCTCCTCTGCACCCGTTGCATGTCCTCGCTGAAGTCGGAGGTGGACGTGGTGGACTCAGAGGCCCCTTGCTCTCCGTGGGAGGAGCAGCTGTGGACTGGGACCGCCAGTGGGGGGGCCCCAACCACGGCGGTCCTGGCCCGGCACACCCGTTTGCCTTGTTGCACTGACTCAGCGGCTTGGGTGATGCGCAGGACATGCTCGAATGAGATGCTCTTGTCTTTGGCCAGTAGTTTTTTCCTGGCCCCCTCATCTCGCAGGCCCAGCAGGAGCCTGTCTCTCAGCGCCTCGCTCAGGGATGCTCCCCACCAGCAAGGCACGGCAGCCACCCGCAGGGCTGCCACGAAGTCTGCCATGGACTCACCGGCCCGCTGGCACCATTGCTGGAACGCCAACCTTGCCAGGAACACGGACACTTTTGGGCGAAAGTGCTTCCTCAACTCGGCGAGGATCTCCTCCAGGGGCACGGCCCTGAGCGGTCTCGGCGTCAGGCCAGTTCCAAAGTCTCTAAGCCGCACTGGGCCAGTAGGAATGCCCGGCGCTGGGCTTCCTCCTTGATGCCTTCGAGGTCCATAGCGTAGAGGAACTGCTGCTCATAGAGTTCCCATTTCTCTGGCTTCGTTATGTCGAAGGGTGCAATGTTCACTTTTCGGGACGCCATCCCACCTTCGTCGCCAATTTGGTGTCTTGCACAGAAGACAAGCAGGAGCCGCAGTAAGGGCTAAAACCGACTTTATTGCATTGTAGTCAGAGTGAACATAAGATACAGGTGGACCAAACAGCCTTATTTATAGTACATTTTGAATAGCCCGGGTGATAGTTCATTGGTTACTGTCCGCGTGACGTCATGGGACGTCACGCCCATCTTCTCCAGATGCAGTGCGGCAGTAGTTTCCTGCCCTTCAGGTATTCAGGTGAATGAGTATCCTGTGGCTAACGCTGCTATTGCAGGAGCAGCATTGTTCTTAACTGCTTGTTACAATGAGTCAATGATTGCTTACAATAGATACAATTGTCGGATACAATCTGTTAAAGGGGTACTTATCACAAACCATTCAGTACATTACATGCATTCAGGACTCATTGGTGCACACTCCTGCTTTATTTATACAGATATGGACATATGCATCAAGTCCACAGGCTCAGTTCCGGGTAGAGCTTTATGGCATGAAGAAACATTCTTGAGGGTGCCCAAGAGCAAAAACAAATTAGAAGATGGAGGAAGGTGCTCACTGGACAAGGAATAACATTATAGCTGAGGATCTCAACCTCCCGTATGTCACTTGGAGGACCCTGAATGGGCTGAGGGTTGGAGTCCTTGAATGTAAGACCAACATGCTCAAGTGGGGGCTACTGGCAGACAACAAAACACTATGTGTATGTGGAGAGATACAGAATCCAGCCCATTTGCAGATCTGCCAATTACTACCAGAAACATGTACGGATGGAGATTTCACTTTGGCCAACAACAAAGCCAAGAAAGTGGCTTCATTTCGGCAGTTCAAAGTTTGACCTGGACATGAAATAATAAGAAGAAAGGAATATATCCTGACCACACTGTAAGCCACATGAAATGCACAGCATGCACAAGCAGGGGCCAGAAAGGGATTGGAAAGCTGTAGTGTGGCGTGAAATGCCCGCTCTCGGCTCCCTGTCCCAAATCCACAACAACAATCTTAATACTAGCCTAATAATAGATCTGTGTAATTCTGGGCAGAAAACATACCAGTGAAACACAGAGAAATGCAAAAAAAAAAAAAACCTTTTTTAAAAAGCAAGCCAACGAAAAGGCCAAGAATGTGCAAAAGGCCACAACAAAGCATTGTTTTCAAAGTCCTTGCTTGAAATATACTCAGAAGAGAAGGGTGTGGATGCATGAAAAGGGGGGGAGGGGGGAGAGAGAACCACTTTGTGGGGGAGGGGAAGTCCATTACTATGAGAGCTGAGTGGGGGAGGGGGAGGCCTGCAAGGGAGAACCAGGAAATTACATTAAGCAGATCCAAGTCATTATTTGGTGTTCTGCACATTTCAAATGAAATGTGAAAGGAGGAGGGGGAGTGGGGAGTCCAGCAACCAGCCAAGAAGGAGGGCAAAGAAGGATAAAGGCACACTGGGGGAGGGGGTGGTACAGACACACTCCTCTGCAAAATGCCTACTAATTATTCAATAGAGGAGTACAGTAATAACTAATGATGGCACATTGGGAATCTTGTACAGTAAGGGGGAGGAGACACATTTCTCATTGCAAGACAAAAACACAACGGGAATGCAGGAAGCACAGACCTGACAGAACGAGCTAACAAATTGTACAATTAATATTGATAGTGTGGAATATCCTTAATTCACCTCTCCATCCTTGTTATTCTCATTTAAATTTGGGAGAATGATTTGCCTGAACTCTAATGTTATGGCAAGTCATTCCCTCAAATTTAAATAAGAACAACATGAACGGAGAGGTGAATTAAGGATATTCTATACTATCACTTTGCCCGAACTATAATGTTATGTAAAGTCTGGCCAGGCTATCCTGCTATGGTAACAGAGTAGACCATACTGCCAGCGATTCAACGCAGATCATCAGGTGGTGGTTAACTAACCTGACAACACTGAGAACTAATGGCCTTGGGTGGCAAAGTCCACAGAGAATGAAGGGTGATGGTCCCTTTAGTGTATGAGAACCAAGACACAGGAAACAGCCATGGGCTGGTTTAACTCAGGTTTATTGCATGGTGGTCAGAGGGAACATGAGGTAATGGCGGACGCAAAGCTCTATATATACAGTGGTAAACATTCGAATGTGGCTCCACGATAGCCGGTTGGCTATTGTCTGTGTGACATCAATGCAGGTCACGCCCTTCTTGTCCAGGTGTAGGTCGTGGCGGGAAACTCCGCGCTGTGGCTATTGATGAGTATGGACCAAGAGAGCTTGGACGCTCCCTGCTGCCCACTGGTGGTTATCAGCTCGCGTCCTAATACAGGGTTTATAGTGATACAGCTGACGACTATATTGTTACTTGTGGGAAAGGTTACATTGTTAAGATACATTGTTATCACATGAAGAAGGTTACACTATTAGAACACAACACTCCTCCCCCCTAGGATGAGACGAAGTCTCTCAGCCAAGATGGCTTATTTCGAACACGCTGGGGTCTCGGTGCGGGCTGCCCTGCCCCGGGTTTGCTACCTTCTCCTTGTCCCCTGGCTTCCTGTCCTGTAATTGGAGAGGGAGGCTTGTTAGTGACTTGCCGCGGTTCTGCGGCTTTTTGGGGAAGTGAGTGTTTTGTTTGGGAAGAACCGGGGGCACTGGGGGCTAACGAAAAACCCCTCTTCTCGCTTGGATGGGTGGGGGAACACTCCCAAACCCCCCCCCGGCTCGGTAACGCAAAATCAAATTCGGGGGCAGCAGTCGCAAACTCCTCACTCTCCTCCCCGGGATCGGATAGAGCTGGCGTATCAAAAGGATCTGAGTCGGGACCGCTGCTTCCCCCCCTTGTTTGGGACTGTTGCCCTTCGTTGTCTCCTCCTTGGGCTAAGCGGGTGGAGGAGAACCCTAACGCTGAGGCATTTTCCCTGCCGTCCGTGGATTGCCTTCTGGGAACCCGGCTCCGGAGCTGATCTGCATGCCGCCTCCAGAGTAGACTGGTGCTCGTTTCCACCCGATACGACACCGGTCCCGTCTGTTCTACCACTCTCCCTGGTACCCAGGCTGGCCCTGCGCTGGCGTAGTTCCTGCAATGCACAGGATCGCCGGCGGCAAAACCTTTCGACACCGCTACCCCTACGTTCTTCCCTTTGTCCTCGACCCTCGTTGGGTCTAATCTGGTCAGAATCGTGGTCAGCTTTCTCCGCATCAGCAGCTCTGCTGGCGAGTAACCGGATGCTAAGGGGGTCACCCTATACGCTAATAAAAACTGACAAACTTGGTGATTCAGGTCCCCCGAGCCCATGCGCCGCAGCGCATCCTTTGTTGTACGCACCAGCCGCTCCACTTGGCCATTCGTGGCCGGGTGAAACGGCGCGGATGTGATGTGCCGAATGGCGTTTGCCTCCGTGAATGCCCTGAACTCAGTGGACGTGAAACAACTAGCGTTATCGCTGACCAGAGTGTCGGGTAAACCGAACGTGGAAAAGACTCTCCTTAGATGGCTAATTGTAGTGGTGGAGGACGTGCTCTTTACCGGAATCACCTCCAGCCACTTGGAGTACGCATCCACTACCAGGAGAAAGAGGGTTCCTCGGAACGGGCCAGCAAAATCTATGTGCACTCTGGACCACGGCCCCCTTGCCGCGTCCCATTCCCTATGCGGGAGACGAGCCGCCTCCGGACGGGAGCCCTGGCATGCCTCACAAGTGCCGATCATGTACTCTATGTCTGCGTCCAGCTGGGGCCACCAGAAGTAACTCCGGGCCAGCGCCTTGGAACGGACGATCCCCGGGTGGCTGACGTGCAACAGTTTGAGTACCCTCGGTCGCAGGGATGTAGGGACCACCACCCGTTGGCCCCACAAAAGGCACCCCCTCTCTAGGGACAACTCTATTTTTTTTCGAAAGAATGGGTCGAATTCCGTACTTGGGGAGGACGCCGGCCACCCCTTCTGTACCCATGAGCTTACTTTCTCCAGCGTTCCATCCCTGCCAGTCGCCCTGGCAATGTCGGCTGGTACTATTGGGGGTGAATCTAAAACCTCTATTAACAATACCTGGTGGTCTCTCTCTACCCCCGCCTTTTGGTCGCCCGACAAGGGCAGAGGAGACCGTGAGAGTGCGTCTGCATGGCTAATCTCCTTTCCGGGCCGGTATTCCAACTCATGTTGGTATGCGTTGAGGAAAATAGCCCACCTCAGCATTCTCGGGGACAGGATCTGTGGCGTGGGCTTATTTGCAGTGAAAATTCCTAACAGAGGCTTGTGATCGGTCACGATCGTAAACGGGCGACCATACAGAAAATCGTGAAATTTTTTGGTGCCCGCTACTATCGCTAATGCTTCCCTGTCGGTCTGTGCGTAATTCCGCTCAGCTTGGGACAGGGACCTTGAATAAAACGCTATCGGGGCCTCCCTTCCGTCGTCCAACACGTGGCAAAGCACCGCCCCCACCCCCACCGGGGATGCGTCACAAACTAAGACCACTGGCCGTTTGGGGTCGAAATGAGTTAGGATTGCCTCGGATGTTAGGAGTTGCTTTAACTCTTTAAACGCCCTCTCTTGCTCGTCACCCCACAGCCATGTTTCCTCCTTTTTAAGCAACCGATGTAGCGGTTCGGCCACAGACGCCTTCCGTGGAAGGAAGGTATGGTAAAAATTTAGGAGCCCCAGGAATGACTGTAGTTCGGTTTTGGATGTGGGGCGAGGAGCCTGCTTGATTGCGGCTACTTTGGATTTGGACGGTTTAATTCCCTCGGGTGTGACACGGAACCCTAAAAACTCAACCTCTGTTTCGAAAAAAACGCATTTGTCTTTTCTCAGTCGCAGTCCCGCTTTCTCGAACACAGTCAGTACCTTATCCAATCTCTTTGCCAGTTCGGCCTCACTCCCCCCTGTTATCAACACGTCATCAAAATAACACAACACTCCCTCCAACCCCTTCAGGAGGCGTTCCACAATCGACTGAAAAAGGCCGGGTGCCGAGTTCACGCCGAACTGTAAACGCGACACCTGGAACGCCCCTTTATGTGTAACTATTGTTTGTGCCGCTGCCGTGGCGGGAGTTACAGGAAGTTGCTGGTAGGCTTGTGCTAAATCGAGCTTAGCGAAACATTTTCCCCCATTCAGCCTGGCCAGAAGGTGGCTGACCACCGGCACCGGGTATGCATTAGGGCGGATCGCCTTGTTAATTGTACACTTATAATCAGCGCAAATGCGCACCTCCCCGTTAGCCTTTAGTGCTGTAACAATTGGGGTTTCCCACTCCGCGGAATCCACAGGAACAAGAATCCCCTGGCCCACCAGTTTGTCCAGTTCTGCCTCTATTTTGTCCTTTAGTGCGAACGGCACCCTGCGCGGTTTGAGTCTTATCGGGCGGACCTCCGGGTCTAGGTCGAAAGCTACAGGGGGTCCCTTGAACTTTCCCAGCCCCTTTTTAAAAACGGCGGGGTGCGCGTCGCACGCCGCTTGTATTGGATCCGCACCCACGGCATGCACTCCCCCTATGAACAAACCCAAAGGCTGAAACCACTGAGTCCCGAGGAGACTACAATTTCCCCCTTTTAGAACAACTAGAGGAAGTTCCGCAGAATGTCTCTTAAAACGGACCCGAAATTTCCCGACCCCCAACACTGGGATGCTGTTCCCCTGCACGTCTCGTAGCGTGGACCCCAACGCTTTAAGTTTGGGCCGCACGTGGGGGTCGATTTTCAAGAACTCTCTCTGGGGAATTATAGAATAGGAGGACCCCGAGTCAATTTCCATCCTAATAGGGGCCCCTTGGACTAGTACCTCGACGAAGTAATGGGGTTGTCCCGCGGACACGCTGAACACGGGGGCGTCGTCCTCGCTGTCGTCCGAGATGCGGCTCACGCCGTCCTGCTTCCTCGTGGTCCGGGCGCCATCTTTGGACCTCGCTGGACGGTCCGGTCTGGCCGAACGGTCTTGTGAATGCTTCCGGCCCTCTTTCCGCTTTCTGCACGCCTTGGCGATGTGCCCCCGACGGCCGCAGTTGTAACACTCGGTTTTTCTGAATGGGCACTTCGCGCGCTCATGGGCTGCTCCGCAACCATCGCAGCGGCGCCCGCCTTTTCGGACCTTCTGGACCTCCTCACCGTCGCTGCCTTCCGTAGACGACTTCGAGGTTCGTCGGGTCGCGTGTACCGACTGTCCGGACTTGCCGTGCACTGAATTGTCCGCTTTGCCGGCCCTAGGACGCCACTCACGCCACTGGTGCATTTCGTCTACCCCAGCATTCGTGGATTCCGCGGATTCCGCGGCCTCCACAATCTCTGCCAGCGTGGGTGGCGGCTCCTTGTTCATCAGGCTGCGCTGCACTTCCTTGTCCTTCAGGCCACACAGAACGCCGTCCCTTAGGGCCATCTCTAGGTTGTCCCATCTGCAGGGGGCGGCGGCTATTCTCATGGCTATTACGAAGGTCTCAACCGACTCGTCCGGCGCTTGGACTCGCCTCCAAAACGCGCTCCGAGCGGGAAACATTGCCCTCGAGGGTCGGAATCGCTCACGCAGCAGTTTCATGATGTCCTCGGCTTTGAAGTCACTCATCTTCTTCGGTGCAATAATGCTCACCAGCGTTCGCTTGGTTTCTATCCCAAGCATTCGGGTGAGGATGGCCCTCTTCCTTTCCTCGTCGTCTTTGACTTTGAGTTCCACCAGTGCCGCCTGGAAGTCCATCTCAAAGAGCTCCCAGTCTTGCGGTTTGGTAATGTTGAAACCGCTCTGTGCCCTGGCTCCTTGGGGATCCATAATCCCACCTTCGTCGCCAATTTAGTGTATGAGAACCAAGACACAGGAAACAGCCATGGGCTGGTTTAACTCAGGTTTATTGCATGGTGGTCAGAGGGAACATGAGGTAATGGCGGACGCAAAGCTCTATATATACAGTGGTAAACATTCGAATGTGGCTCCACGATAGCCGGTTGGCTATTGTCTGCGTGACATCAATGCAGGTCACGCCCTTCTTGTCCAGGTGTAGGTCGTGGCGGGAAACTCCGCGCTGTGGCTATTGATGAGTATGGACCAAGAGAGCTTGGACGCTCGCTGCTGCCCACTGGTGGTTATCAGCTCGCGTCCTAATACAGGGTTTATAGTGATACAGCTGACGACTATATTGTTACTTGTGGGAAAGGTTACATTGTTAAGATACATTGTTATCACATGAAGAAGGTTACACTATTAGAACACAACAGTCCCCAAGTGGATTAAATCCCACTTGAAGCCATCTTGATGGAAGGCAGCGGCTTCATCAATACTGGCCTGGGGTTGATGAGAACTTTGTATGTCAAAATGGCGGCTTCTTCTTCAGCTGCCATATCCGTTCCGGAAATTGGCTATCATCATGGCGATAGTCTTCCTGTTCTTAACCCCTTGGAACAATTCTTCTGAGGACATGCCACACCAGTCTCTCAGTCTCTTAGGTTTTTCAGCCATGAAATCCATCTACGTCCAGGGCCTCTCTTCCCAGGAATCTTTACTTGCAGAGCGAGTTGGATGATGATGATGATGATGATGATGATGATGATGATAATAATAATAATAATAATAATAATTATTATTATTATTGTTATTATTATTATTATTATTATTATTATTATTATTATTATTATTATTATTATTATTATTATTATTATTATTATTATTATTTCTATCCCGCACTTTCTCAGCTGAAGCTGACTCAAGGCGGCCATTACAACATGTAGATATCATACAATACAATAATAAAGAAATGAAAAGGATTCTATACTTTATGTCGTTCCTCATGATATGGCCAAGGTATTGGAGCTTTCTTTGCTTAATGATCTTAAAGAGTTCTTTTTCTTTATTCATCCGGCACAATACTTCTGCATTAGTCACATGATCAACCCATGATATCCTTAGCAGCTGTCTGTAGATCCACATTTCAAAAGCTTCGATTCTCTTTTCAGATGCTTTAGTCAATGTCAAGCTTTGACTCCATATAGCAGTGATGGTGTACCTTTTAGAGACCGAGTGCCCAAACTGCAACTCAAAACCCACTTATTCATCTCAAAGTGCCAACACAGCAACAGGGGAGGAAGAAAATGCTCCCATTGGGCTGCTGGGCAGAGGGGCAGGGTAAACTATGTGCTGGAGGAGGGAGGAAGCGTTCCCATTGGGTTTGCTGGGTAGAGGGGCAAGGCAAACTCTGTGCTGGGGTAACTGCACAGGTGCCCACAGAGAGGGCTCCAGAGTGCCACCTCTGGCATGCATGCCATAGGTTCGCCACTACTGCCATATAGCAACACTAGGAATATGTAACATCTCACTTGGGGCTTAGGACTAGAAAGCGACTTGCGGAACTGGATCAGTGGTATGAGTGTCATGCTATGATGTGGAAGGCAAATGGAAGGCTACTGGCTTTGTTGTTTGCTGTGCTTTTTAGGGCCTTTCTGACTTCACTCTCCTGAATATCTGGCTCAAGTTCAATGTTCTCATCATTGTGATTATCGGGGGTGTTGAGTTCCTTTTTGTAGAGTTCCTCTGTGTACTCTTGCCATCTTTTCTTAATCTCTTCTGCATCAGCTAACTCCTTGCCGTTTTTGTCCCTTATCATGGTCATTTTTGCTTTAAACGTTCCCTTGATTTCCCCAATTTTTTTGAAAAGATCTCTAGTTCTACCCCTTATGTTGTTTTCCTCTATTTGTTTGCACTGTTCATTTAGGTAGGTTTCCTTATCTTGCCTTGCTTTTCTTTGAAATTCTGTATTCAAGTGATTGTATTTTTTTTCCTTTCTCCTTTGCCTTTTTCATCCCTTCTTTCCTCTGCTATTTTAAGAGCATCATCAGACAACCACTTTGCTTTCTTATGCTTCTTTTCTTTTGGTATAGTTTTCCTTGCTGCCTCCTGTATGATGTCCCTCACCTAAAAGAAGAAGGGGGTGGCCAAAGATGAAATGGCTAGATGGTATTGTAGATGTAATGGGCACAGAGCTGAGTGGGTTGAGGAGGTTGGTGGAGGACGGAGGTGCCTGGAGGATAATGGTCCATAGAGTCGCAAAGGGTTGTAATCGACTGCGACTGAACAACAACAATAGAGGTACACAATGGTTGGTTTGTATAACAGATAAGTTTACAAATCAGTGTGGCTTTTTACAACCAGTAACAATAATAATTTCATTTCATTTCAAGTTTTAATTGTATCCCGCCTTTCTCTACCCAATAGGTGACTCAAGGCGGTCAACAACAAACAAAATATACAATGAAATACAAAAAGCAATTCCAACAGAGCGATACAAAATAAATATGGCATAAATAATACATAATATACAGTGCAAAGATAATAAAAATACAGTGCAATACATAATAAGCATAATATCATATAATATCCAAATACAAAATACACAGTACAATAAAAAATGTAGTTACAAGGTACATAATCTCAGTATCAAAAAGCATCAATATCACAGTAGACAAAGTGCTACAAAAGCAAAGCCACAAAACATCATTTGCGAGAATCCAATACTTATATAAGAAAGTCTGGACAGACAAAGAAATCACCACACTTGACCTCCTCCTTGCCGATGGAAAGGGCCAGAGGGCGCAGCAGTATTCCCAGTGGCGGCGGCAGTGGCGCAGTCAAAGTTCTTAAGTCCAGCCACCACACCGCTCAGCTGGTCCTCATTCCCTTCAGGCAAGGTGAGCCGAGGGAAGGGCATCCGGTAGCAGTAGACACCCTTTCCTCAAAATAATAATTAACAATAACAATAATAATTTTGTGTCAGAAGACATTCTGGGTTGAAAGGAATTTTGCTGGAGGAACTCTGCTCAGTGGATGCTCCAATGAAGGTCCTTTCATGTCCCCCCAAGATCTTTTCCCACCAAAGTGGTCCCTATTCATCTACAGCAGGGATTCTCAACCTGTGGCCCAAGGGCCAGATGTGGTCTGTGGCACCATTTCATATGCCCCCACTCACTGCCTCCACCACACCCAGAAGTGCCATGTGGTGGGGGAAGGGCAAAATGGTGGTCCGGGCCCCAAAGTTGTCTGAGGGAGCATGACCCAGCCCTTGGCATTAAAAGATTGAGAACTCCTGATCTACAGTACTTGCAATTTCTTGCTTTCAAACTGCTAGGTTGACAGGAGCTAGGACAGAGATGGGCACTCAATCCATCATACAGTATCTGGGTCTTGAACTGCCAACTTGTGGGCCTTCCAGTTAACAAGGTGAGCTTTTTAACCACTGAGCCATGACAGCCTCTTGTAATAACAAAAGATCCCTGATTGGTGTTCAGATTTATTACTGTGAAGTTTGGTTTCTGTTGAGATGTAAATTAGTAGATTGATGCAAAATAAGTTACAGAGGATTGGGAATAGTTCTCCCTTGTTAACATTTTGGAATGATTTACCTACCATATTTTCATTACTGGGGATATTTATTTATTTTTATGTATTATTGGCATTTTCATACTACCTGACTTGGTAATGAATTATTTCTGAGCTCTGAAACTAATTTTGAGTTCCACTCTCAACCTAAGTGAATGGGATCATTTCAAAAACAGAATAAATTATTTGATGTTAAGCTGGGATGTTGGTCCATTTTGCCCAGTAGAGCTTAATCGAGGACTGGAGAACATGTACCCCACCCCCATTGTTGCTAAACTGCATCTCCCAACAACACTACCCCCACAGCTAGTTGAGAGATGATGGGATTTGTACTGCACATGCTTTCAACATCTTCCCTGCATCAACTAGTAGCACCTTGGAGCCAATATGCATAGGATCTATCCAGAAGTGATGAGGATTGGTTTGGGAGCTTTATGCACATGTTTTGACCCTGAAATACCACCCAAGCATTTGGCAAATTTCACATGTAGGATGGCTCTAATTATCATTTTATCTGCACCCCTAAAGACATTGTTAGCCCAACCAAATGCCAAGTCTGGCTGTTGTCCTTCTCTCTCTTTCTTCCTTCCCCACCTCCTCAGCCAGACACAGGGAACAATTATTCCCTTTGAAACACTGGGTACATTGTGCCTCTTGAACTCCAATGCCCGTTGTCTACGGCTACTAGGAAAAACACTGGTATCTGGTAGAGCAACAGCTCTTATCATCAGCTGCCTTTCCGGTATTTGCTCTGTAACACTGATACACATTTGTAACAATTAAAGTTTTGTACTATAGGCTATTTTTGAAAAATTGGGACATGTTCCATGGAGAGCGACTTCACTGCAGAAAATGTAGTATTGTACTTTTAAAAGATTTTTTTTCTTTTATATTATCCTTATTTTCTTTGTAAAATGTATATCTACCCTACCCACTCTTGGTTTCTTGACCTTAACACTAAAAGATACATGGTGTGTATGTGTGTGTTTCTGTGCATGTTCACAAACGTGTGTGTGTGTGTGTGTGTGTGTGTGTGTGTGTGTGTGTGTGTGTGTGTGTGTGTGTGAGAGAGAGAGAGAGAGAGAGAGAGAGAGAGACTGTGTGAGAGAGAGGGAGAGAGAGAGACACACTCTGTGTGTGTATGTGTGTAATTGTTTGCATATCGGACAATTGTCTCTATGCACATTCAACAAAATCTCTTAAAGAACCTACATGTGTATGTATTGCGTACAAAAGCTTTGCCCTGCAACTTCAGGTCCTACCAACAGTTACAACGCCAGTAAGAATGCCACATCTAAAATGGGAAGCTTCTTGTAGTTTCATGACCCTTACTGTTTCCTCTTCAGTGTAGCTATTCATGTATTTTTCCCTCATCTTCTCCACTCTATTTAAGTGGGCTTTAAAATATAAGGGTATGAGTCACCATTCAAAATTATTTGTAAATAGTTATTAACAAAAAGGAAAAACCAACAGAGAGACATGCACAATGTGTGTACCCATATATGTATGTTTTGTATACCCCTTGCTCTTTTAAAGGGAAATTTAAAAAATGGATGTAACATATTTCTCATAACATGGAAGGGAGTACAGTATTTTGTTGATTTTATTTATGCATAGGGATACATAGAAAGAACCTCTTTGAAGGTTGTGGTATTTTTGAACCACAATTGGGTGTACAATTGGGTACACAATTGGGTGTGCAATGGCAACTTTGTTGTGCTGGCTAATCTTTCTCACACTAGGTCAAGCAAAAGGAACTACAGCATGAATTCACCAAAGGTGGCTTCATTTTGGCAGTTTAACGTCTGACCTCGACATGAGAAAAGAAGAACTGGTGCATAAAATTCATTTTTTACAACTGCTACACTGGTTGAATATCTGCTCCATTTTAGCAAGGACACCATGACCTTGATAGAAAAGAAAATGAAAATTTATATTTTTGGGAATGAAGAAGACACTGTCAAATAAAGAGCTGCCACCATCATCCCACCCATACACCAGCAACTGATATTCAGTAAGATGCTTCATCTGAACATGGAAGGTCCATGTGAATGGCAGCTCTTCTACCTTGCTTATGAGTTCTCAAAGGCAGTTAGCTGACTACTGATGGGGACAGAATATTGGCCTTCATTCACCAGAGAGACAATACTGGTCTACTTATGACTTGGTTCAACTAAACAAGACCATAAGACATGTTATGACTTGGTTCAACTGAACAAGCCCATAAGACATGTTATCGCCTCTGGGTTTTTTTTTTAACTTAGTTTAGAAAGGGGAACTGTGTAGATTTTCAACCAATCTTTCCCATGTCCTGAGATTTCCGTAAGATGAAAGCTCTCACTACAAGCGACATTCTCTCAACCTCATAGCAACACATCATTTTTGTTGAATACAAGGAAATTGCTTTGCTGGACGTTTCCGCTCCTTGTTTTCATGGGTGATTTCAGGGCTTTTCCCTGCTGTTCAGTCTTATAGAGAGGCCGCCATCAGAGAAAACAAACAGTTGCTGCTGCAATTTCCTTATTTTATCAAGTCAATGCAATGTGGAAGTGAGGAAAAGTGGGCAACAAGAGCAAGGCAGGATTTCTCCTTTTGCCAAGGGCTTAGATGAAGATGAGTGCTATCAGAACTTTGAGCTGGTCTGTTGTGCAGCTTATAGCATTCATCCTCTCTGTTTGGTCTAACTCACAAATTTGTTTTAAGGAGAGGAGAAAAAACATGCATGCCACATTAAATCCATAGGAGGGTAGTGAGTAGAAATGCCACAAATAACTAAAAAGCAGCCCATTATTAAAAGCTAGAATCCTTTAGGCACTGAAAATACTGAATGGCCAGAGCACAGATTTTTCTCAAGAGAGATTACGTTTTTCCTGTTAGATTTCATCTGGGAAAGTCCATATGTCATGGGTAGACACAGTGGAACTTCAGGGTCTCATGTGGCCCCTTAGGGCCATTTTATTTTTTCTCCCCTTCTCCATCCCCTTTATGCTCCTGGCAAAACAGACAACATTCATTCATTCATTCATTCACTCACTCACTCATTGGGGTACACAGAAAGAGCCTCTCAAAGATTGTGGTATTTTTGAACCACTATCGGGTGTACTTCAAGCAATGGCAAGCTTGTTGTGTGGGCTAATCTTTCTCACACTATCAGGTGAAAGGAACTATGGAATGAATTCACCAAAAGATGGCTTTGTTCTGGCAGAAGAAGATGATTCATTCCTTCATTCATTTGCCCATTTGTCGCCTGCCACTCTGTTTCCCCCATAAGGAGTCCAAGCCAACTCACAACAACTAAAATATGAAACAATTGTTTCAACAGTTTTAAATTACAGTATAAATATCTTATTAAAAGCAATTAAACATAAAACAAGATTAAACACAATTTAAAGCATTTTAAAAAACATATTAAAAATATGTCAGATTAATTTAAAAAGGCATTCCTGAGACTCTTAGTGCTTAAAAATCAACCTGAAGAGGATAATAAAAGTAAAAGAGGGAGGGGGCATCATGGCTTAGTGAGGAACCACATTTCAATGCCTGGGAGCAATCACTAAATAAATTTTGTGTCAGAAATTACTCTGGGGTAAAAGGATCTGCTCAGGGGACACCCAAATGAGGCTCCTTTCATTTCCCCAAGATCCTCATGCAGCACTCAGGTATCGAACCCCGACCTTCCAGTCTTTAAGCTTAGTGTCTTAACCACTGAGCCACTGCAGTGCTGCTGGAGCAACCACTGAGAAGGCCCTCTCTCATGTTCTCACCAAATTGACTTAGGAAGGTGTTGAAGAGAGGGACCTCCTCAGAAGATTTTAAGAACTAAGGTTTGCAATTTTTAAATAGATCATATCTTTCTCACACCATCTAGCACCTCAAAAATTCCATTTTAGCTCAAAACTAAAAGTGGGCTTTGGGTTTCAATTTTTTGTGCATGACTTCATTTCATTTCTTTTGTCTGTGTGTGGCCATTTTGGTACTCTTGTGTCATGGCTTGGAAGCATCTCTGTTTTGGTAATACCAAAGCATAACCATATCTTGTTTTTACTGAGGAATTCTGGGAACTGTAGTCTACCACCCCCGTGATAGCATTTCCAAATTTTTGCCCACCTCCCAGCATCCCAAGAGCAAAACATTGGCTGTCAGAGTTGTTTAGTCTCGCCATAGATTCACTGAGAGATGGAAATGTAACACTTTTTGTCTTAGATAACGTACCCTATTTGCTGACGTATAAGACCCACTTTTTTCCTCTTAAAATACACTGGGAAAATGCATCTTGTACTGTGTATATAGCCTATAGTGGGCTATTTTGGTAATAATGGAGTGCGTCTTATACTCCGATGTGTCTTATACACCAGCAAATACAGTAGGTCTCCCAATGTGAAAAGAAAACTAGTGTAATAATGTAAGCCATATGGCTTTGAAGAAAGGCAGGTATGTCTTGGGATGCCTGGATCCCATTAGAGGAAAATTCAATAATTTAAATGTCATCATGATTCATAGTTTAGGCCAGGTATTTGATAGCAATTACCATAAAATAAACAAGTTCAAAGTTATAAAATGTTTATTTTATTACTTCAGTTGACAATCCAATATTAGTTTTATTTTTCCTGCCAGCAAGAGAAACAAAACCATTGGGATGGGTACTCAGGGACAGCTCACCTGTTGGGCAAAAGCGTGGAGGCGTGCGCATGCACATGCACATGCGCGCACGCACACCAGAAAATCCTTAGTATGGTTGGGTAGGAGTGATCAAAGACCAATCCATGCATTACAAACAGAGCAAAAAGGTAAGAACAACAAGAACTTATTGACTGACTGGATGACAATGGTAAGAGTAAGAAGCGGATGCTTATTTAATGTGTTATTGTTGTAACTTTATTGATAGCTTAGGTATTTTCAACATCATGTGGCAGCCATTCAGGTTGCAGAGTACCCAATGTCATGTCACATACGCTGCAATGTGAACTTTGGTGGTGCCAATTGCTATTCTGCCTCAAAATTTCCCCAGCAGTCTTCTTGTCGCACTGGTAGAGCTATTATTATGCTGAGGTCTCATATGTAGGCACCTGTCATGAAGAAGACACAACAATGTGGTCCCATCTCAGACCATTACTTCATTTCTTTCAAAATGATCAGTTCACTGTGAGTTTAGTTAGAGTTTAGAAGACAGTTAATTTAAAAAAATAGTTAGTTCTTATTTCGCATTACAGTTGAAAAGTAACATGTTATTAACATATTGGAAAAGTAACTTGTTATGTATGTTATTGCACTGTTCATTAATTTCTCATTGCAGTTCAACAGTGCAGTGTGGAATCATTTCAGCTAATAAGAGAATAGCATAAAACTTTAAAACTGTCTGTCAAAATCCCTCTACAATGCCTTTAAAAGCCCATTCAAAGAAATTTCTGAAAGGAATGAGAAAGCATTGCCTATTTATACAAATAAAGTAACTGTTCCTTTTTGCTGTTTTTAAATGTGACCTTTCTCACATTCTTAACATTGAAAAAGTAGTTAATTACAGCAGAACCTCGGTTAACAAACGGCTCAGTTAACATAAAAATTGCATTGCATAACAAAAGGAAAGCCATAGAAAATAGTGGCTCGGTTTAAGGAATTTTTTTCTGAAACAGATTAATTGGTTTTCAATGCATTCCTATGGGAAATTCGGTAAAAGTAATTTTTGCTATCAGAAACGTCCCGGAGAACCATACCTGTCAACCACGGCTCCGGACAATCCAGGACCTGCGCACAACGGTTCTGGGCAAGTTGCGTTCCACGCATGCGTAGAACGCGACTTGCGCAGAAGGGATGTGCAGTACCTCTTTCCCCCTGCTGCCAATTCTGGGGTTTTGGCAGCTGCGAGCGGGAAATGGGGCAAATCGGCACCGAAAATCGGGAAATCCCGGCCAATCCGGGAAGATTGACAGGTATGCGGAGAATGCATTAATTATGTTAACTGAGGTTCCAC
This sequence comes from Bradypodion ventrale, assembly GCA_035047345.1. Lineage (NCBI taxonomy): Eukaryota > Metazoa > Chordata > Lepidosauria > Squamata > Chamaeleonidae > Bradypodion > Bradypodion ventrale. The sequence continues at coordinate 17,961,799 of JAWDJE010000003.1, read as the reverse complement.
TGCACTCTTGTGCATTTGTTTGTTTTGAACCTTGTATTGTCTTTCTACTGATATTGGGATTCATTTCAGTCTGGTTCATTCAGCTCTGTGTCAAATTGGGAGGAGAAGAGCTCAGGTATATCCCCTGCAGCTCTTTGGAAGACTGGGGAAATATGATTGTATAAAAGAAATAAATTAAAATGACATGTACATCAGTTTGAGCTGCATGGGGGAAAAAGAATAGACTCTAAATATAACAACAACAAAGGATGATGAACAGATACAACTGAACTGGCACAGATTAATAACCCACAGATAAAGCTTTTGCATCATCACCTGATGTGATCACTCACCATTGCATTGAAAAGTGTTGGTACTCTCCTGCTGTCCTCCTTCCGCTGGGCAGAGACATTTTTAAAGACTTTTGTCCACTGGTCAAGGGCCTGTTTTTTTTAAGTCAGTGTCATTTTTAAAACTTTAGAAAGTTTATCAGTTTAGCATTTTTATCTAGTAGTCAATTTAATACTGCTTTAAACAAGATAATGCATGCTATTTTAAAATTATGTCTGGTTTCTTTTTTAAATTATGCAAAAATGCTAATTACCTAGTGAACCACCCATAAAGTGCTCTAAGTGCTATGGGGCGGTATATAACTGTAATTGCTATTCCTATCCCCCATAGGTTTTGGAAATGAGAGAACTGAGATATAAATAAAATAAAATTGAGTTGACAATTATTTGCCAAAGATTCAGCTCTATCGGCATCTGCAGACTAGATGCAAGAGTGCACAGAATGCTGTTACCTTCCTACCAAAGTGGTACCTATTTATCTCCTTGCAATTTCTTGCTTTTGAACTGCTAGGTTGGCAGGAGCTTGGGCAGACAGGAGCCTACTCCGCTGTGCAACACTTAGGTTTTGAACTGCTGACCTGCCAATCGGCAAGTTCAGTGTCTTAACCACTAAACCATTAACCAGTGTCTTAACCACTTAAGCCATTGGAGAAAGCCCAATAGTTTGGTAAAGAGTAAACATTTGAGTAATCAAGTGGTTAACATTCTATTTGAACCAAGCTTTGGCATGTATGCTCAGAATTAAGGACATCTGCTCACAATTTCTTTTTCTTGTTAATTCATTTCATGAGTGAAGATGTCATTTGTATACATCACAAGGTGTTTGCTGCTTTTAGCAACCCAGATTGTATTCTGATGGGTTCTTGAAGTGGGCCAAATAGACAGATGTGTTTGTGGTTCCATTTTCTCCTTTGGCGTTTTTTGCCTGTTTTGCCTCCTTGGCTGTCCATGTTTGGTCACAGAGCTTCTGGGAGGAAGAAGAAAAATGCTTCACAAAATCCAGGCTTCCTTTGACAGCAACCGCTGGATAACAGAGACATATAAAGGGAAGAGAAGGGTAAATCACCAGGGAACATTTGCAGGATTAGATCAAAGGTTCTGACCTGTTTCAGCTCTTGATGTGTGGCATTTTGATGAAGTCTATAAATGCTGAGACAATGCTGTCCTTGGAGACTAGTGCAGAGTAGAAAGAAGGAAGACATCACTGCTTGGGCAGGAAAAACCAAAATGCAGAACAAAATGGCACATAAAAACAAATTCCCTGTAGATCAATCTCAGGCTTATAGCATGAAAGGTCAAGAATGTTAACTGTTGTGTTTTGGGTGTATTTAAAACCTGGTTATCCATCTCTGCCTATTCTCAGCTCTTCTTCTTCCATGTCTAGGTCAGATGTGAAACTGCCAAAATGAAGGCACCATTTGGCAAGTTCATTCTGCAGTTCATTCTGCAGATTAGCCAGCAACACAAGGTGGCCATTACCAGAACATGCTTTTTTGTGGTTCAAAAATACCACAATCTTCGAGGAGGCTCTTTTTGTGTACCTCGCCTATTCCCATACCTATCAAGTTGCCGGTGTCCAAGTACAGGAAAGTTTCCAGGTGCTGGCGTTGGTGCATGTGTGCCGCTGCCTCTGATGTCAGAGGTAGCGACACGCATGCGCAGAAACTCCTGTGCACATGCGCAGAAACTCCTTCGGCCAAGAAAGGGGTTACTGCGCATGCATGTCCATCAGAGGCAGCGGCGCACATGCACAGTAACCCCTTTCCTGGTCGTTCAAATACAGGATGACAGCGGGAAGAAGCGTGACAGAGCGGTGAATTACGGGAAATCCCAGCCAAAACAGGATACTTGACAGGTATGTATTCCCAGTGGGGTTGGAGGTGTTCTTTCTTATCTCTCATTCCTTCCTTCTCCTACCTCTGCCTCATTAAAAGAACACACCTCTCAGGTAAGACAAGGTTTCTGTCCACTGACATCAGAAGAACCTACCCTTTTATTTCAAGTTTTCTATGGGTGTGAGGGGAGCCCCACTGATGGCAATTTAGGAGGCTTCTCTCAAATCAGGAGAAAGCCCTGCCCTGTCTCTTATATTGAGTAACCTCGAGTGCCCAAGCTGTCACCCAAGGTCATTAGGTCATGTTTTGTTTGAATAAACTGGTAAAACATAAGCAGAGGTGACTATATGGGCCGTAAAATAAATCCCATAATACCTTTATTATTTTTATTACTGAAAACATATCAAAAGTATGTAAGTTTTTATGATGACAGATCTTTTTTTCAGGCAATACTGTATTCTACAAAAGTGGCCAGTGATGGGAAAGGACTGATTTTAAGGCCGTATAATTTATGAGGAGGGACTGCGGTGGCTCTAGTGGTTAAGATGCTGAACTTGCTGACTGGAAGGTCGAAGTTCGATTCCCAGCTACTGCATGATGGAGTGAGCTCCCGTCTTTCTCCCAGCTCCTGCCAACCTAGCAGGAGACAAATAGGGACCACTTTGGTGGGAAGGTAAACAGCATTCCGTGCACTCCTGCCACATGTCCACGGAAACATCTTCAGACGCAGACAGTGCTGGCTCTTTGGCTATAAATAAACAGAGATGAGCACTGAACCCTATAGTCGGATATGACTGACTTTCGAGCAAGGGAAACATTTGTCTTTACCTTTAATCCACAGACTAGCCAGAAACTGGTAGGAATTTTGGTCCTCCATCATACAAACTGCAATTCTCCACAGTAAACTCAGAGTTGTTTACATGGTCTCTGTGACATCACTTTGTAGTTCTTTCCCCCATGCTAGCATAGCATCAATGGTAGCATAGCTTCTAGTCAGTGACTAGTCCATACCTGTCAAGTTTTGGTTTTGAAAATAAGGGAAATTTCCCGGCCAAAACAGGATACTTGACAGCTATGCTTATCCTGTGCAGCACTCCAGTGGCGGCATTAGGGCATTGCAGTCTGACTAATATGGGAGAATGGCAGGAAAGAGGGTAAAATACGGGAGTTTCCCGGCCAGTACGGGATACTTGACAGCTATGGACTAGTCCCTGGAGATAATCTTTCTAGGCTAACTTGGCTCCCCCCCCTCTTTCTCCTCTTTTCCATCTGTGTCTCCAAAAAGATATACAGTACTGTACTTGGTTGTGACACTATAGCAGTTCCCACCCCACCCCCCCACCACAGTGCTGTAACGCAGACACACAATCAGTAGATGAAGAGCATTAGAGCAGTGAACTCACAGCTTTTTCTAAGGCAACAGATCATGAGATCAGTTCTGCAATGCTTTTAATCCCCTGGTAGTGGTATCAATAGCATCTGTAATTTGGGGAAACCAGGCTAGGGAGAGGGATGAAAAACACCGATTGACAAGAAAGCCCTGTAATAGATGCAAAGCTCTATTCTTTTTGCATGCACATGTACATGCAGACAGCTGTATTCTAATTGCAGTGGTATTTTAATTCTCTCCTAAGCTTTCTAACTCCTTCTTACATCATCTAGATACAATCAGCTATTTGATTTTGAGTCACTATTGCCCAATAAGATGGAGGGTTGGTTTTAGGACACTTTTTAAGGAGCTGTGGGTTGTTTTCCAGGCTCCTGTGATATGCTTCAAGTGCTACATGGTTGTGAGACCATCATAGACTATGCATTGTCAAAGGCAAGTATAGCTGGGACTCCTTGACAACTTTTGCCCAGATTAATATTATTCACACTGTGGTGGTTTACAGAAATATAGAAAAGTGAGGGAATAGAGTGCTTATGTTGTTAATTTAAAGCAGGGGTGCCCAAACCTTTTGAGTCACGTGGTCCTTCCACTGGAAACGGAAGTAAAATGTACCCACATATGCACAAAGCACTGCCATAAATGCACCCACGGCTGTCATAAATGTGTTTATGACAGCCACGGGTGCTTTACAGTAGTGTTTCACACATGCATAGACACATTTAACTTCCGTTTCCGGGAGCAGCGTACGCTGGATTATTAGGTACTATGGGCCGGATCTGGCCCATGGGCCATAGTTTGGGCACCCCTGGTTTAAGGGCATGACTACCTACAGCAAGGTGATTTGGAGAATAGTTGTGTCTGGCTGCCACAGAGCTCAGAAGTAACAAGTTATAAGGAATTTAGTTCCACATAACTAGTTACCTGCATTAATGAGGGTATAGCTAAGTTAAATTTCAAGGATAAATGATATTTACAATGGGTTTTTTTGTCATAAGAAACATTTCCCAGTTTTCTTCTAAAAACAAATTTTAAAGGTATTTTAAGATATTTTAGAGATGTTGTGATGGGCATTCTCTTCCCCCCTCCCCCCAATTTTTATCTCATTCTGTGATTAGAATATAGAGCCCTGGTAGAATATATAGCCCTGCTATTTCTGTTGCCCAAATGTTGTGAGTTTGATCATGACGGGGATCAAGATTGACTCAGCCTTCCATCGTTCGGACGGTGGTGAAATGAGTACCCAGCATGTTGGGGGGAAATGCTAATTAACTTGTGAACCACACAGTGAGTGCACTAAGCACTATGGGGTGGTATATAAGTGACACTGCTATTGCAATCAGTCTTAAGTGGGAAGGAAAAAATCATTTTATTTCATCTTTCATAGTAGTGTACATATTTTCAAGTTACAGTATCAGAACTTCTCCAGTAAAGGGAAATGAAGAGCATTTCTTGCATTTTTCTGGCCTATGCCTACAAGCAATGCAGTGCACTATTAATGCACAACACAACAAACAACATCAGTGATAAAGATAAGGGTAGTCCGGATGGCCTAAATAACTTCTTCAGGTTCCCTTCCCCAACTTCACCTTGAAGATGATAAGAAGTGGTGATGTGAGAAGACATGGAGGAGGGGGCAAAATTGTGTTGACTCAGAACCGATGGTAGTCCCATTCTGAATTTGGAGGAATTACTTTTTTGGACACCAGAGAAAACCTTCTAGAGATTCTGGGAGTTTTTTTTTTCCTAAAGTAAATGTTTGAACTTCTGATTCTAGTTAATGGAGCAATCTTACCAGCATTGGCTCAAGAATATCTCTGCCTTTAGTGTTCAAATTCCTTACATTTCTAAGGTCATGAATCTCGCTTCACAACATTACTTCCTATCACCATCTATTCCCTCATCTAATGAACACATCCAGAGGAGGATGACCAAGAAGATAAAGTATTTGAAAACTTAGTCCTTAAGCTATGACTTGCTTAGTTTGTGTAAACTAGGAGGCGAGTGGGGCATCACAAGACTTAGCCCTAGGCCTAGTGCTCTTCAGCTTTTTTAATTAATGATTTGGATGAGGAGGTACAGAGAATGCATATCAAACTGGCTGGAATAGAAGACAGGAGCAAAATTGAAAAGATATTTATAGGCAAGCGTTTTGGCTGAAAACAACAGAATGAAATTTAACAGGAATACATGCAAAGTCTTACACTACGAAAAAGAAATCAAATGCATGGTTACGGGAGGTTGCTTAGCCCATCTTAATGCAAAAAGGATCTTGGAATTGTTGTAGATCACAAGCTGAGTATGTAGGAACAGTGCAAATTGTTGTTGTTGTTGTTTTTTTGGGGGGAGCCAAATACTATTTAAAGGTAAAGGTCATCCTTGCTTGAAAGCCAGTCATAAGGTTCAACGCTGTCTGCATTTGCAGACGTTTCTGTGGATATGTGGCAGGCATGCCTCAACACCTGAGTGCACGGAACGCTGTTTACCTTCCCACCAAAGTGGTCCCTATTTATCTACTTGCAATTTCTTGCTTTCAAACTGCAGGGGGAGTTGGAGCAGAGACGGGCGCTCATTCTGTCCCGTAGTACTCAGGTTTTGAACTGCCGACCTTCTGCCTCCCAGTCAGCGTCTTAACCACTTGAGCCACTGTAGTCCCTTTTATTTAAGGCTGTATTAATAAGTTGTTGGCTGGATAGCTCATTGGTTTGTGTTTCTGGTTGAGGAGCCAGACGTGGAGAGTGTGATTCTCCACTGTATCTCTTTGAGGAAGAGCCAGTCTGTGTAGCCATGGGCAAGCTGCATGGTCCCAGGATGATTCCAGAAGAAGGGAATAGCTAACCATTTCTGAGAACTCTCTAACTTGAACATCCTAGAAAGGGTTGTCATACATTGGAGTCAACTTAATAATTATTAATAGAAATACAGTGTCCAAATCCCACGAAATATTAGTTCTTCTGTATCTGGCACTGGTTAGGCCTCATCTTGAGTAATGTGCCCAGTTTTGGACATCACACTTTTAAGAAGGATGAGGATAAACTGAAACATGTTCAGAGGAGAGCAGCAATGATGATCAGGGGACTGAAAACCAAATTTTGTGAGGAAAGACTGAAAGGAATTCAACATGTTTAGCTCTGAGATAAGAGTGAGGGGAGATATGATCGCACTTTTCAAACATTTGAAAGATAGTCAGTCATAAAGAGGAAGGACAAGATCTGTTCTCAAGCATCCCAGGGTGAAATTACAATGGGCTGAAATTACAGGAAACCAGATTTTGGCTGAATGTCAGGAAAATTTTCTTCATTATTAGAGCAGTAGAAAAATTTAACCAATTACTTTTGAAGGTGGTAAATTCTCCAACACTGGAAGCATTGAATAAAAAAAATAGAAATCCATCTAACAGGTACTTTGATTTTGATGTCTGCTTTGAGCAACGGGTTGGATTTAATGGCCTTATAAACACCCTTCTAACTCCATTATTCTATGAAGATACATCCAGCGCAGTTATGGTTGCCAATCTGTTGGTGGTAATGTCTGGGTGTTGCCATCTTTTTCAAGTCATCCATGCCCTACGCAGTAGGGTGATCAGTTACACCACTCCAAAAAGGAGGCCATATGCCAATAAGAAGAGAACAAACAAGGCCACCAAGTTTCATAGAATGGCTTATGCTAATGTATATATTATTGTTCAGTCACACAGTTGAGTTCAACCTATTGCAACCCCATGGACCACAGCACGCCAGGCTCCTCTCTGACCCACCATCCTCAGGAGTCTGCCCAGATCCAAGCCCAAAATGACAATGATGCTGTCTAGCCATCTCGTCATCTGCCACCCCATTCTCCTTCTGCATTCAATCTTTCCTAACACCAGGGAGTTCTCCAGTGAGTCCTCTCTTCTCATTTGGTGGCCAAAGTATTTGAACTTCAGCTTCAATATCTGTCTTTCCAAGAAGTAATCAGGGTTACAGGTATATGTACTGTATGCTCCAGTGTCTAGTCATGCCTGCAGCCTGCCACATGACCACAGAAACATCTGCAAAAGCAGATAGTACTGGCTGTTCGGCTTTAAAACAGAGATGAGCACTGAACCATAGAGTCGGATATGACTGGCTTTCGAGCAAGGGTGACCTTTTCCTTTTTATATATATAAGTATACATATACATATACCGTATTTATTCGTGTATAATGCGCAAAATTTTATACCAAAAAAAGAAATCAACGTTTGGGTGCGCGTTATAAACGAGGACTGGTGTCCCACCCCCGTCGCGAGCCTCTTTTACTTCCTTTTTAGAATTGGGTCGGCTGTCTATTGAAGGGGAGGCGGGGGTGTGGCTTTGAAGAAATTGACGGGATCTGATTGGGTGGCGCGGGAGACGAGGCGTGGCCCGGAGGTAGCTCGCAGTTCGAGCGAGGCTCCTGGGGGTCGGAAGTGCTCGTTTCGGATTGCATTTTCTTTACCCTGCAACAGGTGGGTCTGATTATCCCCCCCTCCCACAATGTTTTAAGGCGTGCTTTTATGAACAAGCTTTTTCACCGATATAACTGGTACCCATTAGATGGCATCTCAGGGTATCAAGCGTAAACGTTGTGCATATGACGCTTCGTTCAAGCTCAAAGTTGTTGATCATGCTGAAATTCATGGAAACCGAGCAGCTAGCCGAGAATTCACTGGAAAATTAGGGGTGCGCGTTATACACGAGTGCGCGTTATACACGAATAAATACGGTATGTATATGTATGGTAAAGGTAAAGGTTTCCCTTGCTTGAAAACCAGTCGTATCTGACTTTAGAGTTCAGTGCTCATATGTATATGTATATGTATATGTATATGTATATGTATATGTATATGTATATGTATATGTATATGTATATGTATATGTATATGTATATGTATATGTAGGGATTAGAAAATTATTGTTACCATTCATGCAGGTGTGGAAGCTAGGATACCCCACCTGTGTGCCTGCTGATTTTGCTGATGCCAAAAATATATTAGCAAATTCAAAACCCCTATTTTCCTTCTTATAATTCTTTATGCTTACATTAGACAGGCTGGACAGCCCTATATATATAAGGGACATCTTCAAAAGTAGGTCCTCTGATAACCCTTTAAAACGAAGACAGTCCTCTTTTTATAAAACTCCATGTGGCAACCATGTGCAGTGGCACAACAGTGTACTCTTCCCATCCCATCCCCCACTGACAGTATTTGGCCAGAGTGCTGCCACGAGGATTCAATGTAGTACAAGCGCTCTCTAGGCAGCTGGAAGGCAGATGTCTCATTTCCACATGTACCAGGTGGCCATGGGCCATAAACAGGCCCGATCAGGCAAGAAGCAGCCAGCTAGAACGTTTGCTTAATGGGCCTCGTTTACCTCCCTGAAAATGTTGCTCTTGGTGAAGAGCTGCAGCACCCTGGGGCGAGAGAAGGGAATGATTCTGTTATACAACATGAAATTAAAAAAATATATATGTGTGTGTGATGCAACGGCATGAGGGAGCCCTGCAATGAAAAAGAAAAAGAAAAAAAAACCTCAAGTATGGAAGATCAACTGTGGTATCTCAGAATCATAAAATAGTGTCTTTAGCCTTGTTATCTTATCAAAAGACTCTCAAAATACATTTCCACTGAACTGCTGCCCAGAAGGGAAAAGTTCCGTTTCAAGTTTACAGACGTAATTAAGTCAGGGGTAAAGTATTCTTCAGCATCAAGGGCCAGCCTCTTGACCTAGCCTCGGGGTACAAACTACTGGTTGTTCTCTTAAATAAGAGTTGATGAAGTCCTCTACCCACAGACTGACAGGGTACCTTCCCTGGAACTTTGGACCCTGTAATTTGTCTGCAAGCCTACAAAACTGAACTTATTGACCCCAGGAAGAAAGCTGCCATTATTGTCTCTTGCTTTTCCACACTAAGGAGGCAACTCTGATGGTCTCCTTCTCACTTGCAAATAATGCAAACACCAGAAACAGTGCTCTTGTGATGTTGCATGGATTTTTAAGGAGAAGCACATAGAAAATGATGTTACCATCTTTTTTAAAACAATTACCTGTCCTTACCCCTTTCCTTGCTGTCTGTGTTTACAAGCTAAAAGACAGACAGAGACAATTTGCACAAATTCCAGAGACCCTATGGCAGTGATGGCGAACCTTTTAGAGACCGAGTGACCAAACTGCAAACCCAAACCCACTTATTTATTGCAAAGTGCCAACATGGCAACAGGGGAGGGAGAAAACACTCCCACTGGGCTGCTGAGCAGAGGGGCAGGGTGAACTCTGTGCTAGGGAGAGGGAGGAAGTGCTCCCATTGGGCTGCTGGGCAGAGGGGCAGGGCGAACTCTGTGCTGGGGGGAGGGAGGAAGTGCTCCCATTGGGCTCCTGGGCAGAGGGGCAGGGCGAACTCTGTGCTGAGGTGACCACACGGGTGCCCACAGAGAGAGTTCCAAGTGCCACCTCTGGCACACATGCCATAGGTTCGCCACCACTGCCCTATGGGTTTTTTAAAAAAATACTCCTTGCCTTTTGCAGAGCTTAAAACTCCTCATAAAGATGCCATTGAGTTGAGACAGCCTGTTATCAACGAAAACAGAGTATAGTATAGCAAGTATTCTGTAGGTCCCTACCCCGTATCATAACAGACTATAATTGTGTGGTCCACATGCAGTTACATGCAGTTAAAGCAAGAGGCAGAGAGGCTTGCTAGAGGATTCTGGGAGCTGTAGTTTGTTTTAAAAAGACCCTTTAGGAAGGTGAAGAAATTTGCAGTCTTTACTACATTTGGTTAATGGTGGCTTTTTACAAGATTCTGTGTGTGGAAGGAAGGTGGGTGGTCATATTCCGCTTTCCCCAGACTAGAGTCAGGAGGTGAAGGTATGAGGCATAGCCTACTTGGTCTCTGAAATAGCTTCTGTCTTATTTGTTGAGCAAGGAAACAACAGTGCTTCAGTGCTCTGCGTAAAAGGCAGCCGCATTTTGGACACAAGCCAGGTAACATGATAACACAGAACCAGGACTGGGCGTGGTGAAAGAAAATGAGGGCCTGTGGTTTGAATGCACTCCGTACACAGTAAGCCGTTGCCTGCTAATGCTATATCCAAGATTTATTGGCTAGTTGCAGAGAAAACCCCAACAGCCGTTCATAATTTGAATGTCATTTAGATTGGGAAATGGGGCAATAAAGTTGTGTGTGATCACAGTGATATATGTAAGGATTCATTTGTGCTGGTTAAGAGGACAGTAAGTACAGTAAAAACCCTACTTATGAAAAAAAGTCAATTCCGTAGGCTTTTGCTTGAATCAGTTTTTTATGTAACTCGAAGCAAACCTATAGGAATTTTTTTAAATGTAACTCAAAGCAAACCCATAGGGAAATGAATTTTTACATAATTCGAAGCAAACCCATAGGAAAAAGAATCTTTATGTAACTCGAAGCAAACCCATAGGAAATCGTGTACATTGGGACATGGTTTTAGCACAAAATCATTATGTAAGTTGAATTTTATGTAACTCGCATATGTAAGCCGGGTTTTTACTGTATTCCACTCTGCCACTTTGATTGTAGGTATACAGGATCTCAGAGTCAGTATCTCTCATCCTTTGTGACCTTGGAAGAGGATTCTGGGAAATCCTACTTGGTTATCTGGTTGACCCATGTTTCGCACATGGCGGATCGAAGCATCGTCTCCCACTGTTTTGAGATTTTAGCAGCCTCTTGCTATTGGGAGCTCGGATGGCGCATGGGGGACTGAAGCCCATGTTTTCAATATGCCTTTAGCCATTTTAAATACCATGACACAGCTGACTGGGCTTATGTTGAAGTTGGCCATACTGGAGCCATGCACTGGCCAGGTGCGTTGCCTGAAAACTTGACCCCACTTCACTGAGCTGCGGTTCCAGAACTCCTTGTTCCGGACCACTAGCCGACACCTTTGTGGCATGGTTGAACCTACCGGAGAAATACACCCTCACCACCATAGCTGTCAGACAGTCAGGGTTACCGAGGCGTGAGGTGGTATTTGCGGCAGTGGGAAATCCTAATAGACCTAAATGAGGCAACTGTATCTGTGTAGGGTTTCCTGGTCATAGGCCTGCAAAAGAAGTTTTGCTATGCTTCTCTGAGTCTTTAGCCAAGGAAATAAATCATGGGGTATCCTCCTTATCATCCTACAGTGGCTTGAGAACATTTCAGCAATACTGTACACATATGCATCTAAAGTAGTATCTTCATGACATAACATTCTTCTATGATCATAATAACATTACAGTTTTGAATCTCTCATGGCTCCAGAAAAAATAGCCTTGCCAATTTTTTGTGCCATATTAAGTTGCACCATTTGGCTTCTGTCAATCCCATTGCATCATCCTATGTTATTATAATCCTCCAAACTGAGGACCATGCAAGGGGATTGCAAGAAAAGATGATGTGATAGATTAGATTTCTCTTACTAAAAATCAGAGAAAGGAGCCAGGAAGACCCATGAAGAGAGCTTTATGGCAAGAACAAACATTCTTGAGAGTACGCAAGAGCAAAACCAAATTAGAAGATGGAGGAAGGAGCTCACTGGACAAGAAACAACATTAAAGGAAGATATAGCTGAATAACTCAACCTCCCCTATGTCACTTATAGGACCCTGAATAGGCTGAGTGTCAGAGTGCCTAAATGTAAGACTAACCGCTCAAGTGGGCCTGCTGGTGGACAAAACACACTGTGTGGATGTGGAGAGATACAGAATCCAGCTCATTTGTTAGTCTGCCGATTACTATCAGAGGACTTGGGTTTGGCCAATGACAAAGCCGAGAAGGTGGCTTCATTTGGCAGTCCAGGGTTTGATCGGGACATGAAATAAAAAAGATGAAAAAAGGGAAGAACAGGGAAGTGGGAAGAGACTTGAAAGCCACAGCAAACTTGTGAAAAATCTTTGGTTTTTGCATGCAGGTCTGGTGCAGTGTTAGAGTCGGATACTTTAGTGTCTTGCACGGGAGACAAAGAAGGAGTCGCAGGAAGGACTAACACAGGTTTATTGGTTGATGGTCAGTAAGAGAATAGATTGTGGGGACAAACGTAGCACTGTAACGTCCACTGGAACCGTTTGTCAATAAAATTTATTGTAGCAGTCTTTTCAAGGTAACACAAAAGATCCGAAACCCTTTCGATACAGGATTTTTCAAAAGTTTTCTTCAGGGATCTAAATAATAAGTTGATGCAATTACTAATAGTCATAAACATACAATATATATATATATACACACAAATATATATAGAACTATATACATGATCTTGGATACATAGAATATACATACCAATAGTGTTGTATCAGTGATAAGGTTTTTAAAGCAGTATATTGCGTCCTAGACCTCCCTAGTAAATTCTTTTGGTGTCGACGGACGTTATGCTATCTAACTCCAAGGACATTTTAAAGAGAAAATCTCCCACAGCTGGTTAATCACAGAAAACAACTGAAATCAAGCTCTTGATTTAGCCCATATGGGTGCACTGTGTTGAAACGGTGGATGAAGAAACTCTCCCTCTGTCTTAAAGCAATATCCATATTAATGTGCTGGTAAGGTTGTTGTTTAATCATTTCCAAAACCACAAATTTAAAATCTTTGTCATTATGGTTTGCTTCAATAAAGTGGCTGACCAGAGGTGCAGACAGGTTCTGATTGCGGATTTTAGACCTGTGTTCCCCCACCCTAGTTTTAATTTTTCTGGAAGTAACCCCCACATAACCCAATCCACAGGGACAGGTTAGTAGATAGATACAGACCGAAATCCAGTTTTTCCCCTCCTTCTAATGATCCATCTATAGAGGTTTTTTATAGGCTTGTGCTGCGAGACCTGGAGAAGAGTGAAAAACTTAAAAAGAAATGGGGATACAATCTTTCCCTCAATGATATGAAAATATTAGAACAGCTAGCATTGGATCCTGATATTATCATTAAGAAAGCAGATAAGGGAGGGGGCATTGTGATTATGGATGTTAGTGAATACGAAAGAGAAGCCCAAAAACAGCTATCTAATAAGGAATTCTATAAAACATTAGATCATGATCCAACAAATAGAACTTTAAATCTCCTCAGGGACAGTCTATTTGAAGGGGTAGCTATGGGTTATATATCTGAATCCATACAGAACTTTTTGTACAATGAAAATCCAAAAATGCCTGTGTTTCACCTACTCCCCAAAATCCATAAAGACCGTCCTGACGATGGCATCATGCCAGGAAGACCTATTGTCTCCTCGATTGGATCCGCTCTGGAATCCACATCACGTTTTTTAGATTACCACCTTAATCCTTTCACAACGAACACTGCCTCATACATCAAAAACACAACAGACTTTATCACACAAGTAGAAGGTGTGCAAGTACCCAGAGGTGGGGGCTTCATCACTATGGACGTCCAGGCACTGTACACTAACGTGCCTTTGGATGATATTAAAGAAATAGTAAATGAGGTTCTGGAAACACGCAAAGAGCTACACCCCCCCACTCATTTTTTACTGGGGCTTCTTGATTTAGTTTTAGATCATAATTTTTTCAGATATGGCAAAACAATTTATTTACAGATTAAAGGAGTGGCCATGGGAAGCTCAGTAGCGCCCTCTCTGGCCAACCTGTATATGATTAAATTTGAAGAAGAGTATCTCCTTAATGAAGAGAATAATCCATTTTCTAAACATATTATTTTATATAAACGTTTTTTAGATGACCTTTTCTTTATTGTTAATGATTTGAGTATTGCACCTCTATTTGTGGATTGGGTTAACACTCTCAATATGAATCTCAAGTTTACTCATAATATTGGGGCAGTTTCAATACCATTTTTAGATGTCAATACTTATATTTCAACAGAGCGGCTAGTGGGGGTCAGTTTATACAGAAAGAAGACAGATAGAAATGCATATTTGGATTTCAAATCATTTCATCCTTATCACTTGAAATATAATCTGCCCTATGGATTATTTTTAAGAGCAAAAAGGAACTCCTCTTTGGAGTGTGACTTTGAAAAAGCCAGTAACAGCATTACCTCCTTTCTACAACAGAAAGGTTATCCAGATAAGGTAATTAAAGAAAACCTAACTAGAGCTAGGGCTATTCCAAGGGTCAGATTGCTCCACAATAGTGTCAGGATACCTGAGAACAGGCTTCACTGTTCTTTTGTTTTTTCTCCATTGTCAAACCAGATCCAGAACATTATCAACAAACATTGGCACATTGTTAACCACATAACAGGTTGCTCTTCTCCTCCTCGAATAGGGTTGAGGAAATCAAAATCTATTCAGCAGATAGTCAGCAGAACGGACCATTCAGCTCAAACTTTACCTAAGCCACCAGTAGTAACAGGGCATTTTAAATGTGGTCAATGTACACATTGTTCTTTGGCTTGGCAAACTAAAATGGTCTCGATCCATAGCAGCAATTATACTTTACAGCTAAACCATTTCTCAAATTGCAACAGTTCGGGCTGTATCTATCTACTAACCTGTCCCTGTGGATTGGGTTATGTGGGGGTTACTTCCAGAAAAATTAAAACTAGGGTGGGGGAACACAGGTCTAAAATCCGCAATCAGAACCTGTCTGCACCTCTGGTCAGCCACTTTATTGAAGCAAACCATAATGACAAAGATTTTAAATTTGTGGTTTTGGAAATGATTAAACAACAACCTTACCAGCACATTAATATGGATATTGCTTTAAGACAGAGGGAGAGTTTCTTCATCCACCGTTTCAACACAGTGCACCCATATGGGCTAAATCAAGAGCTTGATTTCAGTTGTTTTCTGTGATTAACCAGCTGTGGGAGATTTTCTCTTTAAAATGTCCTTGGAGTTAGATAGCATAACGTCCGTCGACACCAAAAGAATTTACTAGGGAGGTCTAGGACGCAATATACTGCTTTAAAAACCTTATCACTGATACAACACTATTGGTATGTATATTCTATGTATCCAAGATCATGTATATAGTTCTATATATATTTGTGTGTATATATATATATATTGTATGTTTATGACTATTAGTAATTGCATCAACTTATTATTTAGATCCCTGAAGAAAACTTTTGAAAAATCCTGTATCGAAAGGGTTTCGGATCTTTTGTGTTACCTTGAAAAGACTGCTACAATAAATTTTATTGACAAACGGTTCCTGATGGTCAGTAAGAACATGTGGTAATGGCGGAGGTACATCTCATTTTATACAGTAATACAGTACATTTGAATCTGGCTGCACGGCAGCTCATTGGCCGCTGCCGGCGTGACCTCGCCCAGGTCACGCCTCTCTTCTGTAGTTCTTCTTCTGTGGTTCTTTGTCATGCGGGAATCTCCCGCGGCTGTTCGTGATTTGGGGAATGTGGACCATGTGAGACTGAACGCTCGCAGCTGCCCTCTATGGGCGGCTTGCTTGCGTTCCTTAGCAGCTGAGATACATTGTGATTGAGGCTGGTTACATTCATACATTTAAAGAGACATTGTACATGCATACATAACATCCCTCCCCCCTAGGATGGGACGAAGTCCCTCAACCATTGTAGCTTGCCGCAAGTGCGCCTGGGGCGTGCGGCCGCCTGACCTAATACAGGGGAGCCTGTGACTCCTGGCTCTGTGGAGTCTCGCCCTGCAACGGAAAATGGAGACTCGTTAGTGGTTCTGTGGGGAGCTTGCGATGCCCTTGTCTTGGGGGACGGGAATGGAATGAACAGCTGGGAAGTGAACCCCTGTCTATTTCCTGAGGAGCCCGGGGACCCTCCCAGCACGAACCTCGGGACCGACGAGGATGCCCTCGCGGTCCCGCCGCCTCCTGCTGTCTGTTCGGGGGTTTGAGAGGTCGCGGCGGGGGCGGGTGAGCTCCCGCCGGCTGCTTGTCTTTTAGGGGCCGGAGCTATGGTGTACTCTAGGATACAGGAACCGGGGGGGGGGGCTGGAGGTACCAGGGGCTGAACTGAAACCCCTCTTCTCGCTAGGACGGGTGGGGGACCACTCTGCTAACTCCCCCTGGTACGAAAAATCAAAATCATTACTAAACTGATCCCTCTCTTTCAAAGTATCCTCCTCTGTGGATGAGAACCCAGGATATGCGTTTGTATCCGCGGGTTCCTCCGTGTCTCCCTCTTGGGTAATGCGGGTGGGGGAGGACCCTAACGCTGACGCCCCTTCCCCTGTGACTCGCCTTCTGAGTTGGTCGGCGTGCCTTCTCCAAAGTAGCCCTGAACTGGTTTCGACCCTGTAGGATACCGGCCCCGTTTGCTCCACAATTGTGCCCGGTGCCCACGCTGGTCCCGCGGCCGCGTAGTTTCTGCAGTGAACCGGGTCCCCTATCGCAAAACTTTTGGAGCTCCCTCCCCCCATGCTTATGTTCCTCCCTTCATCCTCCACCCTGGACGGATCCATCCGGTCAAAAAGGGTTACCGGACGCCTCCTCATGAGGAGTTCGGCTGGGGAAAAACCTGAGGCTAAGCGGGTTGTCCTGTAGCAGATGAGGAACTGGCACAATTGCAGGTTCAACTCACCGGGACCCATGCGCCGCAGTGCGTCTTTCGTAGTGCGCACTTGGCGCTCTACCTGACCATTTGTGGCGGGGTGAAACGGGGCAGCGGTTATGTGCCTGACGGCGTTCCTTTCCATAAATGTCTTGAACTCTGCCGACGTGAAGGTACTAGCGTTATCGCTTACCAAGACGTCGGGCAGGCCGAAGCAGGCGAACAGCTTGCACAACTGTTTAATGGTTGCGGCAGAGGAAGTGCTGTTCATGGGGATTACCTCCAACCACTTGGAGTAAGAGTCAACGACTAGGAGAAACAAGGACCCGCGGAAGGGGCCAGCGAAGTCCACGTGGATTCGGGACCATGGGCCGCGGGCTGTATCCCACTCTCTATGGGGTAGCTTGGATTCCTCAGGCCGAGAGCTCTGGCAGCTCTCGCACGTGCCCACTAACCGTTCTATATCTGCGTCTATCTTGGGCCACCAAACAAAACTCCTAGCTAGGGCCTTGGAGCGCACGATTCCCGGGTGACTGGTGTGCAGTAGCTTCAACACCCTCGCCCTCAGCTTCTCGGGGATGACTACCCGCTGTCCCCAGAGTAAGCAGCCCCTTTCCAGGGAAAGCTCCACTCTGCGTCTGCAAAACGGCTGGAATTCCTCACCTGGGGAAGTAGTGGGCCACCCTTTTCTAACCCAGGAGCTGACTTTGGCTAGGGTCTTGTCGGCCGCCGTCGCCTTGGCGAGGTCGGCCGGGACAATGGGGGGTGAGTCGAGGGCCTCGATCAGCAGGACTTGGTGGTCCTGCTCCACCTCGCATGTGGGGTCTCCTAGGCTAGGGAGAGGGGATCGGGATAGTGCGTCTGCATGGGAGATCTCCTTCCCTGGGCGGTAAATCAGCTCGTACTGGTAAGCGTTGAGGAATATAGCCCAACGCAGCATCCTGGGGGATAAAATTTGGGGGGGTCGGTTTGCCGGTGGTGAAGATCCCCAGCAACGGCTTGTGATCAGTCACCACCGTAAACTCGCGGCCATACAAAAAGTCATGGAACTTTTTCGTTCCCGCAATTATGGCTAGGGCCTCCCTATCTGTTTGCGCGTAATTGCGCTCAGCCTTAGAAAGGGACCGTGAATAGT
Organism: Bradypodion ventrale; assembly: GCA_035047345.1. Taxonomy (NCBI): domain Eukaryota; kingdom Metazoa; phylum Chordata; class Lepidosauria; order Squamata; family Chamaeleonidae; genus Bradypodion; species Bradypodion ventrale. The sequence goes on along the minus strand of JAWDJE010000003.1, from coordinate 17,943,636 downwards.
ATGCCACCGGGGCCTCCCGCCCGCTCTCTAGCACGTGGCACAGAACCGCCCCCACCCCCACCGGGGATGCATCACACACTAGGACCACTGGTTTCCTCGGATCGAAGTGGGTCAGGACAGCATTCGAGGAAAGGAGCGACTTTAACTCTTTAAATGCTTTCTCCTGCCTGTCCCCCCACCGCCAAGCCGCATCCTTTTTTAGTAGGGCGTGCAGTGGCTCCACGACCGATGCCTTCCTTGGCAGGAATGAATGATAAAAATTGAGGAGCCCTAGAAAAGACTGCAACTCTGGCTTTGCGGTGGGGCGGGGGGCATTCTTTACAGCTGCGACTTTGGACTCCGAGGGGCGAATTCCCTCTGGGGTTACCTTAAACCCGAGGAATTCGACCTCTCTTGCGAAAAATACACATTTGTCTTTTCGAAGACGAAGCCCCGCTTTTTCGAAGACTGAGAGGACCCCATCTAACCTTGTGGCTAGCTCTGCCTCACTCCCCGCTGTTATCAGGACATCGTCGAAGTAGGGGAGAACACCTGGGAGTCCCTTTAATAGGCGTTCCACGAGGGCTTGGAAAATCCCGGGGGCCGAATTCACGCCAAACTGGAGGTGCGTCACTTTAAAGGCTCCCTTGTGGGTTACAATCGTCTGTGCAGCAGCAGCAGCTGGGGTTACCGAGAGCTGCTGATAAGCCTGCGCTAAGTCTAGCTTGGCGAAACACCTCCCCCCATGTAACGTGGCCAGTAGGTGGCTGACCACAGGCACCGGGTATGCATTTGGCCGAATGGCCTTATTAATCGTGCATTTATAATCCGCACAAATTCTGACCTCCCCGTTTGATTTAAGGGCCGTAACAATCGGCGTTTCCCATTCCGCCGAATCAACTGGAACCAAAATCCCCTGCCCCACCAGTTTGTCCAGTTCCGCCTCGATCTTGTCCTTTAGGGCGAATGGCACTCTCCTTGGCTTGAGGCGGATGGGCCGGATCGCTGGGTCTAGTTCAAAAGAGACTGGGGGGCCCCTGTACGTTCCGAGCCCTTTTTTGAAAACGTCCGGGTGTGCATTGCACACGTCCCGCATTGGGTCAGTCTCGATGGCGTTAATGCCGGACAGTTCGATTCCCAGGGGAGCAAACCACTGTGTCCCCAGAAGGCAGCATCTCCCCCCTTGAGGACGACTAAGGGCAGCCTCTCGGAATAGTTCTTGAATTTCACTTTGAACTTTCCCACCCCCAATACTGGGATCCCATTTCCCTGCACGTCCCGCAAGTTTGACTTTAAGGCCCGCAGTTTGGGCCGCGCCTCTGGGGGAATGCGCATATACTCTCTCTGGGATAGGATGGAATAGGACGACCCCGAGTCTATCTCCATTCTCACTGGGAGCCCCTGTAACTGTACCTCAACGAAGAACCGCCGGTGCTCCAGTCCCACGCGGTTGACGCCTTCCTCGTCAAAGCCGGTTGAGACCTTCCTCGTGCCGGTCGCCTTACGCTGGTGTCCCCGGGGGTGACTTGGGCCGCTCCTGTCCTCGGTCCTTCCGCGCCTGCAAACTCTGGCGATGTGCCCTTTCCGGCCGCAGTTGTGGCACTCAGCCTTGCGAAACGGGCACCTCGTGCGGTCGTGGGACGCCCCACAACCGTCACAACGGCGGTCTTTCCTGTCACGGGTCTCACGCTTCTCCCCGCGCTTCCGAATCCGCTGGACGTCGTCGTCCTCGCTGGAACAGGGGTCTGCCGTTGTAGATGACTCCTCGGACATTGCTGGTGAGCCGGCGGGCGGCTTGGGGGCCCGCCAGGCAGTCTTTGTTGGTGTCCGCCGGGCCGCTTGCACGGGTGACTTGGCCCTCTCGGCCGCGGCCCCTCGGGACTTGAACAGCCTGACCCTGCTCCTGGCCTCCTCGGCTGCTTGGGCCTCCCGCAGTACCTCGTTGAACGTGAGGCGGCTGTCGCGGGTCATCAGGCGCCTCTGCAGCTCCTCGTCCTTCAAACCGCACAACATGCGGTCTCGGAGGGCCTGGTCCAGGTCGTCCCATTGGCAGTGCACCGCTGCCAGCCGGAGGGCCGCCGCGTAGGCGGACACGGACTCGCCTGAGCGCTGGTCTCGCCGGTGGAACGCGACCCGGGCTGGGAAGATTGAGACCGGCGGTTGGAAGTGCTCACGCAGCGCCTCCAAAATGCGGTCGATGGGCACCTCATCCACCTTTCGGGGGGCCACGAGGGTCATTAGGATCCGCATCGCGGCCGGTCCCACCTGGGACAGGAAGTGCGAGTGCATCAACGCGTCGTCGTTGACGCCGGCGGCTTCCATCGTGTGCCGAAACTGGCACTCGTAGAGCTCCCACTGCTCGGGCTCGCTGACATCGAACTGGTACGGCTTGACCTTGTGATTCGCCATCAATCCCACCTTCGTCGCCAATTTAGTGTCTTGCACGGGAGACAAAGAAGGAGTCGCAGGAAGGACTAATACAGGTTTATTGGTTGATGGTCAGTAAGAACATGTGGTAATGGCGGAGGTACATCTCATTTTATACAGTAATACAGTACATTTGAATCTGGCTGCACGGCAGCTCATTGGCCGCTGCCGGCGTGACCTCGCCCAGGTCACGCCTCTCTTCTGTAGTTCTTCTTCTGTGGTTCTTTGTCATGCGGGAATCTCCCGCGGCTGTTCGTGATTTGGGGAATGTGGACCATGTGAGACTGAACGCTCGCAGCTGCCCTCTATGGGCGGCTTGCTCGCGTTCCTTAGCAGCTGAGATACATTGTGATTGAGGCTGGTTACATTCATACATTTAAAGAGACATTGTACATGCATACATAACAGATACGACTGGCTTTTAAACAAGGGTGATCTTTACCTTTACCTTATCTGGTGCAGTGTTTGCTGAAACAGCCTTCTTTGACCTCTTCATTCCCCTCCTCTCCCCACCCCACCACAGGGGAAACCAGACACCCAAGGCTAAAGTTGCACTCTGCACTCTTTGCTAATACAGTATTCCTTTTCCTTATTTGCTCCCTGTCAAGGGCAATGGCTTGCACAGAGTTTGCACTGGGAGAGAGCAAGCAAGGCCGATAGGAGTGGCTCTGCCTCTTTCAGAATCAGGGCCAAAGGCTGTTTGTCAGGGCCAGCTATAGAGAAGAACGGAAGCAAGCAAGCAAATAGTTATGTCTCTCATGCATAGCTTAGAAAAGCTACCTTTTCTATTACCGTCCCCGTGTTATCTGGGAAATTCTCAGACTTGTAGTCCAGGAACGTAACTTTTCCATTATTTACCTCATGGCTGTGTAACAATCAGCCCACCAACCAACTGATACACAATCAAAACAACAACGATGATGATACAGGCTCTTGAGGCACCTCAAGGAGCTGGATCCATGAAAGCTCATGCCATAATAAATTTGTTAGTCTTTATTGTGGTGTTTTGGGGAGGGGGTGTATTTATCCATATATATGGTTAGTTGGTTGTTTTGGTTAAGAAAGAGTGGGTCATCTGACTATAGAATATCTGTTAGGATTTTTTGGCATGTAGCACTGGTGGAGTACAGTGGCCTAGTGCTGAGTTTGTCACTAGTGAAGGGAAAAACTGCTCTGGGACAAAGTAATTTAGGCAAATAAGAAAAGCAATGTTATTATTTATTCTTTAAAGTAGTCAAGTCATTGTTAATTGCTTAAGTCAAAAACCATGTACTTGCAGTAAATCGTCAGCCCAGGGGCTGCGGTGGCTCAGTGTTTAAGAAGTTCACCTTGTTAGCTGGAAGGCTGGCAAGTCGACAGTTCAAGACTCGGGTAATGCATGACGGATTGAGCACCCGTCTCTGTCACAGCTCTTGGGGACATGAAAGGAGCCTCATTTGGGCATTCCCTGAGTGGAGTTTCTTCTTCTGCAAAAATCCTTTCAACCCAGAATTATTTCTGATTATTATTACCAATGGGGAAGATTGTACTTGAGGCTGCTGAATACATCATGCTTCCCTGACCATGTGCCAGAAATGCTTTTTCCAACAAAAACCAACCAACCAAACCCCACTGAAATTTTGATCCTAAAAGCTTTATTTATTTATTTATTTATTTTTTATTTATTGTCAAATTTCTATACCGCCCACTCAGCCAAAGCCGACTCCAGGCGGTTCACAACAATGGGTAAAAACAGATAAAAACAAATAAAAACAGATAAAAACCAGCAATAAGAACCCACCCCTAAAAAAGAGAGGGGTGCAGGAACTGAAGAAACCGTGGGGCAGGCATCCTCCCCTATATTAACCACCCAACGGAAGCCACCCCTCCACCTGCACCCCAAACTTGGCCCGCCAGCCAGGTTTTTAGTTCTTTTCTAAAGGGCAACAACTCCGTCTGGAGACGCAGTTCCACAGGCAGGAGGTTCCAAAGGGCCGGTGCGGACACAGAGAAGGCTCTCCTCCTTGTGCCAGAGAGGCGTGCCCCCCTGGCCGATGGCACAATTAGAGAGCCCCTCCGGTCCGCTCTGGTTGGACGGACAGACGTCCTTAGGGCGATGCGGTCTCTAAGGTAACCTGGCCCACTACCATATAGGGCTTTAAAGGTCAAAACCAGCACCTTGAATTGCACCCGGAGACAAACTGGTAACCAGTGCAGCTCCCGCAGCAGTGGTGAGGCATGGGCATAACGTCCACACCCCATCACCACCCGGGCCGCCGCATTCTGGACCAGCTGCAGCCTCCGAATGGTCATCAAGGGCAGCCCCATGTAGAGCGCATTACAGTAGTCTAGTCTGGAGGTAACCAGAGCATGAGTGACCATGAGCAAAGAGTCCCGGTCCAGGAGCGGGCGCAACTGGCGAATCACCCGAAGTTGGGCGAAGGCCCTCCTGGCCACAGCCGCCACCTGTTCTTCTAGCAGCAGCCGCGAATCCAGGAGGACCCCCAAGTTGCGCACCGGGTCGGTCTGGGGCAAAATAGCCCCATCCAAAACCAAAGATGGTAGCTCCCGGGATAACGCAGGACCCCCTATCCATAGCCACTCAGTCTTGCTAGGATTCAGCTGTAGCCCATTTGCCCCCATCCAGACCCCAACAGCCTCCAGACAGCTGGAAAGGACTTTGACTGCATCACTGGGGTCCCCACGGGCCGAGATGTACAACTGTGTATCATCCGCGTACTGATGGTACCGCACCCCGTGGGAACGGATGATCTCACCCAGCGGCTTCATGTAGATGTTAAAAAGGAGAGGAGAGAGTACCGAGCCCTGAGGCACCCCATATTTTAGGGACCTAGGACTGGACTTCTCGCTCTCCAACCACACCGACTGGGTCCGGCCCCTCAGAAATGAGGAAAACCAGGACCACACAGTGCCCTGGATTCCTAATCCTCGGAGCCGTTCCAGAAGGATACCGTGGTCGACGGTATCGAAGGCCGCTGAGAGGTCAAGAAGAGCAAGGACGGACGGATGACCGCCATCCCGCTCTCGCCAGAGATCATCCATCAGCGCGACCAATGCAGTCTCAGTACCATATCCAGGTCTGAATCCTGACTGGAAGGGGTCCAGATATTCCGCTTCATCCAGTACCCCCTGCAACTGACGCGCCACTGCCTTTTCCAATACTTTCCCCAAAAAGGGGAGGTTGGAAACAGGTCTGTAGTTGGTTATGACTGCTGGATCGAGGGATGGCTTCTTCAGGAGGGGGCGCACCAAAGCATGTTTCAATGGTGCAGGAAATATCCCTTCCCGAAAAGACGCATTAATTATAGCCCCGACCCAGCCACCTGTCACCATCTTTGAGGCTTTTACCAGCCAGGCGGGACAGGGATCCAATGGACAATTAGTGGCGCGGACCGCCGCAAGGAGCCTGTCCACTTCATCTGGGGCAACAGGATCAAACTGATCCCAGATAACACAGCACGACTGTGCACTGGCTCCCCCCTGACCCTCCCCATCCACGCCAAGATTAAACCCTGAGCGAATCCGATCGATTTTCTCCACCAGATGGTCAGCAAAGTCCTCAGCCGATCCCTGCCAACCAGGCACAGCCCCCCCCCTACCAAGGAGGGACCTGGTCACCCGAAACAGGGTGGCTGGGCGATTATCAGCGGAGGCAATAAGGGAGGTGAAGTATTGCCTCCTCACCACCCCCATCGCCACTAGGTAGGCCCTAATAGCGGCTCTAGCTAGTGTCCAATCGGAATCATTCCTGGTCTTCACCCAGCGGCGCTCAAGGCGTCTCTTTGCCCGTTTGAGCTCCCGTAGTTCTTCTGTGAACCACGGGGATGACCTAGCTCCACGGGCTCTGAGAGGCCGTAGTGGAGCGATTACATCCAAGGCAGCTATCGTTGACCCACACCATAGGTCAACAAGTGCCTCGGGCGAATCGTGTTGCCGATCCAGGGGAAAAGCCCCCAGTTCCCTCTGGAATCCATCCGGATCCATCAGTTGCCGGGGGCGGGCCACTTTAATAGACCCTGCCTCCCTACGATGATGTGTTGCCCCCAGGAAGTCTAGAGCCACCAGATAGTGATCTGACCATGGCACAGGTGTTATGTCTAGCTTCTGTAAATTCAGATCACTCTGCCACCGCTCCGACAAAAAGACTAAATCTGGTGTGTGGCCACTGCCCCTGGTAGGACCCCGAATTACCTGAGCCAGGTCCATAGTTGCCATGGAAGCCATGAACTCCTGAGCCACCCTGGAACCGGACCCCAGCGAAGGCAAATTGAAGTCCCCCAGAACCATCAGCCTAGGGAACTCCAACGCCAACGCTGAGACAGCCTCGAGGAGCCCAGGCAGGGAGTCCCTTACCCTGCAAGGGGGCAGGTACAAGAGTAGGACCCCCAACTGACCCTTTGGGCCCAGCCGCAGAAGCAGGGCCTCACAACCCAGAATTTGTGGAGCAGTGGCCCTGGTAACTCCTAGTGACTCCCTGGCTATAATGGCAACACCACCGCCCTTGCCCTCATCCCTAGGCTGGTGCCAAACACCGAACCCGGCTGGACACATCTCTGATAGAGGCACCCCATCCTCTGGTCTCAGCCAGCTTCCAGGAATAGTGATTCCTTTTTTAAATAGGTCACAGCTCCTTCCCACAATTGTGGTTTTTAATGCTGAGAAATGACTGGAAGTTTTTTCCACTATGATGAAAGTGGAATCTTGCCCCAATCTTGTTTGTGTTATTTATTTATTGAATCCTTGTTTTCTTTTTTCTAAATAGCAGTCTGTGTTGCCTTTGGAAGATCCCAGATCAAGAATTTAGCCCTGGACCAGCCAAACTCATGTGGTCTGAAGAAATCCATTCATGAATAGTATGGTGGCGGTGGTGGGGTGTATGAAAACCATCAGCCACCCCTCTTGCTAGTTCAGATCACTTGCCATGTACTTTGATGCTCTATACCAGGAGTTCTCAACCTTTTTAAGCCAGGGCCTGGGTCATGCTCCCTAAGACAGCTTTGGGGGGCAGACGGCCATTTTGCCCTTCCTCCACCACATTGCACTTCTGGGTGTGATGGAGGCAGTGGGGGGTTTACATGAAATGGCACCAGGGGCCACATCCGGCCCGTAGGCCGCAGCTTGAGAATCCCTGCTCTATAGCAGTGATGACAGACCTTGGTACTCCAGGTGTTCTTTGACTTCAATTACTAGAAGCCCAAGTCAGCACTCTTGCTGATCAGAGCTTCTGAGAATTGAAGTTCCAGAATATCTGGAGTGCCAAGGTTCACCATCACTGCATACCAAGCAAAACAATGCCGTGATTCAGTGTGAGATGTTTCCTATATACTGGACCTTTATGTGTCCCCTATTTCTGACCTGTCCATTCATACTCAAAAGCGTGTGTGTTTTACTCAATTCGTACAAATATATTCCTCCCATCATCCCTCCCCTGAACATCACAAAGGCTTGGCCACAGGGTAGCTGTGGTCTTAGAACTTATTTCCCTCTTCCTTTACACCTAAATGCCCTTAAGCAACAAGCAAATCATGGAATTCCAGCTGTAAACAAGTCACAAGGAAATAACTTATTCATGTTTATGCTATGATTGCATGCAAATACTCTCATAATCCAGGACATGAATGTAATGCAAATATGCTCTTTGAATTGCACCACCCAAGACGGTTCTCTAAATCACCAGTACAGTATAGTCAGTCTAGCCCTACTCTTTGTTCACCATTTCCCACATGCTCTGTGCCTGCCTGCCCTCCAGATGACTGAAATAATTTAGAACGGCTTTTAAAACAAAACAAAAAGTGCCACTCAAGATTATTGTCTTTGTGTTTTGATACATCACAGAAGGTTTGCTCTCCTTAATGTATGACATCCCTGTCACATTTTTCGTGAGGACTTGGTTTCATCTTTAGGTTCATGTGAAAGAGGATCTGATGGATAATCCAAAAGCTCACAAGAATTTTCATTGCCTGCCAGGACTGTTGGGAAGGAACCGCAACTCAGTGGTGAATGATCTAACTCAGCGTGCAGAAGGTCACCAGTTTGATTCCCAGTTACTCCAATAAAAAGGATCATGCTGCAGGGAGGAGAAGATTCTGGAAAGCTGCCACCACTAGTCAGAACAGATCAAGCCTGAGCTAGACAAGCTAGTGGAAAAGATCATCACCTGTTACTTCTGACAAATGGAAATGCCTACCAAATCCCTTGGGCTTTGGTTTGGTGCGAGGTGATGAGAGAAAGGAAGTGAGGAGCATGTAATATAGGTAAGAATGTTTCTGATTAATTGGGAGAAACCAGGAGGCGACGTGTTGGTGACATTTTTAGCATTCAGGAGTTGAGGAACATCTCAGCAGTTTAGTTATCTGGCTGTGGAGTCAGATGTTGAGAGTTTGATTCTCTACTGTGCCTCCTGAGAGAGAAACCAGCCTCTGTAGTTGTGGGCAAACTGCACAGTCCCAAGAGCTCCCTCTAGATAGGGTTGCCATATGTCCCGGCTTTCCAGGATTTTCCCGGATTCAAGCTGTCCCAGCCAGTTCAAGAAAAAAAAGTCCCGGATTTTTAAATTTGAAGAAAGGAAACAAGATCACCCCTTACCAAGGGATTTTTGCAAAGAGTTAATTCACTGCATCCCTGCCTTTCTTTCAATTATCCTGCTTGAAAGTGGCGAAGGCAAAACAACCCGCCAGGGAGGGCAGACACTAGCAAGCGAGATAATTGAAAGAAAGGCACGGAGGCAGTGAAATAACTCTTTGCAAAAATCCCTTGGCACACCTTGAAGTTTGGGGGACAAGAAGTCGTCCTCAGCCCTTTTCCTTGAAAGCCAGGAGGGAGCAAGAAATACCCATATCTAAGAAGCCAAACCTCCACCATACACTGGGACAGAGGATTCCTTCTTCATGGAACCACAAAAGGGTTAATTGCATAGGGTCTGTATTCCTACAGAGGAAGGGAACAGGCTGAACAGAAAGTGAAGAGTCCTTCATTGCAAAGGTCCTCCTCCAAAATAAGTTCCTTCCTGTCTCCTGCTTTTCTCTTTACTGAGGGAAATGGAGGCACCATGGACTGCATTGCTGTTCTGGGCCCCTCTTTAGAACTTTCTTCCAAGGGACCCTCACGTGGGGTTTGAGGGTGAGTCTATTTCTGTGTGTGTGTGTGTGTGTGTGTGTCCCAAAAAAATTATTCAAAAAAATAAAAATAGAACCATCAAGAATAGTCTTTGGCAAGATGAATCACACAGGGGAAAAACTTCTTGACTACAGTTTATTTTAAACTGACTAAGGCTGTCCACCCTGGATGGAGATTCCGTGGTGTCTTACAGCTGCGGTCTCTGACAGCCCCATCCGCATGCGCAGTTTGAAGAATGCAATGACGTCACGTGGCTGTCCCGGTTTGGCGGGAGAGAATTATGGCAACCCTACTTCAAGAGCAATAGAATGGGAAACCACATCTGTATATTCTCTACTTAGAAAACCTTGGAAGTTGGAATCAACTTGATGGCATGTGTTGAGGCACCAAGGAGACAATGATTTTGGAGTGTGTAGTCTGAGAGAGGTCAGAGAAAAAGGAGTGAGGAGGAAAAGAGATAAGAGAGTGAAGGATTGTGCTGAATGAATTTAAAGCTGAGGAATAACAACTTTCTTTTCACTCTTCTATTTCAATAAACCTATTTGTTCAATTCAAGCTGAATGATACTGAGTTCAACACCTTGGACTGGCCATGTGAAGAGTGTTGTGATAATAATAATAATTTCATGTCAGAAATTATCCTGGGTTGAAAGGATTTTTGCGGGAGAAACTCCTCTCAGGGAATGCCCAAATAAGGCTCCTTTCATGTCCCTAAGACCTGGGGCACAGACGGGCGCTCAATTCATCATACAGTACCCAGGTTTCGAACTGCTGACTTGCTGGCCTTCCAGCTAACAAGACAAGCTTCTTAACCAACGAGCCACTGCAGCCCCTAGTGTTATTATGACTTGAGTGAAGGGGCAAACAGAGAGGGGGAAGGGGTTAAAGAGTAGTGGCAGCAAAAACAGGAAGAAAAGAACTAAGTGAAGGTTATTAAATAAAACATGTCTAGTCCAGTTGTGGTTTAAAGAGACCATTGCCTGAATAGTCAGGTTACACGACAAAGGGAGGTTGGACATCAATATCACACAGAACGAATGTAACAGTTACCATAACCCTTCTAATTTTTGAAATCATTTAATTCTTGTATTCACATCCAGAGATGGAGAAAGGTACTTTGTCCCACTACAGCTCCCAGTCCAAAGTAATATTTTTTTCTAATCCCTGCATCATTCCTGGTTCCTCTTGCAAAGATATCAATTTAGGCAAGCTTCCTCAAATTGTTGAGTACAGTAAAACCACACATAAAGAGTGCCTTGCTTAGAGACTAACTTGCTTAAAGAGCAGAATTTTCTCTGAATGGTCACCTCGCTTAACAACTAAAATCAACCAAAAACTCACCTAACAACTAAATTGGGGTTCGCAATCCCCCCCCCCCCCAGAAGTCACAATTGGTCACTTACAATGGTATTTCACTTAAAGAGCAAACTCGCTTAAAGAGCAATCATATGGAACACATTATGCTCTTTAAGCGAGGTACCACTGTACATACAGTACATATTGAATTCACACCACGTTGATAATTAATTTGCACAGTTTGCAATTTACCCAAGGCAAGAGGCAGACAGATAAGTATCCCAAGTGAAGGACAAAAGTTGGATAATACCTAGGGAAAAGAATGATATGGCACGGTGTCTTCAACAGTCATGCAACTTGCTACTTCCCTTTTTAACACTTAAAATAAATTTCAAGTGTGATTTTTTTCTGTAAAACAAAACCAAAAGAGGAAATGGGTGCGATGCAAGCAGTGGACACACTTCATACAGTCAACATGCTTGCAAGAAATGTTTGGTGATGCTGTTAATGTTTGCTATTGTTATGTGTTGCCAAGTTGCTTCCAAATTATAGGTGTTCCCTGATGTCTGAAATGGAACATTTTATTCTGCGACCACCTGCCACTACCTCTGCCTCAAGACTGTACCATTTCCCTTCTACGGAATGTATCCTCTCAACTTCTTGGACATTCATTCCAAAAGCTCTTCAGAGGATCTCACACCAAGTGTTTCTGTATTTCTTCGGTTGGAAATGAAGGCTACTGTTGCTGTGTGCATGTGCATACGTTTATCTATGCCAGTGATGGAAAGTCTGAGGCCATGTGCCACAAGGCCATTACAATGGGATTACTCAGAGGACCAACTCCTCTTCCCATTACACCTTTATTGTTTCTTAAATATTGTTAGAGGACACCCTCATTTTGAAAGGATGGATTGACTCTCCTGAAGTTTCATAATATGCAATGTCTTTGAGGAGGGCGGGGGACAAGAATATACCACCTTTTTGTGTTGGGCCCTACTCATACCTAGAATATGATCTCCAAGAATTTATTGGCTTGAAATTGAATTTGGCCCTCATAGTAAAAGTGGTTACCCAACCTTGATACATGTGCATGATCTTACACCAACTAGATATTTTCCACCTAGTAAAAAAACTTTAACCCTCCTTTTTTCTCCCTTCAATTTTTAGCCTTCCTTTCTTCCACCCTAACATCATTCCTTCTGAATGTCGAAGGGTTTGTCCTGAACCATCTGGTTTGTTTACAACCAGCTTGTGAACTTTGTGTACAGAAGGTGGGGCTCACTAAATATGGAGAGGGGTACATCAGGGCCAGAAAACAAAGCACCAGCAATTTTAAAAAGAGAAGTATTTGGATGTCTGGCTTTGCTATTGATTTCTTGGGTGTTGGCTGTCAGAGGAGTCCCTCTGCCTGTGAAATGTGAAGAAACCCATTGTTCTCAGAAGCCTTCTGGAGAGGAAAACATATATTTCTCAAAAACTGTAACCATTTTTTTTGGGGGGGGGGTCCTTTTGATGGTGGTGTGTACACAAAGTCCACAGGCTTGATATAAACAAACCAGGGTAAATTTTTTGACATTCAGTAAGAACAATATTAGGGGGACAAAAGGAGGACTGAAAGCAAAGCAAATTTATATACCACCCCATAGCTCTATCAGTCCCTGGAAAATAGATGGGGAGGAAGTAGAAGCAGTGACAGATTTTACTTTCTTAGGATCAAAGATCACTGCAGATGGGGATTGCAGCCATGAAATAAAAAGGTGACTGATGTTTGGGAGACAAGCTATGAGAAACCTGGGGAACATAGTGAAAAGTAGAGACATCACCTTGCAAACAAAAATTCGCATAGTCAAAGCAATGGTATTCCCGGTGGTAATGTATCATTGTGAGAGCTGGATCATTAGGAAAGCTGAGCACAGAAGAATAGACGCCTTTGAAATGTGGTGTTGGAGGAGAGTTTTGAGAGTCCCCTGGACAGTGCGGAGAACAAATAGGTCGATCCTAGAAGAATCAACCCTGACTGCTCCTTGGAAGGTCAAATAGTAAATATGAAGCTAAAATACTTTGGACATCAAATGAGAAGAGAGGATTCACTTGAGAAAACCTTGATGCTGGGAAAGGTGGAAGACAAAAGAAGAAGGGAGTGGCCAAAAATAAGATGGCTAGATGGTATTGTAGATGCAATGGGCACAAAGCTGGGTGGGCCGAGGAGGAGGATGGAAAACAGAGGTGCCTGGAGGGCACTGGTCCATAGGGTCGCAAAGGGTCGGAATCAACTGTGCGACTGAACAACAAAAACATGCTTAGTGTACTCTCTGGGTGGTTCACAGATTAATTAGCATTTTGCCCCTAACATTCTGGGTACTCATTTTTCTGACCTTGGAAGGATGGAAGGCTGAGTCAACCTTGATCCCTGGTCAAGATTGAATTAACATCCTTTTGGCTGAAGTACAGCAGTTTAACCACTACATCACCAGGGATTGAAGGGATAAAGAGAAGGAGGGCTAAAAATTGATTGACCCATTTTTTTCTTAGGTGGAAAATATCCAGATAGTGTAAGACATTAACACAAATCATTCCTCATATGAAACAATGAAAATCCCTTTACATGAGTCACTTGACAAAAGATTACAAGAGAAAAGCCCCAAATAATATGCTACAGTTGGCGGATGAGTAGGACTGGCAACTGTTAGCTTAGCTTCAGTTCTGTCTAGACATCCGGACCCTGGGGGACAATACATTCACAGCAAAATTTTGGCCACAGATTCCATAGAGAATGCAGAAAAAATACTTCTAAACATATGCATATTACTTCTAAATGTAATAGGATAGTAAAGTCTGGAATTTCAATAGAGGTGGGGTGGCATTCAGTTAAGTGTTAATGAGGATGAGATAAATCATGGTCATTCTGAAGATCTTGCAGTTGCTTTTTTTGAGTATCAGCTGTACCATCTCAGATGAATGGACTAATCGCTGAAACATAAATAGGGGAGAAGGAAGCAGTATGATCAGGAACTACAGCTCACTAATGAGGTGGTGTATCCACTTTGGAGGCTTCAGTATCCCTGCAGATTGCTCACCATATGTGGGAGTATTTGTCTACAAGAATGAGATGCCAAGACAAGGGTGGCCCTGAAACTAGTGGTTCCAAAGTGTTCTTGCTCTACAACCTCACTCCCTGGGATCAGGCCTCTTAATGGCCACAACTTGAAGCTGGCTTCGTATATCTTCACCCTACTTATTTGGTAGAGGATTTTCTGAAAACAGCATTAGACGCGGTGGGGGGAAGGAATTATCCTTTCCCCCACTAAGGCCAAAGTGAGCCAGAAATATTTGGGAATATTTATAGAATCTGTCTGCCAGGCTGCACACATTTATCTGGATTAAGTTCAGCAATTTGAAGTAGGACTTTCTTTTCTTTTTCAAATACTGATGAAAATTACACTGTAAATGCTATTTTTTAAAAAAATTGATTTTATCTGAACAGCTTCAAAGGGGTGGCCATTTTGTTTCTCAAATGCCCTTGGAGGGGGGGCACATGAAATGGCATCAGGGCCCAGATCTGGCCCACGAGCCTTAGGTTGGTAATGGCAATACAAATCCGCAAAAGAAATAAATAAACCCCTGCCCTAGACAGAAACAACAAAACAGTAATCAAAATTGTGGATGTTTTGGCTGGCTTTTACAGTATTTTATGGTTAGAATTCAAACGAGAGTGCTCAAAACTGGCAACAGGGACAGTAGGATTCTGGGAGTATGAAATGAGCTAGGTTAGGCTGAGTAAAGGTAACTATTGTGTATGTAATATTATGTCAATGCTTTTTGTAAATAACTGATCCTCCATTTTGAGTCTCCTCCACACCATACTATCGCGAGACTTGGTTTGCGCCCTTTTTCCCTCGAGAAGCAAGAAGGGTTCCCAGTTTAGGATCACCCCACTATCTCCCCATTCCTAGCAACCAATCCTATTGTTTCCCACTTTAATGTATCCTTCCCCAACCTGTATATAAGGCGCTGCTGCGCTCCTGTTCTGTGTGTCAGTACCTGAATATAGTGTTTGACCCCATTATGCTGGCTGCTGCTTCTTGATTACTGAACACCAAATTGGCAACGAGGATGGGATGGTGTCCCAACAGAACATCACAGGTCCCTTCGATGTAGCAACTCCTGAGCGATAGAACCTCTACGAGAGGCAGTTCCATCACGCCATGGCGGCCGAAAACATCGTGGAAGAAGACCTAAAACGGTCCTGTTTTAGACACCATATTACCCACTCTTCCATTATTAATTTTTGAAAAGTGCCATATTACAAGAACCACAACATTTCTGCTTTGGTGCCAAAATTACTCCAACTGGCAGTTGTCCTTTTTAAGTTGTAAGAAATTAAGGGTCTTCAAAGAACAGGTGGGGTTGAAGCTGAGAGAATCTGGTATCTCTGTGTTTAAGCTGCTTGAAAGATTAGATTTCCTTTTATGAGGCTGGCAAGATTTGAAAATCACCAGGGGAAATCTTTCTCTCCCTCTTTACTATCCATCTGCAGGCAGTTAGAAACCGTGTTTTTCAGGCCAGCTCTTTGCCAGTGACTTCCTGCCAAAGATTTCGGCCGCTATTTTCTTTGCCTCCCCTTCCAGTTTTTATATTGTTTATTTTTAATATTGCACCGTGCCTTGGGGCTTCTTGAGGGAAAAGGGCAGGATATAAATATCTCAAATGACAGCAGCAGCAATAATGATGTGTAGGTCTATCACAAGTGGCAAGGGTTTTTCAGTGGTGGCACCCTGCATATAACTCCTTTCTATCAGATACAGTACAGTACTTGATTTTCCCTCAAACTCCTTCAGATGCTATTTAAAAATTTATCTCTTTGTCCAGGGCTTCACGGAGCAAGGAAGCCATCTATTGCTCTTTGATTGCTGCTTGTATTATATTACTTGTATTATTTTTAGCAGCACTTGTAATCTGTCTTTTCTTGTTCTTGTTCTTCTTCTGCCGCATCCAAATCCGAATATAGTGATACCTCATACGACGTCCAGACTTGGTTCCACAAGTTTGGACTTTATACGGATTTGGACTTTGTATGAGGCATGCAAAATCCTAGCCGTGATGCCTCATACAACGTCCAAATCCTTGCCGCGATGCCTCATACAACGTCATTTCCATAGAGATACATAGTACTGTAACAGCACAGACTTCAGGGCAAAGTCAAGAAACAGACAGGAAACTGACAGAACTTTAAGAAATCATTGTCTAAAGGCTAAATACATTAAAAAAAAACATGTCAAACAACCCTGATTGTCCAAGAACCTGAAGAATGCTGCAAAAATCCCAGGAATGCTTCTAAAAATTCTGACAAAAAATTCAAACAATCCAAAATCAAGCTCAAAACCACTCCTAAACACTTCGCCTTGTGCAAAACCCACAAGAGCAATGCACGTATGTGTCCTGCCTTTTATACTGCCCGGACAAAATGCAACATGGGGAAAACCCCAATGCCTCATACAAAGTTGCAGCGACTTTGTATGAGGCAACTTTTTTCAAGGAATTAGGCGATGTTGTATGAAGAGGACTTTGTATGAGGTATTACTGTATTGGCAATCATAGTTGCAATCAGCCATGATAACTATCCTGAGAATATAATGCAGTGGCTTTTCATCTGCCTTCCGCATTGCAGCATGACACCTGTACCACGGATACAGTTCCATCAGCCACTTTCTCAACTTGAGCCCTTTTGGCAAGCAAAGTTCTCATCAGCCCCACACCAGGATTGATGAAGCTGCTGTCCTCTGTCAACATGGATTCAAGTGGGATTAATTCACTTGGAGACCATCACCCTTCCCTGTGGACTTTGGCACCAAAGGCTGCTAGTCCTCAGGGTTGTTAGGTTAGTTAACTGCCGCCTGACACTCAACGTTGAGTTGCTAGCAGTATAGTCAACTCTATTACCATAGCAGGATATCCTATGACTGTACATATTTGTAATGTTAACTTTGCTTTTAATGTGAAAATCATTAACCATCCTGGAGTCTCATGAGAAAGAGTAAGATATAGTTGGAAGGAATGAAAGAAGCTGGTCCTAAGCTACAATATTTTCAGTAGTATGTTAACCATCTACAGAGCTAAGATTTCACCCAAACAGCATG
This sequence comes from Bradypodion ventrale, assembly GCA_035047345.1. Lineage (NCBI taxonomy): Eukaryota > Metazoa > Chordata > Lepidosauria > Squamata > Chamaeleonidae > Bradypodion > Bradypodion ventrale. The sequence continues at coordinate 17,926,682 of JAWDJE010000003.1, read as the reverse complement.
AGAGTTCACAAATGGCTTCCCAAGTTTCTTTTAAGTAGCAGAGTACTTTATAATTAGTGCACGTGTATTGAGACACTGCTGGGCTCCTATTAATTATCTGCATTGCAGCATATACTCCACACCTGTGTTTCTTTCCGCTATTTCACACTCACTGAACGATCCTCTTAGTGGTGACATTAAGGGGCCTTCATAAAGATTAACAATAGAGACTACATTTATATTGTTACTTTTTTTGGGGGGGGGACCCAATGTGTTTGTTTTTCAGAAGCAGCAACTTACATGAAATATTAATATTAAATGATGTAAATGGGCTGTAGTGGCTTAGTGGTTAAGACACTGAGCTTGGCAGGTCAGCAGTTCAAGACCTGAGCACTGTGTGACAGAGTGAGCTCCTGTTGTCTGTCCCAACTCTTGCTAACCTAGCAGTTTGAAAGCAAGATATTGCAAGTAGATGAATAGGTTGCGCTTCGGCAAGAAAGGTAACAATATTTCATGTGCTCTGGCATCTAGTCATGGAAACATCTGCAGGTGCAGATAGTGCTGGGTCTTTGACTGTAAACAGAGATGACCCCCCACTCTCCTCCCCAGAGTCAGACACATCTAGCTTTACAGTAGAGTGGCATTTACCTTTAAATTATGGGGAAAAAAACATTTATTTCACATTGTGAGTTTTGTGAATTAGTTTATTAACACATAGAAAGAAATGGGGGGGGGGATGAATTACACAAAACTGGCTCAATGTTGCTCTTGTCTGTACACTTGCCAACAAGTTATTTTTACTAAATGAAATTAAGAACATGTTGATCCATTTTTCAAAAATAAATATGAATTAATAAGATAAGTGGGATTCTTTTTAAAAATAGAAAGTTTGCACTTAAATATTTATTACCTTGTCTTTCCTAGAGAAATTCCACAGAGTCACTGAGCACAAATATATTACTATTAGCAAGAAAAGGAAAAAGGGTAGCTATAGTGCTTGTAACTGTGCAAAATTACTGTATTCACAGCATTTATTCAACAATGCCATGCAGTCCAATCCAGAAAATAAGTATTAATTCATTAGAGGTTCAAAGGGAAAAGAAGATAAATCCTAGGTAAAGGTAAAGGTCGCCCTTGTTTGAAAGCCAGTCGTATCCAACTCTAGGGTTCAGTGCTCATCTCTGTTTATAGCCAAAGAGCCAGCGCTGTCTGCAGTTGCAGACATTTCCATGGACATTTCGCAGGCATGCCTAGACACACATGGAAACACTGTTTACCTTCCCACTGAAGTGGTACCTATTTATCTACTAGTACTTGCAATTTCTTGCTTTTGAACTGCTAGGTTGGCAGGATCTGGGACAGAGACGGGAGCTCACTCTGTCGTGCAGAACTAGGGTATCGAACTCTGACCTTCCAGACTTTAACTTCAGCATATTATCCACCTGAGCCACCGCAGTCCCCTTGACTGCAGTGAAATCCTAAGCCACCTCAAGGTCCTTGGCGGGGAAATCAATTTTTGTGTACAACGTTTTTTGGGTCTCCTCACAAGTCATTCAAGAGTTAACCAAGTCAGCCTCTAAACCCCCTCACCCCCTCACCAAATGGTCTGTATGGACCACCAGGCAAATGCCAGTAATTAGTGTAAGAGATAAAGCAAAGCCATTAGTAGATAGAAGGGAAACTCAATCTGTTTTACAAATGGAAATGAAGCAGCAGCTTCAATTATAGGATTTTTTTAAAAAAAACAACAACAACATGCAATTTAGCAAGATGTTGATTTCCGTTTCTTTCACTTCCTTTTGTATTTTTTAGATACTTCAGCTCAAGCACTAGGCAATATATTAAACAGACAGATTCTGGCAAGGCATTTAATAATCATGTTCTTGTAATGTAGTTCTCTTTGGAAAAGAATGTATTTACAGTTCAATGGGTGGGGGGATGTTTTATTTATTTATTTATTTATTTATTTACATTTATACCCTGCCCTTTTGATGCAAGTACCACCCAGGGTGGCTTACAAAATATAGAAAATACAATAAAGGTAAAGGTTGCCCTTGCTAGAATGCCATTGGTATCCAACTCTAGGGTTTAGTGCTAATCTCTGTTTACAGCCAATAGGAGTCCCTATTACTGGATTTTATCCTAGTCTGCATGAAAAGTAGCTCACTGATGAATCACATTTTTTTCACCCCATAGTCTTTCTTCTTTTATTATTCAGACAGAAGAAGCTAAGAATATTGGTAGAAGCAGAACAAACAAACATCGGTTTCATGGATACTTTCCCTGCTGCCTTCTTCAGCACTGCATAACACCTTCGGAGCCCCAGGAAAATTGCAGATGAATCTGCCCTGTGATGAAATGTTGGAAGCCTATTGCATTGAGCACAATACACAATGATCCCAGCTCTCTGGCATTATGAATGTTCATAATGCAAATTACCCAAGTGCCTAAGGATGAGATGACGGAGCAGATGCTGTAGTGGAAAAAGGAGTGGGGGTGGTGGAGCGAGAGAGAATGGGAAGATTATAGATTTTCCTTTGGTATGTGAATGACAGACTTCTTTTGCTTATCTCATGACCAAACGAGTTTCAGCCACTGAAGCCCACAGCAATCATTCAGGTTTTCACACAATACCCAGAATGCTTGCATTTTAGAAAATCGCCAAAGGATTTCCATAGCTTGCTTCATTTTCACAGTACTGCCAGCTACTGTTTTGACTGTGGACAAAATCTTTGAGTTACAGTGCAAGATTATGCAATTCGGATCTCCCAGTCCAAAGGTAATTCATGGTATGAAATCCAAACATTTCTGAGTTTGCAAATGGGGAAAATGCATTATATATAGAAATATAAAAAAATTATACAGAGGAAGTAGGAAATGGCTCACTTCTCTGATATGAAACTGTGGGCATTAGCTGAACCAAAACCTTGAAAAGAGTGGAAGTGATGGATTTATACATTCCTATAATGGCTGATGCATCACTAATAGTGACAAGGCAATATATCTGCATCCGGCCTTGAAACTCCGGACAATTGATGGTGACTCATGTGATGTTCTCCCATTTTTAAAAAGCATTCCTACACATAATGTATATCTGCTTCATTGCACAATCTGAAACATTTCCCCCCCTCTTACAGCTCTCCATTCTGACAGAACTGTGGGATTTGCAATTTGGAGAGGTTTAGTGAAACTCTGTATCAAAGAACTCTAGTTTCTGTATATCATCCTAGAGCAGGGGTGGCCAACCTTGGTGCTCCAGCTGTTCTTGGACTTCAATTCCCAGAAGCCCTGATCAGCAGGTGTGCTGAATTGGGCTTCTGCTAATTGAAGTCCAAGAACAGCTGGAGCACCAAGGTTGAGAAACACTGGACTAGAGAATGCACTATGGCTCCCCAGCAGAATATTAGCATTTTGTAGAAACGAGCCATGACAAGTTAAAGTAAAAAACTGGTTTTGTTGTATAATAAGGTTCTTCTTGACTTCTTCTTTTATCCCTTCAGGTGCTGAGGGGGTGTTAAGGTTGTTAGACTTAAATAATATCCTAGTCTGAAAGAATGTAACAGAAGCATGACCTAGTTCCTGTCAACAGCCAAGGACTTGATTCATTGGAAGGCTATGTTCCCAGCTACCTAGAAAGAATGTTATGGCAAGAGAAAGACTAAACTGGCCCATCAGCCAGAGGAAAAGCATCTGCAGGGAGCTCCCTAGTTAGTACTGTACTTGAAATGCCACCTTCTCTGGCACTGTAGAAGCACTGACCTGGCCTCCTCTGTCAGCTGAAGGAACAAGAAATTCTCATAGTTATTTATTGCAAGAACCCTGGGAGGTAGGGTTGCCACATACACATTACCAAGAAGAGGGCAAAAGAGGGGAATAACTTCCATGTATCTATGTATAAATATAAAATCACATATGAAAGCTATGGTTTGAACAAGTACAGTGCATCTCACTGAAGTTGACAAGGCTGTAACCAGGTGACCTGTGAGCCTGCAGAGACTACTGTCCAGATATTTGCTCTGATGGGCAACATCAAGGTCCTTGATCTCCTTTCTTGTGGTTGTTTATCACCAATGCAGAGACCTAGCCTCTGTTTTCATTACTGGTGTGAGATATTTTGTGAGGCAAAGTCAGGACCCACCATGGCAGAGGTCAAGAAGTGCAGTGAGACCAGAAAAGGAACTGTTATTCACATGCCCATCCGTGTAAAGTTTTGTTCTGCTTTGGCCACCCAAACTGCTAATTATCTCATGGGGCAAGCATAAGCTCCCAGTGCATGGCACAGATGTGGGCCTCAAGATTGTTAGGGACTTGAGCAATTTGGTGAAAACTATGTCTGATGAAGTGTAGTTGCTCCACAAAAGCTCACATTAAAAATATAGCAGCTAGTTTTTAAAGTGCTGCGGTGTTTTTGTTTTTTGTTTTTGCTTCTTGATATGGTGAAACTATGTGTCCCCCAAACACAAGATTAGAAACACTGCAAGGAAGTGAGAAACTTTCACACTGAACTGTGGTTCTCCAAGATGAGAATTATGGAGGACAATTCAATGCTACATGTCTACAATTGCAGTGTTAAATAATATAGTCCAGACACAAAATGTATCTCTTCATTTATGATTTTTGGAGATCAAGACCTAAGATATTTTATAAGAACATAAGAACAGCCTTGCTGGAACAGGCCACAGCCCATCTAGTCCAGCATTCTGTCTCACACAGTGGCTCACCATTTCCTTCAGGGTATTCCCAAGCATATTATGAACATATAGAGCAGGGATTCTCAACCTGCGACCCGTGGGCTGGATGCAGCTTGCGGCACCATCTCATGGGGCCCACCACCACCTCCACCACATCAGGAAGTGTCATGTGGTGGAGGAAGGGCAAAATGGCCATCAGGCCCCCGAAGCTGTCTGGGGGAGCGTGACCCGGCCCCTGGCTTTAAAAGGTTGAGAACTCCTGAAGTAGAGTTACTGAAGACACGTTTCCACCATCTTCCTAGAGATATAGAGATCTTATGTAAACAGGGAGGAAGTTATTGCTTATAGTTTGGGCAGACACATACTTCTTGTTTGTAGTCTCACTATCCTGGGGTTTGGTATTTAAAGGCTATATAAACAGTCATTTTCATGCAACCTTGTCTTGTGGAGAAGGTGATTTAGAGCAAAACATATTGAATCAACTCGTAAATACATAATTTGTAGTTGTGTTGACTTGGCTCATAAAGAGATCAATAGAAAAACACTGTAAATTTCCACATAAGCCATAGAGTGATTTGTTTTGGGTCAAGGTTTTCAAACTAGCAGAACTAAACTATTCAACTCAGTCTCCCACATTCTTCCATAATGTTTGGTAATTAGAGTCATTACAAAGTGTCTGACCAGATTTAGCCATATGAAACCCCCCAAATAAAAATGTTAAACATATAGCATCCCTCCATAGGACTCTATGTTATTCTGGAGGAATACACTTGTCTATTACTATTTATGAGTGTAATGGCAGCAGGTCTCAAAAAGGTATCATGAGTTGGCCAGTTTCTAGCTTGTTGCTTCCATTTTTCCATTAATAAAAGGTCTGGGGTCTCTTTCATTATTTTCCAACTGAACATTTTTTAAATCTCCTTCTTCCAAGCCAGAGGGAAGACAGTCATAAGTACGAAAGGTGAAGTCACAGTGGATTCCTCCGCTTTAGGGCAAGCTTCTTCCTGATATTAAACTTGACACAATATACCCATCTGCTAGAAAAACATGCACTGTCTAGATAGTAATTTCCTCCTTCTACTGTACTCCATGTTTTAAGTCGATTACCTGGTTTGCTTGCAGTGTTGTGTTCATGTTCCTACATTGAGGTATCATTTGTTTTTTTAAAAAAAGACCAGTGTGGAATCATGGGTACCTGCTCCCAGTTAATATACAAAAGGTGGGCAAACAGTACCTCATCAGGTTGTTTTTATGGTTGACCACTCCTGTCCCCAAGACTCTTCATCACCCACAGAAGATACCAAGTCCATTTGAGGAAAAGAGACAAAGCTTCCACATAATTAGTCCATATATGATGTCCATGATGACATTCTTCTTGAAGATAGACTTCTAGCAAGACAAGAGTTTGCCTGGGATGAGCTCTACTACTGTAGAAATAAGTTCTTCCTCAAGACTGCACTTCAGGATTGTTTGTCCCAACCCAGACACAGAAAGAAAAAAGCTGATCAAGAACACAGATCTAGGAAGGGGGAAAAATTTTTCGCTCATCTGTGCTACTTAGAACTAATGAAAGCTACAGTCCAACAACATAGGTTGAGGTTTCTGTGTGTGTGTGTGTGTGTGTGTGTGTGTGTGTGTGTGTGTGTGTGTGTGTATCTGTGTCTGTGTTTCCCATTGATGCTCAGTCCTGTTTCATATCCTTCTTTAGAACAGAAAGTCAGTGTATTGATGTAAGATGACAGCAGCAATGGCAGAAATCCAATTTCTATATCATGATAAAAAAGAAAATAATTACAATAATCTAAATCTAAATGAGTGGAGTAAAAGTAAGAGGAGAAGAATGAAAAGTGTAGATGCAGCCAGGTATTATTTATTATTATTACTATTTATTATATTTCTACCCCGCCCATCTAGGAGATTTTCCTACTCTGGGTGGCTAACAACAGAAAACTCACACATTAAAAACAGTTACACATTTTTTTTTTAAAAAAAATACATATAAATATACCAGGAACAAAAAACCTATTGCCGACGGAGAGAGATGAAATAAAAGACCCAACGTTCTGCTGTTGGCAATATATTCTTAAAAGCCTCTTTAAAAAGAAATAATTTTAACTGTTTTTTAAAATATAGGTATTCACTATTCTGTCCACCATGGCTTTGTTTCTTCCAAATTAACAGAGGTCACAAATGTAAGCATCTAAATCAGTTCTCAACCTTTTAAAGCCGAGGCCGGGTCACGCTCCCTCAGACAGTTTTGGGGGCTGGACGGCCATTTTGCCCTTCCTGCACCACATGGCACTTCCTGGTGTGGTAGAGGCAGTGGGGGGGCTCATGAAATGGTGCCGCAGGCTGCATCCAGCCCATGGACCACAGGTTGAGAATCCCTGGTCTAAATCATAGAATGTTTTTTTCTATATGGCCATACGTTAAACATGGTAACCAACCAATATTTGGGCCATACTATTTCATGTTGTGGGAGGGCCCTTCACATACCCTTCTCCTTTAATTAAGGCAATTTACCTTCCACAAACTTCTACCATGATAAGTTTCAGAGGTCTATTGCTTATAAAAATGATAGATGCTGAGCTGTGAATCTGAAACCTGGAATCTTCCATCTACCTGATGAGGTCTAAAGGCGTCTCACATTTCAAACCAATGTGATAAATATTTTCAGAGCTACAGCATGTTAAAAACCAGTGAGAATTGACACCATTGACTTCCCTCTTCTCATTCCATTATTTTTTGGAAAGGTATATCATATATTTTCCATCACGTTTTGATGAGAATTACTAAAGTACTTAGATTGTTGAAGAAGGAAATCCTTTGTTGATTTGGTGAGGTTCTGAGAAACAGTTCAAAACTTATTAAGTTTTTTATGCCCCATTAAACCCTATAAGGTGAAGTTCCAGACCAAATTATTCCATGCTGTCTCCATTCTTCATGCTGATGATACCATCTTGCCAATAGTCTGATTGACATTAACTGGAAAATAAACAATGACTATAGCTACCCCCCCCAACTGTTTATTTATTTATTTATTATTTATTTATTATTTATTTAGATTTATATCCCGCCCTCTTGCTCCAGGGCAACTCAGGGCGGCGTACAACATATAAAAACATTACAATATAAAACCCCATAAAAACTACAATAAAAACTCTTTATAAAACCACCCCATGTCTAAAAAGACCCACCCCTTCCCACAATCATTGAAAGGACATGTGACATCAACTGAGCCAACATGCAGGAGTCAATACCTCGTCGGCCCCCCAAACTTGTCCTGCCAGCCAGGTTTTTAACCCTTTCCGAAAGGGCAGCAATTCTGACTGAAGCCTTAAGTCTGTCGGCAATTTTTAAACTTTAAGTAGCCCTTTATGAGGGGTTATGCCTACCAAATAGATAGCTTTTAAAAATCTTATTTTGTGCATGGTGTATTTTTAAACATTGACATTGCTACACAAGAACCTGTGGGATGCAGTGTGTAGAGCTGGGCTTAGGGGACCTGGGTTCAAATCTCTGGTCAGCCATGGAAACCCACTGACAGTGGCAAAAATAAACAACATACATTGAACTTGACAATACATAACAGCATTGACACATATAGGAAAAGGCTGAGCAGTTCTAAGGGGGGGGGGTTGTTAGAAAAACAATTGTCAACTGAGGTAAGTGGGAGGTAATTGGATGTGTTCTGTTATTCTGTCTGAGAGACCAATAAAGAAAAAAGGGAGGTAAGTGTATGTTGGTTGGGAGGAATGCTAGAATCATGTTCAGGCTTCCTTAGAAGTTTGCTTTTTCATACATGTCATATCACTCTATGAAATAAAATTTATATTGTACCAGTTTTATACATCTCGCAAGACATAGGATGTTTATATAACAATGGAGATGACAAACGACACCTGCTATAGGCCAACAGGGGACTGGCAGGAAGTGAGAAGAAAGGAACTTAAATCTTGCAGAACATATTTAGACGTGATTGTAGACTAATTTGGAGGTTTAGACCTCTGACTGCAAAGTCAGACACTGTGAGTTTGATACCCCATGGTGTATCCAAGAAGAACAAAAGGTACATCCCAGGTGTCCCAAAAGAAGAGAATGACAAAATACTTCTATGGAAAGTTGAAGTAAACTTTATTTTATTTTTATTTATTTAGTTTTATTTATTTATTTTTCACGCTTATATACCGCCCACTCAGATACAACCCAACTCAGGGCGGTTTAAACTTGATGGCAATGAATATACAATTAGGTAAAGGTAAAGATTGTCCTTGCTCGAAAACCAGTTGTATTCGACTCTAGGGTTCAGTGCTTATCTCCGTTTACAGCCAAAGAGCCAGCGCTATCTGTATTTGCAGACATTTCCATGGACATGTGGCAGGCATGACTAGACACCGGAGTGCATGGAATGCTGTTTAACTTCCCACTGAAGTGGTATCTATTTATCTACTTGCAATTTCTTCTTTCAAACTGCTAGGTTGGCAGGAGCTGCAGGCATTATGAAAAAATAAACTCTACTGATCAGGCAGGACAAGTTTGTAGAGTCTTATCACAATGATATCTTAGCATTTTGGTACTGAATGTTTGGATAGAAATGTCTCTCAAAAGAATGTTGTAATTTTTAGATAGCCTTAGTAAAAGTGTTGACCTATTATTATGCTTTTGATTCTTTTTCCAATCAATGTATCAGGTCACCTATATTTGTGGCTTGTTGAAATGTACATCTTGCCCATAAATTGAGCGTTCACGGAAATTAAATTATTACAACCATTAAGTAAAGGTTGCTTTTGCTTGAAAGCCAGTTGTATCCGACTCTAGGATGCAGTGTTCACCTGTTTGCATCCAAAGAGCCAGTGTTTTCTGTAACTGTAGATGTTTCCGTGGTCATGTGGCAGGCATGACTAGACACTAGAGTGCAGAGAATGTTGTTTACTTTCCCACTGAAGCAGTACCTATTTATCTACTTGCAAATTCTTGCTTTTGAGCTGCTAGATTGGCAGGATCTGGGACAGAGATGGGAAGTCACTCCATCAGGTCTCAAACTGCTGACCTGCGAACCTTCCAGTCAAGTTCAGTTTCTTAAGCATTAAGCCACCCCAGTCATCTTTACAACCATTAGGTAAGCGTTTACTGCATATGTATTGTGCAGATTGTCTAGAGAGAAAAGAGATTCAAAGAGAGACTAATGGCACAGGATAAGAAGTGTCCTTTTCAAAAACTATGGAAATTCAAGCATTTTTTTAAAAGGAAGAAAACTCCACTGACTTAAGAGTTTAAGCAATCTAATGTTTGCTCAAGCTCCACTAAGCCAGGAAATTGGAAGCTAAGACTGATGCATTAACAAATGTGCCATGTGATCAGGAGTTATGTAGTACATTATTGTGCAAGATATTTTTGGTTGCTTTGTGTGTGTGTTTTTAGAAATCAGTTAATTGGAGACTCCTCTATGCAGATTTCTCCCTCATGAGGGGAGGAAGCTCAACTAACATGAATGATGATAGGATACAACCCATTCCTCTACATGTTAGTTCTCAAACTACAGTGATTTGGAGGTGAGGAAGCTATAGTTAGGATGAAAACATGTGAGCCCCCACTTGTATTCTCAGGTGATATGACCCTGAAACACACCCAAGAACACCCAATCAGATGACAATTTAGAAATTGTCAAAGAAGAAGAAAAACATCACTGAAAGAGGACAGAAAGAGACATCAATTTTGTAACTTTGCCCAGGTTGATTTGCAGGTATAACTACAAAATTACAGCAGGGAGCTGAACCTAAGTATATCTCACCAGCACACAAGATATTTTGGCTAACAGAACTATATACCTGTTTGCACTCCATTTGCAAACTGCAGGGATTCTTATAATATAAAAGCAAAAAAGCAAAGCAATCACACTTCTATACCACCCAATAGCGCTTTTGAGGGCAGCTGCGAGTGTTCAGCTCACATGGTTCCCATTCCTCAAATCACCTGCAGCCGCGGGAACTCCCGCAATAGCAAACTACTACTGACCCACCACTGAAGATGGGCGTGACCAGGACGACGTCACGCCGGTAGCAGCCAATGAGCTACCGTGCAGCAAGATTCAAATGTATTGTACCACCGTATATAATGTGAGGTATCTCCACCATTACGACATGTTCATGCTGACCATAAATGAATAAACCTGTGTTAGTCCTTCCTGTGACTCCTTCTTTGTCTTCCGTGCAAGACACCAAATTGGCGACGAAGGTGGGATCGATGGCGAATCCCAAGGTCAAGCCGTACCAGTTCGATGTCAGCGAGCCCGAACAATGGGAGCTCTACGAGTGCCAGTTTCGGCACGCAATGGAAGCCACAGGCGTCGACGACGCGAAGATGTGCTCCCACTTCCTGGCTCAGGTGGGGCCGGCCACGCTGCAGATCCTGATGACCCTGGTGGCCCCCCGGAAGGTGGACGAGGTGCCCATCGACCGTATCCTGGAGAGGCTACGTGAGCATTTCCAGGCGCCCGTCTCGATCTTCCCAGCCCGGGTCGCGTTCCACAGGCGAGACCAGCGACCGGGCGAATCCGTGTCCGCCTACGCGGCGGCCCTCAGGCTTGCAGCGGTGCATTGCCAGTGGGACGACCTGGACCAGGCCCTCCGTGACCGCGGTTTGAGGGACGAGGGGCTTCAGAGGAGGCTCATGACCCGTGACCATCGCCTCACGTTCAACGAGGTACTGCGGGAGGCCCAAGCAGCCGAGGAGGCCAGGAGTGGAGTCCGGCTGTTCAAGTCCCAAGGGGCCACATCCAAGAGGGCCAAGTCACCAGTGCAGGCAGCCCGGCGGACACCAGCAAAGACGGCCTGGCGGGCCCCCAAGCCGCCCGCCGCCGCACCAACGTCGTCCGAGGAGTCGTCCACGACAGCGGACCCCTACTCCAGCGAGGACGACGACGTCCAGAGGATCAAGAAGCGAGGTGAGAAGCGGCAGACCCGTGGACGGCAGGACCGCCGCTGCGACGGTTGTGGGGCGGCCCACGACCGCACGAGGTGCCCGTTCCAAAAGGCCGAGTGCCACAACTGCGGCCGAAAAGGACACATCGCCCAAGTATGCAGGCGTGGGCGAGTCGAGGACAAGGGCAGTTCCAGCCATTCCCAGACGCACCAACGAAAGGCGGCCGGCACCAGGAAGGTCTCAGCCAGCTACAGCGAGAAAGGCGTGAACCGCGTGGGCCTGGAGCACCGGCGTTTTTTCATAGAGGTACTGTTGCAAGGGGTCCCAGTGAGGATGGAGATAGACTCGGGGTCATCTTACTCCATCCTGTCCCAAAAAGAATTTATGCGCATTCCCCCAGAGAAGCGGCCCAAACTGCGGGCCATGAGATCCAATCTACGGGACGTGCAGGGAAATGGGATCCCGGTGTTGGGGGTGGGGAACTTCAAGGTGAAGTTCAAGAATTACTCTGAGAAACTGCCCCTAGTGGTCCTCAAAGGGGGGAGGTGCTGCCTTTTGGGAACGCAGTGGTTTGCTCCCCTGGGGATCGAACTGTCCGGCATTAACGCCATCGAGACTGACCCAATGCGGGACGTGTGCGACGCACACCCGGACGTTTTCAAGAAGGGGCTTGGGAAATACAAGGGGCCCCCGGTTTCCTTTGAGCTGGACCCAGAAATCCGGCCCATCCGCCTCAAGCCAAGGAGAGTGCCCTTCGCCCTCAAGGACAAGATCGAGGCTGAACTGGACAAATTGGTGGGGCAGGGGATTTTGGTTCCAGTTGACTCGGCGGAGTGGGAAACGCCGATTGTTACAGCCCTCAAGTCAAATGGGGAGGTCAGGATTTGCGCGGACTATAAATGTACGATAAATAAGGCCATTAGCCAAATGCATACCCGGTGCCCGTGGTCAGCCGTTTGCTGGCCACGTTACATGGGGGGAGGTGTTTCGCCAAACTAGATCTGGCCCAGGCGTACCAGCAGCTCTCTGTAACCCCGGCTGCTGCCGCCGCACAAACGATCGTAACGCACAAGGGGGCGTTTAAGGTAACGCGCCTTCAGTTTGGCATGAATTCGGCCCCCGAAATTTTCCAGTCCCTCGTGGAACGCCTTTTAAAGGGGCTTCCAGGCGTCCTCCCATACTTCGACGACGTGTTGATAACAGCGGGGAGCGAACTAGAGTTAGCAAAGAGGCTAGATGGGGTTCTCTCAGTGTTCGAGAGGACAGGACTGCGATTGAGGAGGGACAAGTGCGTATTCTTCGCGAGGGAGGTTGAGTTTCTAGGGTTTAAGGTAACCCCGGACGGAATCAAACCCTCCGAGTCCAAGGTTGCGGCCGTGAGAGACGCCCCTTGCCCCACCGCGAAACCGGAGCTACAGTCATTTCTAGGGCTCCTAAATTTCTATCACTCCTTCCTGCCTTGGAAGGCATCGGTTGCGGAGCCACTGCACGCGTTACTTAAGAAGGATGCGGTTTGGCGGTGGGGGGACAAGCAGGAGAGAGCATTCAAAGAGCTCAAGTCACTCCTATCTTCGGATGCTGTCCTGACCCACTTCGATCCGAAAAAGCCAGTGGTACTAGTCTGCGATGCGTCCCCGGTGGGGGTGGGGGCAGTCCTGTGCCACGTGTTGGAGAGCGGGAGGGAAGCCCCGGTGGCGTACTACTCAAGGTCCCTCTCGAAGGCAGAGCGCAATTACGCGCAAACAGATAGGGAGGCCCTAGCCATAATTGCGGGAACAAAGAAGTTCCACGATTTCCTATACGGCCGCGAGTTTATGCTGGTGACGGATCACAAGCCGCTTTTGGGGATCTTCACTACCGGCAAACCCACCCCGCAAATTTTATCCCCCAGGATGCTGCGTTGGGCCATTTTCCTCAACGCCTACCAGTATGAGCTGGTCTATCGCCCAGGGAAGGAGATCTCACACGCGGACGCCCTGTCCCGATCCCCTCTCCCTAGTTTAGGGGACCCTACATGCGAGGTGGAGCAGGAACACCAAGTCCTGCTGATTGAGTCTCTCGACTCACCCCCAATTGTCCCGGCCGACCTCGCCAAGGCCACGGCGGCCGACAAGATACTGGCCCAAGTTAGTTCCTGGGTTAGGAAAGGGTGGCCCATTTCTCCCCCCGAGGAACATTTCAAGCCGTTTTTCAGGCGCAGAGTAGAGCTTTCTCTGGAAAGGGGCTGTTTACTCTGGGGCCAGCGGGTGGTTATCCCAGAGAAGCTGAGGGCCAAAGTGCTGAGGCTACTGCATACCAGCCACCCTGGGATCGTGCACTCCAAGGCTCTGGCCAGGAGTTTCTTTTGGTGGCCCCAGATAGACGGGGACATAGAACGCTTAGTGGGCACGTGCGAGAGCTGCCAGAGCTCTCGGCCCGAGGAGTCCCGGTTGCCCCATAGGGAATGGGATACAGCCCGCAGGCCATGGTCCCGGATCCATGCCGACTTCGCTGGCCCCTTCCGCGGGTCCATGTTTCTACTGGTAGTCGATTCCTACTCCAAGTGGTTGGAGGTAATCCCCATGAACAGCACTTCCTCTGCCGCAACCATTAAACAGTTGCGCAAGCTTTTTGCCTGCTTCGGCCTGCCAGACGTCCTTGTTAGCGATAACGCTAGTACCTTCACGTCGGCAGAGTTCAAGACGTTTATGGAGAGGAACGCCGTCAGGCACATAACCGCTGCCCCGTTTCACCCCGCCACAAACGGTCAGGTAGAGCGCCAAGTGCGCACTACGAAAGACGCACTGCGGCGCATGGGTCCCGGTGAGTTGAACCTGCATCTGTGCCAGTTCCTCATCTGCTACAGGACAACCCCCCTACCTTCAGGTTTTTCCCCAGCCGAACTCCTCATGAGGAGGCGTCCGGTAACACTTTTTGACCGGATGGATCCGTCCAGGGTGGAGGATGAAGGGAGAAATATAAGCATAGGGGGAGAGAGCTCCAAAAGTTTTTCGGTAGGGGACCCGGTTCACTGCAGGAACTACGCGGCCTCAGGGCCGGCGTGGGTACCAGGGACAATTGTTGAGCAAACGGGGCCGGTATCCTACAGGGCCGAGACTAGTTCAGGTCTACTCTGGAGAAGGCACGCCAATCAACTCAGAAGGCGAGTCACCAGTGAGGGGGAATCAGCGTTAGGGTCATCCCCCACCCGCATTACCCAAGGGGGAGACATGGAGGATACTTTGAAAGAGAGGGATCAGTTTGATGATGATTATGAGTTGCAGTACCAGAGGGGTGTAGCGGAGTGGTCCCCCACCCGTCCTAGCAAGAAGAGGGGTTTCAGTTCAGCCCCTGGTACTTCCAGTCCCCCCAGCCCTTTTGTTTTAGAATATACCATAGCTCCAGCTCCCCGGAGACCAACACCCCCAGGACAGGCAACAGGAGCGAGTCCGCCCACCACAGTCTCTAGAACTCCCGGGCAGGTAACGGGGGTGGCGAGGCCACGAGGGCTTCTTCGTCGGTCCCGAGATTCGTTCTGGGGGGGTCCCCAAGCTCCTCGAACGGTAGGCAGGGATTCACTTCCCAACTGTTCATTCCATTCCCGTCCCCCAATGCAAGGTTACCGCAGACGCCACACCGAGCCACTAATGAGTCCTCCCTTTCCATTGCAGGGCAGGGCTCCGCGGAACCAGGAGCCTCCGGCTCCCCTGTGTTAAGTCAAGCGGCCGCACGACCCAGGCGAACGTGAGGCAAGCCACCATGGTTGAGGGACTTCGTCCCATCCTAGGGGGGAGGGATGTTATGTATGTACAATGCTGCTTAAGAGATGTATGAATGTAACCTTGTACAATGCTACTTTAAGAAATGTATGAATGTAACCTGACCACATTACAATGTAACACAGCTGTAAAGGAACGCGAGTAAGCTGCCCATAGAGGGCAGCTGCGAGTGTTCAGCTCACATGGTTCCCATTCCTCAAATCACCTGCAGCCGCGGGAACTCCCCGCAATAGCAAACTACTACTGACCCACCACTGAAGATGGGCGTGACCAGGACGACGTCACGCCGGTAGCAGCCAATGAGCTACCGTGCAGCAAGATTCAAATGTATTGTACCACCGTATATAATGTGAGGTATCTCCGCCATTACGACATGTTCATGCTGACCATCAATGAATAAACCTGTGTTAGTCCTTCCTGCGACTCCTTCTTTGTCTTCCGTGCAAGACACCAAAGCTTTCTACAATAGAACCCCGCATAACGAAGCTCTTCGCTATGTGTTTTTATCATTATGCAGATCAAGTGGGCGATACCTTGTATAACAAAAAAAATGTTCATTATACGGGGTTTACGTTAAGTGGGGTATACCCTGGTTAACAAAAAACCCCATATAACGAGAAAAACTTCTTTATGCAGGGTATCGCGCAGAGCACACAGATGCTTCGTTGTGCAGATTTTTTGTTATACAAAGCGTTCGTTGTGCGGAGTACCACTATATATGATTTCCTGAATGACAGGTGATTCAGTCTATGAACTCCCACTAAGAGTACATAAAGGCACATTCCAGGCTCTGGGCAACCACATGTTAGCATATGGCCAATGTTTGTAGCAGCCACTTTTTGGGGCTACAACTCCTTGAGTACCATGAATATCATGGCCAATTGTATTTTGTGAAAAATAGTCTGAAAACTAACTTTTGCAAACTGGGCTTCAGCTTCTTCTTCTGTGTCTAGGCCAAAGCTTACTATCAAAGCGAAGACACCATTGGTGAATTCATTCAATCATTCCTTTCACCTCACCTAGTGTGAGAAAGATTAGCTGGCACAACAATGTTGCCGTTGCCCGGGGCACGACCAATTGTGGTTCAAATAAACCACA
Organism: Bradypodion ventrale; assembly: GCA_035047345.1. Classification (NCBI taxonomy): domain Eukaryota; kingdom Metazoa; phylum Chordata; class Lepidosauria; order Squamata; family Chamaeleonidae; genus Bradypodion; species Bradypodion ventrale. Next base: position 17,910,235 of record JAWDJE010000003.1, on the reverse strand, counting down.
ATCTTTGAGGAGCCTCTTTCTGTGTACCTTTGGGTTTCAGCTAGGCATGCCCTGTGAATTAGAATCTGTGGTACAATCTAAACAACACAACAGAAGGGGAACCGAAGACTAAACTAAAAGACAGAAGGAGCAAGCCAGCAGTCAGAAAAAAACTGTTAATGACGCGGAAATATACCATTGTCTAGGCCTGTGATGGTGAACCTTGGCACTCCAGATGTTCTTGGACTTCAATTCCCAGAAGCCCAAGCCCTCATGAATCTGCATGAATGGGTTTACTGCGATTCATCTGGTCTGCGCGGCCCTCGTCGTTCCTGGAAGTGGAAGTAAAACTCAACGAGGGCCAGATGAATCGCAGTAAACCCATTTGTGCGGATTCATGAGGGTTTGGGTTTTCTGGAAATTGAAGTCCAAGAACATCTGGAGTGCCAAGGTTCGCCATCATAGGCCTAGGATGACCTTGCTGTTCATGTAGAAGAGGAAATAATCTCATATTCCTTTTTCTCCAGGAGGATTCAAAACAGGCCTGGGAGGGCAGAATCAGTCCAAAGCCTTTTGAGGGTCATTTAACAGCTCCTGACAAATCTCACAAAGAAACAATTTCCATCCCCACAGGACCCACTCTGTACTGCAGCATGCTGTGAGAAAAGGAAGACAGAAATAGAGAAAAAGAGCAGTTTTGTTTTTGCAATGATTCTGATGGATGTTGTGCTCCATTGTACAGCAAAATTATTTATCCTTCTTCCAAGAGCAGAAACTAACATTTTTCACCTCGATCTCTCTCCCCCCCCCCCATTTTAAAGTGTGTAGAGAACTTTATTTTTGTTGCGGCCTAGAAATGAAACAAAGAGACAAACAAATAAAGTGGAGAAAATGTTTTGAACTCTATTTCTTTTTTCAGCTGGGGGTGGGGGCGGTATAGCAGGGACCAGGTTTTGCCCATATCCCAACATGGTTTCAAGTATTGGGTCCAGTAACATCACACAGGTGGCTTCTGCCTGAAAAAAAGTATTATGTCTCCAGATGTTGATGTCCTCCATTCATTATTAGTCGGTGAGAATAATTATAACTTCCTATTTATCTGTCTCTATACACATCACCTAGCAACTAAAGTTACTTAAGGATTTTTTTTAAAAAGTGTAATAGAGTAGCAGAGATTGGTAATATTACAGAATTAATGGGAAATTAAATGAGTTACATTCATAGAGCTTTCTGCTTAATGACACCAGCTAAAGCAGGGATTCTCAACCTGCAGCCCGTGGGCCGGATGCAACCCAAGGGACCTTTTCATATCCCCCCCCCCCCGTCTCCTCCACACCAGGAAGTGCCATGTGGTGGAGGAAGGGCAAAATGGCTGTCTGTCCCGCGAAGCTGCCTGAGGAAACATGGCCCAGCCCCTGACTTTAAAAGGTTGAGAACTTCTGAGCTAAAGGGATTTTTTCCCCTCCCTTTCCTGCTAGGAGAAATTTAGAAATATGAAAGAGGGGAGAAACAGAAAAAGCCAAAGCAGAAACACATATTTCTTTCAACATCAGTTTAGGGACAATAAGATTTTACATGGACATCTCTTCTAGTGGGGATGAGTTTTGGCATTCAAAATGTATACAAGCCAAAAGTAATGTACAATACAACAAAACACATTCAGCACAGTGCATTCAACATCTTTTCTAATAGCTCCTTTGGATGGATTTCACTTAACACCATTTGTCTCTCCAGCAAACACAAAGGTAATTCAAATAGTGAGGTAAACGTCACCCTTGCTCGAAAGCCATTTGTATCTGACTCTAGGGTTCAGTGCTCATCTCTGTTTATAGCCAAAGAGACAGTGCTGTCTATGTCTGCAGACGTTTCCGTGGATGTGCGGCAGGCATGACTAGACAATAGAGTGCCTGGAACACTGTTTACCTTTCTATCAAAGTGGTACCTTTTTATCTACTTGCACAGGGAAGGGTGGTGGTCGCCAAGTGGATTAAATTCCACTTGAATCCATTTTGATGGAGGGCAGCAGCTTCATCTATACTGGCCAGGGGCTGATGAGGACTTTGTGTGCCAAAAGGGCTCAGGACCAGAATGTGACTCACCCACGGTGTGATGCGGAAGGCAAATGGAAGATTACTGCATTATATTGGTCCCAGGACAATCTTCATGGCTGATTGCCATGATGGTAGCCAATATTCAGAATCAGATACGGCAGTTGAAGAAGAAATACTGTGCTGTTTTGGGTTCTACCCTTTGGTCCTGGATCCTGTCAATCATTGGCATATGGCCTCTGAGAATTTGTGAACAGAGCATCCCTCAAGCTTCCCCCAACACTGTGTGGTTTAAAATAAGGACTCATACAAGGAGTGATGTGAAAGTCAGTGGTAGTATGCAATCTTCATTTATGGAAGACTATAAGCTCAAACCTTAAATCAGCTAAATCCTCCACCTCAATGTAAACATATCTACATGAACAGAGACAGGCTTGACCACAGTGTTTATCTTTTCTACTTGAGTTATCTGGCATGTTATGTATTAAAGATATGACCAGTCATGTATGAAGGTAGTGTACTTTTGTATTGTTCTGCATTTATATAAGCCAGCCAGAAGCAGAAACCTAAGAATGCAAACACAGCTCAATAGCTGCTTATGGTCACACGATAGCCACCCTTCTCATTTGAATACTCAGAGGAAACAATAAAACCCAGTTGTTAAATCAGTCTAAGAACTCACCCCATTACTAGCATAGCAAGTTGCAATCAGCATGGCTTGGTGGTCATGTATCCTCTTTTAAAGACTGCTTGATGTTTCTTTCCACATTTTATTTATAACTTTTTAAAAAAAAGATGTTCTCTGTTGGAAGGGATAGGTAAAGGTAAAGGTTTCCCTTGCTCGAAAGCCAGTCGTATCCGACTCTAGGGTGCAGTGCTCATCTCTGTTTCTAAGCCGAAGAGCCAGCGCTGTCTGCTTCTGCAGACGTTTCCGTGGTCATGTGGCAGGCATGACTAGACACCGGAGCGCACGGAACGCTGTTACCTTCCCACCGAAGTGGTCCCTATTTATCTACTTGCAATTTCTTGCTTTCGAACTGCTAGGTTGGCAGGAGCTGGGATGAAGACGGGAGCTCATTTCCATCCTGCAGTACTCGGGAATCGAACTGCTGACCTTCCGCTTCCCAGTCAGCGTCTTAGCGACTTGAGCCACTGCAGATGGGAAGCAACAAATACTGTCTACCATTATAATCGATGGCAGTTTTCAAACATTTTACTCCAACCACCCCATTAAATCATATTTGAATCCACAACCATACATCTGCATGCTTGTATACTGTGTAGAAGATTCTTAAGAAGGTTGTTTATTGCTATAAATGTTCTCCATTTTATTATTATTTTTTATTTGAATGTTTCTTTTCACATTATATTTACAGCTCTCACAGGAAAAGCCTTAACTAAAGAGAAATGTTCCATAGCAATAAAGAATCTGTCAAACCTTTAATATTAATATGGTAAATATACAATAAGAGATTCTTCACTGAATAACTGCAAGACAAAAACAGAGAACAATCTTAAAAGAAATAAACAGAAAATGCTTATAACCTAAACAGAAAAAAGGTTCTAACCTACCTACCTTTCCCTTACTGAGAAGTTTAATTCTTCTTCTGTTGTGCTTATTAGAGTTAATTAATCAAAATTGTTAGAATGCTAATGTACACACACACACACACACACACACACAAATACAAGGAATGGATGTTCTCTACCCTGTTTGATCTCTCTCTGGTTTAATAACATAAGAGATAAAATCAATCATATTATAAGTCTTTCTGTTTCCATATTCTTCTTGATTATTTTAATGAATGAGATGATTTCTTCAGTAATAAAAGAGCCCAGTTTGGGGATTTTTGTAAAGAGAGCCAGTTGCCCTGTGCGCCTGAAGTTTCAGCTTTCAGATAACAGTCCTTACTCAGTGACGGGCTGGTCCATCGGGCAACTGGGACTCAGCCCGGGGCACCCCCCAGTACCATGATGCCCCCCTTGGGTGCCAATCCAAAGAGCTGAGCCGAGCTGTGGTGCCCGGAACAATTGAGCAAACGAATGGGGCTCCGTGTTCCTCTGCCTGCCTTCCTCCTGCCAAGGATAAGATTACAAAAGTAACTCCATTGACAGTGGAGCTGCCATGGCTAAGAGGTTGCAATTTTGCCTTGTAAGCAGAAGGTTGTTGGTTCGATTCCCCAGAGGGAAGTTGAAACTAGAAGGTGAGTGGGAATGTATGCATTTTGTTAGGGTTAGAGGCCCTGTCCAGCGCCCTTTTAGCATCCAGCGCCCTTGTAGCGTAGCCAGCATGCCACTGCCCTTATTAATGGCTAGCAAAGCCATTATCAGTTTTTAGTGAATCTTATTACATTCATCCTTCTTTTAAAAAAAATCATGCAGAAATAATACTCTGCTTAATTTCCCTGTCTGGTTTTAGGACTGAACCTTTGCGGTCTTGAAAGCGGAAGCTGCCTTGCCAAATCTATACAGATATATCTCTTGCCACTACAAATCTGCTGACAAGATCTGCTTTTTTAAAACTAGGCCCAGGTACCTTTTGGGTATTAATTTAAATGCACTTAATTTAATATATTTTTTAATGCTAGGCCCTAAATCCAGGTACTTTCCCATTCCTGCTGGTGCCAGGAATTTCTACCTGAATATCCATGCTCCAAGCAGCTGCGTAACTGGCATGTTCATCAAAGCTTAGCTTACATAATAAGTGGTACAACTGGGAAATCAAGCTTTTGGAATGCCACGGTAATTCACATTCCACCAAATCTCTTGAGATCTGAATTGTAACAGTTTAGCTGAAATAATGATTAATCAGTTAATCAGTAAACAAACCAAAGGTTATGCAACTCAGGATCTTCAAAATGCTGCTTTGCATAATTATGGCATGTTAAGTTTCTAAAATGTCTAAAAATCTATAAAGCTCCTATTTGGAACATTGCAAAATATTTACTAAGTTGCAATTCTCTATTTATAAATTGTTCTAATGGAGCAATGGAGGAAAAACCCACTGAATTTATCAATTTTTAAACCTTCTTGCCTTTTACAGATAGCATCTTGGTTAGAGATCCAAGAAGCTATATTATGTTTGCAGTAAAAAAAAGTTCCATATTTTCCTGGAATGTTCCTTTCTTAGTAGAGGAACATTTGGTGGCATATGCATAAATCAGGTCAAAAACATTTTTCAAATGGGCCACAAAAAACATGTGTTCACGATTGCTGAATTCTATACATGTCAGCTGGAATGTCAAATCAGGATGTTTCAACTTGGCTTTCATTTTATTTGAAGCTTGCATTACATTTTTAATTGGAAACAGTGCCTGCACAGGGGCTGTAAAATGTTCCAGAAGTTCACTACTTACACCGGATGTGATATGAGTTACATTCTAACCTTTAGCCCAGTTGTTTCTTCCGTTCTCATCTCTGTCTGTCCTTTCTTCTTCCATTCCTGCCTCTTCCATTCCTTTTATAATTCTCTGTTTTCCTGTTTATGTATGTGAAGGAAAAAAAATCAAAACTACAAAAAATAAACTCCTTTTCAATCTTATTTATTTAATTTTTATCCCACCCTACTAAGCACAAGGCCGACTCAGGGCGGCTTACAACACATCAAATAAGATACAATATAATAAGATACAATACAGCAAAAAGAAGGCAATATCAGCAGGCGAAAGGAACTGCTGAATGAACTCACCAAAAGACATACCTGTCAACCGTGGCTCCGGACAATCTGGGACTTGCGCACAACGGTTCTGCGCAAGTCGCCTTCTACGCATGCGTAGAAGGCTTTTACACTTGTGTAGAACCCTTTTACGCTTGCGTAGCCTTTTACGCAAGCAGCATAGCCTACGCAAGCGCAAAAGGGTTCTACGCAAGCGTAAAAGCCTTCTACGCATGCGTAGAAGGCGACTTGAGTAGAAGGGCTGCACAGTACCTCCTTTCCCCCACTGCCAAATTCCAGGGTTTTGGCAGCGCGGGGCGGGAAATGGCGCAAATTGGCGCCGAAAACCGTGAAATCCCGGCCAATCTGGGAAGGTTAACAGATATGCCAAAAGGTGCCTTCATTTTTGCAGTTTCACGACTGGCCAAGATACGGAGGAAGAAGCCTAAGAATGTTACAACAACTCCCACTAACAGAAAAATGTCAGGACTTTAAAATGTATGTGCATACACATAACACACTATGGCAGGGGTTCCCTGTTGCGATCTGCCTACTGCAGAGGTGGAAAAGTAATGAGACGCACAAACTTATTGGAGGGTCCAAAGTGAGACGCCTGTCTCCTTTATTTTACAGCTAGTATTTATCATAAAACCTGGCTATACCTTGAATCAGCAATCCTACTGTTCTAACAAAGGAACTACAGTTACATGATGAATCTCTGTCACATTTCATTGACGTACTTCAGATAAGAATGCCCGGCTTCAGATGGCCAGGGAGTTAGTACAAAAAGAGATACATATGTTTAGGGTAAGAAGTTCTGGGGAGGAAGATTAATAAAGCCCCATATCAAGGTCTGAAATTCTTCCACACAATGGTCAAAGAACCATTGTACTGAATCGCAAGTTCAGCTAATTTACTCCCAGTTTGCCAGGAGTTCCAGTAATGCCAGATGGCATCACGGGCCCCACCTTTCAGAACTTGCTAAAGCTAAATAACAATGATTATAAATTTAAGGTGATCATGGGGTCAAACTAATATATATCAATATTACAGAAACTAATATATCATTACTATAGTTCCCAACCTTTTCAACCCAGGGGTCGGGCCATGCTGTTTCAATCAGCTATGAAGGCCAGATGGCCATTTTGCCCAGCTTGTGCGATGGGGGTGGCCATTTTGTCCTAACAGCTTCAAAGAGGTTTGTCATTTTGTTTCTTGAATTCCCTTGGAGGGGTGGGTGGGGCCACATGAAATGTTGTGGGCCAGATCTGGCCCATGGGCCTTAGGTTGGGAACCCCTGCACTATGGGATTCCCCCTCCTGATCCTTTCTTGCTCAGTTATTGAACCAGCAATAAGATGAAAGCTAATCTTTCTCCTTATCTGAACTTCTGTGAAAAGCTCAGTCTTGTTCCCTCCATCTTCTGGGCACTATTTCCAATTTCCGGCTCAGTTACCGACCCAGTGATAAGATGAATAGCTGTTCTAGCACTAATCTGAAATTTTAAAAAAATGAAAAATCAGAGGATACTGGAGATGAAAGACTGTGGGTGCGTGTTCTCCCAGTTCTGCAGACTTACACCCCATTTTTAAAATAAGGATCACAACTGACCAAATGGAAAATAGCCCATTCTATACCATTCTGGCATGAAAAAAATAAAAGCCTTTTCAATGGGAGAGAGAAATGGCATTTTGGGACCAAAAAGCACTGGATGGATTCATGTTGTATGTTTTATAAAAATGAATAAAATTCTTCTGTTTTATAAGCATAGCAAATCCTGGGTATTTTATGGTGTGGTTGGGAGCTTAAAGTCCATTGAGTTCAATGGAGTTTATCCCAGGAACAAGTGGAGGCAGGATTGTAGCAGTCCTATATGTCAAGAACAGTGAAAGAGATTTAATGTGGAAAAGTCAATGTTACCTATCCCTGCTCAACATGTGGAGATGAACACACTCAACTCAGAAAATCCCAAAAGAATATGGAAGCATTAGACATACATACACCTCAACTGATGCTCAGGTAGTTGTACCCCATCCCACATGACAACACATATGAAATGATATCACAGCACTTACCAGCAGGTCAGCCCCCAATCCCATAGACAATTCCAATCCTTAGGGTCAGACATTCCTCTAAACAGGGTTTTAATCCCAGGAGCAACATTCCATAGCCTCAATCTCCACAGAGTATGGAATTAGGTAGCAAGAAATAGTACCTCTACCCCTCCCTGTAAAATACACATCTTTTTCTATGTCTGACATAAATCATGTTAAATTAGTTTTTTGGCCTCAACCTTACTCCACCCAACCTTCCAAATTCTACATAAATTCTACTTTATCCTAGTCACTCAGCCGCTGTCAAAGACAGAAGCCAGATATCCTATGGGATTTTTGTATGTCCTAGCCAGGTGGAACAACTCACGTTTCACATGCAGACAGTCCTAGGGTTGAATCCAGGGCACAACTGTGGCATGCAAAAGTGTATATTACCCGGATTCAGTATGTTTCCCTGGTGCATATCTTAATGCAGGCCTGCTGCAGGGTTTTTTCTTGTCCAAGGTACAAGGAGAATCCAGAGGCTAAATTGTCACTAAAAGGACTAGATACGGTCTTTTTTAAAATTGGTAGATGTTGCAAGATTTAAAATTATGGACATAAGGTATATGAAATTATGAAATATAGGTAAAATTCGACATAGACTTAAATGTTTAAATAATTAAAACCTATTTTACCAGACACCGGCTAATTCAATAGCATTACCTTTGCCATTTACTACATCTTTTGTCTGTTCTAGCCAGGTGGGGCAGCTCACATTTCACATGCAGACAATTGCAGGGTTAATTCATGGGATAAAGGAAAGCCACCATCTCCAGGATCAATTCATGTGATGATGGAAGATTGTGCATTTCTTAGCTGCTGTAGCCACTGGGGAGGCACTGTGTGGATCGCACTCCAAAGAGCATCCAAGGATATCTTCCATGGTTTTTCTGCTGGTGACGGATGTTCAATCCACTAAAATATGACATGTGACAACAATACTCTGGTTCCATTAGAAAAAGGAGGAACATGTAGAATGCAACACAGACACTAGTTAACACTTAAAGAGCCCAAAAATTAGATTAGGATATGAAGTAGGGAGGGATGCACCTTAAGTCCCCACTCCTCATATCAGCATAAAGATTGGGACTAAGATGGTTAGTCCTATTATTGTGTTTTTATAATTAACTAGCATATTTTGCCCGGCGGTACCAGGCTTTTTAACATTGCGTTGGATAGTAAAGGGTTTCTTTTTTTTCTTTTCCAAATGGTGCTGGGCTCTTTAAATTTGTTTTTGAAGGTTTTTGTGGTTTTGTGGCTTTGAGGCGCTGTGTCCGCCTGCGGCGGACTTGTGCTCCCAGTGTGTGTTTTTTTTTTGTGTGTGTGTGCTGGCTTCCTTAGTGCTGGGCTCTTTAAAGTTGTTTTTTAAGGTTTTTTTGTTTATGCAAATTATATTTTAATTTGTTTTTAAATTTAATTTTGGTTTATGCAAATTTTATTGTAATTTATTTGATTTCTGTTTTTTTGGGAATTTTTTGAGATTAGTGTGAATATTTTTGATTTTTTGGCTAATTTTTTTGATTTGTTTGGGAATTAATCTTTTATTTTGAAATATTTTTGAATGTTTTTTCTCTTGTGTCCTCTGGGTGGGGGTGGTGAGCTTTGTTTCCTCTCTACAATTATTCTCTTCTGTCCTCTGGGTGCTTCCGGTTAGTGTTTCCTTTCTTAGCTCATTTGATTTCCGGTGGTCCTGAAGTCAAGACGTCTGTTGGTAAGCTCTCTGGGGTTTTTTTTGGGGGGTGGGGGGGTTGGATTTTTTTGGGGGAGGATCTGTGTGTTTTTGTTTGTTTGTTTTTGGCTGTGTTTGTGTTTTCTTTTTGGATTTTTGAGTGTTTTTGGTTTGTTTTTTGGGTTTAACTTTTTCAGTGGCTTTCTTTCCCGCGGGCCATGCTGGCTGGCCCGTGGGGAAGAAGGGCACCGGTGGCGGGGGGTTCCTTTTTCCCCCCCATGGACCATGCTTGCTGGCCCGTGGGGAAGAAGGGCTTGGGGGTGGGGGCTTTTTTTTTTTTTTTGCTTTCTTCTTCACGGGCCAGGCTGGCTGGCCCGTGGGGAAGAAGGGCAGTGGCGGCGGGCTTTTTTTTTAACTTTTATTTTTCGCACGCCGGCCGCCTCATCGTTCTGTGTGCTAATGGCGCACAGGACACTGGGGCTTGTAGTTTTGCCTGCGCGTGTTTGCATACTTTAGCGGTTTGTTTTCTGTGGCTTTTTTTTTGATTGGCCGCGGCGCATTTTTGAACGTTCCTTTTGCTGTGCCGCTCAGCCTGATTGGCTCTGGCACGGCGCAAGGAATGTTGGGAATTGAAGTTCCCTTTTTTTGTTTGCGACTGGGGGGCTCCTGCCCCCGGGTCGAAAATTTCAACCCGACAGTTACCTGCGAACCGGGTTCGGGTGAGTGAACGGAGGCCCATTACAGGCTAGTGGGGCCTGGTGCAACACCCTTTGTCACATTCCAACGGTTAACGCACCATTTTATAGGTATAGATAAAGGTAAAGGTCTCCCTTGTTTGAAAGCCAGTTGTGTCGGACACTAAGGAGTGGTTTTTGTAAGGATACTATATACCACAATTATCCCACTATCATAGGACTTCGTTCCATCTCTGTTTATAGCCAAAGAGCCAGCGCTGTCTTCATCTGAAGACGTTTCCATGGCATACCTGTCAAGCGCAGCTCCGGAGATTATGGGACCTGCGCAGAATGTTTCTGCGCAGGTCCGTTCTACGCATGCGCAAAAGCTTTCTATGCATGCATAGAAGGCTTTTACGCATGCGTAGAAGGCTTCTGCGCATCCCATTCTGCACAGATGCCTTCTACGCATGTGCAGAAAGGACCTGCGCAGAAGGGATGTGCAGTAACTCCTTTCCCCCCAATGACAAATTACGGGGTAGCGGCAGCTCAGGGCAGGAAAGGAAGAAAATCGGCACGAAAATATGGGAAATCCCGGCCAATCCAGGATACTTGACAGGTATGTTCCGTGGTCATGTGGTAGGCATGACTAGACACCAAAGCACACAGAACACTGTTACCTTTCCCGCCAAAGGGGTACCTATTTATCTACTTGCAATTTATTGCTTTCAAATTGCTAGGTTGCCAGGACCTGAGACAGAAGAGGGGAGTTCACTTTGTCACGCAGCACTCAGGTCTCGAAACTGACCTACTAACCTTCCAGCTGGTCATCATGCTCAGTGTGTTAACCAACAAGCCACTGCTGACGTTATGCATTTTTATTGTTTGAATAATATATTTTAAAAGATTGGGACTTCCCTATCTGTTTGAAACCTTCAAGGAAAGGGGTTTCTCCCACACTCAATCCATTTTTATTCCTTAAATCAGGAGTTCTCAACATTTTTAAGGTGGGGGCTGGTTGGCCATTTTGCCCTTCCTGCCATACCTGTCAACCCGTGGCTCCGGAAAAAACGGGACCTGCACAGATCACTTGTGCGCAGGTCTCTTTCCACGCATGCGTGGAAGCGCTACGCCGCTTGTGCAGCCCCTACGCAAGCGGCATAGTGCTTCCAAGCATGCGTAGAAGGGTTTTACACTTGTGTAGAACCCTTCCACGCATGCGTGGAAAGCGTTCCCCCCCCCCACTGCCAAATTACGGGGTTTTGGCAGCATGGGGCGGGTTATGATGTCAATCAGCGTCAAATTCCATGGTAATCCTGGCCAAATCAGGACGGTTGACAGGTATGCATCCTGCACATGGCACTTCCTGGTGTGGTGGAGGGGGCCACGTGAAATGGCACTGCAGGCCACATCTGGCCCACAGGTTGAGAATCCCTGCCTTAAGCGTTAAGATGCGGCACTGCAGTGGCTTAGTGGTTAAGACGCTGAGCTTGGAGACTGGAAGGTTGGGGTTCAATACCCGAGGTCTGCACGGCGGATCTTGGGGACATGAAAAGAGCCTCATTAGGGCTTCCGGAGCGGAGTTTCTCCAGCAATAGTCCTTAATTCAACCCAGAGTAATTTCTGACACGAAATTAATTTATTTAGTGTTAAAACAAGTCCTCGCATGGCTGGTTACACGCCCTGTGTATAGTGTGTGTGGTTTTTTTTTTACTTTCTGCCTTTCAGTCCCTCATAAACATAGAAGGCACTTTCAGACGAGAACCCAAGGCGGGAGAAACAAGGGGGGGGGGGGAGAGACGAGACGAGACGCCTTTCCTAACCGAGACCTGTGGGGTCGAGCAGGCTCGAAAAGCAGGAGCCTAGCTGTTGCGAAAAACCCGGGCGCCATTTCCTCCTCTTCTTCCCGGGCTCGTCAAGGCCTGCAATGGGTTCCCGCCCCGTCACAGCAAGGTCTCCCTCCTTTTGCATGTACACACCCCGCCCAGGGCGTTTTATTTTTTGCATGCAAGCTTGCAAAAAAAAAAAAAAAAAAAGGGGGGGGGGGGAGGGGGAACCCTTCTGTGGGTCTTGCAGCCCAATGCGGGGGCCCGTCCGTCCGTGTGGGTCTCTCGCCCTGCCTCCCCATCCCATCCCCCCACCCCCCACCCCCCTCTGCTTTGCAACATCTCTTTTGCTTTGCAACCGCTGGCTCTCCGGGGCTCTCGCCTCTCGCGCCTGCCTGCCCATCCCCCGGCTCAACCTTGAGAGCTCATTTTTGCCTGGCAGGCCACCTCCCGCCTGCCTGCGAGAGATTGATTCCCTTCCCCTCCCCCTCTCCTTTGCTCAGTCATTCAGACTTGGAAAGTCAATAACAAGCTGACATCATCAGTGGTTTGTGTATTATTACACGGCTACTTTCGAAAGCGCCCACTATCTCCGAAGAGAGGCGCAGCGGCGCCTGCCTGGAGTGCCTAAGAAAGGAGCACTCGGATTTTTTCATTATTTTCCCCCCTTTGGTAGGATTTGTTTTTCCTTCTCATGTCCCTCCCCCCAGATTTTCCTAAGGGTGGAGAGAGGGGGAGAGGAATATTTCCCCTGCAAATCCTTTCTCTTTCTCTCTTTGTGCTGAGATGCATTTTATTTTATTTTTCTGTCCCAGATCCCCCCCACCAACCTAACAGTTCGAAAGCAAGAAATTGCAAGTAGATAAATAGGGACCACTTCGGTGGGAAAGTAACAGCATTCCGTGCACTCCGGTGTCTAGTCATACCTGCCACATGACCACGGAAACGTCTGGAGCAGCAGACAGCGCTGGCTCTTCGGCTTTGAAACAGATGAGCACTGCACCCTAGAGTCGGATACGACTGGCTTTCGAGCAAGGGAAACCTAAATAGGGACCACTTTGGTGGGAAGGTAAACAGTGTTCCCTGCACTCCAGTACATAGTCATGCCTGCCATTTTGCCATCTTCAGTAAATATTGTACCTAGGTATTTGAACTCTGCCACTTGTTTTATACCTGTTCCCTCTATTTTAATACTTAAAGTACTGTACCTGTATGCTGTTTCTTTCCAATTTCTATTACTTCAGTCTTTTTTTATAATTACTTTTTTCTTTGATTATTAAATAAACTTGTTGCCATTATGTGCTGTTAAGTTGGAAGGAACTGACTTATCATGTCTAGTTATGCCTGCCACATGACCACGGAAACGTCTGCAGAAGCAGACAGCGCTTGCTCTTCGGCTTTGAAACAGATGAGCACTGAACCCTAGAGTCAGATACGACTGGCTTTCGAGCAAGGTAAACCTTTACTTTACTAAAAGCTTCCAAGGTAACGGAGATATTTAAAGAGTGATTCTACCAGTTCCACACACCCAGTATGGGCTTCCTTGGCTGTGCAGGGATTTACACCGAGGCCTGAGTACTAGTCAGTTCTTCTATCCATTATATCACTGTGGGTATTAAATGAACTAGGGCAGTGGTGGTGAACCTATGGCAGTGATGGCAAACCTTTTAGAGACTGAGTGCCCAAACTGCAACCCCAAACCCACTTATTTATCGCAAACGTGCCAACACGGAAACGGGAGGGAGGATGGACTCCCATTGGCCTGCTGGGCAGAGGGGAGGGGTGAACTCTGTGCTGAGGGGAGGGAGGAAGTGCTCCCATTGGGCTGCAGGGCAGGGTGAATTCTGTGTTGGGACGACAACGGTGTCTGTCCCCATAGAGAGGGCTCTGAATGCCACCTCTGGCACGTGTGCCATAGGTTCACCACCACTAACCTATGGCATGCATACCAGAGAGGACACTCCCAGCACTATCTGTTAGTATAGTACATACCTGTCAACCTTCCCGATTTGGCCGGGATTACCCCGTAAATTGACGTTGATTGACGTCATAACCCGACCCCCGCTGCCAAAACCCCGTAATTTGGCAGCGGGGGAAACGCTTTCCACACATGCGCGGAAGGGTTTTACCCCTTCCACGCATGCGCAGAAGCACTACGTCGCTTGCGTAAGGGCTGCGCAAGCGGCGTAGCGCTTCCGCGCATGCGTGGAAGGGGTAAAACCTTTCCACGCATGCGTGGAACGCGACCTGCACACAAGCGATGTGCGCAGGTCCCGTTTTTCCGGAGCCGCGGGTTGACAGGTATGGTATAGTATGCATGTGGTCGCTTCCTCCCTCTAGCACAGATGTTGCCCTGCCCCTCTGCTCTACAGCTCAATGGGAGTTGTTGCTCCCTCCTTCCAGCACATAGTTTGCCCTGCCCCTCTGCTGAGCAGCCCAATGGAATCGCTTCCTTTCTCCCCCTAGCACAGAATTCCCTTTGCCCAACACCCCAATGGGAGCGCTTCTTCCCTCTCCCCAGCATAGAGCTCTCCTCATCCCTCTTTTTGGGCACTCGGTCTTTAAAAGGTTTGCCATCACTGAACTAGAGGATCTGAATGTATATTAGCCTTCCTTAATAAGGTTTCATTTGGATGTGTTGTGGTTTAGTTCTTGCATTGCTCACCTTTGGCCATGTTACCAGAGAGGGAGGGGCAGTAAAAACTTCAGGAGAACTGCAAATTGAGGAAGGTTGGTGAGTTTTAAAGAAAGGCAGTGCAATAATTATATAAGCACTACTGTTGCACCAACATTATATACAATATCTGAAAGCAATAAAAGCAATGTAAATTGCCCTCATATAAGTAACCAGGTTTGGGACAACTTCATACAACGTGAAACTGCAAGTTGAAAGGAAGAATTAAGTATCCCCTGCCTCCAAAATGCTTTAGCTGCTGACAAGTCTTAAAAAATTGGAATCTGACAAAAAAAATATCTGCATCACACATGATTGAAGTCTTAATGCAGTACAATTTTAGGATTAATTTTTTTGAATTGGCTTAGTTTTTACTAGAACCCTAAGGTCAAACTAGATATTGAGGAGAGCACATTTCTTTGGAGTACCCTGTTTTTTCTCCCCAGGGGTAATTCCCTCAGAAATGCATGCTTTAGCACTCAGATTTCAAATTAAGATGATATTGGCATCGATGGATGTTTAGTAGACTGTCAGTTCGTCCTAAAATTAAATAGAATAAATTTTATTTTATGTATGTATTTACTGTATTTAATTTAAGTTTTAATGAGCTCAGGTAGCACAGTGGTTAAATTGCTGCAGCGCAGCCAAAACGCTGTGAGTTCAATCCTGACAGGGGCCAAGGTGGACTCAGCCTTCCATTTGTCCAAAGTCAATAAAATGAGTACCCAGCATGTTGGGGGCAAAATGCTAATTATCTTGTGAACCACCCAGAAAGTGCACTAAGTACTATGGGGCGGTATATAATTGTGATTGCTGCTACTGCTTTGAACCCATTTGCCAGTGTCATGTCCTCTCACACTGAAGTATGTGTTGGATCATTTGTTGAGTGCACTAAGAACTCTTCCATGGACATTTTGGATTCATTACACAGTTCCCAAGGATCCCTCTGGGATAGGGAAGGGGAAATTATAGACTAAGGTTCACAGCAGCCTTATCCAAGCTAGCCTACTGTAGAAATGCTGTACTGAACTACAGTTCCCATTGTACCAAGTTTGCTTGGAATGATGGGGTTTGTAGGTCAACACATTGGGATGGCACTATGGATTTCAGCCTGCTTTAGGATGTTTCCTTGTAGTTTTCAAATACCACTCACTCCCTAATAAACCTTGCCAGTTCTAGTTGATGTTTTATTTCCTCTCCACTGATATGCTGTTGTTCTTAGCAGTTTTATGTGTATGCCCATGAACAGATTGATTACAAACACTTCCCTATGCTAAGTGAAGCTGAGTTGATGGTTGCTGCATGATCCCAGAACCAATGAATTATAAATGCTTGATATATTACCGTATGCCATTTTTGCCTTTCTCCTCTCTTCTACAAGAAAGCTCTGCAATATGACAATGAAAACTCTTTGTGGCATGCAACTATCATGTATTTGTATGTGCCCAAAAGCTTCTAGATTTTAAAAAAATCCTATTGTATTATTCTTATGAAATATGTGCTATTATTATAATTTAACAATCCTTTGACATTTCGGTCTTGCAAATAATTCATATTTCCTGTTTCATAGTATCTCCGTTGAGTAGGTTCAAAACTAGGAGACCTGAACTTGGACTACAGTTTCCAGAATCCTTTACCCAGCACAGCTTGCAGAACAGCTGAGGATTCTGGGAACGGTAAATGACAAAAGATAACTTTTCCCAGCTCTGAAATGGGCATATTCTATCGCAATAGCAATTACACATAAGCATCATCCCATTGTGCTTAATGCACTCTCTCGGCAGTTCACAAGGTAATTAGCATTTTGCCCACAACATGCTGGGTATTCATTTTACCGATCTTGGAAAGATAAAGGCCGAATCAACCTTGATCCTCACCAGGAATGAACTCATATCAGCAATTTTGGCTGCACTACAGCAGTTTGACCACTGCACCACATGGAGTCAGAATTTAAAAGCTGGGAAAAATTACTTTTTGGAACAACTAATTAAAAAAACACATTTGGAATCTCAGACAGAGATAAAAATTGAAATCATGGTTGTATTTGCTTATTAGAATATACAGTAGCAGGATGTGTTTTTCTTCTGTCCTCTCTTAACCCCAACAGCAGAGAAAGAGAAAGTTTGTACATGGTATTTTGTTGCTGTCTGAAGAAATAAGGTTTAGGGCTGAAATGTCCTGGAGAAAACATGCTTGTGGCATTTCCCAGGCTTGAATCCTTCTCATCCTGGCTTGATGAAGATTGAAAAACTAGGTTTTTGATAAATCTCCAAGGCTTAGATGGGTAAGTTTCTTAATTCTTTCTTTGACAGATACACCATGAGTGACTAACAGGGGATAGGTTTGACTATCTCAGCAGTGTCATTTATGGGTGCTAGCAGATGGAATCAAGGGAGTAAAGAGGAACCATTTCAGCAGGCATTTGCTTATTCTTGAATGAGGGCATGGTTCATGCTCTTCATAGACGAGAAGACTGACACTGAATAGTCCTTCAAAGAGAAGGTGCTTTTAGTCAGAGGACGGTTCTCTGTCATTTGTGGCACTTGACCACCACCGTGCATGCAAGGTAGAATATGACTGACCACGGGACTGGCAAATGTTATCTTACTACTCTGGAGTGAATAATTTTTGTACATGCTCATTGAAAAAATACAGTATGTAAACGGGCTGTGATTTGACCTACAGTAGGAAGGGGGTGGCCAAAGATGAGATGGCTAGATGGTATTGTAGACACAAAGGGCCCAGAGCTGGGTGGGCTGAGGAGGATGGTGGAGGACAGAGGTGCCTGGAGGACAATGGTCCATAGGGTCGCAAAGGGTCGGAATTGACTGTGCGACTGAACAACAAGGATATACTAATATCTATTAATATCCTATACTAACTCAGACAACTCTAGATAATCCTCTCATGTTCCTTTCCACTAAGTGCCCAAATATCTCCTTTTCGTCCCCATCTGAGGGTGATAGAGCTTCTTGACTTCTGATGAATGAAATGACCTGAAAACATTGATGAGACTACTAAGAGTTTACTAAAGACTAATAGAATGTGGAGCTGTATAAGACTGAATGTTCATTATTTTTACATACACATTCACTAGATGCCAAGAAGAAGCATAATGTCTTTGCCCTCACTCTGACATCCTTATAATTTCCTATGTGGAGATTTCTTTCTTACTTTCTTTCTTTTTCTGCTGAGGGAAAACTTTCCATCAGCCCACAGATTTCCCATTTTAAGAGAGAGAACTAAGTCTTAGTAAGAGCAAATGTGGGCCAGTCACCCCCTTTCCCTGTGCAGACATTTTGAACTCCATGGGACCTAAGGACACAGTTAAAATATAACTATTAACTAGCACATAGATAAATAATTAAAATATCTTTCACAAAGATCATTGTTGGTGATGGTCACCAATGTAAGTCTGAACTTGATTCCTTGAGAGAATGGGAGATAGCTGTGTGCAGCGGGGCCGGCCGGCATAAGAACTCTGCTCCTGCCGCTGCCGCCACCACCACAGGACTTTTCTCTTGGCCGCTCCCGGCCTCGAGAGAATGGAGGACAGCTGTGTGCGGTGCGGCTGCTTGGCAATAAGAATGTGTTATATGGTGCTGATACTGTGTTGATGTGATATTTGAACTGTAATTTGATATTGTAATCTGATTTGATATTGTGTTTTGTTTCTTGGATTGAATGTTGTATATTGTATTGCTGTGTACCTGTTTTATATATTGCTGATTTAGGTCTTAATTTCTGTGAGCCGCCCTGAGTCAGTGTATGCTGAGTGGGCAGCATACAAATCGAATAAATCAAATCAAATCAATCAAACTGCAGTAAGTGACACACAGTTAGAATCATTAGAACCAGAGTGGTCAAGATGCTGAACTTGACGACTGGGAGGTCAGCAGTTTGACACATGAGTGCTGCATGACGGAGTGAGCTCCCGTCTCTGTCCCAGCTCCTGCCAACCTAGCAGTTTGAAAACAAGAAATTAGTCATGCCTGCCACATGACCATGGAAACGTCTGCAGCAGCAGACAGTGCTGGCTTTTCGGCTTTGAAACAGAGATGAGCACTGCACCCTAGAGTCAGATACGACTGGCTTTCGAGCAAGGGAAACCTTTACCTTTTAAATAGGTACCACTTCAGTGGGAAAGGTAACAGTGTTCCATGTGCTCTGATATCTAGTCATGCCTGCCACATGACCACTGAAACGTCTGCAGATGCAGGCAGTGCTGGCTCGTTGGCTATAAACTGAGATGAGCACTGCACTCTAGAGTCATACATGTAGCTTTTGAGCAAGGGTGATCTTTCTTCTTTTATAGCAGGCAAGTTCATGTGCTGTTATTGCCTAATTCCATGCACATGAAACATTTGTTTAAAATAAAATAAATAAAGGTAAGTGATTCCCAATTCCTTGGCAATAGATACCATGCCCTATGCTTCTATTGCAGATGCCTGCGGAGATATGGAATAGCTCTGGGTATGGCTATGGGGTAGGAGACAAGGAATGGGGCCAGAGAGCCATCTAGTGACACCAGCAGGTATAAAGGCTTTACACCATTCTGGAAGACCCTGCTTCTGCAGCTTGTATTCGAGTAATAATAGCAGCAATACTAATAATGTAGTTGCATAGCATTGTTGAATATCTCAGTAATCCTTGCTGACACATGTAGGAGTATATCTTTGGCAATTCAGTCTCAGAGATTTTCTGGAAGTTGATAACGGAAGCAGTATGCAGGAAATGAAATCCAAGACCCAGTGACCTCATGTCAAAGGCACCCTTTATGATCAAGGGTCTGGTGTTTGTTTCTGTGCTTTTATTTCACTTAGGCAAGAACACTGAAAAATATTTTATTTATTTATTATTTATATTTATATCCCACCCATCTGGGATGTTCTCCCACTCTGGGCGGCATACAACAACTAGAACAAACCCATACCATACAAATCAAGCAAATATAATATTAAAAGATATTAACAGTAGCCCATAAACAGTAAAACTATGACCCATAGGCAACAATTACAACAATATCCAATACACAACAAATCATGGCGACGATAGGTATAAAATTACTTAAACTATTGATCTGCAGTTGGGAGATCTTTAAATGCCTCCTTAAAAAGAAACTATTTCAATTGTTCTTTAAATACTATCAGAGAAGGTGCCTGGCGCAGTTCCACAGGAAGCATATTCCAAAGAATTGGTGCCACCACCAAGAATGCTCTGCTTCTAGTCAAGATCTCTTTTACTAGACTTGGGGTCGGCACCTGTAGCTAAACGGGTGATGTGGGCTGATGCTTTGAAGGAGAGACCCTTATAGGGATATCACCGCTACATTTCTTGTTCTGGTTATTCCAGCATTGTTTTATTTTAGTGTTTTCATTTAATAATTTTTGATTCTTTTATAACTCAAGTTTTCAAACCAAACAACTGCAAAAGCCAATCTATCTGTAGGTCCCAATCTACAGTAAAACCCCGACTTACATATACCTCAAGTTACATAAAATTTGACTTACAAAATTATTTTTGCACTAAAACCATGTCCCGATTTACATAACATAATTCCATATGGGTTTGTTACATAAAAATTGTTTTTCATATGGGTTTGCTTCAAGTTACATAAAAAATTCATTTTTCCTCCTATGGGGTTGCTTCGATTTACATAAATATCATTTTCCTATAGGTTTGCTTCGAGTTAAGTAAAAAATTCATTTTTCCTATGGGTTTGCTTTGAGTTATGTAAAAATTAATTTTTCCTATGGGTTTGCTTCGAGTTAAGTAACAAACTGATTTACATAAAAGCCTACAGAAGTCTACAGACTTTTTACGTAAGTAAGGGTTTTACTGTACTGTATTGTTATTTTACCCTGACCTGCTAGGAAGAATAAGGGATCCAAGCTGGTTTTAGCTGCAAAGGTGAATATCTGTATCTTAAATTGGGATACAAAGAAGACACTGAATAGCCTACATAACTGGCCTAGGATAGGTAACATGGATTTCTATACAAAGTAATGGAAGCCAAGCACACCATGACCAAGGCAGTATAGCTAAATTAATATCTTAATTAATGTGAGCAGCCAGTAGGATTGGCAGTGTAAGAATATGGAAGAGAAACTTCAGAAAACAATTCAAGTTTCGGGGGCGGGATGGCCATTTTGCCCTTCCTGCACCACATGGCACTTCCTGGTGTGGTGGTGGAGGTGGTGGTGGGCCACGTGAAATGGTGCTGAGGTCCACATCTGGCCCACAGGCCGCAGGTTGAGAATCCCTGGACTATAGCCCTGAAGTGGCCTTTGTTATGTTCACTTACATATAATTATTGCACACGAATGCTTATGTGCCTATATACACCATATGTTGTTGTCTAGACAACCTGACTCTAGAGTGTGTCTTTCATGTGAGTTGCAAGGCTCTGCTATTTTTTCAGAACGAATCTTTCCCTTTAAAATTCAAGATTTAAGTGATCAAAGAGTATCACATTTAACAAAGGGAAGGCTGTTTATACTTGTTCCCTCTGTAGTTTTAGACTTCTTAAAGCAGCCTAAATATAAAATTGCATAACACCCTGTTCTCCTCACATTTCATAACACATTCAAAACACCCTGAAGCTGTCATGCTAACTACAACAATTACTGTACTTGGAGCCCCTTTCGTGTCTACCCTCAGCGAAACCTGTTTAGGATTGGGAAAAATATTTGCTAATAGAATGAGACTAAAGAGTTTATGGTAAGGAAATTTTCCACTTGCAGTCCAGAATTTAACAAGAAATATTGTTCAGGCACAATAAAACAACATTTATTTTCTAAACACGAGCATAGAGGGACCTTTTCCTTATCTTTCTCCTATCTTGAATTACTTTGAGGCTTCTGGATGATTAAAGTCCAATGTGTGACATCATCTAGGCTAAATCAAAGGAAAACAGCCTTGCTTCTGGAGAAATTATGAAAATTTAAAACAGAGGCCTGTTCTTCCATTTCCTCAGTAACCACAGACTTTTTTTAAAATAAAAAAATCAGATCCTTTTCCCTCAGTCAAGTGATTTTACATGAATGTGACAAAATCTTTGGCAAAGTCCTTTGATGGGAGAATTTCATCCTGCTGTTTTTCCTGTTGGTATAGACTTTGCTTCTTTCTTCCAAGAAGTGGCTTTCATTTGATGGGCCATTGCTATGTGATTAATAAAGAGATTAGTCAAATCATGCTCTATTTTCCAGGATGGAAAACATTTCTTCCTGCAGTTTTTTGATAAAACATCCATTCTCCTATCTCCCCATGAACCAGCTACACAAGACTTTCTCAGTCACCATTTATAATTGTACAGTGGTACCTCGCTTAACGAGCAGAATGCATTCCACGGGATTGTTCTTTAAGCGACTTTGCTCTTTAAGCAAAACACCATTGTAAGTTTTCCCGTGGTGAGGCCATGAAAAGCTGCCGCCGCCGAGCCACCAGACTATCTCTGGCTCCCTCCCCTGGCCCGTCTAGTCAGGGGAGGTAAGAGCACATCTGACTCGCGTTTGCAAACCCCAATTTGGTTGTTAAGCGGGTTTTTGGTTGGTTTTAGTTAAGCGAGGTGTCCATTCTGAGAAAATTCTGTCTATAAGTGAGTTAGTCTCTAAGCGAGGAGCTCTTTATGTGAGGTTTTTACTGTACATTGTTTTCGTATTATTAGGCCAGGCCACACACATGTGAAGCCTCACTTCAATTTAGAACTCAGGTAACCTTGCCACCGGCGGGAGGAGGATAAAGGGAGCCCCGGAGGCCACCGGGGAGCTCTGAAGAGACGCTGACGCTGACGCAGCGTGGCCGTGCCCCTCCTGCCCTTGCCACCGGTGGTAGGAGGACAAAGGGAGCCTCGGAAGCCACCGGGGAGCTCCGAAGAGCTGCCGATGCCGCGTGGCCGTGCCCCACCTGGCCGCGCCCCTCCTGGCCGCGCCCCTCCTGGCCCTGTTTACTGGACTTGGTGGGAACCTAGAACCTCAACCTAGGTTTTCCCTTCTGCTCTTTGAAATGTTTTCAAATTTATATTGTATTATTAATACTTTTATTGCTGCTGCCTTTGTTTTATGGGGTTATATTGTATTCTATAGTAACTGAATTTTTTTTGTTTATGACTGAGTATATGTGTATTGAATTGTGGAACTTTGTACTGTATATGGTATTTTTGCTCTGTCGTTCATTTCCTATGTAAACCTTGAGTCGGCCATTGGCCTGAGTAAGGCGGTATATAAGTATGAAAGGAAAGGAAGTAAAATAGCAGTAGTGGCTGAAGACAGTGAAGGTAGAAGTGTAGAAGGCAAAAGGTATTGTTTAGATAAACACACAACAACTTATGAAAGATGCAAACAAACTAGAGCAGGAACAGAGAAGGGTAACCAGGATGATCAGAGAATTGGAAACACAGCCATAGGAGGAAATACTGAAGGAACTGGGTATGTTTAGCCTTGAGAAAAGGAGAATGAGATGGGATATGACAGCACTCTTCAAATACCTGAAAGGTAATCATAAAGAGGAAGGCAAGGATATGTTCTCAATCGTCCCAGAGTAGAGGACACATAATAATGGGTTGAAACTACAGGTAGCCAAATATCAGGTGCGCTAAATATCAGGGAGGAAAATCTTAATGGTTAATGCAATATGACAGTGGAACCAACTGCCTTGAGAAGTGGTGAAGGCTCCATCACTTCTGTGTCTAGGCCAGATGTGAAACTACCAAAATAAAGGCACCTTTTGGTGAGTTCATTCTGTAGTTCCTTTTGCCTGACCTACTGTGAGAAAGATTAGCCAACTACACAAGGTTGCCATTACCCGGGTACACCCGATTGTGGTTCAAAAACACCACAATCTTTGAGAGGGCTCATTCTAACACTGGAAGAATTCAAGAGAGAATTGGACAACCATCTGTCATATCTGCTTTGATTTGGATTCTTGCATTGAGCAGGGAGTTGGACTCAGTGGTCTTCTGTGGTTATTAATGTGGAAAGTTTGCAACAGATCAGAATTAATTTCATTTTAGCTAACAACACCCAGCTGATGTATCCTCCAAAGCTTGGGAGGTGTGGAGTACAAATGCTCTTAGTAAATGAAAAATATAAATATAAATGAGAAAGGGCCATCAAAGCTATGTCTACATGGGATAGTAGCACCAAACCTTGGAATTAGATGGAGACTGCTTCTGGAATTTCAGAAGATCAATCACAGATTACAGAACAGCTTTGACTGTGTGAATCATGAACGCCATGGATCATTCTCAAGGAAACAGGTTTGATTGATTTTATTGATTTATTCAATTTGTACGCTGCCCTCTTAGCATATGCCCGACTCAGGGCAGCTCACAAAAATCACAACATATCAAACATTACAATAAAATATAACAATACAATAAAATGTAACAATGCAATAAAAATAACAATGCCACAACATGCAATTTCTTTGATGTGTAAACTGGAATTTGGACAAAATGATACTGTTAAGAAAGAATATGGAAAAAAGGAGTGGCAATTGGCAATGATGTCAGACAAGGCTATATTATACCTCCCTGTCTGTTCAAGCCATTGGCAGAGTGTAGTACTGTACTGTATTTGGAAACAGGGCCATAGCCAGAGGAGGGCAGGGGGGGGGGGGAAGCAAAAGCCCTCCTGATCTAATAGCCCACCCCACCCCAGGATGCCAATCTCTCTATATAAAAGAGAGGTGTAACAATGTATGTCTGGTATAGAACTCCACACACCTGGACCGAACCCCATGAAACTTGGCACATACCTACCATGAGTGTGCAGGCCCCAGACTGTCAGGGTCTGGACCACCGTGGGGGGCCTGCACCCCACAAATTAGACAAAACAGAAAAACTACACCTCTCAGGGGCCACTACGGGATGCCGCAGCCAATCAGGGAGGCCAGTCTGAGCACAGAATGGGCAGGGCGGCGCCTGCATGGCCGGAAGACCAATGGCTGCCACCCGCACAGGGAGCAGCCATCAGGTAATCCAGCGACCCTGCCCAGAGAGCACGAGGCCACTGGGAGTGGGCCATCGGCCCCGACCGTGGACTCCTATGCCCGGAAAAGCCCAGTCGGTGGCTGAAGAGGGGTGTGCAAAGCCCGGCGGGAAAAGCGCCCCCCGTGGGACAAAGCTACAGAGAGTGCAGTTGGGTGCACGTCCAACATGGCGCTGACAGATACCGCGGAGGCTGAGGCGCACAGGCAGATGGCGGTGAAGACGGCAGGAGCAACAGTGGGACCGTCACAAACAACGATGGCAGGCGGAGGGAGAGGGAGACCCGCTCTGGGCAGGCAAGTAGGGCGATGGATGGGGACTGGGGTGGGGAAGCCACACAACCACCACCCAGGACCAGAAAGAGAAGGGGCTGCACATACCCAAGTCCCATCCACCCAAGCCAACCTGGGGAGCTGCCCGCACCCAGTTCCCCCGCCTCAGTCCCAGGCCCTAGCACCGCTTTTCTGCCCAGGGCGGGGGCGGGAATGTCTACCTCTTGTGCCACCAGACCTCATGCTGAGGGCTGAAGGGTCCACACCAGGGCCTGGTCCGCTGTGCCTGCCAGCCGGGGGTTTGACTCTGCCTACACCACCCACCTACTAGGCCTGCCTGCCTGTCCTCCACAGCCCCGAGGAAGTTAACGGTTGGTTTCCCGCCCCACCCCGATAGTGATAGCTCCAAGTGCTGTTGCTGAAGGAGAGTTCTCAAAGCCCTGGCCTGCACCGGATAAGTGCCCCTGGGTGAATCCGGGTACCAAGCTAGTGTTATATATGTGTGTGTGACATTGTTGACCCTCCTGAAAAGAATTTCGCCCCACAAATCTAGAATCCTGGCTATGGCCCTGTATGAAAATCTGAATTAGATTCAGATAAGCAAGGCATGAAAAAATAGAAGAAGAAACATCAGTAATTTCAGAAAGTAATTAAGAAGTCAGGAAGAAATTGAAAGTTGGAAACCATGAAGGAACTAGAAGGGCTCCTTAAGAGAAAGACTCTATTGCTGAAAACCAACATTAAGGCAATTCAGACTATAGTTATAGAGCACAGATGTGAAAGCAGGACAATGTTGATGAGGAAAATTTATTTACTTTAAATGTGGCATTGTAGGAGAGTCTTATGGGTACCATGCACTAAAAAAAGGCAAAAAAAGTGTGTGTGTGTGTGTGTGTAGAATTAGTCAAGCCTAAAATCTCATTAGTAGATAAAATGACTAAACAGAGTCTATTGTACTTTGTAGCTATCAGGGGAAGACAAGACTTACTGGAAAAGATAATACTGCTAAGAAAAGTGAAAGGCAGCAGGGAAAGTCATAACAAAAAACAAATTGGCTCAATAAAAGAAGACATGGCTTTTAACCTGCAAGATCTCAAGCTGGCTGTTAATGATAGGGCCTTTTGGAGGTCCTATCATTCATAAAATTGCCATGAATAGGAATTGACTTGATAGTACAACTCTCTCTCTCTCTCTCTCTCTCATACACACACACACACACATTATCACACAGATCATTGATCTTGTCTATTGAAGCTCTTTAAAGCATAGTCACAGTGACATAGGCAACAGAGACCTAGCAAACAATATGTACTGTACACACTCTAAGCTACCTGCTCCCTTTAAGTTCAGTGGAGGGATTTTGTCCTGTCACTTTTGTTGGAGTTACAGTAGTATTGTTGAGAATGAGCACAATGAAACAACAATAATAATTTCATTAGTAGCTGAAAATTGCATGAACACTATCTTAACCTATAAGGAAGGGGTGTGGCCGTACGTGTGCGGAATGCATACCCACATCCCTGGAGCCTATCCCATAATGCTCCGTACATACCTTTTGCCCCTGAGATCAGCACCACGAGGGTCCGGGGGCCGAGAATGGGGCCTATGCCCCACGAACGTGAACAAAAGCAAAGTCTATGAGTCCCAGCATCCTCCGTGGCATGCCTCAACCAATCAGGCAGGAGGACCCAAGCGCGGAGGAGGTGGGACAGCCAGCGCGCGAAAGCAGAAAGCAACGCCTGATGTGCGCACACTACAGCTCAAGGCCCTGCCTTACTGAGGTGGACGGAGCCCGGTCTGAGGGGATGGTCTGGCCCTTTCTCCCCTCATCGCATCCCAGCCCTTGGCCACCCTACCTGTTAGAGGACAACCATTCTCCTCCATCGCCTCCACCAGCCCTGCTCACGCCAAGGCATCCAGGTTATGGTCTGGGCCACTGACAGTTGCACCTACCGGCCGGGGGCAGGGGCATCAACGATGTTGCGGTGGCGGAGGGGTTAGCCGCTGACAGAGTGTGGGGCCTATGTCCATCAGGTAGGGTGGGCCGCCACTGCCTTCCACTTTCCAGAGGCCCACTGGCAGACTGCCGCACCAAGACTACTGACCAGCGTGGCCCCTCCTTCTCCCTCCATGTCCGGAGCGCTGCCGTTAGTGTGCAAGACAAGGACCAGCTGACCCCCCTCGACTCCAGCCTAGGGCGGAGGCCTGCCAGGCTCCACCATTGTGCCTTCTCCCAACTGCGTCCAGACAGCCTCCACCTGAAGCCGGGGCAGGGCCTGGCCATCTGTGAACAGCGAGCCGTGGCGACACCAGCGGCCCTGCTGGTGCGATGCCCTCCGGACTGGACGCACAGGAGGACCCTGGCAGACTGCCAACCCAGACCACAGAAGGTGGGACTGGCTGGCGAGCTCAGCTGCGGCACTCCGCTCACAGGCCTCTGCACACAGGCTCTCTCCTCCGCAAGCGGCCAACCCCTCCGCCACCTCAATACCGTCCCCGCACAGCTCCCAGATGGAGGCCCCGGCTGACCGCGCCCTGGACCACAGCCTGCAGGCCTCAGCGGGAGCGCGGCTGGTGGAAGAGAAGAAGGAGACTGCCCGACCTCCACCAGGTACCGGCTACAAGACTTGGGAACCGGGGACAGGGAAAAGGGCCCAGCCCTCCCCTCAACCAGGGTTAGGTCCAACTGGGCAGCGCAGGGCCCTAAGCTTTGTTCCCCTTCATTGTCGGACCACGGTGTTGTTTATGTGGACGGAGAGGAGGGGGAAATCCCCCCACTCTCCCCTAATAGACACCACACATGCTGCTCATCAGTAAAAGGAAACAAGGCTTCGTTCCCCTTCATGGGTGGATGACAACTGCGCCATGGGGGGGGACAGTCCAGTTAAACGCCTGCGACTACCAGGGCACACGATGTACGCGTGCCACGGGTTGAGTCCCCCCAAAAATAACCCATTGAAGATGGGCACCAGTGCTAGTTGAACATAAAACTGGCAATGGGATGATGATAAAATGTGAAAGATAATTGAATACTTAAATTTAATGATGCTGTAAGAACAGAAGCCGGTCTCCCTTCCCTCCCCCTCTCTCACATACAGAAGAAAACATAACTCAGTAGAACAGCTAGAAGTCTTGTGGCATCTTAAAAGACTAACATGTTTTTCTTGGCAAAAGGGTCTGAGACTTCCTCAGATGCATCAACTAAGCTAAAACCTTAAAAAAGCTCATTTCCCATATAGTCTGATAATTCTTTAGGTCTGTTTGTTGTTTAAGATTGGTTCTATTCCAATTCTTTCCCTTATAATCTCATAGTTTGCCCATTTGAAGAGAATGTCTTGGAATTCCATACCATAAAAGGCATATGTGAAAAGAGGTGAAGAACAAAGAGCACAAAGCAGACCCAGAGGAAGGTGGAGAGACAACATCAAAGAAATATTACAAGAACACCAAATAAGGCCGGTGGAAGCTGCTAGAAGTACTGTACCAGAGCAAGAACTTTGTATATCCCGCAACACCTGAAGGGGTAAAAGATAAAGTAGAGAAGAATTGTTAAGATATCAGAAAACTCTGAAATTTCCCCTTATCTTTCTTATTCTCAATTGTTCTTTTATTTCTTTTTTGCTTCAACAAACACAATTACTCCCCCCCCAATCAGTATTAGACTGCAAGAGTTGATTTCAGAAGACTATATTGTCTCCTTAGGATCTCCATCTGAAATGTGTGGGAAGCTGGTAATGTGAGCAACCTCTTACTGAAATATGAAGGTCCAGAAGAGGCACACTGGAGCAGTTGCACTAAAAATGTGACTTCATATATGATAACTTCTTATCAGATAAATCAAAGAACAAGATAGAAGTGTCATTGGTGGAAATGCTCAACTTGCATCTATGTGTAAACTCACTTGTGAGGCCTGCCTTACCAGTTGAAAACCAGTTCTATAGCTAAGAGGCACAAAACCTCTGAAACACTCATTCATTAATTAAGTCAAGTTGGCAGTCCTGTAACGTTTAGCCAAAGCAAATATATCTGATTGGGTGGATCAGATTATCTGAGATATTGCTTTTGTTGGCTAAGAGCCATAGCATATATTGCATGTACCATGAGGAAGTTGCCAACAAGAGTTATTCTACAGCAAAACCTTCACAGCTGGATGGTAACCTTTCCAAGCACTCATGAGCCAATGTTATGGCACTGAGTCTCTTGAAACTGTTCCTGAGGTGTTAGATGGATGTAGCAGAAGAGTGGAGTTTTGACATGATAGCCCTAATCCACATGTGAGGACTTGGAAATGTTAGGGCATGGAGACGATAATGCTTCTGAAGAAAGACAACAGCAAAATAACCATTTTAAAAAGGAAAAACTAATCACGTTCCTTGCAAGGGAGGAATTCTGAGAGTAAGTACTAGGGTCCAAGCCAAAAAGCCTGAGGAAAAACAAGCATCATTTTAACCTTTCATCTCTACTACAAGTACAACAATTTCCTGAACATGGAAAGACAGGTAGAGGCTTGAAATGTTGAAATCACTGGTGGATCTTAGCATAGAGATTCACAGTTTATGTACTCAAATTTTGCCCTCCCTATGAGTTGTAGCTCAAGAGCAAAGTGTGTGCTTTGCTTGTAGAATGTCTCAGTTTTGATTTTCACATAGGCTACTGCTTGAAACCAAGGAAAGCCATTACCAGTTGTTATAGAATCTACACAGGAATCTAGAAAGATTCCTTGTATTGAGCCAGACCCAGGATCTAACTAGCCCAGCATAGCTGGTCTGGCTATTAAGGGTTACAGGCAAGATTTTTTCATAGCTCTCCCTTGAGAAGCTAAGGGTTGAACCTAGTTCCTTAACCTTGTAAGCACAGTGCTCTACCACTAAGATATACCTCTTTGGAAGTATGGCCTGGGAACATGAATTCATTGTACATCGAGATAGAAAGGCCACTGGCCTGGCTTAATATAATGCAGGAGAACACAGATTACAGGAAACTTGCAAGGCAGGATAAATACATGGGGGAAAGATGGGCAAAGGGATATTTAAACTTTTCATGTCCTCCAATCCTTCTCTGCAAAGCCTATGCCGGTGGTGGTGAACCTATGGTACGTGTGCCAGAAGTGGCATGCAGACCACTCTCTGCTGGCATGCACACTATTGCCCCAGCACAGAGTTTGTCCTGCCCCTCTGCCCAGCAGCCCAATGGGAGCGCTTCCTCCCTCCACTCAGCACAGAGTTCGCTCTGCCCAACGGCCCAATGGGAACACTTCCTCCCTCCCATGGCAAAGGTAAATCTATAGCATGCCATGGCAAAGGTAATTTTAATTGCCTTTGGCTTCCCTATTGATCCCATCTGTGGCTTCATCTCTTTGTATCTCTCTTCTGGCTTCTTCAGTTGGGGAGAGGGGGTGGTTCACTATTGCACAACCAAGGTGCATATCCTGAAGTTGGACAGATGTTGCCACTCTCAAGTGGGCACGAGTTATTTGGTGCTTCAATTTGCAGAAAAAACAGCCCCTCTTCTAAAACAGATTGGAAAGGGTGGGTGGGTAGATAATTAAAAGAAACATACACCATGGAAGAAAAACAATATATACCTATTTTACTCCCTCCTGAGAGGAATTAATAAGCACAACAATTCATCTGGGACAACCACCATGTACCTGCCACCAAAGCAGCAAGCCACTTGAAATATTTGGACACAAGCTTATTTATAAAATAGTTCACCTGTTGTTTCTATTTTCTTCTGAACAGCAATAAAATTCCAGCAAAGGGATTCAGTGGAAACAGCAGCTTTTCCTGCAGGGATGTCCCTACAGCTGAAATACTTTTAGCAGCTGGAGAAATTAGGTGACATTTTCCTTCAAAACATGCGAGTCAGTTTGCTACCTTCACTTCGTCTTTTTGCCAAAGATAGATGGTGGATGTTCTCTGACAGCTGGCAGGGAAATACTGGAATCCACACTGGTCGGAATACACTCGCTGTCATCAAAATGGCATATAAAGATGCGACAACTTTAGGTATTAATCTCAGCAAATTTGCATAAATACACATGCAATACTGGAAGAAGTAGGAGTGTCTATGTGTAGGATTAGCTGCTCCAAATTAGAGTACAACATTTTCTTTTCTAGTAGATATACACAGCTTCTCCCTAACTAGAAACTTATTGTTTGCACACTGACCTATTTTCTCTCTTTTCCCCTCTCCTCAATGTTGTTTCTTTTCACATTGATCTATCTCTTTTTCTCCCTCTAACTCCATACCTACTCATTTTAGTACTTATAAGACAGAAATGTAACTCATTCATAAAACAACTCCCAGAACCCCTTCATGGCCACAGGGGGGCTTCAATTCCCAGAAGCTTAAACCAGTACATTGGCTGATCAGTGCTTTGCGCTTAGGCTTCTGGGAATTGAAGTCCAAAAACCAAAGATTGGAAAACACTGATTTAGCCTATTCAGTTGTTCTAGCTAGGAAATTGGCACGATTCTATGCAATTGATTAAATTTTGTTGTGCTGCTACCCAAAAGATGTCACCTTCAAAGGCAAATTGCCTCAAGAAATCTCTGTAGACTTTATCAGTTGCATACCAAGTTGCATGAGTCTACAATGCAACATATAACATCTGGAGATTTTTATACAGAGCTGTGCTATTTGTGGGTTTCTGAGAGTTTTTGGATTGGGTACTGCACTTTAAGAAAGGTGCAAACAAATTAGAGAAGGTACAGAGAAGGGCAACAAGGATGATCAGAGAACTGGAAAGGAACTGGGCATGCTTAGCCTTGAGAAAAGGAGACTGAGAGGGGATATGATAACACTCTTCAAATACCTGAATGAGGGTCATATGTTCTCAGTCTTCCCAGAGTGCAGGACATGTACAGTAATAACAGGCTCACATTATAGAAGTCAGATATAACCTGAATATGGGGGTGTGTGTGTGTGACTTCTTAATAGTTAGAGCAGCACGACAGTGGAACCAACTGTCTCGAGAGGTGGTGAGCACTCCAATATTCGAGAGAGAATTGAACCATCATGTCATCAGCTTTTATTTGGATTCCTGCATTGAGCAGGGGCTTGGGCTTGGTAGACTTAATGTCCCATTCCATTATTTTGTGATTCTATGATATTGGGAGAAGGAAGCAACAACTCTCTATTTGCTGATTAGTTCTTTGAACTACAACTTCCAGATTTTCCTTGGTCAGTATGGTTGGTTGACATCTAATCTGTCTGCCGATAAAATGTTTGTTCATTTGGCAAATTAAAAGTATCTGGAAAATTTTGTGTTTTAAAGTCTGGCAGTTTCATTTATAGTACAACTGTAAGATTCTTGCAGATAAACAAAGTAAGTTGACATATAACCCATTCAGTTATTTAACTTCAAACTTCAAAAGTAGCCATGTAAAATTGTGTGTTTCCAGCTCTTCCTCTTTCTGAGCTCTTCCAGAACAAACTCATGCATAAACTTTCTGTTAAATCTATTACTTTCTCTTGCATTATAAGATCTCAGGACTGGGATCCATGACAGCTGACAACTTTTCTAGTAGGAAGGGACCTTGTTGGGTGTCTGGACCACTCATCTTAAATACTTTGCCTGTCACAGTCAGTAAGACACTAAGCCTTTGTGGACAAGGAATGTGGGATATACGTACAGAAGGCTGTGTTTGTGTCTATGCACACACAATGCACCACTCTATATCTGGCAGCAAAGTGTCTTGGGTTAGCTTTGTCATGTGATTAGATCATCCAGTAAGCTTCCTGTGAAGCTGAGGTAGGATTTGACCTCAAAAGAGGGGATCTACACTAAGGACCAGACTTACCAGTTTCCGTCTTTCCAGGATGTTCTGAAAGCAGCCTATGGTCCTGCAGAAGATTCACAGAAATTCCCCCCAAAGTACAATTCCAGAGAGATAAATTACAATGCCAAAATAAACACAAAGTGTAGATATATACCTAGTTACCCGCAATAACTATTTGCAGATGACACAACTGTGATCGGGCTCATCTCTGATAAGAAAGGTGAGACGGCCTATAGAGATGAGGTGGAGCAGTTGACAAAGTGGTGTAGAACTAATAATCTGCTCCTCAACGTAAATAAAACAAAGGAGCTTGTAGTGGA
The DNA here is from genome assembly GCA_035047345.1 of Bradypodion ventrale. Classification (NCBI taxonomy): domain Eukaryota; kingdom Metazoa; phylum Chordata; class Lepidosauria; order Squamata; family Chamaeleonidae; genus Bradypodion; species Bradypodion ventrale. The sequence continues at coordinate 17,877,251 of JAWDJE010000003.1, read as the reverse complement.
TTTTAGGTGGCAGAGAACCAATGTCCAGCCACTTTTGATTGAAGGAAACTTTGTGGAGAGGGTAGCGACATTCAGATTTCTGGGCATTGAGATGCAGGAGGATCTGTCCTGGAGTGCCAACACAAGGGGGCTTGCGAAGAAGATGCAGCAGATACTATTTTTTGAGAAGTGTAAGGAAAAACCATCTTCCGCAAAAACTGCCGCTTCCCTTCTATTGCTGTGTTATTGAAAGCGTGCTCACTTATGGCTTATGTGTGTGGTATGGGAGTAGTACTCATCGGGATGGGATAATGTTGCACAGAATTATTAAAACAGCGGAGAGTATTATTGGCTGTCCACTCTCCACTTTAGAACAAATTTGCACCATCAGGTGCCACAGAAAAGCATTAGATATAGTAGGAGACCCATCGCATCCTGGCCACTGCTTCTTCAAGCTTCTTCCATCGGGACAGAGATTTAGAACAATGAAGGTAAAAACGAGCCGTCTCAAGAACAGTTTCTTCTCTAGAGCAATTTTGGCCTTAAATGGAAACTCTGGACTCTGAAGTCATCTTATTTTAAATTTTTATATTGTACTATATGGTACTGTCTTAATTAGTGTTTCTGTAGCTATTTTAAATTATGGGGTATGCATTTTTGAGTTGATATATAGCAACCGAGAAATTTCGTCGTTCCTGCAAGGGGACAATGACAATAAAGATTTATCTATCTTATTCAACTCCCCCTTGGATACCTTGGAGTCATTATTCAGCGAGAAGTCCGCACATTGGTAGACATCTCCACAACGACATTCTGCACATGCAAATGAACTTGAGAAATCAGTGTTTTTTTAGCCATTTGGATATCATGTCACTCACTGGCTAAGCAGACCATGACCTGTGCCCTTTGCTTTCACCTTGCCCAAGGGATTCTGAGGGAGGATGCTTAGGTAAGTTTTAGTCCTGGCCTAACATCATTGACAAGAGATGGAAAATGCTGCTCAAGCCCCAGTACCTCAACAAGGCTCTCACCTAGCGGGGGCTTGAGTAATTTATCTCTCCCACATACGTTTAATTTGGAAGAGGAAGAGAAAGAAGTGGTATTTAATTATTATTGCCTAATAATTTTGGTAATACTTGCCTCTTTCTTCCTAATCCAGTCTCCCTTTCCCTTCCTACATCCTGAAAAGCTTATGAATGCAGAATATTTATCCTTCCCTCCGGTTCTTTGTGCTATTCTAGGAAATGCCCAGTCACCATGTATTGGAGGTGGTAATGATGACATAACAGTTGTTCTACCTGATTTGGAAGCAAGGGAGTTAGTTTGTTTCATGTGCCTTTCTCGTACCCCTGTTGTCTTCCTGCTGTGGCTGAGATAATGAGCAAATTGTCATTTCCCTATGTGGAATGATAATGCCCTGACTGAATGATAGCCAACAATGTGCTTCCATGTCCAGCAAGAGGGAACAAATTAGATCATTGATTGATCATTTATGAGAGGAAAGAAAAATAAACGCAGAAAGACAACTCTACTTAAAATTATGAGCCAGAGGCATATCATATGTTGTTTTGCTATAGATTTCAATGTTTCAAGCAATATAAATAAGCAGCTTTATGTAATAAATGGTAGGCAATGAGAGTTGAAATTAGAAACAGACTGGTATTTTGTTTTATTTTAATTGCTGCTTTGAAACAATTACTCAATGGACTTTTTCTTCCTAATATGATGGTATCAGACATGGAATCCCCAGGTAAGGCTGATGTCATGGAATCCATCAAACAAGTCCTTGCCTTTCTGTATTTAGTGTAGTGATTTAGAGACCATGTGTTAGGATCCATTAGTAAATTCTCTGCTGAGATGTGTGCCTTGGAAACTTAAAAATATGCTCTGCATGTGTTCATTGCTGTGTGAACAAGAAAAATCCATATACTATCTGTTAGTTCTACTTCTCCCTATGCCATTTTGTTGGCAGTAAATTTTTCTTAGTGCAGATTATCGTGTAGTTCTGTGATTCTCAACTGTAGCTGCACACCAGATTGGGGAATCCTGGAAAGCTAACAGAAATAGTCTGATTTGGTCTAAAGGTGGAAGAATTGCTATAATATAATTACACTATCTAGAAAAGGAGTGCCCAAACTTTTTGGGCCACGGGCCGGTCACATGGTTCAGTGGGCCAGTCATATGGTTCCTCCCACCAGAAGTAGAAGTAAAATGCACCCGTGCATGCACAAAACGCTGCTGTAAATGCACCCGTGGCTATCATAAATGTGTTTATGCCAGACATGGATGCATTTACGGCAGCGTTTTGCACATGAGTGGGCATGTTTTACTTCCACTTCCGGGAGTGGTGAGGGTGGTCTGGGCCAGATGATTTGGTGTCGGGGGATAGATCCAGCCCATGGGCCATAGTTTGGGCACCCCTGATTTAGAATGATTCCCAGGAAAAGTTTTATAGATCTGAAGTACAAGCCATTAGTAAATCTGTTCCACGAGTGCTATCATGTGCTTAAACTTCACTCATCCATTACAGTAGAATACTTATCAGAGGACTTTTTGCTAGTGCTCACAGAGGAGAGTCTGGATAGCCAACAAGAGGCAGTGAGAGACAAGATGAAAAATGTGAACTCCAACTGTGGAGACTCAGGTTAAAGCCTTGGCTTGGATATGAAGTCCATAAGATAACCTTGGGCTAATTGCCTTTCTCTCTCAACCCAATTTCACCCAGGTGGTAATGGTTACCAACTCTTTCTATGTTTTAGTCTCAACATTACTGGAGCTATCCAAAGTGCTGGTCTCATTTACCTAAATAAGTTGAGAGACCAAGGGTGCAGTCAGGTGGCTGGAAAGCCAGGAAAGAGTGACCCTTCTTGTCTGTTGAGAAATTGCTCCAACCAGGCCCCAAAAACTAGTAGCACTACAGACAGACCAAAAAGTTCCAGCTTGGGTCTGGATTGGGTTTAGGTGGAGCACAATTTCCCTTATTAGATTAGATTTATTAGATTTTTATCCCGCCTCACTCGACACAACGTGCAACTAGAGGCGGCATACAACATAAATAATAATACAATACAATACTATTACAATTATACAACACAGTAATATGCAATACAGTACAATAACAACATATCAAGTATAGACACAATATAACAATACCTAAATCCACTAGGGGAAAAATATAACAGGGTACAATATATAATAAATACAATAAAAATGTACAAAAAATTATAATAACTGTTTACAAGTTATAATCAGGAAAAACAATAATCCAAAGGGGGGATGGTTGGAGCCCAAGGCTCAATGACCTTACACAAATCTTAATGACAGCCAGGCTGAATGACTATGTCGGAGCCCAGCTCAGTAATAATAAGCAATAATACACTCAACAAAATAAAGACAAGACAACTACCGCAATGTCCTCAGCCGCCAAGTCTGCAACAGAGTCCATAGCTCAACGTCCACAACAACAGCAGGAGCCAAAGAAGGGAAGTCCTTGCACGGCGGCGTCTTCGGCTCCCTCTGGCCATGGGGAGCCCTTTTAACCTCCCCGCCCGATGGCAGGGGGTGGGGAGGGACATCCTCACGTGGTGGCGGTATCTTCGGCTCCCTCCGGCCACAGGGAGCCTTTTTAACGGTTGTCAAGAACAGCACTCTAAGAATGATCCTGGGTATGTCACATGTTCATTGGGAACTAGATTGCAACAGACTGCTCTATAAGCAGTCCAAAATGTGATCCATTTCCCTGTGTGATTGTATCTTTAGATAGTTTTTTTGTATGCCATCTGGTATTGTTTCTTGTGGTTTTTCCCCTTGTGTTTTTATTGGCTATTATGGGATCTCTCTCTCTCTCTCACACACACACAGAGTATTTGCCGGCGTATAAGATGCTTCGAAGCATAAGACGCACCCTGTTTTTCCGGTGTATATTAAGGGGAGGAGTGTCTCTTATATGATGGAAAATACAGTATATATAATGTATATATACATTGTAAGCCACCCTAAATGGTGCTTGCACCAAAAGGGCGGAGTATAAATGTGAATAAATGAATGAATAAAGCATAGACTAAATGCTTTCAAGGTAGTTCTGCAGGTAACAGCTTGGAGAAGGATCATGTATGCCAGGGGTTGGCAACCTACGGCCTGTGGGCCAAATCTGACATCCAAGCCAAGTCATCCAGTCCCCACCCTCACTCCAACTGCCGCTGCCACCACGACTGCCAGAAGCGGCCACGAATGTGTTTACGGCAGCCATTTACAACAGCGTTTACGGCAGAGGGACCACCAGTCTGGCCCCCTCAACTGTCTGACGGGGACGGCTCCTGACTTTAAAAGGTTGCCAACCCCTGATGAATGCCATCTTAAGCTTGATAGAGGAAAGAAGTTTAGCTGTTAAAAATGATAAAAGGCCCCCCCCCCAATGATTTGTTCCTTTGTGAAAATGAAGAAAGAGATGGAGCAGCCTTGCATATTTGTGCGTACAGCTGTCTCAACATAGTAAAGATGGATGGTGAAGGGGAAAGAATGCTCCTTTTCCTTCTCCCTAGAGCTCTTGTCAAGTTTTGTGTTTTTGACAGCTAGTCTGGGTTCAGTTAAGCAAAGTGCCTTCTGTGTAGCCTCTGGTTGCTATGAGACAGCCCACAAGTTATGTATCAATTATCTAATTGCTAGCAGGCACAACTGTGCCTTTCTCTAACTTACCCAGGAGGGTTTTTCCAGTATAAATATCTTGTGCACAGGAAGTGGTCTTTGGCCCTTAAATCTGCTGTGCCTTGTATGTTGTTCTAAGAAACAATGGAGTGTGGTGAAAGCCACAGCCATTTTGGATGGTGTAAATGCTCGAAAATAGTGTTGCAAAAGAATGCTTGCTATTCTGAGAGCCCTCCATATGGTTTAAAAGTTGTCCAAATGTTACAAGATTTTTACTTCAGAAACCTTTCTTCGTATGGATTTCTTTCTCCTTCCAGTATAAATACAGGTGTGGATTCCCTGCCATATAACTTTGGGGTATTGATTTTCAGCATGTTGCATCTAATTTAATGATGTTTATAGATATTCTTGCAGTGTGCCGCAGAACTCATGTTCCTGAAATACAAAGAAGTTCCTGAAATACAAATGATGCAAAAGAGATCAGTAAGGGCTCACTCACTGTCTAATGAGGCAAACTTGGAATGGCCTCTCAACTTCAGCATAAAGAGAGGCTTTGATGGGGAAGAAAGGGTAGAATCCCTGAAAAAGGTGTTCATTGAGTGCTCAGTCATATCCACTGAAATCTGAAGCACATGAGGCAAATCATGCTACCCACTGGGAGCAATCTGCAATTTTGGAGCAAATTTATTTGCTGTGATTTTGTGGCAGAGGTACCCTGGGGGAGACATAGGTGGCCTGGATGCTACAATAAATAAAAGCATAGAAAAGTATTTTTTAAAAACAGATTACCCACAGACTCGAGTGCTACTCGATGGAGTGAGCACCCGTCTCTGTTCTAGCTCCTGCCAATTTAGCAGTTGGAAAGTAAAAAAATTGCAAGTACATAAATAGGTACCACTTTGGTGGGAAGGTAATAGCATTCCGTGTGCTCCAGTGTCTAGGCAGGCAGGTTCAGTTGCCAAGAACAAGAGCTGAACTAGTTTGTCCTGGTTCAATATAAATTACTATCAGGCCTCCTGTTTATGCTCTTGTATGCTACCTGAAACAAGGTAGCAGTTCAATTCCATGGAGCCGTAAATATTTCCGTGGCCTAGATCTTTATACCAACACTTTCCCTTCTCCTCCATTTTGCAATCATCTATGCTTTGCATAACATGTAGCTGTAACTTCAGTTGACTTTTAATGTTCCCTCCCCCCACTCCTTCCCTCTTGTATCTTTTCTTTTTATATGCAAAGGTTTTATAACCACTCACCATGGTCATAAAAACATAGAGGGCTTTAAACTGAACCAGTGTCCCCGTTGCTTTGGAAGCATTTACATTGCACAATTGTACCAGCTCACTTGCAAATAAAGCATGATGTACAGCTCAAATATTCTCACAGGGAGATGACTCAGACTCTTTCTTGTGGCACAGACTTCAAGTTGAAAGCCAGCAGGGGCTTTTATAATCTTCGATTGAGATGCAGAAGAATGAAGTCCAAACAAAAGAGGAAACAGAAGGAGTGGGAGGACAGAGGTGGAGAAAGCAAGAACCGTGTTTATGAGGATTAATTATGAGTCTTTTTCTACAGACACACTGTAGGAAATTAGGATGTGCTGAAAGAGTTTTAGGAACAGGAAGTGCCCATATCTTGTCCTTCCTATGCCCACACTTTTTGCTTCTTTTAAATTGGATCTTGTTTCCTAGTTGGAGTTTTGCAACGGGGAAATGGTTTAAATTCCCATTCTATTCCAGACATCAGGACCATACCTATCAACCATCCCGATTTGGCTGGGAAAACCCCGTAATTTGACGTTTATTGACATCATAACCCGCCCCCCACTGCCAAACCCCCGGGGAAAAACACTTTCCGCGCATGCGTGGAAGGGTTTTACCCCTTCCACGCATTCGCGGAAGCGCTATGCCACTTCCGTAGGGGCTGCGCAAGTGGCGTAGCGCTTCCACGCATGCGTAGAAGGGCTAAAACCCTTCCACGCATGCGTGGAAAGTGACCTGCGCACAAGCGATGTGCGCAGGTCTCATTTTTCCCGAGCCGCGGGTTGACAGGTATGATCAGGACTGGCCTTTTGTAAAAATTATTAAGTTAGAGTGCTATTGTAGGCAACAATAGCAGTAGATGGCTAAAATCCTGTTGCTTAGCATAGTACAGTGCATACCTGTCAACTTTTGGATTTGAAAATATGGGAAATTTTGGGCACACCCCCTGTGGGTGTGGCCAAATCTGTGGGTGTGGTCAAATATAGCTATGTGACTTGCTGGGCTCTAGCCATGCCTGCCACATAGCCATGAAAATGTCTGCAAACACAGACAGCACTGGCTCTTTGGTTGTAAATGGAGATGAGCACTGCACCCTGGAGTTGGATACGACTGGCAGATTTTACTTTCTTAGGATCAAAGACCTCTGCAGATGGTGATTGCAGCCGTGAAATAAAAAGGTGACTGATGCTTGGGAAACAAGCTATGAGAAACCTGGGGAACATAGTTAAAAGTAGAGACATTTCCTTGCAAACAAAAAATTGCATAGTCAAAGCAATGGTATTCCCGGTGGTAATGTATGGATGTGAGAGCTGGACCATTAGGAAAGCTGAGCGCAGAAAAATACATCCCTTTGAAATGTGGTGTTAGAAATAGGTCGATTCTAGAAGAAACCAACCCTGACTGCTCATTAAAGGTCAAATAGTAAAAATGACGCTAAAGTACTTTGGACATCAAATAAGAAGAGAGGATTCACTTGAGAAAGCCTTGATGCTGGGAAAGGTGGAGGACAAAAGAAGGGGGTGGCCAAAATAAGATGGCTAGATGGTATTGTAGATGCAATGGGCACAAAGCTGTGTGGGACAAAGAACCCTTTTCCCATTTTCTTGGGGGACTTTTGTTTTCTTTTCTTTCTTGTTTGCTCAGCGGCTTAAGTGACTAAGATGCTGACTGGGAGGCAGAAGGTCAGCAGTTCGATTCCCGAGTACTGCAGGACAGAATGAGTTCCTGTCTATGTCCCAGCTCCTGCCATCCTAGCAGTTCGAAAGCAAGAAATTGCAAGTAGATAAATAGGGACCACTTTGGTGGGAAGGTAACAGCGTTCCTTGTGCTCTGGTGTCTAGTCATGCCTGCCACATGACCACGGAAATGTCTGCAGACCCAGACAACGCTGGCTCTTCGGCTTTGAAACAGCGAAGAGCACTGAACCGTAGAGTCGGATATGATTGGGTTTTGAGCAAGGGTGACCCTTTACCTTTACCTAACTAAGATCCCCTTACACAACTGTGCAAGCCCACTGGATCTATGAGCTCTGATAATTCTCCCCGTGTATTTTGGATCTGCTCTCTCGTACAAAAAGCAGCTTCTTGCTCTAAAAATTGGCCACTGTAGGAATCTATGACTCTGATGGCGAACCTTGGCACTCTAGATACGACTTCCTTTTGAGCAAGGGAAACCTTTACCTTTAGCATTTAGTGATCAAGCACATCCCCCCATCCCTCCAAGTTAACTCTAGAACAGAAACGGAACTCCACCCTCTCTCTCTTTCTCATATAGTGATCAAGCACATCCCTCCCACCCCACCCCACCCCTCCCAAGTTAACTCTAGAACTCTAGAAATGGAAGGCAGGGCAGAAACAACTCAATAAAGCATGAGAGTGAGAGAGAAGTCTCTGCCCCCAGACCAAGAGATGATTTGCCCCTGCATAAATGAAATATCGCTCACCTCTGACTGCCGTCCCTCCTCCCAGCATGGTGCCTCTGACCAGCCGCCATCTTGGACATGTGGCTGGCAGGAGAAAAATGAAAGCGAAACCTACAGAACGCCCCCCCCCCCCTCTCTCTCTCCCCTTCCAAAAGCGAAGAGCCTGCCACACAGCGACCTCTGGTGGTCGGAAAAAAATACAGCAGCTTCGCCTGTGAGGTCAGGATATTTGTTTTAAAAATAAGGGAAAATACGAGGAAATTAATAAACTGGGAGGGGGGCGGGAAGAGGGGTAAAAATAAGGGGTTTTCCCAGGTAAAACGGGATGGTTGACAGGTATGGTACAGTGATGGTGAACCTTTTGAGACCGAGTGCCCAAACTGCAACCCCAAACCCACTTATTTTTCACAAAGAAAGTGCCAAAACAGCAACAGGGAAGGTAGGAAACGCTCCCATTGGGCTGCTGGACAGAGGGAGGAAGTGCTCCCATTGGGCTCCTGGGCAGAGGGGCAGGGTGAACTTTGTGTTGAGGGGTGGGAGGAAGCTCTCCCATTGTACCGCTGGGCAGAAGGGCAGGAGAAACTCTGTGCTGGGGTGACTGCACAGGTGCCCACAGAGAGGGCTCCGAGTTCCACCTCTGGCACACGTGCCATAGGTTCGCCACCACTGGCATAGTACGTCACATCTTGAATCGGGGCACTGAATTAGTGAGGATTTGGTGAATCCATTCCTTTGCAAGTTCCATTGATTGAATGGGTCTACTTTTGTTGGGAATTACTACACTAAACAAAAAAATTTCAGCCCAAAGGGGATATGAAGGTTTTACAAGAAAAAGGAAGACATTGAAACTCCATTTTCTCCAAAGAGAACAAAATGAGCAGCAGGAGGCTTCTGAAATTGTTACCTTTGTGCAGTCATAGCCATGGGAATACATCCATCCACAACTGCTGTAGATGGCTATTGAAATCTGATACTTCTGAAGCTTAATTGACGATGCCTTGTAAAAAGTTAACAGATTTGTGTCCAGCAAGATTAATGGTAAGGTTAACAGATTGAGGTGTGCAAAGAAAACCCACTGGGGATTTACCTCTTCCAAAGAACCAAATCTTAATTGGCTAAACCGCTCCTGGAGAGAGAAAAGAAACTTCCCCATAGGTGGTCGCTAATGCAGGCAAATTTCTTGTTATAAATATATGTTGGCATTACCTCTCATGACTCTGAAAGACCTGTCTGTTCACAGATCTTTTCCCCACTGTAATAATTGTACACATATTTCAGACATTTGTTTAAATATATTGGTTTTTATTGTTCTAGTGACTCAATATTTTTTAAATATATTGGTTTCTTTTGTTCTAGTTACTCAATATTAATATGTGATCAGCTCGTTCTTAAGACTACACACAAGAGTATAGAAATATTGGTAATATGATTTTCTTGGGAATAAAGGACAAACCGAAAAGGTCAAATAATACTATGATGAGAGGGCTCATGGAGGTGTGGAAAAAGGTAAAGAAAGATATGGTCCCAAATCTCTCTCCAATTTTGGAATTGACTGATATGGTGTGTTTTCCAATAAAATTAGATAAGGGAAAAAGGAAATATTGGATAAAACTGAGATGCTCTTACTGAAGGACTGGTTAAAAGCTTGCTTAAAAGCGTTAAGTTGGTGTCAGGTACCATTCTTCTAACAAATGTGGAAGGTTTGGGTCTGAATAAGGAGGAAAAAGAATTACTGGAAATTGTATTAACTACAGGTAGACAATGCATAGCTAGAAATTGGAAAAACGATGTAGATATACAGATTGGAGAGTGGTATAAAGAAATGTGGAGTTTAGCATTGAACGACAAATTGACATGGGAGATCAAAGTAAAACGAGATAAATTAAAAGAGAATAGGTTTTGGAATATTTGGAAACCGTTTGTGGATCATTCTCTTATGGTAAATGATAGCTCAGGACCTGTACCATCTCAAAGAGGTTTTTGGAGTTGAAATAGAAACTAAACTCTCCGGGCATTGTATATATTCACAGGGTGATGTGTAACTATTAAAAAATAATAATAGTGGTAGCACAGAAAGCTTTTATTGGTATGATTGTGTAATAATTTACAATGTGGTATCTAATATAGGTGGTTATATGGTAAATAATTAGTTTAAGTACTATTATGTGCTAGCTCCTATGAATTTGAGCCAACATTGTATTGATGTTGTTTTTGATTTATTATTATATTGTATTGTTATTGTTATTGTTTTTCTTTTCTTGTATGTCTGTCAAAAATTTAATAAAAAGATTTTTAAAAAAAGACTACACACGGTTATGTTGCCCTGTTGGGTAGTTTTTCCCTTCTTTGTTAATGCCAAATGTTTAACGAACTAAAGAAACTCAGTATGCATATGTTTTGCTATTTTTTCCCTGCACTTGTATGATGATGGTTGACCACTGATTGGATAGCTCAGTGGTTTAGGTAGCTAGCTCCAGAGATGGAAGTTGTGATTTCAGTTCCCCATTCTGCTTCCTGGGTATGTAGTCATGAACAAGCTGCACAGTCCCAAGAACTCCCTCCCAGACGAATGGAATGGAAAACCACTTCTGTGTATTCTCTAACTAAAAAACCCTGGAAAGGATTGCCATAAATCAGAATTGTATTGATGGCATACAATTATTTATATTAAATTAGCAACTCTAAAATATCATTAAAAAGTGAGTTTGAGTCCTTCGCAGTGCTTCCTTCCTTCCTTTTCAAAAATATATGAACCAAGGAGGAGGGTTACTCCAGGGTAGCTTTTTTTTAAAAAAATCTTTTTTGTTTGTTGATGTTTGTAATAGTTTTCAAATGGGAGGAGGTGAGCATTTCCCATCGCTGTTTAGAGAGCAGCTCTCATAACAGCAATGGGGAAAAGGTGAGACGATAGTAAGGCCACATTTCGTCCAGGAATGCATGTCCCCGGGTGTGGCCTGACTGTCGTCTTCCCTTTTCCCCATCGCTGTTTTGAGAGTTGCTTTCGAAACAGCGATGGGGAAAAGGGGAGCTGACAGTCATGCCTCATTTTGTCGGGGAATGCTCGTCCCCTGACAAAGTGCTGCCTAACTGTCAGTTTTCCTTTTTCCCATCGCTGTTTTGAGAGCTTCTCTCGGCACAGCGATGGGAGGAGGTGAGCTTTCCCCATCATTGTTTCGAGTGCAGCTCTCGAAACAGTGATGGGGAAAAGGGGAGCTGACAGTCAGGCTGCACTTTGTCTGGGAACACACGTTCCTGGATGAAGTGCAGCCTGACTGTTGTCTTCCCCTGGTGCCAGCCTTGTTGTGGCTTCGGCGGGGTATCGGGGAGGAGGGGGAGCCCCTCTTCTCTTGGCGGCCCTGGGGATGAAGGCCGGCACTGGCCTTGCCATGGCTTCGGTGGGGTATTGGGGAGGAGGGGGAGCCCCTCTTCTCTCCATGGCCCCGTGGATGAAGGCCGGTGCTGTCCTTGCTGTGGTTTTGGTGGGGTAGTGGGGGGAATGGTGTGTGCGATGACCATTTATTTTCTGTCGCGCGTGCTGGCTGTCCCGCCTCCTCTGCACTTGCATCCTCATGCCTGATTGGCTGAGGCATGCTGCAGTGCAGAGGACACTGGGGACCGTAGTTTTTTCCCGTTCGTGGGGCGTTGGCCCCACTCTCGGTTCCTGGACCCTCGCGGTGACGCTGTCCAGGAGGTAAGGTAAGTGTGGCCAGCTCATTACGGGATGGGCTGGACATGTGCGGACATGCATGCCAGACACGCATGGCCCAACCCTCTTCTTATAGGTAAAGATCTCAATTAACATTTAAGGAAACAGGAGCATATGTGTGAAATTCGCAGATGTTTCTGAAGAAAAGTGTATAATTGTAAAAGGCTAATTTGCAAATTCTGTTTGGAAACCGTGGCTGAAAGCAAGCTGGGCTGGCAGTGACAGAATCAGAAGCTGCTCTGAACATATGGTATTTTACGTTGGTGCTGTAAGAGTCTAGGCTTGGCTGGCTGCATCCTTCCTGTTTCCAGTGACAATCAGATGGAAGTTATGAGGGAGACAGAAATCGATGAGCCTTCCATTGAGCTGCTCATGGAAACAGCCCACGTCAATTATGACTAACAGATGATCAGCAGAACCCGTGATGTGCCTGTTCAAATCTTAGCATGGCCCAGAAAGGTCTTACTATAGGTCATGGTTTGGAAAAGTTACAGCCTGTTACAAATTACAGTGTGGAGAATCCCTCCATCCAGCAGGACTACCAAACCCTCTAGTGACCATGAATTATTATTATTTTGCATTTTCACATTTCACCCACTAAGCCTGTCTTCTTTTTCCTGAGGACCTCTGTTGTAAAATAAACTTCTGCAAAGGTCCCAAATCCTCTAAAACGAAATTAAATCATTTGGCTCCTTTCCAAAATTGAAAAGAGATGGGGCCAAACGGTGTAGACAAGAATGAGGTGAAACCGTTTGAGGCTCAAAATGAGAAGTGTCTTGGAGTTTAATATTCAATAACTTCTCATTTTGAGCCTCAAACGGTTTCACCTCATTCCTTTCCAAAAGTGACATTTTAGGACTAAGGAGCAAGCTTTACTTGTTACATTTAAAAATTAATGGCATTTTCAATAGTTACTTTTAAATACTGCTGTTATGTGCTCATTACCCTGAAATGTAATATTTCAAAGATTACATCATTCCCTGTAAATATTGCTTTCAGATTCTGGAAACAAATTTATGGATCTATGGGAAACGGACTCAGATTAGCCAAATATTATGTGTATGTCCCAAGTTTAAGGACAGAATCAGAGGGAGTTCTTCTGATTGGAACCAAATAAGCTTGTATGGAAAAGAACCAAATAAGCTTGTATGGAAAAAAACAAAAGATATTTTCCACCCATTTATTATCCAATTCACCTCTCACACTTGTTTTCTTCTAAACATAGAATTACTTTGAGTGGGCTAACATGCCAGTGATCTGTAGGGATGTGCTCTTCTCATGGTCAGGCCATCAAATATGCAGCCATACTCTGTAGCTTGAAATGCTGCACTCCAAGATGGTGGCAGAGATAATGAAGAATGACCTCATCCTCATCGTGATGGGTCTACATCAGGTGTTCCCATTGGTCAGTCACAGTGATGCAATGCAGCAGGTTCTGTCAGGTTCTGCAGAACAGGTAGCGGAATTTCCCTCAGGCCATGCCCACTTGGTTGGCCACACCTACCTCCATAGCCCATAATGCAGGATGTTTTGGCTACGCCCACAGATTTGGCCCCACCCACAGATTTGGCCAGCCCACAGAGTAGGTAGTAATTTTTTTTGCAGTGCATCACTGGTCAGTCACATGGTTGAGTGGGCCAGTCACATGGTTCCTCTCACCCGGAAGCGGACGTAAAACATGCCAGCGCCTGCACATGTGCAAAACACTACCGTAGATGCACCTGCAGCTGTTGTAAATGTGTTTATGACAGCTGCAGGTCATTTACGGCAGCATTTTGTGCACTACACAGGTGTATTTTACTTCTGATTTCGGGAACCACGAGGGCGGTGCAGGCTGGGTGATTTGGCACCACAAGCCGAATCTGGCCTGTGGATTGTAGGTTGAGAACCCCTGGTAGGTTGGGAACCCCTGATTTTTACACAGACTTTCTACAGATGCACTTATAAATAGTTTAAACTTATAAACATGTTACCTTGAAGCATTTCTCCTTCTATAAAAATCCCTGGGAGAAGGGTACATATTGTGCTTGTGTGGTCACTGTGAACCAATAGGGCCATTTTTCAGAATCCCAAGGATGGGTGTAATGTCCACTTGCTGAGATAAGGGGCTACAAGTATTTGACTTGTCAGGCAGGCAATATGAAGAAGAGGGGAAGCTGCAGGTTTTACAGGACCAGACGCCCTCTGAGGATCAAAAGATGGAGGCTGCAAGCACCCAGACACCCACGGAAGTAAATGAGGTAGGCCAGAGTGAAATGAGACAGGGTGAGGGCGCATGTCTATTTTCCTTAGTGAATCAACCTCTGTTTCTGGGGAAACCCCTTTTAAGCAGCTTTTTCTGCTTCCTTTCTTTTATCAGTTTGCTATTAATAATAATAATAATAATAATTTCATGTCAGAAATTGATTTCATCAAAAGCACGTTTCAGAGGAGTCAGAAGGTAGTCAGAAAAATAACATGGAGCTGGGTACATATCTCCTGTAGGAAGAATGTTGCCTCTAAGTAGTGTTATTAATGATCCATTTCACGTTGGCCTCAAAGTATCTTCTCCAATTACAAAACTTAAATTTGATGTACTGTCCTCTGAGATACCTGATCAGGGCCTTGCCCACCATGGTTGCTTATATTAAGGAGTAGCTGTGAAGGATTACTGCAGTTTTCACTCAGCATCACCTGTCTTGATCCTTTCCAGCCTTGTAATTGGATGCCATTCATACAGCAGCTCACTTAGTAGATTAGTTTTTCTGATTTATGTGGGGATGAGATGAACTCAGGAATAATTTATTGTCAAACCAAGAGAGAGAACTCATTTTTTAACTTGAAAACTGTGACAGCTTAGACCAGAAAAAGAAGTTCTAAAACAATTCACAGGGTTCTGTGTTTATTTTACTTGCTGGATCAGGATCAAGTGGTATAAACTTTGTGTTTGTTATTTGACCTCCAGACTTTTCTGACATATGGGGCCCTAATAGAGGTTTTGAAGAATGTGAAATATTCAAAAGGAATTATTTACTACTGCCCTTTGACTTTTCATGATGAAGGGGGGGATTTGAATCCAGGTCTCCTGAATCCTAGTCTGGCATTCTATCTACTACTGTTGGGTACTGGACTAAAATGTATACTCTAGAGAACTACATCTCTAAGTACTGAATACATGTATTGTTTTAATGAGCTCTCCATCCATATATCACCACAGTGGTGAACCTTGGAACGTCAGCTGTTCTTGGACTTCAATTACCAGAAGCCCAGATCAGCAGTTGTACTGACTTGAGCTTCTGGTAATTGAAGTCCAAGAACAGCTGGAGTGCCAGGGTTCACCACCACTGATATATCATAACCAATTTCATTTATGTGTTTTTCATTGCAGGTGTGGGCAATATAGATATGCAGCCTTCTGATGTTACTTCAGCTCTCCTTAGAGAGTTCCTAAGGAGAAATTTGGGAACTGCAGTGTAACAATGAAGGGCTCCACTCTGCCAATTACTCTTTTAAAAAGAAATTGTTTATTAATTTTATTTATATATTTATTAAATTAAATTTATAAACTTCCTATCTGACATAATTGTCACTCTGGACAATATACACAACATATAAAAAAGGTACATAGAAAGACATAGAAAACCCATACCCAACCATAGAACACACTATATAAAACTATAATAAATTGTAAAGAAACCCAAAAATGGTGGATGCATTAAATCATAAGTATTAGTGGAGGGAAGTAACTAACTAATTTAGGGGGCAAAATGTTGTCAAATGCCTCCATGTAGAGCTCTGACTTAACTAGTTTGTGAAGCAAAGCGAGAGAGGGAGCCTGATAGACATGAGGTGGAGGACATTCCAGAAAAACAGTGTGACACTGTTTCTTCCCCTTCTATTTTGGCAGACCTTTAGTGATTTCTGTTTGGTTTCTTCTTAGCCTCTCTTGGGATGGGAAGTCACAATCCAGAATCTTGAGAGGATCTGGTTGTCCAGGTCCAATTCATCTGATAGGTGCTCTGACAGACCCTAAACCATTAAAGTTTTGAGGCCCTAAACTGTTAAGGCATATCAGCAGCCTCCTATGCCGAGATTTCAGGAATAAAACCTGAGACCAGGTCCTCCTGATGATAATGATGATGATGATAAATTTTAATTTATATCCCACACTTTCTCATTCGAAGCCAACTCAAGGCGCCCATTACAACAAATATATACCATACAAAATAATAATACAGTAGTAAAGAAGCAAAAAAGTAAATTCAGTACAATTCAAAAGCAAGTTAACAATATCAAATTACAACACAAAATATCACATCAGAAATAAACTCAATAATAATGAATAACAAAGACAGACAGGAGAAACAAGTTTTGGAAGGGTAGAGGGCATTTTCCTTAGGCGTTGTACTTTCACATGCTTAACAAGAAGGCTCATGAGTCATGATTTTATTTATTTATTTATTTATTTAGTTTTGTATGGCTGCCCAATCACCAAAGCGACTCCGGGTGGCTCACAATTCCATTGCACACAACCCTGTATAAAAAGACCCAACATATCATTAAAAACCTTACATAAAACACATTGTTAAAATCTTCATAACAAATAAACTAAACAGATAGACTAAAAACCCAGATGGCGATTAGCATGTTCATATGAGCCGGGGTGTGTGTGTGTTGTTCCTCTCTCTGTTCCCCACACCTGCTGGGCCAGCCATGTCTTCAGCCCTTTCCTAAAAGCTGACAATTCTGGCTGAAGACGAAGGTCCGATGGCAGGAGGTTCCAAAGGGCTGTAGCAGATACCGAAAAGGCCCTCTTTCTCGTACTGGAGAGATGAGCCTCTCTGATGGATGCTACCTTTGGAGAGCCCCTCCGGTCCACTCTCGTGGGATGGGCAGATAACCTCAGGGTGATCGGTCTCTCAGGTAACCTGAGGTTGCTTGTCCATCCTTCTCCTTGTTCCAAATGGGACAAAATGCTCATCCTTGGGGTGTCAAGAAGTTACCAGTATGGGGACATGGCTGGGGAGAAAGCCATCAGGTTCATGTGTCCATTGATCATGTCATCTGAAGCAACACAGAGAAACACCCTAATCACACCAGTGGAGTAAACCCTGGTCCCAGATGGAGATGGGTAAAGGTGGATGTCTAGGCTTCAAAGCCATCTCACACATGTGTCATTCTTCTCCTCATGCAGTACTATTCACCCTGAGACCTGACTCCCCACTTGGATACATCAATAAGCACAGCATTTCCCTGAGACTTCAGCCACTGCCCTGAGATGGGTCAACCCTGTGGCTAAATTTTGTTGTTTCTACAGTTTTAAACAAGCCACTTAGTTTTTTCAACAGGTGCCCTGAGGTCTTCTTTCCAAAGAAATATGAGAATATTAATTTCACCAGCGTGCTGACAATAGATTGTCAGGGATCCCCTGCAGCAACTCTCCATGTTTTCCATGGGATAAGTAATGCACATTAAGCCAATTTGACTTTGTGGCGTAGGCGCATCCCTCAACGTCCAGACAAAATACTGTATGGAGGACTGAGGGCACCCACTGTTTCCTCATTTGTCTCCCACTTCCAGGGCACTCTAACAAGCAAGAGAGAGAATGAAGAGCCCTGGTGGCGCAGTAGTTAAACTGTTGTACTGCAGCCAAAATGTTGCAAATTCAATCCTGACAGGGATCAAAGTTGACTCAGCCTTCCATCCTTCAAAGGTTGGCAAAACAAGTACTCAGCATGTTGGGGACAAAATGCTAATTACCTTGTGAACCGCCCAGAGAGTGCACTAAGTGCTATGGGGTGGTATATAACTGTAATAGGTATTACTAGATTACTGGGGACTCCATAGTACTGTTCCAGAGCCAGGCAATGTGACTCTTGCAAACTGTAGCAGCCAGAATCCACAGCCTATGATTATACCAGCAGGGATGTTCTGAGCGTTGTAGCCCCACAAAATGGCAATGTTTCCAACAGCTCTGTTCTTTTCCAGAAAAAAATAAAGAGGGAAATGGCAAGATGTTGAGGAAAGAATCTGTTTCTATCAGCTAGAGATGCTATCTAGCAGAGGTAAAAACCCACTTTTATTTCCCCTGTGGACTGGCAGTTCATTTTGCTGCAGCAGACTCTAATGGAAAATAATAAAAGCCTATTTTAGTCTGGCTGTATCGAGCACAGTTACAGGTCAAGGCAATCTTCCAAAGAGGCTGCTGTGCAACATAAAACATTACTCTGCCACACTGGCATGTTCTGTTGCCTGGGGACTTTTAACCATTCGGAGCTGAATGGGGTAGGTCAAGACCTCCTGGGATGGCAGAAACGAACCCCTTAGACCTAGCAAGGCTGAAGCCTAGCAGTATTCTTGGAGCAAAATAATTAAATAAATCCCCCACCTGTATACAAAAACAGAACATTTTGCTTTCCTCTTTTATTGTTGATTGATCATTACTTAAATGGGAGTATATTTTTAAAAAGAAGGAAACAAGCCATCTTCTCTTGGTAGGCTTAAGTACGTGTATGTGTTCAGCCTGCTCCCAGCTGTTCGGAAGTGACAACAAACTGGATTCTCTTGGGTTTATGCTGGTTATTTTTAAATTTCTGGACCTCTTTTTTTTGTACCTCATTTGGATTTTTGTAGCAATATACTATCCATTGCCGGCTTGCTGGGGCCTTTTGCCAGATTGTTTCAGGGTGATCTAGGATGTCTTTCATGGCTGCTGATCCCTGTGGCACAAGGCCAATTCTAACAGTCTCTGATTTTGGCCTGTTGCCATTTCTCACGATGTGGACTTTGAGTTGGACTTTGAGGGGCACCTACTTTTTTAAAACTGTGAACTGGAGAAAATAAAGGGGAATGGAGTGGAACAGTATCCGGCAGTATCAGTTTTGGAACGTGGTGGTCTTAAATAGAAGGTTCAGTGTGTTTACATTTCAGGCAGTCACGTTCTTTCTCAAGTGCAGGAGAAAGTCACCTCCAAAGTACCATCTTTGCATTAAAAATACTGTGTTTGCCAGAGAATCCGGAAAAGAACATGCTGTGCAGGTAATTCCTCTAACCAGCAACTTGGCTTCAGGAAACATACCTAAGCAGGACACCAAGAGGATTTTATTTCTGAGTAACAACAAAAATCACTAAAGGTCTAACATGTACCAAAGGACTGATTTGAATTAAGCACTATTTAGTTGTTTGTACATCTGCCAAATTAGAATGGGAAACAATGGAAGCAATGTCAGACTTTAACCTTCTTGGGATCCAAGATCACTGCAGATGGTGATGGCATCCATGAAATAAAAAGATGCACACTTCTTGGGAGGCAAGCTATGGCAAACCTAGGCAACATAATAAAAAGTAGAGACAGCACTCTGCCAATAAAAGTCTGCATAGTTATAGCAATGGTCTTCCCAGTAGTAATGTATGGCTGTGGGAGCTGGACCATAAGGAAGGCTGAGCGCAGAAGACTTTTGAGAGTCCCCTGGACTGCAAGGAGATCAAATCAGTCCATCCTGAAGGTAATTAATCCTGACTGCTCTTTGGAAGGACAAATACTGAAGCCCAAGCCCTTTGGCCACCAATGAGAAGAAAGGACTCACTGGAGAAGACCTGATGCTAGGAAAGATTGAAGGCAAAAGGAGAACGGAGTGGCAGAGGATGAGTTAGCTATACAGCATTGGTACTGCAATGGGCAGACTCCAGAGGATGGCGGATGACAGAGGAGCCTTGTGTGCTGTGTCCCATGGGGTCGCAAAGGATCGGACTCAACTGTACGACTGAATAACAGCAACAGCTGCCAACAAAGTACAAGAACTAAAGATTTGGCATTTATTTATGGTGCCCCAACAAGGAAAAAAGAAGAAGGAAAAATACAGAACAAGGAGCATAAAGGTAGTCCCTAAAGCTATTGTGAACTACCCCATCAAAGCTCATCAAGAAACAACACATCCATCCATATTCTCTCCATTCCTGATTGTGCTGTGCAGAAATATAAGACTGATGTGTTTTAAATAGAAGGAAATGTCAAATGTCATCTGAAGGAAATGTCTAGTGACACAGCACCTTCTCTGGATCCTAGGCAAAGATCTTTCTTGCTCAAAAGCCAGCCGTGTTTGACTCTAGGGGGTGGTGTTCATCTCCATATACAGCCAAAGAGCCAGTGCTGCCTGCATCTGCCTGCATCTCTATACGAGCTTCATTTCTGAAATGCAATGGATGCTGCCAATGTTACCGACGAGGGAAAGATACGGTTCCACCTCCTCACGAGCATCAGGTTCCCCACTCTGGAGCTGCTG
This sequence comes from Bradypodion ventrale, assembly GCA_035047345.1. NCBI lineage: Eukaryota > Metazoa > Chordata > Lepidosauria > Squamata > Chamaeleonidae > Bradypodion > Bradypodion ventrale. The sequence continues at coordinate 17,856,980 of JAWDJE010000003.1, read as the reverse complement.
GTTGGCCTCCTGGTGCCAAGAAAAGCAGATACGGTACCCCTCAAGGAGATCCTAGCAGTCCTGCGGGGACACTTCAAGCCAAAAGGGACCTTCTTTCTGGCCCGGGTAGCCTTCCTGAGGCGAGACCAGCACCCGGGTGAGTCCATGGGGGACTATGTGGCAGCCTTGCGAGTAGTGGCCGGCCCGTGCAAATGGGAGAACTTAGATGTGATGCTCAGGGACCGGCTGCTGACGGGTCTACGGGACGAGAGATCCAGAGGAAGTTAATGCAGCGGGGCCGCGACCTGACCCTAAAAGATGCACTGAGTGAAGCCCTGGCCGCTGAGGCGGTGAGGAGCGGGGTAAAGACATTCAGAGTATGGCCCCCAGCTCTAGAGGGGTCGGCCATCACGGTACAAGCCATGTGGCGCACACCGCGGGCGCCCATCGTGCCCAGAGACATCTTGCTCCAGTGAGGACGACAACGTCCGAAAGGTACAAAAGAAGTGGGCAGAGGGGAGGAACCGCAGGCAAGGGGACCGCCGATGCGATGGCTGTGGAGCATCCCACGACAGAAGCAAATGCCCATTTAGGAAAGCTGAGAGCCACAACTACGGCCGGCGGGGCCACATGGCCAAGGTGTGCAGACGCCCGCGAGGCGAGAGTAGGGGTCCAGTGGAATGCACCCCGTGGAACACCCCACAGAGGCAGGATGGCGTAGGCAGAGTCTTCAACAATGGCGACCCAGAAGCGCAACGCGTATACCGAATGGCCCTCCTGGCCATCCACACTGTGTCCTTAGGGCACCCCCATTTTTTTTGAGGTACTGTTACAGGGGGTCCCAGTTAGAATGGAAATAGACTCGGGGTCATTGTACTCCATTATTTCCCAGAGGGAGTTCCTGCGCATTCCCCCAAATCAGCGACCCAAACTCAAGGCCCTAAAGACTCAGCTGTGGGACGTTCAAGGGGTCGGAATCCCATTGTTGGGGGTGGGGGAATTCTCAGTACAATTCAAATGCCACAGGGAGAAGCTGCCCCTAGTAGTCCTGAAGGAGGAGGGTTGTTGTCTCCTGGGAACACAGTGGTTCAGGCCCCTGGGAATTTCAATAGAGGGGATCCATGCTGTTGGGTCTGAACCCATCCAGGACGTTTGCAGTGCACACCCGACGGTATTCGAAAAGGGGCTCGGGAAATTCACGGCCCCCCCAGTTTCATTTGATTTGGACCCAGAAATCCGGCCCATTCTGCTCAAGCCTAGGAGGGTTCCATTCACCCTCAAAGACAAAATAGAAGCGGAACTGGACAAATTGGTGGGCCAGGGGTTTTTGGTTCCAGTGGACTCTGCAGAGTGGGAAACTCCTATTGTGACTGCTTTGAAGCCTAACGGGGAGGTTAGGATCTGTGCAGATTATAAATGTATGATAAATAAAGCAATCCGCCCTAATGCATACCCGATGCCAGTTGTTAGTCACCTATTAGCCACGTTGCATGGGGGGGAAAGTATTTCACAAAATTGGATTTGGCGCAGGCGTACCAACAGCTGACCATAACTCCAGTTGCCACCGCTGCGCAGACAATTGTAACTCATAAGGGGGCTTTTAAGGTCATGCGCCTACAGTTCGGTGTGAATTCGGCCCCTGGGATTTTTCAGTCCCTCGTGGAACGTTTGCTTAAGGGGCTCCCCGGGGTCCTCCCATATTTTGATGATGTGTTGATAACAGGGGGGAGCGTGACAGAACTGGCTAAGAGGTTGGACAAAGTTCTGTCTATTTTCAAAAAAACAGGGTTGATGTTAAAGAAAAGCAAGTGTGTGTTCCTAGCGAGGGAAGTTGAGTTCCTTGGGTTTAAAATAACCCCTGATGGAGTAAAGACCTCTGAATCAAAGGTTGTGGCCATCCAAAATGCCCCTCACCCCACCGCAAAACCAGAGCTGCAGTCATTCCTAGGGCTCCTGAATTTCTACCATTCCTTCCTGCCTAGGAAAGCGTCGGTTGCGGAGCCACTGCATAAGTTACTTAAGAAGGATGCAGTTTGGCGGTGGGGAGACAGTCAGGAAAATGCGTTTAAAGAATTGAAGAGGCTTCTATCCTCAGAAGCGGTCCTAACTCACTTTGACCCCAGAAAGCCCGTAGTTCTAGTATGCGACGCCTCACCAGTAGGGGTGGGGGCAGTACTGTGCCACGTGTTAGACAATGGGCGGGAGGCCCCAGTAGCGTTCTACTCTAGCTCACTATCACGGGCAGAGCGCAATTACGCGCAAACGGACAGGGAGGCTCTGGCCATAGTTGCGGGAACAAAGAAATTCCATGACTTCCTGTATGGTCGACCGTTCACTGTTGTGACCGACCACAAACCCTTACTAGGCATCTTTACCACAGGCAAGCCCATGCCACAGATTCTGTCCCCCAGAATGCTTCAATGGGCTATCTTTCTCAATGCATACCAGCACACGCTGGACCACCGCCCGGGAAAAGACATTAGCCATGCAGATGCTCCTTCCAGGTCGCCCCTGCCACAGTTAGGAGACCCTAAGTGCGAGGTAGAAGGAGACCACCAGGTGCTTCTGATCGAAGCCATCGACTCAACCACGATAGTCCCCGCAGACCTCGCCCAAGCCATGGCCAAGGATAAGACCCTTTCCCGAGTGAGCTCCTGGGTTCAGAAAGGGTGGCCAATGGTGTCTCCCGGGGAGGAATTCACGGCTTATGTTAGGAAAAGGGATGAGCTTTCCATAGAGAGAGGCTGCATCCTATGGGGCCAGCGGGTGGTTATTCCCGAGTCCTTGTGCTCGAGAATCCTCAAGCTATTACATGTCAGCCACCCCGGGATCATTCGCTCTAAAGTGCTGGCCCGAAGCTACTTCTGGTGGCCCCAAATGGACGCTGACATAGAGCACATGGTCGGCACTTGCGAGGGGTGCCAAAGTTCTTGTTCCGAGGAGTCCCGACTTCCCCACAGAGAATGGGACACTGCCCGGGGGCCATGGTCTTGGGTACACATCGATTTCGCAGGTCCCTTCAGAGGCTCCCTTTTTCTGTTAATAGTGGATGCTTACTCCAAGTGGTTGGAGGTTGTCCCCATGTCCAACACCTCCTCAGCCGCAACAGTAAAGCAATTGCGCAAGGAGTTTAGTTGCTTCAGGATACTTGTGAGCGACAACACCAGTACTTTCACGTCTGCGGAATTCCAGGCATTCATTGAGAGAAACGCCATTCAGCACATCACCTCCGCCCCTTTTCACCCTGCCACGAATGGTCAGGCAGAATGCCTGGTGTGAACTACAAAGGAAGCATTGCGGCGGATGGGCTTCAGAGATCTGAACCGGCAACTGTGCCAGTTCCTGCTGTGCTACAGGGTGACGCCACTGGCGTCTGGGCTCTCGCCTGCAGAGCTCCTCATGCACAGAAAACCCACAACGCTTCTGACTAGGTTGGATCCAACCAGGGTGGAGGATAAAGGGAGGAACATAGAATTGGGAAGCACCAAAAGTTTTGGAATAGGAGAGCCTGTGTATTGTAGAAATTACGTGGCCGCAGGGCCAGCCTGGGTCCCAGGGGTAATCATTGAGCAAATGGAGCCAGTCTCATACTGTGCAGAGACCAGCACAGGTCTACTCTGGAGAAGGCACACCGACCAACTGAGGCGAAGGGTTACTGAGAGGCAGGACACTGAAAACCAGCCCCAGAATTCAGCGTTAGGGTTCTCCCCCACCCATTTATTCCAAGGGGGAGACACAGGGTACCCCTCGGGTTCGAATGCAGAGTGTCGGTCCTCCCCTAGGGGGGAGGGAGTTGATACAAATCCATATCCTGGGGACACAATGAAGACCTGGGAAGAGAGGAGTGAGTTTGACCAAGTGGGAAAGTTTGATTGTTATTTTGATTTGCAAAACCGGGGTGGGTGGGGGGTGTTCAGAGTGGTCCCCCACCCGTCCAAGCGAAGAGAGGGGTTTTTTGTTAGTCACAAGAGCCCTCGGTTTCTCGGCATTAGAGTTCACCCCTACCCCACGTCTACAGCCCTGGGTCCCCCAGTTGGGGCCAGCGCAAATGAGAAACCCCAGTTCCCCATATTTGCAGTCAGAGGCCACTCAGCCACAGCAAACCACTAACGAGTCAATCGCTCCCATTGCAGGGCAAGAACCAGGAGAGCAGAGAAGCACGAGGGTCCCCAAACCAAGCACAGCAGCCGCGCATCCCAAGCGCACATGCTGAAAGCCACATTGGTTGACGGACTTCGTCCCATCCTAGGGGGGAGGGGTGTTGTGTATGGATTGTAACTGTATACTTGTGCCTTTAAAGATGAATGTAACCGGTCCCACAGGAAATACATACTTATCATAGCTTGTATTGAGACATTGTATCCAGTTGCATAATAATGCGAACTGCTACCAGTGGTGGCAGCAGTGAGCATCCAGCTCACATGGTTCATATTCCCCAACCTTCCCGCCACAGATACACCTAGACAAGAGGGGTGTGTCTCAGGATGACATTTCTCTGACAGTAGCCAATGGGCTACCATGTAACCACATTCAAATGTATAGTGACCATATAAAAAGAGCTGTACTGCCGCCATTACCACATGTTCGTACTGTACTCCATGCAATAAAGATGTGTTAAGCCAGACTACGGCTGCTTCCATTGTCTTGGTTTCAGAACACCAAAATTATGCAGTGTAATTCATGGAAAGACTGTTATACAAACTGCAAAAGTTGTTGAAATATGACAATTCAGGACGGTTTGTTTGCTAACCATTCAGAAAAACCCTAGCTTTTCTAATTGAACTTTGATTGCTTAACCCTAATCCCTTGTTTCCTGTTTTGTTGGGAATGGTTGGATATTTGTTCTTCAGAGAGATACAGCCATTTTGAACTTCTCTGTATTTTTTCAGCTACACAGCTGTAATGGAGGAAAACCATCTTCATCCCCCTTCCACTGTAAATAATCTAAATCTTCATCTTCTTCTAACAAACACAAAACTAACCTGCTAAATTCTCTGAGCATATAGTTAATTAACATTGTGTTCTCTTTTACTTCAGATTTTTGGTCTGAGTAATTATTTTTTTGCTGGGAAGCATGAGGGGAGCTTCAGGGGGGACTTGCAAGCAATTAAATTCATAATAATTGCCACACCTTTGTTCTGCTACTACATACCTGTTATGTATGCATGTCAATGTTACTGTAAAGACAAGAATGTAACCACTCCAATTACAATGTATCTCAGCTGTAAAGGAACGCGAGCAAGCAACCCACAGAGGGCAGCTGCGAGCGTTCAGTCTCACATGGTTCACATTGCTCAATCACGGACAGCCGCGGGAAACTTCCCCGCATTAATCAGGAAGAGAAAACAACTACAGAAGAGAGGCGTGCCTGGGCGAGGCCACGCCGGTAGCAGCCAATAAGCTACCGTGCTACAAGATTCAAATGTATAGTGCTACTGTATATAATGAGATGTATCACCGCCATTACCTCATGTTCCCCCGGATCATCATGCAATAAACCTGTGTTAAGCCAACCCTTCGGCTGTTTCATTGTCTTTGGTCCCATACACTAAACTGGCGACGAAGGTGGGATAATGGCTGCCCACGGGACCAAGACATGCGCCGGCTACGAGATCAAGAAGCCGGGAGACTTGGAGCTGTTCGAGATAGACTTCAATGGAGCGCTGGTGGAGCTCGAAGTTACGGACGAGGCCAAAAAGAGGGCCATTTTCGTCAGGATGCTCGGGCACGAGACCAAGAGGACCTTGGTGGACCTGATCGCACCGAGAAGAGTGAGCGACTTCAAAGCTAAAGAGCTTCTGACGATGCTGCGCACACACCTCCGGCCCGCGATAGCGATGTTCCCCGCTCGGAGCGCATTCTGGAGGCGAGTCCAAGCGCCCGGGGAGTCGGTCGCCGATTTCGCAGCGGCCCTGCGACTGGCCGCCGGCCCATGTAAGTGGGAGAACCCAGAAGTCACCCTCAGGGACTGCCTGCTGTGCGGCCTGCGGGACACCGAGACTCAGCACGCGCTGATGAAACAGGAGCCTCCCCCCACGCTGCAAGAAGTCCTAGACGCGGCACAGGCCGCGGAAGCCACGACGGCCGGGGTGCAAGAGCTCCAGGACTGGCGGCCGAAAGCTGCCAAGGCAGAAAGCTCGGTGCGCGCAGCCCGGCGAGCTTCAAACTCATCCGCGGAGAGCGGCGACGACGAGGACGTCCGGAAGGTCCAGAAGGAAGGCCGGCGTTGCGACGGCTGCAGCGCTACCCACGCCCGCGCCAAATGCCCATTCAGGAAGGCCGAGTGCCACAACTGCAGCCGGCGTGGGCACATCGCTAAGGTCTGCAGGAAACGGCGCGAGACCAGGAGGAGTTCGCCAGACCACTCGGCGAGGCAGGACCGCACCATGAGGCCCAAGGACGGCACCCGGACCACGAGGAAGCAGGACGGCGTAGGGCGCATCTCTGACGGCAGCGAGGACGACGCTCCGGTGTTCAGCGTGTCCGCGGGACACCCCCGATACTTCGTTGAGGTAGTAATACAAGGGGCCCCTGTTAGGATGGAGGTGGACTCGGGTTCTTCATACTCTATCATTTCCCAGGGAGAGTTCCTGAAAATCGCCCCCCACGTGCGGCCTAAGCTCAAAGCGTTGAGGGCCACGCTGAAGGACGTGCAGGGGAACCGCATCCCAGTGTTGGGGGTTGGGAAGTTCCAGGTCCAATTTAAAAAACACGCCGCAACGCTCCCCCTAGTCGTCCTCAAGGGAGGTAATTGCAGCCTCCTCGGGACTCAATGGTTCCAGCCCCTGGGTTTGTTCATTGGGGGGGGGGGTGCACGCCGTTGGAGTACACGCCGCTGGGACTGATCCAATACAGGGCGTGTGCGACGCGCACCCCGAGGTTTTCAAAAAGGGGCTCGGGAAATTCAAGGGCCCCCCGGTGACTTTCGACCTGGACCCTGAAATACGACCAATCAGACTAAAACCGCGCAGAGTGCCTTTCGCACTAAAGGACAAGATAGAGGCGGAGCTGGACAAATTGGTGGGTCAGGGGATTCTTGTTCCTGTCGATTCTGCGGAGTGGGAAACTCCAATTGTAACAGCACTAAAGGCCAACGGGGAGGTCCGCATATGCGCAGATTACAAGTGCACCATCAATAAGGCGATTCGCCTTAATGCGTATCCGGTGCCGGTAGTCAGCCACTTGCTGGCCAGGTTACACGGGGGGAGGTGTTTCGCTAAGCTCGACCTGGCACAAGCCTACCAGCAACTCCCGGTGACCCCCGCCACAGCTGCTGCACAGACCATAGTCACCCACAAAGGGGCGTTCCAGGTGACGCGCCTTCAGTTTGGCGTGAATTCGGCGCCCGGGATCTTCCAGTCACTCGTGGAACGCCTCCTAAAGGGGTTGGAGGGGGTGTTACCCTACTTTGATGACGTATTGATAACGGGGGGGAACCGGGCTGAATTGGCAAATAGGTTGGGAAAGGTTCTGGCAATATTCGAAAAGGCGGGGTTGAGATTGCGGAAAGACAAATGCGTCTTCTTCGCGACTGAGGTTGAGTTCCTAGGGTTCCGTGTGACTCCTGAGGGAATAAGGCCGTCCCAATCCAAGGTGGCCGCCATCAAGAAGGCCCCTCGCCCCACCTCCAAGCCCGAGCTGCAGTCGTTCCTCGGACTGCTAAACTTCTACCACTCCTTCCTTCCTCGGAAGGCAGCCGTGGCGGAACCGCTACACAAGTTGTTAAAAAAGGACGAGGCATGGAAGTGGGGCGACGACCATGAGAGGGCATTTAACGACCTAAAACGACTCCTGGCATCCGATGCCATACTGACCCACTTCAATCCCAAATGCCCGGTGGTCCTGATATGCGATGCATCCCCGGTGGGGGTGGGGGCGGTGTTATGCCACGTGCTGGAAAACGGGAGGGAGGCCCCGATAGCGTTCTACTCCAGGTCCCTGTCCCAAGCGGAGAGAAATTACGCCCAGACAGACAGGGAAGCGCTAGCGATAATTGCGGGGACCAAGAAATTTCATGATTTTGTGTATGGCCGCCCCTTCACCATAGTGACCGACCATGAGCCCTTGCTAGGCATTTTCACCGCAGATAAGCCCACGCCACAAATCCTGTCCCCGAGAATGCTCAGGTGGGCCATTTTTCTCAACGCGTATCAGCACGCGTTGGTGTACCGGCCCGGGAAGGAGATCAGCCACGCGGACGCCCTGTCGAGGTCCCCCCTTCCCCAGGATTGCAGCCACGTGGGCGAGGAAGAGAGGGACCACCAGGTCTTAATGATAGAGGTCCTAGACTCGCCCCCGGTAGTACCGGCCGACATCGCCAAAGCGACCGGCAAGGACAAAATGTTAGCGACAGTTAGCTCCTGGGTGCAGAAAGGGTGGCCCGTGTCTTCCCCAGCAGCGGAATTCGACACATTTTTCAAGAAAAGATTGGAGTTGTCCCTAGAGAGGGGTTGCCTCTTGTGGGGACAGCGGGTAGTGATCCCCACGTCCCTCCGGCCGAGGGTGCTTAAACTGCTGCACGTCAGCCACCCGGGGATCGTCCGCTCCAAGGCACTAGCCCGCAGTTACTTTTGGTGGCCCCAGCTAGACGCCGACATCGAGCACATGGTCGGCATTTGCGAAGCGTGCCAAAGCTCAAGGCCGCAAGAGGCTCGTTTGCCACATAGGGAATGGGACGCAGCAAGGGGTCCCTGGTCCCGGGTACACGTAGATTTTGCTGGCCCGTTCAGGGGAGCGCTTTTCCTCCTTGTAGTGGATGCGTTCTCCAAGTGGTTGGAGGTCATCCCGGTCTCGAGCACCTCCTCGGCCACAACAATTAAGCAATTACGGAGGGTCTTTTCCACGTTCGGTTTACCCGATACCCTCGTTAGCGATAACGCTAGTTGTTTCACGTCCACCGAGTTCAGGGCATTCATGGATCTCAACGCCATTCGGCACATCACCTCCGCCCCGTTCCACCCGGCCACCAACGGCCAAGTAGAGCGCCTCGTGCGCACCACAAAGGACGCGCTGCGGCGCATGGGTCCCGGAGATCTCGACCTACAAGTGTGCCAATTCCTGCTAGGGTACAGGGTCACCCCATTGGCGTCAGGGTACTCCCCCGCGGAGCTGTTAATGCGCAGGAAGCTGGCCACCGTAATCACCAGACTAGACCCCACAAGGGTAGAAGACAAAGGGCGGAACGTAGGGATGGAACCCACAAAGAGTTTCAGCGTAGGCACCCCCGTGCATTGCAGGAACTACGCCAGCGCAGGGCCAGCCTGGGTGCCGGGCGTTGTAATAGAACAAACCGGCCCCGTTTCGTACCACGTGGAAACCAGCACAGGCCTCCTGTGGAGGCGGCACGCGGATCAGCTCAGGCGCAGGGTTCCCGAAGAGCCGGACGCGAACGGAAGAAACCACGATTCAGTGTTAGGGTACTCCCCCACCCATTTAGCCCAAGGGGGAGGGAAAGGGGGCCATGGGTCCCCACCAAGGGGGGAGGAAAGGGAATCTGTCCTCATAGATATCCTGCGGGATTTTTCGGCGGAAGGAAAGGGCCCCGATCTCATACATATCTCTAGGAAGCTTCCCCCAGATACAGAGCCCCCAAGAGACTTAGACTTTGATTTTCCGTACCAGGGGGAGTTAGCGGAGTGGTCCCCCACCCGTCCTAGCGAAAAGAGGGGTTTCAGTTCAGCCCCTGGTACTTCCAGCCCCTCTAGCCCCTGCGAGTTAGAGTGTACCATAGCACCACCTCCCCGGAGACCGACAACCCCAAGACAGGAGGCGAAGGCGAATCCGCCCACCACAGTCTCAAGATCCCCCGAACGGATAGCAGGAGGTAGCAGGACCACAAGGGCATCCTCGTCGGTTCCGAGGTTCATAATGGGAGGGTCCCCGGGGTCCGCAGGCAACAGGCAGGGGTTCACTTCCCAGCTGTTCATTCCATTCCCGTCCCCCAGCGCAAAGCGGGCACAGACACCCCACAGAGCCACTAACGAATCCCCATTTTCCGTTGCAGGACAAGCCCCCACGGAACCAGGGATCACAGGCTCCCCTGTACTAGGTCAGGCGCCAGCACGCCCCAAGCGCACGTGCGGCAAGCCACATTGGTTGCGGGACTTCGTCACATCCTAGGGGGGAGGGATGTTATGTATGCATGTCAATGTTACTGTAAAGACAAGAATGTAACCACTCCAATTACAATGTATCTCAGCTGTAAAGGAACGCGAGCAAGCAACCCACAGAGGGCAGCTGCGAGCGTTCAGTCTCACATGATTCACATTGCTCAATCACGGACAGCCGCGGGAAACTTCCCCGCATTAATCAGGAAGAGAAAACAACTACAGAAGACAGGCGTGCCTGGGCGAGGCCACGCCGGTAGCAGCCAATAAGCTACCATGCTACAAGATTCAAATGTATAGTGCTACTGTATATAATGAGATGTATCACCGCCATTACCTCATGTTCCCCCAGATCATCATGCAATAAACCTGTGTTAAGCCAACCCTTCGGCTGTTTCATTGTCTTTGGTCCCATACACTAAAATACCACAACAAAAGCATATTGGGGGATCCCTATGCAGCTGATCTTGCAGATGCTGGAGCATAAATCAAGTGATCTGAGCTGAAGGGGAGGGACAGAATGATAAGAAGCCTGTGCTATTGTCTTTCTAGATATTTGTGTAGAACAGTGGTCAGCAAACATGGCTCTCCAGGTCTTCTTGGACTTTAGTTCCCAGAAGCCTTATTCAATCATACCTGTCAAGCGTGGCTCTGGAGATTACGGGACCTGCGCAGAACGTTTCTGCGCAGGTCCATTCTATGCATGCATAAAAGCCTTCTATGCATGTGTAGAAGGCTTTTATGGATGCATAGAACATTTCTGCACAGAAACGTTCTGCGCAGGTCGCTTCTACGCATGCGTAGAAGGCTTCTATGCATCCCCTTCTGCACTGAACCCTTCTATGAATGTGTTCTATGCATGTGTAGAAAGGACCTGCACAGAAGGGATGCGCAGTAACTACTTCCCCCTGCTGCCAAATTACTGGGTAGCGGCAGCTCCAGGCAGGAAATGGAGAAAATCGGCACGGAATTACGGGGTAATCCCGGCCAATATGTGGTACTTGACAGGTATGAAGTCAATACACCTGCTGATCAGGGCTTCTGGGATTTGAAGCCCAAGAACATCAGGAGAGCCAAGTTTGCTGACCTCTGGTCTACTGTAGGTTGCTACTTTTTAGCCCACCTTATGCTCCTCCTTCCTGTTCCTTCTCCCTCCTAATTAGAGAAGAAAAGACTTCTATAATGGCTGAAGAATTCTATGATTTCTCCAGCATTGTCTGTGTTTGCAGACATTTCTGTGGTCATGTGGCAGGCATGACTAGACACTGGAGTGCACGGAACGCTGTTTACCTTTATCTATTTGCAATTTCTTGCTCCATTGACAGAAAATAAACCAGCTTTCATCCCCATTTTTCTGACAACTAGCTGGAAAAGGAAGAACATAAGGTATGTTTCACATCTCTCCCCCTCTTCTCCTTGTTAGCTGACAGCCCTAAATCTCATACAGTACTTGTTTGCTTAGAGGTTATTCCAGTGACAGTAGTACGTTCCATGTAATAGGACTGCAAGCCTGTATTAACTTGCTTTGTTCTGACTTTTGAAACAGAATGTGTTAGTGAAGTGATTACAACATGTAGAATAAAATGTTGGTATTTGTTCAAAACACCAAGGAGTGTTTTATGGAATGGTTAATCTCTCAAGGGATCTGGTTTTATTATTACACAATGGCTTGGCTCCAGACATAGTTATCCTTCTAGTCAACCCTCTGAAATCTGTAAAACTTAATTTAGGCTTGCCTAACATAGCCCAATAATTTCAGAGTATCTCTTCAGGGACTAAATTGTCAGCTTAAATCCTGTTGCTAGTGCTAACAAGAGTAGACCCTTTGAACCAATTCCTGATTGATGAATCAACTCTTATTTCTATCCCATTGATTCAATGAGTCTTCTCTAGTTGGGAATATCAATTATATTCAGGCCATTATCTAAAGCCCAACATTTATCATTCTGCCTAACCTAATTCACATGGCTGTTGTAAGTATAAAATAAGTGTGTGAGAAAAGGAAAGCAGCATAAGCATCCTGAGGGAAATGAAGAAGTGCAAGTGGATTAAATATCTTGATAGGCAATTATTGGGTGGAGGATAGGTTTTGGAAAAGGAACACAATGAATCTATCTTATTTCATCCATTTACACCCTCAGGTAGTACAAACAAAATGCACCCACTGCTTTAATTTAAGTTCTAGATCACATGTGACCCCATGGCTCTACAATTCCCAGTCCCCACTAGCCCAGTGATGGTAAACCTTTTAGAGACTGAGTGCCCAAACTGCAATCTAAAACCCACTAATTTATCACAAAGTGCCAACATGATGGGATGAACTTGGTGTTGGGGAGAGGGGATGAAGCGCTCATGTTGAGCTGCTGAGCAGAGTGAACTCTGTGCTGGGGAGAGGGAGGAAGTGCTCCCATTGGGCTGCTGGGCAGAGGAGTGGGTGAACTCTGTGCTGGGACAATGGTACATGTGCCCACAGAGGGGGCTCTGAGTGCCACCTCTGGCATGCGTACCATAGGTTTGCCACCACTATCCTATCCACTATCCAATATGAATGGGGCTGACAAGGACTGGAGAGCACAAACATCTGGAAGGCTGCACGTTCTCCACCCTTATGTTGGAAATAACCTTATATTAGTTATTAGAATATATTAGTTTAATGGTAACTGCTTTAAGTTTTTATACTCTTCCAAAAGGGAGCTTTTGGACCAACAGGGTCCATTATAACATTAAAGAGTTTAGGCCGTTCAATGGTTGCCTGGTGGAAGATGGTACAACATCCCTTTGCCCTCTTTAGCTCTCTATCTAATCTTTCTGGCCTTCTGGAAAAAGCCTGTAAACCAGGCTCCAGTAAAATCCGGTAGAAGCCTGGGTGACATGTAGAATGTTAAAGGTTAGGTTAAGCAGGCCTAGACAATCTGTTGTCAGATAAATAAAGTGTATGCAATGTATGCCTTCTTATGCTTTCACCTATTCTCTAGAAGATTGACCATATTGCATGACTTGTAGTTTGTGAAAATCACTTGACTGCATTAGGTACATATGATTTTAGGATTTTAGGAATAAATATGAGCAGGCTTCCTCTGTTGGTTGTTCTGCCTCCTTGCACCCACATCCTGACGTGTGTGTATTCATCTCCACACCCTTATTCTAGAGCTTTGAAAACGGGCGAAACCTGGAAGCACCCAATGCACATAAATTAAGAATGATTATATGCTTTCAAGTAGATCCCAACTTATGGTGACCTTTCCAGAGTCTTCTAGGTATATAAAATTCCATTCTGGGGCTGCTCCAGGATTGTGCAGATTCCACAAGGCTACATAGGCTGGATCTTCTCTTGGGAGGCACAAGTAGGAAACATCTAACCACTGGTGGTACCCAACTCACTGAGTTGTCCAGCCAGCTAATGCACTAAAACATCTGATGTCCACAATCTCCCTACAAGGCATCATAGAGGCAAAGGATCCACAAAATTGGAATACATTTTTGAGAGTTACTGTACCAATATGCTGACGATTAAAATTCTTACTTTTGGACAGAATCTGGCAAAGTTCCTGGTTTTAGACTGCAGTTCTTAGAATCTCCTAGCTGGAACAATCATGAAACAATAGCAATAACTTGTAATAGAACTCCCCTATTTATCCCCCCCCCCCAACTTTAAAGTGCTTTAATATTGCTGATTCCACAAAAGCCACTACCCTGTAATGAGATAGCTTTTCTAACAACTAAGAGATTTTCTAAATTAAATGTAAAATGTTTATTGCTGCCCTGCCCTGCTACACAGATTACTGTGCCATTCCCCGTCGAATTCGGGAACGTTAACTCTAGTAGAAAATGATCTCAGTGAAACAGCAATCAGTTTGAGCTACTACTCTTTATGCGTTTGACAATGTGGTCACTTGACTGTGCAGAAAGTTCTTGTTACTTGATTAGTTACATTGTTGATAATTGCTACAGCTTTTTGGCAGAGTTGGGCCATCATTTCATAGACTGCCAGTACGTGGGTGTAGCTGCCAAAGTTCCTGTGAGTTTTCTTACCCAATACATAAGAATGTACACATTCAAGCAAAAACCTTAGAAGACCTACAGAGATTGCTTCATGCACATAGAATGGGAGAACAAGTGTATTGCACAACCCAGAGAACACTTATCAAAGGACTGATTGCATTCAGAGAAAAATCTCCTGGGCACATTAATCCAATGGACAGAACCATTTCGTGCACATGAAACAAACACACATCAATTAAACTAACTAACTAACTAACTAACTAACTAACTAACTAACTAACTAACTAACTAACTAACTAATGTATATGTCACTTGCCATATCAAATGGTATCCTGAACCCAGCCCATTTGTAGATCAGCTGTTTTGCTTAACTAAAAGGAGAAGCTATTCTAAGCTAGGGAGACTGAGGCACACATCACAACTCCTAGGAGTTAGACTTATTTGGCATTTAGACTTGCAGAATGTGACAGCCTAGTGCTGTTAGCGAAGTCGGAATAATCCTCTGCATTAGCACCCTAGAGATGAGTATTTGGGCAAAATTCAAAATAAATGTATGATTCATTGTTTACCCATGGACAGTGCAGAAGGGTGGTTCTCCCAACTTATTTACAGCAGCCACTGGCTTCCATGCTTGCAAGTATTCAAGGAGCCATTCTGAAGAAGTGATTTGCAGGGGAAAAACAGAAAATGACCTGAAACAAAGACAGCAATCCTAAGAACAGCAGTCTCAGCACAGATTTAGAAAATATATACAGTGGTATCTCGAGTTGTTGTGGAACCTCTTGATTGGATTGAAGGAGGAAAGTGCAAAAGCTGGCTTTAGACTCAATATCAAGAAAACCAAGATAATGGCCACAGGCCCAATCAGCTCCTGGAAAATAGATGGGGAAGAAGTAGAAGCAGTGACAGAGTTTACATTCTTAGGATCAAAGATCACTGCAGATGGGGATTGCAGCCATGAAATAAAAAGGCGACTGATTCTTGGGAGACAAGCTATGAGAAACCTGGGGAACAGAGTGAAAAGCAGAGACATCACATTGCAAACAAAAATTAGAATAGTCAAAGCAATGGTATTCCCAGTAGTAATGTATGGATGCGAGAGCTGGACAATTAGGAAGGCTGAGCGCAGAAGAATAGATGCCTTTGAAATGTGGTGTTGGAGGAGAGTTTTGAGAGTACCCTGGACAGCGAGGAGAACAAATAGGTCAATCTTAGAAAGAAATCAACCCGGACTGCTCATTGGAAGGTCAAATAGTAAAGATGAGGCTAAAGTACTTTGGACATCAAATGAGAAGGGAGGATTCACTTGAGAAGGCATTGATGTTGGGAAAGGTGGAGGGCAAAAGAAGAAGGGGGAGGCCAAAGATGAGATGGCTAGATGGTATTGTAGACACAATGGGCACAGAGCTGGGAGGGGTGAGGGGGATGGTGGAGGACAGAGGCGCCTGGAGGAAAATGGTCCATGGGGTCGCAAAGGGTCGGAGTCGACTGTGCGACTGAACAACAAACCTCGAGTTACAAATTTAATGCATTCCCCAGAATGTTTTGTATTATGAAAAATTTGTAACTCAAAATGCAGTTTCCCAGAGGAATGCATTGAAAACCTTTTTTTCTGACCTCCGGAATAGATTAATTGGTTTTCAATGCTTTCCTATGGGAAACCGCATTTCAAATTTTGAATTTAAATTTGTAACTTGAGGCATTATTTTCATTGGATTTTCATTCATATTGCAAAAATTTCATAATATGAGGTATTTGTAACTCAAGGTACCACTGTACACTATTGATCAATTTCCTCCATGTCTAAGAAGAGTTCACTTAATACAGCTGAATGCATCCCACAAACTTGACTTTCCTTTTTTTATTTTGAATTCTTGCCACACAAAAAACTTGCGGCTATTAGAACTACTATGATGATAGTCATGGACCCACCATGATCAGGGCAGTAGCCTAGTCCAATACTACGTTACTGTTTGAGGCAAGATGGTACACTTTCTCCCATTTAATGGATCAAAATAAACAGCATTGGAAGTTGATTCCTACCTCAAAAATGCAAGAGGGCAGCACCTTCGGCTGTGCCACAGGGCACCATATTAGCTTAGTATACACCATGTGTTCAAAGGCTGTGGTGGTTTAGTGGTTAAAACACTGAGTTTGAAGACCAGAAGGCCAGCAGTTCAAGATCTGAGGGCTGCATGGCTGTGTGAGCTCCTGTCATTTGTCCCAGCTCCTGTCAATCTAGGAGTTCAAATGCAAAACATTGCTAGTCGATAAACAGGTACTGCTTTGATGGCAAACATAACAGCGTTCTGTGCATTCTGGTATCTAGTCATACCTGCCACTTGATCATGTAAATTTCTGGCTACAAACAGAGATGAGCACTGAACCCTAGAGTTGGACATGCCCGGCTTTCGAGCAAGGGAGACGTTTACACTGTGTGTTCTATCCTGCTCAAGCATCTTGGAATTGTTTCTCACCTACCACTGGTTGCAGAAACAGAAAGAAAGAGTTAAATTTTCCTGCTCTGCCTGCCAAGGATCTGAAGTTTTGTCTAGCCATTTTTTTTTGCACCTGTTGTATAAGGCTGACAAGAGGAGTAGGATGTATTTGTGGCATTCAGGTAATTTACAATTCACATGCCTAGTTAATAATAATAACTCTTATTAACTTTTGAACTGCCCAGAGAGTACACCTAGTGCTATGGGGGCGGTATAGAAGTGTGATTGCTTTAATTGCTTTGAACTCTGTGCCATCAAGCCAATTGTGACTTCTAGTGAATTTTTTTCAGGGTTGTCTAGGTAGAGAGTGCTCAGAAGTGGCTTAACATCACACTTCGCTCAAAAGCCAGTCATGTCTGATTCTAGGGACAGTAATTATCTCCATTTACAGTCAAAGAGCCGGTGCTCTCTGTGTTTTCAGATGTTTCTGTGGTCATGTGGCAGGCATGACTAGACACTCGGTTATACAGAACACTGTTACCTTTCCCACCAAAGCAGTACCTATCTATCTACTTGTAACTTCTTCTTTCGAACTGTTAGGTTGGCAGAAGCTGGGACAGATGACAAGAGCTCACTCCACTCGGATCTCGAGCTGCTGAATTGTCGACCTTCTGGTTGTCAAGCTCAGCATCTTAACCACTAAACCACCATGGTACCCTAGAAGTGGCTTACCATTCCCTTTTCCTAAGAGCATCCTGGGGCTATACAGCTTGCCCAAAGCCACACAAACCGACCCTTCTGGGATGCATAGCGGGGAATTGAACTCTCAACCGGTGTCTCAGCAGCCAGGTACTTAACTATTTGCTTTGGTTTCAAGAACTAGTTGTGGTTTTCCAGATGTTTCAGATAGCAACTTTCACTAGCCTTCTCTATTATTTCCACAGTTCGAAATTGTGGTCCAATCACATCTGGAAAGCCATGCATTCCCCACCCTCGCCCTAAGGGGGAAAATGTTCCCTAACAATAAAAGCTGTTCAATTCCTTTGATGGTTGCATCTGGGTTTCTCATTCTGCTTTGTTCATCATAGTCTGGGAATGTGGGAACAAGAAGGGAGAATAGGCACCTTTAGAAAAGAAAGGATGGATCCTTGGGATCACAAAATCATTAGCAGAGAGCAAGGAGTCTGAAACTCATACAACTTTTAAAAAAAACCAGAGTGCCCAAACGTGCACATGAATTGTTGACTTGCTGAGTGAGTTTTTTTCCTATTTTGAGAGAAATTTTTAGACTTCAGAATTCTCATTCTGGCAAAGCTCTTGTAGTAAATAAAAACAGGAGGCTGTGTTGCTTAACCAACTTTGCAAGTAGATTTTTTACTGAAATCTTAGGAAACTTCTTCTTTTCTTTTTTTAGACTACCAATCTAAAAAGCAATGAGGAGTCTCATTGTCTGATATGTTTTAGTGGCGTAAACTACTAGTACTAGTACTTGCTTCTCATACTGTGCAGCACCTGTTTACACCACTAAAGCATATCGGGCAATGAGACTCCTCATTGCTTCTTGGAATGGTAGTCTAAAAAAAAAGAAGTTTCCTAAGATTTCAGTAGAAAATCTACTTGCAAAGTAGTAGTAGTAGTAGTAGTAGTAGTAGTAGTAGTAGTAGTAGTAGTAGTAGTAGTAGTAGTAGTAGTAGTAGTAAAAGAAGAAATCCCCAGCCAGCATGACTACTGATTGCACTGGCTGGGGAATTTGGGAGCCACAGTTCAAAGAAAGAACTTTTCCAAATTCTTGCATTGTTATCTGTGTGAAAAGCAGACGTAAGTTGCAGTTAGAATAGGCCCATTGAATCAGTGGAACTTACAAAAGAAAGGACCCACCAAATCCCCACTGATGCAATGGGCCTGTTCTAGTTACTACTGGCTTTTAGCCACTATGTCAGCCATGGCCTGAGGCTGTTCCTTTAGTTTCACACACAGAAAAAGAATGGTTTGTTTGCAAGGATGTTGATGTTAGAATCAACACTGATTATAACCCGTGCTATACTAACTGCTGATCTCCTATTAATGCATCTATGTTCTCTGGAGTACAGGCAGACAACAACACCGTATGCACAGCTGTTGCCCCAGCACACAGCATTCTTGGGTAGCTGTTGAAAAGGATGTGGTCGTAGGGTTACCGAGTCAGTCTCATTTGATTCTTTGAAATTGCAGAGCCAAATCCTTGGACAGAGGTGGGCCCTTTTCAGGCTACAGGGGAGCCCTTGTGATCTCACAAAATTGGACAGGCAAGGTTCAAGGAGAGAAGACAGCCCTAGGTTTTGACCAGCTGAATCTAGAGATGGGCTACTTTGGGAGAAATGGCCCAAGCCAATCATATGAAACTCAGCTAAACAACTAGTATGGCAAGCTGCAATCAATGTCCAGACACGTTGCAAAAGGCACCCAGTAGCGGCAATGATTGTTAGCATTTCCACTAGCATGTGTACTCGCTCATGTAGCCTTGACATGCAAGGAGTTTCCCCAGAACCTCCTAGGACTTTTGGGAGACTTGCCACTCACACCTGGCAACACCCCTGCCCCCAGACCCTGTGTTTTTGTTGACACAGTAATGGCAGATGGTTACCTGTGTGAATTATCTTCGCAATTAGACTGGCCAGGTAGAACATCTCATATCAGTTCATGCAAACTCCTGATCCATTTCAGAGTACAACTGGGACTGCTGGTATTTAGCTGTGGTTCCCAACGTGGAGCACATGCCCCACAGGGGGGCAATTTGATTTTAAGGGGGCAATTCGAGAATGAGTTAGACCAAGTTAATGGCCTTTTAGACTTCCTCCTTGTGAGGAAGAGGAGGAGAAGACACTGCATGTGTGCATGTGTGTGTGAAAAAGACATGTATTTCACATTTAAAACCTTGCATTTAGCACACTTTTTTTGCACAAAATCTACATTCTTTGTCACCAAACAAGAGTTCCCGAATTTGTTGAAAAAAGGCCCTAAATGTAAAAAAAGTGTACAAAAACTCTTATAGTTTTGCCTGATGAAGGGGAAACTTTTGAAAATTTTCATTCTTACCTGCAAAAATGAAATAAGTGACATTTGGCCCTTCCATTTGGACAAGCTATGATTTACTGAAAAGCAGAGTGTGAAACATTCTTTATCTCCTTATTTGTCTTCCTGAAGACCTCTGGATGGTTACCAACTTAGCTGTCTCTGTGTTTATACTGTGAGGCTATGTTTAACACAGAGTATTTATATCTGGGATCAACAACTGCTACACTGCCATGTGGAAAACAACAGGACTCTGATGCATTCGAGTAGCAGACAATGAGCCTTTCAATGTCTTTTGACAGTCAGCGCACAGATGGAGGGGGAGACCATAGCTATAAAACAGGCTACAGACTGATGTAACTGGAGATGTTGTTATCTTTGATGTACAGTAATTCTAGCTATATGGGGACATATTGTCAGTTGGTGTGCATTACTGCTATTTTGATGGAAGTCAATAGGACTATCTTTCTATCCACTGGGAAATTTTTATCACAGCAAAACACAGATGGCTGGGAAAGATTTTATTGCAGTCCCCAAAGAATTGAAAAGCCAGCTTTCCCCTACTAATGGATGGTCTAGGATACTATAAACCCAATACTGATGCTCATTCATTTAGTCTCTTATCACCAAACCTGTGCTGTAACATACTGGATGATGTCATTAAGAAAGGACAACTTTGTTTATGAGGTGTTACGAAGCATTTGGAAAAATAAGATGTGTTGATCAAGAAGCTTAGATTGCTTTAACAGCTTTCTTACAATTATCTCACAAATCAAGCTGTCTCATGCTGATGATGTTGCTCAAAGAGACATAAAGTTAAGCCGTTTACTGAAAGGAGAAGTGGCCCAAGATGTTGGTGGACTGTAGCTCTCTCCCATCATGTCAGATATGGTCAATAGATAACATTTCTGTCATTTTCAGCCCAACAATATTTTTGGATTCACAACCTCTTTTGACTAGCTGACCAGGAGTTACTGGGAGCAGTCATTCAATGAAGAAAGTTTTTCAAATTCTGCACCTTCTTATCCAAACATAAGATGCTCTAGGGTGGTGATGGTGAACCTTTTAGAGATCGTGTGGCCAAACAGAGGGGCGGGGTGAACTCTGTGCTGAGGGGAGGGATGAAACGCTCCCATTGAGCTGCTGGGTAAAGGGGTGGGGCAAACTCTGTGCTGGGTGGAGGGATGAAGCACTCCCATTGGGCTGCTGGGCAGAGGGGAAGGGTGAACTCTGTGCTGGGGCAATGGCACACGTGTCAACAGAGAGGGCTCTGAGTGCTTCCTCTGGCACACGTGCCTTAGGTTCGCCACCACTGCTCTAGGGTAGCATGAAATGTGAGCTGTGATAATTCTGCATGAATCTTGTTGTTGTTCAGTCGCACAGTCGATTCTGACCCTTTGCGACCCTATGGACCATCGTTCTCCAGGCGCCTCTGTCCTCCACCATCCCCCTCAGTCCTCCCAGTTCTGTGCCCATTGTGTCTACAATACCATCTATCCATCTCATCCTTGGCCTCCCCCTTCTTCTTTTGCCCTCCACCTTTTCCAACATCACGGCCTTCTCAAGTGAATCCTCCCTTCTCATTTGATGCCCAAAGTACTTTAGCCTCATCTTTACTATTTGACCTTCCAATGAGCAGTCAGTGTTGATTTCTTCTAAGATTGACCTATTTGTTCTCCTCGCTGTCCAGGGTACCCTCAAAACTCTCCTCCAACACCACATTTCAAAGGCATCTATTCTTCTGCGTTCAGCTTTCCTAATTGTCCAGCTCTCACATCCGTACATTACCACTGGGAATACCATTGCTTTGACTATTCTAATTTTTGTTTTCAAGGTGATGTCTCTGCTTTTCACTATGTTCCCCAGGTTTCTCATAGCTTATCTCCCAAGAATCAGTCGCCTTTTTATTTCATGGCTGCAATCCCCATCTGCAGTGATCTTAGATCCTAAGAATGTAAAATCTGTCACTGCTTCTACTTCTTCCCCATCTATTTTCCAGGAACTTCTTGGGCCTGTTGCCATTATCTTGGTTTTCTTGATATTGAGTCTCAAGCCAGCTTTTGCACTCTCTTCCTTCAATCCAATCAAGAGATTCTTTAGGTCTTCCTCACTTTCTGGCATTAGGGTGGTATCGTCTGCATATCTCAGATTGTTGATGTTTCTCCCAGCAATTTGTATCCCATATTGTGATTCCTCCATCCCTGCATTGCACATTATGTGCTCTGTGTATAAGTTGAATAAGCAGGGTGACAGAATGCAGCCTTGCCTTACTCCTTTTCCTATTCCAAACCACTCTGTCATTCCGTGTTCTGTCCTAACTGTTGCTTCTTGGTTCATGTACAGATTTCTCAGGAGGCATATGAGGTGCTCTGGTATTCCCATCTCTTTAATCACTTGCCACAGCTTGTTGTGATCCACACAATCTAATGCCTTAGTGTAGTCAATAAAGCAAAAGTAAACTTGTTTCTGGTATTCCTTTGTTTTCTCCATGATCCAACGTATGTTGGCAATGTGGTCTCTAGTCCCCCTGCCTCTTCTGAAACCAGCCTGCACCTCTGGTAATTCTCTCTCCACATGCTGCTGAAATCTATCCTGTATTATCTTGAGCATCACCTTGCTGGCGTGTGGGATGAGCGCAATTGTTCAATAATTTGAACATTCTTTGGCATTGCCCTTTTTTGGGATTGGAACATATACTGATCTTTTCCAGTCCTGTGGCCACTGTTTTGTTTTCAAAATCTGCTGGCATATTGAATGCAGTAATTTGATGCCATCATCTTTTAGAGCTTTGAAAAATTCAACTGGGATACCATCATCTCCACTAGCTTTGTTGTTTGCAGTGCTCTTTAGGGCCTTTCTGACTTCACTCTCCAGGATGTCTGGCTCAAGTTTAATTTCTTCATCATTGTGACTATCAGGAGTGTTGAGGTCCTTTTTGTAGAGTTCCTCTGTGTACTCTTTCCATCTTTTCTTAATCTCTTCTGCATCAGCTAGCTCCTTTCCGTCTTTGTCCCTTATCATGGTCATTTTTGCTTTAAATGTTCCCTTGATTTCCCAGGTTTTTTTGAAAAGGTCTCTGGTTCTGCCTCTTTTGTTATTTTCCTCCATTTCTTTGCACTGTTCTTTTAGGTAGTTTTCCTTATCTCTCCTTGCTTTTCTTTGAAATTCTGTGTTCAAATGATTGTATTTTTTTCCTTTCTCCTTTGACTTTTGCATTCCTTCTTTCCTCTGCTATTTTAAGAGCCTCATCAGACAACCCATATTTGCTTTCTTACTCTTCTTTTCTTTTGGTATGGTTTTCTTTGCTGCTTCCTGCATGATGTCCCTCATCTCTGTCCATAATTCTTCTGGCACTCTATCTCTTGAGTCTAAGCCATGAATCTGTTCATCACCTCCACCGTGTATTCTTTAGGGATGCTGTCTAGGTGATATCTGTCTGGTCTCTTTGTTTTCCCTATTTTCTTTAGTCTAAGCCTGAATTTTGCAATCAGTAGGTTGTGATCTGAGCCACAGTCTGCTCCAGGTCTTGTTTTTGCTGACTGTATGGAGGTTCTCCATCTTTGGCTGCTGAGTATGTAGTCAATCTGGTTTCGGTGTTGGCCATCTGGTGATGTCCATGTGTAAAGTCGCCTCTTGTGTTGCTGGAAGAGAGTGTTTGCTATGACCAGTGCGTTCTCTTGGCAGAACTCTATCAATCTTTGTCCTGCTTCATTCTGTGTTCCAAGACCGAACTTGCCTGTTATTCCCTCCACTTTTTGATTGCCTACTTTGGCATTCCAGTCTCCTAAAATAATTTGGACATCATTTCTTGGTATCTGTTCTATGAGGTGATGTAAGTCCTCATAGAACTGGTCCACTGTGGCTTCATCTGCACCCGTGGTTGGTGTGTATATTTGGATCACAGTAACATTGAAAGGTTTGCCCTGAATTCTTATTGACATCATTCTGTCATTTTTGAGGTTGTATCCCATTACTGCTCTTCTCACTCTTTTATTGACAATTATGGCTACTCCATGTCTTCTAAGGTTTTCTTGTCCACAGTAGTAGATATGATGGTTTCCTGAGCTGAATTCACCCATCCCTGTCCATTTTAGCTCACTGATGCCCAAGATATAAATGCTTATTCTTTCCATCTCATTTTTTACCACTTCCAGTTTACTTTGGTTCATTGATCTCACATTCCATGTCCCTATGCAGTATTGTTCCTTACAACATTGCATTTCTCCTCCCCCTTTCCTGTCCCTCCCCTTCCTCCACTCTGTGGTGTTAAGCATCCTGTATCATCTAAACTGCTCCTTTGTTTTGCCTTTTGTTTTGGTCAATAGGGTTCTCTTGGCAAGCTTTGTAGCGTGGTTTGCCGGTTTCTACGCCATTTTTTCTCTCGCATCATACATCATATCACAGTTTTAAAAGTTTAAAACAGTTTAAGCAACATATTATCATGCATGAATCTTATAAGTGCCTTAAAGCAAGGCTCAATAGGATTTTGAACAGCCAGTTCTAATGTTTGCCATGATGTAATTAGGGCAACATTAAGTGATGCTTTGAAGGAGTAGTTAGCAAATATTTTCCTTCTTACTCTAAGAAGTAAACTTGGAGAAGTTACATTTTCAGGCTATAGCTCAAAACTGTAATTCAAAAAGGTAGAATAACCTTACAGAATCGGAGCTGGATTAGGAGGGTTTCACCTTTCATATTTTCAAATCAGATCTCTCACACTAACTTAGAAATAAAAACTAAAAAAAAGCAACATCAGGTTTGATGAGATACAAAATCCTGTATTATGTTAGTTCTCCATGATGTACTCAGTTAGTGTTTACTGTCTTTGCAATCCTAAAAATTTAGGATGAATTTTCTCCTGAAGGTACAGTTCTAGAATGAAATTTGTAACTCTTGCAAAATTCAACTCAGATAATAAAATGGATCTAATTAAAGCTTTTGTTAATTACTTTTTTAAATTACCAGTGTGAAACAACCGTTGGGATAGAGTTGCATCCATTTCTATTAGCTACACTTGCTAAAGCTATTGAAATAAATACTGAGAATTGTGGCTGCACAAATGAAGGCCATTGCATTGTGTCTTCTAGAATCATAGAATCACAGAATCATAGAGGTGAAAGGGATCACCAGGTATTTTATGGTTCTTAAAAGGACCCCCTTTTACCTCCCTGCCAAAACCAGGAAATCCATAATTAAAGCATCCCCCATAGGGGGCCAGATGCTTAAAACCCCACCAAAGAGGAGGAGTCCAACAACACCAAAGTAGACCATTCCACAGACAAATACAGGTTGTCCCCTCATATTGGCAGATTTACTATCCGTGGTTTCAGTTATTCACAGATCTGTAGTGATGCTCACACACACACAAAGATCTGGGTGCAAGAGGCAGACTGGCCCAACAAAGGACCTACTGCTCATATTTATTCCTAAAACCACATGTACATAAGGTAATCATGGTTTGCACAAAACTACAGAGCCTGCTACAGCAAAAGACATAACAAGCGATTTTTCCGGGGTAAAGGCAAAGGCATAGGAAGGCATACACTTTGTTATCTGGCGCCAGGGTGGCGGAAGCTGACTTGACCTAACATTTCACATAGAACATTTCACCCAGTCTTGGCATCTGGTTTACACAAACAGGCACTTTCAGGAGGCCAGAGATTAGAGAGCTTCGAAGAGACAAAGGACTACATGTACCATCTTCCACCAGGCAACCATTGAATGGCTGAAACCCCCCAGTGTTATACTGGACCCTGTTGATCCAGCAGCTCCCTTTCAGAAGGGTATAGCAAATTTAAAACTGTTACCATTAAACTAATATAAGGTTATTCCCAACACAGATCTAAAACTCTTCTATAAAAAGAAAATCACTGAAAAATGTAATATACTGTATATGTGTTTCTATGGCACATTACCAAAGCTGGCCACTAGAGGCTACTGTCAGCAGCGTAATATTTACAAGGAATGGAGGGAGGCATTAAACAGGGGTCAGCAACCTATGGCCCGTGGGCTGAATCTGGCCTGTGGTGCCAAATCATCAGCCCTCCACCCTTGCTCCAACTGCCGCTGCCACTGCTGCCGGAAGCGGCCACGGACACATTTATGGTGTGTGTGTGTGGGGGGGGGGACACCACCAGTCCGGCCCCCCTCAACCATGTGAGTGAGCGTGACCCAGCCCCTGGCTTTAAAAGGTTGCTGACCCCTGCATTAGAACTTCTCCCACACTTTTATGATTCAAGTACTGTATAGGTGTTAAATATTGGGTTCACTGTTATCCAAGGTCTCAAATATCCACAGAAGGTCTCAGAACATTTTCCCCATGGATGTAAGGGGAGACCTGTAGTACTTACTCTCAAGATGTTTTTCTTAATGTCTAGGTGAAATTTCCTTTGTCATAGTTTGAATTCATTATTTGGGTTCTCTGGAGCTACAGACACAAGCTTGCTCTGTCTCCTATGTGACAGCTCTTCTATTATTCCTCTCTTCTCCAGTTTAATTGCTCCTTCAACCATTCCTCACAAGGCTTGCCTTCCAGACCTTTTACCATCCCATCCTGGACACATTCCAATGTAATCCTCGGAACTGGACACAGTATGCTAGGTGATGTCTGACCAAAACAAAATGAAGTAGTGTTATTACTTTTCTTGATGTATTCCACTTCACTTGTTTTGATGAAATCAAGGACTTCATTTGCTTTTATTGCCACTACATCACCTTACTGACTCATGTTTAGGTTGTGGTCTACTGAGCTCCTTAGATGTTTTTCAAACATACTATTTCCTCCCACCTTATTTTTGTGCATCTTATTTTTCCTCCCTAAATGTAGAATATCACATTTTCCCCAGTTGAACCTCCTTTTGTTTGTATAACTGGCTGATGGAATTCATTCCATTGTTTGAAACATGACACTTGATTAAATGAACATTTTGTCTAGTCCAGAAGGCTTGAGTTCATACTCAGTTATTCTAAGCCTTGTTGCACTCCAAGGAAACAAACTAAAGACAAGCATGGAAGCAAGATTTCCTCTGGAACTGTGATTCTCCAAAGGAACAAAAAAAGGTTGCATGCTCCCACATTTACACTGCATGAAATAGGATCTATTGTTTTGTTAAGATATGCCCACACAACACACTTATATCAGTTAAACCAGTTTTAACAGTTTCACTTTTCCACAAAACGTTCTGGAAATGTGTGTGTATGGAAAGTCTTTGCTATAGATCTCTAGATCCTGCTCCTAAAACTTTATTTTTTTGGATTGCTTGCTTCTGGAAGCAAAATGGAATAGCAATTTCTAATTTTTAAAGCATGTTTTATAAATTTTACTAGAAAAACCATGCATGAAGGAATCATTGGCTGGTGGGGCATGGAAACAATCTTGAAGCGCTACATGTAGGCTTGGGCTTGCTGTATGAGATTGTCACCTAAGTTTACAAATCTGATAGTTCCCTTGAATTGAATATATTCCAAGCATACATTTGTTTTCTTCCTTTTCCCTCTTTCAACTTCATCAGCTTCAACTTTTCCTCCCTACCTCATTACTTATTCAATGAGACAGCAATGAATCCCTGGGCAAGTTCTCTGCCAGAGGAAGCCTTAGCCGTTGATGTTTGATAATTAAGATCTAGCAGTTAACTATGTCAAAAGCTATCTTGCGATCATGCAAATTGGCGCTTCTCATGTTTGCCTTTGATCAACGGCTGTGAATATTTTTGTCTCTGAATTTTGTGAGTGCTTGCACTGAATGTACAGCAGTAGCCTGAAACCTGAGAACCAGCTGTTCAGAAGTGTGGCTTGTGAACAGCACTGCAGTGTTTTAAGCTGGGACTTCACTCATGAACAAGTTCATGTACTGTATTTGCTGGTATCTAAGACACATAGGGGTATAAGATGCACCCCGTTATTACCAAAAGAGCCCACTATAGGCTACTATAAGCAGTACAAGATGTACTCCATTTCCCCAGTGTATTTTAAGGGGAAAAGTGGGCCTTAAATGCCAGCAATTATGGTATATCTATTTTTAATTAGTTGACTCAGTTAACTCCCCCTCCCTTCATTTATAGGTGTCCAAATAGGATCTGTCCATGAAACTAATTATTTCAAACATTTATAAACCATCTTTCCTCATTCAGTGGTGTTTACCATAAAACTAGTACAATAATGCATATTTCAGTGCATCCTAGCTACTTCTGTTTTAGTGGGCTTTGTTTGTTTGTTTTAGGTAACCCAAAAGACTTCTCATAAGATTTCAGCCTCTTGATTCTCAAATTCATTCTTCTATATTAATTTACTTATTTCATTTATATACCACCTCCCCTCTACTTAGAATTAGGGCCTAAGGTGGCTTACAGAGTAATTGAAAATAACAGGAGATTAAAATATAATACTGTACAGTCACAAACATTAAAATAGAATTAAATTCAATTATTTAAATAAAAGGACAATGTAAATTAAATCTCTTTAAAATGAATTTAAAAAGTAAGGATAATGATATTTTAAAATCTAAGGCATGTAATTGGTGAGGGCTCAGTTGAATACAATGGTTTTTGACTGCTGCTGGAAGAAGAACATGGAAATAGACTAGTCTCCCTTGACAAAGAGTTCCAGAGCCTGACCATGGTCAATGTGAAGGTCTTCTCTTGAGTCTTCACCAGTTGTGCCTCTGAAGATGATTGAACCAAGAGAAGGGACTCTCCTACAGATCTTAAAATTCAAGCAAGCTTTTGATGGAGGATACTGTGCTTTGGATAACATGATCCCAAGTTGATCAGGGTTTCCCAACCTTGGGCCCCCTGGTGTTCTTGGACTTTAATTTCCAGAAGCCCAAGTCAGCACACCTGCTGATCAGGGCTACTGGGAATTGAAGTCCAAGAACATCTGGGGGCCCAAGTTTGTGAAACCCCACTGTAGATCATAATCAGCACTTTGGACTGTGTCCAGAAATGGACTGGTAGTCAATGAAGCTATTGGAGGAAGCTACACATATTAAATGGATCAGATATGTGGACAACGTCTGGAATCCCCCACATAAGTCAGTTGGCATAGGTCTTGGGGGCAAACAGCCTCAATTTAAGATGTCATTTCTAATTGCCCCCTGAGTCACATAAATCTCATTATATATTTAATATTTCTAGTCACCATGCTTCCTATGATTGGGTCTGAGGCTTCCATGGAAGCCTTTGCTAGATACTTTTTGAGGCCATCATGGTTCTAAATAAAAATGTGCTAGAGTTTGATTATGTGGAGGCAGCAATATTCTGTATGTGTTATCTGTACCTGTATATCTATACTGGAGATTATGGTCTAGGTTACATATTATTGTTAACAAATTTGACATTTCTTTAGAATGCATTGAGCCTTTTGAAATTAATATAAAAAAGGGCAAGAGAAGCCATGTGAAATGCTAATAAGAACCAGCATGTCTTTGGAATTAGTTATAAGAAATCATCAGGAAGCAGCTTTGAAATAAAATGATCCTTAAAAACCAGCTTCGTTCTCTGGAATTAAATGTGGAGCTTTGAGGTAGCCGTGAGTGTTCTAAAATTAAAAATAAAAGCATTTATAATGAACTCAGTACATATGTCTTAAATTGGAATGAGGATGACTTTTCATGTATTTCCAGAGACATCAAAACTGTTATGGCATGGCTACTTAAGGTATTGTTAAAGACAAAAATATGAACAAAATTTGCATGTTAGAAGTAATTAGGTTTTGGATCAATTTCATATGAATGCTGAATACTGAGTCGAATTGGAGGTAGTTGTGCAAATTTGGGTGTGCTCCAAATTAAAACAAACTTTTCCAACTCCACTATGGTGCAGATCAGGACTCTCTAATATTTTATCAGAAAAACTGAGCATTTTCAGAGGGTTAAAATGAGTTACAGAAACAAGTGTGCTAGAAGGCAGGGAAAGGGGAGCAGAAAGTAACAGCACTGTAAGACAGACACTGGGTTGCCATTGGATGACAATGGTGGAGGAGACTCAATTTTTCACATTCCAATGAAAAACATGGCCATCTCTTGTACTCTCCAAGGGCCACTGTGCAAAAAGAGCCATTGAATGACTTTGATCTGGGGTTTATGTTCCCTATATTTAGTTTAACTGCTCTGTTAGAGTAGAAAAGATTGCAGATGGCATCATTTTCCACCCATATTTTATAGGGTGGGGTGGGGTTAGTGTGCATATGCACATGCATGCATTGGATATTTGTGTGGGCTTTGAGTATTTGGTTAATTGCACGGTGTGGACAAAGTAGATACGGAAAAACTGTTTTCCCTATTGCATAACACTAGAACTAGGGGGCACCCCACGAAACTTTTGGGTACTAGTTCTCAAACAAATAAGAGAAAGTACTTTTTCACCCAGAGGATCACTGGTCTATGGAACTTCCTGCCAGATGAAGTGGTGACAGCTGTCAGTCTTGACAGCTTCAAGAAAGGATTAGACAAGTTCATGGAGGACAAGGGTATCAATGGCTATAGTTATGGATACCTAAGGACAACCTCCGGGTTGGAGAGATAGGCAGGATATCTCTCAATGCCATTTCCAGGGAATCCTAAGCAGGTGAAGGCATCTGCATGGGAATACCCTGAAGCAAATGGTGAGCCACTGTGTGAGACAGAATGCTGGACTGGATGGGCTGTGGCCTGTTCCAGCAAGGCTGTTCTTATGCTCTTATGTTCTTAATTTGAAGCAGCAGTTTAATGTAGTGTTCTCCAGCCTGACCCTTCCCTTCTTCTACTGCCAAGCACTGTTGTCAAAGGAACCACAATTCTGCACCCAACATTCAATCCAACTTAAAAGCCATAATTGCCAGGTTTTGTTTGTGATACAAGACAATGGTGAATCAATTCTTCCCTTGGCAAAGAAAGAAGGGGAGTGTAGGATATTGTATGGTGCTGCACTTGGATGTATACTTTCTACTTGCTGTGGTGTGAAGAGAAGTGCTATCCTAGATGTAACTTTTGATTTCAAAATTGGATCCCTTTTTCTGCACAGGGGGAAGGCATAGACAACAAGCAAATTTGGAAGGCATTTGGTCTCAAAATCATTAAAACTGTGGTATCTGCAGTGTATTATTACAATAAATTTTTCTTTTGATGTCCACCGTGCTGTCAATTTTTTTTACCCAATTTAACACCAAACCAAAATTGCAAAAGCTAGATTGGGTTGGGGCAGAGGAAGACTGGGTTGTATTGAGTTAGATAAGACCTGGTGCAAGGGAATTGAATCAACACCTGATGTGAATTGGGAAACTGAGGAAAGCAGTAAAAACAATTGTAATTTAAATAAAAATACAGCATAATTTCTCATGTGTTGACTGTACATTAGTAATGTCTAAGCTTTCTCTTTCCTCATTTAGGATTTTTTTTTGGCAAAATCCATTATCCTCTCAGCTAGAGTGGACCCCTTAAATGAATTGCATTAACTGCATTTCTTAAATTAACAAAGCTCTGTTGATTCAACTGATCTGCTTTAATTGTTACTAACAACTGGATTTAGTCTTTCATCTTTAAACCACATGCAGACTGGACAGCCCTTCCAGTATAGGACACATGTCAACAGTGGATTGTACTGTATAAAACTAGGCATATAAACATGCTACATTTTCAACGCTCTTTTATGTTCTTATTAGCTTCTAACAGACTTGCAGATTTCCACATGGCTTCAAAAGAGCCCGAGAAAGTAGCATGGAATCTCTTTTCTCTCACTTCTTTCCCTAGCTTTTCATGATTTCAAGATGTCTGGTATGGTCCATTTATTTGTAATCCTAATATGCTACAGTTTAATGTAAATTAATTTAAACTATCAGGGCAAGGCAACAAGAGAAGTTCAATTGGATCTCCAGATGAAAACTGATCTCCTTGTTATGTAAAAAGCTTTCTCCTCACTCTGGTAATCTATCGTCTAACATCCTGCCAGACACAGACCAAAATGTAAACTCAAAACACTTGAAGGGAATTCTTATTTCCTAATGGAGAAAGGAATAGAAATAGAATCTCATTGTTAGGCTGGCTGTCTTTATATTCAGAGGGAAAAGGCAGGGTGGGTCAATCCTAGTCTTCAGAAATACTATATTATATTATTAAAAATATATTTTTTTAAAAAAATGTAGGCAGTTTAAAAAATTTCCATGTGGTAGTAGTTACTAGCTCAAATTCTGTTGTGTAGTTAAGCAAATGGTGTAACTTTTGGAGATGAATTATCTTAACATGAGAAATCTCAGAAGTCATTATCTGTTGCAGTCAAGTCTCAAAAACTCCAAAAGTTACATTGTCTATGTAACTGTGCGATATGATTTCAGCCATTATTGAATACGTAGCTGTTGTGTCTGGTGTTTGCAATAAAAAGACCATCGAGCGGTGAATCAAACAATGATGCAACGGTTTATTCACTACTCTTGGAAAACAATAATACAGCTTAACCAGACATGAGTTGGCTGCGCTCATTCCCGCTATTCTGCTGCCCGGAACCGGTTCTGCACCTGTGCCATGCAGGAAGTAGTTCACACATGTGTGTGCTATGCGAGCGTACGAACCAAGAGCCAACACCCTTTTGCAAGTGGTGCTTTATATAGTGTTCAAGCGGCTGTTACCCAATGATACAAGTTAGCAACCTTTTTGGACAACCTTAACTAACCAATCAGCAAGGCTATATTTGAGCAATGACGAATCCATGCTAGGATCCAAAATAGTAACCAATCAGGTATTACCTATTTGCATAAGAGTGCGCCTTGAAAATTGGGGAAAGGCGCGCCAATTTTACCATTAACTAGAATGGTGCGGATCGCCATTTTAACACCAATGTTAAACCATAATAATAATGCTATATATTATCTCAATACACAACAGTAGCCTAGTCAGATTGATTTACCACATAATTTAAATTGGGCATGAGGAACATGTGGCTCTCAAAACTGTTCAACTACAACTCCTCTCACTTGTCACAATTGTTTATGCTCATGAAGTTGACAGGAATTGCTGTCCAACAGCATCTTGAGAACAATCCATCCTACCCTAGGTCGGCTGTTTCTCACCCAATGCCCACAATGTTTGGAAAAGCTCATTACAACCCAAGCCAGTTGATTAATACACAGAGATTCTGAAACCTGAAATCCAAAACATCTGTAGGGCCAAGGATTGCATCCGAGAGCTCTACTGTATTCTTCACCAGACTCCATACAGCTGGCTTACTCAACAATAGCAACCATATATTTTGAAATATTTTTTTCTGCTTCTGTAATGCATAGACCACACCTTAGTGCAACAAGTGGGCTTCTCAAACAAAACAGGTTACTGTCATTCTCACTCTGTCGTTCTCACTCGGGGGCAACATGCCTAAAATTAATGAAAAGAAAATGTTCCAGTTTCAATTGCTGGCATGTCCAAGTAAGGATAGGAAAGGCCATTGCAGGCGCACCCCCCCAATAACGGACACAGACAACATTGAAAGTGGATAACAGCACCGGGCCACATTTATTGATTCAATGCCCTAGTCCGAATTATAAATTTGTATTGGTAAAACGACCAATCATAATTCATAAGGCAAGCAGGCCGAAGTAACACTGGTAAGGTACCACCCCAAAATTGCCAACGGCAATTGGTTACAATGTATCAATTTGTATCAATTTGTTTGTTGGCAACAAACAAATTGTTGACCGTAGTCAATAACTAACTCATGACCCCACCCTCTGACGCGTATCCGTGAAATCACAGGGGTGATGCATGCTGGTTAGCAATCGTCATCACCCCATCGCCTGGTTCGTCGTTGACCGGACAACGTTTAACTAATTTATTCCTGTCTAGTGTTGTCCAGTCAATTGCGAACCTGCCGGATACTTGTGGGTCATACTGTTTACCTTACCAGTGCTACCCGCCACACGGAGGGGCTTCAAAGAAGACCTGACGCCCCCCCCCCCCAGACCGTCAGCTCGGTCAACAGGCCTGCTCGCCAATCACCCAACAGGAGGTCCATACCTCCTCGCGACAGATGGACCCCATCCCCTGCGTACAAGTCATAATTTTGCAGGCTAATATCGGGGTGATGACTGACCCGTCCCCAAGCCCTGTCGGCAAGAAACCGCGCCACCGCCCTATTGACCGTGCGCCTAGCACGGTCAAGGGCCATGAGGTTAACGCCCCCTCTGTAAGAATGGCGCGGAACAATGTCCGACCACACCAGGGTTGTGGCAGGCCAGACATAATGCAAGTAGGCGAGTTCCTCGCAAATCGCATGCTTGAGCGATAAGCCGGTGACCTGGCCCAAATCATTGCCCCCCAGGTGGATAATGAGAATGTCAGGTGGGTCAGCACCCAGGCCAGAAAAAAGGAAAGGCCGCAGCTCCCGCCATAACATCCCAGGCTTACCATGCCATGTGAGACTGGCGTGTTCACCCAGTCCCAGTCGGGGTCCCCACTCTGTCGCCGCAGCGTAACGCGCTGCCCTGTGCACATAGCTGTGGCCCACCAGCCATACTGTCACCGGTGTAATACGACACCCAGGGTCTGTAAGAAAATTGAGAAAAAGGCGGTAAGGTGACTGGATTGGTACTCATGGCGGGAGTGGGCGCACATAAAACTGAAAACATTGCGAGCCCCACCTCCCCATGCTGCGTATGTCAGCCCCAGAGTACCCAAAAGCAGCTGCTGTAGAGGCTGCACCAATACGGAACGAATGTGTGCCATAACGGGCACCTGGTAGGCCCACCCTGGTGAGGGCTCTGGCTGTCACCTTCCAAAACTGAAATTTAGTAAGGGGAGACCCATCTTGGTGACAGAAAAACGGGCCGTGGTGCATGCCACGCAGTGCCAGGAATTCCTGTAGGGCACCAACCGGACAGATGTCTGCCAAAGAACAACGTAGCAGTCTTACACCACTGCCTACGCCATGCTGATCTGTTTTAGAGGAGCATATCCTCAACTGGGCCCAGTCTTTGGCTACATAGACATCTTCGAGTTCCAGTGCCCTACCACTTGCATCCGCCTTAGACAGCATCACGAGTTCGCTGACGCGGAGCGCTCCAAAAAATGCCACCGTTGTGGCTGCATGGAAAAGGGCTGCCTCATAATGATCAAAACAGAGGCCTGGCCAGCCCCGGGCCAACTGGGTAAGAACCCCTGGGGAAATAGGGTGCCGGTCGTCCGGGCAACGCCCGCGCTCGCGCACCCACCCCTCCAAAACATGTCTCACACGGAAGTCAGAGGTGGTATCCACATGACCTCCCACTTTGGCCATAAAAGCCAACGCCGAGAGCTTGGATGCTATGGTGCGAGGTGCGAGGCCCTGTGCATGCAGGTGAACCATGAACCGCAGAACATGGTCCACCGGGATAGGCCAGGTTTCTGGCAGGTGACATTGAGCCGAAAATGCCCTGTAAGAATTGAATGCTTGTTGGTACGCCTTACGCGTGCGTGGCGCTAGTGACAGGCCAATCGCCCGGTTCACCTCTCCTTGCCAATAGTCCAGATCTCGTCCGGGAGTGGCGAGGGAAATTCCTCCGCATCCGGGGCCAAGGCGCGGAACCGGGAGATCTGCAGGCGGGACAAAGCGTCAGCAATATCATTATTAATCCCAGGGACATGCCTGGCCCTGAACAAGACGTTGAGGCGCAGGCAGCGCAGCACAAAATGGCGCACTAGTTCCATAACCCTGGGCGATTTGGAAGTCTGTGCATTAACGATGTGGACAACAGCAGCATTGTCGCACCAGAAATGCACCACCGAATTAGCCCACTGTTCGCCCCATAGCATCAAAGCCCCCAGAATAGGGAAAAATTCCAGGTATGTGAGATCCCGCAGGCGACCTGTGCCTGCCCATGCCAGTGGCCACCCACCATAGGCCCACTTCCCATTGAAGTACATCCCATAACCCAGGGATCCTGAGGCATCAGACTGGATCTGGAAATTGGGGGATGCCAGGAGGTCAGACCTCCAAAATGAGACCCCATTGAACTCCCTCAGGAATTGCAACCAGACAAACATGTCTGCCCTGATACCCCGGGTAAGCCTGACTCTGTGGTGGGGCCTGGATAACCCTGCCATGGCGTCGCATAAGCGCCGGGCAAAAGCCCTGCCCGGTACGACCACCCTGCAGGCAAAATTGAGGTGACCATGTAGCACCTGCAGTTCCCTCAGGGATGCCTTACGCTTGGCCAGCAATTCCGAGATAAGGGCCACTATCCTGGACACCTTATCACCCGGCAACCTAGAAGCCTGCACTACTGTGTCAATCTCAACCCCCAGGAATACTAGCTTGGTAGATGGGCCCTCGGTCTTTTCGGGCGCTAAAGGGACACCAAGTTCCTCCATTAGCGTCTGAAATGTGTTGAGGAGACGTGTGCACGTGTCCCAGCCCCGTTCACCCCCGAATAAAAAATCATCCAGGTAATGGGCTACAGACCGGGACCCTGACTTGCGGACGAAAGCCCACTCTAGGAAGGTACTAAAGCGCTCGAATGCCGAGCATGATATGGAGCAGCCAAAAGGCATGGCCTTATCAAAATAATATTCACCCTTAAATTTAAAACCCAGCAACTCAAAGTCGCCCGGATGCACTGGCAAGAGGCGAAAAGCCGACTTAATGTCACACTTGGCCAGCAAGGCACCCGGGCCACACGAGCGTACCATGCGCAATGCATGGTCAAACGATGTATACCTGACTGAACAGAGGTCATCAGGAATAGCATCATTGACCGATCGGCCGGCTGGGTAGGACAAATGATGAATAAGGCGAAACTCGCCTAGGGACTTTTTGGGGACCAAGCCCAGTGGCGACACCTTAAAATTGGGAAACGGGGGTGCAGGGAAAGGTCCAGCGACCCTGCCTGCATCTAACTCTTTCTTAATGCTGGCCGCAGCCACATCCTCCCTCCCTCTGAGGGATAACAGGTTGGGGGCAACCTGAGGGGACCTATCACCCATGAAAGGAATACGGAATCCCTGCTTAAAACCCTGAAGGAGATACTCCCCATCTTCCCCCTTCGGGTACGATGCGAGCCAACGCTCCAGCATGTCCACATTAATTGGGGAGGGGGCCTTTTGGAGAACCAGCTCCATCCGAGGCAGTCTTGCCAGCCCACTGTCCACCCCTCCCTCTGCCTCGTGCCCCCCCAGGTCTGGGACAGGCAGAGGCTGCGTGGGGGCCCGAACATGTGGGACACTCATGCTTATACCTGCGATTCTTTCTATTGCAGGAACCATTGGACGAGAAAGTCCAGCACAGCAGGCGGGCTGGAACCCCCTGCCCCGCCGCCTGGCGGGTAACCTGCGCTGGAGCCGCTCGCTGGACCGCATGTCCGCAATGGTATCTATCTCCCGGGGCAGGGCGTGTAGGCGTCATATACAAGAGCCAAAGCCTCTGGCACGGCTCATCCCATCTCATCTCGGGGTGGAGGGGAATCCTCATACGGAATTCCTCATCATACGCTAGCCATGAGGGGCCCGGGAAATCAACCATTGCCCTGTATATATTGTCCAAATATTGGACCATGGGAATAGCTAAATCCGGCCGCGCCCTCAAATACACCGCCATGTATATTAAATAAGCGGGGAGCCAATTGGCCCAGGTACGCGGCGGCTTACGGCGGCGTGCCTGCTCCTTGTCCTTCTCATCCTGTCCCTCCCTTTCCTCCTTGGTGGGCTCTCTGTTCAGGAGTGAGAAGATATCTACGTATTCCCCCCGCCATATCTTTTCTCTGGTAGTCTGTGCCAAGTGATCACCTAGTGGCAAGGAATACCCCGCCGTCGGCAAAGCCGAAAAAGGCACCGCCGGCCTAGGAAAAGGGGCCTGAGCTAAACCAGCCACCCCCAGCACATTCCCCGGAGTGTAAGAACAAGTACCCACCCCAGTACCCAAGGTGGCAGTCGTCGTCGCCGGGTGGGTTGCCGATAGCGTGGCCCCCGCACCACCCGCGCGAGGCCAAGGCCATTGAAAGACCCCCCCATATTGGGGATGTGTGTGGATGGACTCGCTTGCACCGTATACTCACATGCTGCACCCCTGCGGGCCGCCCCCACCGGGGGTTCCGGCCCACTGGGGGCGTCGGAGCTCACGACCGACGTAGAGCTCATCACCGGGGCTTGACCCGCACCTGGCTGCTGGCTGGGGAGCTGCGAGGCAGTGGCCGAAACCGCGCCACGCGCCTGCAGCAGCTCGACCCTCCCTGCCGGCTGTTGTCCTCCTGCCGACAGCGCCTCAAAAGGGACCCCGAAGGGGGCGCCCGCCTGACTGGCCCGAGCCAACGACGCTTCCAGGGCCGCAATGCGGGCCAGTAAGGTGTCCACGTTGACCAGGGGCAAAGGGCCGGCCGGCCCGCCTGGTCCAGGCGTGGGTACAGGTCCCTGTACCCCAGGACCCGAATATGGCCATTGGCCAGCACCGAAGCCCGGCAGGGTCGGTGGAGAAACCTGCCAAGGCAGGGGGCTGCACCACCCCCCAAGGCTAGAGGGCCCAGGGAGTGGCTGCGACCCAAGAGGAGTAGGCCCAACAGGGTGGGCAGGTGCAGGAGCGGTGTCCACCGCTCGCGGGCCGCGGGCCGGAACGCCTTCCGCGCCCGCACTCTGATCGGGCCAAGGGGCAATAGACCCCATTCCGCTGGCCCCGGCAGGGGCCGGCAAAGGCGGCTGTTGAGGAGGCGGCACCGCGGTCCTCCGACCTGGGTTGCGCCTCCTAACAGCGCGAGCTGCACTAGAAGCTGCCTTCTTCTTCGAAGGCATCTCCACCGAAGCAAGAAGGGAAGCCAGCAAGGCAGAACCGCTACCAAAAAAGGCTTCCCGGTAGGCTAAAGCGCGACGGAGACAC
Source organism: Bradypodion ventrale (assembly GCA_035047345.1). Taxonomy (NCBI): domain Eukaryota; kingdom Metazoa; phylum Chordata; class Lepidosauria; order Squamata; family Chamaeleonidae; genus Bradypodion; species Bradypodion ventrale. The sequence continues at coordinate 17,818,607 of JAWDJE010000003.1, read as the reverse complement.
AGGGGAAAAGACTTCTCCGCTCCGTCGCTGAGGTAAAATGGCAGCTCGGCTGCCTCGTGGCCATCCCTTTTATAAGGGAGCTGGCCACGCCCCTAACTACCCGGATTCTCTGTCCTGTGGGGGGGGGGCCCGCAAAGGGCGCGGCGGCCATTTTGGCGCCGCGCTTGCATTGTCTGAAATTTTGGACAGCAGCTAACAATTAATGAAAACAAGGCATGAAGAATGTATGGCCCACAAGAAGTTGTTGCACTGAAATTCATAGTATTTCTTACCACTAACTATTCTGGCCAAGAATGATGGGATTTATAGGCCAACAGCATCACGACTACTGCTCAAAGAGCAGGTGGCAGTTGTGGCCAGGAGGGCTTTTGCACAACTTCGTGTAATTTGAAGTCCTGGACCAGGACTCCTTACTCATGGTCACACATGCTCTGGTCACCTCCAGACTAGATTACTGTAATGTGCTCTACATGGGGCTGCCCTTGACGACCATTCAGAGGCTGCAGCTGGTCCAGAATGCGGCTGCCTGTGTGGTGATGGGATATGGGCGTTATGCCTGTGCCTTGCCACTGCTCTGGGAGCTGCACTGGTTACCAGTTTGCCTCCAGGTGCAATTCAAGGTGCTGGTGATTACCTTTAAAGCCCTATATGGTAGTGGACCAGGATACTTAAGAGCCCGCATCACCCCAAGAGCATCTGTCCGTCCAAACAGAGTGGACCGGAGAGGCTCTCTAATTGTACCATTAGCTTGACGGGCTCATCTCTCTAACACAAGGAGGGCCTTCTCTGTGTCCACACCAGCCCTTTGGAACCTCCTGCCAATAGAGTTACGGCTCCAGACGGAATTGCTGCCCTTCAGAAAAGCACTCAAAACCTGGCTGGCTGGGAAGGTGTGGGGCACCGATGGAAGGGTGGCAACCGCCTGCTGGCTTATATAGACAATCAAAATCCCCCTCTCTTGTTTCTAGTTCTTTCATGAGGTGGTTGGATTTTAACGCTTTTAATGTTTAATAATGAGAGTGTCTTAATCTTTACCTATAAGGAGGGATGTTAACCGTTGGAATCCGGTATACATGCCCACACCTGTCCATACTATCCCGTACCGAGCCCCGTACACTTGCCTTTACACTGACCGAGTATCGCTACAAGGGTCCAGCCGCCGCCAGTGGGGCAGCTGCCCCACAAACACGGACAGAAAAAAGAACTACAGTTCCCAGCATCCTCCATGCTGTGCAAACAATCAGCCTGGCCAGATTTTCTCCCAACCAATCACAGTCCAACATGTAAATCAACTCTCTCCAACATTCCGTTTTTAAGCCTGGCTGCTAATAAACTGCCATTTTTCTCCCATGGCACAACACACAGTGTGTGTGTGGTTGTGTTGTGTATGTGGTTGTGTTGTGTGTGGCTCCCCCTGAAACCTCGGTGAGGCCACACACACACACACACACACACACACACACACACACACACACACACACACACACACACACACACACAGCACCAGTCATGTGTGTGTGTGTGTTGTGTTGTATGTGTGTATTGTGTGTGTGTGCTTGTGTTGTGTGTGTGTGTGTTGTGTGTGTGTCATTGTGTTGTGTATGTGTGTGTATTGTGTGTCTGTGGTTGAGTTACGTATTGTGTGTATGGTTGTGTTGTGTGTGTGTGGTGTTGTGTATGTGTGTGTATTGTGTGTGTGTGTGTGGTTGTGTGTGTGTATTATGTGTGTGTGGTTGTGTTTTGTGTGTGTGTGTCTCCTCAGTAAAGCTTCAGGGGGAGGGGTATCCCCTCCTCTTCCCACGCAGCTTCGCCGTGTGTGTGTATGTGCTTGTATTGTGTGTGTGGTTGTGTTGTGTGTGTGTGTGTAATGAGTGTGTGTGTGTGTGTGAGAGAGAGAGAGAGGTTGTGTTGTGTATGTGTGTAATGAGTGTGTGTGGTTGTGTTATGTATGTGTGTGTATTAAGTGTGTGTGTGGTTGTACTGCATGTGCAGTGTGTGTGTATTGTTTGTGTGTGTGTGTGTGTTTGTGTTGTTATTATGTGTGAGGCAGTTATTATGTGTGAGTGGGGGTTGGGGTGATGTACCCCAACTCATGTACCCCATAATCATCACATAATCTCATGTATGCTGTACGCCATTATCATCACAATTATAACGAATTAAGGCATGACATCTCTCGCTCTGCATGTAGTGAGTCTATCTCATATATTTGTTTCACCTTTTAAGTGAAATGAATGAACATTTGCACATTTAGATTTTCTGTTAACTGAATTAGCATATCCCAAAACCTGCTGCTAATCCTGCTCTCCACGGGCTGCACACTGTGAAAAGGCAACTTCATAATCCCTCATCTCCCTCTTTGTGGTGCTTTATTTTTAAATTGAACTTTAGACAAGACAACCTCTCAAAGAGATGTCCTCAAAAAGATTACTGTCCTCTGACAACTCTTAACAGTGAACAATTACCCTCTCTAGGTAAAGCTTGCTCGAAAGCCAGTCGTATCTGACTCTAGGGTTCAGTGCTCATCTCTGTTTATACCCAAAGAGCCAGTGCATCTGCAGATGTTTCCGTGGACACGTGGCAGGCATGCCTCAACACTGGAGTGCACTGTTTACCTTCCCACTGAAGTGGTACCTATTCAACTACTTGCAATTTCTTGCTTTCGAACTGCTAGGTTGACAGGAGCTGGGACAGAGATGTTTTCTGACTTAGAGTCATTTCCATAAAAGTAAAAGTTTCCCTTGCTCGAAAGCCAGTCATATCAGGTTCTAGGGTTCAGTGCTCATCTCTGTTTCAAAGCCGAAGAGCCATCATTGTCTGCTTCTGCAGACATTTCCATGGTCATGTGGCAGGCATGACTAGACACCGGAGTGCATGGAACACTGTTACCTTCCCACCGAAGTGGTCCCTATTTATCTACTTGCAATTTCTTGCTTTAGAACTGCTAGGTTGGCAGGAGCTGGGAGAAAGTACTTTTTCCTCTCATCTTTTGAGCAGCTCTTGAAAAAGTAAATTGCAGCATTTAATTTAGGAATTAAGTAGAAGAGGTCCCTGTGAATCCTGAGAGAGTGGAAAAAGATCCACTGGCAATACCTCTCTTGTCCTAGTTCTGTGGAAGGTAATGAAAGGAAGGAATTTAGAGGGGGCGGGGCGGGGACATCTGGTATTCATTTGGAGCAAGGCCCTATACAGATTTGTAGCAGATATTTCAAAAGTATTCACAATATTAGGAAAGAACATGCTGTGTCGTTAACAAATGGATGCCTAACTAGATTACACATACAGTAAAACATGATATACGCACTTCCAGTGGTAAACCGCACGAGGAAGCTGAAATATATGCCTTAATCAAGTGGTCAGAAAAAAAGTTGATTTGATTTGAAAGTGAGAGCAGGGAGGAAGGTCTAACCCTCATGATGCTGCTTCCACAGGGAGAAGAGCATATATATGAGGTCTATCCTGAAAAGTCAGAGTTCCAGATCATGTGGAGAGCCTCCACATAGAGAAGAACATCTCTTTTTGCCATGGAAGCAGCGATTCATAGGGGCAGGGCTAATCATCATTCAAATTAACTCTTTTTAGAATGCAGAATGACTGGTATAGTAATACCTCATACAAAGTCCGCTTCATACAACATCGGATTCATACAACATCACCTAATTCCTTGAAAAAAGTTGCCTCATACAAAGTCGTGCAACTTTGTATGAGGCATTGGGGTTTTCCCCAGGTTGCATTGTGCCTGGGCAGTATAAAAAGGGAGGGAGAAAGATACACCCCAAAAATGGAAACAAATACTAAGAAAGTGAATGAATTTAATGTGTGGTATGCAAAAGATAATAATCAAACACAAACAAGCCAACCAGAACAAAGCTAATAACACACAAGCACTATAGAAGCTAGGCACACACCAAGGAAAAGTCCAAAAGGTACAATAGACAACTATCAAGAAAAAGGGAGATCTGAAAAATAGTATGTCCTAAGTATACAATATAACAAAATTAGTGGAGCCTAGTCATAGAGTCCATCTAAAAGTCATAACAAATAGAGCATATCTGGAGGGCAAGTTCCGAAGTGACATATAAAAAGTTCATATCATAAATCCGTTTGGAGTCCGTGTAGACAATCATGTAAAATTTGCAAAAAGGTACAATGTACAATAAGAACAGCCAGAAGGGCTATGCAAACGTCGAGAAGAGGAACGTTGTATACTTAGGACATACTATTTTTCAGATCTCCCTTTTTCTTGATAGTTGTCTATTGTACCTTTTGGACTTTTCCTTGGTGTGTGCCTAGCTTCTATAGTGCTTGTGTGTTATTAGCTTTGTTCTGGTTGGCTTGTTCGTGTTTGATTATTATCTTTTGCATACCACACATTAAATTCATCCACTTTCTTAGTATTTGTTTTCATTTTTGGGGTGTATCTTTCTCCCTCCCTCTTTATCTTACACCCTTGCCGCTTTTCCTCCCTCCTGGGCAGTATAAAAGGCAGGACACATGCATGCATTGCTCTTGTGGGTTTTGCATGAGGCGAAGAGTGTTTAGGAGTGGTTTTGAGCACAATTTTGGATTTTTTTGAATTTTTTCATCAGAATTTTTAGAAGCATTCCTGGGGTATTTGCAGCATTCTTCAGGTGCTTGGACAATCAGGGTTGTTTGACATGTTTTTGTAATGTATTTAGCCTTTAGACAATGATTTCTTAAAGTTCTGTCAGTTTCCTTGACTTTGCCCTGAAGTCTGTGCTGTTACAGTACAATGTATCTCTATGGAAACGACGTTGTATGAGGCATCGCAACAAGTTTTTGGACGTTGTATGAGGCATCGTGGCTAGGATTTTGCTTGCCTCATACAAAGTCCAAATCCGTATAAAGTCCAAACTTGTGGAAGCAAGTTTGGACGTTGTATGAGGTATCACTGTACTGCCCCTCTCTGTTTTGTCCCATCCTTGATGCTGGAGATGGGATAAAACACAACAGGATAATTTAGTTGAGCCCTTGTTAAGGGTATCAAAATGGGGCTATTTGAGGGGCCCGTGGGGGCAGATTGACCCAAACAACATCAGAGTTAGCCAGAAGCTCAACCTTGGGGAGTGCCTTGTTGAACACCACAAGACTGCAATTACATGCTTTCAAGTTGATTTCAACTAATGCTGACCACTTCCAGTACCCCATACTAGCTTTCAAGCAAGGGCAACCATTACCTTTATTAAGATTGTGTAGTTTTTGCCCCAAGCTACACAGGCTGGCTTGTTTTCCTTGCAGATACAGTGGTGAATTGAACTCCCAACCTGTGGCTTCCCATGTATTTTGGAGAAAAAAAAGAACTTGTAGTAGGCAAAGACAGGCAAAAGACAAAGAGAAAACTTTTTTCCTATTACAAACAAGATGGATTCATTAAGGGCCTGTTGAAACCCCTGGATTTTAGTTCTACAAAGCCAAAATGGGAAAGGATTTACATTAATGTAAATTGAGATGGCAGATGACATTTTTCTGACTCAAGCACTATGGAAAGGCTAGAAACAAGGGATTGCTTTCACTTCTTCTCAACTGGGAAACTCTGTGTTGGAGCTATTCTTTCTTTCTTCCTTTGTTTCGTCAAAGCACATTTTTGTCATTCATCACCAGCAGCCTCTTTCCTCTTTGAACTCTTAGAGCAAGCAGGAGGAGCATTGTAATCGGAGCATTTCAACACACATATTATTGAGCAGAGTAGAGAGATCTGTCACAGAGTCATTGGGTTTTACAAAACCATCCTTCATTTTCCTTGGGCAGCAAGAAGGGGGGAAAAGGCACGCACAAACCACATTTGAAATGGTTATTTATTTGAAAATGGAGCTGGATTAGCAGAGGGAAGATGCAAGAATGATATCCTGTTATAACAAATACAGCTAATGTTCTGTTTTCTGGTAATTTATGCTAATAATTATGGTTGTAATGCTTTTGGTATATTTCACAGGTTTCAGCAGTTTTATGAGGAGAGATTGCCAAGTCCTTTACTCAGTCTGAAAAGGAAGATTTGCAGCTGGGAAAAGTTACTTATTTCAACCTCAACTCCAGTGGCCATGTTAGTCATGGGTTTGCAGAGCTGTAACAAAAAAGAGAATGGGGAAAGCATAATATAATTGCAAATTTTGGATGCAACTAGAGAGTAAACCTCCGCCTCCAACCACAATTGCTGGCCTTGAGAAGAGATTTAAAGACATGGTTGGCCTTGTGGGTGTGGGGTGCTGCTACTGGACTTTGGTGTCTTGCACGGAAGACAAAGAAGGAGCAGCAGTGAGGGCTAAAACACAGCTTTATTGCATGATGGTCAGGATGAACATGTGGTAATGGCAGAGGTACAGCTCTTTTTATACTGCAACAATACATTTGAAAAGGGTTACATGGTAGCTTATTGGCTGCTACCTGCGTGATGTCATTCCGAGTCACGCCCTTCTTCTCCAGGTGTTCCTTGCGCGGGAAGGTTCTCGTGGCTGCCGGTGATTGGGGGAATTTGAACCATGTGAGCTGAACGCTCGCAGCTGACCTCTATGGGTAGCTAGCTTGCGTTCCTTTAACAGCTGAGTTACATTGTGATCATTGTCAGGTTACATTCATACATTCTTAAAGTGATACAGTTACATACACAACACTCCTCCCCCCTAGGATGGGACGAAGTCCCTCAACCATTGTGGCTTTCCGCATGTGCGTTTGGGGCGTACGACTGCTTGGGTGAGCTCAGGGGAACTAGGGGCTCTGAGTTCCGCAGACTCTCATCCTGCAATGGAAAGGGGGGACTCATTAGATGTCTGACGGGGACTCTGTGGCAACCTTGTGTTTGGAGAGGGGAACGGAACATGTAACTGGGATGTGAACCCCTGCCTGTGGCTCGTGATGCCTGGCAACCCCCCCAGCATGAATCTCGGGACCGATGAGGAGACCCTTGTTGTCTCGCCCCGGTTTCTTGTGCCTGCAACTGGCATACTTGTGCTACCCCCTACTGCCTGACTTGGTGGTCTTGCGGATGGAGAGAACGAACTTCCCCCTGCTGCCTGGGTTGGGGGTCTTGGTGATGGGGTAAACTCTAGAACAAAAGGACTGGGAGGACTGGAAATACCAGGGGCTGAACTAAAACCCCTCTTCTCGCTCGGATGGGTTGGGGACCACTCCGCGACATCCCCCTGGTATGGCAACATAAAATCAAACTCATCCCACTCTTTCAAAGTATCCTCCTCCCCATGTGAGAATCCAGGGTATGCATTTGTACCTGGCGATGTCCCCGTGTCTCCCCCTTGAGCTAAACGGGTGGGGGAGAACCCTAACGCTGACTCTCTTTCACTGGTAACTCGCCTTCTGAGCTGGTCAGCGTGCCTTCTCCACAGCAGACCTGTGCTAGTTTGAACCCTGTAAGACACTGGCCCCGTTTGCTCAATGACCATTCCTGGAACCCACGTTGGTCCTGAGGTTGCGTAATTCCTGCAGTGAACCAGGTCCCCTACCGCAAAACTTTTGGAGCTCTCTATCTCTATATTTCTCCCCTCATCCTCCACCCTGGTCGGATCCAACCGATCAAAAAGTGTTACCGGCTTCCTCCGCATGAGGAGCTCAGCCGCGAAAGTCCTGAAGCTAGCTAGATAGATAAATCTTTATTGTCATTGTCCTGCACAGAACAACGAGATTGGGGGGGGGGGACACTTAACAACCCAAAAAAACCTAAACAAAATACAACTATACAAAATTATCAACATACTCCCATCCCACATATACACATTTAACCCCTAAAAGCTCTAAAACTCTAAAAACTATATACAGAAGCTCCCTCATAGACTGCATTGCACTGTATTCAAAGTCAGAACCGCTTTTGGGTAGAAACTATTTCTCAAGTGGCTGGTCATTGGTCTTTATGACCCTATACCTTCTTCTAGAAGGCAAAAACTGAAAGAGATCATTTCCAGGGTGCTAAGGGAGTTGCCCTATAACAAATGAGGAATTGACACAGCTGGAGGTTCAATTCACCGGGACCCATGCGCTGCAGTGCGTCTTTCGTAGTGCGCACTTGGTGCTCTACCTGACCGTTTGTGGCAGGGTGAAAAGGGGCAGAGGTAATGTGCCGGATGGCATTCCTCTCGATGAACGCCTTGAATTCCGCAGACGTGAAGGTACTGGTGTTATCGCTCACAAGGATGTCCGGCAGGCGAAGCAACTGAACACCTTGCACAACTGTTTAATGGTTGCGGCAGATGAGGTGTTGGACATGGGGATGACTTCCAGCCATTTGGAATATGAATCAACTATCAGCAGAAACATGGACCCACTAAAGGGGCCAGCGAAGTTGACGTGTACTCGGGACCATGGCCCATGGCCCGTGTCCCATTCCCTATGGGGCAGCTGGGACTCCTCGGGCCGAGAGCTCTGGCAGCTCTCGCACGTGCCCACCAAGTGCTCTATATCCGCGTCTATCTGGGGCCACCAGAAGTAGCTCCTGGCCAGTGCTTTGGAACGCACTATTCCCGGGTGGCTGGTATGCAGTAGCCTCAGCACCTTTGCTCGTAACTTCTCTGGGATGACCACCCGCTGGCCCCAGAGGAGGCAGCCCCTTTCAAGGGAAAGCTTTACTCTGCGCCTGAAAAACGATTTGAATTCCTCCTCGGGGGGAGTTGTGGGCCACCCTTTCCTCACCCAGGAACTGACTTGAGACAGGATTTTGTCAGCCGCCGTGGCTTTGGCGAGGTCTGCGGGAACTATGGGGGGTGAGTTGAGAGACTCGATCAGCAGGACTTGGTGGTCCTGCTCTACCTCGCAATTGTGGTCTCCTAAACTAGGGAGGGGAGATTGGGACAGCGCATCTGCATGGGAGATCTCCTTCCCTGGGCAATGGACCAGTTCGTACTGGTAGGCGTTGAGGAAAATCGCCCAATGCAGCATTCTGGGGGACAGGATTTGTGGGGTGGGCTTGCCTGTAGTAAAGATTCCCAAAAGGGGCTTATGATCGGTCACAATTGTGAACTCGCGGCCGTACAGGAATTCATGGAACTTCTTTGTTCCCGTGATTATGGCCAGGGCCTCTCTATCTGTTTGCGCGTAGTTGCGCTCCGCCTTTGAAAGTGACCTGGAATAGAAGGCAACCGGGGCTTCCCGCCCGTTCTCTAACACGTGGCACAGCACCACCCCCACCCCCACTGGTGACGCATCATAGACCAAAACTACCAGTTTCTGCGGGTCGAAATGGGTCAGGACAGCATCTGAGGACAAGAGTGCCTTGAGCTCTTTGAACGCTTTCTCCTGCCTATCCCCCTACCACCAAACCGCATCTTTCTTAAGTAGCCCGTGCAGTGGCTCCACAATGGATGCCTTCCTTGACAAGAAGGAATGATAAAAATTCAGGAGCTCTGGTTCAGGAGCTCCGGTTTCGCGGTGGGGCGAGGGGCGTTTTGCACAGTCGCAACCTTGGACTCGGATGGCTTGATGCCCTCTGGGGTTATTTTGAGCCCGAGAAACTCAACCTCCCTCGCAAAAAACACACATTTGTCCCTTCTCAACTTCAGTCCCGCTTTCTCGAACACAGTGAGGACCTTGTCTAGTCTTTTCGCTAGTTCCGATTCGCTCCCCGCTGTTATCAAAACATCGTCAAAATATGGGAGCACGCCTGGAAGCCCCTTTAAAAGGCATTCCATGAGGGACTGGAAGATCACGGGGGCCGAATTTACGCCGAACTGTAGGCGCGTTACCTTGAATGCCCCCTTATGCATGACGATGGTTTGCGCAGCGGCAGCAGCTGGGGTTACCGTGAGTTGCTGGTACGCCTGCGCCAGGTCTAGCTTTGCGAAACACCTCCCCCCGCGTAAAGTGGCCAGTAAGTGGCTAACTGCCGGCACTGGGTATGCATTTGGTTGAATGGCCTTGTTGATTGTACATTTGTAGTCAGCGCAAATCCTGACCTACCCATTGGATTTTAAAGCTGTAACAAACGGAGTTTCCCACTCCGCAGAATCAACTGGAACTAAAATCCGCTGCCCCACCAATTTGTCCAATTCCACCTCAATCTTGTCCTTGAGGGCGAAGGGGACTCTTCTTGGCTTGAGACATATGGGCTGGATTTCTGGGTCCAACTCAAAAGAAACCGGGGCCCCCCTGTAAGTCCTGAGTCCCTTCTTGAAAACTGCAGGGTGCTCATTGCACAGTCCCGAATTGGGTCAGTCTCTATAGCGTTTATGCCGGACAGTTCAATTCCCAGGGGAGCAAACCACTGGGTTCCCAAAAGGCAACAGGTCCCCTCCTTGAGAACTACTAGGGGCAGTTTTTCCGTGAACCTTTTGAACTTCACCATGAAGTTTCCACCCCCAACACCAGGATCCCATAACCCTGCACGTCCCGTAAGTTCGACTTCATGGCCTGCAACTTGGGGTGCGCATTTAGGGGAATGCGCAGGAACTCCTTCTGTGACAGGATGGAGTAGGATGACCCCGAGTCTATTTCCATCCTAACTGGGACCCCTTGTAACAGTACCTCTATGAAGAAGCGCCAGTGCTCCAAGCCCACGAGGTTCACAGCCGCAGCGCCGTCATTGGCTGAGACCTTTCCGATGCCGGCTGCCTTCCGTTGGGGTGCTTGAGGGTGTCACGACAAGCCCTGTCCTCCATTCGCCCGCGCCTGCAGACCCTGGTGATGTGGCCTTTCCGCCCGCAGTTGTGGCACTCGGCCTTCCGGAATGGGCACCTCGTTCGGTTGTGAGATGCTCTGCAGCCATTGCAATGGTGGTTTCCTCTCTTGCTGGCTCGACACTTTTCTCCATGCCTCTTGACTCTCTGCACGTTGTCGTCCTCACTGGAGCAGGAGTCCGCAGTCATGGACGACTCCTCGGAGGTTGCTGGGGTGCCTGTGGGTGGCCGGGGGGCCCACCAGGCTGCTTGTGCCGAAGTCCGCCAGGCCACTTGCATGGGTGACTTGGCCCTCTCAGGTGTGGCCCCCCGGGACTTGAAGACTCTGACCCTGCTCCTCGCCGCCTCAGCCGCCTGGGCCTTTTGCAGTACCTTGTTGAACGTGAGGCGATGGTCGCGGGTCATCAACTTTCTCTGGACCCCCTCGTTCCTTAGGCCACACAGCATGCAGTCTCGAAGGGCTATGTCCAGGTCCTTCCATTGGCAGAGGATGGCCACCAGCCTGAGGGCCGCCGCGTAGGCAGACACGGATTCTCCCGAGTGCTGGTCCCGCCTGTGGAATGCAACCCGGGCTGGAAAAATAGAGATGGGCGGCTGGAAGTGATCCCTCAGTGTTGTGAGGATGCGGTCAATGGGCACCACGTAGACCTTCCGGGGAGCCAGCAAGTTCATCAGGATGTGCAGCGTGGCCAATCCCACCTGGGCTAGGAAGTGCAACCGCACCTTCCCTTCGTCGTCGATGCCTGCAGCATCCATCGCGTGCCGAAACTGCCACTCGTACAGCTCCCATTGCTCAGGATCGCTGATGTCGAATTGGTGAGGCTTGATCTTGGGACATGCCATGGATCCCATCCTCGTCGCCAATTTGGTGTCTTGCACGGAAGACAAAGAAGGAGCCGCAGTGAGGGCTAAAACACAGCTTTATTGCATGATGGTCAGGATGAACATGTGGTAATGGCAGAGGTACAGCTCTTTTTATACTGCAACAATACATTTGAAAAGGGTTACACGGTAGCTTATTGGCTGCTACCTGCGTGACATCATTCCAAGTCACGCCCTTCTTCTCCAGGTGTTCCTTGCGCAGGAAGGTTCCCGCGGCTGCCGGTGATTGGGGGAATTTGAACCATGTGAGCTGAACGCTCGCAGCTGCCCTCTATGGGTAGCTAGCTCACGTTCCTTTAACAGCTGAGTTACATTGTGATCATTGTCAGGTTACATTCATACATTCTTAAAGTGATACAGTTACATACACAACATGGACCCCCCCCCCCCACGCTGGCTCATATGATTATCAGACAATTCTGCCATCTGGATTTTAGATTTTTAGATTTTAGATTTTTAGGTTTTAGAGTTTATGATGTTTTATTTATGGGCATTGTGTGTCAGAGTGTTTTATGTTAGTGTTATTTCCTGCATTGTAAACCACCTGGGGTCGCCTCAGTGAGGGGACAGTTAAATAAGTCTAAAATTTTTTTTATATATAAATTTTTATTGAGATTTTAAGTATAAAATACAAAACACAATACAGAGTTATACAACATCATACTTGAGGGAAAAAATCCATATACAAAGTACAAAAAAGGTGTACACCTATCCTGGTAATTAACATCCATCTTTATAGATACAATCTCTTGACTTATTACTTATAATTTATTCTCTAGCCTTAATTCCCCTCTCTGAAACTCATTTTCAAGTGAAACATTTAATACCATTATGAATAGGAATACAAATATATAAATGCAAATAATAAATCACCCTGTGTTTATTTACAATGCCCTGGAGAGATCAGAATATCTCATTAGCTTAATCCCAAAATCCCTTTTGCTCAGGTACAGGTCCATTTCTCTCATCACCCATAAGGGAGTGATCCACAAAAGGTTTCCAAATATCCCAAAATCTATTTTCTTTCAGATTATCTCTCTTTTTCTTTATCTCCCAAGTCAGTTTGTCATTCAAAGCTAAATTCCACATTTCTTTGTACCACTCTTCAATTTGTATAATTACATCATTTTTCCAATGTCTAGCTATGCAGTGTCTAGCAGTTGTAATCATTATTTCTAATAGCTCTTTCTTATCCTTATTTAAATTAATACCTTCCACGTTTGTTAACAGAGTGATACCTGATCCCAGTTTTACCATTTTACCCAGAATTTCTCCAATTTCTTTTTCAATTCTATTCCAAAAATCTTTAACCACTTTACAACTCCACCACATGTGTTCATACGTTCCAATAGTGTCCTTACATCTCCAACACATTTTATCCTTTTTATTATCCATTTGATGTAACCTCACTGGGGTCAGATACCATCTCCACAACATTTTAAAATTATGCTCCTTTATTCTGACCGACATAGTTCTCATAATCCACTTTTTCCATTTATTTCTCCATATATCCTTTCCTATCTTTATATCAAATCTTGTTCCCACCTTAATTTCAAATCCTCTTGTGGATCACCATCCCTATTTAATATTATATACAATTTGCTAACTAATCCCTTAATATTTATATCACCTTTTCTAACTTTTAGAATCAGCTCTTCAAATTCCGTCTTTTCTCTTTCCAAATCATATTCACTCATATATTTGCTATTCCATTTAATAATCCTCATTCTTTGAAACCAATTAATTTTTAATTGCTCAAACAATTTTTCCCTACTAGCTTCGGCTCTGCATATCCGAAACCAGTCCTTCAACAGGATAACTTCATTCTTCCTCAAAATCTCCTTTATCTCCTCATTTATATTAATTGGAAAATTCACCATATCTAATATTTCCAATATTGGAGAGACATTTGGGACCAAATCCTTTTCTACCCTCTTCCATACATTCATTAATCATTTCATCATAATATTCTTAGTCACTACCTTTCCCAATTTGCCTCCTAAAAAGACCATTTTACCCAAATATTTATAGTCCCTCATCTCAATTTCCTCCCATATTACCTTTTCCCTTGCCAAGATCTTCACAATATTCTTAATTTGAAATGCTCGATAGTACGCAATCAAATTCGGCATTCCCAACCCACCTTCTTTCTACAATAAATACCATAAATTTTTTGGTAACCTAGATTTCTTTCCACCATTGCAAAAGTTATTAATCAGTTTTTGAAAGTCCTTAATTTCCTTATCCTTCAATTGAATTGCTAACGCATCAAATAAAAGATTTATTCTGGGTAAAAACATCATTTTAGCAAGTGCAATTCTTCCAAACCAAGACAATTTCAACTTTTGAAAACTTTGTATCTTATTCCTAATTTCAATTTTCAAGCTATCATAATTCAATCTTTTAAGCTCTTCCAATTTGTTTGGTATAATTATTCCCAAATATTTCAACTTATTCTTAATCTGAATATTAACTATATCCTTTATCTTTTTCTGATCATTATCATCCATATTGCAAAACATCATTTCCGATTTATCCCAATTTATTTTCAACCCAGTAATATCCTCAAAGTCCTTTAATTGTTGCCGAATTCTATTCATTACCTTCTCTGGTTGTTTTACAATTATCAAAGTATCATCAGCATACATACTTATCTTATTCCCCATAATACCCTCTATTTTTACTTCCTCTCGTATAGCTTTTGCTAATAACTCCATTGCCATTATAAACAATATTGGAGATAGTGGGCAGCCCTGTCTCGTACCTGCCTCCAACTTAACCTCGTCTGTAACCTCATCGTTTACTCTGACAGTGGCTATTCCTTGCTGATATAATTGACCAATTACCCTTCTAAATTTGACCCCAAATCCATAGCTTTTCATTATTTCCTTAATTGAAATCCATTGTAGAGAGTCAAATGCCTTGAATATATCCAAAGATATTAATCCCACTTTTCTTTTGTTTGACTCACCGTATCAACTAAATCAACTTCTCTTCTGGTCAAATCTGCCATATGTCTTCCTTTCAAAAACCCCACTTGATCAACATTTATATATTCCCCCATGAAAATATTCAATCGATTAGCAAGTATTGCTGTGAAGATCTTGGCATCTTGATTTATCAATGAGATGGGTCTATAAGATTCTACTTTCTCTAGATTCTTTCCAGGTTTTGGCAAAAGTACAATTGTGGTCCGGCACCATGAAGTTGGAATTTGCCCTCCATCTAATATATAATTATATAATTTTACAAAATCCTGGCGTAGCTAGGATGATGCCGGAGTAGTACATAGTTCGATCAGCTTGCGCTTGAATGTGGAAATAAATGAGATTTTACGCTTAAATCTGGGAATTTAATCTTTGGAGATAAGACCACGGAGCCTCGGAAGTACTTGCTACAATTGTTATAAAGTGGAAGTGCCATCGGAGTCGGAGTTCATCGGATAGGGGGGTGAGTGAGGCGTGGCGCAGGCTGCGCTAAACGAGCCGCTCGGGGCTGGATGAGACCTGGTGCTTGTTGTTTTTTCGAGCTCCAGTGGAAAAAGCGGGTTAAACAACCGGGGCCGGTGGAGGACGTGACCCGAAGATTGAGTCTGGGAGCTGCAAGAAGGTAAAGAGGGGAGGAGGAGGTGGTGTTTGTGAAAGAGAAGGAGGGGAAAGACGAGAGGAGTAATGGCGACGAGAGGAGAAGGAATCGAAACTTAAAGAGGGAAAGAAAGGAATGTAATGGCGCAACAATGTTTATAAAGTTGTAGCTGTGAAAGTGAAAGTGCGAGAAAGTGAGGAAAAGAAGTCAGGCGGACAAGAGGAAAGGATTAAGAAATAAGAAGAATTGAAAATTTCTGGCTGGATTGGTTGGTCAGCCTGGTTTGGTTAAGGAGGAACGAAGAGGGTTCTCGCCTGAAAGCCGCTGCCGCTGCCGCGGTTTGGATCTTACAAAGATTTTTATTTTTTACTTTACTTTGACTCTTACTTTTGCTTCTTCTACTTTGGGATAGTTAATGTGGGTTCCCTTTCTATTTTTGGATTGTGACTGTCCCCTTATACTGGCGGAACATTGGTGGACTATAAGTGTCGGCAGTTTCCTCAGTCTGTTTTTTAGCTTGCTTTGCCGTGCTTTTTTCTTTTTTCCCCCTGGATCTTCACTTCCTTGGAATATTTACAATTGGGGAATTGTTTTTCTTACTGTTATTTGCACAATTGGATTACAAAATTAAGAAGATTTGGACTATAATAAGAGCAAAATGTGGATATAAAATTCAACACTACTGGATTGGTTCTGGTCTGATTTTTGTATTTGGATTTTGACTGCAACTGTTAAGAATTCTGGAACATTTTCAAGGAAAGCGTTGTGGGGGATCAAAATCAATTTCTGCATTGAAGCTATTATTTGATATTACAATGGATAAGGCTGCAAGGAGCAGGGAAGAGGAGGAGGAGGAAGTTGTGAAACCAAAAAGAAAGGGCAAAGCAAGGGATGTGAAACCTCCACCATCATCTTCATCATCGCCTGAACCTGCATTTGACCAGACTCAAATTATGGTGGAACTTGGCAAATTATTTCAAAAAATTGATAGGATGGATGAAGTGAGGGTGAAGGATAAAAATGAAATGTTGGATAAATTGACTGGATCGATCACTGACCTTTCTAAAAAAAATTGACTTAAATACTCATAAGTTAGAGGGTACTGTTAAGTTGATGCAAAATGATATGAAAACGATGAAAGGGGAAATGAAAGAGATACAAGGGGAGGTGAGAGAAAATAAGATGAAAATGGAGGAGCAAGCGAAAAGGATTGATGCGATGGAAGAGATGATGAGAAAGCAGAATATTCTGATACGTCATGTGATTCAAAGATCCCCAGACCAGCTAAGAGATAGAATTGTAAATTGGTTAAATAATTTGAATATGGGCAAAGTGTTTGTTAATGAGGACATTGCAAGTGTTTACAGAGTGGGATCGAGAAGGGGAAAAAGTGATCACAGGAATGTTTTGGTTAAATTTGCAAATCGGGGGGATAAATTGAAGGTGATGGCTTTTCTCAAACAAGCTGGTTCTGGAGCTTTGAAAATTGATGGAGTGGATGTGGAGGTATATAATGATATTCCAATTAAGGAACGTAGATGGAGATATGAAATGAAACCAGTGGCAAAAATTCTGATTAAAAAAGGGATAAAATATAATTGGAGATTCCCACAACAGTTAAGTTTTTTTATGATAAAAAGATGCAGGTGATTGACGAAAGAACTGATGCTTTGGAATATTTGACTTTACTTGATCTGGTCAGTGCGGGTTCAAATGAATGGTTGGAGTTAAGGAAGGATCTGTTGGCGTCGGGAGGGATAAAAAGAGACTACGGCGGAACGGATGAGGGAGGTGCAGCAGGAGGAGAACAAATGGGAGCGGAGGGAGAATTGTCATTGATAATGGTGGAGGAGGAGTCAAGCAAAGGTTAGAAGGGAAAGGAGAAGAAGAAGGGAGAAATGTTAAAGGCAAAGTGGTATTTACAATGGTTCTATTTTTAAAATGTGATAGTGCGCTGGAGCTTCAGTTATGAGGCTTATTAGGTTCATCCTACCCGTTTCCCCTCCCCTGTTTGGAGGACAAGGCGTTTTTTTCCTCTTCTTTTTTTGAAGGAAAAAGCGGGGAGGTTGTTAATGAGTGTTTTATGTTTGGTTCTTATTTTGTTAGGTTAATTGGTAACACGCCCAATGGAGAGATCAGGAGGGATAAAAGTGGGGGACAATTTAAATCATGA
Organism: Bradypodion ventrale; assembly: GCA_035047345.1. Taxonomy (NCBI): domain Eukaryota; kingdom Metazoa; phylum Chordata; class Lepidosauria; order Squamata; family Chamaeleonidae; genus Bradypodion; species Bradypodion ventrale. The sequence continues at coordinate 17,801,333 of JAWDJE010000003.1, read as the reverse complement.
GAGCAATAAAGGTATTAACATGGAATGTGAAAGGTATAGGATCTCAGATTAAGAGGAGGAGGATAGAATCAGCTCTGAGGAGGGATAGACCGGATATAGTTTTTTTACAGGAAACTCATCAAAAATCTCATGATACAAAAAATTTTTTTTTAGGTTGGATGCAGCACTATGAGAAATCCTATGGCACATCAAAATCAAGAGGAGTAGCAATTTTGATTTCAGCTAGACTGGGGCTTGAGATAATAGATATTTCAGATCCGGAAGGGAGATTCTTGATAGTAAAAGGGAAAATAGATGATGAGGAAATAACATTGGTGAATATCTATGCCCCAAATGATCATCAAGGGGAATTTTTAGAAAAAATACGTATGATGTTGGTAAAAGAAAAATCAACGAAGATGATTGTGGCTGGAGATTTTAATTTAGTAAGATCAAATCTGGATTGCATAAATTTATCAAGAAGTGGAAAAGGAATTAAAGGTCGAATGTTGGATAATTGGATGGCTGCTTTAGGTCTGAAAGATTCTTGGAGAGAATTTAAGGGTACAGAAATGGAAGTGGGAATATTTAAGGAATCGGATCATTCTAAGGGGATATTGGATTTAAAATTACAGAATGAGATTAGACCAAGGAGAATTTGGAAATATGATGCAAACTTATTTAGAGACCAAAAGTGTAAAGAACAAATTACTAAGAATTGGAGTGAAAGTTGGCAATGGAACAATAATGGGGAAGTAGAATATAATGTGGTCTGGGATACCATGAAGTCGATTTTTAGAGGGGAGTGTATAAAGATGGCTAGTAATAGATATAAAAATTACAAGTTAGTACAGGATAAGCTTGAAAAAGAGATAAAGTTGTTACAGGAGGAACATTTAAAAACAAAGAATAAAAAAGTCTTTGCTAATTTATTAAGATTAAAGACTGAATTGGCAGGTAAATAAATAGAAAAGGTGAAAAGAGATTTGGTTTATTTAAAAAGGGAATATTTTGAATTTAGCATTAAAAATTCAAAACTTTTAGCAAAAGCAGCAAAGGATAAAAGGAAAAAGAGGGAAATTGGAGTTTTGATTAATGATCAAGGGATAAGATGTAATAAAATAAAGGACAAATGTAAAATTGTGAAGGATTTTTATCAAGCCCTTTATGCAAGAAAAGATATAGATGAGGAGAAACTTAAAAAGCAATTAGAAAAGCAAATAATTAGTGGAATAAAACAGGAACATAGGGATAGAATGGAAGAATCAGTGACAGAGAAAGAAGTAAAAGAGACAATTGCCAGATTGAAGTTGGGAAAAGCCTCCGGAGAAGATGGGTTGCCTGCGGATTTTTACAAGGAATTTGGTGATATTGTGATACCAAATAAGTCTAAATAAATAAATAAATAAATAATTCCTGGGTTGGATCAGGCTAAACAGGGTCAGTCTGAGATTTAGAAGGGTCTTTGTCTCAGCTCCCGCCAACCTAGCAGCTCGAAAACAAGAAATTGCAAGTAGATATATAGGTATCACTCTCTAGAGTCAGACATGACTGGTACTTGAGCAAGCAAGACCTTTACATTTACTTGCATCCACATGCAAATATTGGGTAGTTTCAGTACAGGAACCAGGCTGCACCTAAAAGTGACCCTACTTAGCCCATTCCTCTCTCTCAATTTCTGTGCTCCCACATTCTCTCCTGTCTCACTCTGTAGGGATCAGGGACAAGCTGGGCCTCCATCTCCCCAATATATTGGTAGGTGACATATCACTGCATTGGTTTGTGACTAAAATGAAACAGTGCTAGATTGTAAGGAAAAGCAATCACCATTCACTATTCTCCTGTCATCTCCATTGCTCCTTTTTCATTTATTGGTAGGTGACATATCACTTCATTGATTTATCGACCATTGGACTGAATTACCTTGGATACCTTGAAGTTGTTATTCAGCAAGGAGTCGGCACAATGGTAAACATCTCAGTGATGATATTCCACACATGCAAATGGACCTGAGAAATCAAGTCCATCTGTGTGCATTTTTTTTAGCCATTTAGATATGTCACTTGCTGGCTAGGTAGACCATGATGTGTGCCCTCCGCTTTCACCTAATCCAAGGGATCTGATGGAGGGTGCTTTGGTGCGTCTTAGTCCCGGCCTAACATCATTGACAAGTGATCGGCAACACTGAGACCGCTCAAGCCCCTGTGCCTTGACAAGGCTCTTACCTATTTTATTGGGGGAAAACTACGAGGTTGTTTGGGTTCAATACCAGTGATCACACATGTCAGAAGTGAACTAAAACTGATCCTATCCATATTTAAAAAAACACAATGATCTTATCAGGCACTCAAAAATGAGCAGTTAGGCATGGATAAGGGTCAGTCTTTTTCATAACTGCTAGCAGATTGTATTGTTACCAGAAAATGGAGGAAACCAAACCATTGCCTAAATGGACCAAAATGCAAGAGAAAGCACCATCTGATTGCACCTGTGGATTCAAAAGACAGAATCCTCCAGGACATCAAAAAAGCATGAAAAGGGAACATGAGCTGGGCTGGCTTTAGAATTAGGGAAAGAGCGAGCCCCACGGCCCATTCCTATCTGTTGTGGAATAAAGCTGTGTTTGCAATACATGACATCCTGCGCAACTAAACTCGCCAGTGTCGCTCATGTGCAATTGATATTGTCCTGTCAACAGCTCTAGTTAGGCCACATCTACAGTACTGTGTCCCGTTCTAGACACCACACTTTAAGAAGGACACAAACAAACTGGAGCAAGTTCAGAGGAGGGCAACAAGGATGATCAGAGCCAAAACTATAAGGAAAGACTTAAAGATTCGAGGGATTCGAGGCAGCTGACGCTGCGGACAACATCTCTTTCCCTCCCAGCTTTGTTGGGGGGGGGGGGTCAAAAGGACGCCCACAACCATGGGCTGAAGGACTTCTTCCATGTTTTCAGACTCAGTGAGGGGGTTTAGGTTGTGTTGCTTTATAATGACGTGATTTTTGTATTTGTAAGTCGAACAATTAATTGTATTATTAACATGACTTGATTTTTTGTAAAGTTTATTGTGACTTGTATTATTTATGGTATTTTGCACTGTTATTTCTGTATGTTGTTGTATTTCCCCTCCCCCTCTTCCTCCCCTTCCCCCATACTTATGATTTGCTTTGTATTTATTTGATTGTTTTGTAAACCGCTTTGAGTGGTCAATAGACTAGTAAAGCGGTATATAAGCATACTAAATAAATAAAGAACTGGGTATGTTTACCCTCGAGAAAATGAGATCGAGAGGGGATAAAATACCACTTTTTAAATACTTAAAAGATAGTCATAAAAAGGAGGGGCAGGATCTGTTCTTAATTATTCCAGAGTACAGAACATGTAATAACAGGTTCAAACTAGAGGAAGCCAGTTATAGGATGAATATCAGGAAAAGCTTCTTAACAGTTTGAGCGGTATGACAATGGAACCAATCACCTTGGGAGGTGGTGAGTGCTCCGATGCTGAAAGCATTCATTAGAAAATTAGATAACCATTGGTTTGACAAGCTTAGATTTGTATACCTGCATTGAAAGGGGGTTGGATTCAACGGCCTCATAGGCCTCATCCAACTCAATTATTTTATGGTTCTATAATTCTATGAAAAGAGTTTTTCATTATAAAGTAGTGCATGACACTTCTGCCGCCTAATTCATGTGCTGGAGATGGTAATAGAACAGGGGTATAAATGATGATGAGAAATTGTGAAGCTATTCTCCTTGCTTGCAAGAGATCAAGATATTTTTCTGAAGCACACTACTAGAGCACATATTGATGAGAGTGATTTTTGTGCAAATTGCACACTTGCACCAAACTCTTATGGCTACTATTTTGCTGCATGGTCTTTTGAGGATTAGAAACAGTGAGTGGGGTGTTAATATCTTTTTGGAGCAACCGCACAGCTGTTCTATGCTTGCTATGTTTGCATTTTGTTTCTTAAAAGGAAATGACTTTAGTTTTGTGCAATCACAGTTTGCAGAAATTATAGAGCCCTTGAGAAAAATTAGTGCTTGCTAGCTTGTTCTTCTTGTTCATTGGAATCCAACAAACTTGCCAGGTTTGACAATTCCTCATTTGGGTGTTGTTTCAGGAGAGCTTGAACTCATGAGGATGATGAATGTTCTTCCTGTCAATCAGCTAGATTTCAGAACATTCGCTAACCAATAAAATGAACAGTGGTCAAATTCCATTAAACAACCAGAAAGAAGCTCTGACTATTACATTTTAAGGCGTACTGATGTGTGGTAATGTATAAGGTCTCAGTAAAGACACTCGATGTCAGAGTCATAAGTAGGTCATGGCAACCAGGGCTTTTTCCAGAGTGATAAATTTAGAGGGTGTGTCTTGTCCCCAACTACCCGGAGCAAGGCACTCCTGGCCAGACTTTTGGGACTGGCGTACAGCTAGACACGGGAGTAACTGGTAATAACTGGTAAGGCCTTTAAGTGGACTGCAGCCATTTTTTGTAAGCCACAAGGCTGGTCTTCTTCTTCTTTCATGTCCTGATCAAACCCTGGACTGCCAAAATAAAGCCAATTTCTTCACCTTGTCATTGCCCAAACACAAGTCCTCATCGGTCCATGTCTCTGGCAGCAATTGACAGACCAGCAAATGGACCGGATTCTGTGTCTCTTCACATTCACACTGTGTGTTGATGTCCACCAGCAGTCCCCACTTGAGCATGTTGGTCTTGAATTTAGGGACTCCAACCCTCAGTCTATTCAGAGTCCTCCAGGTGACACAGGGGAGATTGAGATCTTCACTATATCCACTTTTAATGTTGTTCCTTGCCCAGTGAGCTCCTTCTTACATCTTCTAATTTGGTTTTGCTCTTGTGTACCCTCAAGAATGTTCCTGACATGAAGCTCTTTTTGGATCTGAGTCGGCAGACTTGAGTCTCATATCCATTCAGAGGATGTTAAGGGTCATTCTCTTGCTTAGTTATCTCAGTGACCTCTTGCTTAGTTATCTCAGTGACCTCTGCTACTTCTCTCCTGATCTTAGGTGGAGCAATACCAACAAGAGGGTATATTTTCTCAACTAGTGTAGGTTCAAGGCATCCTGTTACTATACTCATGGCTTGATTAACAGCAATGTCAACCACATGGCTGGTAGACCAAGTCTCGGGGGGGGGGCATAGAGGCAATGTGATCAGTATACAAGGGGCAGCAGATGAATCTAAGGTTAGTAGCATACTTTTGAGTTGTTTTGCTTTTTGTAGTGCTGACCCTATTTGGAGGAGGGGAGATTCTAATAAGGTGTTCAGTGGTGTAACAACTTCTTGAAATATTATCGTCGTGAATTTCAAATTTGATCTGGGCTCATGTTTTTTGACAGTTGCCTCAGGTGCCAAAATTGCTAGTAACCCTAAATGCATCTTCTTGTAGTTGTGAGCCCTGAACTCGTCAGTGTACAAGTCGTGTACAAGTCTATAGATATGGTGGCCCTGATCAAATTGAAATGGAGCACTTTTAAATAGGCATGGATCAGAATTCTGTTTCTGTGGTATAGGAATTTGCCAAATTTGCAAATGACCATGATGGAAAGAACTGAGATTTTTTGAAAACCACACATGGGATTATTGAAAACCAGAAATTCCTTTCCTCTGGACTTTGAGTGTTTAGCTATTATAAACTCTCTATTGAACTTATTACCTGTCTTCTTAGCTTTTTTCCTTTTGACAGGATCCTTATCTTAACAACTATCCCGGGAGCTGCCATCCTTGGTCTTGGATGGGCTTACCTTGCCCCAGACAGACCCAGTGTGCAACTTGGGGGTCCTCCTGGACGCGCATCTGCTGCTGGAAGAGTAGGTGGCAGTCGTGACCAGGAGGGCCTTTGCACAACTTCGTGTAATTTCTCCAGTTGCGCCCACTCCTGGATAGGGATTCCTTGCTCATGGTCACACATGCTCTGGTCATCTCCAGACTTGATTATTGTAATGCGCTCTACATGGGGCTGCCCTTGTCAACCATTCGGAGGCTGCAGCTGGTCCAGAACACGGCAGCTCGGGTAGTGATGGGGTGCGGGCGTTATGCTTGTGCCTCGCTTCTGCTCCGGGAGCTGCACTGGTTACCAGTTTGCCTCTGGGTGCAATTCAAGGTGCTGGTATTGACCTTTAAAGCCCTACATGGTCATGGGCCAGGTTACCTAAGAGACCATATCACCCTAAGGACGTCTGTCCATCCAACCAGAGTGGACCGGAGGGGCTCTCTCATTGTACCATCTGCTAGAGGGGCTCGCCTCTCCAGCACAAGGAGGAGGGCCTTCTCCGTGTCCGCACCGGCTCTCTGGAACCTCTTACCAACAGAGTTACGTCTCCAGACGGAATTGCTGCCCTTCAGGAAAGAACTTAAAACCTGGCTGGCAGGCCAAGTATGGGGTGCAGGTGGAGGGGTGACTTCCGCGTGTTGGCTGGTATAGCGAATCCCAGCACCCTCGGCCCCTGCACCCTTTTTTAGTAAGTGGGTGGGTAGTTTTTAAAGCAGTTTTAACTATGTTTTTAATTGTGTTTTTATTATGCTGTGAACCGCCCTGAGTTGGCCTTGGCCAAGTGGGTGGTATAGAAACTGAAATAAATAAAATAAATACATAAACTATTTAATAGGGAGCTAAAACAAGGTTTTTCCTATGGAACAAATTTCTTTTCTGTAGCTGGCTGAGAATTGTTTTAACATTAATTTTTAAAATTTGGGATGGAAAGCATTTATATTTTAATTTGGGATGGAAATCATTTATATTTTAAAACTTCAAATCTAGTGGAGAGCAAAAGAAACAGATTCCACACACACACTGTATTACTATACCTCAAATCAGGGGTCAGCAACCTATAGCTTGTGGGTCGAATCCAGCCCATGGTGCCAAATCATCCAGCCACCACCCTTACTCCAACTGCCACCACCAGAAGTGGCTGCTGACACATTTACGGTGGCTGTGGATGTGTTTACGGCAGCCACGGATGCATTTACTGCAGTGTTTATGGCAGAGTTTACAGCAGGGGGACCACCAGTCTGGCTCTCTTAATTGTCCCTGACTTAAAAAGGTTGCTGACCCCTGCCTCAAATCTAGCTAATAATTCTGAAAGGCTTCAAAGACTGAAAATCTCCTTTGAAATCAACCTTTTAAAGCCAGGGGCTGAGTCACGCTCCCTCAGACAGCTTGGGGGCAGACAGCCATTTTGCCCTTCCTCCATCACATGGCACATCCGGGTGTGGTGGAGGTGGTTGTGGGCCACATGAAATTGTGCCATAGGCTGCATCCAGTCCATGGGCTGCAGGTTGAGAATCCCTGTTTTAAACAGTAAGTAAAAGGACTCCCTTGCTTGAAAGCCAGTCATGTCTAGGAGTCAGGGCTCATCTCTGTATACAGCTAAAGAGCCAGAGATGTCTGTGTCTCTGCAGACATTTCCGTGGTCATGTTGCAGATATAACTAGACACCTACACCATCTACACTACAGCACATGGAATGCTTTTACCATCCTAACAGACCAGTACCTATTTATCTACTTGCAATTTCTTGTTTTTGAACTGCTAGGTTGGCAGGAGCTGGGGCAGAGAAAGTAGCTTATTCTGTTGTGTAGCACTCAGGTTTCAAACTGCTGACCTGCTGACCTTCTGGTCATCAAATTCAGCATCTTAACCTTATAAAGGCACACATAAAGGTAAGTCAGTGTTTGTCATGCAAGGTGGAAGATTCAAAGAGCTATAAAATAAAAAACAACAGTAACTTCTTCATGCTTTCATTTCTGCTTTTAAGCTTCATGGATGACACTGGGAAAATTAGTTCTAGTGTGTGAACTATTTCCTTCTGCCACTGAACATAAAAGAGCTGAAAGTATATAATTGTGACTGGTGCGTCTATGTCAAATAAAACATGCTGGAAAATAGTAAGAAATGTACCAGAAGAACTATTTCTACAGAAACTCATCAAGGTCCAGAGGAGATTTTGCTCGGTCTTCAAAATGCTGAAGACATCAATATGAACATCAAGATTTTGGTTTGGAACTCAGTAACAGCTGCTAAATTATCATTAAGCAAGAAATTGGAAAAGTGAGCAGATTCCAGAATGAATAGCACAGTTTCCCAAAACGGGACATTTTGCATAAGAGCAAGCCAACATACACATAGTGGAAATAGCAGAAACATCAGCAACTCTTAGAAGAATGTTTAGACATCCATTTTGCTTGCTTAAATAGCTTTAAGAGTGACTGTGCAATGCAAGGTCTGGCATTTTGTGTTTGGTTAAATAATAATACAAACATTAAGACATGATGGCTGATGCCGCCACCAGACTCTTCCCTTGGCCAGCCCCAGCCTTGAGAGAAAGAAGAACAGCTATGCGGCATGGCTGGCCAGCCATGAGAACGCCAACGCCGCCAACACCGGACTCTTCCCTCAGCCAGCCCCAGCCTTGGGGGAAACAGGAATGGATGCGCGGTGTGGCCAGCCGGCTAAAAGAATGCCACCGCTGTAACTGCTTTTCCCTTGGCCGTTCAGCCTGGAGGGAAGTGGACAAGTCTGAGTTTTTGCAATGTATTTTTTCTTTTTTCCTTGTGTATTGCTTTGAAATGTGAATTGCTCTTGAAATATGTATTTTTGATTTGCTTAAATATTGTGTTAATGTGATACTTTGTAACTGTAATTTGTGATACTCTACTGTATTTCTTTGTTAGCTGCCCAGAGTCGCATTGCGAGTGGGGCGGCATACAAGTTGAAATATAATAATAATAATAATAATAATAATAATAATAATAATAATAATAATAATAATAATAATAATAATAATAATAATAATAATAATAATAATAATAGGACATGATAAAATAAATTCATGTGCTTTCAATTCCTGTTGAATCCAGTGGGAAAGTAACACTTTTACTTACCGGTAAATATCTTGTGTTATATTAAATGGGAGCCAGCATGTGGTGTAGTGGATAGAGTATTGGCCTAAGGCTCAGGAGATTTAGATTCAAATCTCCACTCAGTCATGTAAATATACTGGGGATGACTGGCAGTGATAAACCAATGCTTGAATATCTCACATTACTCAAAAACTGTAAATCAAAACCAGCTGGATGGCACATAACAACATAAAAATAAATAGGACTTTAAAATACACAACTAAATGACTGGGTCAGGGCGTTGACAACAAAGGAAAAAGAAGTTAGGTCAAAGTCTCCCTTGCTTGAAAGCCAATTGTATCCAATGTTAATTATTTTTGCGGCACTTGGAAGGGAGCTGGGGACGATCCAACAGCGTTCTATATGCCGAGATGAAAGGGGATGCCTGTGGCTCATGGACTGTACAGAGGAGACTCTAGGGGAGGAAGCAGCCTGTTGCCCCCTGCAGCGGAGGTTCCAAGCTTAGAGACTTCTAGCTCACTAGTGGATTTGGGCCATGGTGACTCAGAAGGGCTCCAGGGGTTTTGCAGTGGTTGAGGAGGAATAGGCAGAAGAAGAGGGAGTAATAATATTAGTAGTGGAAGAAAACAGGAAACATGTTATAGGGGACTAGCAGAGTTTGCCCGGTGTTGCCGGGCTGTTTTGAATTGTGTTGGAAGGTTTTTTTTGTTAATGTTTGTAAAAAAAGAGGTTAGTGTATAATTGAAATTTTAAAAATGTTTATTTATACACAATTTGTTTTTGCCGGGCTGTTATAAACTGTGATCAGTTTTTTTGTGGATTAAAAAAGAACAAAGGATAACAAAAAAAATTTCTTTATTTAACCAAATAATTTTTGTATGTGACTTTTTAAAATAGTTGTACTGTAGGTAATAACTTTAGCAATGTGAAAGTAGATGTTTTTTACATTCAATGTTTTTAAACTGTGTTTTGATGTTTTTGGTTTTTATTTGAGTTAAAACTCAACACAGGATTTTAGAAATCTTTGTATTTTATTTTCTTGACATATGTTTGTGTTTTGTGTGAAAGTGTGATGTATTGTTATGGTTTTGACTTTTTTTTTACTCTTGTGGCCTTTTGTTTGGGGCTGTTGTGTCTTTTTGAGTTGTTTTTACTTTTATGCCCTGCAGGTGGGGCTGCTAGTGGTTCTCTTTTACTTTGACTGTTTTTTCTCTCTTGGCCTCTGGGTGGAATTTCTTCCGGGACGTAGTTTCTTGATTTCTTTCTTTTTGTTCCAGTCGTTGTGGAGGAAGGAGGTGCTGGTGAGTTGTCTGTTTTTCTTTATTTTGGGGTTTTTCTTTGTTTTGCTTTTGTGGTGGTGGGCTGGGTGGTGTTTCTGTTTGTTATTTTTTGTTTTGGTTTATTTTTTGGTTTGTTTATTTCTGGTTTTGTTTACTTTTTCTTGTTGGTTTGTGTACTTTGTGGTGTTTTTGCTTTGTTGTTAGGTGTTTTGTACATGGTTTGGTGTGATTGTGGATGTTTTTGTTTGTGTTTTTTGTGTTTGTTGTTTTAATTAATTTTTTTAATTGTTGATTTATTCATTTTTTATTATTTTTGAATAATTTTGGTGTTTGTTTTTATTGGTTAGTTTTTTTAACCCCAGCAGCGCTTCAGGCGGCATTGTTGGGGGGGGGTTTCCTTTCCACGGCCTGGCCTCGGTGGCTGGGCCATGGGAACCCTAGTGGCTCTTCAGGCGGTGTCGGGGAGGGGGGCTTTCCTTCCTGCGGCCTGGCCTCAGTGGCCAGGCTGCTGGAACCCCAGTGGTGCTTCATGCAGTGTTGTGGGGGGGCTTTTCTTCCCGCAGCCTGGCCAGCGAAGCTGGTTTGCAGGGACCCCAGCGGCGCTTCAGGCGGTGTTGGGGGAGCTTTCCTTCCCGCGGCCTGTCCTCGCTGGCCAGGCCAAGGGAACCCCAGTGGTGCTTCAGGCAGCATCGGGGAGGGGGGCTTTTCTTCCCACAGCCTGGCCTCATTGTCCGGGTCGTGGAAACCCCAGCAGCACTTCAGGCAGCGTTGGGGAGGGGGGCTTTCCTTTCCACAGCCTGGCCTTGGTGGCCGGTCCATGGGAACCTCAGTGGTGCTTCAGGCAGTGTTGTGGGGGGGCTTTTCTTCCCACAGCTTGGCCAGCGAAGCTGGGTTGTGGGAACCCCAGTGGCGCTTCAGGCGGTGTTGGGGGGGCTTTCCTTCCCGTGGCCTGGCCTTGCTGGCCGGGCCATGGGAATCCCAGTGGCGCTTCAGGTGACGTTGGGGAGGGGGGATTTCCTTCTCGCGGCCTGGCCTCGCTGGCCGGGCCATGGGAACCTCAGTGGCACTTCAGGTGGCGTCGGGGAGGGGGGCTTTCCTTCCCGTGGCCTGGCCTCATTGGCCGGGCCGCGGGAACCCCAGTGGCACTTCAGGCGGCGTTGGGGAGGGGATCTTTCCTTTCCACAGCCTGGCCTCGCTTGCCAGGATGTGGGAACCCCAGCAGCACTTTGTATTTTTATTTTTCGTGTGCCGCCTTCCTCAGCGTTCAGGACACTGGGGCTGTAGTTTTGCGTTTGTGTTTTCCGTTTGTTTTCTGTGGCTTGATTTTGATTGACACATCTTTTTCTTGCCACTGACGAAAACGTGTTCATGTGTATTCCCCCCATGTTAGCCCATTTAGATTTAAAAAGGTACAGTACACCTATTTTAGTCAGTGTTGTTTTTATGGAGATATTCCATCTGTCTGCTGTGTATTGTCCTGTTAGCAGTAATTTGATTCTTTATTGCAGATGAAACCAGAGCTGGAAATGAATTTCTGGTGCTTAATGTCCTTATTTTTGCAAAGACAGGATATTTCCATGTATTTCCATGTATTCTGGTCCTGTGACTCAAAACCACAGGATTTATAGTATCTCCCCAGAGAGTGACGGTTACACTACCCAGTAATAAAACTTCACATTTAGCATTTTTCATTCTTGGTCCTTTGCCTAAATTCCTCTCCACACAAACACTTTTTTAAATAAAAAAATTACACCCAAACTTCCCTGTTCTCTTTCCCTCCCACAAAGCATTCTGCCCTCAGTACAACCCCTGGCATTTATGTCCCTCAAGATAGTTTCTAACAATTTGCTGCTCCTCTCTGTTTCTTTTTGAAACTGGTCCACGCTTAGCCTTAACATAAAACAAGCTAATCCATCAACCAACCCCAGTGTACACTGTATGTTTGCTAAAAGGGATGCCCCATTGATGACAACAACTTCTCCTTCGCTTGTCAACTGTAAAGGGGCTGTTTAGCTTCTACCCCAACCCCTGCTGCTGAGTCCCATCAGTGGCAGGCATGGAGGGAAAGTTACCTTATAACTGATTGGGGATTAGTTGTAATGTGGGGTACACAGAAAGAGCCTCCTTGAAGATTGTGGTATTTTTGAAACACAATTACGACCCCCCCCCCCGTGCAACAGCAATCTTGTTGTGCTGGCTAGTCTTTCTCACACTAGGTCAGGAATGACTGCACCCAAAGGTGGTTTCACTTTGGTAGTTTAAAGCCTGACCTAGAAATGAAAGAAGAACTTGTAATGTGACTTTTACCCCCTGTGCCTGCCACTGGTGAGACTCAACAGCAGGTACAGGGGATAAAATCTATGTTACAGCTGATCTCCCATCAGCTGTATGTAGCACTGCCCTCTATTTTATTCTGTCCCCACCATGGTGGGGACGAGATAAAGCACTGTGGCACAATTAAGTTGAGCCTCTTGACGGGATCTCAAAATGGGTGGGTTGCGGCAGACTGGACTAGTTGACATGTGCACACAATTGGAAGAAACCACCACAAAAACACCCTGTGTTGACAGCCAGTAAATTAAACACGCAAGAGAATAGAAGCAGTATAATGGGAAATGCTTGCTTGCTGGGAGCTTCCTTTTTGAAGTTAAGGCAGAGCAAAGTCTATGCTAGGCTTCCAAGTGTACCTGCTAGGACTTTTCTTCAGGTGAGGCATATTTAGATGTCTGTAGTTTTGAGTGTCAGGTGGAACTGCTAGAAAGGAGAATTATGGGATTTATAACCCAAAAATCCTATGTTTACTAACCACGAAACAAAGGTCGCCTTTGCTCGAAAGCCAGTCAAATCTGACTCTAGGGTGCAGTGCTCATCTCTGTTTATAACCAAAGAGCCAGCGCTGTCTACAGACATTTCCATGGACATGTGGCAGCCATGCCTAGATACAAGAGTGCACAGAACACTGTTTACCTTCCCACTGAAGTGGTACCTATTTATCTACTTGCAATTTCTTGCTTTCAAACTGCTAGGTTGACGGGAGCTACTAACCACTACAGGCAAACAATTATCTATTAAAGATTTACCAATGACGGAGTGAGCTCCTGCTAATCTAGCAGTTCGAAAGCAAGAACTTGCAAGTAGATAAATAGGTACCACTTTGGTGGGAAAGTAAAGAATGTTCCATGTGCTTTGGTGTCTAGTCATGCCTACCACGGAAGTGGCTGTTAACGGAGATGGGCACTGCACCCTAGAGTCAGATATGACTGGCTTTCAAGCAAGTGAGACCTTTACCTTTTCTGTTACAAGATTCCTTTTTGAAATATTTCATGCATTCTGCAGTCTTGCTTTTTTCTCTCCTTGCACTTAGACTTTAAGGACTACCTTAGTAAATTGTGGAAGGGTCGGGACTTTTATCCTGAAGAATAGAAGTCTTTGTCCTCTAACAGCATCACCCATGTCATATGCTTGGCAGGTAAAGGAAACTCTAAAGCTATATTTCCACTCTCCAAGAACAGCTGGGCTTAGCAATGGAATCAAAGCATGGAGGAAGGTTTTCATTCAAAGCAGGTTTCCCATTAAGGGCAGTTTTTGGAAAAATGAGTTTTGGAGCTACGATCTCCATAATCTCCTAGCCAGCAGACATTAGAGTTAGGTAGTGCAAAAAAAGTAATTCTTCCAAGCTCTGGTTCTGCAAAAGAGTAGAGCTGCTTTCAAATTAGGAACACAGGGAGTGGAGTGATGTACCATCTGTCCATCTAGTCTGGAAATAACAACTCTGACTGGCAGCAGATTGTCAGGGTTTCAAGCAGGATTTTCTCCTAGTCCTAACAAGGGAAGAAGAGGGACCTGTTATTCTGTCATGGTCTTTCCTCCAAGTGCTAACCAGACCTGATCCTGCTTAGCCTCCAAAAAGAGTTAAGATGTTTTTTTTTGGGTGAGTATGCTGACTTATCTGGGTCCTGCTAGCTATCTTTGTCCCCACCCCCCCTTGCATCTCTCCCATTTCCTCAAGCTAAAAAATCCCTCTTCACTTGAGAAAAAAGGGCAAGGGTTAGCAGACAGTGTTGCATTAATGCAGGTGGCTCATGAATAATCCAAAAACAATCAGCTTCCAATGTTCCCGGAGAGGCTGGCAGCAACACTTTACTGTGGTTTTCTGAGCTAGTTCAGTCTGTCACCAAGACTCATACTTTGGGCATTGGAGTTTAGTCTCCCCACCTCCCCCAGCCTGCCAGCACAGCTTGTGCAGAGACACTGGGAGAAAGCCTAGTATGTCAACTGTCATGTGCTGAAACAGCTGAACTAGATTTGACAAAATGCAAACTGGCTCTGGGACTGCGAAGCCTCATCGGCTCCTTCGCTGGTATCTGAGCTGTTGCCCGCTATGTTGCTCATATTACAATGCCATGGAAGCAAGCATTTTGCATTGTACAAACCTTATTATCCCAGTAATTATACAGTCAGGACATTCCTAAATGTTCCTCTGTGACATCCAAAAACCAGTGTCGACCTGTGGAGCAGTAACGTCTTTGTGTGAAATAATAGTTCTTTGTAAGGAGATTGTTTCAAACAGAAAATGCTTCAGTCATAGTTCTTGACTGGCTTAATTATTAATGCTTTTTCCTTAAAAACTCTTGAAACTGTAGCTCGGTGAAGGTACCAAAGCTTTTAAGGGTTTTTTTTGGATCTGTGCATGGAATCCAATAGTCTTAATGGAGAAACATCTGAACCTTCCTCAAACCACAATTCCAAGAATCCTTTGGTAAAGTTAAAGCCAGCATTCCTTTATAATGTAGCTATGAAAAATATTATATGGATGCTCCAGAGAAGAACATACAGAATATGTTTTGCTCAGATGAGGCCCAAGCTTCCATCTCTGTCTAAGGTACTTTTTGTTAAAATGGCCATAGCATCCCTGCTAGGTGGCCATCCAATAATTCAATATATTGGTTATTCATAGGGTCACCATAGGTTGGGGGTGACTTGATGCCACCCAACAACAACATGATAGCAGTACAATAGCCCAGACAACTAGGGACCAACATATATTGTGTGGAAAAAATACGTGGAAAAATAAAGCAACAGGAATTTTTCTGTTTTGGAAATTCTTCTGCAGAAAACTTTCCACCCCACATCTAGTCCATGGAATATAATAGTTAAAACAAAGCAATCAGCAATCACACCTATGTACCATTCCATAATGCTTAGTGAACTAACAAGTTAATTAGCATTTTGCCTCCAACATGCTGGGTACTCATTTTACCGGCCTTGAAAGAATAGAAGGCTGAGTCAACTTTGATAATAATAATTTGGTGTCAGAAATTATTCTGGGTTGAAAGGATCATTGCTGGAGAAACTCTGCTCAGGGGATGCCTGAATGAGGCTCCCTTTATGTCCCCAAGTTCTTTTTCCACTGAGTGTTCCCCATTTATCTACTTGCAATTTCTTGATTTCTAACTGCTAGGTTGGCAGGAGTTGGGACAGACAATGGATGCTCATACCATCTTGCAGTACCTTGGTCCCAAACTGCCAACTTGCCAGCCTTTCAGCTAACAAGGCAAGCTTCTTAAGCTCTGAGCCACTGCAGCCCCATCTCTGGTCAGGACCGAACTCCCAACCTCCTTGGTTGCAGTACAGCAGTTTAATCACTGTGCCACCAGGTTTCCTAGTTAACTCACAGGTTACACATGCAGACTACATGTTAGAGGAATCAGGGTTGAATTACATGGAAAATCCATTTTGCCACTGTTCTTTTCCTCCCTTTTGGTCTCTACTCCTTTATATTCTGTGCATATAAACTTGTGGCCTAACTGTTGTGTTCTACTGTATGTTTCCAAGGAAGTGGAGTGTAACCCATGGAAGCTTATGCTGAGATAAATCTGGTGATCTTTAAGGAACCACAACTCTTCTGTTTCTATTTTTCTAATACAGTAGAGCCCCGATTTTCAATGGTTTTCTTTATAGCCTTTACCAGCTGATTGCCCAGCCTTGCCGGGGGTTATTGACTTTGGTTTTTATTGTGTGAAGGTGTGTGTGTGTCTCTCTGTGTGTATTTTTATATCTGGCTCTCTTTCTCCCCCCCTCTCTCTTTCTTTGTCTCTCTGTCTTTCTATCTTTCTTCCTCTCTCTGTCTTTTTCTCTCTTTCCTTCTCTCTCTTTCCTCTTTTCTCATTCATTCTTGCTTTCTCTCCCCCCTCTCTGTTTCTCTGTCTGTCTTTATTGCTTCTTTTTTCTTTCTCTCTCTCTCTTTTTTCTCCCTTTCTCTCTGTCTTTCTGTCTCTCTTCATTTCTTTCTGCCTTTCTCTCACTCTCTGTTTTGCTGTGTGTGTGTGTGTGTGTGTGTGTGTGTGTGTCTATATATATATATGTCTCTTCCCTTTTCTCGTTCCCTTTATCTTTATCTTTTTTGTCTCTCTCCTCCGCTTGCTATTTCGCTCTCTGTCACACACACACACACACACAGAGGAGGTGGCAGGCACAGCGGTTCGGGCCCTGGCATCCTGGAAGCCTTGTGAGTGCGGGAGGTCCCTGCGAGGGAGATCCCTACGAGGCTGGTGAGTTTTGTGAGGGCCGGGGTTGGTGGGGTTGGTTATGCGATCAGGGGGGCACCCCCCGCCTGATGTACCTGTGTGCCTCCTCCTCTGCTGCAAGGCTCCGTCAAAGAACGGAGGCTCTTGGAAGAGGCAGGAGAGTGAGACCGGCCCAGGGAAGATATGTCGGGCTGTATGTGTTTGCGCTCACCCCCTCATTTTCTTTGGTGGGTGCGGCTTCTGCCTTCTGCGCGGTTGGTGCCTCTGGCAGGTCTGCACTGGAAGGCAGCTGCTGGTGTGGGGCTTCCGTGTCAGCCACTCTTCATGAGGTCTGCTCCCCCATCCTGTTTTGTGTGCGGCGTTTGTTGACTTTTTTGGGCATATGCAGACTATACTGCGTGTGGAATTATTTCCCCCCCTGCACACGTGTTTTAATGGCGACAGCGTGCAGACCTTCCCCCATTTGTGTGCATGCAGTGATTTTTCATCTTGGTGGGGCGTACACCCCACCCTCGGCCCCCAGACCCTCACAACGCTGATCTTGGGGACAAAGGGTAGGTGTGCACAGCACATCATGGGATAGGCTGGATGGGTGTGGAAACGCATTCCACTAATGCATGGCTACACCCCTTCCTTATAGGTATAGATATAAATACTCTAGTTTTCCCCAGTGGCTCCATTCTATCATTCCAAAGTCAGTTTTGGGACTTCTGTGACAGACACACTGAAGAGCAACAGCAGAGGCAACACAAGAGTAATGCAGTGGGAAAGAAGTGAGTGACACAGCATAGAATAAACAGGGGAATGCAGACGTTGTGTTTGAATACATTTATTGCTGTAATGTTTTGTGAAATAATTAGGATCAGTACAATCCTCCATTTTGTCTCCTTCTTCGTGGTCTTGAAATATCACAGGACTGCATTCCCACCTAAACTATGTAGCCTGTACAGTCTTCACTCTGGTCCGATAACCTCCCAGTCACCCCACTACCCTTCCTGTCGTTTCCCGCCCAAATATATCCATTTCTGAGTGTATATATTGAGCAGTGCTGCGCCACTGTTCCCCATGTTCTGACTGCCTAATAAAGTTGTTTGGCCCTGTTATGTTGGCTGCTTCGCATTTCTACCAGAACATCAAATTGGTGATGAGGATGGGATAATGGCGTCCCATACACTTACTCTAGCTCTGTTCGACGTGACCGCCCCCGAGAAATGGGTCCTGTACGAGCGGCAGTTCCGGCATGCCATGGCGGCCCGGGACATTGTCGACGAGGAGAAGAAGTGCTCCTGATTCTTGTTGCAGTGTGGCCTGGCCACTTTTGAGCTGGCCACACACCTCATGTTGCCCAGGGACATTGACACCGTCCCATTGGCTGAGATCTTGGCGGCACTTCAGACACACTTCCAGCTGAAGGTGTCCATCTTCCCGGCCCAGGTAGCATTCTACAGATGGGATCAATGCCCCAGGGAGTCCGTAGCCGACTACACCACTGCACTGAGGCTGGCTGCCGCCCCGTGCCAGTGGAACAACCTGGAAGAGGCATTGCAGATTGCCTGCTGACCGGCATGCGGGATGAGGAGGCACAGTGTCAGCTTATGGTCAGGGACATCCTGACCTTCAAGTCGGTCCTCTGGGAGGTGTTGGCGTCTGAGGCTGTAAGGTCAAGCATCAAGTCTTTTAAGCACAGGCCTGCTGCCTCCGGGGGTTCGGAGTCTGCTGTGCAGGCCCATTGCTGTTCTTCGCCTCACTCCTCTGCGTCTTCAGCATCGCTGGCGTCTTCATCCATGTCCGGGTACGGGTCCAGCGATGAGGATGGTGAGGATGGTCCGAAAGAAGACATCAGACAAGCGCACCACTGAAAGGGCCCATCACAGATGCATCAGCTGTGGAGCGAGGAATGACTGCCGTCAGTCCCCCTTCAAGAATGTCGACTGCCATCACTGTGGCAAGAAGGGCCACATCGCCAAGGTCTGCAGGCAATGCCAGAAGTAAGTCCCGGAGCAACCCAACTGACTGAGCTAGAAGGGAGCGTACACATCGAAGATCTCTGCCGAGGAGCCGCCCGCCCGCCATGTCTCCAGCATCTCCAACCATTTCTTCATGGAGGTCCAGCTGCACAGCATTCCGGTGAAGATGGAGATGGATTCCGGTACATCCTACTCCATACTCCCCCAGCGGGAATTCCTCAAAACCCCCCCCCCCCCCAAGCTTTGCCCAAAACTACAGGCTCTGAAGATGTCTCTCTGAGACGTGCAGGGTTGTCAGATTCCGGTCCTGGGGGTGGGGGATTTTTCCATTGTGTTCAGAAACATTACAACAAAGCTTCCCCTTGTAGTGGTCAAACGCGGCACAAACTGCTTACTTGGGGTGAAGTGGTTTGAGCCACTAGGGATTAAACTGTCCGGCATCAATGCCGTCTACACTGACCCTGTGCAGGATGTTTGTAACGCGCACCCGGCAGTTTTTGAAAAAGGACTAGGAAATTACAGGCCCCCCCGATGTCCTTCGACCTTGATCTGGCCGTGCGGCCAATCCACCTCAAGACTTGCAGGGTGCCATTTGCCTTGAAGGACAAAATCGAGGCTGAGCTGGACAAACTGGTGGGCCAGGGGATTTTGGTTCCGGTGGACTCCATGGAGTGGGAAACCCCTATCATGACTGCGATCAAATCCAATGGGGAGGTGAGGATTTGCACAGATTATAAATGCACCATTAACAAGTCCATTCGCCCTAATGCTTACCCAGTGCCGATGGTTAGCCACTTATTGGCTGCTCTACATGGGGGCAAATGTTTTGCCAAATTGGACCTAGCACAGGCCTATCAGCAGTTATATGTCACACCTGCTGCTGCTGTGGCCCAAACCATTATTACACACAAGGGGGTCTTCAACGTAACGCACCTTCAGTTTGGGGTGAATGCAGCCCTGGGTATATTTCAATAACTTGTTGAACGCCTCCTAAAGGGTCTCCCCGAAGTCCTCCCATACATCGATGATGTCCTCAAACCGCGGGAAGTGAATCCGAGCTTGCCAGCAGGTTAGATCAAGTGTTACAGGTTTTTGAAAATGCTGGGTTACGTCTGAGAAGGGACAAATGTGTTTTCCTTGCATGGGAAGTAGATTTTCTAGGGTTTAAGGTCACTCCTGAGGGAGTTAAACCCTCTGATTCAAAGGTTGCTGCCGTCCGCAACGCCCCCCGTCCGACCAAAAAAACTGAGTTGCAGTCCTTCCTAGGTCTGCTCAACTTTTATCACTCCTTCCTGCTGAGGAAGGCTTCCGTAGTGGAGCCACTACATCGGTTACTTAAAATGGACACAGTCTGGCGGTGGGGGCAGGCCCAGGATCGTGCGTTTTGTGAGTTAAAAGAGCATCTTTCATCTGAAGCAGTCTTGACTCGCTTCAATCCCAGGAAACCTGTGGTTCTTGTGTGTGATGCTTCACCGGTGGGGGTGGGAGCTGTCCTGTGTCATGTCTTGGAAAATTGGACGGAAGCCCCGGTTGCATTCTATTCAAAGTCCCTATCTAAAACCGAGGGCAACTATGCCCAGACCTACACGGAGCATCTGGCCATAGTTGCTGGAACCAAGAAATTCTACGACTTCCTCTATGGGAGGGAATTCACTATCGTGACGGACCACAAGCCCTTGCTGGGGATTTTTGTGACTTCTAAGCCCACTCCCCAGATTCTGCCCCCCCCACATGTTATGCTGGGCCATTTTCTTAAACGCTTATCAATACACCCTGGTGCACCATCTTGGTAAAGATATCAGCCACGCTGATGCGCTATTGCGGTCTCCATTGATAGACCTGGGGGAGGCTGATTGCGAAATTGAGCAGGATCTTCAGGTGCTGCTGATTGAGTCTCTCGACTCACCCCCCATAGTGCCTTCAGACATTGCTAAGACAACAGCACGGGACAAACTCCTGTCCCAGGTAATTTCCTGGGTTAAGAAAGGCTGGCCTACATCCCCTCTTGCTGAGGAGTTTAAAGTGTTCTTTACAAGATGGTTTGAGCTTTCGCTCGAGAGAGGTTGCCTTCTTTGGGGCCAGAGGGTGGTTGTTCCTTGATTGGCTCAGGGATGGGAGGCAGGTGTGACTGGTGCCTCCCCCGCCCCTTTGGAGCCCCATCTGCTCAAGGGGCTAGAAAAGGAAGAGACGCTGACACCGTCGCTGCTGCTGCTGCCTGGGACCCATTGCCTCTCCCTGAGCCCATGTCATTGGCTCAGGGATGGGAGGCAGGTGTAACTGGAGCCTCCTCCGCCCTTCTGGAGCCTCACCTGCTCGAGGGGCTAGAAGATTGTTTATGGGACTATATCTTATTGTAATTTTGCTTTATTGTGTTTTCATGTATTATTGTATTTGTATTTACTGTTTGTCAATATACTATTTTGCTGAGAGACTTTTTTGCTGATGTCTTTTGATATTATGTTCTGAGGTAACATTGTTTTGCGGATATATTGCTGATACATTTTGATATGTACTGTTTATATTGTACTATACTTATTTTTTGTACTACTGTATTGCCTTTTGTACTTGTACTTTCGTGTTGTAAGCTGCCCTGAGTTGGCCTGTTGCCGAGTAGGGCGGGATATAAATCAAACAAACATAAATATAAACATGGAGGGCTGGTTGTGCACCTGACTGTGTGACCAACAGGTATCTCATCAATTAGCTGTAGTAAGTTACATAAACCTTACACAAAAATTAGTAGGATTCTTCTAGCAACTGAATCAGTTCATGGGTCCATCTAGGCCAGTATAGTAAACTAACCAGTAGCAGCATTTCAAAGAGTTTTCCTGTTCTGACTTGAAAATAGCAGGGGATGAACATGGACCTTCCTTCACGCAATGCATGTGTGATGCCTCTGAGCTATACACTCCTTCCCTGAATATGGCTATACCCCTGGGTGAGGGAATACTCCAACCTCTCTTCAGGTCTCTCTTTAGCTTTCTCTACAGCTCAAGCTGCCAAGCACCATTTTAGCCTCTTGGCCAGGATAACAGGAGGGGAACATACACACCAGCTCTTTCTGCAGCTTAACAAGGGATTCAGTTAATTGGCTACATCTGCTATGGGAATCTGTCTGCCCCAACTTGGCGGCCACAACATGGAATATTTATGTTTCAACAAAACCTTGATTGAGAACCAGGCTTCTCCGTAATTTTAATCGACAAGCTGGTTCTACTATCTATTTTTGATTAAAGCGAGAAACGTATTAATAGTGAGGAAGTGTGAAAAAAGGCTCTGAGGTTCATTTCAGGCAGGAAGACACTGAAAATGATTGGAGACAAATATCTCTCATTGCCAGTTTCCTGCGAATAAGGATAGATCATCCTGTGTGTCCCCATCAGAACAAAACACAATAAATTGCAATTAAACCAACAAGCAGTTAAAAACAAGTATAGGTTATAAAAAGGACAGACATGCATATTATATAATAAAAATTTCATGTCAGGGATTACTCTGGGTTGAAAGGATTTTTAGGGGACGCCTGAATGAGGCTCCTTTCATGTCACCAAGTGCAGCTCTTGGGTATCGAAACCCAACCTTCCAGTCTCCAGCTCAGCACCTTAACCACTAAGCCACCGGGGGACCGAGTAATAAAGCATTACCTGAATGTACATGATAGCTGAATTTTTGCTTATTTTCACTGCTTTAGAACATTGCTGACAGAGACAAAAGAGGGCTGCAGATCTTAAGATAATTAAGTTTGTTTGTTTTTGAATTGAACTGAACTGAACTGAACTGAACTGAGGTGGCCTGGAGATGGCTAGTGCCTGGAAGGGAGGCAACCTTATAGTGGTTGAATTTTGTGTCAGAAAATTGAGTGTAAATGAAATGCAGTCATTAGAGATTGCCAGTCTGACCAGGTTATCCTGCTATGGTAATAGAGTAGACCACACTAACAACCCTGAGGACTAATGGCCATGCATATTAATGTAATATGGTACAGAATGCAGATGATTAAAATTAACAGCCAAAAATGAGCAACAGAACCTGGATGTAAAAGTTTAACATCCAACTGCATGAAGTAAAATGCAGGTCTCCAAAATTATATATAATATATCCTAAGAGAATGGAAAGCTTCAGTAGCATAGATGCCCGGCAGAAGATGGTGTCTATTACTGGGAAAATTCCTGTCTTTCATGGCCATTCTCCAAATTTCTGATTGAGAGGAACATATGAAAAGGCTTAGAAGAAGGCTTATGGAAAATAATATTGCGGTTTGCCCACCTTCTCTATCTTACAGAAGAAGGTACAGGCACTTTTCTCAGGGTGTAACATAAACAACTTTAATACAGAATAATAATTCTTTGCTGTGGAGTTTTGACTAACTATTTACAGTTTGGAATAGTATTAGAAAGTACTTTTATTGCTTACATTAGTTACTAATAGAGTAAATATGACACTTGGATTTATAGCATTGTTACTAAATGTAGAAAAGTGTAACCCAGGCCACTCCTGTTTGGACTATTGTAATGTGCTCTACATGGGGCTGCCCTTGATAACCATCCGGAGACTGCAGTTGGTCCAGAATGCGGCGGCCTGCGTGGTGGTGGGGTGTAGTCGTTTCGCCCATGCCTCGCCACAGCTGCAGGAGTTGCACTGGCTGTCTATATGTCTCCAGGTGCAATTCAAGGTGCTGGTTGTCACCTTTAAAGCCCTTCATGGTAGCAGACCAGGATACCTCAGGGACCGTATCATCCCTAGGACATCGATCCGTCCCATGAGAGCAAACCGAAAGGGCACCCTTCAGGTACCATCTGTTGAGGAGGCTTGCCTCTCTAGCACATGGAAAAGGGCCTTCTTGGTCGTAGCCCCCACACTATGGAACCTCCTCCCAGTAGAACTATGCCTCCAGGCCCAGTTGCTACCATTTAGGAAAGAATTGAAGACATGATTGGCAAAATGGGTCTGGGGGCCGGGATTGTCAACAAGCTCCCCTTTCTGGCTTGTCTGAGGCTTCCCCCCTCCTGTAATTAATTTTTAAAAGGTTTTTGTAGATTTTATATTTGTTTTTAGATAATAGATGGCACGGTGGCCAAAATGGGATACTTGATAGGTATGAACCTGTGCATTAAACTTGTACACAAATGAAAAAACACATTAAATAGGTTTTATGGCATTTATTGTTGCCACCATGGTTTCCCTTCACTTGAGATATAGTAGCACATAATCTATATAATTCGCTAAAGCCACCACGATGTATTTGTATAACAGCAACAACAACAATTTCGTATCGGAAATTATTCTGGGTTGAAAGGATTTTTGCAGATTTTTGTCTCCACTCAGGGAACACCAAATGAAGCTCCTTTAATGTCCCCAAGAGCTGGGACAGAGATAGGCGCTGAGTGGAACACCAAATGAGGCTCCTTTAATGTCCCCAAGAGCTGGGACAGAGACGGGCGCTCATTCCATCAATGCAGTACTGGGTCTTGAACTGCAGACTTGCCAACCTTCCAGCTAACAAGGCGAGCTTCTTAACAACTGAGCCACCACAGCCCCATATCTGTATTCATAATACCAACGACAGTCAATACAAAAGCCTGTCCACCACAAGAGATGGTAAAGCCTCTTGCAGCACTGTGTAAGGATAGTCATTACTGAAAGAGATGTTGTTGCTACCCCTTAGGAATGAGTTGGAAATATCGTACACAGACCTTCCACTGTTTTTGAGGCCATAGCTTTTCTTCAACAAGCTGTCTGGCCCTAAGCTCAGGCCAGACACTCTGTTTGAGTTATCATACAAACGTCTGTAAATTTCAAACAAAACCAGAGGTTTACCAGATTGGATGAAATCAAAGGAAATCTCTCTCTGTGCACATCTCAAATGGAAGACATTTTGCTGAAGTCAAGCTGTCTTTGTGATGTTGTGGTGGCTGCAATAGCAGTTGCCTCTGTGTTATCTCCGAAGGCTGAATGTGCAGAATCAATTTATGAGTGGGCTTGTTGAATGTCGTAATGGTTAGCTTGCATCCTGGTGCTATTTTCTTTTATGTCAGCAACTGCTTCTTTCAATTGTTCTGTTTTTTTAAAAAGAGTCAGGCAGAACACAATGTGGGAGTGCTTTAATTAGTTAAAAACATTTCTGTTGAACTAGACTGGGGGCTCCTCCATATGTTACTTTTTTCCTTGAGGGTGAAGATTTCTGTCTGAGCTTTGTGTCAGCCATAAACTAGGCCAAAATTCATCAGTCTGCATTAATTAAGAAAATGAAGAGAAACATGAGCACATTTGCTTTGCTTACTTATTTCACTACCTGCTGACTAATTGTATCTCTCAGTCACCTAAGCACTAGCTTCCTAAAGCCTGGTACCTTAATAAAGTCAAAAATTGTAAATAACAGAATGGAAAATGCAATGTTGAAATTAAAGATTAAAAAAAAAAAGGGGGGGAGAAAAGCTCAGAAACTTAAAGGAATTGCTATTGACAGATCAGTTCACTCTTACCAGAGAGCTGTGGTCGATTCAGCCAAATTGCAAACAAAATCAGGCCAGTTTGGACTAACACAGAGTAGGTCTGTTATGTATGTTAACTGTGTTTTCTGATAGGAGCGGAATGTATTTTTTCTCATGTATCTATTCTTATGCAAATAAGTGGAGCGAAAATGTGCACACTCTGTTAGCCAATGGGCTTGTTGTATTATTGTTACTGTTACTGTTTATAGTGTATATAAGTCCGGGTTGTGCCCCATCCAAACTGTGTACAAACCTTTGGTGTATGCAAACCAAGACACAGGACACAGCCTCGGGCTGGGTTAACTCAGGTTTATTGCATCGTGGACAGAGGGAACATGAGGTAATGGCGGATCGATAGCTCTTTATATACAGTGGTAATACATTTGAACGTGGTGCCATAGTAGCCCATTGGCTACTGCCTGCGTGACGTCACTGCGAGTCACGCCCTTCTTGTCCAGGTGTAGGTAGTGGCGGGAAAGCTTCCCGCGCTGCTGCCTTTGATGAGATCGGACCAAGAGAGCTTGGACGCTCGCTGCTGCCAGCTGGTGGACATTAGCTCGCGTCCTCATGCAGGGTTCATATGATACAGCTGAAGGTTACATTGTTGCTATAGGCAAGGTTACATTGGTTCAGATACATTGTAATCCATGTGGAAGGTAAAACCCTTAGAACACAACATCCCTCCCCCCTAGGACGAGACAACGTCTCGAGCCCATGCTTCTAGACACTCCCCCCCCTAGGAGACAAAATCTCTCAGCCAAGATGGCTTGTTTCGAACACGCTGGGGTCTCGATGCGGGCTGCCTCTCCCCGGGTTTGCTACCTTCTCTTTGTCCCCTGGTTTCCTGTCCTGTAATTTGAGAGGGAGACTCGTTAGTGACTTGCCGCGGCTCTGCGGCGTTGTTGGGAGGTGTGCTCTTACTTAGGGAGGAACCGGGGGCACTGGGGGCTAACGAAAAACCCCTCTTCTCGCTTGGATGGGTGGGGGAACACTCCTGAAAACCCCCCCGGCTCGCTAAATCAAAATCTAAAGTCCATTCGGGGGCAGCGGTCGCGAACTCCTCTCCCCCTACCCCGGCTTCTGATAGGACTGGTTTATCAAAAGGATATGAGTCGGGCCCGCTGCTTCTTCCTTCCCCCCTCGCTTGGGACTGTTGTCCGCTGCTGTCTCCCCCTTGGGTTAAGCGGGTGGGGGAGAACCCTAACGCTGAATCTTGTTGCTGATCCTCACTGACAGGCCCACTTACTCGGTGCCTCAGTTGGTCTGCGTGCCTCCTCCAGAGGAGACCGGCGTGGGTCTCGACCCGGTACGACACTGGCCCCGTCTGTTCTACAACCGTCCCCGGCACCCAGGCTGGCCCCGCGCTGGCATAGTTCCTGCAATGAACAGGGTCGCCGGCGGCGAACCCTTTCGAGACTGCCAGCCCCACGTTTTTTCCCTTATCCTCAATTCTTGTGGGGTCCAGCCTGGACAGGAGTGTAGTCAGTTTCCGCCGCATCAATAGCTCTGCCGGCGAGTAACCTGACGCTAAGGGGGTCACCCTATACGCTAGTAAGAACTGACATACTTGGTGGTTCAGGTCCCCGGGGCCCATGCGCCGAAGCGCCTCCTTTGTTGTACGCACCAACCGTTCCACTTGGCCATTCGTGGCCGGGTGAAACGGCGCGGACGTGACATGCCGAATGGCATTCGCCTCCATGAATGCCCCGAACTCTGAGGAGGTGAAGCAACTCGCGTTATCGCTGACTAAAGTGTCGGGTAAACCGAACGTTGAAAAGACTCTCCGTAGTTGGTTAATTGTAGTGGTGGAGGATGTGCTCTTTACCGGAATGACCTCCAGCCACTTTGAGAATGCATCCACCACCAGGAGAAACATGGTTCCTCGGAAAGGGCCAGCGAAATCTACGTGCACTCTGGACCATGGCCCCCTTGCTGTGTCCCATTCCCTATGCGGGAGCCGGGCCGCCTCTGGTCGGGACCCCTGGCACGCCTCACAAGTGCCGACCATGTGCTCAATGTCCTCGTCCAGCTGTGGCCACCAAAAGTAACTGCGGGCCAGCGCTTTTGAGCGAACGATGCCCGGGTGGCTGACGTGCAGCAGTTTGAGAACCCTCGGCCGCATGGGTGTTGGGACCACCACCCGTTGGCCCCACAACAGGCACCCCCTTTCTAGGGACAACTCTAGCTTCTTCCGAAAGAATGGGTCGAATTCCTTGCTTGGGGACGATGCTGGCCACCCCTTCTGCACCCATGAGCTGACTTTCTCCAGCGTTCTGTCCTTGCCTGTCGCCCTGGCTATATCGGCCGGTACTATTGGGGGTTCGTCTAAAACCTCGATTAGCAACACCTGGCGGTCTCTTCCTATTCTGGCTTTTTGGTCGTCCGACAAGGGCAAAGGGGATCTCGACAGCGCATCAGCATGGCTGATCTCCTTTCCGGGCCGGTACTCCAACTCGTGTTGGTATGCGTTAAGAAAAATGGCCCATCGCAACATTCTCGGGGACAGTATCTGCGGCGTGGGCTTGCCTGCCGTGAAAATTCCTAACAGGGGCTTGTGATCCGTCACGATTTTGAATGGGCGGCCATACAGAAAATCGTGAAACTTTTTGGTCCCCGCTACTATTGCCAATGCCTCCCTGTCGGTTTGTGCGTAATTTCGCTCTGCTTGGGACAGGGACCTTGAGTAAAACGCCACCGGGGCCTCCCGACCGTCATCCAACACGTGGCAAAGCACCGCCCCCACCCCCACCGGTGATGCATCACAGACTAAGACCACCGGCCGTTTGGGGTCGAAGTGCGTAAGGATTGCGTCCGATGTTAAAAGTTGCTTTAGTTCGTTGAACGCCTTCTCGTGCTCGTCACCCCACATCCATGTCTCCTCCTTCTTAAGTAACCGATGAAGCGGTTCGGCCACGGAGGCTTTCCGCGGAAGGAATGTATGGTAGAAATTGAGGAGCCCCAGGAATGACTGAAGTTCGGTTTTGGATGTGGGGCGAGGGGCCTTCTTAATGGCTGCTACCTTGGATTTGGACGGCTTAATACCCTCGGGTGTGATCCGAAACCCTAAAAATTCGACCTCGGTTTCGAAAAAAACACATTTGTCCTTCCTCAGTCTCAACCCCGCTTTCTCGAACACAGTTAGCACTTTATCCAATCTCTTTGCCAGTTCGGCCTCACTCCCCCCTGTTATCAATACGTCATCAAAATAAGGTAACACCCCCTCCAGCCCCTTCAGGAGGCGTTCCACAAGCGACTGAAAAAGGCCGGGTGCCGAGTTCACGCCGAACTGTAAACGCGACACCTGGAACGCTCCTTTATGTGTGACTATCGTTTGTGCCGCGGCCGTGGCGGGAGTTACGGGGAGTTGTTGATAGGCTTGTGCCAGGTCGAGCTTAGCGAAACACTTTCCCCCATTTAGCCTGGCCAAAAGGTGGCTGACCACTGGCACCGGATATGCATTAGGGCGAATCGCCTTGTTAATTGTACACTTATAATCAGCGCAAATGCGCACCTCCCCGTTAGCCTTCAGGGCTGTTACGATTGGAGTTTCCCACTCCGCGGAATCAACAGGAATAAGAATCCCCTGGCCCACCAATTTGTCCAGTTCCGCCTCTATTTTGTCCTTTAGTGCGAAAGGCACCCTGCGCGGTTTGAGTCTTATCGGGCGGACCTCCGGGTCTAGGTCGAAGGCTACAGGGGGTCCCTTGAATTTTCCAAGTCCTTTTTCAAACACGGTGGGGTGCGCGTCACACACCGCTTGTATCGGATCCGCGCCCACGGCATGCACCCCCCCTATGAACAAACCCAAGGGCTGAAACCACTGCGTCCCTAGGAGGCTACAATTCCCCCCTTTGAGAACGACTAACGGGAGTTCTGCGGAATGTCTTTTATAACGAACCCGAAATTTCCCGACCCCCAGCACTGGAATGCTGTTCCCTTGCACGTCTCGTAGCGTGGACCTCAGAGTCTTAAGTTTGGGCCGCGCTTGGGGGTCGATCTTCAAGAACTCTTTCTGGGGAATTATGGAATAATAGGACCCCGAGTCAATCTCCATCCTAACAGGGGCCCCTTGTACTATTACCTCAATGAAGTAATGGTTTTGTCCCGCGGACACGCTGAACACGGGGGCGTCGTCCTCACTGCCGTCCGAGACGCGACCCACGCCGTCCTGCTTCCTCGTGGTTCGGGCGCCATCTTGGGGTCTCGCTGGATGGTCCGGTCTGTCCGAACGGTCTTTCGACTGCCTCCGGCCCTCTCTCCAATTTCTGCATGCCCTGGCGATGTGCCCGCGCCTGCCACAGCCGTAACATTCGGCTTTCTTGAAAGGGCACTTCGCACGCTCGTGGGCCGCCCCACAACCATCGCAGCGGCGCCCCCCTTTCCGGACCTTCTGTACCTCTTCGCCGTCGCTGCCATCTGTAGAGGATCTCGAGGTTCGTCGGGTCGCGTGCACCGGCTGTCCTGACTTGCCACGCACCGAGCTTTCCGCTTTGCTGGCCCTAGGACGCCACTCACGCCACTCGTGTATTTCGTCCACTCCCGCATTCGTGGACTCCGCGGATTCCGCGGTCTCTACGACCTCGGCCAGCGTGGGTGGCGGCTCCCTGTTCATCAGGCGGCGCTGCACTTCCTTGTCCTTCAGGCCACACAGCACGACGTCCCTCATGATCATCTCCAGGTTGTCCCACTTGCAGGGAACGGCGGCTACCCTCAGGGCCTCCACGAAAGCCTCTACCGACTCATCCGGCGCTTGGACTCGCCTCCAAAACGCACTCCTAGCGGGAAACATTGCTTTCGAGGGTTGGAAACGCTCACGCAGCAACTTCAGTATGTCGTCGGTTTTGAAGTCATCCAACGTCTTCGGTTCGATCATGCCCACCAGCGTCCGCTTGGTCTCTACACCCAGCATTCGGGTGAGGATGGCCCTCTTCCTTTCCTCGTCGTCTTTGACTTTGAGTTCCACCAATGCCGCCTTGAAATCCATGTTAAAGATGGTCCAGTCTTGCGGCTTGGTAATATTGAACCCGCTCTGTGTCCTGGCACTTTGGGAATCCATCATCCCACCTTCGTCGCCAATTTGGTGTATGCAAACCAAGACACAGGACACAGCCTCGGGCTGGGTTAACTCAGGTTTATTGCATCGTGGACAGAGGGAACATGAGGTAATGGCGGATCGATAGCTCTTTATATACAGTGGTAATACATTTGAACGTGGTGCCATAGTAGCCCATTGGCTACTGCCTGCGTGACGTCACTGCGAGTCACGCCCTTCTTGTCCAGGTGTAGGTAGTGGCGGGAAAGCTTCCCGCGCTGCTGCCTTTGATGAGATCGGACCAAGAGAGCTTGGACGCTCGCTGCTGCCAGCTGGTGGACATTAGCTCGCGTCCTCATGCAGGGTTCATATGATACAGCTGAAGGTTACATTGTTGCTATAGGCAAGGTTACATTGGTTCAGATACATTGTAATCCATGTGGAAGGTAAAACCCTTAGAACACAACAAAACCCCACTAATAAAGAGCTGAATTTCACTACTTCACTCACCTGATTCTTTGTTCCTTGAACACTAAACTGGTGACGAGGATGGGATCGCGTCCCCACATGGCAGCAACATTGGCCCATTTGACCCAGCACATCCAGAGAAATGGGCAACATACGAACGCCGATTCTGCCATGCAATGGCCTCGCAGAAGATCACCGACTAAGACCAGAAGCGCTCCTGTTTCCTCGCTCAGTGCGGTTCTGAGATGCTTGAGCTGGCAACCCACCTCGTTCTCCCAAGGGACGTGGATTTGGTGCCGCTCACAGAAATCATGTCTGCACTGAGAAAACACCTGCAGCCATTGGTCTTGATCTTCCTGGCCAGGGTGGCCTTCCACAAAAGGGAGCAGCAACCTGGGGAGTCCATTGCAGACTACGCTGCCACTCTGCGCATTGCTGCCGCCCTGCCATATAAGTCTGTTCCGTTGAACTTATGTTAACATGTCATTTGAGGGGGAAAATACCTGTGTATAAAATCATTTTTGTAGACTGTGATGACTCAGTGGTTAAGATGCTGAACATGGTGGCTGGAAGGACATCAGGTCAGCAGTTTGAGACCTGAGTGCTGCATGATGGAGGGAGCTTCCATCATCTGTCCCAGCTCCAGCCAACCTAGCAGTTGGAAAGCAAGAAATTGAAATTAGATAAATAGGTACCACTTCAGTGAGAAGGTAACAGTGTTCTGTGCACTCCAGTGTCTAGTCATGTCTGCCACATGACCACTAAAATGTATGTAGATGCAGACATTTGGCTGTAAACGGAGATGAACACCACACCCTAGAGTTGGATATGGCTGGCTTTGAAACAAGGATGACCTTTCTCTTCGTCTACGAAATGATTTGCTACGTGATTGTTATTTACAAGAATTATATAAATACTAGCTATTTTGCCCGGCCTTGCCGGGCAGGTATGGATTGTGTGTTTGTGGCAGGGATCCGTCAGGGAAGGCGCTCTCCCACACACATAATACACACAAACACAACATGCACACACGACACACACACACGACTCACAACCCACACCCACCACAGCCACACACATCACACACGACACAACACCCACGACACCCACACACAATACACACATTCCCACACATAACACACGCTGGACACACAACCCATACCCACCACACCCAGACACATCGCACACAACACAGCAAACCCACACAGCATAACCACACAATACACACCATCACAACACACACACTCACACAGGACACACACACACAACACACACACACAACACACACAACACAACCACACACACCACACCTGACAAAACACACTCATGCAACAACCCCACACACTTGGGGTTTCTCTGGTGGCCCTAAAAAGCTACCTCACCACCACTGCCATTCACACCGCTGGTGGCCCAGTGGAGTTCACCTGGTAAGTCGGCTGGGGGAGAAGAAGGCGGGGAGGCAGTTTTTTTGGGGCTACTGGAGAGACCTTTCAAGTTGTGGATCTCTCCTCCCCGCCTTCTTCTCCCCCGGCTGACCTGCCGGGCAAAATCTGCCGGGGCGGCGGGAACAGCGGCATCGGCAGCATCGGTGGCGGCGGCAGCAAGGCAGCTTTTTAGAGCCTGCCAGAGAGACCCATCGTGTTACAGGTCGGCAGGGGGAGAATGAGGTGGGGAGGAGAGATGGCCGCAACATGAAGGGTCTCTCCAGTGGCCCTAAAAAGCTGCCTTGCCGCCACCATCTCAGCGCAGTTCGCCCAGTATTTCAGCCAGGGGAGAAGGAGGCAGGGAGGCAGCTTTTTAGGGCCGCTGGGGAGACCATGTTTTGGGTATCTCCTATCTGCCTCCTTCTCCCCTGGCCGACCTGCCGGGTGAACTGCACTGTGATGGTGGCGGCGGGAATGGCAGTTTTTTAGTGCCGCCGGAGAGCTGTTGCTGAGGGGGAAAAGGCGTGCGCGAGTTGGCTGTTTTTCCCTCTCGTGCGCGCCGGCTGTCCTGCCTCCTCTGCATTTGTGTCCTCATGCCTGATTGGCTGAGGCGTGCCGTGGCACAGAGGATGCTGGGTAATGTAGTTTTTTTATTTTTTTTCCATTCGTGGGGCATTGGCCCTACTCTCGGTCCCCAGACTCTCATGCCAATGTTTTCCAGGAGGTAAGGTAAATGTGGCCGGCTCGTTACGGGATGGACTGGACGTTGCGGACATGCATTCCGGACACACACGGCCCAACCCATTCTTATAGGTATAGATGATATCCACATAAACAAAAGGTGAGCAAAGAATGAATGGACAGCATGGACTTCCCTCCATAGATCCATACATTTAAGCAGGCATGGCTGGGTGAGATGTTAATGTAACTTTACTGTGAGTTCTTTTGAAATGCTTAGAGGCTAAGCATTGCTTTTATTTTTACATTTTAATATTTAAGCTCTTTTAATGTTTTTAAGAAGTGTGTTTCACTTTTAAAATGCATGTTTGTATCTTATAACTCATATTTTTAAGTACTTGCCTGTACCTCGGGTTCGGTTTGTTCCTGTTATAAATCTGCAATAGTTTGGCAAGTAATTATTAAGTCTCATTGACTAAAATAGCCCTAGTCTTGAAGACTCTATAAGACTCCCTTTGTGTGTGATCTAATAGAATAATCTTACTCCTCAGTACCTGCTTGGTTTCTAGGAATAATTTATGTTCCCTGTAAAACACAATGAGTGCTTTTTCACTCAGAATATTTTAAGATCTTGGATAGGTTTTTAAAAAAACATAATATCTAAAGCTTCCATATTTTTCCACATTAAGTATGAGATGATACATTTAGTAGAAATCCATTGCCCTGTATAGATGTGAACAATCCCCCCCGTCCTGACCAATCTGATATGGAGTCTTTTTAAAAAGAAAGCCACATAGCATTCTTACAAAAGAGAGATGAAAGGTGGCAAGATCAGTGCCCTCCCATTTGGTCTTTTAAAAAACCTATAATGTATCTTCCCCATCACTACACTGGATGCTACAATAGACATCAGGTCAAAAAATAATAGTCAGACTTGCGGCACAGTTGTAATGTTTGTTCTGTGGAGTACTCAGATCCCCATAAATATAAGGCTCTACAGTGCCTGTTATATTTTCAGAGAAAGGACAAAGCCTTTCATGTGAGGAGTGCCTTAAAATAAGGGACATCATCTAACTCTTTCAGAGATAGTTACACTCAGTGGCTATGCTATGAAAAACTGAAATTAAAAATCTTAGAGTTGTGCTGAGTTAGACCAAAGAATGGCCTACTCTGGCATTCTGTTCCACCAACATTTTTATTTATTTATTTTATTGTTTATATACTGCCTTCCTCGCCCCAGGGCAACTCAAGGCGGTTTACATTTCATAAGATATACATAGGGGCCCAATGGCTCCTCTTCTGCCCACCCAGGCCTTTGGTGGGCGAGAGTCCCGGGGGTGGGGGTGGGGTGGCGCAGATGGAAACCAGTTACCACAAAGGGAACCCCACAAATAAGATATGAATATCCTGGACCCTTTAGTTTGCACTCCCTACCAATAGGTGAAGAGTGAGACATAATATACAAAAGCATTTCTGGAGCTGATACTCTTAGACAATAAAATGATTTTGCCCTTTCCCATAATTGAGTAGTCATAGCATGTCTGATAATTCAGTTTCTCTTTGATATCTGATGTTATAATTCTGCATTAGAACATTGGCACAGATTTTATGTTTTAGGTGGATCTTAAAAACCCATATTTCATTTCCTCAGAGATGGGGGAGATTTGGATTTTTGGCCAGTATTTCTCTGAAGCCCACTGCTAGCATGTGCAACCTTTTATTCTCTCTCTCTAGACCAGTGGTTCCCAACTTTTCCTTTTTTTGGCCATGCCCCACCTAAGCATCTCTAAAATCCTGACCCCCCCTCCTGTGACATAGAATTCTTATTATTCAAAAAGTGAATACCGGTAACTTCACTGGAGGAAGCCTAAAAGGCCATTAACTTAGTCTAAACTCATTCTTGAATTGCTCCCCTCTTAAAAATCAAATTGGCATGTGTCCCACATTGGGAACCACTGCTTTAGAGATTTTGCCTAGATGTTATGACTTAACTGTGCATTTACTCTGAGCAATTTAAAGCTGACCATCGAACATTTTATTTAAATATATTCCACCACACTGTTACCCTTTGCTTCATATTGTTAGAGGTAGCTTGCATAGAATTCATTCACTCTGTGCTGTCAAGCTGATTCTGAGTCATGGAGATCGTTGTCAGGATTGTGTGAGTATGAAGTACTCAGAAGTGGGTTTCCAGTCCCTTCTTCTGGTGTTGTGCAGCTTGCACAAAGCTATACAGGATGGCTCTCATCTTGAGAGGCACAGTGCAGAGAATATATAACAAATGAACAAATAACTTGATTAATTCTATCAAATATTATTTGCACAATTTAACTTCCTTTAAATAGTTGTCAAATGTTTGGTTTTCTTGGGTATAGAATGACCCCGCTACCATACCCCTGTGGCTGATGCATACCTGTCAAGTACCCTGTAATGGCCAGGATTTCCCTATAATTTTGCGCCACTTTTGTTCATTTCCCGCCCGGAGCCGCCGCTACCCTGTAATTTGGCAGCGGAGAAAAAGTACTTACTGTGCATCCCTTCCACGCAGGTCCTTTCTGTGCATGCATAGAA
Source organism: Bradypodion ventrale (assembly GCA_035047345.1). Lineage (NCBI taxonomy): Eukaryota > Metazoa > Chordata > Lepidosauria > Squamata > Chamaeleonidae > Bradypodion > Bradypodion ventrale. Next base: position 17,766,013 of record JAWDJE010000003.1, on the reverse strand, counting down.
CCCTTCTACGCATGTGTAAACCCTTCTATGCATGCGTAGAAGGGTTCTGTGAAGAAGGGGATATGTAGAAGGCTTCTATGCATGCGTAGAATGGACCTGTGCAGAACCGTTCTGTGCAGGTCCCGTATTGTCCGGAGCCATGCTTGACATGTATGGGCTGATGACAGCTTTCGATGCTATCTCCCCAAAAGAAGGAAAGGGAAAGAATTCCCCCGTTTACTTTTGGTGAAGAAGGGGATGTGTAGAAGGCTTCTACGCATGTGTAGAATGGACCTGTGCAGAACTATTCTGTGCAGGTCCCGTATTGTCCGGAGCCGTGCTTGACATGTATGGGCTGATGACAGCTTTCGATGCTATCTCCCCAAAAGAAGGAAAGGGAAAGAATTCCCCCGTTTACTTTTGGTAATCTTTTTATTACAGATATCCCTCACTAATGCTGCTGGTTCTCAGTTTTGCCACCTTCTCAAAGCTATTTGTACCTTATTTCCCCAGGTGGATAGTACAAAGTTACAATTATGGGGTGAAAAGCTTTCTATTAGATTCCTTGATAAGACTACCTTATGGTGGAACACATCAGTTCCTAGAATTTGTTTCCTGGAGGGAAACTCTAAACAGGAAATCAACAGTTTATGGGGGCTGAATAGATTTATGGGTAACACCTTCTGGTTTGTAAGATCTGTTGCTTTAAGAGACAGATTTAAATGGCAAATTATTTTCCTTTCAAGTTGCTGTGGTCCCCCCCCCCCCACAAGACCTTCCTGGGTGGGAGAAGTTACTACATTATGTACAGTAAGTACATACAGTGCTTTGGGGGGGGGGGAAATTTCTTTTGCCCTAAGCTAAACAGTAAAAGCAGGCTTTCTTTCCCCAGGATTTATGGCTGCATGTTCCTATACTGTATCTCAAAAAGTAAAGTAAAGGTGAAATCCTTCAGCTTTAAGTGAAATTTATGGTTAAAGCTATCTCATCCCAGAGAATGAACATTTGGACCATGACTCAAAATGTCACGACTCTGACACACCTTTTTCCTGCCTGAACTTTTAATACCAAGTCAATATCACAGCATAATCCCACCAACCACCCGTTAGCGGATTAATTGTGGATGATCTGAAAGGAAACTCTGACTATGATAGCATCCAAGTATATTACAAATAGATTTGCAATGCAGTCCTGCTCACCTTTATATAAACCTAACTATCATAGTCTAACTGAGGTGATTTTGGAGAAGGAGTTCTCTCAGTTAATGGTTGTAGTCCTAAAGTAACTGAGATTTTTGTGATTTTGGGTAACAACAACAACAACAAATTTCTATTGCCTCCCACTTGCCGAAGCAACTCTGGGCGGCTCACAATCATGATAAAACATCCAAATATAAAAACATTCCCTAAACAGTAAAACCACAACATTTCATGTTAAAAAAAACATTAAAATGCCGTCCCAACAACCCCTGTAATGTTAAAACTGAAACTAAAAACCCGGACAACCATCATATAAGCCAGCCGGGGTGGGTGGGGGTTCGTGTTCAGGGAATGAAGAAGCAGACAAGTGAAGTAGTGAAATTCAGCTCTTTATTAGTGGAGTTTGAACACAGTTTTGATGGGGCAAAACTTGGACTTATATTCACAATAAACAGTAACAATAATACAAGCCCATTGGCTAACAGAGTGTGCACATTTTTTTGATCCACTTATTTGCATAAGAATAGATACATGAGAAAAGATACATTCCGCTCCTATAAACAGTAACAGTAACAATAATACAACAAGCCCATTGGCTAACAGAGTGTGCACATTTTCGATCCACTTATTTGCATAAGAATAGATACATGAGAAAAGATACATTCCGCTCCTTTCAGAAAACACAGTTAACACACATAACATTCTTCCCCCTAGGTAAAAACAAAATCCTTTAACCAGGATGGCGGTCTGGTTTCCCTTCTGGGTCAGATGATTGGCTGAGCCTGTTCATGGGCTCGTAGAATGGGCGACCCGACTGGAGTGAAGGATTGACAAGAGGGGGAAGATTGTAAACTCAAATTAAAGCCCCATTTGTCAGATGGAGCAGGGGATTGCTCAAAACCAAAATCTATTTCTGTGGATGAATAAGACAACTCAGGGTCCCTCCTGGGTGTACTAAGGTGGAGGGCGACTCCAAACAAAATTGGTCATCTTAACCTATAAATCCAAGGGTTAACCGTTGGAACTGGCTATAGGTTGCTATGCTTTGCCCTACTTGCCTGCCCTCACCCTTCGTGCACACGGCCGATCTGGGTACGCAGGTCAACGAAGGATTTAGAAAACCGGCAGTGGGCCAACAGCCCCACAAATGCGAAGAAAGGGAAACAACTTCACTTCCCAACATTCCTTGCGCCGCGCCGCACCACAGCCAATCAAGCTGAGAGGCTCTCACATGGCACAGCGTTCGGAAACGCGCCGCAGCCAATCAAAAGAAAAGCATTTTAAAAAAACGCAGCAAAAACACAAAGCACCAACCCATAACTACAAGCCCCAGCGTCCTGCGCACCCGCGCAGAACGCTGAGGAAACCGGCGCCTGAAAAATTAAAAAGAAAAACAACTCACAGCCAAGCAAACACCAGCTGGCTTTCTTTCCCTCACCCACGGCGCCTGAAGGTCCCGACTGGAGTTTCCCCTTTAATATCAGTGGGTGGGGGTTGCGATCCCCCTCTCCCCTGTCTCCCCTAGGGTTGGGAGGTTTGTGGGAACAAAAGGGGTATGTTTCCCAAACCCTTCTGGACTCAGGACACCAGGGAGACGGGATCGATTCCAACCCCCCTCCTTAAAACAACTCCGTCTTTTCTTCTCTTTAAAAATGGAGTTGCTTTAAGGAGGGGGGGGAGGGAATCGATCCGCTCACCCACTGATATTAAAGGGGAAACCCGATCTACTTTCACGTCTCCACACAAAGCGCCATAACACACTAAATCCCCCCTCCCCACCACCTAGCCCACCCTTCCTAACCCCAACGACCATGCCCCCCTCCCCACCACCTAGCCCACCCTTCCTAACCCCAATGACCATGCCCCCTCCCCACCACCTAGCCCACCCTTCCTAACCCCAACGACCATGCCCCTCCCCAACACCTAGCCCACCCTTCCTAACCCCAACGACCATGCCCCCTCCCCACCACCTAGCCCACCCTTCCTAACCCCAACAACCATGCCCCCTCCCCAACACCTAGCCCACCCTTCCTAACCCCAACGACCATGCCCCCTCCCCACCACCTAGCCCACCCTTCCTAACCCCAACGACCATGCCCCCCTCCCCACCACCTAGCCCACCCTTCCTAACCCCAACGACCATGCCCCCTCCCCACCACCTAGCTCACCCTTCCTAACCCCAATGACCATGCCCCCTCCCCACCACCTAGCCCACCCTTCCTAACCCCAACGACCATGCCCCCTCCCCACCACCTAGGCCACCCTTCCTAACCCCAATGACCATGCCCCCCTCCCCACCACCTAGCCCACCCTTCCTAACCCCCAATGACCACGTACCTTCCCCACCACCAAATAAATATTTTTTTAAAAATTACTAAAAACACTCAAACACATCCAAAAATACACAAAAACAAAAACACCAAAAACAATACGAAGTAAACAAAGACACAATCAAAAACAAAACAAACAGACAAAAAACACAAACTCCAACCCCCCCTTCACCCCGCCCACACACACACACAAAAGAAAGAAAACAAGCAAACTTACCAAAAGAGGTGCTACCTCAACCAGGACTGGAAAAGAAATGAATAAAGAAAGACACTACTTACCAGAAGAAGCTCCACCCAGAGGCCAGGAGAGAAAAAAAAATCAAAATACAATAACCCCTACCAGCACCACCTGCTGGCCACAATAGTAAAAACTATTCAAAAACACACAACAGCCCCAAACAAAAGGCCAGAAGAGTAAAAACAAATCAAAAACATAACACAAATTCACAATTTTACACAAAAGGTCACACCAATAAAAACAAGTAAAACAAATTACACTAAACACACTTTAACACAAATCACAAATATATGTCAATAAAATACAATCGAAACTTTTAAAAATCCTGTGCTGAGTTATAACTCAAATTTAAACTCAAAACATCTAAACACATTTTAAAAACATTGAATGTAAAAAACATTTACTTTTACATTATTAAAATTATTACCTACGGTACAACTAATTAAAAAAATTCAAAAAACTAAAACATTATTCGCTTACATAAAACAATTTGAAAAAATTATATCATACTTTCTTCTTTTATTAATCCTCAAAAAAACCCAAAAAAGCAGATCACAGTTAATAACAGCCAAGCCAAATTTTTTTTACATAAATAAACATTTTAAAAAATAAAATTACAGACTAAGCAATTTTTTAAAAAAATTAACACAATTTAACATTCCAACACAATGTAAAACTATTGCAAAAATAAAATTGGTTCATTTTTTATTAAAACACACGGGGGAAAAGCCCGGCAACGCCGGGCAACCCTTGCTAGTCATCAATAAAGGAATCCAGAGTGCTAGGCTGGGACAGTGTAGGGGTACACCTGGCAGGAATAGGGGAGCATTGCACATATTCCTCTTGAAATCGGTTCCTAGAAGACACTCCTGGGTCAATGTTGGCTGGCTGCTGACTATTACCGCTGCCCCTTGGGTTTAAACGGGTGGGGGCCAGCCCTAGCATTGAGTTTCTGTATTCGTCTTGTGGGTCCAGTATTCTGGGTCTCAATTGATCCGAGTGCCTCCTCCAGATCAGACCAGTGGCTGTTTCGATTCTGTAAGAAACAGGACCAGTTTGATCAATCACAAACCCAGGCACCCAGGCAACTACGTAAGGCCACCAGCTGCATAATTGCGGCAATGTACAGGGTCTCCGGGCAAGAAACCCTTCTGGTGTTGGATTGCTATATTTGTGCCATTGTCCTCTATCCTAGAGGGATCCAATCTGTCAAGCAAGGATGACAGTTTCCTTCGCTGGAGCAATTCAGCAGGGGACAGCCCTGAGGCAAGGGGGGTGAGCCTATATGTTAAAAGAAACTGGCATAACTGGAGCTCTGGGTGAGAGGATTGACAACTGGCACAAGTGCTAACCATTTGTTCTATGTCTTGGTCCAGTTGAGGCCACCAAAAGTAGCTACAGGCAAGGGCTTTGGAATGAACAATTCCCGGGTGGCTTGTGTGAAGTAGATGTAAAACCTTTTTCCTGAGAGTGACAGGAATGACCACTCACTGGCCCCATAGAAGGCAACCTCGTTCCACTGACAGTTCCAAACGCTTGTGGTGGAATGTTCTGAATTCCTCAGCTAGAGGAGAGACAGGCCAGCCTTTTGGGACCCAAGACATCACTTTAGTCAATGTTATATCCTTGGCGGTAGCCTTGGCTATATCTGAGGGGATGATTGGGGGCGAGTCGAAAGTCTCAATCATAAGGACCTGGTGGTCACTTTTGATCTTGCAATCAGCTTCCCCGACCCCTGGCAGTGGAGAACATGACAGGGCATCAGCGTGGCTGATGTTCTTGCCGGGCCTGTGCACCAAAGTAAAATCGTATTTATTTATTTATTTTATTTTTCACGCTTATATACCGCCCACTCAGGTACAACCCAACTCAGGGCGGTTTACATAGCGGACAGTAAATACATAAAAGACACATGATAAAAAAGTTAAAAGTTAAAAAGTTTAAAAAAACCCACCACTAAAAGGTGCGCAAGAACCGAAGGGACCTTGGGGGAAGGCACACTTCTCTATATATGCATTTAGGAAAATTGCCCAACGCAACATCCTTGGGGACAGAATTTGAGGTGTGGGCTTCCCGTTCACAAAGATTCCAAGGAGGGGCTTGTGGTCAGTTACAATGTTAAAAGGTCTTCCGTAAAGGTAATCGTGGAATTTCTTAGTGCCTGCCACAATTGCCAACACCTCCCTGTCTGTCTGAGCGTAATTTTTCTCAGGCTTTGAGAGTGAACGGGAATAGAATGCTACGGGGACATCCCTCCCATCATTTAGTACATGGCATAACACAGCTCCCACCCCCACAGGGGATGCATCACACACAAGTACAACTTCCTTGTTAGAATCAAAATGAGTTAATATAGCATCGGAAGATAGCAGCCTTTTAAGTTCTAGGAATGCTTTCTCCTGGCAATGGCCCCAGTGCCAAACAGTATCTTTCTTAAGAAGCCGATGTAATGGTTCGGCAACTGAGGCTTTGCGATGGAGAAAAGTGTGATAAAAGTTTAACAAGCCTAGAAATGATTGCAATTCAGCTTTACATTTTGGCTTGGGTGCATTTTGCACGGCCGCCACCTTGGCGTCAGAGGGCATGATACCTTGGGGTGTAATTCGGTACTCCAGGAACTCCACTTCCTGTGCCAAAATCACACATTTGTCTCTTGTGAGACGTAGACAGGCCCTCTCAAAACATGAGAGGACTCGATTGAGCCTGGCCGCTAGTTCGACGGTGTCCTTAGTGGTGATCAGGACATCGTCAAAATATGGCAAACCTTTTATAATATGTTCTACAAGAGATTGAAATATTCCAGGGGCACATTCACCCTGAATTGTAGTCTAGTTACCTTAAAATGCCCCCCTATGCATTACTATGGTCTGTGCTATGGCAGCAGCAGGAGACACAGTCAATTGTTGGTAAGCTTGGGCAAGGTCAAGTTTTGCGAAGCAATTTCCTCCATGCAAGGAGGTGGCTTACCACGGGCACAGGATATGCATTTGGGCGAATAGGTTTATTGATGGTACATATCCTGACCTCCCCGTTACTTTTCAAAGCAGTCACTATTGGTGTCTCCCATTCTGCGGAGTCCACTGGCACTAGGATGCCCTGCCCCACCAGTTTGTCCAGCTCGGCTTCTATCTTCTCCTTTAAAGCAAAGGGTACCCAGCGTGGCTTCATCCAGATGGGCCGGATGGTTGTATCAAGCTCAAAGTCCACGGGGGGTCCTTTGTATAACCCTAAACTCTTTTTGAACACAAATGTCCCGGATTGGGTCAGCGTCTATTGCGTGAATGCCAGAAGGCCGAATTCCCAGGGGCATAAACCATTGGGTCCCAATAAGACAGTTAGTGCCCTGCTTAACTACAACCAATGGCAAGGAGGTGCAAATGTTTTTGAATTTGATCAAGAAATTTCCCACCCCCAGGATCAGAATCAGGCAATCTTGCACATCCCGGAGAGAAGTTTTAAAAGATTTGAGCTTGGGCTGAGAGGCAGGGAGAATTCTCAAAAACTCCCGCTGTGGGATTATGGAAAAGGTAGCACCTGAATCTACCTCCATCTTGAAGGGGATGTCCTGCAGGCTCTGGTCTGCGAAGAAATGCTTGCTGACGATGCCCAATTGGCATGGCTCAGGCTCTGTTGACACTTTGGCGATGGACGTTTTGCGGTGATGACACTTCTTGGACTCAAGTGCTGGAGTTCTTTGCTTTCGCTGTTGGCATACTTTAGCAATGTGCCCTCATCGCCCACAGTTGTGGCATTCTGCGGTGCAGAAAGGGCACTTCCTGCGGTCATGCTGGGCTCCGCAGCCATCACCCTTGCAAAGGAATTTCTTCTCCCGATCATCACGGTGATCTCAGTGCTTTTGTCAAACAGCTCGGACTTCTCCTTCTGCGTCGCTGGACTCCGATGAAGAGGTGGAACCAGGCGATGCTGAGGAGGATGAAGATGAATTTTGCTGAGCTTGCACATCTGAGTCGGTGGCACTGATGGTGGAGTGGCGATGCCGGAAAAGCTTGATGCTGGACCGTGCGGCCTCAGACACTACCACCTCTTCTAGGACAGTCTTGAAAGTTAGCATCTTCCTGATCATGAGGTGACATTGAGCATCTTCGTCCCTCATGCCGGCCAGCAGACGGTCCCGGAGTGCTTCTTCGATGTTGTCCCACTTGCAAGGGTGGCAGCAATGCGCAGAGTGGCGGCGTAGTCTGCAATGAACTCCCCGGTCGCTGCTCCCTTCTGTGGAAGGCCACCTTGGCCTGGAAGATCGAGACTTCTGGCTGCAGGTGTTTCCTCAATGCGGACATGATTTCTGTGAGCAGCACCACATCCATGTCCCTTGGGAGAACGAGGTGGGTTGCCAGCTCAAGCACCTCAGAACCGCACTGAGAGAGGAAACAGGAGCGCTTCTGGTCTGTGTCAGTGATCTTCTGTGAGGCCATTGTGTGGCGGAATTGGCGTTCGTATGCTGCCCATTTCTCTGGACGTGCTGGGTCAAATGGGCCGATGTTGCTGCCTTGTGGGGATGCCATCCTATCCTTGTCGTCAGTTTCGTGTTCAGGGAATGAAGAAGCAGACGAGTGAAGTAGTGAAATTTAGCTCTTTATTAATGGGGTTTGAACATAGTTTGGATGGGGCAAAACTCGGACTTACATACACTATAAACAGTAACAGTAACAATAATACAACAAGCCCATTGGCTAACAGAATGTGCACATTTTTCGATCCATGTATTTGTATAAGAATAGATACATGAGAAAAGATACATTCCGCTCCTATAAACAGTAACAGTAACAATAATACAACAAGCCCATTGGCTAACAGAGTGTGCACTTATTTGCATAAGAATAGATACATGAGAAAAGATACATTCCGCTCCTGTCAGAAAACACAGTTAACATACATAACAGGGGGCCTGACCCATCATCAGCCAGGCAGGTTTTTAAACCTTTCCTAAAACTCAGCAGCTCAAGCAAAGCGATAACACTGCATCACAAAAAAAATAATATTGTCTGGTACTTGGTCTAATCCATGTGTCCTATACTAAACCAAATGTGCTGACTCCCAATCTGAAGTCTGATTCTTCCTAGAATATCAGGATCTTATGTTAATTATGCGTATAGACGTGATTGTCCTATTTATTAATACAGCTGTGCCTGCTCATCTTTAGCTCAAAACAGACTCACTATAGCCTAGCTGTACTATCCAATAAGATGGTTTCACACTTGGTCAATCTTACCTTATATACTTATTTCTGATGTCAGCTCACTGACTTGCCCAGGGGACGTGATTCAGCTGAGGAAGCAGCAGGCATAGTGGTAGCAGCAACTGTTATAATGTTCCCATGTAAAACTATGTTACCCAATTACCGACCATTTGAACAGCTATAGCATGCCTATAACTTAAAATCTGTACGTGATAGGCAAGTTCTGAGTTCAAATTTGGAAGCAGCACACTTGATATCATGTAAATCATATGTGTTATTCCCAGTAACAAAATCATTGTTGTGTGGTGTATTCTATTCAGAATAGTCTTGCCTCATGCTATTTTGTAGTTAATTCTGAAATAATATCATATTAGCACAAATCCCCACTGTGTCCCAGACATTCTGTTTATCAAGAAGGCCATTAAAAGTCAGCTGTATATTTTAAAATCTTCCAATTAGAGACTTAAGGAACAATTGGCAACAAAACAATTCATTTCACTGTTGAATATTGACATTCAGATGAAATTTACTCTCCTATATTAGTTATTTTAAAATTGTACTCAGATTTTTAAAAATAAATACATGTTTATAATATGTTTATAATTATTCTGCCACAGGAAGAAATGTGCAAAGTCTGTTCCACATGTTTAAATGATAGTCACAGATCTTTAACAGCCTCCCAAATTTGGGTATCTGGGAGGAATATTTGGCCTCTTCTCTAGAATCCTACATTAATTCGTCATTTTAATGTATACAGACAGACACACTGTACTAGAATGATATTTTGTGATCTGATCCCACAAAACCCAGGTGGTCCATTGTCCACTGAGAACCCCCCACCCCAGGTTTCTTCAGTGGATTCGGGAGCAGAGGATGTTGAGGTGGCTGGGTTTTTGAACCCTTGGTCAAGAAGACTGTAGAAGGAGTGGGGGTGGTGAAGTCCCTGGAGGAGCTTGAAAAATGAGTGGAATTGGGGGTCTGGGTGCAGTGGCAGGCAGTGAACAAACAACAGATGTTGAGAAGAGAGAGCCAAAGAGAATCATGGAATCATAGAATAACTGAGTTGGAAGGGGCATTTTAGGCCACCGAGTCATACCTCCTGCTCAGTGCAGAATGGTGGAACTGGAGCAGCAACCAAGACAAGAGAAGGAGACAAAGCTGAGTACCAGAGGTGAGGATAAACTACCCCTAAGTTGGGTCTTGATCTCCAAGGAGGAGCCCTGGAATGGTGAATGGGTCTGTTTCAAGGTGCCCATGAGATCATGGACCAATAAGCCTGGAAGGGGAAACCCCACAAACCCTGATACTGAGGTGATGGGGATCATCATGAAAGGTGGTGTAAACGGGTTGACGAAGTGATCCTAGTGTGCAGAACTAGCCACTGAGGGGACAGAGCTATACTGAATGATGGGGAGTGTTCTTCTTTCCTACCTTTTGGCTTTCCTTCTTCACAATAAAGTCAAATTGCATTGTTCTCCAGTAAGCCACCTTGATTTTTGTTTATTTGGGACACAGAAGATGCCAGACAACTCACATTAATGACATGCATGAGAATGATACTACTAACATACAATTATAAAGACTGGCAGCTATACTAGAAAAATTGCTGTGAAAAATCTTGCTAGCATATAAGCAAATTAGCTTGTACTATATTCAGTTGACTTATATCAGTATACTGTGGGTTCCTGAGGGTTCTGCTAGGCAGCGCTGTTGTTCTCCTTAAAACATTGGGTTCTGGACTGCTGTATTTAGCATCATCCATATAACATTCCTCACGTCTCACTTAATATAATTAATTTTTACATGATTTTCCACTTCTTTTTGTTCCTCCTGAAAGCATGGTTTATTCATACTTCATAGTGTTAGGGCAAAGTTTAGGGCTATGGCACTTTTCATTTGAAGCCAAATGTGTTCTACCATTTCCCTACATTGAAGATCTTGTTTTTCCTATTGCAAGTTTTGAGCAGGTTGTTTTGTACTCCCTGCCCCCAGGTAAGATAGAGGAGTTGGATATGAACAGTAACAAAGAACTAACCAGGCCTTTGGCTCAGAACCCTGATTTACTCATAGCTCTACAGCAGATCAGCTTATATATGGTTATCTGGCAGTATAAATGGTCAGACCTACATGCCCTATCAATACACATAGCTTTCTTAAACCAGGTCATGATATATTATCATCTAGCCTGGTGTCACATGGTTTGACAGGCTCTCTTGGGTTTCAGACTGAGAAATATTTTGCCCCGCTGAAAGCACTTCAGATGTCAGAGATAGAACCTCTGGCTTTCTTCATACAAAGGAACAACTCTGTCAGTGAGGCAGTCTCCATCTTCAAATGTACTATTATGTTCTACACAATCATCTACGCAGTACAGCTTTATTCTAAGGCTGTGATGGAGAACCTTGGCACTCCACGTGTTCTTGGACTTCAATTCCCAGAAGCCCAAGTCAGCACTCCTGCTGATCAGGACTTCGGGAATTGAAGTTCAAAAACAGCTGGCTGGCGTGCCAAAGTTCACCATCGCTGCCCTACGGCATGACTAGAGTGTAGAAAAGTTACTTTTTGGACAACAAATCTTAGAACTCTCCATCTAGCATGGAGATTATCCAAGCTCTGAGTATGCATAGTCACATGGGGTTATATTTAACTACACCACTATACCTGGAATGAATCAGCAAAAGTTTTTAAAAATTGCTTTCTCTTTTGCCCAAGTGAAACCACTGCATTCATGTCGCAGAAAAGAGAAAAGGAAAAATTGCCAGAACAACTACATTTCTAAACGCAAATTTCTTTTTTTAAAAAATGTATAAAGTTCATCTAGCTCAGATAATAATTTCTTAGGCTATATACAAGCCTTCTGGTAAAACGCTCGACAGATATGTCATTAATTGGCAGGGTTTGCTTTTATATTTCACAAACTGGAGCACACTTAATTAAGAACATAGACAGCAATCATGTGGGCATTTGAAAGATTTTTCTTGAAAATCAAAAAGAGGTGTGGGGAGAGAATCTTTCTGTGCTTTTGAATCCCATCTGTTTCATATTTACTGAACACCATATTTCTACGCTACATGAGCTACTGAAACTCCCCATTCAAACAAGAAAAAGAAGATACATTTTTCATTTCAAGGGGTAGGAATAGATGCAGTGTGGTGGAGTGAGCAATTCCCATTCATTATTGCTTTCCCCCTCAAGATGTGGGAAACATATGCAAGACTGGGACAGAGCCTTTCTTCTAGGAATAAGTGTGAATTTTATGTCAATTTGCTAAAAATCTACCAGGTTTCACAAGAAATCATTGACATTTAAACATTCTCTTATGTAGGGGGAAGCCACTGAGATTTACAAGATTCAAAGATTCAAATATAGGACAAACAAAACCAGAGAAATTCATCCTTCCTTCATAATGTAGGAGGTGACTGGGTAAGCCACAACTTTGTGATGAAGAAAACATGTGTATTTGCATAGAGAGGAAGAGACAGAAAGAAAATTCCTCTTTGCTTTCCTGTGTTGTTCTTCATTTGCTATCCTATGCTGATCTTCCTTCAACCTAGATTCAAATCTAGGTGTGCTGATGTCACTACCATTCCTTCTCATGTTTCCTTCTTGACCTTCTTTGGTAAGCTTTGTTTTCTTTGTTTTGGAGGAGAAAAGGGGCAGCCATGGCTCACTGATAGAACTAGCTGGAACCAGAATTCCTATTATCTTTCCTATCTCAGTGTCCTCCGGCTTTCTTATTTTCTTAGAATGAAAACTGTGGATGGGACTTATTTCCAATTGAAGAAACCATGCCCCATTAAACAATTCTGATTTTTAGGGAGATCGGACCTTATAGTCTGCCCTAGATTTCAAGTACGGTCAGATGCCTCCGACTCCCTGGATTATGGGGGTTTACTCTGAGGGTAGGGGGACTTACGACCGAGGGTTTCATGCATGGCTGGGCACGGATCGCCTCCGCGATCTTACCTTCCTTGAGTTTCTTCCCAAATTGGGGAGCACTGATGCTATTGGGCGATGAGTGGGCCAACTCAGTGGTCCATTTTTGGTGTGACAATGCGGCAGTGGTGCACATTGTCAACACCCAGACGTGCAAATCCCCCAGGGTCATGGCATTGGTTTGTCAAGTCTTTGAGAAGCCTACGCCTAAATGTGCTGTTCAGGGCCAGACATGTTCCAGGTATTAATAACGATATCGCTGATGCTTTATCCCGCCTGCAGATCCCCCGGTTCCGTGCCTTGCTCCGGAAGCAGAGGAATTACACTCGCCACTAACGGCCGATATTTGGACGTTTGGCGAGGAGAGGTGAACCGGGCTTGTCATTGGCACCTCGCATGCGTAAGGCGTATCAACATGCTTTCATGTGATTTAGAACTTTTTGCGAGTAACTACAGTTACCTCAAGTGTGGTCAATACCTGTGGACCAGGTTTTACAATGCATGTTTATCTTCGCAGTCAGGGTTTGGCCCCCCGTACTATAGCCTTCAGGCTTTTGGCACTGGCATTTATGGCCAACGTGGGGGGGTTCAATGACTGCGTGAGTTACTTCCGCATGCATCGTGTTTTGGAGGGGTGGACACGTGAACGTGACCGCTGCCCGGATACGTGTCACCCCAGTTCGCCAGAGTTTCTGACCCACCTTGCACGAGGCTGGCATTACTTATGTTCGGATAGGTGTGAAGTGGCTCTTGGTCACGAAGCTACCACAGTAGCCTTTTTGGAGCGCTCCGCATCAGTGAATGGGTGCCAGAGTTGGTACCATCTGTGTAAGGCGGATGTGACTCGTAGGGCACTGGAACTCGACGATGTCTCTGTCACACATGAGTGGGCTCAATTGGGGATACGGTCCTCAAAGGTTGTTCAGCACGGTGTAGGCAGTGGAGTCAGACTGCTACGAAGTTTTATTGGAGACATCTGTCCGGTTGGTGCCCTACATGAATTTTCGGCAGTGCCTGCTGCGCGCCCCAGCCTGTTTTTCTGCCACCAGGATAGGTCTACCCTTACCAAAGTAAAGTTACTGAGGGTGACCGGTGCCGCACTTCGCGGTGTGGGGCCCGTTTTGGCACCCATTTATTTAGGATAGGCGTCACGTTGATCGCGGCTACGTTTGGGGTACTCGGAGGCGGATATGCGTGTACGCGCAATTTCTTATATGTACGTCCCCTCACTGCATGAGTACCTAGTTATGTCCTTCACCTCTTCTCCTCTTTTACAGATCCTGTGCGTCTCTGCACACCGGTGGCAGTGATGCTGGACCGCCCGATGTTCTTAATAGGCACCTCGGCGGCAATGATCTTATACGGATCACTGCTGTTCCTAAACTGTCGAGGGGCAGTGACCTGGCATTTTATATCATGTATGGCTTACACACGGTCGCTATGGTCTAACATAGTGCCGAGACACCAATTTAGGGGAGACATGGATCTCCGTGGTTCGGACTGTTCCGGCAGTCAGTGGACAGGGCTGTTGCTCGGTCCCTTGTTGAGCATGGCTGGGAGACAGCCATTGGACACCTGCGGATAGGCTTACAAAAAAATTTTTTGCTGGTAGGCAGGAGAAGGGGTCCACCTGTCGGCTGGAGGTATGTACGTCTTTCTGGGTGTGGTGCAAGCAGGCCTGGCGACGGTCGGGGGGCCGGTGAGTCATCATGGACGCCTCCCCGTGTGGCGGGTAGCACTGGTAAGGTAAAGATTTATGACCCAGAGGTATCCGGCAGGTTCGCAATTGACTGGCCAACACTTAGACAGGTACAGGTGTAATAGCTTTGACCGGTCAACGACGAACCAGGCAAGGGGTGATGGCAGGAGCTTTTCAGCATGCATCACCCCGTGATTTGACAGATACACGTCATAGGGTGGGGTCAGTAGATAGTTTATTGACTCCGGTCAACAATTTGTTTGTATCAACAAACAAATGGATACAAATGGATACATTGTAGCCAATTGCCATTGGCAATTTTGGGAGGAACCTTACCAGTGTTACTGTGGCCTGCTTGCCTAAAGAATTACAATTGGATGAATACACCAATTAAAAGTTATAATTCGGACTAGGGCATTATTCAATAAAAGTGGCCCAATGCCTTTATCCATATACCGGTGTCTGAGTCTTTCTTTGGGGGATGCGCCTGCAAAGAAGCACGTATGCCAAATGAACTTGTTAGCTTTTTAAGGTGGCACATTCAGCACCAGAAATAACTGTATCTCTACATTTCTTTGGGGGTGAGTAGGGAAGAATTTCACTTGTTTCTTAAAACTTCACCACAGCTTCTTCATATTCAGAAGGGGATACAATTTGAGGCTCAAACAATTTGAATCCAGAAGAAAGTAATAGTTTCTCTGTCTAGTAATGGGCTCCAGTTGTGAGCCACCTATGCTCACTTCCCATATGTTTCTTAGGCTGTTTACCATTAATATGCAGGAAGCCCCTTGAGCTAATAGATATTAATGGAAATAGATTTGACGCTGGGGACCTATGCTTTCCTTATTAAGTGTTCCAAAAACAGAGAATAAAATAAAAGCCAAGAAGGTCAAAAAGTTTTAAGGACATCTTGGAAGATATCTATGAGTACCATGTTGAGGAATCCAGAAATTAAAAAAATGAAAATCCATTCATGCAGCAATGTGAATTTTAAAATGCAGCTCTTCTTCTTTTGTGTCCAGATCAAACTTTGGATTGCCAAAATGAAGCCACTTTCTTGGTCTTCATTAAGTTTTCATTGCTTCATGTTTCTGGTAGTAGCCAGCAGACCAGTAAATGAGCCGCATTCTGTCAGAAAGAGCCTCCTTGAAGATTGTGAATACAATTAGGCAGAAACCTTGCTGACTCATCTTTTAACACCGGATCAAACCAAAGAAACCAAAGGAATGCTGCTCTGATAATTTAAGATGAATACACACACATGTTACTTCCCACTGCCCCCACTTGGGAATAAATTGCTGGCTAAGCCTTCATCATCCAGATAGTCTGAACTGCTTGAGGTTGACTTTATTTGAACAAAGAATCAGGGTACAAAATACAGAGGGGCGCGGAGAAAGCCTGGATCCTCTAGACCAGTAATGGTGAAACTTGGCACTCCAGGTGTTCTGGAACTTCAATTTCAAAGCAGCCCAGATCAGCAGGAGTGCTGACTTAGGCTTCTGGTAATTGAAATCCAAGAACACCTGGAGTGCCAAGGTTCACCATCACTGCTCTAGTCTCTGAGAGGTTGGGTTCCCACCATTCCACCTCCAAATAGTCCAGTGTCTTAACAAACCTTAGTTCCTGTCATGATGATTGGCTGACTCATAGTCTGGATATGACATTGGGGCTCCAAGCCAGCCATGAGACACACATCTCCCTTGAGGTAGAGCACGAGTTCTCAACCTTTTTAGGCTGTTTGCTGGGTCACACTCTCTCAGACAGCTTCGGTGACCAGATGGCCATTTTGCCCTTCCTCTACCACATTGCAATTCCTGGTGTGGTGGAGGCATACCTGTCAACCCGTGGCTCCGGAAAAACGGGACCTGCTCACATCGCTTGTGTGCAGGTCGCGTTCCACGCATGCGTGGAAAAGTTTTACCCTTTCCACGCATGCGCAGAAGCGCTACGCCGCTTGCGCAGCCCTTACGCAAGCGATGTAGTGCTTCCGCACATGCGTGGAAGGGGTAAAACCCTTCCGTGCATGCGTGGAAAGCGTTTCCCCCGCTGCCAAATTATGGGGTTTTGGCAGCAAGGGCCGGGTTATGACGTCAATCGGCGTCGACTTACGGGGTTTTCCCGGCCAAATCGGGAAGGTTGACAGGTATGGGTGGAGGTGGTGGGCCTACATAAAATGGCACCATGGGTCACATATGGCCCACAGGCTGCAGGTTGAGAATCCATGAAGTAGAGTTTATAAGTCCAGCTGCTCAGAGGACAGGGTGGGTCTCCATGCCATTCCATTGCTGATTCTGACATTCTTATTGGTGTTAGTGCCTCTAGCATCTCCTCTATGTTAGAATGGGGGTCAGATACCCAATTGATTGCTGAGTCCTCCACCAGATCAGGATAGGAAACTGGGGGGGGGGGGAGGACTGAATATAGGAACTGCAGACTCCATTAGGCCTGCCAGAGGCTTGGGGTAAGGATAGATAGCCCCCAGGGGTACAAGTAGTAACCCTCCCCCCCCACACACACACCATCTAAGGGAAATTGAGTATTGCATGTATTGATAGGCATGATGTCTAAAAATACATATACCATATTTGCCAGCGTATAACACGCTTCGGAGTATAAGATGCTCCCTGTTACGTATTACCAAAATAGCCTAATATAGGTCGCTATATAAAGTACAAGACACACTCAATTATTCCAGTGTATTTTAAGGGGGGAGGAGTGCTTGACTTTTAACATTCAAAAATTTAATAAACAGACAGAAGCACTAAATAAATTCGGTAATTTTCTACTGATCTCTTCCACCAAAAGAGGCTCAAGTCCTGGTCAGCTGGTCTGTGGAACTATCAGACATCTGGAGAAAATTTATTTATTTATTATTTATTTATTTATTTTTCACGCTTATATACCGCCCACTCAGGTACAACCCAACTCAGGGCGGTTTACATAGCGGACAGTAAATACATAAAAGACACATAATAAAACAAAGTTAAAAGTTAAAAAACCCACCCCTAAAAGGTGCGCAAGAACCGAAGGGACCTTGGGGGAAGGCACACTTCTCTATACCAACTACCCAACGGTACCCCCATCCCCACCCGCACCCCAAACTTGGCCCACCAGCCAGGTCTTTAGTTCCTTCCTAAAGGGCAACAACTCCGTCTGGAGACGCAGTTCCACAGGCAGGAGGTTCCAAAGGGCCGGTGCGGACACGGAGAAGGCCCTCCTTCTTGTGCCAGAGAGGCGAGCCCCCCTGGCTGATGGCACAATTAGAGAGCCCCTCCGGTCCGCTCTGGTTGGATGGACAGACGTCCTTAGGGCGATGCGGTCTCTAAGATACCCTGGCCCACTACCATGTAGGGGGTGCAGATCTCAGGACTACACTGTAAAATTATGACCCTCTCTTTATGTCAGCATTTTCAGAACACCCTGTTTAGCACATCAAAATGGCCCTCACTGAAGATATATTCTGATATGCAATTGTTGTGTGTTTGACCTCTTTCTCGCTCTTTCAACTGCTGAGCCATATGTTTTCAAATCTACAGCTGCCTTTGTTCAGAAGAATCCAAATTTGCACAATCTGCCTCTGCTGAGGTAAGTGCTAAATTATTTACATTTCAGAGTTCATAAGTGGAAACAGTGACAGTATTTGCATAGTCTGCTCTTCCTGAAAGATATTTCTTTTCACCTCCTCCAAACCAATTTAAACTTCACTTCTCCATTTAGTTCCCATTTTCAGATATAATTCAGGCATCATTGTTGTGCTTCAGCTTAAATGACAATCTATGGATTAGTGACTTTCAAAAAGCTCAGTTAACAACCTACTCATCTCTTGTAAGCTCAAGGTTGAGGTTTCCTTTATGAAGTCAAACCCTCTTTTACTTAGCCTTTGTATTTTTCCTGTTGCCTTCAAACTCTCTTAACATTGTTGTCTTTTCTAATTATTCTCACCTTCCCATGATAGGCTCAAAGCATGATAGCCTTAATTTAGTCTCTTTTTTAAAAAAATTGTGGAAATAATTCTTGCTTGATTTGATCTAGCACCCACTTAATTTGTCTTTCTGGCAATTCATCAAGGCTTTCCGCAATACCACATTTCAAATGAATAACATTTCCACCCATCAACTTTGCAACTTTGTCCATTGTCCAACTTTCACATCAAAATACAAGGTAATCAGAAATATCACAGCACAGATGAACTTCACCTTGGTCTCTAGTGACACATCTTCACACTTCTGGGCATTTTGGATATTATTTTGATGGGTTGTTTTATATTTTTACTGAAGAGCAAGGTAGTGGTGTGTGTGTGTGTTTAGTTGTGTGCAGTGGTGGACATCAGCAGGTTCGCACCAGTTTGCCAGAACTGGTAGCAGAAATTTTGGCTGACCCCGCCCATCCAATTTTTGAAATAAAGTTTTCAAATAAACTGTAGTCCTAATTCAGGTGCAATACAGAGCTTTCCTCTTGGCCACACCCACCATACCCCGCCCACAGTGGTAGTAAATTTTTTGGAGCCCACCACTGGTTTTGTGTGTGTGTGTGTGTGTATGTTTGATGTTCAGGAATTGAAGAGCAGCAGCCAGCATAACAGGCCCAAACACAACTTTTATTGTAAGCAAACCAAACATGAATAGCAATTGCGCAGCTGCGCCTTATATACAATATACAATGGATACATTTCGGCGGGAAGCAACAGGATTGGTTGGGAGAGAATTGGGGTGATCGTGGGGTGACCGGAGACTGTGGAGACTTCGTGCGTCTCGTTAGAAAGGCACTTAGTGCCATGAAGAAGACAAAATGGAGGATCACCCCCGATCCCGCAATAATAATTACAAACTGTTTAAAGCACTATTTAAGTTACATATACAACAGTGTGTGTGTGTGTGTGTGTTTAGTTGACAGGATGTTTCTTCTTCTTCTTCTTCAGGTGCCGTATCCATTCCAGATATTGTCTATCATCATGGCAATGGTCTTCTTGTTCTTAACTTCTTGGAACAGTTCTTCCGAGGACATGCCACACCAGTCTTTCAGGTTCTTTAGCCATAAAGTCTGTCTACTTCCAGGGCCTCTCTTCCCAGGGATCTTTCCTTGCAGAGCAAGTTGGAGGATTCCAAATTTCATGTTGTTCTTCCTCATGATATGCCCCGGATGTTTCTTATGCAATTTTAACTGCTTTGTTTCATTTTTGTCTGTTTTGCTTGAGAGCCAGTATGATGTAACTGTTAGAATATTGGCCTGGCACTTGAGAAACCCAGAGTCGACTTCCCACTCAGTTATGAGTTTCACCGATAGTTCTGATGTCACAGAGGTGGGGCAGGCAACCGTTGGGAATGAGGCGTTCCACACCCCCCAGGCTTGCACTGCTTCCAGGGCTTGTGTTAACAAGAAGGCTCATGAGTCATATTAATGGTGTTTCACTCCCTGCCTTGCTCCAAATGGCACGGTAAGCCAATATTACTGAATCCAAAAAACCAAAACAAAGCAAAAAGCTAGGAGAAGAGGGAGAAGAGTAGAAAGAGAAAATGCAGGCATGTGGGGCTGTCATGCCATTTGGAACAACACCCAGACAAATATCCTTTCCCTGAGCTAGTGAGCTCAACTAAGAAAATAAGATTCTCTTCAGAGGTGTAACTAGTAATTTTGGCACCCATGTCAATAAGGGCAATCTCTCATCTGCTCAGTCCTGACTATGGGCATGCCCCCCTTCAAAAGAGAATGGTAACATGATGACCCCCCCAAAAAAAACCCCAAAAAAACAAACAAAGAAGAAGTGTGTTTTTTTAAAAAAAAGAGGGGGGAGGAAGGAAAGTAAGTAGGGCTGCCTTTGTTTTTCTAAGATTCATCAGAAGATTCTCCTCTAGATTTTGGTGTTGTTTAAATTTTGAAGCCGTGGGGCAAAAGCCCTGATGGCACAGTGGTTAAACTGCTGTATTGCAGCCAAAACAGATGACATTGTGAGTTTGATTCTGACAGGGATCCAGATTGATTCAACTTACATCCTTCAGAGGTTGGTAAAATGAGAAATCCAACATGTTGGGGTTAAAATTCTAGTTACCATGTGAACCGCCCAGAGACTACACTGGGGCATTATATAAGTGTAACTAGCAGAGGTTGCCCGGCGTTGCCGGGCTGTTTTAAATTGTGTTGGAAGGTTAAATTGTGTTAATGTTTTTTAAAAATTGCTTGGTCTGTAATTTCAATTTTTTTTAATGTTTATTTTTATTTATGTATTTTTTTGGCTTGGCTGTTATTAACTGTGATCTGCTATTTTTGGTTTTTTTTGAGGATTAATAAAAGAACAAAGTATGATATAATTTTTTCAAATTGTTTTATGTAAGCGAATGTTTTAGTTTTTTGAATTTTTTTAATTAGTTGTACCGTAGGTCATAATTTTAATAATGTAAAAGTAAATGTTTTTTACATTCAATGTTTTTAAAATGTGTTTAGATGTTTTGGGTTTAAATTTGAGTTAAAACTCAGCACAGGATTTTTAAAAGTTTCTATTGTATTTTATTGACATATGTTTGTGATTTGTGTTAAAGTGTGTTTTAGTGTAATGTTTTTGACTTGTTTTTATTGGTGTGATCTTTTGTGTAAAATTGTGAATTTGTGTTATGTTTTTGATTTGTTTTTACTCTTGTGGCCTTTTGTTTGGAGCTGTTGTGTGTTTTTGAATTGTTTTTACTATTGTGGCCAGCAGGTGGTGCTGGTAGGGGTTATTGTATTTTGATTGTTTTTTCTCTCCTGGCCTCTGGGTGGAGCTTCTTCTGGTAAGTAGTCTCTTTCTTTATTCATTTCTTTTCCAGTCCTGGTGGAGATAGGACATCTTTTGGTAAGCTTGTTTGTTTTCTTTCTTTTGTCTCTCTCTCTCTGTGTGTGTGTGTGTGTGTGTGTGTGTGTGTGTGTGTGTGTGTGTGTGCGGGGGGGGGGGTTTGGAATTTGTATTTTTGTCTGTTTGTTTTGTTTTTGATTGTGTTTTTGTTTACTTCGTATTGTTTTTGGTGTTTTTGTGTATTTTTGGATGTTTTTGACTGTGTTTTTAGTAATTTTTAAAAATTTATTTATTTGGTGGTGGGGAGGGGGCGTGGTCATTGGGGGTTAGAAAGGGTGGGCTATGTGGTGGGGAGGGGGGCATGGTCATTGGGGGTTAGGAAGGGTGGCCTAGGTGGTGGGGAGGGGTGTGTGGTCATTGGGGGTTAGGAAGGGTGGGCTAGGTGGTGGGGAGGGGGCCGTGGTCGTTGGGGGTTAGGAAGGGTGGGCTAGGTGGTGGGGAGGGGGCATGGTCGGTGGGAGATAGGAAGGGTGGGCTAGGTGGTGGGGAGAGAGGCATGGTCGTTGGGGGTTAGGAAGGGTGGGCTAGGTGGTGGGGTGAGGGGCGTGGTCATTGGGGGTTAGGAAGTGTGGGCTAGGTGGTGGGGAGGGGGGCTTTATTGTGTTATGGTGCTTTGAGTGTGTGGAGTCATGAAAGTAGATCGGGGTTTCCCCTTTAATATCAGTGGGTGGGGGGTTGCGACCCCCCTCTCCGCTGGCTCCCCTGGGGTTGGGAGGTTTGGGGGACAAAGGGGTATGTCCCCCCCAACCCTTCTGGACCCAGGAGACCAGGGAGAGTGGATCGATTCCCCCCTCCTTAAAACAACTCCATTTTTAAAGAGAAGAAACTGCTTGGTTTCTTCTCTTTAAAGACGGAGTTTTTTTAGGAGGGGGGGGGGGAATCGATCCAGTCTCCCTGGTCTCCTGGGTCCAGAAGGGTTGGGGGGCATACCCCTTTGTCCCCACAAACCTCCCAACCCTAGGGTAGCCAGCGGAGAGGGGGATCGCAACCCCCCCACCCACTGATATTAAAGGGGAAACTCCAGTCGGGACCTTCAGGCGCCGTGGTTGAGGGGAAGAAAGCCGGCTGGTGTGTGCTTGGCTGTGAGGCGGTGAGTTGTTTTTCTTTTTAATTTTTTGGGCGCCGGTTTCCTCAGCGTTCTGTGCGCTTATGTCGCGCAGGACTCTGGGACTTGTAATTATGGATTTGTGATTTGTGGCTGTGGTGCGTTTTTTCCCCTGCAGCTCGATTTTGATTGGCCCCGGCGCGTTTTTCAATGTTCTTTGTGGTCGCGCCTCTCAGCCTGATTGGCTGTGGTGGGCGCGGCGCAAAGAACATTGGGAAAGGAAGTTGTTTCCCTTTTTGCGCGTTTGTGGGGCTGTTGCCCCACTGCCTGTTTTCTCAATCCTTTGTTGACCTGTGGACCCAGATCGGCTGTGTGCACGAAGGATGAGTGCAGGCAAGTAGGGCGAGGCATAGCAGCCTATAGCAAGTTCCAACGGTTAACCCTTGGATTTATAGGTTAAGATTGTAATTCCTATTGCTAGCAGGCCTTCCCCCCAATACAGCTCTTTAGCTTCTGAAGTTGTTGTTACCCTAAGGTTTAGCTCCCCACCCAGAGAACCCACTGCAGTTCTCTAAGTCTTCATTTGACACCTAAGGCTTAACAAATCTAATGCTGTTGTTCAGTCGCACAGTCGGTTCCGACTCTTTGCGACCCTATGGACCATTGTTCTCCAGGCGCCTCTGTCCTCCACCATCCCCCTCAGCACTCCCAGTTCTGTGCCCATTGTGTCTACAATACCATCTAGCCATCTCATCTTTGGCCTCCCCCTTCTTCTTTTGCCCTCCACCTTTCCCAACATCAGGACCTTCTCAAGTGAATCCTCCCTTCTCATTTGATGTCCAAAGTACTTTAGCTTCGTCTTTACTATTAGCCCTTCCAATGAGCAGTCAGTGTTGATTTCTTCTAAGATTGACCTATTTGTTCTCCTCGCTGTCCAGGGTACCCTCAAAACTCTCCTCCAGCACCACATTTCAAAGGCATCTATTCTTCTGCGTTCAGCTTTCCTTATTGTCCAGCTCTCGCATCCGTACATTACCACTGGGAATACCATTGCTTTGACTATTCTAATTTTTGTTTTCAGTGTGATGTCTCTGCTTTTCGCTATGTTCCCCAGGTTTCTCATGGCTTGTCTCCCAAGAATCAGTCGCCTTTTTATTTCATGGCTGCAATCCCCATCTGCCGTGATCTTTGATCCCAGGAAAGTAAAATCTGTCACTGCTTCTACTTCTTCCCCATCTATTTTCCAGGAACTGATCGGACCTGTTGCCATTATCTTGGTTTTCTTGATATTGAGTCTCAAGCCAGCTTTTGCACTCTCTTCCTTCAAACCGATCAAGAGATTCTTTAGGTCTTCCTCACTTTCTGCCATTAGTGTGGTATCGTCTGCATATCTCAGATTGTTGATGTTTCTCCCAGCAATTTTAATCCCATATTGTGATTCCTCCATCCCTGCACTGCGCATTATGTGCTCTGTGTATAGATTGAATAAGCAGGGTGATAAAATGCAGCCTTGTCTTACTCCTTTTCCTATTCCAAACCACTCTGTCATTCCGTGTTCTGTCCTAACTGTTGCTTCTTGGTTCATGTACAGATTTCTCAGGAGGCATATGAGGTGCTCTGGTATTCCCATCTCTTTAATTACTTGCCACATCTTGTTGTGGTCCACACAGTCAAATGCCTTAGTGTAATCAATGAAACAAAAGTAAACTTGTTTCTGTTATTCCTTTGTTTTCTCCATGATCCAACGTATGTTGGCAATGTGGTCTCTAGTCCCCCTGCCTCTTCTGAAACCGGCCTGCACCTCTGGTAGATCTCTCTCCACATGTTGCTGAAGTCTGTCCTGTATTATCTTGAGCATCACCTTGCTGGCGTGTGGGATGAGTGCAATTGTTCGGTAATTTGAGCATTCTTTGGCGTTGCCCTTTTTTGGGATTGGGACGTATACTGATCTTTTCCAATCCTGTGGCCACTGTTTTGTTTTCCAGATTTGCTGGCATATTGAATGCAGTACTTTGACGCCATCATCTTTTAGATCTTTGAAAAATTCAACTGGGATACCATCATATCCACTAGCTTTGTTGTTTGCAGTGCTCTTTAGGGCCTTTATAACTTCGCTCTCCAGGATGTCTGGCTCGAGTTCAGTTTTTTCATCATTGTGGTTATCAGGAGTGTTGAGGTCCTTTTTGTAGAGTTGCTCTGTGTACTCTTTCCATCTTTTCTTTATCTCTTCTGCATCAGCTAGCTCTTTTCCGTCTTTGTCCCTTATCATGGTCATTTTTGCTTTAAATGTTCCCTTTATTTCCCCGATTTTTCTGAAGAGATCTCTAGTCCTGCCTCTTTTGTTGTTTTCCTCCATTTCTTTGCACTGTTCTTTTAGGTAGTTTTCCTTATCTCTCCTTGCTTTTCTTTGAAATTCTGTGTTCAGAAGATTGTATTTTTTCCTTTCTCTTTTGACTTTTGCATTCCTTCTTTCCTCTGCTATTTTAAGAGCCTCATCAGACAACCATTTTGCTTTCTTACGCTTCTTTTCTTTTGGTATGGTTTTCTTTGCTGCTTCCTGCATGATGTCCTTTATCTCTGTCCATAATTCTTCTGGCACTCTGTCTATTGCGTCCAGGCCATTAAATCTGTTCATCACCTCCACCGCGTATTCTTTAGGGATGCTGTCTAGGTGATATCTGTCTGGTCTTCTTGTTTTGCTACCAATCTAATGCTACCAAGTTACTTACTTCTTAAAGCAACATTACAAGCTCATTGTCAAATACACTTTAGGTCAGTTTAGGACTACCTTAAGGTGGTTCAGTACCCCCAATCTTACAGTTAACAATCTGTTTAGTCTTTCTCATCAGACAGTAGACTTTGCCTTAATTTACTACCTTATCCTTCCACTCTTTATGTAGTAATTGTGTAGTTGCATTTTTAGTTTAGCCACCTCTTCTTTTATTCTGTTTCTACTATGGGAATATTTCTGTCCTTTATTGGCTTTTATTGATTGATGACAGTTCACTCTCATTCTCTCTCTTGCTGTAGTTGTAGCTGTATGTGTGAATTATTTCAGAATTTTGGGAACAGAATAAGATGGAATGACCCCCTCACTGCCACGAATTTCACTTGTTTTCCTCTCTCAATCAAAGTAATTATTTTTAAATTTCATTTGTTCACACATCAGATATACAGATTATATGCACATGTGTGCCTTTTTTCTGGGATGTGTATACTGGCCACATGTACACATCTGAGAAAGTATAATATATCCAAGAGTGGATTTCCTTGTCTAATCTCACATGTTATGGGCAATAGAGAACAGGATCCAGTTTTCACTCCCATATTTATCTATGACCTCTTGCCTGCTTGGGACAGAATTGTGATTTTGCAGCATTAGTCACAAAGGAGACCTGGAGATAGTTCCTGCTTCCAGTTCAGATTCTGACATGCATGCCAAGTTGTCAGGGGCAAGTTCATAGCTTAGGAGTAGAGCACATGGCTTTTATTCCAGATGTTGCTTGTCTAATCTTTGGCATTTCTAGGTAAAGCTAGAAAAGACCACTGCATTAAGACAGCTGGAGAGCTGTTAATCTACATGTTCTAGTTGCCTGCTGTGTTCCCTATCAGGTCACAATTCTCCTGAAAAATGGACAATGTTAAAAACAATGGACAGAGTCCTGTCAACTTTTTCCAAAATGGAAACCTCCACACATAAGCTCAGAAATGATCCAGCTGCTTCTGCAGTCGACCATTGCACATGGGGGAAAAACACACAGGATTATGCCTAATGCTGATGACCTGAAACTTGCATGAGTAGAACTATAGCAGCTTAAATTCACTGTAATATTAAAGGAACTAGGATGTAAATAGTTCTACCTTAGAAATAATGAGGATCACCTTAAGATTTCTGCTGGCACTTTGCTGCTGAAAATGCTTCAGGCTGTGGTTTAATCAAAAGGAAATGTAGTTTTCATGCAGGGTGGGGGATGGCCTTCTTGAACGGACCATGCTCGGTGGTTGTTTTAAACTTTAAAGTATGTTTCATTGGTGTTTTTTTCTTGGTCTTGCAACAAAATATGCCAAATTGATTTTCCAATTTTGCCTTCAGCTCTGCTAGTGTCTGCTTTGATTTATTTACATAGGTTTATAACCTATACTTTCTGCAAGCAATTTGGGCGGGTGCTAGCATTTAGTCAATAACACCGTAAAAGATTTATTTCTAAACAAACAGTTCTATATGATATAACTTACAAGTAAGGACTGCACACTTTATGTGTTTTCCTTCCGTCTTTTTATTGTTTTTGTTACATCCTATCCATGCCTATTCTTTGCCTTTTTATTATAAATAAAAAGCAACATTCCTCAGCAGGATTACTGTTATTATTTAAAAAATAAAATAAACATATTCATGTGCAGTCTTGTTAACAGCTCAACAAAAGATTCCTAAGCACTGCTAAGAATTCAAAATCATGATTATTCTCCAGTGCTATCAAACAGTGCTGGCTCTACCATTAGGTAGAGTGAGTCAATTAGGTAAAGGTAAATGTCGCCCTTGCACGAAAGCCAGTTGTATCTGACTCTAGGGTTCAGTGCTCATCTCTGTTTACAGCCAAAGAGCCAGTGCTGTCTGTGTCTGCAGATGTTTCCGTGGATATGTGGCAGGCATGACTAAACACCAGAGTGCACGGAATGTTGTTTACCTTCCCACCAAAGTGGTACCTATTTATATACTTGCAATGTCTTGCTTTTGAACTGCTAGGTTGCCAGGAGCTGGGACAGAGATGGGAGCTCACACCATCATGCAACACTCAGGTCTCAAACTGCTGATCTGCTGACATTTTAGTCATCAAGTTCAGCGTCTTAACCAGTAAGCTGCCACAGTCACAAGTAATTCCCCTGGTGACTATAACGCATAAATAAAAGCTTTGGGTCCAGAACCAAACAAGTTGATTAACCAGGGGAGAGATATCCTGAATTGTTATATCTCTTTAGTTATCAGAATAGCAATTCACACCAACCTTAGCAGATGTCTTGTGCTGAAATGTTTCACTCTGGAGTTGCCTTGACCTTTTAAATTTTATGTACATTTGCTGCCTATAGTTTTATTGCTGAAGACTGGAAGTTCCACACTGCATTATCCACAGCAATTTTTAAAAAAGCTAAAATAGACAAACTTAGCTGAAAGATGGCCTGCAGGGTCTTCTACTGTATATCATGGCAAGCTTTATTTTATCCACTCCACCCCAGGAATTTGCATTTCCAGGCAGACAAGAGAGCAGATAATGGATTTCTGATGGAATATGGTATGAAGTTGAGGAATCGTGATCAGCTCAATGGATTACAAGTTAATAAGACAATGCAGGTTGGAATACAGCATTGTCTTGGCAAAAAATCCAGTTGTCTTGATCAAATGAGATTTGTTACCTCTGGGTATTTTTGTATGTAGGAAACAGGTCATGTATGTAGGCATCTAAATAACATACCTGTCAAGTATCCCGGATTGACCGGGAAACCCCATATTTTGGTGTGTGTCCCTCCCCTTTCCCGGTGCTGTCCTGTATTTAGAACAGCAGGGAAAGGGGTTACTGTGCATGCACACATGCGCAGAACCTATCTGTGCATGCGCAAATGTGTTCTGAGCATGTATAAAGGGGTTCTATGCATGCGCAATGGAGTTTTTCCTGCGCATGCGCACCCGGGCCGGAACAGTTCCCATATTTTCTGGAGCGGCACTTGACGGGTATGAAATAAGCATGTAGAATTCTGATTGTGTAGGCTTCCATATGATCAGGATCAATCAGTTATGCACAACCAATGTCTAGGATCACATGAACACTGATACATGTAGTTCTCTGTAGATATCTGTTTAACATCGAAGAAGACTGTTATGTATGTACAATGCTACTTTAAGAAATGTATGACTGTAACCTGACCACAATTACAATGTAGCCCAGCTGTTAAAGGAACGCGAGCAAGCTGCCCATAGAGGGCAGCTGCGAGTGTTCAACTCACATGGTTCTCATTCCTCAAATCACCTGCAGCCGCGGGAACTCCCCGCAATAGCAAACTACTACTGATCCACCACTGAAGATGGGCGTGACCTGGACGACGTCACGCCGGTAGCAGCCAATGAGCTACCGTGCAGCAAGATTCAAATGTATTGTACTACTGTATATAATGTGAGGTATCTCCGCCATTACCACATGTTCATCCTGATCATCAATGAATAAACCTGTGTTAGTCCTTCCTGCGACTCCTTCTTTGTCTTCCGTGCAAGACACTAAATTGGCGATGAGGATGGGATCGATGGCGAATCCCAAGGTCAAGCCGTACCAGTTCGATGTCAGCGAGCCCGAACAGTGGGAGCTCTACGAGTGCCAGTTTCGGCATGCAATGGAAGCCGCAGGCGTCAACGACGACGCAAAGATGCGCTCCCATTTCCTGGCTCAGGTGGGGCCGGCCACGTTGCGGATCCTGATGACCCTGGTGGCCCCCTGGAAGGTGGACGAGGTGGCCATCGACCGTATCCTGGAGAGGCTGCGTGAGCATTTCCAGCCGCCCGTCTCGATCTTCCCAGCCCGGGTCGCGTTCCACAGGCGAGACCAGTGACCGGGCGAATCAGTGGCCGTGACCGCATGCTGTGTGGTTTGAGGGATGAGGAGCTTCAGAGGAGGCTGATGACCCACGACCACCGCCTCACGTTCAACGAGGTACTGCGGGAGGCCCAAGCAGCCGAGGAGGCCAGGAGCGGAGTCAGGCTGTTCAAGTCCCGCGGGGCAACGTCCGAGAGGGCCAAGTCACCAGTACAGGCGGCCCAGCGGACACCAGCGAAGATGGCCTGGCAGGCCCCCAAGCCACCCGCCGGCGCACCAACGTCGTCCGAGGAGTCGTCCACAACAGCGGACCCCTACTCCAGCAAGGACGACGATGTCCAGAGGATCAAGAAGCGAGGTGAGAAGCGGCAGACCCGTGAATGGCAGGACCGCCGCTGCGACGGTTGTGGGGCATCCCACGACCGCACGAGGTGCCCGTTCCGAAAGGCCGAGTGCCACAACTGCGGCCGAAAGGGACACATCGCTCGAGTATGCAGGTGCGGACGAGTCGAGGACAAGGGCAGTTCCAGCCATTCCCAAACGCACCAACGAAAAGCGGCCGGCACCAGGAAGGTCTCAGCCAGCTACAGCGAGGAAGGCGTGAACCGCGTGGGCCTGGAGCACCGGCGTTTTTTCATAGAGGTACTGTTGCAAGGGGTCCCAGTGAGGATGGAGATAGACTCGGGGTCATCTTATTCCATCCTGTCCCAAAAAGAGTTCATGCGCATTCCCTCAGAGAAGCGGCCCAAACTGCGGGCCATGAGATCCAATCTACGGGACGTGCAGGGAAATGGGATCCCGGTGTTGGGGGTGGGAAACTTCAAGGTGAAGTTCAAGAACTACTCCGAGAAACTGCCCCTAGTGGTCCTCAAAGGGGGGAGGTGCTGGCCTTTTGGGAACGCAGTGGTTTGCTCCCCTGGGGATCGAACTGTCCGGCATTAACGCCATCGAGACTGACCCAATGCGGGACGTGTGCAACGCACACCCGGACGTTTTCAAGAAGGGGCTCGGGAAATACAAGGGGCCCCCGGTTTCCTTTGAGCTGGACCCAGAAATCCGGCCCATCCGCCTCAAGCCAAGGAGAGTGCCCTTCGCCCTCAAGGACAAGATTGAGGCGGAACTGGACAAATTGGTGGGGCAGGGGATTTTGGTTCCAGTTGACTCGGCGGAGTGGGAAACGCCGATTGTTACATCCCTCAAGTCAAATGGGGAGGTCAGGATTTGTGCCGACTATAAATGTACGATAAATAAGGCCATTCGGCCAAATGCATACCCGGTGCCCGTGGTCAGCCATTTGCTGGCCACGTTACATGGGGGGAGGTGTTTCGCCAAGCTAGATCTGGCCCAAGCGTACCAGCAGCTCTCTGTAACCCCGGCTGCCGCCGCCGCGCAAACGATCGTAACGCACAAGGGGGCGTTTAAGGTAACGTGCCTTCAGTTTGGTGTGAATTCGGCCCCCGGAATTTTCCAGTCCCTTGTGGAACGCCTTTTAAAGGGGCTTCCAGGCGTCCTCCCAAACTTCGACGACGTGTTGATAACAGCGGGGAGCGAATTAGAGTTAGCAAAGAGGCTAGATGGGGTTCTCTCAGTGTTCGAGAGGGCAGGACTTCGATTGAGGAGGGACAAGTGCGTATTCTTCGCGAGGGAGGTAGAGTTTCTAGGGTTTAAGGTAACCCCGGACGGAATCAAACCCTCCGAGTCCAAGGTTGCGGCCGTGAGAGACGCCCCTCGCCCCACCGTGAAACCGGAGCTGCAGTCATTTCTAGGGCTCCTAAATTTCTATCACTCCTTCCTGCCTCGGAAGGCATCAGTCGCGGAGCCACTGCACGCGTTACTTAAGAAGGATGCGGTTTGGCGGTGGGGGGACAAGCAGGAGAGAGCATTCAAAGAACTTAAGTCACTCCTGTCTTCGGATGCTGTCCTGACCCACTTCGATCCCAAAAAAACAGTGGTGTTAGTCTGTGATGCGTCCCCAGTGGGGGTGGGGCCGGTCCTGTGCCACGTGTTGGAGAACGGGAGGGAAGCCCCGGTGGCGTACTACTCAAGGTCCCTCTCGAAGGCCGAGCGCAATTACGCGCAAACAGATAGGGAGGCCCTAGCCATAATCGCGGGAACAAAGAAGTTCCACGATTTCCTATACGGCCGCGAGTTTACGGTAGTGACGGATCACAAGCCGCTTTTGGGGATCTTCACTACCGGCAAACCCACCCCACAAATTCTATCCCCCAGGATGCTGCGTTGGGCCATCTTCCTCAACGCCTACCAGTACGAGCTGGTCTATCGCCCAGGGAAGGAGATCTCCCATGCGGACGCCCTGTCCCGATCCCCTCTACTAGTTTAGGGGACCCCACATGCGAGGTAGAGCAGGAACGCCAGGTCCTGCTGATTGAGTCTCTCGACTCACCCCCAATTGTACCGGCCGACCTCGTCAAGGCCATGGCGGCCGACAAGATTCTGGCCCAAGTTAGTTCCTGGGTTAGGAAAGGGTGGCCCATTTCTCCCCCCGAGGAGCATTTCAAGCCGTTTTTCAGGCGCAGAGTAGAGCTTTCTCTGGAAAGGGGCTGCTTACTCTGGGGCCAGCGGGTGGTTATCCCAGAGAAGCTGAGGGCCAAGGTGCTGAGGCTACTGCACACCAGCCACCCCGGGATCGTGCGCTCCAAGGCTCTGGCCAGGAGTTTCTTTTGGTGGCCTCAGATAGACGGGGACATAGAACGCTTAGTGGGCACGTGTGAGAGCTGCCAGAGCTCTCGGCCCGAGGAGTCCCGGTTACCCCATAGGGAATGGGATACGGCCCGCGGGCCATGGTCCCGGATCCATGTCGACTTCGCTGGCCCTTTCCGCGGGTCCATGTTTCTACTGGTAGTCGACTCCTACTCCAAGTGGTTGGAGGTAATCCCCATGAACAGCACTTCCTCTGCCGCAACCATTAAACAGTTGCGCAAACTTTTTGCCTGCTTTGGCCTGCCAGACGTCCTTGTTAGCGACAACGCTAGTACCTTCACGTCGGCAGAGTTCAAGACGTTTATGGAGAGGAACGCCGTCAGGCACATAACCGCTGCCCCGTTTCACCCTGCCACAAACGGTCAGGTAGAGAGCCAAGTGCGCACTACGAAAGACGTGCTGCGGCGCATGGGTCCCGGTGACTTGAACCTGCATCTGTGCCAGTTCCTCATCTGCTACAGGACAACCCCCCTAGCTTCAGGTTTTTCCCCAGCCGAACTCCTCATGAGGAGGCGTCCGGTAACACTTTTTGACCGGATGGATCCGTCCAGGGTGGAGGATGAAGGGAGAAATATAAGCATAGGGGGAGAGAGCTCCAAAAGTTTTTCGGTAGGGGACCCGGTTCACTGCAAGAACTACGCGGCCTCGGGACCAGCGTGGGTACCAGGGACAATTGTTGAGCAAACGGGGCCGGTATCCTACAGGGTCGAGACTAGTTCAGGTCTACTCTGGAGAAGGCACGCCGACCAACTCAGAAGGCGGGTCACTGGTGAGGGGGAATCAGCGTTAGGGTCCTCCCCCACCCGCATTACCCAAGGGGGAGACACGGCGGAACCCGCGGATACAAACGCATATCCTGGGTTCCCAACCACAGAGGAGGATACTTTGAAAGAGAGGGATCAGTTTGACGATGATTATGAGTTGCAGTACCAGGGGGGTGTAGTGGAGTGGTCCCCCACCCGTCCTAGCGAGAAGAGGGGTTTCAGTTCAGCCCCTGGTACTTCCAGTCCCCCTAGCCCTTTTGTTTTAGAGTATACCATAGCTCCAGCTCCCCGGAGACCAACACCCCCAAGACAGGCAACAGGGGCGAGTCCGCCCACCACAGTCTCTAGAACTCCCGGACAGGTAGCGGGGGGTGGCGAGGCCACGAGGGCCTCTTCGTCGGTCCTGAGATTCGTACTGGGGGGGTCCCTATTCATTCCATTCCCGTCCCCCAATGCAAGGTTACCGCAGATGCCACACCGAGTCACTAATGAGTCCCCCCTTTCCATTGCAGGGTAGGACTCCGCGGAACCAGGAGCCTCCAGCTCCCCTGTGTTAAGTCAAGTGGCCGCACGCCCCAGGCGCACGTGCGGCAAGCCACAATGGTTGAGGGACTTCGTCCCATCCTAGGGGGGAGGGATGTTGTGTATGTACAATGCTACTTTAAGAAATGTATGACTGTAACCTGACCACAATTACAATGTAGCCCAGCTGTTAAAGGAACGCGAGCAAGCTGCCCATAGAGGGCAGCTGCGAGTGTTCAACTCACATGGTTCTCATTCCTCAAATCACCTGCAGCCGCAGGAACTCCCCGCAATAGCAAACTACTACTGATCCACCACTGAAGATGGGCGTGACCCGGACGACGTCACACCGGTAGCAGCCAATGAGCTACCGTGCAGCAAGATTCAAATGAATTGTACTACTGTATATAATGTGAGGTATCTCCGCCATTACCACATGTTCATCCTGCTCATCAATGAATAAACCTGTGTTAGTCCTTCCTGCGACTCCTTCTTTGTCTTCCGTGCAAGACACTAAAAAGACATAGAGACATTGAAATTGGGTTTGTAACACAGCACTGCTGTCCATTGCATGTATGGAGTCACTTTCATGTGTATGACATGTAAAGGAAGCCTTTTCATTTGTCATGAAAACAGGGGCCTGGAGAGAGAAGAATGTACTGGCAGGCCAACCCAAAACCTTATGATGCCTTAAAGGTAAAGGTTTCCCTTGCTTGAAAGCCAGTCGTATCCGACTCTAGGGTGCAGTGCTCATCTCTGTTTCAAAGCGGAAGAGCCAGCGCTGTCTGCTTCTGCAGACATTTCTGTGGTCATGTGGCAGGCATGACTAGACACCAGAGTGCATGGAATGCTGTTACCTTCCTATTGAAGTGGTCCCTATTTATCTACTTGCAATTTCTTGCTTTCGAACTGCCAGATTGGCAGGAGATGGGACAAAGATGGGAGCTCCTGCAGTACTCGGGAATCGAACTGCTAACCTTCCGCCTCCCAGTCAGCTTCTTAGCCACTGGCCTGAGTTGGTGTTCTGATATCTAAGAAGTAGAGAACTAAAGATGCATAGACAGCACCCCAGACCTGATTTTCCTGCTCTTTTGCCAAACCACCACAGAACCAGGCTTCTATTTTCCTCTTGTACATTTTATTTTAATCAGACCATTAGTATTCTCACTGATTAACCAGCTACTTCTCGATTTAATTAAAATGTAGGCTATATTTCTTTTTATCGGGAGCCAAAGGTTCCAATTACATTTTATTCTCGTTATACAAGGGCTGGCTTCTCTTAGCCAAAAGGTCTTTGTTAACCATTTCTTTGCTACAAAATAGCCAAGAACAGTCTAGTCCCATGATGGCAAACCTTGGCACTCCAGATGTTCTTTCTGATGTAGGCAGATTGAATGCACATGAGCTGGCAGGCGGGCTAAACACTACTTTATTATAACATGGTCAATCTGTACATGAGGCAATGGCAGAGCCTTGCCTCCTTATATATGGTACACAGTACATTTGAATCTCGCCCGGAGGCGCACTATTGGTTACAGTATAGGTGACGTCCTTCTGATGTAATGCATACCTGACATAGTTTCACCTGTGGTCAGAAGGTTTCCTGTGGTAGTTACCCATAGGAATTGGAGTCACGTGAGCTCCGTCAGCTGTGCTACCGGCGAACAGCTGAACTGCATGTATACACAACATTCTTGGACTTTAATTCCCAGAAGCCTAAGCACACTGTGAATCCACAACGCTGCCCTCGTTGCTCCCGGAAGTGGAAGTAAAACGCACCCGTACGGTTAAGACTCTTCTGGGTTAACCCTTTCTCCGTACGGGTGCATTTTACTTCCACTTCTGGGAGTGACGAGGGCAGCACGGGCCAGATGAATCACAGTAAACCCATTCATGTGGATTCACAGGGTGCCTGGGCTTCTGGGAATTGAAGTCCAAGAACATCTGGAGTGCCAATGTTTGCCATCACGGGTCTAGTCCTTCTTGGCTGCCTCTCAAGAACTTCGCAAGCTGCCTCCATTCATTGAAGCTTCTCAAATCAACTTACAATACATAGGCAAAGAATCTCTCTTCCTTTTTAGGAAGCATATGAAATATAATTATCTATCTAAATGCAGCAGCAATTCCCCAAATTCCTCCAGATCAGAGGATGCGTCATTCCGCTCTTCCACTTTTCATGTTGACAAGCAGACATAGAGCGAGTAAATGCCTTACTGCCCTACTAACCCAATGCACTTGCTTTGCCACTGATGCAACAAGCTAGCTTGATGGATCTGTTATTTTCATTCAAGTGGGGAAGGGATTAGACCAGGGGTTCCCAACCTAAGGCCCACAGGCTGGGTTTATTCATTCATTCATTCATTCACTTCTCTCTCTCATTTATTTATTTATTTATTTTCTTTCTTTCTTTCTTACTTACTTACTAGATTTATATGCCCCCTTCCTCGCCTCGGCAACCCAAGGCGGCTCACATCAATCAAAACCATCTTGTACATTAACAACCAACCACTAAAACAATAAAATGATTAAAATCTAAAAACCATTAGCCCCTTAAATAAAACTCCAAACAGGGCTAGATGAGCCAGCCCGGCTCGGTTGTGCTGCCAGACGCACCCATGCCTGCTGGCAGAGCCAGGTTTTTAGAGCCTTCCTGAAGGGATACAGCTCTGCCTGGAGGCGCAGCTCTGGTGGCAGGAGGTTCCAAAGGGCCCGGGCAGACACCAAGAAGGCTCTCCTCCTGGTCCCAGTAAGATGTGCATCCCTGGCTAAGGAACGGGTCAAAAACCTTGGGACGATGCGGTCTCTTAGATATCCTGCCTGCAGCATCATTTCATGTGGCTCCTCACCCCTCCAAGGGCATTTGAGAAACAAAATGGCCACCCCTTTGAAGCTGTTTGGACAAAATGGCCACCCCATCGTGCAGGCAGGGCAAAATAGCCATCCAGCCCTCGAAGCTGACTGAGAGAGCGTGACCCAGTCCCTGGCTTGAAAAGGTTGGGAACTCCTGGATTAGACTTTTGTTTCTTTTGGACTGCCAGGAATTTCTACAGGCAGAATCCAGGGTCATGCAGCTCAAAAACGGTAGTGTAAAAAGATGCTTTTCTCACCTCCTTGTAGGCCTCCATCACCATTATGTTGGCTTTCAAAAAGAAACTGCTCTGAGTACTGCAAGGATTCATGGGAGCTTCAAGATTAGTTCAAGAGAGTGTTCAGTCTGATAAAGACAACAAGAGGGGGATTTACTTGAAAAGCCTCTTTGTGGCATCTGAACTGGTGGAAACTATAAACAGCATGAAATTTAAAAAGTGGCAGGTATTGATGATATAAAACAGAGCAGATATAGCTGTTTGGCCCTCACACTTTGGAATGTCTCCTGCAATTAATGAACGACTGCATAGGTGAACTTAAGGCTCTTAAATTGTGGAGGCAAGCTAGAGTTGTTGCTTTATTGAAACCCAGCAAAGATCTACAGGTAGATGACCCAGAACACTACCGACTTTGCCACCTCTATAAGGCACTTAAACAGATGATTCACAATTGTATTTCTGAATTTATTGATGGAAAGATGAGGACTTAAGTTTGGCCAATGACAAAGCCAAGAAAGTGGCTTCATTTTGGCAGTCCAGGGTTTGATCGGGACATGAAAGAAAGAAGAAGAAAAGTTAGGTTTTTTTTAAAAAATCTCCCTCTATGCCTAGTAGAAAGTGAGACTGTTTCATGCTCCCTTGGGATACAGCATCTCTGTGCAGTAGTATGTCCTTCTGAGGTTTACCATTTAGCCCTTGTTCTGCTGTTACTTCTAATCAGTGATCAAAGATAAGAGCAAAGCCTGGAAACAATATGAAATTGAACACATTATTTCCAAGATCTAAGTAAGGGGCTGTGTTGATTCCAGGAAGCTGTTGCATGGAAGTGAACTGTGATTTTCAACCCAGATACTGTAATCTTTCCTCACAAGAGCTTTATACTCCTGTTCTGGCCCTGAAATATTAGGGACTGGGATGGTGCTGACCTGGTGACCATATACATTCACATCTGCCCAGTCAGGATGGCTAAGGGATAAGTTAGTCTAGGATGATGAGAGAGTAATCCAACACATCCAGAGATCACCAGGTAGGAAGTTTGCTAGATCAAAAAACAGTCAAACTGGCTTGGATCTGAATGGCTGAGATCAGTAAAGGGAAGGATCAGAAATAGACCTGACCCCAGGGGTAACCCAGCCATTTCCTTCTCATGTTTGTAGAGGGCAGTGAAGAGTAAAATGCTCAACCTAAGAGTATTGTGAGGAAAAAGCCACAATTGGACTGACCAACCTATAGTTTGTTCACTTGGGTTGTGAAGCAAATGTGCCTAAGCTAAGAGGTTATGGGTTTAGGAGCTGTGAAACAAACCCAACAGAAATGCAAATTAATTCATTCCTACCATATAAATTAGGTACCTAGTCTGACCTGTGACAGCTTCACTGAAAAACTAGCTGGGGCATGACAAACACACCTTTCAACATACTGAAAGAGCAGGAGAATTAGGGAGGCCAACGGCTTATTTTTGCATTGTGAAAAAAACAAGGCCTGCTTAAAAATAGAAAATGTTGCTGTCAAGAAATTCTGTGGGGTCCATTTATCTGTCAACAAGAGGCAAATACATATATATATATATATATATATATATATATATATATATATATATATATATATATCAGTGGTAAATGCATGGGAAGAAACATCTGTGTCTTCTGGAGTTTTTCACACATACTCAGTCAAAAGAACTTTCTCCTACAACTGGGACTTTTAAAATAGGCTGTTCATTCTCATTGAGTACCCCCTCCCCACTCCAAAACCCTATGCTTCAGGGTTAAGACATCAGGGTTTTAAACTGCAACTCCCCCGGTGGCATAGTGGTTAAGGCACTAGGCTTGGAGACTAGAAATATGGGTTCGATTCCAGAGAGTTGCACAATGGGGGACATGAAAGAAGCCTCATTTGGGTATCCACTGCAAAAATCCTTTCAACCCAGAGTAATCTCTGACACAAAAAACAAACAAACTCTTTCTTCCTGTGGATGGGTCTCCTTTTGAGAGTCACAGTGAACTTTGGTTATTGCAGAGTTTTACACTACTGTGGAACCCTTATAATGAAAATAATTCATTCTATGAGGCTGTTTGTTATATGATTTTTTTCATTAAACGATTTCCCCCCTATACTAATGAAAATTCCTATGTAAAAAAATCGTACAATGACCGGCTCCCGGGATTTGAGGCAGGTGGGAGCCATCGCTTCTGCCTCCGCCCTCCCCACCTGGGGGGAAGAAAAAGGAGATGCCGATGCCGCGGCTCGCCAACGCTCCCTTCTCGTTCCAGGAGCCCATGCCACCGGCTCCTGGGATTTGAGGCAGGTGGGAGCCATTGCTTCTGCCTCTGCCCTCCCCACCTGGGGGGAAGAAAAAGGAGACGCCGACGCCGCGGCTCGCCAACGCTCCCTGCTCGTTCCAGGAGCCCATGCCATCGGCTCCCGGGATTTGAGGCAGGTGGGAACCATCGCTTCTGCCTCCGCCCTCCCCACCTGGGGGGAAGAAAAAGGAGACACCGACGCCGGGGCTCGCCAGCACTCCCTGCTCGTTCCGGGAGCTCATGCTTGTTGCTGGAACCAGGGGGGGATTGTGGATGGGGTGCGAAGAGAGAGAGTTGGTCCTGCCAGCCAGGAAGGAGGGGCAGCATTCCATCTAGGGGGGTTCCAGGGATCCATATAGGTGTTGTGATGGGCATGGGGTGGTATGGTGGGTACCGTGGGGCGGGCCGCCCTCGGGTAATGCGGGTCCAATGTTTAAGTGTGGTCCCTCATTCCAGCCCTGCAGGTACATCTCTGGGCCCTGAGCAGCAGATCCAGAGTGACCCCGCCCTTAGGCTGCTGCTGGCGAATGCCAGATCGGTCTGTAATAAGGCCCCCCTGATCCAAGATTCTATCCAGGAGTGGCGGGCCAACCTGGCATGCATCACCGAAACCTGGCTGACACATCTTTCGGACATGTGTCCAGCTGGGTTCGGTATTTGGCACCAGCCTAGAGGTGAGGTGAGGGGCGGTGGTGTCGCCATTGTTGCCAGGGAGTCTTTGGGAATTGCTAGGGCCACTGCTCCACAAGTGTCTGGTTGTGAGGCCCTGCTTCTACGGTTGGGCCCCAAGGGTCAGTTGGGGATCTTACTCCTGTACCTGCCCCCTTGCAGGGTAAGGGATGCTCTGCCTGAGCTCCTTGAAGCCGCCTCGATGCTGGCGTTGGAGTTCCCGAGGCTTATGGTTTTGGGGGACTTCAATTTGTCATCATTGGGGATGGCTTCTGAGGTGGCAAGGGAGTTCATGGCAGCCATGGGCCTGACTCAGGTAGTTCGGGGTCCGACCAGGGGCAGTGGCCACATGCCAGACTTAGTTTTCTTGTCAGAGCAGTGGCAGAGTGATCTGAGATTACAGGACTTAGTCATCTCACCTGTGCCATGGTCAGATCACTATCTGGTGACTCTTGACTTTCTGGGGGCGATGCTTCATCGTAGGGAGGCAGGGCCTATTAAAATGGTCCGCCCTCGGCGACTAATGGATCCAGATGGATTCCAGAGGGAACTGGGGGATGTTCCTCTGGATCGGCTACACGATTCACCCGAGGCACTTGTCGACCTGTGGAACAGGACGGCAACAGCAGCCTTGGATGAAATCACGCCACTGCGGCCTCTCCGAGCCCGTGGGGTTAGGTCATCCCCGTGGTTCACGGATGAACTGCGGGAACTCAAACGGGCAAAGAGACGCCTAGAGCGCCGCTGGGTGAAGACCCAGGATGACTCCGATTGGACACTAGCTAGAGCTGCTATTAGGGCCTACCTAGTGGTGATGGGGGTGGTGAGGTGGCAATACTTCACCATGCTTATTGCCTCTGCTGATAATCACCCAGCCGCCCTGTTCCGGGTAACCAGGTCCCTCCTCGGTAGGGGGAGATCGGTGCCCGGTTGGCAGGGTTCGGCTGAGAACTTTGCTGACCATCTGGTGGAGAAAATCGATCGGATTCGTTCAGGGCTGAATCCCGGCGTGGATGGGGAGGGTCGGGGGGGCACCGGAGCACAGTCTTGCTTACAATCTGGGATCAGTTTGATCCTGTTGTCCCTGATGAAGTGGACAGGCTCCTTGCAGCTGTGCATGCCACTACATGTCCTTTGGACCCCTGTCCCACCTGGTTGGTGAAAGCCTCCAAGGTGGTGACAGGTGGCTGGGTCGGGGCTATAATAAATGCATCATTACGGGAGGGGGTATTTCCTGCACCACTAAAACATGCTTTGGTGCGCCCCCTCCTGAAGAAAATATCCCTTGACCCAGCTGTCCTTAACAACTACAGGCCGGTTTCCAACCTGCCCTTTCTGGGTAAGGTTTTGGAGAAGGCGGTGGCGCGCCAGCTGCAGAGTGTCCTGGAGGAAGCGGATTATCTAGACCCCTTTCAATCAGGATTCAGGCCCGGGTATGGTACAGAGACGGCATTGGTCGCACTGATGGATGATCTCTGGCGGGAGCGGGACGGGGGTTATCCATCCGTCCTTGCTCTTCTTGACCTCTCAGCGGCCTTCGATACCGTTGACCACGGTATCCTTCTGGAACGGCTCAAAGGACTGGGGATCCAGGGCACCGTGTTGTCCTGGTTTTCCTCTTTTCTGGAGGGCCGTACCCAGTCGGTGTGGTTAGAGAGTGAGAGGTCCAGCCCTAGGCTTCTCAAGTATGGGGTGCCTCAGG
Organism: Bradypodion ventrale; assembly: GCA_035047345.1. Taxonomy (NCBI): domain Eukaryota; kingdom Metazoa; phylum Chordata; class Lepidosauria; order Squamata; family Chamaeleonidae; genus Bradypodion; species Bradypodion ventrale. Next base: position 17,725,225 of record JAWDJE010000003.1, on the reverse strand, counting down.
GTTCGGTGCTCTCTCCTCTCCTATTTAACATCTACATGAAGCCACTGGGTGAGATCATTCGTTCCCACGGGGTGCGGTACCATCAATACGTGGATGACACTCAGTTGTACATCTCGGCCCGTGGGGACCCCAGTGATGCTGTTGAAATCCTATCCGGATGCCTGGAGGCCATTGGGGTCTGGATGGGGGCCAATGGGCTTCGGCTGTGGATAAGGGGCCCCGTGTTATCCAGGGAGTTACCATCTTTGGTACTGGATGGGGCTGTTTTGCCCCAGACAGACCTGGTGTGCAACTTGTGGGTCCTTCTGGACTCGCGGCTGCTGCTAGAAGAACAGGTAGCGGCTGTGGCCAGGAGGGCTTTTGCCCAACTTCGGGTGATTCGCCAGTTGCGCACGCTCCTGGACCAGGGCTCCTTGCTTATGGTCACCCATGCTCTGGTCACTTCCCGACTAGATTATTGTAATGTGCTCTACATGGGGCTGCCCTTGACGACTATTCAGAGGCTGCAGCTGGTCCAGAATGCGGCAGCCCGGGTGGTGATGGGATGTGGGCGATATGCCCATGCCTCACCGCTACTTCGGGAGCTGCACTGGTTACCAGTTTGTCTCCGGGTGCAATTCAAGGTGCTGGTTTTGACCTTTAAAGCCCTATATGGCAGTGGGCCAGGATACCTTAGAGACCGCATCGTCCCAAGAGTGTCTGCCCGTCCAACCAGAGCGGACCGGAGGGGCTCTCTAATAGTGCCATCAGCTAGGGGTGCACATCTATCCTGCACCCGAAGGAGGGCCTTCTCCGTGTCCACACCAACCCTCTGGAACCTCCTGCCAACAGATCTAAGACTTCAAAGAGAATTGCTGCCCTTCAGGAAAGGATTGAAGACCTGGCTGGCAGGGCAGGTGTGGGGCCCGAATGGGAACACGGTCCCCGCCTGCTGGCTTATGTAAACAATTAAGAACTCTCTCTTCTTCTTTTTATAGTGGGTGGGATGGGTGGGTGGGATATGGGTCTTTTAAAGTGGGTGGGATGTGGGTCTTTTAAAGTGTTTTTATGTGTTTTAGAACTTGTTTTAATGCTGCCCTGAGTCGGGTTCTGCCTGAGTGGGCGGCTTTAGTGTATGAGAACCAAGACACAGGAAACAGCCACGGGCTGGTTTAACACAGGTTTATTGCATGGTGGGCAGAGGGAACATGAGGTAATGGCGGATGCATAGCTCTATATATACAGTAGTAAACATTCGAATGTGGCTCCGTGATAGCCTATTGGCTACTGTCCGTGTGATGTCATTGTTGGTCACGCCCTTCTTGTCCAGGTGTAGGTAGTGGCGGGAAACTCCGCGCTGTGGCCTTTGATGAGTATGGACCCAGAGAGCTTGGACGCTCGCCGCTGCCCACTGGTGGTCATTAGCTCGCGTCCTCATACAGGGTTTATAGTGATACAGCTGAAGGCTATATTGTTACTGGTAGGAAATGTTACATTGTTAAGATACATTGTTATCACATGAAGATGGTTACCCTATTAGAACACAACACTCCTCCCCCCTAGGATGAGACGAAGTCTCTCAGCCAAGATGGCTTATTTCGAACACGCTGGGGTCTCGGTGCGGGCTGCCCTGCCCCGGGTTTGCTACCTTCTCTTTGTCCCCTGGCTTCCTGTCCTGTAATTGGAGAGGGAGACTTGTTAGTGACTTGCCGCGGTTCTGCGGCTTTGTTGGGAGGTGTGTGCTTTATTTGGGAAGAACCGGGGGCACTGGGGGCTAACGAAAAACCCCTCTTCTCGCTTGGATGGGTGGGGGAACACTCCCAAAACCCCCCCCGGCTCGCAAAATCAAATTCGGAATCAAATTCGGGGGCAGCAGTCGCAAACTCCTCCCCCTCTTCCCCGGGCTCGGATAGAGCTGACGTATCAAAAGGATATGAGTCGGGACCGCTGCTTCCCCCCCTTGTTTGGGACTGTTGCCCTTCGTTGTCTCCCCCTTGGGATAAACGGGTGGGGGAGAACCCTAACGCTGAGGCATTCTCCGTGCCGTCCGTGGATTGCTTCCTGAGAACCCGGCTCCGGAGCTGATCCGCATGCCGCCTCCACAATAGACCGGTGCTCGTTTCCACCCGATATGACACTGGCCCCGTCTGTTCTATAACTCTCCCTGGTACCCAGGCTGGCCCTGCGCTGGCGTAGTTCCTGCAATGCACAGGATCGCCGGTGGCGAAACCTTTCAACACCGCCACCCCTACGTTCTTCCCTTTGTCCTCGACCCTCGTCGGGTCTAACCTGGACAGAATCGTGGTCAGTTTTCTCCGCATCATTTGCTGTCCAAAGTACTTTAGCTTCATCTTTACTATTTGTCCTTCTAAGGAGCAGTCAGGGTTGGTTTCTTCTAAGTCATGGACATCTCAAGCCAAGGGGCTCCGTTTGTGGACGTCTCGAGCCGTGGGGCTTAACCACTATGCCCCAGCTGTCCTTTGCTTGTTCATTATACATGGCCTCTATCCCCCACCCTGCTGAAAATCAGCAATGAAAAGAACATGAAATCAAATTTCTCGATGTCTTGGTAAAGAGGACCATCTCTTCTCATTTGATTTACTAGTGAGAGAGAAGGAGACACCGAGAAGGAGGGAGATCATACTTGTACAGTTTAGGCCTGCAGCATCCTCTTTGCAGAAACAGAAATGGTTTCCAAGTCCTACATCACAGAATGCAAGACGGCCCTTCCCTTCCCTTGGCTATGACGGGTGAGTGTTCATGGTGGGTTATGCTAATAGAACATAAAGGACCTGTGATGGGCCCAGTTTGGCTAATGGGGAGAGAAGGAATTTGTGTCTCAGCATTTTCCACTGCCTCCCACTCACCTAGCGTTAATTGCAAGGCAAGGCAAGGCGGCTTTCTTTTCCCATCCCCCTTTGCTCCTTCTCTGCAACACAAGAGCTGCTTGCTGCCTGGCAACAGTGCTATGGGCAACGTCAGAGGCACTCAGAAGACTGTGAAAAGAGAATAAACAACAGAGGCTGGATTTGCCTAGAGCCACAACTCTGGGAGTCTCGCTGGCCTACCATTATCTGCCATGAATATTTTCAGAAACCAGGCTAATCCAAATGTAACTTTTGGGTTGCTTTAGACAAACCCCTGCAGTGTCTCTTATTGTTGCACATCTCAAAATTGTGGATCTAGGTGGGGAGAGTGTCTTTCTCTGCTCTCACAGGGTGTTATATGCTGCTATGTGTGTTATACATTATATGTCTGACCGGATATCCTGCTACAGTAATGGAGTAGACCATACAGCCAGCGACTCAATGCCAAGTGTTGGGCAGTAGTAGGCTGGCCCATCAGGCTACTGGAACTCAGCCCAGGGCACCCCCAAGCCACCCCAGTACCATAGCGCCCCCCTTGGGTGCCAGTCCAAAGAGCTGAGCTGCGATACCCAGAACAATCAAGCAAATGAACGGGGCTCCATGTTCCTCTGCCTGTCTTCTCCTCCTGTGCTGCCAAAGATAAGCTTACAAAATCAGCTCCATTTACAGTGGAGCCGCCATGGCTTAGAGGTTGCAAATTTGCCTCTTAATCCCCAGAGGGGAGTTGGAATTAGAAGGCGAATCGAATCCCCAGAGGGGAGTTGGAATTAGAAGGCGAGTGGGAACGTATATATTTTGTTAGGGTTAAATGCACTCATCACTCCCTGTCCAGCACTCTTTTAGTGTAGCCAACACACCCCTGGTGTTGGGCAGCAGTAAATGACCTGATTCCTTAAAGAGGCCAATGGCTACAGGTGGCTGAGCCCATTTAGGTGGGGTGATGGTCCCCCTCAGTGGAGGAAATGCCACTAGAAACCATCATATTGGGTGAAACGGTAAAATGAGCAGAGGAGGAACCATTCTGATTCCCAACGGTCATGGAGGCAGAAGAGGTCGTGCCAGATGGTCTGACTGTGAAGGCACACCTTGTCAATATCCTCAAGGCTGCGGCAGTCCATTGCAGTCCTGGTATCAAATCCTGCATGTCTCATTTCACATGCCGCAGGAGATGGTTCCATGATCATAGTGTGTGAGTCACTTCATGGCTAGCTGGGATTAGGGTTGCCAGATGGTATCCTAAAGGAGGACATGTCCTCCTTTCCTATAATTTGTTCTCCTGTCCTCCCTTACCTACTGTATGTCCATATGTACATACAGTAGGTAAGGGAGGACTGGAGGACAAATTATAGAAAAGGAGGACATGTCCTCCTTTAGGATACCATCTGGCAACCCTAGCTGGGATCCACCTTAAACAAATTCACGCCAATGGCAATTTTCCTGTTTGTCATTCTTTTTCCATCCATCAACTGTTAAAATGATTTTCAGGAAAAAAATGTATACTCGGACACGAGTAGCAGCAGCCACTGCAGCCGCCAAGCTAACGCGCATTGATGTACCTGTTGAGGACCCAAATGAGCAGGAAAGCTGTAAATAAAAAAAAGGCACACATTTCCTGGAAGCAGAATCTGTTTTATACTTAACCAGAAGATTTTCTCAGTAATGCTTTATTACCTCTCCCTCTAGCCTTTTTCTCCTCTTTCCTCAATATCACTCGGTAGCATTAAAGAACCACTCGCACACAATATAAGCTGTGGCATAGGAAGCAAATATAAGAAGGCAAAATTGCCCCTGTCCTATGTACTTGTTAGCCTTGAATTAAGTCTCTATCCTGTTGCTGTCTAACAGTTGTGGCCAACATTATTCTGAAAGGTCTCTTCGTCCTCTAGAGATTGCTTCCATAGTCTGGTTGCATGAATCTGCGAAAAACCGTACATGAGCTGCCACTAATGCATGATTTAAATTCTAACCCACAACATTCATTCATTCAGCTAGTTAGTATTGTCTATTATTATTGTTTGCAGCAGCTCTTTGAGTTTTCAGGATGATGTCCTATACGTACCTAGACATGTAATGTTTTGTATTTGTCTTTCATTGAAGCATTATACATTGGTATTTTTTGTTCTTCTGCAAAAAAAAGAACCCTTGTCCCCCAAACCTCAAAGGTATTTACAGGTACAAAAATAAGTTATCACATTTATACATGTAGGTCATCTCAGATACTGATGGTTTGCCAAGCAGTTATGTATAACATGTGTTTTGCAAATAGTCAACCAATCTGAAGATTTTGGAAGCTAAGCAGTGCTGGATCTGAGGGGTACATGGATGGGCAACCTGCAGGTAATATCAGAACCATCCATAAAATTCCTGCTTGAAACCTTGGAGAGCTGCTGTCAATTAGAGTACAGTATTCAGCTATATGGACCAGTGGTTATATTCAGTGTACATGACAACTTCCTAATTTGTCATGTAACTTTACCCTATCAAAGTTGTTTTTCTGGATAGGTTTTCCTAGTGGCAATGCTGGTTGTGGGAATCTGAGTAGTTTGCCCAGAAGTAACATTTCAACCAATGGTATCTCTTTGCTCATGAATACTGTACACTGGCCCCATTTTCCATAATCAGAACCTGTGAGATTTTCAAATGTTATCTCTGTCCAAACCAAGAAAGGTTGGAGTGATGTACAACCCATTCACCCTAACCCAAATGCCAAGATAAGCAGAAACAAAGTATGGAAGGTGTTGGCAGAGCTACTGTGTGAATTAGCCCTAAGGCTGATATCCTACATGTGGCTACTTGGAAACAGATGTCAGTACATTCAAGTAGAGTCTTGCAGCCAGAATGTTGATTGGTACCTCGTGATGCATTTAACTTTTCACCTAGCTGCCTCATGATAGATGCCTGTAGGACAGGGGTGGGCAACCTAATGCCCGCGTCACCAAATCATCTGGCCCACACCACCGCTGGCAGAACCAGACATGGACAAGTTTATGAGAGCCGTAAATGCACCCACAGCTGTCGTAAACACATTTACGACAGCTGTGGATGTGTTTTACAGCAGCATTTACAGTGGGGGGGGGGGAGAGAACACCAGTCTGGCCCACTCAACTGTCTGAGGGAGCATGACCCAGCCCTCAACTTTAAAAGGTTGGCAACCCCAACTGTAGGAGAATCCATCTTTTTGTTCTGTCTCTATTGCTTTTTCTTGCATGCCTTTTTCATTCAAGGATCATTATTCAGGCAGTTTCTCCACCTCTTATGCATTGGCTTTTGCAGGCGCACCCTCCCAATAACGGACACAGACAACATTGAAAGTGGATAACAGCATAGGGCCACATTTATTGATTCAATGCCCTAGTCCGAATTATAAATTTGTATTGGTAAAACGACCAATCATAATTCATAAGGCAAGCAGGCCGAAGTAACACTGGTAAGGTACCACCCCAAAATTGCCAACGGCAATTGGTTACAATGTATCAATTTGTATCAATTTGTTTGTTGACAACAAACAAATTGTTGACCGTAGTCAATAACTAACTTATGACCCCACCCTCTGACGCGTATCCGTGAAATCACAGGGGTGATGCATGCTGGTTAGCAATCGTCATCACCCCATCGCCTGGTTCGTCGTTGACCGGACAACGTTTAACTAATTTATTCCTGTCTAGTGTTGTCCAGTCAATTGCGAACCTGCCGGATACTTGTGGGTCATACTGTTTACCTTACCAGTGCTACCCGCCACACGGAGGGGCTTCAAAGAAGACCTGACGCCCCCCCCCCCAGACCGTCAGCTCGGTCAACAGGCCTGCTCGCCAATCACCCAACAGGAGGTTCATACCTCCTCGCGACAGATGGACCCCATCCCCTGCGTACAAGTCATAATTTTGTAGACTAATATCGGAGTGATGACTAACCCGTCCCCAAGCCCTGGTGGCAAGAAACCGCGCCACTGCCTTATTGACCGCGCGCCTAGCGCGGTCAAGGGCCAGGAGGTTAACGCCCCCTCTGTAAGAATGGCGCGGGACAATGTCCGACCAAACCAGGGTTGTGGCAGGCCAGACATAATGCAAGTAGGCGAGTTCCTCGCAAATCGCATGCTTGAGCGATAAGCCGGTGACCTGGCCTAAATCATTGCCCCCAAGGTGGATGATTAGAATGTCAGGCGGGTCAGCACCCAGGCCAGAAAAAAGGAAAGGCCGCAGCTCCCGCCATAACATCCCTGGCTTACCATGCCATGCGAGACTGGCGTGGTCACCCAGTCCCAGTCGGGGTCCCCACTCTGTCGCCGCAGCGTAACGCGCTGCCCTGTGCACATAGCTGTGGCCCACCAGCCATACTGTCACCGGTGTAATACGACACCCAGGGTCTGTAAGAAAATTGAGAAAAAAGGCGGTAAGGTGACTGGATTGGTACTCATGGCGGGAGTGGGCGCACATAAAACTGAAAACATTGCGAGCCCCACCTCCCCATGCTGCGTATGTCAGCCCCAGAGTACCCAAAAGCAGCTGCTGTAGAGGCTGCACCAATACGGAACGAATGTGTGCCATAACGGGCACCTGGTAGGCCCACCCTGGTGAGGGCTCTGGCTGTCACCTTCCAAAACTGAAATTTAGTAAGGGAAGACCCATCTTGGTGACAGAAAAACGGGCCGTGGTGCATGCCACGCAGTGCCAGGAATTCCTGTAGGGCACCAACCGGACAGATGTCTGCCAAAGAACACCGTAGCAGTCTTATACCACTGCCTACACCATGCTGATCTGTTTTAGAGGAGCGTATCCTCAACTGGGCCCAGTCTTTGGCAACATAGACATCTTCGAGTTCCAGTGCCCTACCACTTGCATCCGCCTTAGACAGCATCACGAGTTCGCTGACGCGGAGCGCTCCAAAAAATGCCACCGTTGTGGCTGCATGAAAAAGGGCTGCCTCATAGTGATCAAAACAGAGGCCTGGCCAGCCCCGGGCCAACTGGGTAAGAACCCCTGGGGAAATAGGGTGCCGGTCATCCGGGCAACGCCCGTGCTCGCGCACCCACCCCTCCAAAACATGTCTCACACGGAAGTCAGAGGTGGTATCCACATGACCCCCCACTTTGGCCATAAAAGCCAACGCCGAGAGCTTGGATGCTATGGTGCGAGGTGCGAGGCCCTGTGCATGCAGGTGAACCATGAACCGCAGAACATGGTCCACCGGGATAGGCCAGGTCTCTGGCAAGAGAAATTGAGTAGCAAATGCCCTGTACGAATTGAATGCTTGTTGATACGCCTTACGCGTGCGTGGCGCTAGTGACAGGCCAATCGCCCGGTTCACCTCTCCTTGCCAATAGTCCACATCTCGTCCGGGAGTGGCGAGGGAAATTCCTCCGCATCCGGGGCCAAGGCGCGGAACCGGGAGATCTGCAGGCGGGACAAAGCGTCAGCAATATCATTATTAACCCCTGGGACGTGCCTGGCCCTGAACAAGACATTGAGGCGCAGGCAGCGCAGCACAAAATGGCGCTCTAGATCCATGACCCTGGGCAATTTGGAAGTTTGTGCATTGACAATGTGTACAACAGCCGCATTGTCGCACCAGAAATGCACCACCGAATTAGCCCACTGTTCGCCCCATAGCATCAAAGCCCCCAGAATGGGAAAAAATTCCAGGTATGTGAGATCCCGCAGGCGACCTGTGCCTGCCCATGCCGGTGGCCACCCACCATAGGCCCACTTCCCATTGAAGTACATCCCATAACCCAGGGATCCTGAGGCATCAGACTGGATCTGGAAATTGGGGGATGCCAGGAGGTCAGACCTCCAAAATGAGACCCCATTGAACTCCCTCAGGAATTGCAACCAGACGAACATGTCTGCCCTGATACCCCGGGTGAGCCTGACTCTATGGTGGGGCCTGGATAACCCTGCCATGGCGTCGCATAAGCGCCGGGCAAAAGCCCTGCCCGGTGCGACCACCCTGCAAGCAAAATTAAGGTGCCCATGTAGCACCTGCAGTTCCCTCAGGGATGCCTTACGCTTGGCCAGCAATTCCGAGATAAGGGCCACTATCCTGGACACCTTATCACCCGGCAACCTAGAAGCCTGCACTACTGTGTCAATCTCAACCCCCAGGAATACTAGCTTGGTCGATGGGCCCTCGGTCTTTTCGGGCGCTAAAGGGACACCAAGTTCCTCCATTAGCGTCTGAAATGTGTTGAGGAGACGTGCGCACGTGTCCCAGCCCCGTTCACCCCCGAATAAAAAGTCATCCAGGTAATGGGCTACAGACCGGGACCCTGACCTGCGGACGAAAGCCCACTCTAGGAAGGTACTAAAACGCTCGAAAGCCGAGCATGATATGGAGCAACCAAAAGGCATGGCCTTATCAAAATAATATTCCCCCTTAAATTTAAAAACCCAGCAACTCAAAGTCGCCCGGGTGCACTGGCAAGAGGCGAAAAGCTGACTTAATGTCACACTTGGCCAGCAGGGCACCCGGGCCACACGAGCGTACCATGCGCAGCGCATGGTCAAACGATGTATACCTGACTGAACAAAGGTCATCAGGGATAGCATCATTGACCGATCGGCCGGCTGGGTAGGACAAATGATGAATAAGGCGAAACTCACCTAGGGACTTTTTGGGGACCAAACCCAATGGCGAGACCTTAAGATTGGGAAACGGGGGTGCGGGGAAAGGTCCAGCGACCCTGCCCGCGTCTAACTCCTTTTTAATGCTGGCCGCAGCCACCTCCTCCCTACCTCTGAGGGATAAAAGGTTGGGAGCATCCTGAGGGGACCTATCACCCATAAAAGGGATACGAAATCCCTGCTTAAAACCTTGAAGGAGATACTCCCCGTCCTCCCCCTTCGGGTATGATGCGAGCCAGTGCTCCAGCATGTCCACCTTAATTGGGGAGGGGGCCTTTTGGAGAACTAGCTCCATCCGTGGCAGCCTTGCCAGCCCACTGTCCACCCCTCCCTCTGCCTCGCGCCCCCCCAGGCCTGGGACAAGCAGAGGCTGCGTGGGGGCCAGAACATGTGGGACACTCATGCTTATACCTGCAGTTCTTTCGATTGCAGGAACCATTTGACGAGAAAGTCCAGCACAGCAGGCGGGCTGGAACCCCCTGCCCCGCCGCCTGGCGGGTAACCTGCGCTGGAGCCGCTCGCTGGACCGCATGTCCGCAATGGTATCTATCCTCCGGGGCAGGGCGTGTGGGTGTCATATACAAAAGCCAGAGCCTCTGGCACGGCTCATCCCATCTCATCTCGGGGTGGAGGGGAATCCTCATACGGAATTCCTCGTCATATGCTAGCCATGAGGGGCCCGGGAAATCAACCATCGCCCTATATATGTTGTCCAAATATTGGACCATGGGAATAGCTAAATCCGGCCGCGCCCTCAAATATACCGCCATGTATATTAAATAAGCGGGGAGCCAGTTGGCCCAGGTACGCGGCGGCTTACGGCGGCGTGCCTGCTCCTTGTCCTTCTCATCCTGACCCTCCCTTTCTTCCTTGGTGGGCTCTCTGTTCAGGAGTGAGAAGATATCTACGTACTCCCCTCGCCATATCTTTTCCCTAGTAGCCTGTGCCAGGTGATCACCCAATGACAAGGAATACCCTGCCGTCGGCAAAGCCGAAAAGGGGACAGCCGGCCTGGTAAAAGGGGCCTGAGCTAACCCAGCCACCCCCAGAACATTCCCTGCAGTGTAAGGACCAATGCCCACCCCAGTGCCCAAGGTGGCAGTCGTCGTTGCCGGGTGGGTAGCCGACAGCGTGGCCCCCGCACCACCCGCGCGAGGCCAAGGCCATTGAAAGGCCCCCCCCAGATTGGGAATGTGTGTGGATGTACTCGCTTGCACCGTATACTCACATGCTGCACCCCCGCGGGCCGCCCCCACCGGGGGTTCCGGCCCACCGGGGGCGTCGGAGCTCACGACCGACGTAGAGCTCATCACCGGGGCTTGACCCGCACCTGGTTGCTGGCTGGGGAGCTGCGAGGCAGTGGCCGAAACCGCGCCACGCGCCTGCAGCAGCTCGACCCTCCCCGCCGGCTGTTGTCCTCCTGCCGACAGCGCCTCAAAAGGAACCCCGAAGGGGGCGCCCGCCTGACTGGCCCGAGCCAACGACGCCTCTAGGGCCGCAATACGGGCCAGCAAGGTGTCCACGTTGACCATGGGCAAAGGGCCGGCCGGCCCACCTGGTCCAGGCGTGGGTACAGGACCCTGTACCCCGGGACCCACATATGGCCATTGGCCAGCACCGAAGCCCGGCAGGGTTGGTGGAGAAACCTGCCAAGGCAGGGGGCCGCACCACCCCCCAAGGCTAGAGGGCCCAGGGAGAGGCTGCGGCCCAAGAGGAGTAGGCCCGACAGAGTGGGCCGGAGCAGGAGCGGTGTCCACCGCTCGTGGGCCGCGGGCCGGAACCCCCTCCGCGCCCGCACTCTGATCGCCCACTCCGGGCCAAGGGGCAATAGACCCCATTCCGCCGGCCCCGGCCGGGGCTGGCAAAGGTGGCTGCTGAGGAGGCGGCACCGCGGTCCTCCGACCTGGGTTGCGCCTCCTAACAGCGCGAGCTGAACTCGAAGCTGCCTTCTTCTTCGAAGGCATCTCCACTGAAGCAAAAAGGGAAGCCGGCAAGGCAGAATCGCTACCAAAAGGCTTCCCGGTAAGGTAACGAGCGACGGAGCCACAGGGGAAAAAACTTCTCCGCTCCGTCGCTGAGGTAAAATGGCAGCTCGGCTGCCTCGTGGCCACCCCTTTTATAAGGGAGCTGGCCACGCCCCTAACTACCCGGATTCTCTGTCCTGTGGGGGGGGCCCCGCAAAGGGCGCGGCGGCCATTTTGGTGCTGCGCTTGCATTCTCTTATCACACTATTTACTTTTTTTTCAAGGACACGGTCGCACATGACAATGAGTTAGAATTCCAGAGAAACCTGGCTTGTACATGTAACTGGTTTGTTCTGCCCCACTAATGTGATAACATTGGTCTAGTACAGGATGGCGTACCTTTGGCATGCTAGGAATCCTAGAATCCCCAGCCTGTATCACCAGTGATAAAGGACTATGGGAGTTGTGGAATGAGTACAGATGGAGTTATCTGCCAAAGATGAAAAAAGGCAGCATTGGCTACAGCAGATACTGTATATGCTTCTCTAATGAGACAACTGGGTCTTAGATAATGCCCAGATGCTTAACTAGATCTTTCAAGGGAGTGTGACCCCATCAAAATTTGCATCCAACCTATCAGCAGGGCCACCCAACAATAGGATCTCTGTCTTGAGAGGATTCAGCTGCAGCCTGTAAGGTCTCATCCAGCTTACTATCACAGCTAAAAAGCAGTCTAAGGTCCAGATAGTCTCCTCAGCTGAAGATGTGAAGCAGGGGTTCCCAATCTATGGCCCGCCCATGACGCCATTCCAACTGGTCCATTGCCATCTCCCCTGCACCCCAAAGTAGAAGCCGGCACATTTACATCAGCCATAAAACATGGCTGCACCTGTGCAAATGCACCCGCGGCTGATGTAAATATGGAAGTGGACACATTTACATCAGCTGTAAATGCACTCGCTTCTGCTTGGGGGGGGGGGGGGCTGGTCCAGCCTGCGCCGCTGTTCCAGGAGTGTGGTCAGACCCACGGCGCAAAAAGGTTGTGACAAAAAAATACGAGTTGCGTATCATCAGCATACTTTGCATCCCAAATCTCTCCATGCACCCCAACTGAAATGGATCCAGATTATTGGCATCATCCAAGAATACCTGCAACTGGTCCACCATCACCCTCTCAATTATCTTCCCCATAAATGGAATATTGGTTATTAGCCTAAAGTTGTTCAAATTGCCTATCATTGAGTTTTTTTTAAAAAAAGAATCAGACATACAATGGTCTCTTTCAAACAGAAAAGCATATAACCTTCCTGTAGAGATGAACTGATTACCTGTGTGGCCCATTTTGTTATTTGGGCTGGTTTTAAGAGCCAAGATGGGCAAGGGTCCAAAAGTGAGATTTTGCAATGTGTCAGAACCTGGTCAAGGTCATCAGGTGTCAAATTTACCCAAGGAAACTAGACTCATAAAGAAACATTTCATCAGTGAATGTATGCAAGTCTTCACTTGCTGAACACAATTATCTGTAAAAATTGCCTAGATAATTCTTCAAGTTTCCACCCCAGCACCTCCAGAGATAAGCTGCCTTTATATTCCTTGTTAACATTTCCCAAGAAACCACCTACTTTCTAGAGCAAAGGTTGTGATTGTTGTTTCTTTTCTCTTCTTCTGTTTTCTTCCCTGTGCTGGGCAACTCAAAATATTTCTTCCTTTGGCTGAGAAACATAACAACAGCAGATTAAATGATCAAGAGTTGGCTGGGATTATTGTGTTCTTGCTGAATGTCTGTCACTTCCTTGCTTCTGTTTACAACTGTTTCGTACACCTTTGCAGACATTCAGTGTTTCAAGCACTGAATACATTGGAGGGAAATAGAACTGCAATACAGTATTAGGTTTGTACATTGGGGTGCAATTCTGCTTCAGGGACTTGTATGGACCCTGGGCTGCTTCCTCTGCATTCCCTGTACAAAGCACCAAATGAGATGGAGGGCTGAAGATACCTCTTCCTGGCTTCCTAAATAACCTTTTACCCCAACTGGACATCCAAGGAAGGATATCTCTGCTGAGATCTCTGTGGAATGAGAGCGGCTTTTTCACCCTACTCATTCAATAGCCCTTGATCTTAGCAGGGAGAAAGTGGATGCTTAAAGGGAAGTTAGTGGGGGCTGATGACTCTGATTTCATGGGGAGGAAGGTGTTTGCGTGAATCTGCTCTGGGTTTTAGTCTAAACATTAAAGATGCTAACTGAGGTTCTGAACCTTGTTTAGCAATTCACATAGCTCCCAGAAAAGCATCACTAATCACTAAAATCCAGAGTATATTCACTGCTCCTACAGCGCCTTACTGGATGAATTATTTGTGAGTGCATGTGTACATGGATATACAGAGGGCCTCAAAAATGTATACACATTTTAAGAGATTTTATCTATGTCTTTGAAGTTGAATTGAATTATGGCAGCAATGTGTAGCATGACATTGAGTCAAAAGAATAAATGCTAGCATCACCATGTGACAGGCATAATAGCCAAAGAAAATATCGAAAGCACAGTTGTTTTAGGAGTGCAAGACCATTTTGAAGAGGTGCAGTTGATATTCCACCACATTCTCCTTACTTACTTAACCCCTTTGAGGATATGGACAAGGTGTGCCTTCACAGCCAGTCCATCTGGCATGGCCTCTTCCACCTTCACGACCTTTGGGAATCAGAGTTCCTCTGCTCATTTTGCCGTTGGGCCCAATATGATGGTTTCCAGTGGCATTTCCTCCACTTAGGGTAACCACCGCCCCACCTAAAGGGCCTCATCCATCCATTGCAATCCCGGTGTTAAATCCTGTATGTCGTGCTTCATATGCGCCATGGGTGATGGCTCCAAGATCATAGTGTGTGGGTCACTTCATGGCAAGATGAGATCTACTTTAAACAAATTCACGCCAGTGACATTTTTCCTGCTTCAGGAAAAAAATGCATTCTCAGATACGGGTTGCAGTCAACGCCGACTTAACCCCTTTACTTCTACGTATGGGGGACCTTAAAGGATGTAGTGTACTATAGAAAACTGGCTATGCTGGCAGTACTTTGGGAAGGAATTGAAATGGCATGTGGACATTTTGGTCAACATTGCTCAAACAATAGTTCACTGTAATCAGAAGAGTATGGATGGTGATGGTAACCACTTTGAGCAACTCTTATAATTGCAGAAGTCAAATGTTACTTGTATTAATCTTTTGTTATCAGTATATATTGAGTACTACAATTTTAATATATCTTTACCTTTTCTTAAAATCTGTATATATTTTTGGCACCCTCTGTCTGTGTGCATTGCTGCAGAACTCTACTTTCTTCCAAACTAAAAGTCAGAAAAAAGATCTGCACACCTGCTGTACCTATGTATATGATTGATATTATACAGAGGCTCTGTGCATGCAAATGGAAATTCTTTAAAAAGCAGGGCTTGCGTCTGTAGAGTCAGCCATGTACATGTGGTTTATGCATGTGATGGGTTTATGCAGGCAGTGTGTGGAATAAGTATAAGCTAAGAATGTGAAGCCCTGATGCTGTATTGCAGTTTCTCAAAGAAGAGTTGCTGACGCAACCTGCCAAAAATAAAATCACTGATCTTTGCACATTGTATTGTCTTGAGCATGAGAACAAAGCACAGACACCACTTCCTCCGTCAGAATTTTCACAAATTATGCACAATGTCTCTTTACAAAATATAATTTGTTTTCCCTTTGTGAAGCAAAGAACACACACAAAAGAAGCACAAAACAGTGGCCCGGTTTATCAAATGGACACAAACAACAAGCCCCTTCAGTAATTCTAACATTTGATAAGCTCAACCCGCCAGTCTGGGCAGGTTATTCTGCAATGGTAATAGAGTAAGACCATATTGCCAGCGACTCAACACTGAGGGTCAGGAGGTGGTTAGCTAACCTGACAACCCTAATGACTAGCAGCCTTGTTGAAGTCTACAGGGAAGGGTGATAGCCCCCAAGTGGATTAAATCCCACTTGAATCCATCTTGATGGAGGGCAGCAACTTAATCAATACTGTCCTGGGGCTAAGGAAAACTTTGTGTGCCAAAAGGGCTCAGGACCAGAAAGTGACTCACGCGGAGTTGGATCAGTAGTATGGGTGTCACGTTTCAATGTGAAAGGCAGATGAAAGGCCACTGCATTATATCCACAGGATCGCCATGATGATCGGCAATATTTGGAATCAGATTCAGCACAAGAAGAAGAAGCTTAACCAACAGGGAAGAAACTGTCCCAGGTATGAACAATTTAAGCAGGGTACAGAATCTGCACAAAAATCTCAGAAAGTATTATACCTCCTCTATTTCTAGTGGTGCATGAGAATTAGACAAGAGAATGATTCCTAATATGCGTGGGTGAATATGCCTCTGTTCTTTCCCTTATATTTCTTTTTTGCACACAAGACATCTGGAAAAAAATATAATACATTCTGGGTAACCAGCGGAGAGTAGTAGTGGCTCAGCTATCCTTTACCGGATCTTATCCCTTAGTTGGTTGCTGGTGGTGGAAACTGGTGACTCTGAGTTAATTGAAGTAATGGTTCAGCTTTGGGTCACCGCCGCGTCTCTCCCGAGCCCACGCCACCAGCCTCGGATGAGAGATGCGGCTCACCTGGAGCCACTGACCTCCTCCTCCTGGCCCTGCCCACCGTGAGGATTTGAAAGGCCGGGGCCCAGAGCCGCCGGAGCTGCCATCATGAGGGTCCCTGCTGCATCTCTCCTGGGCCTATGCCACTGGCCTGGGATGGGAGAAGCGGCTCACCTGGAGCCACTGACCTCCTCATCCTGGCCCTGCCCACTGTGAGGACTTGAAAGGCCAGGGCCGCCAGAGCCACTGGAGCTGCCTCCATGAAGGTCCCTGCTGTGTCTCTCCTGGGTCCATACCACTGGCCCAGGATGGGAAACGTGACTCACCTGGAGCCACTGACCTCCTCATCCTGGCCCCGCCCACCGCAAGCACTTGAAAGGCCAGGGCCACCAGAGCTGCCGCCCCAAGGGTCCCTGCCGCATCTCTCCTGAACCCATACCACCGGCCCGGGATGGGAGACATGGCTCACCTGGAGCCACCAACCTCCTCCTCCTGGCCCCACCCACTGTGAGGACTTGAAAGGCCAGGGCCGCCGGAGCTGCCGGAGCTGCCGCTGTGAGGGTCCCCGCTGTGTCTCTCCCAGGCCCACGCCACCTGCCTGGGATAGAGCCACCAACCTGGAGCCACCGACCTCATCCTCCTGGACCCGCCCACCACAAGGACTTGAGAAGTTGGGGCAGCCACCAACTTTGCCGTCCTTTCTGACTTCACCTTCCCAACCCCGTCCACTGGGAGAGCTTGGAAGGAAGCTGGGGATTTTTCAGTCAGTTATGTTTTGCTTTTATTGCATTTTTTAATTGCTGTTATAATATGATGTACTGTTATGTAATTTTGTATTTTGCACGTGTAAATTGTATTATTGTCTATAATCCTGTATTATTGTATTTCTGTATATTCTTAAATACTGTGAACTGCTTTGGGTCATTCACAAAACAAGGAAAGTGGTATATAAAAATACATTCAAATTCAAATTAATGCAAACTTCTTACATCATTTGAGACTGAAGGGAATGACCTAGCAGCAAATTGTGTGGTTGAGTTCTGTTATTGTTCTCCATAAGGTAAGGGGGTGATGATGTCCCCCCCCCATTCCTTATGGCATACTCCAATTTAAAGCTACCTCTTGGGCTTTTAAATATTTGCAGGGCAGCTTCCTCAGGCTGCTGCAAGGATGAGCAAGATGATCTGACAAGCAAGATAATGCACTGATATGTATCCATTACGCCAGCAGCGTTCTGTAGAAAGGTTATATATCTGGCATTCCTGACAGCAAATGTCAAACAAACGCAAGTCAAAATGCCTTTCAAAAAAGAAGGGGGAACCCCTACAGCAGGGGTGTCCAAACTATGGCCTGTGGGCCAGATCTGGCCCCTGATGCCAATTCATCTGACTCGCAAAGCCCTTATTGCTCCCAGAAACAGAAGTAAAATGTGCCCGTACATTTTTCTTCCGCTTCCGGGAGCAACGAGGGCTTTGTGGGCTGGATGAATTGGCATCAGTGGCCAGATCCAGCCCACAGCCCATAGTGATTGGTCCCCTGAACCACATGACCGGCCTGCAGCCCAAAAGGTTTGGGCACGCCTGCCCTACAGTAATCCAGATGCTTTAGTGAATTGTGGACATATTCCTCGTCTCCTGTCTGCTTTTCAGATTAAAGCATTGTAACAACAGGCATTTGTCTGTTTTATGACTTATTTTTGCAGGGAGACCTTTTCCCCTGCCCAGCAAATAAAGAGGATCATTGTTTGAAAGTGATATAAAAAGCCATATTCTGGAGAATTTCTAAGAATTCACAGTCAGAAGCAGGTGAGCTATTTTTTTTGCACCCTTCTGGTATTCAAAATACAGCTGCAATGTTAGAGAGCAGAGTTGTATTACCAACTTCCTTTTTTAATCTGGGCTTTGGGGATGTGGTTGCGAAGGGATACCTTTAGCATTGATATTTCCATGGCTCTTATGGCTCTTGATAGTTCTTTCTTGGCCTCTGTTAATGACCATGTTTCATTCCCATAGAGAAACGCAGGTAGTACTGTCAAATTAAAAAGGTTGGCATGTTGTTTCTTGCCGAGTTTCTCATTTAGCAAGATTTCTTTCTTCTGGTTAGTTCTGCTCTCTGAATGTTGTTCATCCCAATCAGATGGCCGAGATAGATGTAGTGGTTAACCTGTTCAATGAGCTCATTCTGGACTTTTATTTGGGGGGTTTTGCTGGTTGCATCAGAAAGGCTGAAGGAAGCTTCTTTTAGTGGAAACCTTGGGTGCATACCTGTCAACCTTCCCGGATTGGCCGGGATTTCCCGTTTTTCGCCGCCGATTTGCGCCATTTCCCGCCCAGAGCTGGCAAAACCCCGGAATTTGGCAGCGGGGGAAAAGAGGTACTGTGCATCCCTTCTGTGCAAGTCGCCTTCTACACATGCGTAGAAGGTTATGCATGCGTAGAAGGGTTCTACGCAAGCGTAAAAGGGTTCTACGCAAGCGTAAAAGCCTTCTACCCATTCGTAGAAGGCGACTTGCACAGAACCGTTCTGCGCAGGTCCCGGATTGTCTGGAGCCACGGTTGAAAGGTATGCTTGAGTGAGATCACACATGGAAATAGATTGCAATTTGAACCAGACCGGTACACTGTTTCCCATTGATCACACAGAATATGGTGAAACGCATTGCAGTCCAACTCCGACCTGTGCTTCTACTTTTGGGTGCTGAGCTGAAGCAATTCTCAAACAGACAGAAAGGTCACTTCCAGAGTAATTGCTCCTGTTAACGTGATGCTTTCTGGCATGATCAGGGAACTGGAAACTGCACTCTGTGAGCAAAAACTGAAGGAAGATCAAAAAAGACTTTGATAGGCTGAAACCAACAGAATTAAATTTAACAGAGATAAAGGCAAAGTTTTACACCTAGGGAGGAAACCCCCAGATGCACAGTGGTATTACTTGGCTGTTGTGTTCTAAAGCATGTGCCTTTAAACAATGTATCTATCCATGTGTATCCAATGTAACCTTTTCCATGTGTAACATGGTAACCTCAGCTGCATCACTGTAACCCTAATAGGACGCGAGCTAGTGACCACTAGATGGCAATAGCGAGCGTCCAAGCTCATTGGTCCACGACTCACCTAAGAGCAACAGCGCGGGAAGATTCCCGCCACCACCTTCACCTGGACAAGAAGGGCGTGACCTGAAATGACGTCACGCGGACAGTAGCCAATAGACTGTCAAGGAGCCACATTCAAATGTATAGCCACTGTATATATTGAGCTGTTCGTCCGCCATTACCTCATGTTCCCTCTGACCAGCATGTAATAAAGTTGTGCTAAGCCAGCTCTTCGGCTGTCCTGGTGTCTTTGGTCCCATACACTAAATTGGCGATGAAGGTGGGATCATGGCTGCCCACGGGACCAAGACATACGCCGGTTTCGACATCAAGAAACCGCAAGACTGGGAACTTTTCGAAATGGACTTCCAAGGCGCGCTGGTGGAGTTCGAGGTGACGGACGAGGCAAAGAAGAGAGCCATCCTCACCAGAATGCTCGGGCATGACGGCAAGAGGGTATTGATTGACCTCATCGCACCCAAAAAGGCGGCTGAATTCAAGGCGAAAGAGCTCCTGAAGGTGCTGCGAGACCATTTCCGGCCCTTGGTAACGATGTTTCCCGCTCGGAGCGCGTTTTGGAGGCGAGTCCAAGCGCCTGGTGAGTTGGTCGCCGCCTTCGTAGCGGCCCTGCGTCTGGCTGCCGGCCCATGCAAATGGGAGAACTTGGAAGTCACCCTCAGGGACTGCATGCTATGCGGCCTGAAGGATGCCGAGATCCAGCACACGCTGATGAATCAGGAGCCGCCCCCCCACATTGCAGGAGGTCCTGAAAGCGGCACAGGCCGCGGAAGCCACGAAGGCCGGGGTACAAGAGCTCCAGGACTGGCGTCCGAAGGCCGACAAAGCAGAGAGTTCGGTGCATGCAGCCCGGCGAATTTTGAAATCGTCCGCCGAAAGCAGCGACGACGAGGACGTCCGGAGGGTCCGGAAGGAGGGCCGGCGCTGCGACGGCTGCGGGGCGGCTCACGACCGCGCCAGGTGTCCCTTCAGAAAAGCCGAGTGCCACAACTGTGGACGACGCGGGCACATCGCCAAAGTATGCAGGCAACGGCGCAAGGACCGGAGGAGCTCGCCCGACCGCGCGGCGAGGCCAGACCGCTCGACGAGAATCAAGGATGGCGCCCGGCCCACGAGGAAGCAGGACGGCGTGGGCCGCATCTCCGACGACAGCGACGCCGACGCCCCAGTTTTCAGCGTGTCCATGGGACACCCCCGTTTCTTTGTTGAGGTACTGGTGCAAGGGGCCCCTGTTAGGATGGAGATTGACTCTGGCTCCTCATACTCTATCATTTCCCAGAGGGAGTTTTTGAGAATCGCCCCCCGCGTGCGGCCCAAGCTCAAAGCGTTGAGGTCCACGCTTCGGGACGTGCAAGGGAACAGTATCCCGGTGTTGGGGGTTGGGAAATTCCAGGTCCAGTATAAGTGGCACGCCGCGGAACTCCCCCTAGTCGTTCTTAAGGGGGGTAATTGCAGCCTCCTCGGGACTCAATGGTTTCAGCCCCTGGGTCTGTTCATTGGGGGGGGGGTGCACGCCGTTGGGTCCGACCCGATACAGGAGGTGTGCGACGCGCACCCCGAAGTCTTCAAAAAGGGACTTGGGAAATTCAATGGACCCCCAGTAACTTTCGACCTGGACCCGGAGGTCCGCCCAATAAGACTCAAACCGTGCAGAGTGCCTTTTGCACTAAAGGACAAAATAGAGGCGGAACTGGACAAATTAGTGGGCCAGGGGATTCTTGTTCCTGTTGATTCTGCGGAGTGGGAAACTCCAATTGTCACGGCATTGAAGGCCAATGGGGAGGTTCGCATTTGCGCCGATTATAAGTGCACCATTAATAAGGCAATCCGCCCTAATGCATATCCGGTGCCGGTGGTCAGCCATTTGCTAGCCAGGTTACATGGGGGAAAGTGTTTCGCTAAACTCGACCTGGCACAGGCCTATCAGCAACTCATGGTAACCCCTGCCGCAGCTGCTGCACAGACCATAGTCACGCATAAGGGGGCGTTCCAGGTGGCGCGCCTCCAATTCGGCGTGAACTCGGCGCCTGGGATTTTCCAGTCGCTCGTGGAATGCCTCCTCAAAGGGCTGGACGGCGTTTTGCCATATTTTGATGATGTTTTGATAACAGGGGGAAGTGAGGTTGAGTTGGCTGAAAGGCTAAACAAGGTCCTGGCGGCATTCGAACAGGCGGGGTTGAGGTTGCGAAAAGACAAATGCGTTTTCTTCGCGAAGGAGGTTGAGTTCTTAGGGTTCCGAGTAACACCCGAGGGGATCAAACCGTCCAAATCCAAGGTGGCCGCCATCAAGAAAGCCCCTCGCCCCACGTCCAAGCCCGAGTTGCAGTCGTTCCTAGGGCTCTTAAATTTCTACCACTCCTTCCTTCCACGGAAGGCTGCGGTGGCTGAGCCACTTCACAAGTTGCTCAAGAAAGATGCGGCATGGAAGTGGGGCGATGACCAGGAGAGGGCATTCACAGAACTGAAACAACTCCTGGCGTCTGACCCATTTCGACCCCAAACGGCCGGTGGTACTGATCTGTGATGCATCCCCGGTGGGGGTGGGGGCAGTGTTATGCCACGTGTTGGAAAACGGGAGGGAGGCCCCAATAGCGTTTTACTCCAGGTCCCTGTCCCAAGCGGAGAGGAATTACGCCCAGACAGACAGGGAAGCGCTGGCGATAATTGCAGGGACCAAAAAAATTCACGATTTTCTTTATGGCCGCCCTTTCACCATCGTGACCGACCACAAGCCCCTGCTAGGCATTTTTACCGCAGACAAGCCCACGCCACAGATCCTGTCCCCGAGGATGCTTAGGTGGGCCATTTTTCTCAACGCCTACCAGCACGCGTTGGTGTACCGGCCCGGGAGAGAAATCAGCCATGCGGACGCCCTGTCGAGGTCCCCCCTCCCCCAGACACACAGCCACGTGGGGGGGGAGGAGCCGGACCGCCAGGTGCTCATGATAGAAGTCTTAGATTCGCCCCCCATAGTACCCGCCGATATCGCTAAAGTGACAAGCAGAGACAAGACGTTGGTGGCGGTTAGCTCCTGGGTACAGAAAGGGTGGCCAGCGTCATCCCCAGCGGAAGAATTCGCCCCATTTTTCAGGAAAAAGTTGGAGCTGTCCCTAGAGAGGGGGTGTCTCTTGTGGGGGCAGCGGGTGGTGATCCCCACATCCCTTTGGCCGTGGGTGCTTAAACTGCTGCACGTCAGCCACCCCGGAATTGTGCGCTCCAAAGCGCTGGCCCGTAGTTACTTTTGGTGGCCCCAGTTAGACGCCGACATCGAGCACATGGTCGGCACTTGCGAGAGTTGCCAATGCTCCAGACCGGAGGAGGCCCGTCTTCCCCACAGGGAGTGGGACGCGGCTAAGGGGCCGTGGTCCCGGATACACATAGATTTTGCGGGCCCGTTCCGGGGAACTCTGTTTCTCCTTGTTGTGGACGCTTTCTCTAAGTGGTTGGAGGTCATCCCAGTCACGAGCACCTCCTCGGCCGCGACAATTAAGCATTTGCGGAGAATTTTTTCCACGTTCGGCATACCCGACACTCTAATTAGCGATAACGCTAGTTGCTTCACGTCCGCTGAGTTCAGGGCATTCACGGAGATTAACGCCATCCGGCACATCACCTCTGCCCCTTTCCATCCGGCCACCAATGGCCAAGTGGAGCGCCTCGTCCGCACCACGAAGGACGCGCTGCGGCGCATGGGCCCCGGAACCTCAACCTGCAAGTGTGTCAGTTTCTGCTAGGGTACAGGGTGACCCCGTTGGCATCAGGATACTCCCCCGCGGAGCTCTTAATGCGCAGGAAACTGACCACCATTCTCACTAGGCTAGACCCCATGAGAGTAGAAGACAAGGGGAGGAACATTGGGCTAGAGGCCACAAAGAGTTTTAGCGTAGGCGCCCCCGTGCACTGCAGGAACTACGCCAGCGCGGGGCCAGCCTGGGTACCGGGGGTGGTCGTGGAGCAGACCGGTCCCGTGTCGTACCGCGTGGAGACCAACACAGGTCTACTCTGGCGGCGGCACGCGGACCAGCTACGGAACCGGGTCCCAGGAAAGCAGGGCGCTGAAAGCACGGAGCCGAATTCAGCGTTAGGGTTCTCCCCCACCCGTTTAGCCCAAGGGGGAGGAGAGGGGGGCCCAGAGTCCCCACCAAGGGGGGAGGAGAAGGAATTTGTCCTCGTAGATATCCCGCGGGATCCCCCAGCAGAGTTTAATTTTGAGTTACAGAACCGGGGGGTTTTTTCGGAGTGGTCCCCCACCCATCCAAGCGAGAAGAGGGGTTTTACGTTAGCCCCTGGTGCCCCCGGTTCACCCACAACAGAATCTACCCTTTCCCCTAAAGCTGCAAAACCGCAGCAAGCCACTAACGAGTCTCCCTCTCCCATTACAGGACAAGGGTCCAGGGAACAAGGAAGCGGTAGCGGCCCCCGGGGGGACCAACCCACATCGCGGCCCAAACGCGAGTGCAAGAAACCATCTTGGTTAAGAGACTTCGTCTCATCCTAGGGGGGAGGGATGTTGTGTTCTAAAGCATGTGCCTTTAAACAATGTATCTATCCATGTGTATCCAATGTAACCTTTTCCATGTGTAACATGGTAACCTCAGCTGCATCACTGTAACCCTAATAGGACGCGAGCTAGTGACCACTAGATGGCAATAGCGAGCGTCCAAGCTCATTGGTCCACGACTCACCTAAGAGCAACAGCGCGGGAAGATTCCCGCCACCACCTTCACCTGGACAAGAAGGGCGTGACCTGAAATGACGTCACGCGGACAGTAGCCAATAGACTGTCAAGGAGCCACATTCAAATGTATAGCCACTGTATATATTGAGCTGTTCGTCCGCCACTACCTCATGTTCCCTCTGACCAGCATGTAATAAAGTTGTGCTAAGCCAGCTCTTCGGCTGTCCTGGTGTCTTTGGTCCCATACACTAAATTGGCTCAGTGATACTATGAGTGAGGAGGATTGGGATTATTGTAGATCATAAACTGAATGTGAGTCAATCATGTGATTCGGCTGCAGAAAAGGCCAACACTGTTTTAGGCTGTATTAACAGAAGTATAGTCTCCATAACCTGTGAGGTACTAGTCCCCCTCTATTCAGCACCAGTTAGACCACATCTAAAGTACTATGTCCAATTCTGGACACTGCACTGTAAGAAAGATGCAAACAAACTAGAGCAGGTACAGAGAAGGGCAACAAGGATGATCAGGGGACTGGAAACCAAGCCACGTGAGAAAAGACTGAAGGAACCCAACATGTTTAGCCGTGAGAAAAGGAGATTGAGAGGGAGGACATGATGGCACTTTTCAAATACTTGAAAGATAGTCATAAAGAGGAAGGACAGGATCTATTCTCAGTTATCCCACAGTGGAAGACATGTAGTCATGGGCTGAAATGACAGAAAGCCAGATATGGCTGAATATCAGGGGAATCTTTTTTAACTGTTAGAGCAGTATGACATTGCAGGCGCACCCCCCAATAAAGGACTCAGACACTGATGAAAGTGGATAACGGCATTGGGCCACATTTATTGATTCATGCCCTAGTCCGAATTATAAATTTCTTTTGGTAATTGACCAATTATAATTCTTAAGGCAAGCAGGCCGAAGTAACACTGGTAAGGTACCACCCAAAATTGCCAACGGCAATTGTTACAATGCATCTATTTGTATCAATTTGTTTGTTGACAACAAACAAATTGTTGACCGTAGTCAATATCTAACTAATGACCCCACCCTCTGACGCGTATCCGTGAAATCACGGGGTGATGCATGCTGTCTAGCTGTAGCCATCACCCCGTCGGCTGGTTCGTCGTTGACCGGACAACGTTTAACCAACTTATGCCTGTCTAGTGTTGTCCAGTCAATTGCGAACCTGCCGGATACCTGTGGGTCATAAATGTTTACCTTACCAGTGCTACCCGCCACACGGGGAGGCTTCCCAAAAGGCTCACCGCCCCCCCCAAGACCGTCAGCTCAGTCGACAGGCCTGCTCGCCAGTTCACTAACAAGAGGTCCATACCTCCCTGCGACAGATGGGCCCCATCCCCTGAGTAAAGCTCGTAATTTTGCAGACTGATGGCGGGGAGGCGAATGACGAGTCCTCCACCCTTGTCGAAAAGGAACCGGGCAATAGCCCCGTTCACGGAGCGTCGGCTCGGTCAAGAGCCTCGAGGCCGAATGCTCCCCTGTAAGCGTACCGCGGTATCGTGTCCGACCAATTGAGGGTTGTGGCAGGACACAGATAATGTGAGTAGGGTAGGTCACTGCAAATCGCAAGCTTCCGCGCTAGGCCAGTGACCTGTCCCAAGCCATTGCCCCCAAGGTACATAACCAGGACATCAGGCGAGTCAGCATCCCTGATGTAGAAAAGGAATGGCAACAGTTCCTGCCATAACATGCCGCGCTTACCATACCACCTGAGACGTGCGGATGCACCCGGTCCCAGTCGGGGTCCCCACTCTGTCGCCGCAGCGTAACGCGCTGCCCTGTGCAGCGTAACGCGCTGCCCTGTGCAGCGTAACGCGCTGCCCTGTGCAGCGTAACGCGCTGCCCTGTGCAGCGTAACGCGCTGCCCTGTGCACGTGGCTATGGCCCACCAGCCATACTGTCACCGGTGTAATACGACACCCAGGGTCTGTCAAGGAAAAAACGGGGAGAGAAAATTGTGGTGACTAGGCTGGTACTCACTGTGGAAGAGGGCGGACATAAAATTGAAAACATTGCGATCCCCACCTTCCCATACGGCGTATTTCAGCCCCGGAGTACCCAAAAGCAGCAGCAGTGGAGACCGCCCCTATTCTGAATGAATGGGTGCCATAACGGGCCCCCGGGAGGCCTACACTGGCAAGCGCTTTGCCTGTCACCTTCCAAAATTGAAATTTAGTAAGGGGAGACCCATCTTGGTGACAGAAAAACGGGCCATGGTGCGTGCCACGCAGTGCAATAAACTCCTGTAGGGCACCAACCGGACAGATGTCTGCCAAAGAACACCGTAGCAGTCTTACACCACTGCCTACGCCGTGCTGATCTGTTAGAGGAGCGTATCCTCAACTGAGCCCAATCATTGCAAACATAGACATCTTTGAGTTCCAGTGCCCTACGACTTGCATCCGCCTTAGACAGCATCACAAGCTCGCTGATGCGGAGCGCTCCAAAAAAGGCCACCGTTGTGGCTGCATGAAATAGGGCTGCCTCATATCTATCAAAACAGAGGCCAGGCCAGCCCCGGGCCAATTGGGTAAGAACCCCTGGGGAAATCGGGTGGCGGTCGTCCGGGCAACGCCCACGCTCCCGAACCCCCCCTCCAAAACATGTGTCACACGGAAGTCAGTTGTACTATCCGCATGACCACCTACTTTGGCCACAAAGGCCAACGCTGACAGCCTAGATGCTATGGTGCGAGGTGCAAGGCCCTGGGCATGCAGGTAAACCATGAACCGAAGTATATGGGCCACTGGGATCGGCCAGGCGTCCGGCAGCCGGGATTGGGCACAGAAAGCTCTGAAAGAATTGAATGCGTGGTGATACGCCTTACGCGTGCGTGGCGCTAGCGACATGCCAATCGCCCGGTTCACCTCTCCTTGCCAATGGTCCATATCTCGTCCGGGAGTGGCGAGGGAAATTCCTCCGCATCCAGGGCCAAGGCGCGGAACCGGGAGATCTGCAGGCGGGACAAAGCGTCAGCAATATCATTATTGACCCCCGGGACATGCCTGGCCCTGAAAATAACATTGAGGCGCAGGCTGCGCAATACAAACTGGCGCACAAAGTCCATGACCCTGGGTGATTTTGAAGTCTGTGAATTGACAATGTGGACAACGGCCGCATTGTCACACCAGAAATGGACGACCGAGTTGGCCCACTCCTCGCCCCATAGCATCAAAGCCCCCATGATAGGAAAAATTCCAGATACGTAAGATCACGCAGGCGACCCGTGCCTGCCCAGGCAGGTGGCCACCCACCATAGGCCCACTTCCCATTGAAGTACATGCCATAACCCAGGGACCCCGAGGCATCAGACTGTATCTGAAAACGAGGGGAAGCCAGGAGGTCAGACCTCCAAAATGACACCCCATTGAACTCCCTCAGGAACTGGAGCCAGATAAGCATGTCTGCCCTGACACCCCGGGTCAGTCTAACCCTATGGTGGGGCCTGGATAAGCCTGTCATGGCGTCGCACAAGCGCCGAGCAAATGCCCTGCCCGGTGCGACGACCCTGCAAGCAAAATTGAGGTGACCATGTAGCACCTGCAGTTCCTTCAGTGATGCCTTGCGTTTAGCAAGCAAGTCCGAGATAAGGGCCACTATCCGTGACACCTTATCCCCTGGTAACCTAGAAGCCTGCGCTACCGTGTCAATCTCCACCCCCAGGAAAACTAACTGGGTAGATGGGCCCTCGGTCTTTTCGGGCGCTAAAGGGACACCAAGTTCCTCCATTAGCGTCTGAAATGTGTTGAGGAGACGTGTGCACGTGTCCCAGCCCCGTTCACCCCCGAACAAAAAATCATCCAGGTAATGGGCTACAGACCGGGACCCTGACCTGCGGACGAAAGCCCACTGCAGGAATGTGCTGAAACGCTCGAAAGCCGAGCATGATATGGAACAGCCAAAAGGCATGGCCTTATCAAAATAATATCCACCCCGAAATGTGAAACCCAGCAACTCAAAATCACCCGGGTGCACCGGAAGGAGGCGAAAGGCAGACTTAATGTCGCACTTAGCCAACAGCGCACCCGGGCCACATGAGCGCACCATGCGTAGCGCTTGGTCAAACGATGTATACCTGACCGAGCAAAGGTCATCAGGTATAGCATCGTTGACCGATCGGCCGGCTGGGTAGGACAAGTGATGGATCAGGCGAAACTCGCCCGGTGACTTCTTGGGCACCAAGCCCAAGGGTGACACCTTAAGGTTGGGGAACGGGGGTGCAGGGAAAGGGCCAGCGACCCTGCCCGCATGAACCTCCTTGTAAATGCTGGCAGCAGCCACCTCCTCCCTCCCCCTAAGGGACAACAGGTCGGGAGCATCCTGAGGGGACCTATCACCCACGAAAGAAATACGGAACCCCAGTCGAAAACCCTGGAGCAGGTAAACCGCATCCTCCTCCTTCGGGTACAATGCGAGCCAACGCTCCAACATGTCCACATTAATTGGGGAGGGGGCCTTTCGGTGAACCAGCTCCCTCTGCGGCAGTCTTGCCAGCCCCTTGTCCGCCCCTCCCTCTGCCCCGCATCCCTCCAGGCCTGGGACAGGCGGAGGCCGCATGGGGGCCAGCACAAGAGGGACACTCATGCCTGCACCGGCAATTCTTCCTATTGCAGGAACCATTGGACGAGAAAGTCCAGCACAGCAGGCGGGCTGGAACCCCCTGCCCCGCCCCTGGCGGGGTATCTGTGCAGGGGCCGCTCGCTGGACCGCATATCCACAATGGCATCTCTCCCCAGGCGCAGGGCGCGTGGGCGTCATATACAGAAGCCACAGCTTCTGGCAGGGCTCATCCCACCTCATCTCGGGGTGCAGGGGAATCCGCATACGGAATTCCTCGTCGTAAGCCAACCACGACGGGCCAGGGAAGTCGACCATCGCCTGGTAAATGTTGTCCAAATACTGGACCATCGGAATTGCCAAATCTGGCTGGGCCTTGAGGTAGACCGCCATGTATATGAGGTAGGCTGGCAACCAGTTGGCCCACGTATGCGGCGGCTTACGATGACGTGCCTGCTCCTTATCCTTCTCATCTTGCCCCTCCCTCTCCTCTTTGGTGGGTTCTCTGTTAAGGAGGGAGAAGATGTCCACATACTCCCCACGCCAGATCTTCTCTTTGGTGGTTTGTGCCAAATGGTCCCCCAGGGGCAATGAATACCCCGCAGTCGGCAATGCCGACACAGGAACGGCGGGAACTGCGGGCATCTGAAAAGGAGCCTGGACCAACCCGGTCACCCCTAAAACATTCCCGACTGCATAAGGAGTACCCCCCACAACGGGGCCCTGGGTGAGAGTTGGAGTCACCGGGTGGGCCGTCAGCGGCTGAACCGCCGCACCACCCGTGCGAGGCCAAGGCCATTGAAAAACCCCACCCAACGTGGCCATGTGTGTGGGTGCACTAGATTGAACTGCATACTCACATGCTGCACCCCCATGGGCCGCCCCCACCGGGGGTTCCGGCCCACTGGGGGCGTCGGAGCTCACGACCGCAACTGAGCTCGTCGACGGGGCCTGACCAGCACCGGCCTGTTGATCGGGGAGCTGCGAGGCAGTGGCTGATGCCGGGCCACGCGCCTCAGGCAGCTCGACCTGTCCTGCCGCCTGCCGCTGCCCAGCAGACGATGGACCAACCTGCACCCCAAAAGGGGCCCCAGGGTGGTTAACCCTGGCCAGTGACGCCTCGAGGGCTGCAACGCGGGCCAGAAGGGCCTCCACGCGGCCGGTACGCGGACCTCCAGCCTCCAGCCAAGGGGGAATCAACCCCATCCCACCGGTCCCGGTGGGCTCAGGCAAAGGAGGCTGCTGTGGAGGCGCGGCCGCAGTCCTCCAACCCGGCTGGCACCTCCGCGCAGAACGAGCCGCATTCACAGTCGCCTTCTTCTTTGAGGGCATCGCAGCTAACCGATGGGAAGCCGACAAAGAAAATCAGCAGCCGAGAGGCTTCCCGGTGAAAGGCACGAGCGACGGAGGTAAGAGGGAAAAAACTTCTCCGCTCCGTCGCTTCGCAAAATGGCAGTGCGGCTGCCTCGTGGCCACCCCTTTTATAAGGGAGCTGGCCACGCCCCCTAACTACCCGGATGCCTTCGTCCGGTGGGGGGGGGGGGCCCGCAAAGAGCGCGGCAGCCATTTTGGCGCCGCGCTTGCAATAGAATCAATTACCTTGGGAGATGGTGAGCACTCTAATGCTGGAGGTGTTCAAGAGAAAACTGCCTGTCAGATTTGCTTCGATTTGGATTCCTGCATTGCATGGGAGGGTGGACTTGATGGTCTTGTAGGCCCTTCCCAACTCAGTTATTCTATGATTAGGTGCATGCCGTTGCACCCTTATAAACTTCCTTATGATTAATAAAGCTGAGAATGTAGGTTTCCTAAGAGGCCGCTGCCTGTTCTCTACCAAGAAATCCCTAGAAGGGGTCTCCGTGAACCAGAATGGACTTAACTGCACACGGTTATTATTAGGTTGGACAGGGTCACAGAAGTACATTTTCTGGGGATAATTTGCTCTCCCCCAGAAATTGAAATATACAACAATATATATTTTTAAAAAATTCCCCTAAAGTTTGCTTTGAAGCTCAGCTTTTGATTATTATTTTTTAACCTTTTATTTAAAAAAACTGTTTTTGTTAGGAGTTAAAACAAAGAAGAGCCAGAATCGCCCAAACTCTAGAGGGTGAGAAAAGTCTTATGAAGGCTCTGGATCCTTTTCAGCTACTTAATGGGGAATTGCATAACGAGTGCTGTGGGGTTGCTAGGTTTTGCCACGTTGCTGCCTCGCTGTGCCTCACTGTGTTAAATATTAAAGGGGCATGCACTTTTGGAGGTATTGTTCAAGCGCCTGGATACTGCCGAGCCAATCACCATCAGATATGGTTGCCATGGCAGCAATATCACTGTTTCATTTCATTTACAATGAAATCCAAACAGCTCTCTGCTAAATGGATCTATAAAACTGAGTCATGTAAACAGGGAGAAAACAACCCTTGATACTTCGTGGTTGCTGCTTCATGTTTCCTGGCTTTCTGTTTTTTTCAAACTAATTTGTATAACATCCATACATCCATACATACATCTATCTATCTACTACCTGTATTATCAGGTACAGTTGCTGTGTCAAGTTAGTGAATGTTTTTTTTAAAAAAAACCCTAATGGCTAGAATATAGGGGTACAATGCTTTTATGTATGTTCACTGCCCTGACTGGCCATTTTGTCAAAAGGGCAGTACACACCTACACTGCCACCATCATCACCATCACCATCACCACCACCACCACCACCACCACCACCACCACCATCAGTTCTTAGGTCCTCGGTTAGCTCTTGAATGGTTAATTTTATGCCAGTCTTTGACTGTGAATATAACAACAACAACAACAACAACAACAACAACAACAATAATAGAACTCCACTGATATTTCTGTGAGGTCTGTGTAACTTGCCATGGCTAATTTTGGCTAATTAATGAAGTGGAGAGCACATTGAAGATGTGCAGTTTAGCACATGACCAGACATGTGACCAAGACACACCCTGGCACCATTATTGATTAGATATGGTAAGTTACGCAAACCATATGCAAACATCCATGAGATTCTGGGCAATATTGTTTGGAAAAATAAATTCTTGAAACATAAATGTCTGCTGTGTTCATCTCCCAGATACTACTCTGTATATTTAATACCTTTAAGCTGTGCATGTTCTGTGCATCCATCTCTGTGCAGTGCTTATATCAGGGGTGCCCAATCTGCAGCCCATGGGCCAGATCCAGCCCGTGGTGCCAATTAATCTGGCCTGCAATGCCCTCGACGATTCCTGAAGAAGAAGTAAAACATGCATGCATGTGCGCATTTTATTTCCGCTTCCAGTGGAAGGAACCATGTGACTGGCACACTTGACCCTGTGACTGGCCTGCAGCCAAAAAAGTTTGGGAACCCCTGGTTTATATGAATACTGATTGCAGCCTCTGTGCTTGTGTTTTTGTTGTTGCTATTAAAAACAGCAATGCTGTAAGCCGAGGGCTTTGCTTGTATTCCTTGTATGCACTCAATCATACCTTTGTCAGTCCCTTAATTAAGTTAAGTGTGCCTTTAATTTGAGAATTCATTTCAAATGACCTCTCTAAAATGAATCAGGGGAGTTACAGCTAGCTGGCTGTTTTGCGTCACACTGCTAGCTTCTGGCTCGTTTCTTTTGTATGGGCAATAAAATGATTGCTACTGTTAAATGCAAAATGAATTGAAATAAAATAAAACCCACCCTCCCTTCTTTAGTTTATAGCACAAAAAACTCTCTACTGCATACACTACCTCACTGCGTGGGAACGGATGATCTCATCCAACGGCTTCATGTAGATGTTAAATAGGAGAGGAGAGAGCACCGAGCTGTGAGGCATCCCATATTGGAGGGATCTAGGACTGGATGTCTCACTCTCCAACCACACTGTCTGGGTCTGGCCCTTCAGAAATGATGAGAACCAGGACCACACGGTGCTCTGGATCCCCAGTCCCTTGAGCTGTTCCAGAAGAAGACTGTGGTGAACCCAAGTGTTTCAACTATTGCCAGCAGCAAAATGGCAAGGGGATTTTTTTGCCTTATGAAATAATTAATGGGATCACTCCGATCACTCAATAATGGTGCCTTGTGGAGTCCTGGTGACTCTCATCTCACAGGGACTGTGAATCCACTTCAAGTTTTAGTCTGAACTTTAAAAGAACTGTCCAAGTGCAGACTGAATATACAACATCACAGTCATTAGCCTCCAATGAGCAAATGAGCTGGATTCTATATCTCTCCATATTCATACAGTGTGTTGTTGTCAGCCAGCAGCCCCTGCTTAAACCTGTTGGTCTTACATTTAGACACTCTGACCCTCAGCCTATTTGTGGTCCTCCAAGTGACATACGGAAGGTCAAGTTCCTCAGCTATATCCTCCTTTAATGTTATTCATTGTCCAGTGAGGTCCTTCCTCCATCTTCTAACTTGATTTTGCTCTTGCGAACATCAAGAACATTGGCTCTTGCCTTAAAAATCTTCCTAGATCTGAGATGGCAGACTTGAAGCACGTATCTATTCAGAGGATGTTGAGGGTCATTCTCTTGCTTAGTTTTCACAGCATCTGCTGCTATTTATCTCATGTTAGGTGGAGTGATACCAACAAGACAATATATTGTCTCAGTTGGTGTAGGTTTGAGGTGCCCAGTCACTATGCACATTGTTTCATTAACAAAGATGTCAACTTACTTTGCATGTGTGGATGCACTTCATTCTGGAGCAGCATACTCTGCTGCAGAGAAGCTCAGATCCAAAGCTGATGTGCGCAGTGTGGATGATTGAGTTCCCCATTTGTAGTTTGTGAGTTTCCTGATAATGTTATTCCTTTTATTCAGGCAGTGCTGTTTAAAAGAATGTCTAGTGAAGCATCACACCAAGGTACAATATTTTGGTGCTGGACAGTGCTGTAATTGGTTCCCTTGCAATGTAACATTCATCTTAACCCTTGCCCCTCGATTTTGAAGGTTGAAAACACACACCTGAGTTTTGCTTGGATTAGGCTTCACATGGTTGATGATGTAATACTGTCCTAATTCTTCAAGTGCACAAGTATGTTTTCCAGCCACCTCATCAAAGCTTGATGTATTGTATTTCATTGTATTGTATTTATTATAATTCTATTGCTATTTTATTAATAAGGAAGCAAGAGTAATCAATTAATAAACTACTACTAGCCTAGAATAGGGGCATTAATGATATCTGCCCAGAACACTTCTGAGATGAACCAACCAGAGGGGGAGGGGGATGGGCAGATGTCCATGCAAAGTTTTTTAATTCTACAGGTTTTGGCACAACAAGATGGGAGAAGGTTGAATTATAGCATAATCAGTGTTCCTATAAGCTTCTAGGACTGAAAATAAGAATAAATTATTTTGTTTCTAGAGGTGATTCTGGGTTGCAAAAAGACTTCAAGGGCTTCTTTGTTCACCCAACCATTTTGTTTTAGCCTTCTGCAGAGCAAATGTTTGACATAATCCTTGCTATTTTTCTTTTGAAAGATGTAATTCATTTTTCAGCACCTAGACAGGGAAAATCTTGATTCACTTGACAGTATGATCAGTAGGCTCTAGGCTGGAGGAAAACCAAACACTGTTGGTTGAAAGAGCCTGAATTAGTAATATAAAATGGACTCAGTGTGGTGCTTAGTAAACAAGATGCATATGGAGAGGTTCCAGGGATTCCCTGAAATTGAGTCTAAGTACTTGCCATAAAAGCCTGTGATGGCAGTGAGGAAAGCAGGAGGATTCAAACAGGCTTTCAGACTAATCAGAGTTACATATTGTGACTGCCAAAAGGAGAAAACATGGTTTTCCAAACAAACAGCATGACCTGGTATAGATGTATAAGAGAACTGATTAGATTTTCATAATAAAACATTGATATGATCCATCACCCCCTTTTAAACTTTATAGATGTATTAAGAGAATATCTTAATTCTCTAGATGTATTAAGAGAATTTTACTCCTAGATGTATTAAGAGAATATCAACAACAATAGTCCAAGGTTTTCTTAATTTTGCATTTTTCCAAGGTTGTAGTCAAAATCCTCTTACATAGTTATATTGGCAGAAGAGAAATAGCATGTACTCTGACATTAGATTGCCTTTTTACTTGGTGTTTCCCAGACTTCAACAGGTGGACACCATTTGCCCTCTGGAATCTTCATGTTGATGGACAACTTGGAGATATCTGAAAGAAATATATACCTCTAAGGCATGTGATTAAAATGCATGTATCAAGTGCACTGAAATGACTGCTTTGAAACATACATTAATATATAAGGCAGATAAGCTCAAGCAACATCTATGATGTGAGACAAAGACATGCAAATTTTTCTTCCCTCCTTGCAAAGTTCATTTTTGCCTAAAATTGTGATTTGTATTGGTTTGTCAATATTCTAAATAAACTTGTTTTCAAAAAGAAAGGGACACAACATGACCCAGGGATAAAGCAAAATAAAAAAGATGGAATGGGATATATCAGAGAAAGTATGTACTATATTAGTAATTGTTCAAGGGAATGCTGTAATAAATGGAAGTTATCGTCTTTGACAGGCCAGTTCTCATCTTCTTTCTTTCTCACCCATTCCTGATCTCCAATAGTAACCTTAGCCTGAAAACCAAAAGGTAGAGTTTCTTCTTCTTCTGCCACATCCGAATCTGAATATTGGTGACCATCATGGTGATCAATAAGGAAATGTCCAACTGGTGTGTAACAATTGAAAGAGGAAAAACAACAACGATTGAGGCTATATTGGATCACCAACAATATTTTTATACTGATTGCAGTCATATCTTCAATAAATAATAACATCTATGTTGACTTCAAAAAGTTTATTCATAAGTTTTTTGTCTTCAAAGAGTTTATTCAAGAGTTAAAAAGTCCTCCGGATTAGAAACTTTTTTCGAATACATTCTTCATCAGAAAAATATTGACTGTAAGTACAAAAATGAAGATAATAATGTGCCAAGTATTTTGAAAAAGACTGCATAAGCCAATCGTGGTGATAAAACCCATAGTAATACATGGCTGAAACATATTAAGGTATAGAGAGGCATGGAACTTGAGATAAGTTGAGAGAGGCAAGGAATGCACTCAAACTAATAATAACTAATAATAATTATTATAATAAAAATAAATGGATATATCCCAGCAGCCTAGAATAAAGAATATATGTATTGCATGTGTAAGCATTATAACATATTTGTAAATACCTTACTCTTTCAAGACAAAAAACTTAAGAATAAACTTTTTGAAGTCAACACAGATGTTATTATTTATTGAAGATATGACTGCAATCAGTATAAAAATATTGTTGGTGACCCATTATAGCCTCAATCGGTTTTTTCCTCTTTCACTCATCATGGTGATCAGCCATGAAGACTGTCCTGAGAATATAATGCAGTGGCCTGCATTGCAGCATGACCTCTGTACCACTGATCCAGTTCCATGAGTCACTTTCTGGTCCTGAGACCTTTTGGCATGCAAAGTCCTCCTCAGCTCCAAGCCAGTATTGATGAAGCTGCTGCCCTCCATCAAGATGGATTCAAGGGGGATTTAATCCACCTGGGGACCATCACCCTTCTCTGTGGACTTTGGCAGCCAAGACTGTTAGTCCTCAGGATGATTAGGTTAGTTAATCACCGCCTGACATTTGGCGTTGAGTCGCTGGCAGTATGGTCTACTCTATTACCATACCAAGACAACCTGGCAGAGAGCATAGAGTTTATATTGTTATTGAATTGTGGACCTGGAAGTGTCTGAGTTTGGTGCCCAGGACAAACGATGCAAAATGTGCCCCAAAAGCAATTTTGCAGTTCATGATGCAACAATAATACAAAATTGCTTTGTGTCAAAATGATACAAGCGTAAAACAGGTTGGCTCATGAATAGAGGAAAGGGTGCCTGGTTTCAATTTTGGAGGAGGGGAGACAGTTCCCCATTTCTGGTGATGTGCCATCTGTGGTTGAGAGGTAGCATTTACTTACTAAGGACTTAAACCATCTGAGATGCCTTTTAATATTCTTTTTCTGAATATTCTGTCACTTCATTTTTATCCTCTCTTTTGGATACAAGAGAAGCTTATTCCTAGATAAGAGGGTATTGGTTTGCAGAGTTCATTTATGTTATATTGCCACACTTGTTTGCTTGCATAATCTTTTGTTGATCAGCCCTGTCTTTTCTGAAGCTTTAGAGCTTCCCTCAAACAGCTTGTTCTCCAAGGCTTTACATAATGCAGCTGAGAGAATTTTGGAACAGGCCAAAGGCAGATGCTCTGTCTTATGCCAGCCTCTGGAGGCTGACTCCAGCTTTCCTTTTAAATGTGGAATAAAAATCCCAGGATATTTCTGTCTTGATACCACCTTCTTTCAGAGCTTTTCCCTCTTATGTTGAGAAAACGTGGCAAGATGTTCCCAAAATAGCATCTCCATTCCCAATGTGAAAACACAGAGAAGAAAAAAAATAAAAATAAAATAAAATTGACACTGCAGCTGTACATTTTCACCACTGTACAGGAGTGCAGGACGGAAATGAGCTCCCATCTTCATCCCAGCTCCTGCCAACCTAGCAGTTCGAAAGCAAGAAATTGCAAGTAGATAAATAGGGACCACTTCGGTGGGAAGGTAACAGCGTTCCGTGCGCTCCGGTGTCTAGTCATGCCTGCCACATGACTACGGAAACGTCTGCAGAAGCAGACAGCGCTGGCTCTTCGGCTTAGAAACAGAGATGAGCACTGCACCCTAGAGTCGGATACGACTGGCTTTCGAGCAAGGGAAACCTTTACCTTTACCTACAGGAGTGACTTGGAATTACCGAAGACAGTCACCCCTGTCCTAGAACATTATACAGTAAAACCCCGACTTACAAATGCCTTGATTTACACAAAATTCGACTTACATAATGATTTTATGTTAAAACCATGTCCTGATTTACACGATTTCCTATGGGTTTGCTTTGAGTTACATAAAGATTATTTTTCCTATGGGTTTGCTTTGAGTTATGTAAAAATTCATTTCCCTATGGGTTTACTTCGATTTACATAAAAATCTCATTTTTTCGTATGGGTTTGCTTCAAGTTACGTAAAAAAATAATTTTTCCTGTGGGTTTGTTTAGAGTTACAAAAAAAAATCAATTTAAGCAAAAGCCTATGGAACTGACTTTTTTCGTAAGTAGGGGTTTTACTGTACAACATAATTTATATACAGTATTTCTATATTAAAAAAGAAATTTGCAAATGATTACTGGAGAAGGACTGAAAGACTCAATATCATTAGCCAGATACATCCATGCAATTGTTCAAAAGCACATTTTCACAGAGCATTAAGGGGCAATCAATCTGCTTGGATGGTCCCATAGATGTCGTTTCATATAATATAATGATCACTGCACTTGCTTACATATTCATTCATGACACAGTTTTCTGTGATGTAATGTCCCCCTCCCCACACATCCAGTTCTACACCCTGAAAAACTCATTCATCACTCTGTGACTACGAATGTGCCCTTGTATTGAAACAAAGTCAAGTCAAGGTCAAGGTCTCCCTTGCTTGAAAGCCTATCGTATCTGACTCTAGGGGGCGGAGCTCATCTCTGTTTACACCCAACGCGCCAGTGTTGTCTGCATCTGCAGACATTTCCATGATCATGTGGCAGGCATGACTAGACACCGGAGT
Source organism: Bradypodion ventrale (assembly GCA_035047345.1). Classification (NCBI taxonomy): domain Eukaryota; kingdom Metazoa; phylum Chordata; class Lepidosauria; order Squamata; family Chamaeleonidae; genus Bradypodion; species Bradypodion ventrale. The sequence continues at coordinate 17,687,137 of JAWDJE010000003.1, read as the reverse complement.
GCACAGAATGCTGCTGTCATGAATTTAAATGCTTCAACCATGTAAATAAGATGGTAAGTGTGTTAGTGTGAGTTAGTTAATCATTCCGGTTTGAGTTTTGAAGAAATGGAACTTGTATTGAGTTGCATTGTATTTAGGAGTCTCCATAGAGAAGTGTTGTATCACTTAGATAAGTGCCTATAGTGGTACCTTTAATTATCAAGAGAAAAATGTACCCAGAAGAACACACGTAAGTCTACACACTTGGAACTCAGGAGTTCATCCACCCAAAGAGACAGGGGGGAGGAAAATATGTCCTTGGGCATCTTTTTTAAAAAAATTTTTTTAGAAAAGGAAAATAATACCTAAAAGAAGAAAGACATCAATACATAATACAAAATAACGTAAAAGTATAAATTACAAGTAAAAATTAAAAATAAAATCACATACTTAAAAATACAATAACAGATAGTGTATATTCACTTTACCCATGTTAACTTATCATTTAATGCAAGTTGCCACATTTCTCTATACCATTCCTCTATATCTACTATAGAATTGTTCTTCCAATTTCTAGCAATACATTGTCTTGCAGTTGTCAATATTATTGTTAACAGTTCTTTGTTATGTTCTTCCATATTCATATTGTCAAATTCCATCAATAAGGCGGTACCTGACTCCAGCTTAAGGTTACTGCCCATTATTTGTGATATTTCATTTTCTATTTTAAGCCAAAAAACTTTAACCACATCGCAACTTCACCACATATGTCCATAAGTCCTTGGGCATCTTGCCAGGTCAGGATTAGGCCCATCTTGATAAGGTGTCCTTGAACAGATAAGGATCTGCCCTTGACATTCCAGTGGGGGGAAGGGTGACCCCAAGTAGATAAAGATCTATCCTTTAGATACCAGACATTCTAAAGGAGGGGGTAAGCGACACTTTAGGGTATAAAAGTGAGCCCCAGAAAGCCCCAAGATATAGCCCAAGGAAGGAGTCGTGAAGAATGTCCCAGAAAGTAGGACCATATTCCTGGAGAAGATGCTGCGCAGCGGAGAAACGAAACTTTGAGGAAGATGCAGTCTTCAGGGCCATTACCTTAGCAACTATCAACTAAGTGGAAGATGAGCTGCCAGACTTAGAATATTTTCTCACTTTGACACTTAGTAGATTTTCTGACTTTGGGACTTAGAATAAATCTTTACCTTACAGCCAGAGAGGCAGCACTTAGAAAATATTGTGTTTTTATTTTCTAGATTCAAAGTATTAGGAGACTTTGCGTACCTAGGAATAAGTTAGCTAGAGAGAGATTTAAACCCAGGAATGGGATATTTTATTTTGAACCTTTTGAAACAGTCCATCGATCTAGATATCGCTATGCTATGCTTAGTTAAGGAGCAATTAGTTTTATGGACATTGATTTTCTTTTTATCGAATAAACCTTGAGACTACACAAGTCTCTTTTCCAAAGATTTTGAAAGTGTTGTTTCCATTTATGGTGTGATCCTGAGAGAGATGGGATTTTGGCACAAATTCTATTTCCTGCTTAACAGTCAATTTTTTACATGCTACCACAAATCTTCCACAGCTTGTCTTGAAAACCACAATCAGAGGGCAAATGGTGAAGCTGACTCAGGTGTAACACACAAAGTTACGGGGCTGGAATAATGGGAGGTGTAGAAGTAATAAAATAGCCCTGAGCCTGAGGGAAAGAATCAGCAGGTGTGATACTGTCATGGCTTCTCCCCCCCCCCTGCATATTGTGAGAGCTGTTACCTATTTCGCCAAAGTGGTACCTATTTATCAACTTGCAATTTCTTGATTTCAAACTGTTCGGTTGGCAGGAGCTGGGCCAGAGATGGGAGCTCACTCCATCATGCAGCACTTGGGACTTGAACTGCTGAACTGCTGTCAAGTTCAGCATCTTAACCACTAAGCCCCTTGAAACAAGTTCAAAACATTATTAAAAAGATAAGTAGCATGATCATTCTAACAATTTTATTTCAACACATGCTCTGGGATGGAAAAGGGAGTGGATGGTTAAACAGTTTTGAGTGAGTGAGTGAGTGAGTGAGTGAGTGGGTATGCAAAATTATCCCTGGAGGGGAAAGAACTGGCCCTAATCCATTTGAAACTATGGCTTCTCTCAATATCATAAGAAAATGTAGAATGTGCTTACCCCATGATACTGTTAGGTAAAGAATGTATACCAAAATATTAACTTAGAATGTACAATTGCAACTCACCTCATTTGCCAAGGTCAGAGGAAGACGCAATCACCCTCCAAACCTTTTAATGAGGTTCCCTACTGCACAAACTTATTCTTTTGCCCTAGTAACCTAGCACTCTCACCTTTGTCCTATTACTACCAACCTTTTTGCTCCTAATTAGCACATCTCCCTTAGAACTTTCAACAAGGAAAAGATGCTCAAGTGCCATACACTACACATGACCTAAATCACTCAAATATAATTGCAGACCTGACGACTCCAGCAGAAGACTCCTCATTTCAAGTGGATTTTCTGTGCTCTGCTTTGAATTCAAGCCTCAAGGGTCTCCCTTCGTTTCTCTCATTTCCCTCCAATTTAGTTTCATTTTTCTCTATTTCTGTTGTCTGGTGCTAGCCCAAAAAGCCAAAAATAACCTGGTAAAAACTACCCCAGAAAAGCAGAGGCAGGGCAACAGAAAACCAGTCTCTTCTCCAAAAGATATGAATAATTTCACTTTGTTAAAACATGAAACTCCCATACTTATCCTAACATCCCCCTCCCCACAAAATTTAGAATTGCATCCTAAAATATATATTAATCTGAAAAGAGGTGATACATGGGCTTTGATGATCACAACCAACACATAAAAATTCCCCATACAACCTGCTGAAGAGTAGCTGCTTCTCTCAACAGAGTGCTTACATCTATCATATTTTATATACAGTGGAACCTCATACAACAATCGCCCCATATAGCAACGAAATCACATAACAATTAGGTTTTGGGAGGAAATGGTGTCCCAAGTAACAATTTTCCATATGGAAAAAATTGTACAACAATTGTACAACAATTTTTTAATGGGAAAAACCACTTAGTAAATAATAATAATTGTTGTAGGATGCATCCATAGGGAAAAGCATTATATGATGCATGTATCGTATAGCAATTGTTTTGTTCAACAACGAGCCCTATGGAATGGATTCAAATCATTGTATGAGGTACCACTGTATAATCCCTCTTTTCCCCCAAGGACATGCATGGCTTCATGGAGCTTGGTGGTTTCAGTTGGACACTCCAGAGACACAAGTAGGGTTAGAGTTATGCTTTGACTGAGATTTTTCAAGATCCTACAGATTATGGGGTAGATCTGTGCCTCAGAGGGTATTAAAGACTGAGTCTATGAAAGTGTGTGTAAAAGAGAAGCACAAAGAGGCAGGTTTCCTTATCCCTAGAGTAAGTTTCATGCAAGAGAAAAATGAGATGGAACATGCATCTTCAGCCTTCGAATCAAACCATACCTTCCATCCCTCTAGTGTATGCTGAAAAGGAAGAAATTGCTTTCTGTGTCTTCATTTGACTCTTGATATTTGTTTTCAATTCCAGTCTTTAGCTCTGGAACCTATGAAAATGATAGCAATGCATTTTTTAAAATAAAACTATATATTTGTTTTCCATTCCAGACCTTAGCTCTGGAACCTATGAAGGTGATATCATTGCATTTTTATAAAACTATATCTGTAGTCTATGCTATTACATTTTACAGATACAACTGTTTGCTACATATAGGAATATGAAATAGAATCTGTTATACAGATCACTCAGGGTCATAATATCATCAACTGTTTTCAAATTTTGAACATTTTTCCGAGCTTCATTTTAAGCTCGAATCTGCTGCTCTTGGTCATGGGCCTGGATTTGAAATGTAAAGCTGAAGCAAGCACAACATTTGCATTATTTGACCTCTATTTCCTGAGGTTAGAAAGCAAAATGGATATGAAGATGTTCTTAAATATATGTAGAGAGAGGAAGAAGGGAGGAGGGAGGAAAAAGAGAGAGTAGGAGAAAGACAGGTAGATGAGAGCTGTACCATATGATTTATAAAATCTGACGAAGTGGACTTGATTCACAAAAGCTAACATTAAAATGCAGGAGTTAGACTTTAAAGTCCCACAATTTTTTTTGTCTGCTTTGTTTACTCTCTGATATGATTGCACAGACTAACAGGGCCAACTTTTCAAATAATAATAATAATAATAATAATAATAATAATAATAATAATAATAATAATAATAATAATAATAATAATAATAATAATAATAATAATAATAATAATAACCACCTGCAGTTATACAAGTCTCTCTTGCCTTCAGACTAGCAAGCCTTCAGACTTGCCGCCCTGAGTCGAGTTCTGCCTGAGTGGGCGGCATATATAAAATATGACTATTAAATTAAATTAAATATGTTTTCAATTCTGAACTGATTAATAGTGACCTTAGTTGGGATTTCAAGGTAAGTGAGATATTTAAGGAGTGGTTCTACCAGTTCTACTCCCCCAGTGAGTTTTCATGGCGGAGTAGATATTCAAACTGTGGTGTCAAGAGTCCTAATTCATCACTCCACCAACTACATCATAAAAATATTGCAAGATATAAAAAATAAACCAGTAAACCCTTGGTTTCCAGTCTAGCTAGCACTAAAATATGCAAGTTTTCAATGAAATCAGGGGCTTGTTTTCAATGGGGGAATACTCATAGATGCAATCCTGAACCTGTTCAGCATGTCTAGAAAAAGGTAACCCACCAGGGAGTGCTAGACTCAGGTTTCCATCAGTCCTGTCAACCTGCCCAACAATGAGGAATGACGGGAGTAATATTTTGTCAAAAATCCGGAGGACAACCCATTCTCCCAAACAGCTGCAGATGAATTTGGTGTGCGTGAAATAAGTGAAGAATTGGCTGACTGGGATTGATTAATTAGAATTTCAGTTGCTTTGAGGTGAATGTGAAGAACAAAGGAGTTATGAATGGAATTTAAAGACTCCCATTTGTTCCTTATTTATTTATTTATTTTATACTCCACCCTATTGGTGTAAACACCACTCAGGGTGGCTTACAAAGAAAGTCCCATATCACGATAAAACCCTAAAAGACATCAAAGCTAAAAACAATATCTTGTTTGCAGCTTGCCTTCCAGTGACAGCAGTTTTATTTATCCATAATGTCCTGGATATGGAGTTCTTCTAGGACACAGAAAAGCTTACAGGCCAACGAGGTGTTTTGTTTGAACATCTTCTTGAAGGACTAGCTTCACACAGAAGAATATACATACTGTATGTTCATTGGGGAGTGAGGAAATAATGTGTCATTAGCCATTATAACTGTTACAGTGAGACACAGGTATAGGCTCCAAAGCAATGGATTCTAAATACTGTATATGGAAGGAAACTTTGAGTACATTTTAGAAAAATGACCTGATAATAACTGCTGTTCAATAGTGGAAGTGATTACCTTGGAAGACAAGTCTTCATCTGAGCCTTTTTAAAAGTAGAGGATAAATGGCCATCTGTCAGGGAAGCTTCAGCTGTTGATTTCTGTCATTGGCAGGTGTTGGGCTAGATGATGCTTGATATCCTTGCCACTCTACAGTTTTGAAATGAGAAATTTCAGGGAATTGATTTCAGTGCATCACTTCTCACTTGTCAAAAGTCAATCAATCAATCCATCAACCAACAAGCAAGCAAGCACACCAGCTGAGTGGTTCCTTGGAAACTTGCCAACTTCTCACTACACTGAGAAGAGGGCCACTGCTACCTAATGTTCCCATGAGCAACCTCAAGGGAATGTTGAATGCGTTCATAGGCATATTTTTAGTCAACATAGGATTGATTTTAAGAACATAAGATGATCTTTTGGATAAGAGCAAAACTCCATTTAGAAAGGCAACATGTTGATGTGATAAGAGCATTAGACAGGGACAAATTATTTTTATTATTTTTTAATTTATTTTTAATGCAGGTAAAATAAGTGAGAAAGGGGAGTGAGGACTCAGTGAATTAAAACTGAAATTTTTAAATCACAATCATAAAATTTCCAAAGGATGAAAAGCAACATCCAATTGAAAGGTATGGATTTTCCTTTGGAGACAGGCTACTAAACAGGCTGTCTTTGTTCACTGTGGTTCAGTAATGCAAGCTGACAGCATATTAAGGTTATTTCAGGTCCCACTGTCTCCTAGGGTCATAAGCCTTCTGTTATCCATGTTAATCCATCCCAGCATTCCTGTGAAAAGCTACATACATAGGGCAATCTGTTTAGCATACAGCGTTTCCATTTACATTCTAGTTGGGAGGCAAAATCTCCTAATTAACTAATACCTGTAGAAAATGGGGCGAAGGGAGTAAAAACAGATGTTGCATAGACAATATGCTTTTTAATTTATATCCATGCTTTCTCTTTCTGTATATAATAATAATAATAATAATAATAATAATAATAATAATAATAATAATAATAATAATAATAATTATTATTATTATTATTATTATTATTATTATTATTATTATTATTATTTCGTGTCAGAGATTACTCTGGGTTGAAAGGATTTTTAGGGGATGCCTGAATGAGTCTACTTTCATGTCCCCAAGTGCAGTGGAAACCAGCTTAAATAATCCTTTCCCCCATCCAGCAGTCCACTCTCCTCAATTGGTGAGGAGGTGAGGAGGCCTGGTTCGGCCCTTTAGGAGCCTCTTGCCTGGTCGATCCAACTGCCGCTGAACATCAGAAGGCAGGGAGGGTGGGATCCCCCGGGCAAGAGATCTCTTCTTGAAGCCACCCTATCACTTAGCTGCAAGTGGTCAGCGGCAGCTTGTGTGTGTGTGTGTGTGAGGGGCTGTTACCGGCATATAAGATGCACTCAGTTATTCCAATGTATTTTGAGGGCAAAAAATTGTGTTTTATATGCCAGCAAATACGGTACTTACTTACTTACTTACTTCCCATCTGGTAAACTGACCATTCTGGCTAGAAGCCATAGAAAACAGCTAATAAAATAACAGAATAAATATCAACTAATTAACAAACATAAATAAGCTAATAAAAGCAAGCAGCAGCATGGCAGCAGAGAAGATTCATAACATGAAAGGAAGAAAAACAACCAAGACTCATGGTTCTTATTGGTGGAACCAGCTTTTTAAAGATCTCTACAGGGAGAGGCATGCATACCATCAGCAGAAGAGAGTACCATAGTGATGGGGCAACCGCCAAGAAGGCTCTGCTTCTAGAAGTCACTAGCATTTTTTTTGGGCATGTTTATTGTGTGTGTTGGTGGTTGGGGTGGTTTTGGTGTGTGCACACACATACACATACACACACGCACACTGGGCAGGTTTGAAATGTGAAATGTGCAGCCCAGTAGGTGTGTGTGTGTGTGTGTGTGTGTGTGAGAGAGAGAGAGAGAGAGAGAGAGAAGGCTGCATTTGAGGTCAGAGGCTGCGCTCAGGTGAGTACCTCCGGGAGGCGAAGGCAGCAACCGGAGCCCCGTTTGCTGCCTTTGCTTCCTGGGGAATTGGTTCGCTTTCAATGGGGGGGGGGGGGCGGCAGCGGCAAATGCACCAGTGCCTTCACCCCGCGCTCCCCGTTGAAAGTGAAACACTTCCTTGGGAAGTAAAGGCAGCGACCGGAGCCCCGTTCGCTGACTTTGCTTCCTGGGGAATTGGTTCGTTTTCAAGGGGTGTGTGTGAATACACCAGTGCCTTCACCCCCCATTGAAAGTGAAACACTTCCTTGGGAAGTAAAGGCAGTGACCAGAGCCCCGTTCGCTGCCTTGGCTTCCTGGGGAACTGGTTCGCTTTCAACAGGTGGGCGGGGGATGAAGGTAAGTGTGTGTGTGTGTGTGGGGGGGTACAGGGACTGGGGGGCAAAGGGGTGGGGCAGGGGGCAGCGTGGTTCCTGGGCATGTTCCTCCCCCCAGTTTTTCTCCCCCACCCCACTTACCTTTTGCCGGCTTGGTCTTTCTCTGGCATGGCCTTGTGAGCAGGGACGCTCACTGGGCTGCCATCTCCCCGCTACCTCGCCGAAACCGGCGGGGAGGAGGAGGGCCTCCTCTCCCCCCCCCTGAAGCTACGGTGAGGTTGGCGCTGGCCTCCGGGGCTGCGGGGAGATGATCTTTTCTCCTCCACTACCTCGCCGAAGCCACGGGGGGAAGAGGAGGGGCTCCTCTTCCTCCTCAAGCTATGGCAAGGCCGGTGCCGGCCTTCACTTGTGGGGCGGAGGGTAGCAAAAGTTTGGTGCATTGGTAGTTTTTTAAAACCACACATGCTGGCTTTCTCAGCCTCCTCCGCGCTTGCGCCCTTCAGCCTCATTGGCTGAGGGGTGGCGCGGTGTGGAGGACGCTGGACCTTGTAGGGGTTTTTTTTGGTCACATTTGTGGTGCGGTTGCCCCACTCTCGAAGACGACGTTCCAAGGGTGGTCAGATAAGTGTAGGCAGCTCGGTACAGGATAGTAGGGACGGGTGCCGGCATGCACTAATGGTTAATGGGCCTTCTTATAGATAAAGATGTTACTGGCCTCCCTTGTTGTGAGCCCCCAAAACTGCATGGTCAAAGAGGACTGAATAGAGTGGGCAGTAGAATTCCTGAAAAAGACCTCCAACAAGTAGTGATGTCCCAGAACCTCAGAGCTTTTTACATTAATACCAGGACCTTTAATCTTGCACAGAAGTGGACAGTAAGTCAGGTCTGTTTAGCTTCCAAAATCAGAGAAGTTGAGGCACTGTTTGACTACCATGAAACATGGGCTCTATATTAGCTGGGATGGGCATGTCAGCCAAAGAATAGTATGCAAATTTATCTTGTCAAACCCAAGTGAATCTCAAGTAACAATGGCATCAGAACACTGAGATTAAGGCACCAGGAACAGTTTTAAATAAGGGTAGCTCCTTGCATCAAGGACTTATACAGTTAGAGGCACAGGTTTCCTCCTAGAAAGGAGGCCTTAGGCAATTACTACACGAGTACAAGACATAAATGGCTGTAAAAGCCTTATTTATTTTTCTTTGATTTATAAGCCAACAGGGGCTATTTCTTAGGCTGGGGAAAGGGAATGGCAAATGTACATTAAAAGATAGGCCTCTCTTCCTGAAAGACTCACAAACTAAATCAAGTGGAGCACAGGAGAAGCAAAGGGAACAGCAGAAATTAATTTTTAAATGGCTATATATCAAGAGACATACTAGCTGTTTGAGCAATTCCCATTCTCTGTTTGGATTTTTGAATCATAACTTCATTTAACCATCATCTAAATTAGCCAAGCAGCCAAATCAATCTCTAGCCTAGTCAAAGGTTGGGTCACCTCTTTCAGAATGAAGGCCAGGTTTAATTTCAGAGAAGTTTGGGGTGGAGTCATCTGACACTGTGTGGGGGAATTCACACTAGAAGGAAATGAGTGAGGCCAAAACTACAAGCCTGTTTTAGTTTAACACTCTCACAGCCAGTAACTAATCCTCAGGAGACATGTTTCCACATTTGCAGTGGGGGATAAACACACATGATCACAAATCTGAGAAACTATCAAATAATGGTGTTGGAACACAGGGGAAATGGACTCTTAAAGAAGGCTAGGCAGCTGAGCTGAGATTCCAGGAGATCTGAATTCATTCCCAAATCCTGAAGTTCCATTTCTCTGCTTGAAGCTAATGTGATGGTTTCCCCCTGTACCATGGTACAATTAATGTTATCAGGGGGCAGTGTTATGCCACGTGTTGGAAAACGGGAGGGAGGCCCCAATAGTGTTTTACTCCAGGTCCCTGTCCCAAGCAGAGAGGAATTACGCCCAGACAGACAGGGAAGCGCTGGCGATAATTGCAGGGACCAAAAATTTCACGATTTTCTATATGGCCACCCTTCACCATCGTGACCGACCACAAGCCCCTACTAGGCATTTTCACAGCAGATAAGCCCACGCCACAGATCCTGTCCCCGAGGATGCTCAGGTGGGCCATTTTTCTCAACGCCTACCAGCACACGTTGGTGTACCGGCCCGGGAGGGAGATCAGCCATGCGGACGCCCTGTCGAGGTCCCCCCTCCCCAGACACAAAGCCACGTGGGCGAGGAGGAGCCGGACCGCCAGGTGCTCATGATTGAAGTCTTAGATTCGCCCCCCATAGTACCCGCCGATATCGCTAAAGCGACAAGCAGAGATAGGACGTTGGCGGCGGTTAGCTCCTGGGTACAGAAAGGGTGGCCAGCGTCTTCCCCAGCGGAAGAATTCGCCCCATTTTTCAGGAAAAAGTTGGAGCTGTCCCTAGAGAGGGGGTGTCTCTTGTGGGGGCAGCGGGTGGTGATTCCCACATCCCTTCGGCCGCGGGTGCTTAAACTGCTGCACGTCAGCCACCCCGGAATTGTGCGCTCCAAAGCGCTGGCCCGGAGCTACTTTTGGTGGCCCCAGTTAGACGCACAGGATCCCCGGCACCCAGGCTGGCCCTGCGCTGGCGTAGTTCCTGCAATGCACGGGGGCGCCTACGCTGAAACTCTTTGAGGCCTCTAGCCCGATGTTCCTCCCCTTGTCTTCTACTCTCGTGGGATCTAGGGAACATTTAAAGCAAAAATGACCATGATAAGGGACAAAGAAGGAAAGGAGCTAGCTGATGCAGAAGAGATTAAGAAAAGATGGAAAGAGTACACAGAGGAACTCTACAAAAAGGACCTCAACACTCCTGACAATCACAATGATGAAGAAGTAGAACCTGAGCCAGACATCCTGGAGAGCGAAGTCATAAAGGCCCTAAAAAGCACTGCAAACAACAAAACTAGTGGAGATGATGGTATCCCAGTTGAATTCTTTAAAGCGCTAAAAGATGACGGCGTCAAATTACTGCATTCAATATGCCAACAGATTTGGAAAACAAAACAATGGCCACAGGATTGGAAAAGATCAGTATACGTCCCAATCCCAAAAAAGGGCAATGCCAAAGAATGTTCAAATTATCGAACAATCACGCTCATCCCACACGCCAGTAAGGTGATGCTCAAGATAATACAGGATAGACTTCAGCAGCATGTGGAAAGAGAATTACCAGAGGTGCAGGCAGGTTTCAGAAGAGGCAGGGGGACTAGAGACCACATTGCCAACATACGCTGGATCATGGAGAAAACAAAGGAATACCAGAAACAAGTTTATTTCTGTTTTATTGACTACACTAAGGCATTTGACTGTGTGGACCACAACAAGATGTGGCAAGTAATTAAAGAGATGGGAATACCAGAGCACCTCATATGCCTCCTGAGAAATCTGAACATGAACCAAGAAGCAACAGTTAGGACAGAACATGGAATGACAGAGTGGTTTGGAATAGGAAAAGGAGTAAGACAAGGCTGCATTTTGTCACCATGCCTATTCAACCTATACACAGAACACATAATGCGCAGTGCAGGGATGGAGGAATCACAATATGGGATTAAAATCGCTGGGAGAAACATCAATAATTTGAGATATGCAGACGATACCACCCTAATGGCAGAAAGTGAGGAAGACCTAAAGAATCTCTTGATTGGGCTGAAGGAGGAGAGTGCAAAAGCTGGCTTGAGACTCAATATCAAGAAAACCAAGATAATGGCAACAGGCCCAATCAGTTCCTGGAAGATAGACGGGGAAGAAGTAGAAGCAGTGACAGATTTTACTTTCTTGGGATCAAAGATCACTGCAGATGGGGATTGTAGCCATGAAATAAAAAGGCGACTGATTCTTGGGAGACAAGCAATGAGAAACCTGGGGAACATAGTGAAAAGCAGAGACATCACACTGAAAACAAAAATTAGAATAGTCAAAGCAATGGTCTTCCCAGTAGTAATGTACGGATGTGAGAGCTGGACAATTAGGAAGGCTGAACGCAGAAGAATAGATGCCTTTGAAATGTGGTGTTGGAGGAGGGTTTTGAGAGTACCCTGGACAGCGAGGAGAACAAATAGGTCAATCTTAGAAGAAATTAACCCTGACTGCTCACTGGAAGGTCAAATAGTAAAGATGAAGCTAAAATACTTTGGACATCAAATGAGAAGGGAGGATTCACTTGAGAAGGCATTGATGTTGGGAAAGGTGGAGGGCAAAAGAAGAAGGGGGAGGCCAAGGATGAGATGGCTAGATGGCATTATAGACACAATGGGCACAGAGCTGGGAGGGCTGAGGGGGATGGTGGAGGACAGAGGTGCCTGGAGAGCAATGGTCCATAGGGTCGCAAAGGGTCGGAACCGACTGTGCGACTGAACAACAACAACAAAATTTTTATGTAGTCACAGGCAACATCAAGATCATTTGGGGCATCTATGATCAAGCCTTCCCCAGTACCTGCTGAGGTGTGATACTACCTGCTCTTTTCCAAACTTGCAAATGATTGTTTCAGTACAAAATCTACATTTCTCAAGTACACTTTGGTTCTACCAATCCAATCCACATCATATTAAGTGACTTCCAAGTAATCCAGTTCTTTGTGTGATAGAGGTCTAAATTTCCTGGGACTCCATCCATCTTAAGCGGCTGACATTTCCTACTTTCCACTTTATAGTCCTGCTACTCTCTGTTGTGTCTTCAAGTTTTACAGATGTTATTAAAAAAACCTTTCCTTCATTTTGATCTGGGTGGGATGGTATCTGAGGAGTGGATGCATACTTGATGCAGATGATTTGAGTATTTTATTGTTAGCTTCTACTTCACTCTGTCACTGGAAATAATGCTTGCTAGGTAAATGGTTTTATCAAGAAGAAATGTATCTATCAAGGCCAAAACTATAAACCAAGAGAGAAAACACAAGGATATATGAATGTAGTAACAATCTATGTTAACAATGGCAAATAGTATCTGCTTGTTTCACACATGCATGTCTGCATATGAAAGAGTGAGAGAGACAATGTGGATTTTTTGCACAAATTCTTTAACAAATGTGTGCCCAACAAACATCCAGATACATACCTTTACACTGAGTAGGTGAGCCCTAGGGCCAGTTGGAAGTAGAAAAGAAAAGTGTGCCTACCAATCATGAAGAAATCAGGATATCTTCTTATCTAACGTCATTCACCCCAAGATCTGTATTATTGGTGGGAAATATGGCTGCCCTAAGACCTGACTGCCCAACAGGTGGCCAGCAGCGAATGTCATTGATTGCATCTGATAACCCTTATCAGTATTAGGCACGAGGTGTCATAGAGTGCATAGGGAGTTTACCAAGTTGGACTATTAGCACATCCAACTCAATCAATTTTTACTGCAGCTGGAATCGACTATCCAGGGTTGTGTGTACTATGTTGCACGTTCTATTTTATCCAGTTGCATCTGTCTTACAGCACATGAATACGTTTCTTGTACGTGGTATAGTACAAGTTTATAATGCAACATCTGTCTGGCTGGACATCCTGCTATGGTAATGGAGTAGACCATACAGCCAGTGACTCAACACTGAGTGTTGGATGGCAGTAAATAGCCAGACTCCCTAAAGGGACCAATGGCTACAGACAGATGAGCCCTTTTAGGTGTGGTGATGGTTATGGATTCCGCGAGGGCAATTGGCACATACGGCCTCTGGCAGAGGTGAAACCAGTCGAGCAAACTCCTGGCCTCTGGCCCTTGCCAGCATGGAAATTGGAGGACGGATTAATAATCATAGGGTTGATTCACCCACATCTGACCTGACCGGCGATTCTGCTGAAGAAGGCAGATCACTAAACTCCGTTACGTATTAGGCAATTACTCACTCGCAGTTAAGCCTAATCCTTAGTGCAAATAGTGGCCATGTTTGCTCTTGAGCAAGCCAGGAACAATGGTTTTCCCCTGTCAGTGTTTGCCTTAGTTAATTAACTTCCCCAAGAGAGGTTCTCAATTAACCCGGGTAAATGGGTGATGTGATTTTCTGTCAGATGACGATTCTACCATACACAGCCTTGAACATAATATATACTGATGATTTTCCCTCAATAAACTGGTCTTCACTCCATCTTGTCTCGTGTCGTTCCTTTGACCAGTCTCCTCCGGGACCCCAAGGGCCGCTTCACGGCCCCAATCCAACATCTGGTGACCCGCGACGTGATCCTACTCGTGAGTAAGCGATCTACACGGTCCGGTTCTACGCTAGAACCGTGTCCAATCACCCCGGAGGACAGCACGGCAGCCCCAGTCGGAAAGCCATCCGATTGGGAAGACAGCTACGCGGTGAAGCATTTCAGAGAGGCATCCTACAGCTTGCTCCGACTTTCGCGGTGGCTTGCAGCACGGAAAAACGTGTTCCGCTCAGGGTCGGCTGTGAACCCCTGACAGCGCAGAGGCCACTGAGGGCCCGTGGCGGCAGGCCACACTCCGAGCTCTACCCAGAGAATCGTCACGCAAAACCTATTGCCTGAACTACAGATGCGTCGACTTGTCCCGAGAAGGAGACTTCAGAGGACCCCGCAGGTAATATGGGGACTTGTCCTCAGCGGCAACGTCCGTCCGCTAGCCAAAGAATTCATGAGGATGAATTCAAAATCCTGGCCAGGGTGTATCAGTTACGCTTTCACAGTGGAGAGCTAGCGCGACTTTTGGTGTTCTTGAGGGAACACTGCCTGCTCTACCCAGAAGTAGGTACGTTACCCCTTCAGCTCTGGGATCAGATAGGAGTCTGCATTCAGCAACCCCCAAAAGCTCCAGAAGTCATAATTCGCACATGGAGCAAATGTAGGAAACTTTTAGCAGAGGTAGATCCAGTCCGGATAGAGACCCAGAAACCCCCAGCACAGTCAGAACCGTCAGCCCCTAGGAGTCTCTATCCGTCATTTCAGCTTAAGCAGGGCAGTGTAGGGAGCATTCCCTCAGTGACAGCTGCAGACGTCACTGAAGGAATTCATGGCATGAGAGGCCCCGGCGCTTCTCTGACAGTTAAAAGTTCCCTGCCAATTAAGAACTCCATTCAGCGCAGGGGTGAGGAAGATCCATTCACGGGGAAATTGCCAGTGGCACAATTAGCTAGTGCCCAACTGCTGTGTTCAGCCTATCTGAAGGCAGACACACGTTCAGGCAGGGCTGCTCAGCGCCCACTGCTCACGGAAATCTGCACGGCCCCTGGCCACACAGGGCTCCAGAGCAGACCCATTGCCACACTCAGGCACAGAGCAGTGCCAAGACCCCAAGGCGCCTGCTTCCAGTGTGGAAAAATGAGACACCTTAGAAGAGAAAGCCAATCTAGACCAGGCAGATCTTCAAAAGGTTGTCTTAATACCAGATGGCCACACTGGCACTGGAAAGGAGGCAGCACCAAGATCCGCGAGTCCGGCCCTCCGGCATGCATCTGGCCCAGGCTAGAAAGGAGGCAGCCATCGCCCTGGCTATGCCAGAAGAACCATCCCAGCAATAGTACCCCGAGCTCTCCCAAGGCACAGGCAGAACCTACTTGTCTCACCTTGGAGTAGCCCAGAGAAACTCACCCCTAAGTAGAAGCACCCAGATGGTTGTAAAGGGCCAGCTGTGTATAAGTCATCTCCTCATGTGTAAGATAGAACACTGCAGATCAGGGGAGGAATGTGCGAATGCGTAAATAAATGTGTGTATGCATGGTGCACCACTGAATGTATGACTGCAAGAACTGTGTATGATTGCAAAAGCCTTGTCTCTATGACCACAGTATGGTTGAAAAAGTGTTCCTTGTGTGTAACTGCGTGGTAATGTCACTGTGAAATATGTGTTAAACAGTTTGCACTCTGCTCATGGGCAGGAACTATTTAAGGTTTGAGAAAGCATGGTGAACAAAGACCCTTTGCCTTGCCTGCTTAGCAGCTTAAGGGCAGCGAAGGCAGGAGGGTGGAAGAGGGGGGGGGGATCCTAACCTGCAATAGGGCAGGGTGACCCCCCTTCTTCCCTTGAGACTTTTTTCTTTGTCAAGGGATTAAGCCACTCTTGGAAACCGGTTTTGCAATCCGTGCCACTCAGGAAAACAGATTTTTCTTTTCAGAAGCGCGATCTGAAAACAAAAATCACTTCTATGAGTTTTCCTCACTAAATCATAAACTATGGGGCCCCTCCCTACGTCTGTGTTCCTCAAACCCCCATCTCTGTGTTTTAAGGTGTCTGAATGTCTCTTAACGTCTTGAAGTCACGTATCTCACTAGGAGTGAGAGAATTGCATTGTCTTCATGTGTGTACTGTGTTATCGTCTTGTAACCTCGGTTCTCAACCTTTTAAAGTCAGGGGCCAAGTTCCGGGGCCTCAGGCAGCTCTGAGGGTCCGGACAGCCATCCTGCCCTTCCTTCGCCGCACAGCCCTTCTTGGCTTGGTGGAGGTAGTGGCAGAGCAACGTGGGCCGCATCTGGCCCACTTACCCACATCTGGCCGCGGGTTGAGAATCGTTCTAACTCTCCTTCATTCGCTTAAGAAAGATACTGTTCTGGTATTTTGACTTTAATCTGTGTAAAGTAACTCACTCATTGTACCCCTTTCACAGGAAAAAGCACGCAAACATTCTTGCGCTCTGTATAATCAGAAAATGCTTAATCGTTACCTTTTTACAGGAACAAAACTCCTCTCCAGGCCTTAATAGTAACCAACTTATTTCTTTCTACAGTCTTAAATTGCTTCCTTTCACAGGGTCCAGAGTTAATTACTGGTAGGGATTTCTTTACAGGAAGACCCGGTTGTCTTAATTACCTGACCTAATCTGATTGATAAGAGTTGTTGCATTCTCATTGTGCTAACTTCTGACTCGTCTTTCCTCCTTTCGCCAGTGGAACTCCCTGCTGGAAATGTTTAACTTGTGTGTCTTTTCATTTTTGTGTATTATTTCCTTACAGCTGGCACGTCATAATTGGCTTGTTCTTAATAAGTCTTAGTCGGTCATTTTAAGTATGGCACCTGGCCCACAGCACCCTCTCTAATGAGCAGACACATTTCACAAACTCCAGAGCACAGAGGAAGGATTAGTCCCTGAGCTCCTGAGAATGTGCAGAGTGCCACTCATTGGCCAGGACTGCCTAGGACCATTTCAAGAATGCAGTCAGGTCACACTCTCAATCAGATACAGGCATTTTTAGGCCACCCCTTCCCTTTTTGCTGCTAGTCTAAGCACAGGCAAAAGGCTAAGCCACCATCTGGCACCCTTCTAAAAGTGTGCACGCACACCATGGGTGGATGTGCGCAGGGGGGCCTTCATGAGAAATTCACCCAAGGGAAGCCTGGTGCTTCATGCGCCAAGGTTTGCCATAAGACCCCAGACTCGTCTCGCTTCAAACGCAGACAGTCACCTTGTGTGGATTAATGTCACTGGTTCCCCTTCGGGGGGCTAGGACAATTTTCACTTATGGGGGTCGCACATATTAGGTTCTTAATTGGCAAGAGGACCAAGCTTGGTGCATGCTCCTGACTCTTCCGCAAGCGGGCAGAGTTGGCAGCCGTGAACCTCGCTTTGCGCACCTTTGCCAAAGAACGCTTCAACATAATTACTGACGGCCAGTTTCCTAGGAATTTGCTTCACAGTCTAGCGGGAGCATACATCACTCCCGCGACAGACAAAAACTTGCTGAGTTTGTTCCTCACAACTCCAATTCAGAGTCATGCATTCTTTCATCAGAATGCCAAAGCACTTGCAAGGCAGTTCAACCTGCCACTTTCCCAAGCCCAAGGCATAGTCCGTTCCTGTCTGCATCGTGCAGGGGCACCGGGGGGGCGGGGCCCTCGTGGGGGGTCAACCCACGAGGGACAGAGGCCATCCAGATGTGGCAAATGGATGTCACACATGCCCCACATTTTGGCAAATGGCAGTACATGCACGTTTGCATTAGTACCTTACCACAGGTTGTTTGGGTAACAGCACAGAAGGGAGAAACGGCTCCCCATGGGGAGCAGCATCTCCTTTCCCACGGCCAAGGGCGAACCTTGGCACACAAAGTCCGATGACGCCCCAGCTTATAGCTCCAGGCAGCTGGCCACCTTCAGGGCCACCTGGGATATTAAGCACACCTTTGGCGTTCCGTACAATCCGCAGGGGCAAGCGATTGTGGAACGGGCCTATCGGACGCTTAAGTCCTACATTGACAAACAAACAGAAAGGGGGGGAACAACATCCCATAGTTGCACAGCAATTTCTATCCTATAAGTGCAAAAACTAACTAACTCTTTCAGAATTTTTATCTCCCAAACAAGTCTCTTCCCCATGCAGGTCCCAGAGGCCAGAATCAGGCCCGGATGCCAAGTTCGGCTATTGCAAAGTCACTGCCAGTCACTGTCCTGGATTTCATCAGCTGTCCATCTTCCTTTATGACTTACATCTCCAAAGACATTTCTATGAACATTTTGCATACTCAGTGCTACTTCTAAGGACCATGCTTTTCCCCAAAACAAGACTTTTCCAAGCTCAAGTTACACATGAAACCCCACCAAGAAGGGAAGCCTCATCTTCGAAAAGCTGCTGAATGTCTTTTATTGTTATTATTATCTGTAGTTGCTCTTTATTTATTCATGCCTTGTACAATGCTCCAGTTGGGATTTGCAAGGAACACTTAAATTTCTGTATATTGTTAATAACGGCCAGCTTCCACCAAAGGAAGCCAGACCGGCCCATGTTTGCACCGGCCCATTGCTTGGAAAGATTGAGCACCCGGTAGCCGGTAATCCCCAGCTTATTTTCACACCTCCCCATAGGTGCTAGAAAGACATTTGCACAACGCCAGAAGTTGCAGAAATAGCTTAGAATCACCTTAGGTCACAGTAAGAGATCAATGACACATCTCATTGTCTTGCCTTGCTACAGAAAGCAGTCTGGATTCAGACCCACAGCTCTGAAAAACCAGGCAGTAGTCAGTATATTCAGCGTGCCAGGCTTAGCCATAGGCAACGCTCGGAGAATGAATTGGTCAATTGGCTTGCACTTTTGCGAGAGCCATTAACCACACCTCCTTGGCAATAGTGCTGCTCAACCAGGAGCAGACAGAGCTTCGCCATGCCATACTGGATAGTCGAGCAGCCATCGATTACATCATTTGGGTTGTGAATCTGTTCACAGCATGTGTTGCTCTAATCTCACAGATAATACCCGTAAAGTACAGAGCCAGCTCACGGACCTCCACACCCTTTTTTGTTGTTGTTGTTGTTCAGTCGCACAGTCGACTCCGACCCTTTGCGACCCCATGGACCATTTTCCTCCAGGCGCCTCTGTCCTCCACCATCCCCCTCAGCCCCCCCAGCCCCGTGCCCACTGCGTCCACAATGCCATCTAGCCATCTCATCCTTGGCCTCCCCCTTCTTCTTTTGCCCTCCACCTTTCCCAACATCAATGCCTTCTCAAGTGAATCCTCCCTTCTCATTTGATGTCCAAAGTACTTTAGCTTCATCTTTACTATTTGACCTTCCAATGAGCAGTCAGGGTTAATTTCTTCTAAGATTGACCTATTTGTTCTCCTCGCTGTCCAGGGGACTCTCAAAACCCTCCTCCAACACCACATTTCAAAGGCATCTATTCTTCTACGTTCAGCCTTCCTAATTGTCCAGCTCTCACATCCATACATTACTACTGGGAAAACCATTGCCTTGACTATTCTAATTTTTGTTTTCAATGTGATGTCTCTGCTTTTCACTATGTTCCCCAGGTTTCTCATCGCTTGTCTCCCAAGAATCAGTCGCCTTTTTATTTCATGGCTACAATCCCCATCTGCAGTGATCTTTGATCCTAAGAAAGTAAAATCTGTCACTGCTTCTACTTCTTCCCCATCTATTTTCCAGGAACTGATTGGGCCTGTTGCCATTATCTTGGTTTTCTTGATATTGAGTCTCAAGCCAGCTTTTGCACTTTCCTCCTTCAGCCCAATCAAGAGATTCTTTAGGTCTTCCTCACTTTCTGCCATTAGGGTGGTATCGTCTGCATATCTCAGATTGTTGATGTTTCTCCCAGCGATTTTAATCCCATATTGTGATTCCTCCATCCCTGCACTGCGCATTATGTGCTCTGTGTATAGGTTGAATAAGCATGGTGACAAAATGCAGCCTTGTCTTACTCCTTTTCCTATTCCAAACCACTCTGTTATTCCATGTTCTGTCCTAACTGTTGCTTCTTGGTTCATGTACAGATTTCTCAGGAGGCATATGAGGTGCTCTGGAATTCCCATCTCTTTAATTACTTGCCACATCTTGTTGTGGTCCACACAGTCAAATGCCTTAGTGTAGTCAATAAAACAAAAGTAAACTTGTTTCTGGTATTCCTTTGTTTTCTCCATGATCCAGCGTATGTTGGCAATGTGGTCTCTAGTCCCCCTGCCTCTTCTGAAACCAGCCTGCACCTCTGGTAATTCTCTCTCCACATGTTGCTGAAGTCTATCCTGTATTATCTTGAGCATCACCTTGCTGGCATGTGGGATGAGCGCGATTGTTCGATAATTTGAACATTCTTTGGCATTGCCCTTTTTTGGGATTGGGACGTATACTGATCTTTTCCAATCCTGTGGCCACTGTTTTGTTTTCCAAATCTGCTGGCATATTGAATGCAGTAATTTGACGCCATCATCTTTTAGCGCTTTGAAGAATTCAACTGGGATACCATCATCTCCACTAGCTTTGTTGTTTGCAGTGCTCTTTAGGGCCTTTATGACTTCGCTCTCCAGGATGTCTGGCTCAAGTTCAATTTCTTCATCATTGTGATTGTCAGGAGTGTTGAGGTCCTTTTTGTAAAGTTCCTCTGTGTACTCTTTCCATTTTTTCTTAATTTCTTCTGCATCAGCTAGCTCCTTTCCGTCTTTGTCCCTTATCATGGTCATTTTTGCTTTAAATGTTCCCTTGATTTCGCCGATTTTTTTGAAGAGATCTCTGGTTCTGCCTATTTTGTTGTTTTCCTCCATTTCTCTGCACTGTTCTTTTAGGTAGTTTTCCTTATCTCTCCTTGCTTTTCTTTGAAATTCTGTGTTCAAATGATTGTAGTTTTTCCTTTCTCCTTTGACTTTGGCGTTCCTTCTTTCCTCTGCTATTTTAAGAGCCTCATCAGACAACCGCTTTGCTTTCTTACTCTTCTTTTCTTTTGGTATGATTTTCTTTGCTGCTTCCTGCATGATGTCCCTCATCTCCGTCCATAATTCTTCTCCACACCCTAGTCAAGAACATCAAGGAGGGTTCTTCATGGGATTGGTGGAATTCCTTGTGGTCATGGCTCCCGTGGGGGTGGCTCCAGATGACGCTCAAAGTGATTGTGGGAGTGATAATACTAGGCATAGCAGGATGTTGTTTCATGCAATGTATTCCCTCACTGTTATCAAGGTGTCCCCCATGGGGGGAACCCCGAAGCGTTGTTCCCGTACACCAGCTGATGCCCCTCTTGCGCAGGGTTGCCTGTCAGGTCCAAAAATAACAAAATAAGGGGAGATATGGATTCCGCGAGGGCAATTGGCACATACGGCCTCTGGCAGAGGTGAAACCAGTCGAGCAAACTCCTGGCCTCTGGCCCTTGCCAGCATGGAAATTGGGGGACAGATTAATAATCATAGGGTTGATTCACCTACATCTGACCTGACCGGCGATTCTGCTGAAGAAGGCAGATCACTAAACTCCATTACGTATTAGGCAATTACTCACTCGCAGTTAAGCCTAATCCTTAGTGCAAATAGTGGCCATGTTTGCTCTTGAGCAAGCCAGGAACAATGGTTTTCCCCTGTCAGTGTTTGCCTTAGTTAATTAACTTCCCCAAGAGAGGTTCTCAATTAACCCGGGTAAATGGGTGATGTGATTTTCTGTCAGATGACGATTCTACCATACGCAGCCTTGAACATAATATATACTGATGATTTTCCCTCAATAAACCACTGGTCTTCGCTCCATCTTGTCTCGTGTCATTCCTTTGACCAGTCTCCTCCGGGACCCCAAGGGCCGCTTCACGGCCCCAATCCAACAGATGGTCCCCTCAGTGGAGGAAATGCCACTGGAAACATCAAAATGGGCCCAGTGGCAAAATGAGTGGAAGAGGAACTCTGATTCCCAATGGTCATGGAGGAGGAAAAAGCCATGCCAGATGAACTGGCTGTGAAGGCACACCTTGATAATATCCTCAAGGCTGTGGCAGTCCATTGCAGTTCCAGTGTTAAATCCTGCATGTCTCATTTCATATGTACCACAGGAGTTAGCCCTGTGATCATGGTAAGCTGGGATCCACCTTAAACAAATTTACGGCAATGGCATTTTTCCTGCTTCAGGAGAAAAAAATACATTTTCGGATACAAGTTGCAGCCAATGATGACAATAGTGCAACACATCTGAACAGAAAGGATTAGCTGGTTGCACACTGCTGTCCAGGGAATGCCCAAATAAACTCCCAATGTTTCCCATTCTTTTGGGAGGCATCTTCTATGTCCCCTGTATGCCTTATATACAATACAGTAATACCTCAGATAACGCTAAAACTTAGTTCCACAAGTCTTAGCATTATCCGATTTTTAGCGTTATCTGATGCATGCATCGGATAACATTAAAATCCTATGGGATGAATTGCATAACGTTAAAACTCCATAGAGATGTATGTACAATATACCATATCCCCTGTATACCTTATGTGTGCATGCGTGCATGCATATGTGTATATGTGTATATGGTAATGCAAATACAGTAAAACCTTGCATAAAGAGCACCTCGCTTAGAGACTAATTCGCTTAAAGAGCAGAATTTTCTCTGAATGATCATCTCACTTAACAACTAAAAAACCCCAAAAACTCACCTAAATTGGGGCTCACAATCCCCCACCACTACCCGATGCCACAATTGGTCACTTACAATGGTGTTTCACTTAAAGAACAAACTCGCTTAAAGAGCAATCCCGTAGAATGCATTATGCTCTTTAAGCAAGGTACCACTGTACATAAATGTATAATAAAATAGCACCAACAATAGCCATTATCTGTATGTGTGTGTGTGTGTTGGTGCTGCTGTATTATTTTATTATACGTGTATATATTTGCATTACCTTATTGTATATATTAGATATAATAAGGTAATAAAGCACCAACAATCCCCCTGCCCCCACCTTTGCCCTGAACAATCATTGAGGATGTGGAAGTGGTAAAATCCTTACATATCTCAAATAATTTGGAAACCCTTTTAAGGCCACTAAAGTCAGCTCCAACATAATGACACATAACTAACTATGGATGCGTCTTGAATGTTAAAAGAATTGGGTTTCCAATTGTTTTTTAATTAGGTGAAAGTTACAAGGTACTTGTCCTGGTTTCCACATCCTTTGAGAAATCTTATTCAAATGGGTTGTTTTAACCCTGCAGTTGCCGCCACAATGCACTCTCCCAATTTCTCCATTCCCCTCCAGTCCCCTGTAGGGATTTTCTTTTCTTTTTTTACTTATCTCCACCACTGCCAGCCTCCATTTTGAATTGGGAGGGAATCTGCTCCCACTCCGGTTGTCCACTTTATCTCTGCTTCTGCTCCAGAGCCATTCAGACGCAGCCTCTGTTGCTGCTACTCCATGCCCAACACAGGTTACCAATTATTTTTTTAAAAAAATAGATTTTGCCATGATAGCTGACCACTGAATTATTGTAGTGCTCTACCAGTAAGGATTGGGTATACATATTCAGTTTGTGAGGAGTCCTGCTAATTTTATGGGGCACAATACACATTATGCACCAACACAACATGCACTGAGAAGAAATACAGTACAGTGATTTAAGAATCAGTACAAAATAACCCTGCTGGATGTTTTAAAATAAACTGCATTTCAGCAAGGTAGTGCACACACCTCAGGTGTGCATCATGTACCCCTCAGTTTTTTTAATGGATTCCAAACCTAACAAAGCTGACCTCAATGTAGGCCTCTTTGCTAATCAAAACATGCCCTAATTAGCTTATCAAGGTAACTGAGATGTTTAAGAAGTGGTTTTACCAGGTCGATTCCACCACCAATAATTTTTTATATCTGAGTAGGAATAAAAACCCAGGTCTCTCTCTATCTCATCACACGGACAGAAAGGTTTCTTACAAGCTCCAACCCAGTAATTTTAGCTAGAGATGCCAAAGAAATCAGAGTTTAGAAATACTACTTTTAAAAAATATTATTATTCCCAAAGCCCCCATGTTTATGGCTGAAACTTTTCAAGGTTCTGCCTGGAGAAGATTAATTTTTCTTTGAAATCCCAATACTGCAATGGCTGGTGGCTGATTGAAAGAAATTTCGCTATGTACTTCCTAAGCTGAAATAAGCCATTCAATTTTAATTGCTTCAGAAGAGAGAAATTAACTATTCTGGATTTTTATATGCATACATCGAACTAGCAGAATTATTCAAGCAGATAATAGCTTTTTCTCCTATATTTTGCACTGGAACTGTTCCAGGGAACAGACAAAAGGAGTAAACAACATCCATAGATTCTCATGCCTTTACAATGATCGATATGGCAATTACTTAAAATATTACGTGATCCATGATTAATTGAGGATGACAAATTCCCCAAAAGACAGGAAAAAGCAGTTGGAAGAGGTAAATGAGTCAAGTTAACAACCTGATAAGGGAGCTGCTGTTTCTAAAAAGATGCTGTAAGACCTTGTATTGCATAAAAACTCACAACCGAGCCACCCACGGGGCAAACGCTGAAGACGAATACAACTGTTCTTCATTTACAATACCATGTAAGTGATTTATGAAAAAGAATGGGCTTTTTAAAAAAGAAAAGAAAAAAGAGCTGCACCATACCTGATAGAAATTGATGGTCTCAATTTTTATTCTTTGTGTGAACAGCTGTGATTATAAAGGTTAAATGAGCTTTGAGTCATCTGCTCAAGGAAATGATTTTCTAATGTTGCTGTTGGGAAAGAAACCCCCCCACCAAAACACTGTGCTCTTATTGAGGGGTGGGGGTGGGGGATTCAAGAATAACTTTCATACAATTTCTACACCAATGTACAATTCCCTGACAAAACTTGGTATGAAGGATAAGGTGCCAATGTAGCAGTATTGTGGCACTCAGTTTGAAATCCAGAAATATCACACAAGAGCATAATGGTTCCATTTTTGAATAAGAACTCAAAGTAAAACACTGCATACATTTTTGATTATTTGAAGGTCAAAAATACAATGCAGTAGGGTCCTCCAGCCTGTGGCTGCGGCATCCTTTTCAACCCTCCAGCCAGGCGGGGCCAGGAGGGAATGAAGGTGTCCACAGCTGCTCCTCATCTCTGGCCGTTGGTGTGGGCAGTGGAGGGAAGCGGCAAGGTCCTCCAGCCCATGGATGTGGTGTCCTTTTCAACCCTCCGGCCAGGCATCATTTAAAGGCAATGCTTTTGGTCATCAAGAGATGAGGAATTAAGTAAAGCAAAACCAAGTAAAGGAGTTAGACCAGTACAGCAACCCTCAGTTGATGTTGACATCAATGAATTTTCAGAGCTCAATATAGACCTTTCTGGTCATGATTGAAAGATGCATGAAGCAGCCTCCCTGCTGAAGCTGAGTACTGTATAATTAGATGTGGCCAGTTTTTGGGTGGGAGACAGCTGTCATCATCACTATCAACATATCTTCCCTTGTGTTTCATGATGGAATCAACAGGAAAATTTCCCCCGGGACTTTCAACTTGATGAAATCTAGTTCTGCCATTTTTATTGCAATCACTTATTGACTGTTGCCATTTTATTCTGCATTCATTATTGTAGATGTTGGTTTATGTGAACTTTTCTGTAATACTTATTGAATGATATTCTACAATTTTATGAAATGAGCAGAACTAGATGGAAAAGAAGTTTCTCTTGAATGTTAGCATGGATGGTTCTGGCACCTAGTTCAGTCTGAGAAAAATGACTCAAGAAGTTAAACAGGTTAAAGATTTCTTTTAAGGTGTTCAACACTTCAGAGGGATCTCAATTGTAAGCAGGCACCATTAACAAATGGAAGCATCTGAAAGATCTGTTTAGTATTTGTTTAAGGGACAGCTAAAAGATGTGACATGCCTCTGCTCCACAGATGGTCCATACCTTCAGCATTTCTCTTCAGTTCACTATTTTGAAAGATTTTGAAGAAGATTTCTATGGTTACAGTATCACTCATTCTTCTGAAAGCAAAATTCATATGTATGTTTAGACCAGACGAGGTGATGTTACACACACACACACACACACACACACACACACACACACACACACACACACACCACCCCAAAGTTCAAGAGGAATCACAGATGTTTACCAACATTTGCTTAGGAAAATCATGTCAGAAACTTGATGCAACTGAGGCAAACAGGAGAAGTGAATATGGTGTAACCGTGGTGCCACCAACGTGATGGATATCTTTGTGCATATTGTGACTGGTTTGGGATTGTGATTTATTCAATTCAATTCAATTCGAGTTTTATTTGTATCCCGCCTTTCTCTACCCAATGGGTAACTCAAGGCGGCCAACAACAAACATAATATACAATGAAATACAAAAGGTAATACCAACAGAGCAATACAAAAATAAATACGGCATAAATGATACATAATATACAGTGCAAACATAATAAAAATACAGTGCAATACATAATAAGTATAATATCATATAATACAAATACAAAATATACAATAAAAATGTAGTTACAAGGTTAAATAATCACAAATCCTTACAGCCTCAGCCACAATGAGTCCATATGGCCGCAAAAAGTCAGCGCAGGAGCTTCCACACCCACGACACATCAGGGGAAGGAGGACCACGCATCGGTCACAACTGCAACAGAGAATATATGTGGAAAGAATATACAGATTTTGTAGGGCTTTCAAAATAAATACTGTTTGAAAAGATGAAAGAAGTAAACAGACAAGTACTGTAGGAAACAGCTGTGAGTAATGGTTGTAGCTTCCATTGCCATATGCATGCATATCGATTGTTTCAACACATTAGTGGCCCAATGGGACTTGGAGAGAGGAAAGAAGTTATTCTGACCATCTTTGAGCCTGGTTGCTAAGCAGGTAGCTCTTGCTCACCATAAGTGAGCATTTGAATGGCTGCTTCACATCCATGGCTGAAAGCTAACATTAAGATACACAAGATACCAAAGAGCATGCAAGATGATATAGGATCATTGTTTTAGCTCGCTTCTTTTAAATAGTAAAGGTAAAGATTTCCCTTGCTTGAAAGCCAGTCGTATCTGACTCTAGGCTGCAGTGCTCATCTCTGTTTCTAAGCCAAAGAGCCAGCGCTGTCTGCTTCTGCAGATGTTTCTGTGGTCATGAGGCAGCCATGATTAGACACTGGAGCACACGGAACGCTGTTACCTTCCCACTGAAGTGGTCCCTATTCATCTACTTGCAATTTCTTGCATTCGAACTGCTAGGTTGGCAGGAGCTGGGACAAAGACGGGAGCTCATTTCCGTCCTGCAGTACTCGGGAATCGAACTGCTGACCTTCCGCTTCCCAGTCAGCGTCTTAGCCACTTGAGCCACTGCAGTCCCCTTTCTTTTAAATACATGATGATGATTATTATTATTTTAGCACCGTCATCATCACTGCAGTATCACTGTGCATGGCACTTTACAAAATTCAAGTGGGTGAGCTCTTGACCTGATGAAACTCTGATTTAAAATCTAATAGAAGGGAAACCACACAGAAAGGAGGTAACAGAGGCAGAAACAAATAGGTGAAGAAGAATATATGTTTATTTCAAGTATACAATCTTTACTTGGAGCAGGGAATAGGGACTAAGGTGGTTGTTATGCTTCTTAGTCCCTATTATTAATGACTTCAGATGAAAGGTGACTTTTTCACATGAGGAAAGGTTACAAAGGATGTTGTTGGTTTATACACAGCAGCAGACCTAGAGAGAGAGTATATTTATCTAGAAGAACTGATGCTCATTCATTCTTGAGACAGTTCTCGGGGCTACCAGCCAAGCCCTACACTGATTTATGGACTTGGCTGCCCAGATTTACAATTTAATCTGGTGGAGAAGCCTAGGTTTAAGTAACTAGAGGGGACTGCACAAGTGCTCCTGCTCATGTTTTGTTTAATGTCTTCAGTCTTTTAAAACCCATCTTGGTTGTTTGACCTCAGTTTGGCTTGCATGCAAGAGATCAAGGAGCTGGCTTCTTTTTATTGGAGTGAGCAGCTGATGCGCAACGTCACAGCTCCATCTTAAGCATTAATTTCTGTTGATGATGAGGATGAGAATTCTGAGGACCTGTCAGATTTAATGGTTGCAGAATGAATGATAGCGGTTGGAAATGAAATCCTCCTCTTAAGACTAATCACTGTGACTAGGTAACAACATTTATATTCTGTTTTATCAAGTTTAGAAAGAAACACACTAAGGCAGCCTCCATGTGTTGCTAGGGGTGGACTTGTATATTTACACCCACATGTTGCAATAACTGAGAGTAACAGTTATCGTACTGTTTAGCAGGGGTGGCCGACCTTGGTGCTCCAGCTGTTCTTGGACTTCAATTCCAAGAAGCCCTGATCAGCAGTTGAAGTCCAAGAACAGCTGGAGCACCAAGGTTGCCCCCCGCCCCCATTAATGTCTACCTTTAGAATTAGCCCTCACAGATGTAGTGACTAAAACATATTGTCTAGTTTGATAATTGTTGCTTCCAGCTTCCATGGGAGAACTGCAGAATGTTTGAAGGACACCATCTTGTTCAAAATTCAAACTGTAACCACATTGTTCAAAAATTCAAATGGAAGAAGATTATTTGAGACAGGAATAGCTTAATAGTAAAATAGTTGCTTTGTATATGGAAGAGCCTGAGTTCCACTATTGGCTTTTCAAGAGACTGGGTGGCAACTTATATAAAAGACATCATTCCAGAACCAATTAGAGTTAACAATGCTGGCCCAAATATACTAGGTATTAATAATAATAATTTCATGACAGCGATTACTGTGGGTTGAAAGGAATTTTGCTCATCTCTACTGCAGATACGGAATGAGCTCCCGTCTTTGTCCCAGCTCCTGCCAACCTAGCAGTTTGAAAGCAAGAAATTGCAAGTAGATAAATAGGGATCACTTCGGTGGGAAGGTAACAGCGTTCCGTGTGCTTTGGTGTCTAGTCATGCCTGCCACATTACCACAGAAACGTCTGCAGCAGCAGACAGCGCTGACTCTTCAGCTTTGAAACAGAAATGAGCACTGCACCCTAGAGTCACCCTAGATACGACTGGCTTTGGAGCAAGGGGAACCTTTACCTTTACCAGCCAAATGATACTCCTTTCATGTCCCCAAGTGCAGCCCTGGGGCACTGAAACCTGACCTTCTAGTCTCCAGTTGAACATATTAACCACTAAACAAATTCACACCAATGACATTATTCCTGCTTCAGGAAAAAATGCATTTAAAGATGCAAGTTGCAGTTGACGACAATAACAGGGGAATGGGGAACCTGTAACAGAGACTGAGAGAGAAGGAGGAGGAGTGAACATGAGAAGCAAATAGAGAAGAGCTAGAAATGTCAGAACACACAGGTTTTAGTAGTCACCTCACAGCCAAATTTTGTGGTTGCTATGACCACTGTAGAGTTTTCTCTGTATGTCAGGAGCTCAATACATCTTATAGTATAGATCTGCAGGTGTGTCCTATCACAAAACAAAATAAATCACATCTCCAGAAGGCTCCAGAAGGTTCAGTTCTCTTTTTTAAATAAAAAAATTTCACTGCACAACCATCTTTATTCCCCAAATCCATTTTTTTCATCTAGGCTTTCCAGAAGTGGCTAGGACAGATTTCAGCTAGTTAGAAACAAAAGAAGATGACTTCTAAGCTCTTGGGTGATTTCACACACCACTACCACCAGTCTTTATGAAGCTGCTGTATTAATCACCCGTGGATATGGATGAAGATCTCAGAATAAACTGAAGCTAATCATCCTTATTCCCACCCCCTATCAGATTTAGATGAGGCTCTGGAAGTACTGAACTACCATTTGGACTTTATCTTGACGTGGAATCCTGACTGAGGGTTCTGTGGACAAGCGTTTTGTCAAGTCTGCAAAAACAGCATATGACATGTTCTTAATGCAGATTTCTTCATAAATCAGAAAGAAAGAAAAACATGAGATTAAAAAAAAAAAGAATGAATATGGGAGAAAGGAAACCTGACCCTTGCGTGAAAGCCAGTGTATTCAACTCCAGGGTTCAGTGCTCATCTCTGTTTCATAGTCGAAGAGCCAGTGCTGTCTGCTTCTGCAGACTTTTCCATGGTTATATGGCAGGCATGGAATGCTGTTTACCTTCCCACCAAAGTGGATCCTATTTATCTACTTGCAGTTTCTTGCTTTCGAACTGCTAGGGTGGCAGGAGCTGGGATAGATGACGGGAGCTCATTCCGTCCTACAGTATTCGGGTATCGAACTGCTGACCTGACACCATCCAGTCAGCATCTTAGCCACTTGAGCCACTGCAGTCCCTAGGAAACCTGACAGGTTCATTCAACTGGGAAGAACTCTTTAAGTGTTTATCTCCTAAAAAGCTAACTTTAACCCAAGTTACGCTTGTGGTGCTGAATTAAGGCTTCTACCTCCTGTTGTTTTCTTTGCTATGCTCCTTAGCATTAATATTACATGGTTATTGGATACAACAGAATCCTTGTCTTAATAGGCAGAACAGTGCCTAATGAATTTAAGGAATATGCATGATTTATTTGCTTTGAATAGGAAAAGAAATTTCCCATACACAGATAGGTTTTCATAAACAGGATGGAATGATGTTAATGATGTTATTCTCTCTCTATTCTTTCTTTCTTAACATAGGAAAAATGAAACTGGCAGTTTAATTCACCCACAGTTGGAATATGACCTTTTCTTCCAAGCAACAGAGCCTCTGTGTCATGTTACAAATTACTTTTGAGATTTCTCTTAGCTTCAGAAGAAGAAAAAAATATCCTATGAGCAATACTATGCAAGCGCGGCGCCAAAATGGCCGCCGCGCTCTTTGCGGCCCCCCCCCACAGGACAGAGAATCCGGGTAGTTAGGGGCGTGGCCAGCTCCCTTATAAAAGGGGTGGCCACGAGGCAGCCGAGCTGCCATTTTACCTCAGCGACGGAGCGGAGAAGTCTTTTCCCCTGTGTCTCCGTCGCTCTTTAGCTTACCGGGAAGCCTTTTGGTAGCGATTCTTCCTTTTTGGCTTCCCTTTGCTTCGGTGGAGATGCCTTCGAAGAAGAAGGCAGTTTCGAGTGCGGCTCGAGCTGTTAGGAGGCGCAACCCAGGTCGGAGGACCGCGGTGCCGCCTCCTCAGCAGCCGCCTTTGCAGGCCCCTGCCGGGACCGGCGGAATGGGGTCTATTGCCCCTTGGCCCGGAGCGGGCGACCAGAGTGCGGGCGCGGAAGGGGCTCCGGCACCACTCCTGCACCTGCCCACCCTGTTGGGCCTGCTGCTCTTGGGTCGCAGCCTCCCCCTGGGCCCTCTAGCCTTGGGGGGTGGTGCGGCCCCCTGCCTTGGCAGGTTTCTCCACCGACCCTGCCGGGCTTCGGTGCTGGCCAATGGCCATATTCGGGTCCTGGGGTACAGGGACCTGTACCCACGCCTGGACCGGGCGGGCCGGCCGGCCCTTCGCCCCAGGTCAACGTGGAAGCCTTACTGGCCCGCATTGCGGCCCTTGAAGCGTCGTTGGCTCGGGCCAGTCAGGCGGGGGCCCCCTTTGGGGTCCCTTTTGAGGCGCTGTCGGCAGGAGGACAACAGCCGACAGGGAGGGTTGAGCTGCTGCAGGCGCGTGGCGCGGTTTCGGCCACTGCCTCGCAGCTCCCCAGCCAGCAGCCAGGTGCGTGTCAGGCCCTGGTGATGAGCTCTACGTCGGTCGTGAGCTCCGACGCCCCCAGTGGGCCGGAACCCCCGGTGGGGGCGGCCCGCGGGGGTGCAGCATGTGAGTATACGGTGCAAGCGAGTACATCCACACACATTCCCAATATGGGGGGGGGGCTTTTCAATGGCCTTGGCCTCGCGCGGGTGGTGCGGGGGCCACGCTGTCGGCACCCCACCCGGCGACGACGACTGCCACCCTGGGCACTGGGGTGGGTACTTGTTCTTACACTGCGGGGAATGTTCTGGGGGTGGCTGGGCTAGCTCAGGCCCCTTTTCCTATGGCTGCGGTGCCTTTTTCGGCTTTGCCGACGGCGGGGTATTCCTTGCCACTGGGTGATCACTTGGCACAGACTACCAGAGAGAAGATATGGCGGGGGGAATATGTAGATATCTTCTCACTCCTGAACAGAGAGCCCACCAAGGAGGAAAGGGAGGGACAGGATGAGAAGGACAAGGAGCAGGCACGTCGCCGTAAGCCGCCACGTACCTGGGCCAACTGGCTCCCGGCTTATTTAATATACATGGCGGTGTACTTGAGGGCGCGGCCGGATTTGGCTATTCCCATGGTCCAATATTTGGACAACATATATAGGGTGATGGTTGATTTCCCGGGCCCCTCGTGGTTAGCCTATGACGAGGAATTCCGTATGAGGATTCCCCTCCACCCTGAGATGAGATGGGATGAGCCGTACCAGAGGCTTTGGCTTTTGTACATGACGCCCACGCGCCCTGCCCCGGGAGACAGATACCATTGTGGACATGCGGTCCAGCGAGCGGCTCCAGCGCAGGTTACCCGCCAGGCGGCGGGGCAGGGGGTTCCAGCCCGCCTGCTGTGCTGGACTTTCTCGTCCAATGGTTCCTGCAATAGGAAGAATTGCAAGTATAGGCATGAGTGTCCCACATGTTCGGGCCCCCACGCAGCCTCTGCCTGTCCCAGGCCTGGAGGGACACGGGGCAGAGGGAGGGGCGGACAGTGGGCTGGCAAGACTGCCACGGATGGAGCTGGTGCTCCAAAAGGCCCCCTCCCCAATTAATGTAGACATGCTGGAGCGTTGGCTCGCATCGTACCCGAAGGGGGAGGATGGGGAGTATCTCCTTCAGGGTTTTAAGCAGGGATTCCGTATCCCTTTCATGGGTGATAGGTCCCCTCAGGATGCCCCCAACCTTTTATCCCTCAGAGGGAGGGAGGAGGTGGCTGTGGCCAGCATTAAAAAGGAGTTAGATGCGGGCAGGGTCGCTGGACCTTTCCCTGCACCCCCGTTTCCCAATCTTAAAGTGTCGCCACTGGGCTTGGTCCCCAAAAAGTCTCTAGGCGAGTTTCGCCTTATTCATCATTTGTCCTACCCAGCCGGCCGATTGGTCAATGATGCTATCCCTGATGACCTTTGTTCAGTCAGGTATACATCGTTTGACCATGCGCTGCGCATGGTGCGCTCGTGTGGCCCGGGTGCCCTGCTGGCCAAGTGCGACATTAAGTCGGCTTTTCGCCTCTTGCCGGTGCATCCGGGCGACTTTGAGTTGCTGGGTTTCAAATTTAAGGGTGAATATTATTTTGATAAGGCCATGCCTTTTGACTGCTCCATATCATGCTCGGCCTTCGAGCGTTTTAGTACCTTCCTAGAGTGGGCTTTCGTCCGCAGGTCAGGGTCCCGGTCTGTAGCCCATTACCTGGATGACTTTTTATTCGGGGGTGAACGGGGCTGGGACACGTGCACACGTCTCCTCAACACATTTCAGACGCTAATGGAGGAACTCGGTGTCCCTTTAGCGCCCGAAAAGACCGAGGGCCCATCTACCAAGCTAGTATTCCTGGGGGTGGAGATTGACACAGTAGCGCAGGCTTCTAGGTTACCGGGCGATAAGGTGTCCAGGATAGTGGCCCTTATCTCGGATTTGCTGGCCAAGCGCAAGGCATCACTGAGGGAACTGCAGGTGCTACATGGTCACCTCAATTTCGCTTGCAGGGTGGTCGCACTGGGCAGGGCTTTTGCCCGGCGCTTATGCGACGCCATGGCAGGGTTATCCAGGCCCCACCATAGAGTTAGGCTTACCCGGGGTATCAGGGCAGACATGTTTGTCTGGTTGCAATTCCTGAGGGAGTTCAATGGGGTCTCATTTTGGAGGTCTGACCTCCTGGCATCCCCCAATTTTCAGATCCAGTCTGATGCCTCAGGATCCCTGGGTTATGGGATGTACTTCAATGGGAAGTGGGCCTATGGTGGGTGGCCACCGGCCTGGGCAGGCACGGGTCGCCTGCGGGATCTCACATACCTGGAATTTTTCCCTATTCTGGGGGCTTTGATGCTATGGGGCGAGCAGTGGGCTAACTCGGTTGTGCATTTCTGGTGTGACAATGCTGCTGTTGTCCACATTGTCAATGCACAGACTTCCAAATCGCCCAGGGTTATGGAACTAGTGCGCCATTTTGTGTTGCGCTGCCTGTGCCTCAACGTCTTGTTCAGGGCCAGGCATGTTCCAGAGATTAATAATGATATTGCTGACGCTTTGTCCCGCCTGCAGATCTCCCGGTTCCGCGCCTTGGCCCCGGATGCGGAGGAATTTCCCTCGCCACTCCCGGACGAGATGTGGACTATTGGCAACGAGAGGTGAACCGGGCGATTGGCCTGTCACTAGCGCCACGCACGCGTAAGGCGTATCAACAAGCATTCAATTCTTACAGAGC
The DNA here is from genome assembly GCA_035047345.1 of Bradypodion ventrale. Lineage (NCBI taxonomy): Eukaryota > Metazoa > Chordata > Lepidosauria > Squamata > Chamaeleonidae > Bradypodion > Bradypodion ventrale. The sequence continues at coordinate 17,652,750 of JAWDJE010000003.1, read as the reverse complement.
ATTTTCTGCTCAATTTCACCTGCCAGAGACCTGGCCTATCCCGGTGGACCATGTTCTGCGGTTCATGGTTCACCTGCATGCACAGGGCCTCGCACCTCGCACCATAGCATCCAAGCTCTCGGCGTTGGCTTTTATGGCCAAAGTGGGAGGTCATGTGGACACCACCTCTGACTTCCGTGTGAGACATGTTTTGGAGGGGTGGGTGCGCGAGCGCGGGCGTTGCCCGGACGACCGGCACCCTATTTCCCCAGGGGTTCTTACCCAGTTGGCCCGGGGCTGGCCAGGCCTCTGTTTTGATCATTATGAGGCAGCCCTTTTCCATGCAGCCACAACGGTGGCATTTTTTGGAGCGCTCCGCATCAGCGAACTTGTGATGCTGTCTAAGGCGGATGCAAGTTGTAGGGCACTGGAACTCGAAGATGTCTATGTTGCCAAAGACTGGGCCCAGTTGAGGATACGCTCCTCTAAGACAGATCAGCATGGCGTAGGCAGTGGTGTAAGACTGCTACGGTGTTCTTTGGCAGACATCTGTCCGGTTGGTGCCCTACAGGAGTTCCTGGCACTGCGTGGCATGCACCACGGCCCGTTTTTCTGTCACCAAGATGGGTCTCCCCTTACTAAATTTCAGTTTTGGAAGGTGACAGGCAGAGCCCTCACCAGGGTGGGCCTACCAGGTGCCCGTTATGGCACACATTCATTCCGTATTGGTGCAGCCTCTACAGCAGCTGCTTTTGGGTACTCTGGGGCTGACATACGTAGCATGGGGAGGTGGAGCTCGCAATGTTTTCAGTTTTATGTGCGCCCACTCCCGCCATGAGTACCAATCCAGTCACCTTACCGCCTTTTTTCTCAATTTTCTTACAGACCCTGGGTGTCGTATTACACCGGTGACAGTATGGCTGGTGGGCCACAGCTATGTGCACAGGGCAGCGCGTTACGCTGCGGCGACAGTGTGGGGACCCCGACTGGGACTGGGTGAACACGCCAGTCTCACATGGCATGGTAAGCCTGGGATGTTATGGCGGGAGCTGCGGCCTTTCCTTTTTTCTGGCCTGGGTGCTGACCCGCCTGACATTCTCATCATCCACCTGGGGGGCAATGATTTGGGCCAGGTCACCGGCTTATCGCTCAAGCATGCGATTTGCGAGGAACTCGCCTACTTGCATTATGTCTGGCCTGCCACAACCCTGGTTTGGTCGGACATTGTCCCGTGCCATTCTTATAGAGGGGGCGTTAACCTCCTGGCCCTTGACCGCGCTAGGCGCGCGGTCAATAGGGCGGTGGCGCGGTTTCTTGCCGACAGGGCTTGGGGACGGGTCAGTCATCACCCCGCTATTAGCCTACAAAATTATGACTTGTACGCAGGGGATGGGGTCCATCTGTCGCGAGGAGGTATGGACCTCCTGTTGGGTGATTGGCGAGCAGGCCTGTTGACCGAGCTGACGGTCTGGGGGGGGCGTCAGGCCTTCTTTGAAGCCCCTCCGTGTGGCGGGTAGCACTGGTAAGGTAAACAGTATGACCCACAGGTATCCGGCAGGTTCGCAATTGACTGGACAACACTAGACAGGAATAAATTAGTTAAACGTTGTCCGGTCAACGACGACCCAGGCGACGGGGTGATGACGATAGCTAACCAGCATGCATCACCCCGTGATTTCACGGATACGCGTCAGAGGGTGGGGTCATGAGTTAGATATTGACTACGGTCAACAATTTGTTTGTCGTCAACAAACAAATTGATACAAATTGATACATTGTAACCAATTGCCGTTGGCAATTTTGGGGTGGTACCTTACCAGTGTTACTTCGGCCTGCTTGCCTTAAGAATTATGATTGGTCGTTTTACCAATACAAATTTATAATTCGGACTAGGGCATTGAATCAATAAATGTGGCCCGATGCTGTTATCCACTTTCAATGTTGTCTGTGTCCGTTATTGGGGGGTGCGCCTGCAATGCAAGCGCGGCGCCAAAATGGCCGCCGCGCTCTTTGCGGGGCCCCCCCACAGGACAGAGAATCCGGGTAGTTAGGGGCGTGGCCAGCTCCCTTATAAAAGGGGTGGCCACGAGGCAGCCGAGCTGCCATTTTACCTCAGCGACGGAGCGGAGAAGTCTTTTCCCCTCCACCCCCTCCCCAGTTAACAGTGTGATATTTTGGTCGCTTCGGGGCCGGGTGGGAATTTTTGGCTGGGACCCACATTGGCTTTCGGGTCCTGGCTTTTTTGCCCATCCCACACTGTTGCTATGGTTTGATATAGGGGTCTTTCTTATGTTCCTAATGTTGACTTTGGTCACATTGGCGGGTAGCACTGGTAAGGTAAACAGTATGACCCACAGGTATCCGGCAGGTTCGCAATTGACTGGACAACACTAGACAGGAATAAATTAGTTAAACGTTGTCCGGTCAACGACGAACCAGGCGACGGGGTGATGACGATAGCTAACCAGCATGCATCACCCCGTGATTTCACGGATACGCGTCAGAGGGTGGGGTCATGAGTTAGATATTGACTACGGTCAACAATTTGTTTGTCGTCAACAAACAAATTGATACAAATTGATACATTGTAACCAATTGCCGTTGGCAATTTTGGGGTGGTACCTTACCAGTGTTACTTCGGCCTGCTTGCCTTAAGAATTATGATTGGTCGTTTTACCAATACAAATTTATAATTCGGACTAGGGCATTGAATCAATAAATGTGGCCCGATGCTGTTATCCACTTTCAATGTTGTCTGTGTCCGTTATTGGGGGGGTGCGCCTGCAATAAGAAACCGCATTGTCAGAAATGCAAGTCAACAAATGTATCTCTCTTCACCCTAAACAACTAATCAACTAAGACTTACAGAAGAAAGGAAAGCTGAGTCAGAGCATTGATCCAACTGGCCTAATACAGTCCAGTCTGATTGGCAGCATATGGTACTCTGGGGTTTCAGCCAAGATTCTCTCTGAGCTCTACCCACAGACCCAGCTAGAATCTAGAGAAGACATTTGAACACATATCTTCAAGTGCTTGTTCCAGCAGTACATCAGTGGTGCCTACAGTCTTAACATTAGCTAAAGCTAGTAAGACTTGGAGGGTGATCTCCCTTTCAAGTAATAACCAGGCCAAACCCTTCATAGCTTCTGAAACCATACAAGGCCAAGCAAGTTCAGGGGTCTTATTCCCAGATCCAGGAAGCAGCATCATTGTGATGAACACAAAACTAGGGATCCATAGAATTTTTGATTATTCAGGGGATACTTGGTAAAACATCAAAATTATCACCACAGCATCTGTAAAACAGGATGCTAGACAAGATCCTGTAAAACAGGATGCTAGACAAGACCTAGTGTGAGAAAGATTAGCTGGCAACACAAGGTTGCCATTAACAAAGTTGTGGTTCAAAAATACCACAATCTTTGAGGAGGCTCTTTTTGTGTACCCCAAGAATTGTTGCTGTTCTTTATGTGTTTTTTATGGTTAAAAGGCCCAGGTTGTATCATATGAATCTATGCCATTGTCTACACTCTGTTTCTGCTCTTGCAGGGGCTCAGGGAACATTGTTTGTGTGAAATTACAAGTGTCCTGGCAATATATAACATAGGAGGCATTAAGTAGGAATTAAGCTATTCTCTTTGCTCATGGATGACAAAGACAGAAAAAGAAGTTCCTTTTCCCTATCTTCCATTGTTTTTAATTTTCTCTTGGGTCCCACCTTGAGAGAAGGTTGCAGACATAAATGTCATGCTCGGATTCCATACATGCAGAATTTCTAAAGCTGTCTCCCCTTTTAAATGTCACCCAACCTGCCATGCACCCACGCATAGAGAAAGAGCTAAAGTAACATTTAAAAGCTTCATGAATCTCAGAATGAGAAAACTAAACTGTACAGGGTCCCACCCTCTTCGGGGTTGACTCAACTGTACATCAATTACTTGAAAACTCATTGCAAAAGGAAAGGGAGTTAAATCTTTTGACATACAGTAGATCTAAGGTAAAATGATTAAGCTCCTTACTATAGTTGGTGTCAATGGGCTCAGGGTGGTAATTTCCTTTCTCTTGGTAGTAGCAGAAGAAAATACTAAGAGAAAAGACAAGAGAAACATACTTAATAATGCCAGGTTCTTTGAACTCAAATAGGAATGGTTTTACCCATCAACATAAGAAATGTGTGAAACATTAGACTAAAAGTCTATCTAGCATAGCATTCTGTTCTCACTTTGACCAAGCTGTTATGTCAGGGAAGCCACAAGCAAGGCAGTAGGGGAAACGGTATTCTCACACTTCCCAAAATATGATACTGAGAGACGGTCTTTTGATCTTGGGTGTAGTATAAAACTATCAGGATAAGTAGCATTGCTTAATATCTATGAATCCCCCCCCCCCCGGTCATATAACTCAATTGACATCAGAAGGGCAGTTTAGCCTACACAGAATTTCCACTGTCAGGTCACTGAAATCTTACTCCTTGTTATTTCAGGGCCAACCCATGATTCACATGAGGCAGAATCTTCAGCCTCAATTTATTTATTTATTTATTTATTTAATTGGATTTCTATTACCGCCCCCTCACCGAAGTGACTCCGGGCAGCTCACAATCACCATAAGAACATTCAAATATAAAACATCCCCTGCGACCATAAAACCACAAAAACATTTAATGTTTAAAAACCATTAAAATACCCTCCCAGCCACAACAAGTTAAAAAACTGAAACTAAAAACCCAAATGGCCTTCATATAAACTGGGGTGTGTGTGTCTGCCCCATTGCCAGCACCCCACACCCACACCCACTGTGCCAGCCAGGTTTTTAGACCTTTTCTGAAGGTCAGTAGCTCTGCCTGGAGGTGCAACTCGGTCAGCAGGAGGTTCCACAGGGCCAGAACAGATGTCGAAAAGGGCCTCCTTCTACTGCTAGAGAGGCGAACCTCTCTAACTAATGGGATCTTTAGGGACCCCCTCCGTTCTGCTCAGTTGCAAAAATGGCATGTGTACATAACAGCCATGCAATGGAGAGACTCGGAGATGAATTTAAAAGTCAATCTATGACTTCCAGTAGCAGCAGAAGCAGCTGTAAAGGTAAACGTAAACCATACAAATGTGGGAGTTCATTTTAACTTTTAGCTGAAATCATTAACTGTGTAGCATTTAGCTAGCAAATGTGGTTAGCTCTTCCTGCGCCCAACCACAGTAAGAATTGTGGTTAGCTCTTTCCTGATCGCTTCCTGCCTCTGTGCAGAGATTCTGCATCTGTGCAGAGATTCTGCAGTTCCTGGTTTGGTGCAGAAAAGCAACTTTGTGTAATCTTCAAATATATGCTTTAGATATCAGCCTAAACTGCTAGAGAAAGCTATATAATTAGAGGTAACAGCCTTTGCAAGGGTACCGCCACAGAGAATAGGCTTTGGGCCTATTCTGGCAGGATATAAGCTACTGCGCATGTACTAGTAAGAGATATAGGTCATGTTCCATATATGGCTATGCTGTAGAGAATATCATATGATTGGCTGAATACCACTGCACCTATGTTGTCAAAAGACATCCTGTGTAACCTGTGGATTTTCAATAAAACTTGCTTCCCCGGTGCTGGAGCAGAGACTTTTTGCGCACCATTCACTCTGATTGCTGTTTCAGTTTCTTCTGACTTTATGCTTACACCCTTGTTGAGCTGGATTCTCAACAAGTGCTTGGTCAATCTCTGACCTGATCTCCTTTTCTGTGGCCACCCTCTGGCTAAAATTTCTCCACATACAAAAGTGAAGAAAAGATCATGATGGAATGGAATGTCTTGATGCTATAAGAAAGAACTACAAAATTTAAGGTAACATTTGATGCTGTTCCTTGAGATTTCAGCTCCAAAGCCTGAAACTGGGAGAATGAGTCTTAAAACCCAAGTTTCAGGACCAGAACTAAGATTTGGTGATCCCAAACCTACATAAGAACAGCTTTGATGGAACAGGCCACAGCCCATCCAGTCCAGCATTCTGTCTCACACGGTGGCTCACCATTTGCTTCAGGGAATTATTCCCAAGCAGATGCCTTCACCTGCTTAGGATTTCCTTGGAAATGGCATTGAGAGATATCCTGCCTATCTCTCCAATCCAGAGGTTGTTCTTAGGTATCCATAATTATAGCCATTGATACCCTTGTCTTCCATGAACTTGTCTAATCCTTTCTTGAAGCTGTCAAGACTGACAGCTGTCACCACTTCTTCTGGCAGGGATTTCCATAGACCAGTGATCCTCTGGGTGAAAAAGTACTTTATCTTATTTGTTTGAGAACTAGCACCCAAAAGTTTCATGGAGTGTCCCCTAGTTCTAGTGTTATGCGACAGGGAAAACAGTTTTTCCTTATCTACTTTGTCCACACCGTGCATGATTTTATAAACTTCAATCAGGTCACCTCTTAGACGCCGTCATTCAAGAGTGAAGAGGCCCAACCGTTGCAGCCTCAGATGGTAAGGAAGGTGTTCCAGTCCCCTAATCATTCTGGTTGCCCTCCTCTGCACTTTTTCCAACTCCATAATATCCTTCTGGAGGTATGGTGACCAGAACTGTACACAGTATTCCAGCTGGTGCCTCACCATAGATTTATAAAGAGGCAAAATGACACTTGCTGACTTATTTTCTATACCCTTCCTAATGATCCCTAGCATTGAGTTTGCTTTTTTCACTGCTGAGGCACACTGGGTTGACACCTTCATTGAGTTGTCCACCAGGACTCCAAGGTCCCTTTCCTGGTTTGTCGCAGAGAGTTCAGACCCCATCAGTTTATAAATGCAATTGGTTTTTTTTGCCCCAACATGCATCACTGCACTTACTAATGTTGAAGCTCATTTGCCACTGTTTTGCCCACTCCCCCAGCGTCAAGAGATCCCTCTGGAGCTCCTCACAATCACTCACAGTTTTCACTACCCTGTATAATTCAGTCTCGTCAGCAAATTTGGCTACCTTGCTTTTTACTCCTACCTCTAGATCATTTATGAAGAGGTTGAAAAGCAGTGGTCCCAGTACTGAACCTTGGGGGACCCCACTCTTTACTTCCCTCCAGTTGGAGAAGTGTCCATTTAGTGCTACCCTCTGTTTCCTGTCCCTTAGCCAGTTGCTGATCCAGGACAAGACCTGCCCCTTTATTCCATGACTGGTAAGTTTATTCAAGAGCCTTTGGTGTGGGACCTTGTCAAAAGCCTTCTGAAAGTCCAGATAAACAATGTCAACTGGATCCCCCTTATCCACATGTTTGTTGACACTCTCAAAAAATTCCAACAGGTTAGTGAGGCATGATTTGCCCTTGCAAAAGCCATGTTGGCTCTCCTTTAGCAGCACCTTCTCTTCTATTTGCCTATTAATTCTATCTTTTAGGATGGTTTCCATCACTTTACCTGGGACACATGTCAAACTGACCGGTTGGTAATTTCCTGGATCACCCCTGGATCCTTTTTTGAAAATTGGTGTTATATCCGCTACCTTCCAGTCATCAGGCACAAACCCTGATTTGAGGGAAAGATTATATATTTTGGCTAGGAGATCAGCAATTTCATCTTTAAGTTCCCTGAGAACTCGTGGATCTGATCCTGGTGATTTGTTAGCATTTAGTTTAACAAGACGTGCAAGGACCTCCTCCCTGGTTATTTGTATCTGGCTTAATTCTTTGGTTTCCCTCCCTACAAAGATAGGCTCTGTTTTGGGCATGTGGTAACTGTGCAAAAAGAACCCCATTGAATTAACCTCTCTGCAAGGCTAGGCGGCAACAATTTAATAAAAAGACCAATAGAGGAAGTCATGAATGAGCTGTATAGAAGGTACAGTATTTATAACTGAAAGGCTTTTCACAGCAGCAGTTGTAAGGCACTGTGCAATTATCCTGTCTTTTCCTTCTTAACAGATTTTCTGTTGTAAGAAAAGGAGGAAGCAATGAAAAAGAGAGAGATATATTGTAGTATCTGGCTGTAGAGCCAGAAGTGGATAGTGGGTTGATTCCCCACTGTGCCTCCTAAGAAAAGAACCAACCAGTGTAGTTACACAGAAGTTGCACAGTCCCAAGACACCCCTAGAAGAAGAGAATGGGAAATCACTTCTGAACATTCACTACCTAGAAAACCCTGGAAAGGGTTGCCATATGTCAGAATCAAGGGACAGACTCCGTCGCACAGCGCATGGGCCTCGAAACACCAACCTTCAAATGCCGCCAATCTTAGCGCTGTAGCCTTTAAGCCACTGCCGCCCTGTGTCAGAATCAAGTCAATGGAACACAATTATTATTTTTGAGTGGAGGGTGAGGTTTTCTGGAAGTCCTGTAAAATTCAGCAAATGAAGCATGGTAAACATTTTGTTTGGCTTTATGAAAGGGAAGATTTAGGGGATTTCCCACTAGTTAAGAGTATGGGAAGCTGGAACTAACAATGCTGTGAAAGAGAGGGAAGACCCTGTAGGTAGCTAATGTTACTCCAATTGCTGTATCTTTTATTTACATATGTCCTAGAACAAGAGTGCCCAAACTATGGCCTGTGGCCCAGATCGTGGCACCCAATACCAATTCATCCGGCCCACATCACCTACGTTGCTTCCGGAGGTGGAAGTAAAATGCACCCATACATAAGCTTCCATTTCCAGGAGCGAGGAGGGCAGCGTAGGCCGGATAAATTGGTATCAGGGGCCAGATCTGGCCGACGGGCCATTGTTTGGGCACCCCTAGTTTAAGCAGAGAAAAATGGCAGCTTAAAATCTATCTCATCCTGTTGCAAAACAGATTGCAAGGTGTGTTTTACTTCTGCTTCCAGTGGAAGGAACCACATGACTGACCTGCTGAACCATGATACCGGCCCACTGAACCACGTGGCCCAAAAAGTTTGGGCACCCCTGAGTGTAGAAAATGCAAGCGTGGCGCCAAAATGGCTGCCGCGCTCTTTGCGGGCCCCCCCACCGGACGAAGAGCATCCGGGTAGTTAGGGGGCGTGGCCAGCACCCTTATAAAAGGGGCGGCCACGAGGCAGCCGAGCTGCCATTTTGCGAAGCGACGGAGAGGAGAAGTTTTTCCCCATTGCTCCATCGCTCTTACCTTCGCCGGGAAGCTACTGCGGGCAGCGGTCCTTTCCGTTCCTTTTCTTCGGCTTCCCAGCACTTTCAAGAATGCCTTCCAAAAAGAAGGCATTGGCGAACGCGGTTCGCACTTCGAGGAGGCGCCAGCCGGGTCAGAAGACCACGACTACGCCCCCCCCAACAGCCCCCTTTGCCGGCGCCCACCGGGACCGGTGGGATGGGGTCGGTTGCCCCATGGCCCGGGACTGGGTGCCCGCAGACCGGCCCGGCGGGGGCTGCGGCCTCCGGCTCTCAACCGGTGGCTCCCGGCTCTGGCCCGGTTTATACCTCGGGGCCTTCTGCTCTTGCCTCGCAGCTACCTGCGGTGGGCTTTAACCACGGGGGTGGTTGGGTTCCCTTCCCTGGCAGGGCATACCTCCGGCCCCTCGAGGGCCGGTACTGGGTTCATGGCAGTATTCGGGACCCGGGGTCCAGAGACCTGACCCGGCGCCTCTTATCAGTGGGCCAGCCGGCCCTATGCCCCTCATCAGTGTTGGGAGCTATGTTAATGTGGACACCCTTCTGGCCCGCGTAACAGCCCTTGAGGCTTCTTTGGGGGTGGTTAACCCACCCGGGGCCCCTTTGGGACCACAGGTCAACGCATCGGCTGCCGGTCATCAGCAGGCGGCCGGACGGGTAGAGCTGCTTGAGGCCCCTTGGGTCGGCGTCAGCCGCGGCCTCGCAGCTCCCCGTGCAACAGTTGCTGCCCTCAGGTACTGAACAGGCCTCGTCCACGAGCTCGGTTGCGGTCGCGAGCTCCAACGCCCACAGTGGGCCGGAACCCCTGGTAGGGGCGGCCCATGGGGGTGCAGCGTGTGAGTATGCGGTTCAAACTAGTGCACCCACACCACTACCTACACTGGGGGGGCGTCCAGTGGCCGTGGCCCCGTATGGCTGGCGCGGCGGTTCAGCCGCCGCCGGGCCATACGGGTGCGGCACCATCAATCCAGGGCCCCACTGGGGGTGGCACCCTCTGTCCCGTTGGGAACTTACTCGGGGTGGCGGGCTTGGTCCAGGCTCCTTTCACCGTGCCTAATGCGGCCTCTGTCCCGTTGTCGGCATTGCCTACGGCGGGGTATTCTCTGCCCCTCGGGGATCATCTTGCCCAACCCACCAAGGAGAAAATCTGGCGGGGGGAGTATGTAGACATTTTCTCCCTCCTGAACAGAGAACCCACCAAGGAGGAGAGGGAGGGGCAGGATGAGAAAGATAAGGAACAGGCACGTCGTCGTAAGCCGCCACGCACGTGGGCCAACTGGCTGCCAGCGTACCTCATATACATGGCTGTGTACCTCAGGGCCCGGCCGGATCTGGCCATTCCGATGGTCCAGTACTTGGACAACATATACCGGGCGATGGTTGACTTCCCGGGCCCGTCGTGGTTGGCTTACGACGAAGAATTTCGCATGAGAGTGCCCCTACACCCGGAGATGAGGTGGGATGAGCCCTGCCAGAAGCTGTGGCTTCTGTATATGACCCCCACGCGCCCGGCGCCTGGGGAGAGGTACCATTGTGGACATGCGGTCCAGCGAGCTGCTCCGGCATAGACACCCCGCCAGGTGGCGGGGCAGGGGGTTCCAGCCCACCTGCTGTGTTGGACCTTCTCGGCCAATGGTACCTGCAGCAGGAGAAATTGCCGATATAGGCATGAGTGTCCCTCTTGTGCTGGCCCCCATGCTGCCTCCGCCTGTCCTAGGCTGGGAGGAGTGCGGGTCAGGGGTAGAGGTTGTCAGGGGGCGGGCAAGACTGCCGCAGAGGGAGCTGGTCAGGCGAAAGGCCCCCTCACCAATTGATGTGGACATGTTAGAGCGTTGACTCACGATGTACCCGAGGAGGGCAGACGCAGCTTACCTGCTTGAGGGTTTCCAGCAGGGGTTTCGCATTCCTTTCACGGGGGTTAGGGCTCCCCAAGATGCACCCAACCTTTTGTCACTTAGGGGAAGGGAGGAGGTGGCTGCCTTGAGCATTATTAAGGAGGTGGATGCCGGCAGGGTTGCCGGCCCCTTCCCTGCCCCCCCGTTTCCTAATTTAAAAGTTTCCCCCTTGGGGCTCGTGCCCAAAAAGTCACCGGGCGAGTTCCGCTTAATACATCACTTGTCCTACCCAGCTGGCCGATCGGTCAATGATGCTATCCCGGATGACCTTTGTTTGGTCCGGTATACATCTTTTGACCAGGCTCTGCGCATGGTGCGTTCATGTGGCCCGGGTGCACTGTTGGCTAAGTGCGACATCAAGTCGGCCTTCTGTCTTCTGCCGGTGCACCCGGGTGACTTTGAGTTGCTGGGTTTCAAGTTCCGGGGTGAATATTACTTCGATAAGGCCATGCCTTTCGGTTGTTCCATCTCCTGCTCGGCTTTCGAGCGTTTCAGCACCTTCCTGCAGTGGGCGTTCGTCCGCAGGTCGGGGTCTCGGTCTGTAGCCCATTACCTGGATGATTTCTTATTCGGGGGTGAACGGGGCTGGGACACGTGTGCGCGTCTCCTCACTACATTTCAGACGCTAATGAAGGAACTTGGTGTCCCTTTAGCGCCCGAAAAGTCTGAGGGCCCATCTACCAAGCTCACATTCCTGGGGGTGGAGATTGACACTGTAGTGCAAGCATCCAGGTTACCGGCTGATAAGGTGACACGGATCGTTGCACTCATATCCGGCTTGGTGGCTAAACGCAAGGCGTCCCTTCGTGAGCTACAGGTGCTGCATGGTCACCTCAATTTTGCTTGCAGGGTGATCGCACCTGGTAGAGCCTTTGCTCGACGCTTGTGTGACGCCATGATAGGCTTAACCAAGCCCCACCACAGGGTACGTCTTAGCATGGGCCTTAAGGCGGATATGCTCATCTGGCTCCAGTTCCTGATGGAGTTCAATGGGGTGTCCTTCTGGAGTCCGACCTTCTGGCTTCCCCTCGTTTCCAGGTCCAGTCCGATGCATCGGGGTCCCTGGGTTATGGGATGTACTTCAAGGGGAAGTGGGCCTACGGCAGATGGCCGACCGCCTGGTCGGGCACGGGTCGCTTGCGCGACCTCACGTATCTGGAATTTTTTCCCATTCTGGGAGCCTTGATGCTATGGGGTGAGGAGTGGGCCAATTCGGTAGTACATTTTTGGTGTGACAATGCGGCAGTTGTCCACATTGTCAACTCACAGACGTCCAAATCTCCCAGGGTCATGGAGCTGGTGCGCCAGTTTATGTTGCGTAGCCTGCGCCTCAATGTGCTGTTCAGGGCCAGGCATGTGCCTGGTGTTAATAACGATATTGCTGACGCTTTGTCCCGCCTGCAGATCTCCCGGTTCCGTGCCTTGGCCCCGGATGCAGAGGAATTTCCCTCGCCGCTCCCGGACGAGATATGGACACTTGGCAAGGAGAGGTGAACCGGGCGATCAGCATGTCGCTGGCCCCCCACACGCGTAAGGCGTATCACCATGCGTTCATCACTTTCCAGGCTTTTTGTGCCCAGTTTCGACTACCTGAGGCTTGGCCTATCCCAGTCGTCCACATTCTACAATTCATGGTTTACCTACATGCCCAGGGCCTGGCACCCCGCACCATAGCATCTAGGCTGTCAGCGTTGGCATTCATGGCCAAAGTGGGGGGTTACGCTGACAGTACCACTGATTTCCACATTCAACATGTTTTGGAGGGGTGGGTGCGGGAGCGTGGGCATAGCCCGGATGACCGCCACCCAATTTCCCCAGGGTTACTTACCCATCTAGCACGGGGCTGGCATGACCTCTGTTTTGACAGGTATGAGGCCGCCCTGTTTCATGCGGCTACTACGGTGGCCTTTTTTGGAGCGCTCCGCATCAGCGAGCTTGTGATGCTGTCTAAGGCGGATGCAAGTCGTAGGGCACTGGAACTTGACGATATCTATGTTTGCAATGATTGGGCTCAGTTGAGGATACGCTCCTCTAAAGTTGATCAGCACGGCGTAGGCAGTGGAGTACGACTGCTACGATGTTCATTGGCAGACATCTGTCCGGTTGGTGCCCTACAGGAGTTTCTTGCACTGTGTGGCACGCACCATGGCCCGTTTTTCTGTCACCAAGATGGGTCTCCCCTTACTAAATTTCAATTTTGGAAGGTGACCGGTAAGGCACTAGCCAGTGTTGGCCTTCCTGGGGCTCGTTACGGCACCCATTCATTTAGGATAGGGGCGGCCTCTACTGCAGCTGCTTTTGGGTACTCCGCGGCGGAAATACGCCGCATGGGAAGATGGGGATCACAATGTTTTCAGTTTTATGTTCGCCCTCTTCAACCGTGAGTACCAGTTTAGTCACTGTATTGTTCTCCCCCTCTTTTTCCTTGACAGACCCTGGGTGTCGTATCACACCGGTGGCAGTATGGCTGGTGGGCCACAGCTACGTGCGTAGGGCAGCGCCGTACGCTGCGGCGACAGAGTGGGGACCCCGACTGGGACTGGGTGCATCCGCAAGTCTCAGATGGTATGGTAAGCGCGGCATGTTATGGCGGGAACTGTTGCCATTCCTTTTATCCAGCAGGAATGCTGACCCGCCAGATATTCTGATCATACACCTTGGGGGCAATGATTTGGGACAGGTCACTGGACTATCGCTGAGGCATGCGATTTGTGGTGACCTGGTTTACTTACATTATGTGTGGCCTGCCACAACCCTCATTTGGTCAGACATGGTACCGCGGCATGCTTACAGGGGACGGTTCGACCTCCGGGCCCTTGATCGGGCTCGTCGCTCGTTGAACAGGGCTATTGCCCGGTTCCTTCTTGACAAGGGTTGGGGGCGCATCATTAGGCACCCCGCAATCAGCCTACAAAATTGTGAGCTTTATTCAGGGGATGGGGTCCATCTGTCGCAGGGAGGTATGGACCTCCTGTTAGGAGATTGGCGAGCAGGCCTGTTGACCGAGCTGACGGTCTGGGGGGGGGCGTCGAGCCTTTATTGAGCCTCTCCGTGTGGCGGGTAGCACTGGTAAGGCAAACATTTATGACCCACAGGTATCCGGCAGGTTCGCAATTGACTGGACAACACTAGACAGGCACAAGTTGATTAAACGTTGTCCGGTCAACGATGAACCAGGCGATGGGGTGATGGCAAGAGCTATGCAGCATGCATCATCCCGTTATTTTACGGATACGCATCAGAGGGTGGGGTCAATAGTTAGGTATTGACTACGGTCAATAATTTGTTTGTTGTCAACAAACAAATTGATACAAATGGATACATTGTAACCAATTGCCGTTTGCAATTTTGGGTGGTACCTTACCAGTGTTACTTCGGCTTGCTTGCCTTAAGAATTATAATTGGTTGAATACCAATAGAAATTTATAATTCGGACTAGGGCATGAATCAATAAATGTGGCCCAATGCCATTATCCACTTTCATCAGTGTCTGAGTCCTTTATTGGGGGGTGCGCCTGCAATGCAAGCACGGCGCCAAAATGGCCACCTCGCTCTTTGCGGGCCTCCCCCCCCACCGGACGAAGAGCATCCGGGTAATTAGGGGGCGTGGCCAGCACCCTTATAAAAGGGGCGGCCGCAAGGCAGCTGAGCTGCCATTTTGCGAAGCGACGGAGAGGAGAAGTTTTTCCCCTCCACCCCCTCCCTAGTTAACAGTGTGATATTTTGGTCGCTTCGGGGCCGGGTGGGAATTTTTGGCTGGGACCTACAATTGGCTCTTGGGTCCTGGCTTTTTTGCCCATCCCACACTGTTGCTATGGTTTGATATAGGGGTTTGTTTCTGCTGCTGTTGACTTTGGTCACATGGGCGGGTAGCACTGGTAAGGTAAACATTTATGACCCACAGGTATCCGGCAGGTTCGCAATTGACTGGACAACACTAGACAGGCACAAGTTGATTAAACGTTGTCCGGTCAACGATGAACCAGGCGATGGGGTGATGGCAAGAGCTAGGCAGCATGCATCACCCCGTTATTTTACGGATACGCGTCAGAGGGTGGGGTCAATAGTTAGGTATTGACTACGGTCAACAATTTGTTTGTTGTCAACAAACAAATTGATACAAATGGATACATTGTAACCAATTGCCGTTGGCAATTTTGGGTGGTACCTTACCAGTGTTACTTCGGCCTGCTTGCCTTAAGAATTATAATTGGTTGAATACCAATAGAAATTTATAATTCGGACTAGGGCATGAATCAATAAATGTGGCCCAATGCCGTTATCCACTTTCATCAGTGTCTGAGTCCTTTATTGGGGGGTGCGCCTGAAAAGATCACTGTCACAGTATTTTGCAGCTCTCCTGAGACATGAAAGTGCAAAGATGGTTCTTGTTGTTTGCTACAGGTTTGCCTGGTTTTATTTTAATAGTGTGAGCAGCGCCACATGCTCTGGGAATCAGGTATTTAGCAAAAATCGATCCCTTGCTTTGTATACTCAGCAGACTGGTGATGGCTGAGACTTTTATTGCTTTGCCTGAGTTGAGAATTTGTAATCTGATTAAAATTTATATTTTCTGCCATCTACAGATGGTATTTTCTCCCAAGCTCCACTTGAATTCTTATAATGTAATACAGAATTTCAGTCTCTCTCTCTCTCTCACCCCCACACTCTGCTTCATAAGGAAGATTTGTCCTCTCTTCATTGCTTTTTCACACAATATTTTCTCATTGATGAAATCTTGAATGGCAGATTTGCACATATTAATATATTTTCTAGGGAGAAAATCAGACATACAGACCTGAGCTAGGTCAGACTTCCAAATAAGACCACTGTAGTGAAGATTAAGCTGAAGTACTTTGGTCATCAAATGAGAAGAGAGGATTCACTTGAGAAAGCCTTGATGTTGGGAAAGGTTGAGAGCAAAAGAAGCCCGCGATGGCAGAGAATGAGATGTCTAGATGGTATTGTTGACACAGTGGGCACAAAACTGGGTGGGTTGAGGATGATGGTAGATGGGAGGGAGCATCTTGATTAGCAAACCATCCTATATTTTCATTGGGTTTGCCAGGTGTGGAATCGATTCAAACAATGAGGAATACATGACACACAGGTGGAATGTGGCTTATTTTAAAACATCCAGCTGGGATTGTTTATTTTGTACTGATTCCTAAACCATTGTATTCTTTTGTGTGCATGTGTGTGTTGGCGCATATAGTGTATTGTGCCATTGCCCCGTAAAGTTTGCAGGATTCCCCACAGCCTGAAAATGTTTTTACTCTCCAATCCTTACTGTTACAATGCTACAATAGTTCAGGGGCCAGCTGTCATGGCAAAGAACTGTTGTAATGCTATTAACAGTTGTTGTCGGCTGCTACTCATATCCGAGCATACATTTTTCCTGGAAGTCATTTTCTCAGTAAAATATATTTTAAAAATGGGTACCATTAGTCAGGTGCGGAGCAGTGGTAATGAGGGTTGCACCCAAATGGCTCTGAAGGTGAAGGTAGAGGTGGAAATTGTTGTGGCAGCTGATCACCCCTCCCCCCCCACACACACACAGCTTTGGAATAAAAGCTGGTGCCAGAAGGGATAAGTGAAAGAACAAACAAACAAATGAATGGACAAAGGAACTCTATGGGAGACTGAAAGGGAACGAGAAATTATAAGGTGCTTTGCAGTGATGGATGAAGGGTTAAAAACTGTTGAGTATTCTAGTGCAATCCCCAAATACAGTAAATACTAACACACTAACCAATGAAATAGGAAATACTAGTCTGACCTAAAGGAAGTTGTTTGCATTGTTTGTCTCTAAGTAGCCAATTAGAAAAGTTCCTGTCTTCCCACCTCAGGGATCACCTGACCTTATTTGCATGTCTTAAGGCCTTTGTTTGTTCTGGCTTCTTTCTTTTTTTCTGGATTTGGAAGAGGAGGATGTCTGTTTGGATGTCTCCATCTTCCCAGCCATATGGCTGGAAGAGAAGCCATCTTTACTTTCCTTCTTTTCAAACTACCTAACTTGAATTTCCTGCCTTCATTATTGACCTAATGATACATTGCCAATACATTTGAGCACATGTATCTTCTGACCTCATTTTGTGAGTAAATGCTATTTTTATTTCTCTCAAGCATCTGGCTCAAGTGTGTTTATTAACTGCGTTAATAAGGGGGAGAACTGGGGAGACTTGCATTCAAACAGAAAGGCCTAAAATCCTGCACGGCTTTGCCTCTGAAGTCATTTCTTCTCTGCTAAGCCAAGCTGAACTCAAGAGAAAATAAGAGTTGAATCAGCCCATTTTAAGAGATCACCTACTGAGCAATGCTCTGCAGTTAACTTGGGAAAGAGAGAAGGAGGGAAGACTATAATTATAATTTTGTGTCAGCTGCTAAAAATAACTTAACAAAAACATCCCATTTGGATAAGGTTTCTCAAAGTGTGCAAAAACCGGGACAAGCACCATGCGACCTTTACTCAATTTAAAAAAAACCACAATTGGAACCCCAGTGTTTTTAACAGGTAAGTTGCAGCCTCAATTATGTATCTGGTTGAAGAAACAGAAGTTGGGAGTTTGGTTCCCGACTTATGCCTTCATGGAGAAAATCCAGCTTGTGTGTCCTTATGCAAATTGCACATTCCCAGGGCACCCCCAGAAGAAGAGAATGGTGAACCGTTTATGAGTATTCTCTATCTAGAAAACCCTATAAAGGGTCACAAAAGTTGGAATCAACTTGATTGCATGTAATATTTATTGCTAGAACAAAGAGAGAGAATCCACCTTCTTGAGACACAACCTGAAGATCCAAACTGGTTAACTGGGATCCATATGAGAACATTTGTTTTATGTTTTGTTGTTATGAATATGAACAAAACACTGAAAAATTCTTTTTGGTATGATGAAGATGGCTGTCACTTCATATACTAATAATGTTTGTTAATAGCAATAGTAATTACACCTATACAGCACAGCATGCAGAATTATTTTCGCTTGCTTTTGTTACATTCATATAACACCTATTGAATTTTTTTTTTACTAAATGAGCATTCAAGTTGTTAATTGTCACTTCTCTCCCTCTTTCAATAGCCCCATGTAAGCATGACAGATTTACTGCAACTATTGATTAGTGGTGGTGGTGGTGGTGGTGTTCAACTGTTATCACAAGTTGACTGTGTTACCTCCTCATTTTGTGATAAACTTAGGGATACAAGCAGGCTATATGGTACTGAGGCACGTTTCCTGCCTGGCTGGTGTCTGGCCACCAAAACATGGCCTTTTTTCTCAGCTATGGATTACATATCACAGTACCTGGTGACCTGCATTATACAGTAAAACCCCTACTTATGAAAAAAAGTCAATTCCATAGGCTTTTGCTTAAAAAATTTTTTTATGTAACTCGAAGCAAACCCATAGGAAAAATTATTTTTTTACATAACTCAAAGCAAACCCATAGGAAAAATGAATTTTTAAATAACTCGAAACAAACTCATAGGAAAAAGAATCTTTATGTAACTCAAAGCAAACTCATAGGAAATCATGTAAATCGGGACATGGTTTTAGCACAAAATCATTATGTAAGTCGGATTTTATGTAACTCGGGGCATTTGTAAGTTAGGGTTTAATTCTGGACCCATTTACTTGGATTCCACTCAAGTTTATTTCCTTAATCAGCTCATATCCTTTGTTGTTCCACCTTTGTGATTTCACAGTGGTCCATCCCTGGGTGGTTTGCCTCTGAAAGCTCAAGAAATTAGATGTCATCAACCTAGCAATCCTCATGCACAGAATGATGACCTGAAGGGATCTAAATCCACACCTTCCAAACCAACATGAAGATCAAAACAGGAATGTTTTGTGATGCAATTCAGCGTAAAATGATGTGCCAGAATATATTATAGGTTAAAATATATACAGAAACATATATTTCATATCATAGTGTGTACAAAAAGCATACTGCATATGAAAATACAGGTACCGTATATATTAAAATATGTGCTTTTCATTTAAAGAAAGCCAGTGTGGTGGTTCAAGTCCATGCTCAACACATTAAGAGGTGGCAATGGTAAACCACTCTTTAAACATCTGATATACCTGAACCCCCTATTAATGTAATCAATAATGCAAAGAGACATGCCATTACATAATAGCAACTTATAAATTTTAAGTGCAAATTTTGTGTGAATATGTTAAGAAAGGATAACATGTGCACAGCTATGTTAATGACCACCACTTTGTTGGCTGCAGGATTGTGTAAAATTACTTTTTCCAAGTTCTGTTCATATGTTGCAGATTCAAAGAGCAAGATATTAATAAGAATGGGCCACTAGATTATATGTGAATGATTAAGAACTGGGATTTAAATCTAGATCCCAGTAACATTAAGAACACTGATCACTTTTGGATGTTTAGTTTTATGAGTCATCATGCCATGCTTGTGAAAGATAAATTTCTAGTTTATCCATACCGGTTGAGGAAATACTACACAAAGCGGGCCACTGAGCTTCCAGTTTAGGATCGCTCTTCTCATCACAGATCATTTTCCAGGATTTAATAATGACATCAAAGAGCACTCCACTCTTCAGAACAAAGCTACTTCATCAACACAGTTTAGGTTCCCTGCTCTATTGAAGCTGACACTGGCACAATTAGGCTTCATAGAGCAATGTTCCCCAACATTTGGTTTTTGGACTTCATTTCCCAGAAGCCTAAGTCAATTCCTGTTATGTATGATAACTGTTATGTATTAAACTGTCAAAGATTCAAACCGCCGAGTTCCCACGCAAAATGCTGTCAAACAGCGTCTCTGTTTGACAGCCACGAAATCTCGGCAAATAGCATAGTCTCGTGAGATTTCAGAGAGTGCGAAGTTTGAAGTTTGACAGGCGCGCTATGTATCCATTTCATGAAAATGAAGGGTTTAAGAAGTGTACATCGGTTAATTGTCCAATCAGCATTGTCCCCTGTTGAAAATGTATCTTTCTGTGTATGTATAAAAGTCCGTGTTTTGCCCCATCCAAGTTGTGTTCAGACCCTCCAAATAAAGAGCTGCATTTCACTTTCAATGCTTGTCATCTCCAATTTCTGAACACCAAAATTCCCCAAAGCACTGATCAGCCAATGTACTGACTTAGGCTTCTGGGAAATGAAGTCCAAAAACCAAATGTTGAGGAACCCTGTCTTAGAGGACATAGCAAAAAGACTGCTACTTCAGACTGCTTGTAACAATGTTTTGAGAACAAGTATTGCTAGCTGGGTCTAACTTTTAATGGATCCTTTGAGCCTAATCAGGAAGAATCACAACCAAGCAAGTAGGTCTTCATCCAGATGCCAATAAGCATGTCTTTTTATTTATTTCTAATGGGTTATCAATACTGGTAATTTGCCCCTGAAAACACTGCAAATTATAAAACAAGTACTGACAAAGAAGAAAATCAGCTTGACAAGGCCCACTTTGTTCTGGTGTGAGCTCATGATGTACACTGTTCTTGGGAGTGAAATTGCTGTCTTGCGGTGAGCCTCATTATTAACATTAGAACAGGGTTTGGTGGTCATGCTTTGGCTTCTAACTAAGAAAGTACTGTATATTCATTTGTCATCAGCCTGATTAAGAACAGGTGAAGCCCCTGTTCCTGTTAGGGCGATGAACTAATAACACAGGCTCAGCTGATTGCTTGTCTGGTCTGTTTGTAGCCAGCGCTAAAAATATTAATTAAAATTCTGTATCAAGTGAGTGCTTCAGAAAATCCCTTCTTTGAACCATAACTTGAAGAATCTCTGGGAGATGTAATTTTCTTAAAGGAATTTTTCCGAGCTCTGAACAGTCAAGGCAATCCAATTTAAGCAGTAATAAAAACTCTGTTCTGCATCCTGCATAAATGTTACAACTTTCAGCCTGAGTTTTAATTCATTGACTTTCCCCCCCTAAGTGCAGCATTATTATGAGATCCTACTTGGTCAAAATGTTCAAGGGCAAGCTGAGCTTGATGAAACCAAGCATTGACCATGTCTTTTGCAATTTTGCAGTCTGGGAGGTGGAAGGTCAGCAGTTCGATTCCCGAGTACTGCAGGACAGAATGAGCTCCCACCTTTGTCCCAGCTCCTGCCAACCTAGCAGTTCGAAAGCAAGAAACTGCAATTAGATAAATAGGGTCCACTTTGGTGGGAAGGTAACAGTGTTCCATGTACTCCGGTGTCTAGTCATGCCTGCTACATGACCACGGAAATGTCTGCAGAAGCAGACAGCGCTGGCTCTTCAGCTTTGAAACAGAGATGAGCACTGAACCCTAGAGTCAGATACGACTGGCTTTCGAGCAAGGGAAACCTTTACCTTTACCTTTACCTTTATGGTTGAGGAGAATTTAGATCCAGCATAACTTGATTTCACTCTACTCCTCCTCCTCTTATTTCTGATTTTTTTCTTAACACATGTTAGCCAGTAGAATAATTCATAATCTTCTGGGGGTGGCCCATATTTTGAGCTAGATCTTCACAACTGGTTTGTAACCAGTCAGATTTTCTTCTTCTTACTGGTGTTATTGTCCTGTTAGAGATTAGACATCATAAAGGCTATTTTGACTTTTGAGGGAGCAGCTCTAAGGCATTATTTTGTGATGCATCCAAACCAGCCCAGTGTTCTTAATTCATTATTTACCCACATGGAACTTGAACTGTGGGAAATGCTTTGGTTCACTACCAGTTTCTTTTCACCATTGTTTCCATACCCGGAGCTCCCTGCATAGGATTCTAGCAAGTTCTACTCCGTCCTGTACTTTCTCTTCAGTTTCATTAATTTAATCATACTGTATAGTTTAAAGTCACCTTGGGTGCCCTGATGAGAAAGGACAGGCTAACAAGTGTTTTCAGAATAAACTTCATCTGTTGGATTTCTGCCTCTCATATAACTATTACAAGCACAGAAGCTCTTGTGGGAAGAAAAAAAAGATTTCAATTCGATGGACCAGAAGCAATTCCCAGTATAAAATATAGGGAGTTACCTCTGATATATAACATTGCCAGGTTTTATATTGCATACTTAATGAATACTTAAAAGATGCCCTTGGATATTCAGATTGGGCAAACCTGAACAAGTTGTAGCCATTGTTCAGAAAATTACTATTACTTTCTTCCAATAACTTCTAACGGGAGAAAAGCTATAATTAAAAGAATGTATTTTTCTCCAGGCAAATAATGCATTTGCTTGGACTGGAGTGAAGGGAAGTGTTTTGCTCTCTTTTATGTGTTCATAATTAAAGAAAAGAAAAAGAAACATATTGACACCTATCCATACTCATGGATTAGTTATGCAATTATTTCAAATTTCTATCTTTTTCTGTACTCTAAAGCTCAGGGAAAGTCATAATTCCATCAAGAATAATACAGAATTTAGCACCCAAAATGTATCCTATATGA